>CM033751.1:16540656-17793146 GCA_019671005.1 Hibiscus mutabilis
CAAGACGTACTCGAATGGGTGAAAGCGACCTAATCAAGAAACAGAAATCTCAAGAGAAAAAAAAGGAAATATAAAAATAGGAAAATATTTAGCGATAAAGTCAAAAATTAAAAGTTAAGGGGTAAAAATTAAAAAAATTAAGGGTATATAAAGCCTTTGAATTTTTAAAAAAAATAATTAAGCTTTTAATTTTTTTTATGCAATTGAGCCCTTGAACTAAAAAATTAAATCAATTAAGCTCTTGAACTAATTTTAACCGTCAAATCTTGATAGTTTTTTTATTAGTTGGTGTATTACGTTGTGTCACAGTATCTCGACTTGACATTTTTTTAAAAAATATTTTATTTAAAAGTTCTAAAAATTCTAAAAAAGTATAAAATATAAAAAATATTTTTTTGAAGAAATCTATAAATGCAACGTGATAAAATTATAATATATCATGTGCCAGTAATATCTAAAGAAAAATTTGTCAAGATTTAATGATTAAAATTGGTCAAATGGCTTAACTAATTCAATTTCTTGGTTTAAAAGCTTAATTTAGTGGAAAAAAAGTTCATGAGCCTAATTAAATTTTTTAAAAATTCAAAGATTTCTTACACCTAAGCCTAAAAAGAATAAAAGACTGAAAAACGTTATCAATAGAGTTCGATTCACCAACTTCAAATAAACAAACTTAATTTTCAATACACACATTACCAATAAAACAACACTCTATAATATTAAAACAAATAAAGTAAATTATAATTTAAAATTCTACTCGGGCCAAATTAAAAAGAGAATGAACCATAAGGGTGGATCACAGGGTCTGACCCCTACCAGCCCTCATGTAACTTCTCCCATGTAAACATCATCATTTGTCATTAAATTATTTCCGCTTTTTTATTTTAGTCACCAAATTATTATTTATGGTGAAATAATCATTAATGTTACGTTTTTTTATTCTAATCATTCGCCGTTAAAAATTTATGAAAAATAAAAAAAATTAGTGACCAAAATAAAAAGAAGTAATTTGATAACAAAAACAAAAAAATAACATCAATGATCAAATTCGGAAAAATATAACATTAATAATGATTTTACATTAAATAATAATTTAGTGATTAAAATAAAAAATAAAAATAATTTAATGACAAAAAATGATGCTTTTCCTATAAAAATCAAACCGAAAAAAATCGAAGGAAAAAAAGTACGATCGGTGCCACCCAAAAAGGAATCCCCATATCAAAAAAAAAAAAAAAAAAACTCAACGAACGGTGTTGATAGACCCCATTCTCTCATCTTTGTCGTCTCCTCTTTGCTACCTTCTCCAGCGTCCGATCCCGTCTCTTTCTTCCCATCTGTAATCCAATCTCTCCATCTCCCGCCCTTTTTTCCCTTTCCCTTTTCCCTTCACTTAGGTAAACTTCCCATTTCCCCTCCTTTTCACTCTTCTTAGGGTTTCGTTTTTAAATAAGAGGTTTAATTATTTTATTATGATGTTCGGCGATTTGTTGGAGATAGGGTTTTCTCCATGGCTGAGGCACCGGCTCCGGTGAGTCCCGATGGAGGAAGTCACGAGAGCGGAGGTGAGCAGAGCCCGCGGTCGAACGTTCGAGAACAAGATAGGTATCTTCCTATTGCTAACATTAGCCGTATCATGAAGAAAGCACTTCCTGCCAACGGGAAGATCGCTAAAGATGCTAAAGAGACCGTGCAAGAGTGCGTCTCCGAGTTCATCAGCTTCATCACCAGCGAGTACGAACTTTATTTTGCTTTTGTTTTTTCCCTGATACTTTTTTAACTGTTATCTTTTAGCTGAATTTATTAGTAATTGGGGAATTGGTCATGATTGATGTACAGAGCTAGCGATAAGTGTCAGAAGGAGAAGAGGAAGACAATTAACGGGGACGATCTGCTCTGGGCTATGGCAACTTTAGGATTTGAAGATTACATCGATCCACTTAAGATTTACCTTACCAGATACCGAGAGGTAATTATCTCGAGACTGTTCTTCCGTATATGGTTCCTGCTTTGGCTGCTAACAAGGGGGAAAAGGGAGGTTATTTTGGATAAAAAGATTTCCGACTCTTTCGTCCATGGTAAATTAAAAATGTTAGTCTCCTGTATGTTTGAAGCACAGTTCAGCAACTTCAAAATGGGGTTTTCCATTTATATATTTAACTAATTGTTTTAGCTGAATAGTAGCGACTTCCACATATCTTTGTTTAATGGACATTTGAAATTCATAAAATAATCAGTTTTCTCATTCAGTTTCGTTTTAGACTCTAATGGTGGTGTATATGATAATTGGCTATATGAAAACAACGGGAAAGAAATTTGGCTTATGGATGGTGAAATTCATATAATAATCAATTTGCTCATCGAGTTTCCTTTACCTGTGATTTCTATGCAACTTGGGGGCTCTCATAGCTTGGTATTTTATGGCTTATATTATGTGATTTGGTAATTAGCTTTTTAATAAGTTGTAGTTAAGTGATTGATGTTTTCTTTCCCTTGGTGGTTCTTGTGGTCGAGATTGTGTCACTGCAGATGGAGGTTAGTTAATACTTTCTTCTTCAATTCATGTTTTTACTTCATTAAATATGTTTTAGCCACAGACTTGTCTTCTCCAAGCTACCTCTCTGATATGGTTTTGGTTTGCAAACTGTTTTGTTTGATAGGGTGATACCAAGGGCTCGGCTAAAGGTGGAGATGCATCTGCTAAGAAAGATGTCCAGCCAAGCCCAAATGTCCAGGTGGAATACATGTTTTTCATTACTCTTACATTCATCTTAGTTTTGTTCCTATGGGTTCACCTTTTGTTTGCCTTTATATTCTTAAATGAAGTTCATGCATGTGCAAACTATGCCATATTTTTATCTGATTTTCCGGTAAATAATTCTGGCAGCTTGCTCATCAAGGTTCGTTCTCACAAGGTTTTAGTTATGGGAATTCTCAAGTAATCTCTCTCTCTGCATCAATGCATACCAAATTACCAATGCATAAATATAGTCACGAATCTTTATCCATCTTTCTGAAGGTGCACATTTGAGGTTGGCATACATTGGCATGTGATTTATCTGGTTCTCGCACGTTCAACAATCATAACAATTTAGCCTTTGACGTTGCATGTGAAAATTGTTTTTTATTTGGGAAAATCATTGTTGGCTGTCTTGTACCCTGATGTAAATAACACTATAGTAGGATTTCATCCATTGCTGCATTCAAACATTGATCTGAAGGATATGTCTTGATGCTGTTAAAGAGTATGTCGGTAACTGTTATTCTGAGAACTGTTTTTATATCATGTATAAAGCTATTGGCACAATTGGTAGTTTAAATTATGCTGAATCTCTTAATAGTCACATGCTTGAAGTTTCACCCCTTAGAGTTTGCGAGTCAAGGCACACAAGATCCTCAAGGAGTTAGTAGCTATTTGATTCTTTGTGCTACGTCACATAGAATATTTTCTTGTTTACGTTGCTTAACTATTGCTATTTACTCATTCTTCTTAATGTAACTGAATTTTTGTTATAGAAGTGAGAATGGTATAACTGTGCCCTTATTTCAACAGCTCGATAATTTACTTATGGAGTAATTGTTGTAATAATTAAGTACTTTTTTAGCAGCCTACAGCTGATGATTTTTTGTTGCTATGAAGCATAATCTTCAATCCTTGCATTTATGTGTTAATGCCTTCACTTGGAGATCTTTAAAACTAGATGGGGAAAAAATGGATGGTCCTAACATCTTGCTACTTTTGTAGTAACAAAGCCATCTGATGATTCCGACCCAAGGCACGGAGTGGAGATTCAACACTTTAGCAATTTCAATCATCTAAACCCTATTGAGTTTTATATTCCGGTGCTGTAACGAACAGTTTATCAAAACTACGGTCTGATGAGAAAACTGATATTTTGGCTGATTTGCAGCCTACTATCTTGTAAGTTACCATTTTCCAGTCATGTTTGTATATCAGATGTTCTTTGTAATAGATTCTGGTTTCAAGGAACTGTGTAAATCTTGGGAGGTTAATTTAGATTTGAGCAGTAGGGGAGGCCAGAGTATATTTGTAATGTTAATGAAATTGTTTAGGTAACTTATGCTTTCCTTCACCCCTATTATTAACAAGATGGTAAGGTCGTTTATTCAAACCCGAATGGACAAAGGTGATTCATTTTATTGATACCTACCGTCTTTAATTACTGTTTTAACGCTTAATTATAAAATAAGTGTCTAAATTATACATCTTTTTTACAATAGGTATCTAATATTTTCTTTGAAAAAGTTAGTACCTAATGTTATATTTTGTGACATTTTAAAGTATTTTTGTTAACTGCGGGTAAAAAAATCTTCTTCCAATCATTGCATGATATACGACCTATTTATTAATTTTTTATTTATTTTTGTTAAAAATTTTGTTATTTTTCCAAGAAAAAACTTAACATTAATGTTCAAAAAAAAATCTTCAAATCATTAAATTCTCCAAAATACCTAAATCAATAAATCCTCAATTCCAATATTTGGTCACCGTCCACAACACTTACCCATTGTCTTTTAAATCTATTGGTCGGTCGCTGCCTACCGTTACTCTAAATCTCTAATTTCAAATTTCCTTGTCGTCGTTGACCACATTATTAGCCTCGCAATTGTAAAAGTACGATGAATGAAAGAATAATGGTGGTTGAATCAGCGCTGAAGGGGAGAAATTTGAAGATTTTAAAATTTTTAGGGTTTTTCTAAAAAAATTAAAGATTTCATAATTTTTTAAAAATAAAGAAAATAAAAAAATAAATCATGGCGTAATGGTTTGAAAATAATTACGAAATTAAATATTATACACATTTGTCTAAAAAATATTATGCACTTACTGAAAAAGGAATTATAATTTGGACACTTATTTTACAGTTAAATTTTTTAATTGCTTTTGATGATTAACCAGTTAATTTATCATGTATTACCGTATTATGAGTTATGGCTATATTAGTTTCCAGATTAACCCTGATCTAGTATTTTTAAATTATTCTTATTAATTTAAATATTAAATATCGTTTATAATTAAAAAATAAGTAAATTATAATAATTATAAACCAAACAAAAATAGAATTTAATATAGTTCAAGTAATTGTGTTTTTTTTTTAGTTTATAAATAAAAATCGAATTGAATGGAAGATAAAATAAACAAAAATTGAATTTAATGGAAGGCCGGATGTCGTCCACTTGTAGTTGTTGCATTTTGCAAGGAGGCACCGAACCGCCCATCTATTTAGCACTTGAGTGCCCCACTCCCACCCTGTGTGCTTTGCTTTCCTCAACTCAACGTATAATTCCGTACTTTCAAAACCCACACCATATAATTATAATTTGTAACGAGAATCCTAGTTTTTATATGATGCTACTTTATGTTAGATCAAAAATATCTTATTTTTTATTAATTAGAGAGGTGTTATATTCTCATACCGAGATTTGAACTCATGCAATATAAGGCAATATAATCATCTTTAGCCACTAGACCAATTAATAAATCTCCCTTCACATCTTATATTATAAAACTAATCACATTTTGGAGGATAATTATCTCAACGCATTTTATACGGCGCAAACCTAATCCTTTTTAAAACTTGTGGATTTATCACAATTATTATAATGAAGGTAGTTCAAATATTATTATCAATCTTTTCATTGGTGCAAATTTCATTATGATATAGTCTGTTGCTTAATTTTAATTATTTATAGTATAAAACGTTTTTTTGATTTCTCCAGGATTTAAAGTAAATGATTAAGTTTGCTTTGAAATTTTAAAACTATAAATAGATGTATTTATCATATATATTAAATATTTTTTTTGAAAAATCAAAGTTTTATATGTACATTTTTGTATTTATCCCGTTAAAATTTAACGATAAATTGGATCACTCACGAAAATGGGATGAGAAATTTGTACCTGATCTCTTAAAAGTTAATCAAATTAATTTAATTAACCCAAAATAAATAAATGAATTGGTAAACTATCTTTGGTGCTTAGCACAAAAATCTTAACCGTAGTTTGGTTGTTGTTTTTTACCAATTAATTTTAAATAATTTTCATTTTTACTTTTTACTCCGTATTAAAAATAAAAAAACACAACTATTAAAATTATTATTTAATTCAAATTAATCAGTTAATACATTAAATATCAATTATTGTAAAAAATATCCAATTAACAACCATAATTACTATTTTAAAATGAAAAAAATAAATAACCGATTAAAATGATATTTAAAAAACAATTTTGTAATTAATTCTTAAATTTTGTGGGAAAAAAAGAGTGTAACACATTACAAATTAACTGTTATACCCTAAAATAAATCACAAAATACTGAGAAAAGTCAAACCACCGCAGAAATCACTAAAAATTCAAATGACCGTACGGACGAAATTTCGCATCTCATCGAAAAGCAAAACGGTGATAATCTGAATAGATACTACTTTCGGAGGTGTACGATTTTTGATGCGGCTGAGTAGTACGCGATACAGTAGGAACCAGTGGTGTATAAATATGGAGAAAAACTTAATTAAAAAACCCTTATTTATTTTCTCTCTAAAACAATGCCCTGGCTTTTCATCATCAGGATCAGCACAACCGTATAAACATCAGCAGCAGGAAGAAAAACAAAAGAAAAAAAAAAGATCGTCAATTTTCTATAAGTTAATCGCTGTTGATTTTGAACTCTGTAGGTCTTCGATTCTCTCGAAAGACCGATTGATCAATAATTGTTCTGTTTAGGCACTTAAAAATGAAGAAAATATGATTTTTGATTTGTTTTAATTCTTAGTTGTTCTTTAAAGCTAATGGATTAGTTGTTTGTTTTCTTTTCTCGCTAATTTCTTTGTTTTCTGTGTTTTTTTTGTTCTCGTTTTTTTAACAGTTTTGAGTTGTTCTAAGGATTGATCGCTTGTTTTTATGGTTTTGATGCATCGTTTTACCCTCCCCAAACTAACCCTAATTTATTTTCTGAAAAATATCAATTTTGAAGTTTTATAAACTTAACCTTTTTATGATTTTTTTTTTTTGCTGTGGAACAGTAATTTTCATGTTCTACGATGACTGTTTTTATTTTCTTCCGTAGGAAACTATGAATTTTCTCTTTGTTTAGTGTTTTTTTAGTATTACAGGTCTGAGTGAATTGCTTTTGTTTGGAAATTTTCAGTCCAAAAGAAAGAAAAAGGAACCGAATTCACATGGGAAGTCGCGGGCAGAAACGAAAGGAAGCAGCTGATGAATTACCAGCAGATAAGCGAACTTGTAGCTCATTAGAGTTTCGACCAAGTTCCTCCAACTGTTCCTCAACCCCAACTCACCTCAATTCACCAATTTCCACTCCCGATGCTTACATGGAAACTTCCTCCTCTGCCTCGGGTTCGAGCCGATCGGATGGTGACCACGAGAAGGAAGAAGATTCAGCTTACGGATCATGTGATTCAGACGATGCTGAGCAACAACCACGGCATCACATTTTAAGAGATTATCAGAGAAGAAGATCGTCCGGTGATCGCGACAAATTGAGTAGTATTTTGACAAATTTGAAGGAAGAAGGAAATGGAGGTTCTGGTCAACTGGCTGCGTTGACTGAACTTTGTGAAGTGTTGTCTTTTTGTAATGAGGATTCGCTTTCGAGTTTGATGGCGGATTCTTTATCACCTTTACTTGTAAAGCTTACGAAGAACGAGAGTAATGCTGATATAATGTTGGCAATTAGGGGTGTGACTTATTTATGTGATGTCTATCCAAGATCATCTGCTTTCCTTGTTAGGCATGATGCTGTTCCTGCTCTCTGTGAAAGATTATTGACTATTGAATATGTGGATGTAGCTGAGCAGGTATGTTTTTAAGCTTGTTTGTTAGATTATAGTGTGATTGATCATTGAAGTTACTAAGTTTGTTATGGTAAGAAACTATAGTGAGATTGAAGTGACAAAACTTGGTTTTGCTGAGAAATATTTTGTTATGCAGTGTTTGCAAGCATTGGAGAAAATATCTCGTGATCAACCGAATGCTTGTTTACAAGCTGGTGCAATTATGGCAGTTCTAAATTTTATAGATTTTTTCTCGATTAGCGTCCAGGTAATTCATTTACATTGCGTTCTTAATTTTGGGATTATGTTATATGATGTTTCATTGAATTTTGATTATAAATTGCAAGAGAGTTGCACTCTCCACTGTGGTGAACATTTGTAAGAGACTTCCTTCAGAGGTTCCTGCCCCTTTCGTTGAAGCGATTCCCAATTTATGTGTTTTACTTCAGCATGAGGACCAACAGGTTTTTAATTCTTCGTGGTTTTCCTCTTTTTGATGATTCCTTCAATGTATTTATTTCTAGCTCGACAATGTTCAAATTTCTAGCTTGTTGAAAGTGTTGCAACTTGCTTGATCAAAATATCTGAGAGAATGTGTCAGTCTTCTGAACTGCTGGAGGAACTTTGTAAGCATGAGCTGATTAATCAAGTCACACACCTTCTGAAATTGAACAGCCGGACTACTGTATCCCAGCCAATTTATAATGTATGCAAATTTCCTTGGTCATTAGTCAGTTATTAGCTATATTCATATTTCACTCCCTGTTAAATGGCGATTTGATTGTTCCATGTTGGCTGGCACTTGGCAGGGATTGATAGGATTACTTGTCAAGCTTTCTTCTGCGTCTTTTGTAGCTTTTGAGAATCTCTATGAGCTAAACATAAGCAACACACTGAAAGATGCCCTGTCTACTTATGACCTCTCTCATGGAATATCTTCTCCACATTTAGTTGATGGCAATTGGAATCAGGTTTGCATCTTAGAGTGGGCTTCTCTGAATGGCATTCCATACCCTTATAGCCAATAACAGTTATTACTGTTGTGATGGGCACTGGGTTCATTTCCTACAATAATACTATTTTAATTGGTTTTTTTAGCCATGGTCACTATTGCTATTGTCTTTGGCAGGTACATGAAGTACTGAAATTGCTCCATGAGCTGCTTCCTACCTCCACTGGAGATCAAGCTAATCAGGTAGTGTTGGATAAGGAATCAGTTTTAGCTGATCACCATGATCTTCTGCAAAGATTTGGTATGGATTTATTTCCCATGCTGGTACAGGTTAGCTCCCCGATATGTACGGCTAAAATTTCTGTATTTGTCCTTATAATAGTTTTATAATACATGTCTCACCAATTGAACAGGTAGTTAATTCTGGTGCAAACATATATGTTTTTCTATGGCTGCTTATCTGTTATCAGGAAGTTATTTTTTCTGAGCAAACCTGATGTGCTTTCTGAATTGCTTAAGACTGCCAACATTCCAAGGTGAATAGGTTTATTTTTTTCCTGTTTTTTGGTTTTAAAATATTATGTATGTATTGATAAGTCGACAGATCTTGAATTTATTTTCACCAATCTATATATGGCAGTTTCCTGGCTGGAGTGTTCACTCGGAAGGATCACCATCTGTTGATGTTAGCCCTACAGATTGCTGAGATCATTCTCCAAAAGCTTTCTGATGTTTTTTTGAACTCATTCGTGAAGGAGGGTGTTCTTTTTGCAATTGTTGCTCTACTAATGCCTGAAAAATGCTCGCAACCAATGCTTCCTGTGTTCAGTGATATCCAACCATCATCTGGTTCAAGCCAAAAGTTTTTTGCAAGGGAGTTCCATAGATGCTTGTGCTATGCATTTGATACTGTGCCATCTTCGTTAGTCTCACCTTGTAAGATTGACAAGGATACTGTTTGCAATCTTGCAAAACATATTAAAACCAATTACTTTACTCCAGAATTAGTAGAGTCTGACAAAGGAATGACTGATGTTCTTCAAAACCTCAGAACCGTCTCTACTGCCTTGAGTAATTTGATAGACATGCCTGTTGGTTGTGATACCCTTGCTCAACTTGAAGAGAAGTTCTATAGCACATTGCATCAAATTATGCTGAAGCTTAATGGTAGAGAACCTGTTTCCACTTTTGAATTTATTGAAAGTGGAATTGTGATATCGCTTATGCATTACCTATCCAATGGGCTGTACATGAGGGAGAATGTGGAATTTAATGGTAGTTTTGATCATTTGGTTGTTTTGGGGGAAGAAGTTTCAGGTGTTCGCAAAGGTGTTTTTTTCTTATTCAGATATCCTTGTTGAGGACTTGCCGCTGTCAATACTGATACAGAAACTTCAAAGTGCATTGACATCTTTGGAAAATTTCCCTGTTATTTCAAGCCATGGATTCAAGCAGAGAAATTCTTTTGCTACAGTCCCAAATGGACATTGTGTTATGTATCCGTGTTTTAGGGTTTGTTTTGTTAGGGGTGAAGGGGAGACCTGCCTCTCTGATTGTGCTGACGATGTTTTGTTTGTTGATCCTTTTTCTTCATTAGATGCCATTGAAGGATATCTGTGGCCCAGAATTTTTACTAAAAGGACAGAAACTGGGGAATTAGATGCAGAAGCATTGGAGCAGAGGGACATTCTACCTAATCTTTTACCATTAAATGCAAATTCTAGTCAATGCGAGAGTTCAGGTTGTATAGACAGTATGTCCACTGATTTGCCAGAGATGCAGGTGACTCCTGTATTTTGTTTACCTTAAATGAGTAGACTCTTTTAGCCGCATGGGTTTGTTTTTCAAGTTTTCATTTATATATCGATTAGGGTAAATTTTTTAATAAGTTTTGAGTTTTACTCAAATCTGTCAGTTATGCTTTCCTGCAGGAAGATGAGACTAACTTATCACAGATGGCCTCTGAACAAGTGCATCTGACAGAATCAAATTCTGGTGAAACAATGTCTTTGGATGAAACCAATATGGTATGTATTGTTTGCTTAGTATTTCCGTACTAGTATGTTTCATAAGAATGTTCTTAAATTACTGTTTTAATTGTCTATATCTGTATATCAGGGGTCTTTTCTTACCGTAAGGGCTGCTTTGAATTAAAATGAGGTACTTCAGTCTCACTGACTGCAAATTGGATTATTTTACAGGGCACTTCTGGGAAGGAACAAGAGTTTCCTACAGAGTCGACTAAACCAATGAAAACTCCCTGTTCTGCATCTGGTGGAAATGGCATTGAAGATTCATCACCTAGACTATTGCTTTATCTAGAAGGACATCAACTAGACCGAACTTTGACGCTATATCAAGTGATTCTTCAGCAGCTACTGAATTCAGAGAGAGTTTATAACATGGTCAAAGTTATGGAGCAAAGTATAGACAATAACATACAAAAAAGCTGTGGAATCTAAGAAAGATGATCCTCGGGAACGCACATATCTAGAAGACAAGTCCCCAATATCAGATAAAAAGATTGCCTCTATGCAGATGACATTTTTTTCCAGCATGTTTGCTTGCAAACTTGCTTCTGATCTGGACAAGTCAAGTCCTATTTATGATATACTGTTTCTGCTCAAAATTTTGGAAGGCGTCAACAGATATTCATTTCATCTAATGTCTTGTGCGAGAATATGTGCATTTGCTGAAGGTAGGATTGATAACTTGGATAATTTGAAGGTAATGGTTCATTCAGTTCCGCAGAATGAGTTTGTGAGCAGTAGATTGACAGGAAAACTAGAACAGCAGATATGCGATGCTTTCACTTTGTCTACTGGTGGTATGCCTTTGTGGTGTAATGATTTAATTTTGTTCTTGTCCCTTCTTGTTTGGCTTTGAGGCAAGATGCAAGTACTTCCGATTGGCAGCCTTTGGTCCACAGAGAGTTCAACACAATGCCATTTCACATAGTAATTCAGGTGCGTCAAATGACAGGCAAACAACTTCAGGTGGTTTGCCTCGTAAGAAATTTGTTGTCTTGCATGACCAAATTCTAGATTCTGTGACCAGAATGTGGACCTACATACTCTTCACAAGGGACCTCTTGAAGTGGAATATAATGAAGAAGTTGGCACCGGTCTGGGTCCAACTTTGGAATTCTATACTCTTGTTAGTCATGAATTTCAGAAACATGGTCTTGGCATGTGGAGGGAGGACCATAGTTCATTTATCACTTCAAAAACCTTGCCCCCTGATTCCATAATCCTGAGAAACATCTGGGCTTTTCCCTCGTCCATGTTCTCCTAAAGCAGATTCATGTAGTGGGATACAGTTTTCTCAAGTATTAAAAAAGTTTGTTCTTTTGGGCCAAATTGTTGCAAAGGCTATTCAAGATAGAAGAGTCCTGGATGTTCCCTTCTCCAAAGCCTTCTACAAATTAATTTTGGGGCAGGTACACTTTTTCAATCATGATTTTACTTTCCCTTAAACATTAAAAAATTTGAACTTGCACTCATGTAATTAAGATACGCAACCTTTTGGTTTTGTAGGACCTAAGTTTGTTTGACATCCAATCATTCGACCCTGAACTTGGTAGGACACTACTGGAGTTTCAAGCTATTGTTAATCGGAAAAGGCATCTGGAATCCATTTGTGTTGAGAATTCTTCATTGGAACAGGATTTGTGCTTTAGAAATACCAAGATTGAAGACCTTTATCTGGACTTTACCCTTCCTGGTTATCCTGATTATTTTCTTTCATCTGAGTGTAATCACAAAGTGGTGAGCATTTCTAAAGCATGTTTTCATTCACTAAATCCATTAATTTAACAAAAAACTTGGTTCACATTAAGTATTTATTATTCCAGGTAAATTTGGACAACTTGGAGGATTATGTTGAGCTTGTTGTGGATGCTACCATACATAGTGGAATTGCCAGACAAGTTGAAGCTTTCAAGTCTGGTTTTAACCAGGTATGTACCATAATACATTGCATATATATATATAAGAAGCAAAATGCGCGCTACTTTACTGAAACCATCAATGGAGATGTTCAATTAGTTCTGCATGATGTGATGTAAACTTGAACAAAATACTGTTCGAATAACTGTGGAGCAATTCTTTGCACCTTTAAATCATTAATTATATTGCCTTTTAGTGTGACCGTTCTTTGGTATGAGAGGTCCTTCCACAAGTTGGTTAGGTCGTTGGTAATTCAGTTTCCCAGGGAGTAATTTGGTTGTGGGACCTATTGTTTATTCATCTATGTGCTCCCGTGTCTGAAGTTTTCTTTCTTGGTAAATATATTGCACAAGAATTGTCCTTCGGGAATCAGATTTGGATTTTATTTTTCAAAAAAAGAAGAGATACTTAAGGTCCATCTGCCTCTGGTTGTCATTCCAGGTTTTTTCAATTTGCCATCTCCATATTTTCACCGAGGAGGAACTATAACGTTTACTCTGTGGAGAATGTTTTCAATTTGCCATCTCCATACTTAAGGTCCATCTCTTGATTTTCAGTATATTTAGAGGGAGTAGACAAGGATTAACTTTACTAAAATTTTTATGTTGTTTTTCAAGCAGTTCAATGAACTTCTGGAACATATCAAGTTCGATCACGGATATACAGCTAGCAGTCCACCCATCATTAACGTTAGCATTACTTGCAGTTTCTTCCTTTTCCTGCTTCCCTTTTTTTCTCTGCTTTTTCTCCTGTTAAAACCCTACTCACTGACTCGCATGTTGAATTTCAGCTACTGGAAATTATTCAAGAGTTTGAAATTGCATAACGGCGATCATTTCTGCAGTTTGTGACTGGTACACCCCGGCTACCTCCATGGAGGTTTGTCATCCTTAAATCCAAAATTGACAATTGTCCGCAAGGTCAGTATAATAAAAAAAATAAAACTTAGTTTCCCGGTTTGTATGCTTATAAATCCCCTTTCTTTATACCATGTATTCATCATTTCTTTAAATTTTAATGTTTCTTTAGCATAGCAGCAACTGTGCTGATACAGAGCTGCCCAGTGTCATGACTTGTGCCAATTACCTGAAGTTGCCGCCATACTCTTCAAAAGTAATCCTTCACACTTTCTTGAATGAATCTTAAAATCAAATTCCTTTTAAGGATCAAATTTAAAAGAAAAACCGGATTTTTATTTTCTGCAGGATAGGATGAAAGAGAAACTCTTATACGCCATAACAGAAGGGCAAGGCTCATTCCGCCTTTCATAGCCTTTTTTACAGGTACACACATATCTGTGAACTTGTAATTATTCTTTAGGTAGGCTCTCGATTTGGTCGGTCTACATGAAAATGGGTGGTGAACAGCAATATCGGGTAGTTGTGGATCATGATGGTAAATAGCTGACACAAAATAGTTGGGGTGGGGGGGTTGCAAATAGAGAATGGGAAAAATGCCAAAACTAGTTGTTTTAGTTTTCAAGTTGGGTGATTAGCTTGTATATATAGGATTATTAATGCTCAAAGATGTTTAGCACTGTCAGCATCTGGTTTTCTTTTTGCAATGCTTAATTTTAAACCTCTTTGGTTTTTGTTATCTTGGTATTGGTTTTTTTAAGGCATTAGCACAATCTTGAACTCGAAACATGTCGTAAAACACGATAAGATAAAAAAAATATGTGCTATTCCATATCAAACATGCTATTATTATGCAATGAAAGCCAAGCATTCATGAAAAATGCACACTTGACATCCATATTTTCATGAATATCCTGAATGAAAATCTCACTAGTAATTGATTTTACTGTGCTTCTTCGGATGCTTCCTTTTTATGAAACATGAAAACATTACCAGCATTGTTGGCAAAATCCAAATCCGATTGGAATTTAAGCAGATGTTAAATGTGAATGTCTAAAGGATAATTGTTATTTTTAATGTGAATTAATCGAGATTGAATGAGTTTTTTTTTTTTTTTTACCTCCATTGGATTATTTTTAAGTTCGTTTGTACAAAATGTCTTCATTGTGTGTTTCAAATTATGTTTTTTGTTGACAAGAATTTTGAAAAATTACACGATCATTTTTATTTAAACTCTAAATTTTAAACCTTAAAACCAAGATCACTAAACTTTAGACTAAACTCCAATCTTTATGATTACCAAGTTTATTATACTATTGTTTGTTTGTTTAAATTAAAGACAGACATTTGCGGTCGTTAAACAAATTTGTAATATAATTATCTTGTAATAAGATAATGTTTAATTATATTTTTATTAAAATTAGTATTTTTCATTCTTATTTATTAGCATTAGAATCATGCATAATTTGTTATATAAAATCAATTGTTTTAAGTAATTTAAATTATTGATTAGATAGCCTTGACTAATTGACTTTTACAAAAACATTTTGTAATTTATATTATTACTCACTATAAAGTAAGAAATTTTAGCAAATCAAATGAGTTATATATGTGCATGTATATATGTAAAATAAACACAAAAAATATATTTACGAAAAAAATTAACTTTTATTATAAAAGGCATTATCATGCATTCACACTTGGCATAAATTATATGTTTTAAAGATACAACTTTAATTAGTTTTTTTAGTGAAAAAATATAAAACTTTAATTAGTTTTTAAGGATGTTCATTATTAGGTTAAAATCAAATTAATCGATCGAATCTAAATTTAATTTGATCGGTTAATGGTTAAAGATTTTTTAAAGTTTGGTTCATGGTTAATTCCATTTGATCGGTTACTTAAATAAATTAACCAAAATTTTAATATATAGTGAATATAATTTTAATTTTAAGCTCAAATCTCATCGGTGATCCATAATATTTAAAATTTAAAATTTATATTTTAATCACAATATTAAACTCAAGGGATAAAAATAAAGTAAAAATAAAATATCTAACAAATAAACCCATTTTTAATTTATTGTTACTTAGATTGATATTTTGAATCAAGACTAAATAACTATTAAAATTCTACTGTTAATTCGAAAATTGACTGGTAATCGATTTTAGTTTACTTCGGTTAATGATTTTTTTTAGAAATTTGGTTAAATTAACGGTTAAATAATTTTAAGAGTTCGGTTAATTTGGTTTTTAAAAGTTAATTGAACTAACCGTTTGAACGCTCATGACTTTTAATAAAAAATATAAAAAGTGGTTAAATTAAGAACACAATTAATAGAATGTAGTTAATTACATGTTGAGTCTATGAGGATTTTAATATTTATTTAAAAATTATTAAAAAATTAATGGTATATAACGATGTGTAGCCTTAATGATATGTTGCAGTGTGTCATTCGTTCTAGACTCACAGTATAATGATGGTCACGAAAGTGGGAAAAGAAGGAAAATTTTGTAATACAATTAATATTGTACTGCTAATAATGTCGCTAAAAATTGTCAGAGTAATAATAGAACGATATTTACTCCTTAATTAGCAGCGTTTAACCATTCCTTTCATTTAATTAATTAAGTAATTGATTGATTGATTAATTAATTAATGTGTAAACAATACTAGTTTCACTTATGTTTTGGATCTGTTTGATTTTTAGGGGTGATCAAAATTTCGGTTAACCGAATTAACTGACCGAACTGAATTTTTTTTTGTTAATCGGTTGATTAATTTTAGGTTCGATCGGTTAACGGTTAATAATTTTTTCAAACTTCGGTTATCGGTTAATTCAGTCCGAAATCGGTTAATTAACCAAATTAACCGAATTACCCAAAATTTTTATATTTTATATATTTTATATATTTATTTTTTGTCACTAAACTTTTAAAAATTATAAAATGGTCATTAAACTTTATCAAATTAGCACAAAATGATCATTAAATTTATTAAATTATTTAAAAATAATCATTAAAATTTTCAGTATTTATCAATAATTTCTAATGTGCAATAAATCAGTGATCATTTTGTAATAATTCGATAAGTCTAATGGTTGTTTTATAACTTTTGAAAGTCCAGTGGCTAAAAAGATTATTTTAACATAGTTTAGTGACCATTTGTGTAGTTTACCCAAAATTTTTATAATAAATTTCGGTTAATCGAATTAACCGAACTTTTTTAGTTTCGGTTAAAAAATTTCGAAAAAATTTCGGTTATGTTAACGGTTAATAGGAAAAAAATTTGGATAATAAAATTTTGGAAGTTCGGTTAATAGGAAAAAAAATTGGATACTGAAATTTTGGAAGTTCGGTTCGGTCGGTTAACCGAACCAACCATTTGAGCACTCCCTTTTAGTAACCAATTTTTAAAAAGTAACATTTCGAGCACTTATATTATCGGTTTATTATATTTTAGTCGATAAGCTATTATTGGTTCGATGACAACAAGTCACTCTAAAAAATAGTAAACTTTTCGTTTAACTCCTCAATTTCAGATAAAATATCAATTTTACTCATAAACTCACCCTCTCTTTTAACTCACCCATCGCCACTCAATGTCGAGGCTACTATGACCTCCTTTTTCCAACCGATGATGGCTTGATTTATGAAAGTAAAATATTTTGGCTTTTCGGACAAACTTAATGCTCCTTTAACTACGAATCATCCTTTAACTATGAAATTAAATAACAATTGCAGTTTTCATGTCGGGTTGCAGACGTTGAGTCTTGATTTTTCTCCTAAAAATGACTATGATTTTAAATGCGGTTATGGTTTACGGTGTTACAACGACCTTTAAAACTGTTACGGTATGGTCATTATGTTTCGTTGCGGCCCCAATTTAATATTATGCTCGGCAGTTAGCTTTGCTTATTGTCATTTCCTGTATGTGGGTCGACAAGGTAACATGGTTGCTCATCAGTTGCCTTTGGAGGGTCTGCTCGTACAAGAGGACACAGTCTTGGTGGAGGAAGCTCCAAGTATTATTAATCATGCTTGCAGTTTGAAGTTGAACTGACAGTCTTTGTTTGTCCAATGGTTTATAAGTTTTCATTCTAATGATTTTTGAAGGTTAATTATTTATCATGCGGTAGCGGAGGGTGTAGACAAAGGGAAGGAGACGGAGGTGGTCGGAGTCATCATCGGTCAAAGAAGGTGGCCAAAGTAGCATGAGAATAAGCGGCATTGGTGAGCTAAAAGAGAGGTTGAGAAAGTTCATGTGTCAAATTCATATTTTTTTCTAAAGTTTAGGGGTTATACTAGAAATTTCCTATTTTTTAACGTGTCATATCATCAAATAACAGGAGTTAACTACTCAATGATCAAAATAAAATAAACCAATAACGTAAGTGATTGAAACGTATTTTTTTAAATTGGTGACCAAAATCAAACATACCAAAAATAAAAGGGATATTGCGTGTAGTTTACCCTTAATTAATTACATAACAATTGCTTTAAAATTACCAATTGCAAAAGAATAATGAAATGTTGAAAATCACCAAAACGAAAGCTCCATCCTCATGTTCCAGATGCATCCATGAAGGTCTCAACTCTCACGTACATGTTAAAATGGAATTTAAACATACAAAATAAGTGGGGTTTTATTGTTGAAATATATTTTTTGAATTGAACTCAACAAGTAGTTCTACTAAAAAAAGGATTATGTTTATTCTAGTAGATTTAAGTTTAAATTGTTTTGTCTGCAAAGTGCGGGTATTGTCAAAAGACTATTAAAAATATATATATTTTAAAATTAATATATTTTTATTAAAATCTTCTTAATATTAAAAAATAAAATTTTAATAGAAATAAAAAAAAAACTAAGTTTAGCTGCTTACCGTACTTTTTTCTCAACTCAATCTTTTTTTCCCTTTTGTTGGCTGATGGCGGGATTAGTTTTAGTGTTGTTGTCGACCGTCAGTACTCCTTATTTTTCTTTTGCTTGTTTATCTCTCATCTTTATTTTTTTAAAAAAAATTATAAGAATAACTTTGCCTTTATGGTACGTTTTCATTCTCTTTTGTCGGTCGCTTGTTCGTTCATTTTTTTCAGGGTTAAATTTGACGTTTCAACTAATTAGGATGGCGTTGATTTGTTATCATGCTGATCTTTTTTGCTTTGAACCCTTAGGTTGGATTTGGATACGTGGTTCACGTTCGTGGATAGCTTTTTTATGACGTTCGAATCTGATTTGCGATGGTTAATGGTCTTTCAGTAGTTTGATCCCTTTTGTGGTTCGTTTTTCAATGCAGTCAGATCTATTTGTATCTATTTTTTGTTCAAGTCTTTTGGTTAGGTTTTTTTTTAACTTTATGTATTGTATGGTCCTTGTACGATTATGGTTATAAACCCTCGTTATAATCTTGAATATATTTTCTTTTAATAAAATTAATATCTTTAAAAAAATACATCTAGCATAAACAAAAGTTATTTATAAAAAAACAAGTTGTTTTGTAGTAAAGATACCAAAAAAACTTGCGTAGCAAGAAAACTATTAAAGCGATAGTTTCAGATCTCTGATTTCACCTTACTTTTATATCTTTATCAATTGTACCGAAACAAAAGAAAATAAAATTTAAACTCACAAAGATAGATATATTTGTCACTTTTTTTATTAAATAAAGAGATGTTACATTTTAAAGGTAAATGGCAAAATCCAAATAATGTTAAACTTGTCCTAAAATTACTCTCTTTTATTTCTTATTAATTTCGACATTCATTTGCAATCCTGATTTTAATTAAAAAAATTATTTAATACTTATATAATATTTAGACTACACAATCTTATATTAAAATTTAAATGTATAATCGTAAAATTTTCATCCTTGTTTTCAACAAAATTCAGGTCACAAACTCTAAAAATGTAGATATATATATTTGCTACCCTTTTAAGTTATTCAATGTTAAATCAAAGAATATTTGAGTAGGAAAAAAAGAGAGATATGAACTTATGTTCAGGGATATAGTCATTTATACAATGAGAGGGGTTGTGCTCTAAACTTTTTGGTATAATAACAATTTAGATCATTTTAGTTTAAAGGTTAGTTAAATAAGATCTTTACTACTCCAAAATTTAAATTTAAATATTTAATAAATCTTTATTTCTTAATATTTAATTCTAACTCAGTCTCTAGTGCTAGGGATTTTAACACCACCCAGTTCAAGGCTATACATAGGATTACATATGTAATATTTCTCTGTCGATATAAGGAGCATTTCACAAATTAAAAAAAGAGTTCGATACACAGATTCCCCAGCAGCATCAGCTAAACCAGCAACAGGTTCATTAAAAAAAGCACAAATATGGTCAATTCCAGCAAATGAATCTCAAAACACCAAATACTATAACATTTTCACTACAGTTATTACAACTTTCCTTTTATAGAAGAGATGAAATCCTTCATTCTTCCCCATTCGGCCTCAACTGTTCTCTCTTCCTCCTCAGCAGCCTTGGCATTGGCACCTTACTCTGCCCATTCCTTCCCCAATGCATCCAACTCCATTTTCATTTCCTTGGAGCCTCTGAATATACCCTTTCGTTCGGCCAACAGGGCAGCAAGTTTTTGCTCCACCTCCTTATATCTGATTAGATTATGATCCAAATTACGAGTAATCGTCAGCTTAATAGACTCCTTAGTATGACGGCTTTTGTTCTGTAATACCCCAATTTTTGATTAGTGACTAAATTGCAAAGATTTAAAAGTTGGTAGTTTTAGTCCAGTGACTAAAACGTAAAAATTCAAAGTTTGGTGACAAAAGTGAAAAGTTGAGAAACGTTTAGGGACCAACATGGTAATTTTCCCAATAATTATTTTTATGGCAAAAATAAATAATTTATCCCGGTATAAGATTTATGGTGGAATCGGATTTTTGGTACGGGATTTGCATAAAAAGCTATAAAGGGAATAAGTTTCAAGAATTAATTCGGGTGACTATTCGAACTCGGAAAATTACGAAAACTTTATGGGAGTCTTAGACTAAAAGAAGATGGTGTTAATTTTTGGGATCGTTTTGATTCGATTTAGATTCAATTCTATACAGTATTTGAGTAAATAGGGGATAATGGCATTTTGTAAATACCAAAGATTCATTAATGGCATTTTGGTCATTTTGCCCTTACTTTTTATATTAAATTGATTATTTTGGATAAAACAAGACAAGTGTTGTGATCCTATTGGTTATAATTAAATGGCAAAATGGTAATTTTACTATTAAATGAGATTTTTATATTAGATTTAAAGGATTAAAATGTCATTTGTCATGATAATTTAATGAAGAAAAAGCTAGAATTTTTGCTCATCTTCTCCCTCAAGTTTGAAAACACCATAGCCAAAGGTAAGGGAATTTTTTATTCAATTTTTGGCTTGATTTAGTTGGTTTTTGGTTCAAGACATGAAATAGAAAATTAATCCTCGTTGTATTCTCTTTCATTTGGTATAATTTTTGAGTAGTTTCCATGTTTATATGTTGAGTTTGGGAGTTAAGGTTTATGAAGGACAAGTTGATATATTGAGTTTTATGGATTGTTTTGATTAAATATGGTGTTGTGATGTTGTTTCAAGCATGAAAATAGTGAAATTTCTATGTTTTGGTTGTTAGGTGATTTTTGGGAAAATTGAAAAATTAGGGGAAACTCTTGCAAAATTTTTATTTGAATTAGAAATGATGTTAGAAGCTTGAATATGATGTTAGGAGGTTGAATTCATGCTTGAATCAAGTTGGAAAGGTAGGTCAAAGTGACCATTTGTATTCGGCTAAGTGAAGAAATTTGGGGGAAAATTATGGAAAATTTTCTAAGCTTGGAAATGATGTAAGGATGATTTTGTAAGCTTTGGAAAGTCATTTGGACTAATATGGAAGGTTGTGAAGTAATAAGGACTAAGTTGTAAATTTTGGAAAGTTTAAAGACTTAGTTGTTAAACTTGTTGTTGAAGTTTATTGTGATGGAAAATCAAGTTTAGTGATTAAAAGGTTGACTATGAAGTTTAGATAGAATTTGGGGACCAAATTGTGATTTCGGAAAATTTAAGGATTTAATGTAAATTTTTAAAGTTTGGGTCCTCAAGTGTAAAGAATAAAGAATGTGAGGTTTAGAGTTGGAAATAATGGTTGGAAGCTTAAAAAGAGTCTTTAGGACTGGAATGAATATTTTGGGAATTTTTAAGAATTATTAGAAATATTCTTTCTAATGTGTATTAATGTTAGTAAGATACTAACATGTATTTTGAATGGTATGTGTTGTTATAATGTTGTGTAGATCATAATCGTGATCAGACTCATAATTTGAATAAAGCAGTTGATAAGGAAAAAGTTCAAGAATAAGGTCGAAGGTGATTGTACAGTTTGCTGAGTTACTAGTGAGGCAAAGGTGAGTGCATTCTACTTACTCTATTTATGAAATGAGAAAGACTGGCGATAAGTCATTCTCGATTATTGAAAGAAAAGGTTTTGGATTTTATTAAATGATTTTGAAATGCTCTATGAATGATTTTCGGGTATGGACTGCCCAATGCATATTTTTACATATTGAAGTGATTATCTTGATCCATTGATATTATCGAAAATGAATGAAATGTTCATAGTAGTAAATTATTTGAAAGCCCATTGTATAATTATTGAGAGTCTTGGTATATTGGCATGCCAAAGAGGTGGAATATATTAATATGATATTACTTTCAAGTACAGTAATGAGACAGTGAGATGTGTTCTACGGCTATGACCTATTGGTTAATACTGTTGTTAAGTTACGGCACTGATATAGTGAGTTGTGTTTTACAACAATGACCTATTATTATTATTGATGCCATTAAGTTACAGTAGTGTTTACAGTGTTACACTAACATTGATACATTGGTATTGATACATTGATATCAATACATCGATACATTGTTTTATTAATGGCACAACTAAATAGTTGTTGTCGGGCACATGTGCATACTCATCATTGACTCCCATACCATGTATTCTCATCCATATTATATTGGGCTATATTGATATGGAAAGTGAAGTATAATGGATCAAATTGATATAACATGTATTGTATTATATATGAATATTGAGATTGTTACAGGTTACGAAAAAGGGAATGGTTTTGACAAGTTAGCTTTATGATTTTCAAATCCTTTTTGATATTTATAATTTTGCACTCTTATCATTATTTTAATATGGAATGTTTTAAATATTGTTACATTGACTCTCTAAGTATATTCTTAGCGTGTGATTGTTTCACGCATAGATATTAAGGAGCACAAGGAGTAAGGAGCAGCAGAGGACATCATCATATTTTGGAGAGCCGAATATCAGTATCAGTATGACATCTTTGATGTTATCTTTTGATATTACTAGTTGACATGTATATTTATTAATGTTTTAGCTGCTCTGATATGTATGTGGTTAGAAAAGAGTTAGTTTAATCGTATTTTATTTACTATTTAAATGTTTTTAAATTCGGCAGTTTTTAGGCAGTTTTATTAATTATATATATTAGAAATGAATTGCCATGTTGCTCTCTGAATATATTAGTTTTAAATTTTACGCGATTAAATATAATTTTGGAAAATGGTAAATTACTCATATTTTAAAGAAACAAAATTTTACTAATTTTTGAAATGGGAACTATTATACAAGTGACATGTGACACGCGCGAGGGGTGTTACATTTATTGGTATTAGAGCTATAGGTTTTGTCGGTTCTAGGCCTGAATGAAAGTTGTTTTTGTTGAAAAATGTGTACATGCCACTAGTATGTCAAAATTACTGATCTGATGTTTATATTATTGATGAATGTTGCTCCTTACTAATGTAGTAGTTATGTGATTATAGATGTTCGAATCAAGAGTTTCTAGATGAGCAGTGGATCAGGAGGTTCCGAAAAAAGTCAGTAGTGGCAATAACGAGGTTAATAATAACCCTCCAGCTCAACCGGAACAAGGAATAACACCAGCACAGCAGGGAATGCCTATGCAAGATCAAAGGACTTTTCTTCAGACTTTGGAAACGGTTCTGACACGTTTTCAGCCACAAGCTCCCCTGCTCCTCGAATGACAATTGCTAATGAATTAAAAAGTTTGGGAGCACCTGAATTTAAAGGAGATGTAGATGAAGGTCCTGTGGATGCTGACATGTGGCTAAATGATCTAAAGATCATGTTAGAGGGATTTCATTGCTCGAAGATGGATAAGTTGGACGGAGCTGTCTCGTTACTTCGAGGTCAAGCCTGATTTTGGTGGACTAATGCTACTATGCATGTCCCTCTCGAGCGGGTTACCTGGCACTTTTTTCTTAGAAGAATTCAAGAACAAATATATTGGAGATCAGTTTATCCGAGATATGAAACAATGATTCATTGGCCTGAAGCAAGGAAATCAGACCATCTACGAGTACGAGTGTGAGTTTAACAAGTTGACTCGATTTGCAGCAGAATTGATCCCTACCGAAAAGGATCGATGTGATTATTTTATTGAAGGCCTGAATAGGAGACCCAAGGAAATGTTGGTGGCATTGAACCTGCCTACTTTTCAAGAGATGGTGAATCGAGCTAAAGCAATGGAACGTGTTTATTCGAAGGACACGACAGAGCAGACATCTTCAGCTCCTTTCTCATCGAAGAGGAATAAAGGTGGTTCTTGGTATAAGAATAAATCTGGATCTTCTCGGAAAAGAGGCAATACTGGAGGAAACAAGCAGGCTCAGACAATTAATTATGGTGCTGGTTCATCATTCCAATTTAGAACTCAACCGTGTGATGTTTGTGGTAAACGTCATTCAGGCACATGCTGGATGATGACAGAAGCATGCTTACATTGTGGAAAGATGGGTCATTTTATCAGAGACTGTCCTCATAAATTTGGAGAGAAATCTATACAGACAGAGAGATATGTTGTAGTTCCACAGAGAGGTAGAGGCAGAACGGGAAGGCCATCTGAGTCTGCTTCACAGCAGGAGATCCGTGCACCAGCCTGAGTCTTTAACATCAGAACAGATAGGGATTGTGATGACCCGGAAGTTGTTACAGTTACATTCTATCTTTATGATAAGCCTGTATTTGTTCTGATTGATCCTGGTTCTACGCATTCGTATATTAGTACTAAGTTGATTGAAGAGAGGAGCATACCACTAGAGCCTATCTCTAGTGATATAGTGGAAAAAATCCTTTGGGTCAAAGTGTGAGAGTAAATAGAATATGTAGAAATTGTCCGATAAAGGTGCAAGGAATAGAGTTCCGGGCAAACCTAATGGAGTTACCTTTCGAAGAATTTGAAGTGTTAGTAAGCATGGATTGGTTATCTTTCTACCATGCCATTGTGGATTGTCGCTTAAAGCAATTAATCTTGAAAAATTCGAAAAATGAAGAAATAATAGTAGTGGGAGAAAGGATGAATCCTTTATCTAATGTGATTTCAACAGTTTCTGCGAAGAAGCTGCTATTAGAAGGTTATCAAGCTTTTCTAGCTAATGTGGTGAATACTCAAACTGTTAGAATTAAGTTGGAAGATATTCCTATTGTTCGAGAGTATCCAGATGTTTTTCTTGGTGAGCTACAAGGATTACCTCCAAATCGGGAAGTAGAATTTAAGATAGAGGTGTTACCTGGTACTGCACCCATATTAATGGCCCCGTATAGAATGGCGCCAGTTGAGCTTCGAGAGTTAAAGGCACAATTGTAAGAATTATTAGATCGAGGTTTTATAAGGCCAGGTGTGTCACCTTGGGGCACAAAAGTGTTATTCGTGAAAAAGAAAGATGTATCTATGCGATTATGCATAGATTATCTCCAGTTAAACAAAGTGACCGTGAAGAATAAGTATCCTCTTCCGAGGATTGATGATCTTTTTTATCAGCTAAAAGGTGCAACTGTGTTTTCCTAAATTGATCTTCGATCGAGATATCATCAGTTAAAGATTTAGAAAGAAGATATTCCAAAGATGACTTTTTGAACTCGGTATGGACACTATGAGTTTGTAGTGATGCCATTCGGATTGACCAATGCACCAGCAACATTTATGGATTTGATGAATCGAATATTTCAACCATATCTAGATCAATTTGTGGTGGTATTTATTGATGATATTTTAGTCTATTCAAAGACAAAGGAGGAACACGATGCTCATTTTCGTGTTGTTCTTCAGATTCTCTGAGAAAAGAAACTATATGCTAAGTTATCAAAATGTGAGTTTTGGTTATCGGAAGTTACTTTTCTCGGTCGTGTGGTTTCAACAGAGGGAATAAGAGTAGATCCCAAGAAAATACAAGCCATGGTGGAATGGAAAGCTCCGAAGAATATTTCTGAGGTTCGAAGTTTCTTGGGACTGACTGTTATTATCGAAGATTTGTAAAGAATTTCTCGATGATTGCCTCTCCACTAACTAAGCTGTTAAGAAAGGATGTGCCATTCGTTTGGACGGATAAGTGTGAAGAGAGCTTTAAAACATTGAAGAGGATTTTAACTGAAGCTCCGGTATTAGTGCAGCCTGAATCAGGTAAGGATTTCGTAGTGTACAGTGATGCTTCTCATAATGGATTGGGTTGCGTACTCATACAGAATGGAAAGGTGGGGCTTATGCTTCCCGACAGCTTAAAATGCACGAGAGGAATTATCCTACCCATGATTTAGAGTTGGCAGCAGTTGTGTTTGCTTTAAAGATTTGGGGTCATTATCTATATGGAGAAAGATGCTATATCTATACAGATCATAAAAGTTTAAAGTACCTGTTAACTCAAAAGAAGTTAAATTTAAGGTAGAGAATGTGGATTTAGCTCTTAAAAGATTATGATGTGGTTATTAACTACCATCCAGGAAAGGCGAACGTGGTAGCTGATGCCCTCAGTAGAAAGACCTTTGTTTCCTTGAGAGCTATAAATGCGAGGCTAGCATTGAAAGAAAATGGTGTTTTGATTGCTGAGTTAAGTTTAAGGCCTGCTTTAGTAGATCGGATAAAGGAGCTTCAGAAAAGAGATATGAAATGTTTGTCAAGATTCAAACAAGTCAAAAATGGTGAGACCAAAGATTTCGAAGTTAAGTCTGATAGATTTTTGTATTACCGATGAAGAATTGTTATTCCTGAAGATGAAAAGTTAAATAGATAACTTCTTTTTGAAGCACGTTGTAGTCCTTAGACTATGCATCCAGGTGGAAACAAGATGTATCAAGATCTCAAAAGTAGATATTGGTGGCCAGGAATGAAAAGAACTATATCTGAGTTTGTTTCGAAGTGCCTGACATGTCAGCAAGTAAAAGCGGAGCATCAAGTGCCTTCTGGTTTATTGCAACCAATTTCCATTTCTCAGTGGAAGTGGGAACGAGTAACCATGGATTTTGTGACAGGGCTACCTTTAACTCCAAGCAAAAAGGATTCTATTTGGGTGATTGTTGATAAATTGACTAAGTCGGCACATTTCATTCCTGTCTGAATTGATTTCTCTATGGACAAATATGCTGAGTTATATATCAGAGAAATAGTTCAACTTCATGGAGTACCAGTCTCGATTGTCTCTCATAGAGATCCAAGGTTTACTTCCAGATTTTGGAAGTCTTTGCATAAAGCTCTAGCCACTCGACTTAATTTTAGTACGACCTTCCACCCTTAAACAAATGGAAAATCTGAACGGACTATCCAAATTTTGGAGGATATGTTGAGGGCTTGTGTGATTGAATTCAAAGGATCATGGGAGAAATATTTGCCGTTAGCGGAATTTTCTTATAATAACAACTATCAAACAAGTATCAAGATGGCACCTTATGAAGCCTTGTATGGAAGAAGGTGTATGACTCCTTTGAATTGGTACGAGTTGAAAGTTTGAGACATTTTAGGACCTAATCTAATTAGAGAAGTGGAAGACAAGATAAAGATCATACAAGATAATCTCAAGATAGCCGCCATTCGACAGAAAGCTTATGCAGATTTGAAAAGAAAAGAAATTGAATTCCAAGTTGGTGATAAAGTGTTCCTCAAAGTATTACCCTGGAAAAAGATATTGCATTTTGGACGAAAAGGAAAGCTGAGTCTGAAATTTATTGAACCATATGAGATTGTAAAAAGAGTTGGTCCGGTGGCTTATCAACTTGCTCTACCCCCGAAAATGGATAAGATTCATTATGTGTTTCATGTATCAATGCTCAGAAAGTATCGATCAGATCCCTCCCACATCATCACTCTGGAAGAAGTAGAGATTCAACCAAATTTGACGTATGAAGAGGAACCGATCATAATTTTAGCACGTGAGATCAAGAAACTGAGGAACAAGTCGATTCCACTTGTTAAAGTTCTTTGGAGAAATCACAAAGTGGAAGAAGCAACGTGGGAAAGAGAGAAAGATATGGAAAACCGATTTCCTCATCTTTTCAAATCGGGTATGTTCTGAAAATTTGAGGACAAATTTTCTTAGGAGGGGAGAATTGTAATACCCTAATTTTTGGTTAGTGACTAAATTGCAAAGATTTAAAAGTTGGTGGTTTTAGTTTAGTGACTAAAACGTAAAAATTCAAAGTTTGTGACAAAAGTGAAAAGTTGGGAAAAGTTTAGGGACCAACATGGTAATTTTCACAATAATTATTTTTATGGAAAAAATAAATAGTTTATCACGAAAATTTTATGGTAGTCTTAGATAGACTAAAAGAAGATGGTGTTAAGTTTTGGGATTGTTTTGATTCGTTTTGGATTCAATTCTATACAGTATTTGAGTAAATAGGGGATAATGGCATTTTGTAAATACCAAGATTCATTAATGGCATTTTGGTCATTTTGCCCTTACTTTTTATATTAAATTGATTGTTTTGGATAAAACAAGACAAGTGTTGTGATCCTATTGGTTATAATTAAAGGGTAAAATGGTAATTTTACTATTAAAGAAGATTTTTATATTAGATTTAAAGGATTAAAATGCCATTTGCCATGATAATTTAATGAAGAAAAAGCTAGATTTTTTTGCTCATCTTCTCCCTCAAGTTCGAAAACACCATAGCCAAAGGTAAGGGAATTTTTTATTCAATTTTTGGCTTGATTTAGTTGGTTTTTGGTTCAAGACATGAAATAGAAAATTAATCCCCGTTGTATTCTCTTTCATTTGGTATAATTTTTGAGTAGTTTCCATGCTTATATGTTGAGTTTGGGAGTTAGGGTTTATGAAGGACAAGTTGATATATTGAGTTTTATGGATTGTTTTGATTAACTATGGTGTTTTGATGTTGTTTCAAGCATGAAAATAGTGAAATTTCTATGTTTTGGTTGTTAGGTGATTTTTGGGAAAATTGAAAAATTAGGGGAAACTCTTGTAAAATTTTTATTTGAATTAGAAATGATGTTAGAAGCTTGAATATGATGTTAGGAGGTTGAATTCATGCTTGAATCAAGTTGGAAAGTTAGGTCAAAGTGACCATTTGTATTCAACTAAGTGAAGAAATTTGGGGGAAAATTATGGAAAATTTTCCTAAGCTTGGAAATGATGATTTTGTAAGCTTTGGAAAGTCATTTGGACTAATATGGAAGGTTGTGAAGTAATAAGGACTAAGTTGTAAATTTTGGAAAGTTTAAGGACTTGGTTGTTAAACTTGTTGTTGAAGTGTATTGTGATGGAAAATCAAGTTTAGTGATTAAAAGGTTGACTATGAAGTTTAGATAGAATTTGGGGACCAAATTGTGATTTCGGCAAATTTTAGGATTTAATGTAATTTTTTAAAGTTTGGGTCCACGAGCGTAAAGAATGAAGAATGTGAGGTTTAGAGTTGGAAATAATGGTTGGAAGCTTAAAAAGATTCTTTAGGACTAGAATGAATATTTTGGGAATTTTGAAGAATTATTAGAAATATTCTTCCTAATGTGTATTAATGTTAGTAAGATACTAACATGTATTTTGAATGGTATGTGTTGTTGTAATGTTGTGTAGATCGTAATCGTGATCAGACTCGTAATTTGAATAAAGCAGTTGATAAGGAAAAAGTTCAAGAATAAGGTCGAAGGTGATTGTACAGTTTGCTAAGTTACTAGTGAGGCAAAGGTGAGTGCATTCTACTTTATTTATGAAATGAGAAAGACTGGCGATAAGTCATTCTCTATTATTGAAAGAAAATGATTTGAATTTTATTAAATGATTTTGAAATGCTCTATGAATGATTTTCGGATATGAACTGCCCAATGCATATTTTTACATATTGAAGTGATTATCTTGATCCATTGATATTATCGAAAATGAATGAAATGTTGATAGTAGTAAATTATTTGAAAGCCCATTGTATAATTATTGAGAGTCTTGGTATATATTGGCATGCCAAAGAGGTGGAGTATATTAATTTGGTATTACTGTCAAGTACAATAATGAGACAATGAGCTGTGTTTTACGGCTATGACCTATTGGTTAATATTGTTGTTAAGTTACGGCACTGATATAGTGAGTTGTGTTTTACAACAATGACCTATTATTATTATTGATGACATTAAGTTATGGTAGTGTTTACAGTGTTACACTGACATTGATACTTTGGTATTGATACATTGATATCAATATATCAATACATTGATACATTGTTTTATTAATGGCACAACTAAATAGTTGTTGTCGGGCACATGTGCATACTCATCATTGACTCGCATATCATGTATTCTCATCCATATTACATTGGGCTATATTGATATGGAAAGTGAAGTATAATGGATCAAATTGATATAACCTGTATTGTATTATATATGAATGTTGAGATTGTTACAGGTTACGGAAAAAGGGATGATTTTGACAAGTTAGCTTTATGATTTTCAAATCCTTTTTGATATTTATAATTTTGCACTCTAATTGTTCTTATCATTATTTTACTATGGAATGTTTTAAATATTGTTGCATTGCCTCACTAAGTATATTCTTAGCTTGTGATTGTTTCACGCATAGATATTAAAGAGCACAAGGAGTAAGGAGCAGCAGAGGACATCATCATATTTTGGAGAGCCGAATATCAGTATCAGTATGACATCTTTGATGTTATCTTTTGATATTACTAGTTGGCATGTATATTTATTAATGTTTTGGCTGCTCTGATATGTTTGTGGTTAGAAAAGAGTTAGTTTAATCGTATTTTATTTACTATTTAAATGATTTTTAAATTCGGCAGTTTTTAGGTAGTTTTATTGATTATATATATTAGAAAGGAACTGCCATGTTGCCGTCTGAATCTAGTTTCAGATCGAACTTAGAAATATTAGTTTTAAATTTTACGCGATTAAATATAATTTTAGAAAATGGTAAATTACTCATATTTTAAAGAAACAAAATTTTACTTATTTTTGAAATGGGAACTATTATACAAGTGACATGTGACATTTCTAACTTGTATTCAGCAATGGATACGGGTGAGGGGTGTTACATGTTCTGCACTGTTTTCGCTGCTCGGTCAGCTAGTTCTTTCAAACACTCCTCCATGGCCAATAACTAATTTTTCTGCTCAAGTGTAAGGCTGGTTGAGGAACAATCAAATCTAGATAGGATCTTGAATACCTGCTTAAGTGAAGAAAACTTTCCTGAATCGTAGAAATTAAGTGGGGTCAATGAGTCATATTCAAGGCTTCATCTACTTTAGCCAGTGCTTCCTTTGCTTCTTCTTTAGAAAAAAAGAGTGTCGGAGCTCGAAAGCTCAGACTCTAAGCTAGTGAAGAATGTCTTTATATCTTTCTCAGTAGGTTACTCAGGTTCAATGGCCTGAAACGGGGGAAAAGAAAGCAGTGACATTAACCTCAATCTGGCAAGAAGACTCAGTTGGTGGAGTTGTAAATTGTAATTCCTACCGGTTTGGTTGTTGTAGTTTCCCGGTTGCCCATTGCTGCCTTAACACAATCATGTTTATCTAAATTAGTTCCGACTTTCAACCCATGTGAAATCAAACCTTCAGTTCTATCAGTGCTAAGAATGAATCAAAGCCCCCACTAGACTCCGTTGCCTTGAACTCGGCATGAGCGACTGCCAGAAGCAAGACGTGAGAATACAGGCTAATGACAGTTCTAAGAAGAAAGAATGGCAATGATAACAAATTTGGCATCTGTCTTGGACTGTTTTTACAGTGCCAAAGCATCAAACTAGCTGAGCTATCGGGTAACAATCGGAGATAATACGAAATGACAACGACCATCTTTAGAATCAAATACTCATTGTTCGTATCGGTAAAACCCATTAAATAAAGCAAAAGGAAGAAGGATAAGATGGGATTGGTGTAACAAAACACCTTTTGCAATGGAATTTCTACGATCGATTTGGTCAATGACTGCGAATCCGAATTGGGCATATGTACACCACCCGGATGGCAAAGCCATTGAATCTCCAACTTGTGATTAAATTGACAAACAATCCACATTGTCTTCCTCCCCGTTGGGGTCAATGTTCCTGCCAAATAAGTTTGCAAATCTTAGTCATGGGAGGTAAAACGCAAATTAAAACATAAGCGGAGACCGGAAGACCATTTGTTGCCATCAACACTAAACTCTTCAGAGTAGAGAGGAGAAGTTGTCAATCCTCCAAGAGACCTTGGTTATTTCTCCATTATCATCCACTGCATTCAAAATTTCAATCTTCCATATGACCTTGGGAAGATTAGACCCAAACTTGCTTTTCACTGCACACAAAATAGGAAAAAAGAGAGGGTTTTAGACGTTTCCTTGGTGGGACTAGAATCTGGGAAAGCAAGAGAAAATGGAAGGGAAGGATTACAATACCTGCCATTATCAAGAACTTGGAGTGGAAGAAGATTAGGGTTTCCTGAGGAGCGTTCCAAATGTTGATTCAATATTCAAATTTAAGTCCATTCGTTTCCATAAACTCCCCTTCACTCTTATACTACTTGGCCTTTAAGCTACCTTTTTTCCCTTAAAATTCGGTTGTGTTCGTACTATTTTGAATTTATATGATATGAATTTGATAATGATTATTAAATTTTAGATCATTAATTCTCATATTAGGTTCAATTTCATAAATTTAAAATAAAATACTTGAATATTTTTGGATAATTGCATTTGTAAATTCATAGAATATAAAAGTTATAACTTTAAATATTGATTAGATTGTCGTACTCGAATGGTGAGTTAATGACGAAACTAAATCGACAATGGGAGAGATAGATACTAAGTTGCCTGCCCAAATAAATTTACAAATACAAGTATGTTATATCCAGTATCTCTGACTCGTAGAATTCTGAAAATAACTTTCGACGCCTTCACATTTCGCAACTGAAGACATTTTACAACAGTAACTCCTTCAAAAGTCCGAACATCCTAGAAAACAGACACTGTTTGGAGTTACAGTAACCACGCCCATGTAGTCGAAAGTTAAAGCCTAACACTTGAAAGTTAAACCTACCTCTGCCAACTTGTCTATAGACAATCGCTAGACTTGACACCCTCTAATTATCAATGGTATCAAAAACTATAAATATCCATACAATCGAAAGGAGAAGACAGACCAAATCCATAGAGCAGTACAACTCTCTTACCCCCTTCTTTTGAGCTTGGTTCTTTATACTGTCTGTTGTTTTCCGTTGCAAATCAACCAGAATAAATTATATATAATCACCATGAATTATTGTATTTTTTTTCATCTCTCTTGTCTGATGCCCAGCATTTTAGGCATTAACAAAGTAATAGGTGATGAAATGTAAATTAAAACATTAGCGAGGAGATGGAAAACCAAAGCTACCATTTATTAAAATATTATTAAATAATATTGAAATATAATTAAGATAAAATATTTTCCAAATCTCGATACTCTTTGTAAATTAAAATTTAATCTTATTTTTCATTTTACATGATTTATTTCTTATGACATTTTGAAATAAAGAATATACTTACTTGAAAGTAATGCGACTAAATAAATGACATTAGAATGTAGGGATGTAAAAAGCTGACCCGACCTGCAAAACTGACTGAAACTGACTTGAGTCAGAACTGCTTGTGACCCGAGTTGGTAGTGATCTGAGAACGATTCAAGTCCGAACTGGTGTTGACCTGAACCCGAGTTGGACTTGGAAAATTTTTATCTGAACCCGACCTGCACCTGACCTGAGAACGACCTGAACCTAAATTCAACCTGATAATATGATAACTGAACCTGACCTGCATCCGACTTGATATGAACCCGAACCCAAGATTAACCTGGTAAATAACTGATATTACCCGACATGTTACGAACCTGACCTGTTACGAACCTGAACTGTAATTGACTCAACTTGTAAATGACCTGACTTGTTATTGAACTGATCTGATATTTACCTAACTTGGTATTTATCTGACTTGTAATAACTAATAAATTACAATTGATGAAGTTATGAGATTATGAATTTATTATATTAAAGTGTGACAAAATACATCTTCACAATTTAAGGTACATGATTAATTATGATCATTGACTTAATATGTTTACTTTTTATATTTATAAATTATAGTATATAAAAATATTTAAAAGTTCTATTAAATCTTTAAATGCTTCCAACATGATTCCTTAAGGTTTGTGGTTTATGATTTATGGTTTAATATTAACAGTTTATGGTTTAGTTTAGTGTTATTGGTTTATAAGATTAATTTTGTTTCCTTAAGGTTTATGGTTTAGTGTTTAGTTTAAGGTTATTGGTTTATGTGATTAATTTGGATTCCTTAAGGTTTAGGGTTTAGTATCAATGGTTTATGGTTTAGCTCATGGTTATTGGTTTATGGGATTAATTTTGATTCCTTAAGGTTTATGGTTTTGTGTTTAGTATTAACTATTTATAGTTTAGTTTAGGGTTATTGATTTACGAGATTAATTCCAATTCAACTAGCCAAATTATGCATTTTAATTGATTAATGATGCTCATTTTTTTTCTATTTTGTATAGATTCGAATCCCGGTATGAAAATGTAATACCTCTTATTTAATAAAAAATTATTTAAATCAAACCTTCATGTATACAATTGAACTAAATTAAAGTTTCAACTTTCATGTGTACAATTACATGTTTACATCCAAATCAAAATTTTGTGTATAATTATTTTAAATCAAAATTTATAATAATAATAATGTTCGAATTGAATTAACTTATTAAACTTAGGATCTAATTAAGCTAAATTAAAAACTATAAACATAAATTACAGACATAATTAAAAGAATTCTAAAACTAAATGTAGAATTTCAATTAAATTAATTTAAATTTGGACTGAATTGAATTAAATTAAAACCTAAAAGTGAAAATTTGGACTTAAATGAAAAAGTTTAAAGTCAAAAGGGCTAAAAAAATTCCCCTAACCTAAAAATCACGCGGCTCTTCCTCCCGCCCTTTCATTTCAATAAAAAAAGGAAAAAAACATAATAATTGGTTAAAAAAGAAGGGAAATGGACAAGAGCCGCCCATTCATTTCAATTAAAAAAATAAGGAAAAAACATAGTAATTGGTTAAAAAAAGAGGGAAACGGATAGAATTATGGAGAGGAAAAAGGCCTCCTATTTTTTTAGAATAGATTAATTACCCTTTAAGTCCTATTGCGTTTAAAATGTTATATTTTAGTCCTAATATTTACTTTTAAGTATTTGTTTAATTCAATTTAGCCACAAGTATCCCTATGGTATGGACTTCGGATATAGGAATCCCCTCCAAGGGTGATATTTAGTCCTTAAAATTTTACTTTTAGTTGAAATTGGCCCCTATTTATTTTTAATTTTTGTAATTTAGTCTAATAATTTCAATATGCTAATATTTTTGTTCATTTTAGTTTATAAGATTTAAATTTTAGCCAAAATTGACCCATATTCATTTCTATGGTAAAATTGTGAAATTCGTCATTAGACTCTCAAATTTTTCCACTTTCAAATTGTCAAATTAGTCCCTAATTTCGATTTTATGGTAAAATTATGAAATTGGTCACTAGACTCTCAAATTTCTCCACTTTCAAACTGTCAAATTGGTCCCTAATTTCAATTTTAGAGTATATTTTATGGCGAAATTGTGATATTGGTCCCTAATTTTGGTTTATGGCTTAGGGTTTAGGCCTTAGTGTTAATGGTTCAGGGTTTATGGCGTAGTTTAGGATATTAGTTTATGAGATTAATTTCCATGTTTAAGGTTTATAGTTTATGATTTAGTGTATAGTATTAATGGTTTAGGGTTTATGGTGTAGTTTAGGGTTATTGGTTTATGAGATTAATTTGTATGGTTTAAGGTTTAGGGTTTATCTTAGTGTATGAGATTATTTTCAATTGTTATATAGTCTATAGCCTATAATATATATATATAACAAATCACACACGATGATATTATTATTAATTTATTACTATAGTCTATATTATATGCCTCTATGGTCTATAGTCTGTATTCATATGTGTAACGTGAACACGTCTCATACGTGTTACGTGATTATACGTTTTTTAGGGGTTATAGACTATAGGTTTATGTGATTAGTTTATGGCTTAGGGATGAAATTTAGGGTTTAGGAGTTTAGTGTTCAATTAATTCCCTACAAATTTGTACTTAAACCGAATTGATCTTTATTTATTTTTAAATTGTGTAATTTAGTCCAATATTTCTAATATATTAATATTTTTTTCATTTTAGTCCCTACAAATTTACTTTTAACTAAAACTTACCCATATTTATTTATATATTTTTTAATTTAATAAAAATCTTTTACTTTTTGTAATTTAGTCCAAATCATATGAATTATAAGTCCTTATTACAATTCTAAAACTATAGCTCTAATTTCAATTATAACCCAAATTGTGACTCGATTGAATTAAATGAAAACCTACAAGTAAAATTTTGGGACTAAAATGAAAATGTTTTAATATCAGATGGACCAAAACTACAATTCCCCTAACCTAAAACAATAGGAGGGTTTTTTCCCCTCCAAATTCTAAATTGAAACCCAAAGTTGCAATTTACCCATTTAATTTTAATTTTAATTCTAATTTTAATTCATTTACATATTTTTTGCCGCCAGATTTTTAGTTTATAGATTAATTACCCTTTAAGGCCTTACCCTTTAAACTTTTCATTTTAATCCTAATTTAAGTTTTAATTTATTTCAATTTAGTCACAATTGTTTTTAAATTTGTTCCAATAATTAATTGCCCATTCGGCATTTGCCGCCCAATTTTTTTGCTTGGTGATTAATTACCCTTTAGGTCCCCACTCGTTTAAAAAATTTTCATTTTAGTCCTAACATTCACTTTTAAATTTTAGTTTAATTTAATTTAGTCACAATTATATATATATATATATATTAAATTATACATATTTCGGCATCCTAAGGGATGTTTTGGTAATATTAATTCCTAAAAATTTATTTTTATCTAAAATTTACCCACGATTACCAGACTGAAGTCTATTTGTACACGTAAGACCCGACTTGAACTTCAACCGAAACCGATGTTCTCGACCTGAATTTTATCCATCAACGACGTGACACGACTTGAATGTGGCCTGACCTGAAGTCTATCCGAACCTGAATTAACCCGTCAATTAACTGATTCGGACCCGAACTGTTTTGGTCTGAGCTGAAACTTACCCGACCTAAAATTAACCCGACCCAAACCCGAACTCAATCTGATTTGAAATCAACCTGACCATGACCCGAATTTGAGTCGACCCAGACCCTACTTGATCCGAGTCGGACCATTAAATTGACCTGACATAACCCGTATCTGATTTGACCTAACCTGACCTGACATAACCTGACCTGAAACCTGAACGATTACCTGATTTCACATCCCTATTAGAATGGTTTTGAATTTCACAATTGATTACAATTAGACAAGATTTTTTTAATCAAATAAAGTAAAATGACTAAATTTCTATAATTAAAAGGATTAAATTAAATTCTAATGGTTTAGGGGTGTAAAAAATCATTGAATTTTTGAAAAATTCAATTAAGTCTCTAAATATTTTTTACACCTAATTAAGTTCTTGAACCAAGAAATTTAATCAATTAAATTCTTGAACTAAGAAATTGAATCAATTAAGCCCTTTGGTCAATTTTGACTATTGAATCTTGACAGTTTTTTTCTTTAGATAGTACTGGTACATGATACACTACAGTTCTATCATGTTACATCTACAGATTTTTTTCAAAAAATTATTTTTATATATTTTTAGAACTTTTAAAAAAAATTAAAAAAAATAAAAAAATTCTAAAAATGTCAAATGGTAACATCGTGACACGATGCGCTGCACCAAAAGATCCGAAATAAACTACCAAGATTAATGGTTAAAATGAGTTTAAGAGCTTAATTGATTAAATTTTATGGTTCAAGAGCTTAATTGATGAAAGAAAAAAGTCAAAGACTTTGATTAATTTTTTTAAAGTTAAAGAACTTAAGCCAATTCTAAATGTATAAACCGTATTTTTAACATAAAATTGTTATTAAAGCTTTTATAAAATATTTAATTTAACATTTTTAACATTAAATTCAAAATTAGATTCAGATCAATTTCAAGTTCAGTATGAGCCTTTTTTCGGATTCAAGTTCAAGTCGTGCTTGATATTTTGGGGTCAAATTTTTGAGTTTTGACTCAGTTTGCTCTCTGTGATAACGGAGACGTCACCGGCCCCTTTTATGATATTAGGCGGATCGAAAATTAAGAACAAACTAGAGATTACGAAATCTCAAGGGTTCGGGGGCACGGTTACGGGTGGGTAAGAATTAGCACCCCCATCACGCCCGCAAAATGAAGCTTACTTGATCATTAATAGTTTCTTTGGTAACCCAGATGAATGCGTGCAAAGATTAAGGTAAAAATACACAAAATTATAAAAATGACCTGAATTTACTCACGGCTGAGGAAACCCTATTCAATTTAGACGCAAGGGGATTAAGGCATTAATCCCTAAAATCCAAAATTAGTTTTGCATAGGAGTTTCGACCGTTTCCCAACTACTAGGGGAAGACCTAATTAACCCTACTTGAGAAAATATTTCATTTTTCATGATGCAATAAATTTTTTTTAAATGGCATTTTATGTTCTTTTTAATTTTATGGGTGATTTAATTTTCAAAGTTAATTATTATTTTTGGAAGCATTTATTTAAGAGAACTAATCCTAAAGGCTTTATTTGATTATTTACATTTAAGGAAAATATTATCTTTCTTTTCTAAAGATTACCTAAAAGAGTTTTATTTACAACTAAGGAGAAAGAGTTATTTAATCTTTTAAAAGGAAAAAAATACCAAATTAGCTTTATTTACCATTATTTATATTTTAAAGAAAATAAACTATTTACCTTTTTTTTAAAGATTACCTAAAGGATTTTATTTAATTACTTACAATTAGGGGAAGATATTACTTTAACTATCTTACCAAGTTAATTATTAAAAGGTAAATTATTTTAGAAATCTAAATTCTAATTAAACTTTAATATTGGTAAACTAATCTTGCAAAGATATTTAAGTTATCTATTAGGGAAACTAACCTAAAGTGTTTATTTTAATTTATTTGGTAAGCTTTAATTACAGGAAATAAAACAACATTAATTATTAAGAAGTATATTCACCCTAACATTTTATCATGTCAACTTACATAAAGATGAATAAATTAGACAACACAGTAAATATAAACAAAGAAAACAATGAGTTAAAGTGTACGAAATAAGAATTTAAGAACTAAATTAAAAGTAAAGAAGGACTAGAGTAAAGAAATTGCATATAGTGGGATCAAAGCGTAAGCTCATCAACGTGGGGTACGGGATGAACCACGAACCGTATGGCATCACCGCTGCTACCGCTGCTGCTGGACGTCGACCATTGGACGCCGATAGTGTACCGCCATTACTGCCCCTACTCCGGTGGAGATGACGGCTCCATCCTTTGGCGACGGTAGATCCTCTAGAAACTTCAATTAACGAGGATTCATACCCCCTCTCCTCCTTAGTCGAAACCAAGTGGCAAAAGAAAAAAATGAAAACAAAAATATAAAGAAGAAGTATTTGGGTAAAATACCTAAAGGAAATCATTATCACTTGTATTCCTCTAGAATTTTTTGTGTCTTGTAATGGTGAGAATGCTTGGCCTTTTATAGCCAACTTCAAGGGTACAAATGGGAGAAGAAAATCAAGGATTCTTTCCCGAATTAAAAAAATAAAAATCCTAGTATCTACATGATTCTCTTGTTTGATTTGCTTGATACGATTTGGTTCTTCCTTCCCTTTTAAATTGATTTGGTTTTTAATCCTCTTTTCTTTGTTTGCAAGGCATGATCGACCAAGGGGAGATATTGTGGTGGCAGCTGTGGTGGTTGCCGATGATGACTATGGTGGCCGATGGTGGTCACGGCGGTGACTTTGGTGGCTGGCTGAATGAAGAGTTGGCCACATGATCACCACGCGCCAGTGGTGATTCAAATATGAAGAGTGCGGCACAAGAAAAACTAGGGTTTCTTTGCGTATAAGGCCTAATTGGGCCTATTGTACATGGATTCTTTTGGGTTTTATATTTTATACATTTTTAGGCTTTTATAAGTATATACGTGGGGGGATAAAATTGGCGAATACAGCTGCCCCTCTTTGCTCATTTCGGTGAAACAAGAATAGGGCAAAGAACAAAAGATCCTAATTTTTTCCGACCGAACTACATGTTGAACACCATTTTTTCTAGCATAGGTGATGCCAAAGTATGACTCTCATCCTTTAAACCCAAGTATACCAAGTCAGTGGTGATATGCTCCTTTGAAAGGCAATAAACTATCGTCCCTACGGACACCAAGTTTGTGAGGTGATATGTTCCTTCAAAACGGCAACATGAATCTAGTCCCTACAGACACCAAGTCAATAAGGTAATCGATAATATGAATCTCGTCCCTGCAGACACCAAGTCAGTAAGATGACTCTTATCCCTACGGACACCAAGTCGATAAGATGAATCTCGTCCCTGCGAACACCAATTTATTAAGGCGACTCTCATCCTTGCAGAAACCAAGTCGGTAAGGTAACTCTCATCCCTGCAGACACTAAGTTGATAAGGTAATTCTCATCCCTACGGATACCAAGTCGGTAAGGTGACTCTCATCCCTGCAGACACCAAGTCAGTAAGGTGACTCTCTTCCTATAGACACCAAGTCGGTAAGGTGACTCTCAACCTTGCGGACACCAAGTCGATGAGGTGATATGCTCCTTCGAATCCAAAGGGAACAAATCGGATAACACTTTTTCAAATAGTGTAAAACACTAAGCTGAAACTGACCATCCCTCTGCACCTCTTTGCTTCATAAAAAATATTTGATCTTTACTTTGTAGAAAACATCTGATCTTCGCATTTGTGCTCGCTCAATCCAATAATCTTGTACTTATGATTGGTAGTGTAGTCTTTTCTGTTCTTCAAATCATCTTATGAACGCTTTTGAATTTTTTGTATGGGAATCTTTGCAGCAAAGTTTATTTCCACCTTAAATGTCTTTGGATGCTTTAGGGAATCTTGCTTTCTTGATTCGAGTAATTGCCCCAGTCTGACGCCATCATCTGCACAAAATTTCATAAGTATGCAAGTGATATAATTAGATTCAGAATAATGAAATGCATCATGGCCCTTGTACTTTTAAACCACATTCAAAGTAATGCTCAACAATCCTTAAAGTTATATAAATGCAAATCCATCGGTTCCTATTTCAATATGAAAATGTAGGTAAAAGGTGAACTCTAGATGTAAGGTTTATTGATAGTGGCAAACATGAAAGAAATTACAGAGAAAAAAAATAAAGTGTCTGGATATTAGGGGCCAAAGCGTTCTAAGTCAATCATTCGGAAGTTCTTCCAAATGCAACCCTTGTTGAGAAGATTTCAAATGTCATAAGCAAACTGTCGGTCTTTTGAGATAGTCACATCAACTTCGAATATTCAAGTTGCCCTTTATGGTTTTTCAACTTGAATCCACCTTTGGTTTTAAGATGCCCTTTGTGGGTTTTCAACTTGAACCCTCCTTTTTTTCTCTTCTTCTTGAGTCTAAAGCTCCCTTGCGGGTTTTCACTTTCATACCTTTTTCATTTTTTCCTTGAAGTGCCCTTTCGGGTTTTCACTCTATTTTTTTCTTTTTTTGTTTTTCAGGCGTAATATCGTTTGACCAAATCTGAATTTACGGGGTTCTGTAACTCATCCCCATCTATCACGACTAAGATCAAAGCTCCTCCAGAGAAGGCTTTTGTTACCACATAGGGTCCTTCCCAATTGGGTGTCCTGTAATGCCCCAGTTTTGGGCATAGGAGTTTTCTGGGCGGTTTAGACAGTCTGTTGGATCGGATTAGAGGATTCGAGTCAGTTTCAGGATTTAATTTGGAATAAATATTTTTGGATGTGTTAAAATTATTAGAAAATAGTTTAAAATCATTATTTAATATGGAAATGATTTTGGTAAAGTCAATTTTACAAAAAGGGGTCTTTTTAATTGGACATTTTGGTTCGTGACCAAAATGCAAAGTTTCAAAACTATTTCTGGTGACTGTTTTGTAAAAGGGTCAAAACTTTGAATCTTTAAGGAGCTATTTACCCTAAAGTCTAATATCAGACTTTTCCCCTTAATTAGCTATTTTAAATGATTTTAAAATAATATAAAATGCTTGGATAATTAATTGGTTAATTAAAATCTTTAAAACAAATTTGACGTAACTAACTTTTCACAAAAGGATTTTCTCTCCAATTCTCTCCAGCCAAACACTTATTTTCTCTTAAAAATTCTCAGGTGAAATATTCTTTTAATTAATCTTTTGATTTCAATTGAGATTATAATGATTTCCTAACAAAATCAATTTGGTTTTTCATTGTTTTTCTATGGAAATTCATCTAATTAAGGGGAAAAGCAACCATTAGAGGTGAGGTTCGTTCTTCTCAATACAAGGTTCTTTATTGAAATTCTCAAGTTATTGATCCTTTACACTTGATTTGATGATTTAATTATGGAAGATTGGTTAAATTGTGGTTTAATTGAATGATTTTCGTATAGGCTCTGTTTTGTTGAGTTCTTGATTGATTCTAATCATGATTTTGATGTTAAGTAATGTTAATAAGTGGGTTTTAACATTGGAATCCCAAAATTATGTAAATCTCTAATTTTCTAGGTTGCTAGTTATGTGGTTTTGAGGAGTTGCGGAGGTTTATTGAATGCTGAAGATATAAGGATGTTAGTGATCTATTTTTAGATGTTACTTGATGGGTTGAAATGTTAGTTTGTGTCTAGGTTTAGTTTGAAAGAGGTTTGTTGTTAATTTTGGTTGTTGTGGAGTGGAATTGGATAAAGGATGATGAGGATTTGTGTTGCTGTGATGTTGATTGCATTTTGATGCAATGTAACCTATGTTTTTGTGTGGAATGAAGCAGGGGAAGTTGGTCCTCAAGCTTGAACGCTGGTTTCGGAAGCTTTGTAAGCGTGGTTATCGTATCGGCAAGCGAGGCTTTGCGAGTCAGTGAGTGAGAACGTGTTTTACAGCTTTGCAAAGGTTTGAAAGTTGTGTTTGGGAGTTTAAATCGAGCTTGAAATGCTAGTCTAAGCTTGAAAGTAAGTAAAAGATGAATTCTCTCTCGAAGTTGGTTTGACAATTGGTTTTATGCACTTGTTTTAAATGGTTTAATTACTCACTATATATGCATCTTTTGAGCATGGTTTAATGTTGGAAATTGAGTACATAATGATGTTGATGCATTTAGAAGTAGTGCACGTTTTGTTAATGTTTCTGAACATTGGCTAATGCAAGGTTTATTGCATTAGTTAAATGATTTTAATGATGCATATAAAAACAATGAGTTGTTGTAATTAAAGTGAATTATATTTGCAATTGATGGTATAAAAAGGTTTGAAAATGTTATCGGATATAGTTGGTCGGCCATAATATTGATAGTGCACTATAAAAAGTCGCATTGGATGTGGATGGGTTTATAAGGTGTACCAAATACTCCACCAAGTACCCTAACGATAGAGGGGTTTATATGTACCGAAGACTCCCATTAATGGGTTATACATCTAGCTGATGAGTGGTGTTGAGGGGTTTATGTGTACCGAAGACTCCACCACGGGTGTCACAATGGTGGAGGGGTTTATAGGTACCGAAAACTCCTGTGTGTAAACCTTGAGATGCCGGTAGATTGTATGTTAAGTGTTGAGGGAACACTTATTGAATACGTCCATTCGATGTTATGTTTTGTAAAGTGGGATCTTGGTTAATGATCACTTGTAAGCCAATATAATTGACGATGTATCATGAGATGGATTATGTTGTTGAATGTTGTTTAAATATGTTTTGCTCTTTAAGCCTTGCATTGGTAGTATGTATGGGAAAGCTTAAATTGAGGGTAGTAAACGAGACTTAGCTGTAGAATCCATGATACATGCTGCATATGGTTTAATATGTTGTTTTGGAAATGTTTAGTACATGGTTTTGATAAGGCATGATGTTGTGATGTTGATTTAAAATGTTTTGGAAAGTAGTTTTCAAAAAGATCGTAAAATGGTTTAAATTGCATTGATGGTGGCTGATATTTGATCGTAAAATGGTTTAAATTGGGCCTCTTTGGCGTTCACGCATCTTAATAAGACTTGGTCTCGACTTTTTTTGTACAAGATTTCTCCGTCGAGGACAAATCTCGTAGCTATTCTTCGGATTGTTCTCTTATCATTCTCGGTTGCCTAAGGCATGTATTCCTGGAGCTTAATGTATTGCAATATATCACAGTACTATAGAAGGCCATATGCTTCTTTTTTTACGTCATAGCAATGCACAGGCAAGTCAAAAATTCACATCTGGATCGGCATCATTTTTGGCACCTTTACTTGCCTCAAATGCTGCGGATAACGTGGCAAGTGCGTCTGTCATTTGATTGTCTTCCCTTTGGAGGTGTTTAAAAGTGATTTCTTCGAACTCTTTAATTAGTTCAAGGACTAACTTTTGATATTCGATCAACTTTGTATCCTTTGTTTCCCACTCTCCCCTAATTTGGTGGATGACTAAGGTAGAATCTCTGAAGACCCTTAGAACCTTGATCTTTCTTTCAATTGCTTCTTGTAATCCCATAATACAAGCTTTGTATGTTGCCATATTGTTAGTGTAGAAAAACTTTAACTGGCTAATAAAGGGATAATGATCACCTTCCGACGAGACCAAGATTACCCCAAAGCCGCGACCTAAAGCGTTAGAAGCTTCATCAAAATTGAGGACCCACGAATCAGTTGTGCCATCTTCTTCAATTGTGATGCACATCAAGTCTTCATCGGGAAAGTTAAAATCCAAGGCTTCATAATCTTCAGAGGCGCAACTTGCCAAAAAGTCTACTATGACGCTTCATTTTACCGCTTTTAGCTGACACATTGAATGTTGATTTCTGTTAGTAACATCTTCCAGCGGGACAATCTTCTTGATAGGGCAGGTGCTTCCATCATAAATTTCAAGGGGTCAAGTTTAAATATCAACCACGTGGTGTGGTATAACATGTATTGTCTAAGCCACTTAGATGCCCAAACCAAAGCACAACACACCTTTTCAATTTGTGGATACCTTGACTCACAATCCGTGAACTTCTTGCTTAGATAATATATGGCACTTTCTGTTCCCCCAGTCTCGTCGTGTTGTCTTAGCACGCAGCCCATTGAATTTTCATACACGGTTAGGTACATAATTAGAGGTCTTTCTGAAATGGGTGGCATTAAAATGTGGATTTGACAAGTACTTCTTGATTTGCTCAAAGGCTTCTTGACACTTTTCGTTTTATTTCCCAGGGTTGTTCTTTCTGAGCAATCTAAACACCGAGATACACTTCTCGATTAGCTGAGAGATGAAATGAGCAATATAATTAAGCCTTCCCAAGAAATCACGAACCTCTTTTTGCGTTTGAGAGGAAGAAAGTTGTTGGATTGCTTTTACATTGTCCGGGTCTACTTTAATTCCTCTCTTGCTCACAATGAAGCCTAAGAGTTTTCCTGACATCACTCCGAAGATACATTTAGCGGGGTTGAGTTTTAGTTAGAATTTTCTCAACTTTTGGAAGAGTTTCTCTAAATTCACAATGTGATCCCTCCTTCTGGGACTCGGCGATCATGTCATCCACAAATACTTCAATTTCTTGGTGCATCGTGTCATGGAACAGGTTCACCATGGCTCTTTGATAAGTTTCCCCAGTATTTTCCAGGCCAAACGGCATTACCTTGTAGCAAAAGTTACCACATAGCATCACGAATGTGATTTTTTTCCATGTCTTTGGGACACATCTTAATTCGGTTATATCCCAAGAAGCCATCCATGAATGAGAATTAAGAGTGACCGACTGTATTATCCACCAAGGTATCAATATGTGATAGAGGAAAGTTGTCCTTAGGGCTGGCCTGGTTGAGGATTCTGTAATCAATGCACATGAGAACTTTTTTGTCCTTCTTTGGAACTGAGACAATGTTGGCTACCAATTTGGGATACCTAGCCTCTTGCATAAATCTAGCATCGTACTATTTTTCACCTCATCTTTATTTTTAACAACATCTCAGTCATCATCCACTAAAGTTTCTATTGTACATGCTGACATTCTGGCCTTGTGGGCAAATGATGCACTACAATGTTGGTGTCTAATCCGAGAATATATTGGTATGACCAACGAATATGTCTTTGTAGTCTTGCAGAAGTTAAATTAGGCTCTATTGTGTTTTGGAGGTAATGGTGGTGTCAATCTTTACCTTGCGTCTTTCCTCTTTTGTTTCGAGATTTACAATTTCTAAATGCTCTTTATGGGGAACAATCTACTTTTCTTCACTTTCTATTAACTGAAACAAGTCTTCTGGGACATCACATTCAATTTAATCGTCAAGATTTTTGAATCCCTCTGGTCGCACAGGTTGTTCGAAATTAACATCACAATTCAGACTCAATATTGCTTATGCCATTGATATCTAGAGACGTGTAAAGAAAATGAACGAGGATATATATTGATGTTTGCAAAAAAGGAAAATAAAATGCTTGGTTCTCATGGTTTTTGTGTGTTTTTTCTTTTTAATGCTTTTCGAGTTAATGCATGTTTGCCACACAAAGTTTATTGAAAATTGCATCTTTATTGAATAGAGAACCAAATAGTTTTCATATGCCCTTACATAAAAGATCCCCTATTGTTTTCAAGCTAAAATAGTGGGTTAGTTTTGAGAATTACTCTAAAGGAGACTTAAAAACTACATGAAGTTCTTCTGCAGTCCAATTATTAAGCTCGTCACATGGGCGAATCATATGCAAATATCCACCATCTTCTTTCTCTTCTAGCACTACATTAATGCTGAAATTCTTGAACATTTCGGTGATCTCATTCCTTTCTTCTTCATCCTAGGTCATATTGGGATTCACAAATCCCCCTAAAACAAAAATAAAATTGAGGGGTGGAAATATTATCGGGTCTTACGTGACTTCTTCCCTTTTGAGCCTAGATTTCCTTCTTTCTTGGTTCTTTACTATGGTGGCCCTTCTTTGTGCTGTGTTAGGCTTGAATCCTAGCCCAAATCAGTCTTTCTTTTCGGCAATGGTCACCGAGTACAACCTACCTTGGTGATGCCTTCTGAATCTTTTTCCTACTTCGGCACCTTTGCCTAAAGTTTCTTTCACCTACATCCTTGCGCATTTGGACAAACTTGGCCTTCGTATCTTGATTCCCTCGGAGATGAAGGTTGCGCTTACCAGCTCCAGCGACTTACAAGAACATTCTAATACCCCCACATCAATCTTAATGTAGGGCGCATCAGTCGACACTGAGGCAATGATATCTTCTTCAGTGCCAATGGTCGCGAGCTACATGTCAACCATAAACTTTAATTTCCGGTGTAGTGTAAAAGGGACCACACCAGCCAAATAGATCCAATGACATCCCAAAAGGCAACTGTAGGTGAGTCTGATGTCCATCACCATAAAATTAACCTCGAAAGTAGATGACCCAATCTGTAGAGAGCCCTATATTTTTCCCAACACGTTATTCTAAGTTTCGTCAAAAGCTCTTATTGTGTTCTGGTACGTCTTTATATGGGACTTGTCTACCGGTAATTTCTTTAACGTGGCCATAGATAGGACGTTTAAGGCCAAACTATTGTCTATGAGGACCTATTATAACATATGTACCCTGCAGCGAGTGGAGACATGAAGGGCCTTGTACAATCCCCTTCTTCCCTCCAGAATTTCCTTGTCACTAAAGGAAATGAAGTTATCAATAGTGATATTACCAACCAACCTATCCAGCTTGTCAGTGGTTATTTTCTTCAGCATAAATGTTTAGTTGAAGATCGTGAGCAAAGTATCACGGTGCCCCTCGGAACTTAGCATGAGTGATAGCATAGAGATACGTGTTAGGAGCTTGTAGAGTTGTTCCACTATGTTGTACTTACTATGCTAAGGATCTTCAAAAATTCTTGGGTCTCGGACTCCTTTACAGGCTCGTGGTATTCTGCCAGCCGTTTTTCATAAAAATCCTTCCCTAGTTCCTTGTTTACAACATTTTTCCTTTGGGTCGCATATCAGTCTTCAATGACAGGTGGTACATAACACCTCCCGCTTCTTGTGAAATAGCCAACTTTATTGATGGCCTCCTTTTTGGACTTATCCTTGGCCTGCTTTGGGTCTTCTAGGGTTACCACGGTGCAGGCATAGTTCCAAGGAACTCGCTTGCTATCATCATAAGGTAAAGAGGCTGGTGCTTTTATCACCAACTGCGGTACCACCTTCTTCGATGCTTCATCGGCCTTGGCCTTGGTTCTGATTACCAAGGGTTTAATTTCAGCAAAATTCTTCATTGGGAGCTCCTCTGATGCACAAGCTTCTACTATCTTGCACGCGTCATTCTTCTCAAAGAATTCTAGTTCTTTATTGTTCATCTTGGTTTGGACCAAATGTCTGAATTTTGGGCAGCATTGAATCTAGTGCCCTTCTTCCCTGTGGTATTTATAGTGTGGCCCATTTCCTGAATATTTAACTTTGACATTTGCGGCCAACATTTTGGCGCTAACCATCTTGGAACATACCCACCTTAAAGGAGCTTTGATATCGGATACCCACAATTTTACCCACTTATCATCTTCTTCACTTATGGCATTTACCCTCGTGCCCTGATAATTTGGCAAGGGATTTTCCTTCTTTTCTGTCACGTCAAATGATAACATGCCTACTTTTTGCAAATTTTCCACCACCTTTTTTAAGGCAGTGCAGTTCTTGATGCTATGTTTCGTGATCTCGGCATGGTATTCACAGTGGACGTTTACGTCGTACCATAGAGGGTATGGTAACGATATTGGAGTGAGATGTTGAGGCACCACTAGTCGAGACTTGACCAACTGTGGGAATAACTCCGTATAGATTGTAGGTATAAGGTCAAAGTATTTCTTGTTTCCTTGGTTTTCCCCAACTTTTGGTGGGTTTTGAACTGCTTGACTCATGTTCGTCATGCTAGGCTTATTGATCCCTTGCAATATCTTGGGTTATATGTCGCTGCTATGTTCACTTTATTCTCTTTTTTCTTGTAGGGTTTCTTTGATTTGTTGTCGTCAAACTTCTCGCTCTTTATAGCTGCCAAGATCATCTCCTCGTTCATTAGCATATCCGTGAAGCCTTTGGTTGCGTGATTTATCATCTGATCGTAAAAGTGCCCATCTAGTGTTTCTATAAACATAAGTGTGATCTCGTTCTCCAACGGTGGTGGCTAAACCTGGGCGGCCATGTCTCTCCATTTTTGGGCATATTGGCAGAAGCTTTTGTTGGCCCTTTGCTCCATCCCTTTCAACACCAACCGGTTTGGGATTATATTAGTCACATGCTTATATTGTTCGATGAAAATGCTTGATAAGTCCATCCATGTCTTTACATTAGCCCAGCTCAGTTGGGTGTAATAGTGAGCAACAGATCCTGTCAAATTGTCTTGGAAACAGTGTATAAGCAACTTCTTATTGTTAAGGTAATATGACATCTTTCTGTAGTACATAGTCAAATGTACTGAAGGACAAGTAGTTCATTCGTATTTCTCAAAATTTGGTGTCTTGAATTTTGAGGGAATGACTAAATCTGTTACCAGGTTAAGGTCTCTGGCGTCTATACCGCGGTGAATGCTGACTCATTGTAGGGCTTTGACAATACCCTCAAGCTTGTCACAACAATCTTCTAATTTTTGGTCTGCCTTCACTTTTTATTTATAGGCCTCACGTTGCCAAACTTTTAGCTCTTTCTTTATTTCCTCGAGCTGTGCCATTTCTTCTTTCAAAGCTTTAGAACTACTAGCATGTGCCCCTCGAGTTTTCAAACGGTTGTTCTCTTGTGTCAATTTTTGTACATCTTTTAGGTGGAGTTCTTGCTTTAATAGAAGGGTTTTAACCTCTTTCTAGTAGCCCTCTCTCTGGTATTGTTCGACGATGAGCTTGCACTCGAGTTTAGTGACTCTGCCCCAACTTTTTCTTTTCTTTCCTCAAAGTCTTATTTGTAGATTTCTATCTCAGTCAATAGGATGCCAGGATGAAGGTTATCTGATGGCCTAACAAGACAGGAATGCCTATGTTGTTGATCCTTTGCTTTATCCAACTAGTATACTCAAGTACAACGCTAAAAAAAAGACCACCCTCATTTGGTATGTTTGTTTCCACTCACTAGCCAACTCCATGACTCGCTTTTGTAGAATTGTCCTCTGTGTAGGAAAACTCCTCTTTCTGTAGCCCATGAGTAACAGGAATAAACTACCGAGACCCATATTGGTGTTGCACGAGCAAATGAGCATAACTGGTAGCTCCCCACAAGCCTATTAGAGGAACCATTCCATCTTCATGTACTTGTATAGAATCGACACCGGGTATATTCACGGGGCTTTCCATGTGACATCATTGTCAGAAAGGTTTCAGAAGAAAATACCCACTATTCTTGCTTCCCGTTTTGTTGCCACTGCTTCCTGGTAACTTCACTGATCGAGACTAAATCTTTGGAAGTCGAATGTTTGCTTATCTTCCCATTACCCCATAAATGACTCCACAATCATAAGTAAAAGAGTTGTGAGCATCTGGTGAAGCGACCCCTTCTTCGAGTTCGACAAAAGTTTAGGGACCTGAATGTTTTTGCCAAATTTGCTAAGGTAGAATTCACGTTCTTCTGGGCTAGCAAATCTACTATGGTTATTTCAACATGCCCCAAGATTTTAGAGAATATCACTAACCAATAAATGGACAAGGCAGGTAACTCGAGGGCCCTTTTGTGCTTTACGTCCTTCATGATCTGGGCATAGATGAATTCCCATATAAAGCAAGGGCTTTTGTTCTTTTTAGCAAGATGGGCATCCACCTCTTTCACCTCTAGACCAGCAAGCTTGGCCAATTTTTTTTGATAACCGAAGTTTTTCTCCTTCTAGTATATTTTATTGGGCTTCTCTAACTCTAGACTTAGTAGGACCATGTACTTTTTGATGGTGGGAGTCATGTCCTCGTGATTGAAGATGAAACAACGATAGGACAGATCCTAAAACTCAATAGTTGCTAGAACTATGGGCTCGTCTTTCTCCACCCCAAGCATAAGGGCTATGTTTCCATACCTCTTGGTAAATATGGCTTGGTCTTAAGCTTCTAATCTCTTCCAAACAGTGACCAGTCTCGACAAATGATTGTGAGGCAAACCCATATGCACTTGCTTTGGTAGATCTACAGTGGTTTCCTTATGCACACAGTCTTCGTGTTGGTGTTGAAGCTCTAAGAACTTATTTCGGACATCGGTGTTTGAACAAGGGACCCTGGAGTTGGATAATGTAACCCGAACACTCATGATCGCTGACTGACTAGTGTTTCAGAATACCAACTGGATGTAATTCGATGTATGCTCTATAGGATACAAAAAAAACATTAGTACATGATAATAATAAAATACAAGGATAATATAAAAAAATAAAACAATACAGAAAATAAAACCTATGGTTTTTCACATGCATTCATCTGGGCTTGGATCTAAAAGAGGTTCTCGAACCGTCCTTACCCCTACTAAGGCGGATAAGATGTTTGATCATAGCCTATCACAAGCTGACAGATCGAACACGGTTCAAGGGAATGCATTTTCATTATATCCATACGAAAGGTTACTCAGGAAAACGTATCTAGACCCCGAAAGACTTTCACTAGACCATACAGAGGGTTACTCACGAAGGCATAGTTATTTTCTTCCATTTACGTTTAATAAAGCCCGGATAGAAAGCTTATGTTATGATGCAATGACAATTTAAAGCACCAAAAATGCACACACACAAAAATACAACGGATTACTAAAGAAAATAACTCGTGATCAAGTAAAAGTTGTGCCCTCTTAAAAAAGGTCCCCAGCGGAGTCGCCAAGCTGTCATAACCTAAGAACAAATCAGAGATTATGGAATCTCAAGGGTTCGGGGGTACGGTTACGTGTGGGAAGGATTAGCACCCCCATCACGCCCGCAGAACGACTCTTACTTGATCACTAATATTTTTCTTGGTAACTCGGATGAATGGCGCAAAGATTAAGGTAAAAATCCATAAACTTCTAAAAATGACCCAAATTTTCTCACGGCTGAGGAAACCCTGGTCAATTTAGACGCAAGGGGATTAAGGCATTAATCCCTAAAATCCAAAAATATAGTCTCGCATAGGAGTTTCGACTGTTCCCCAACTGCTAGGGAAAGACCAAATTAACCCTACTTGAGAAAATATCTCGTTTTTCATGATGCAATAAAAATCTTTTTGCTTAGGCAGACAGCTGTATATTAACCATCTAACACATCAATTTTAGAAGATCGTCTCCAAGCTCGTGAGATGAAGAACCGGGCTAAAGACTTGAGAGATAGATTCCTCCTAACTAGAGAGTATGGGCAACATTTTCTAGACTTCCTAGATGACGCGATGGGTCAGTACCAGTAGGTTAGCCAGTTTTTCGGCCGTATTCAAAGAGAGGCTGGGCCAGTTGGAGGATTCGAGCAGTTAGGGCTGAAGCGCATCAAGAGAGGAGAGCGGTCAAATTAGAGGATTATTTTCTTTATGTGATTTAATTTTCAAAGTTAATTATTATTTTTAGAAGCATGTATTTAAGGGAACTAATCCTAAAGGCTTTATTTAATTATTTACATTTAAGAAAAATATTGTCTTACTTTTCTAAAGATTACCTAAGAGAGTTTTATTTACAACTAAGGAGAAAGAGTTATTTACTCTTTTAAAAGGAAAAAAATACCAAGTTAGCTTTATTTATCATTATTTACAATTTAAAGGAAATAAATTATTTATCTTTTTCTAAAAGATTACCTAAAGGATATTATTTAATTACTTGCATTCAAGGGAAGGTATTACTTTAACTATCTTACCAAGTTAATTATCAAAAGGTGAATTATTTCATGAATCTAAATTTTAATATTGGTAACGTAATCTTGCAAAGATATTTAAGTTATCTATTAGGGAAATTAGCCTAAAAGTGTTTATTTTAATTTATTTGGTAAGCTTTAATTACATGAAATAAAACAACATTAATTATTAAAAGGAAAAAAACTTTGATATAAAAGCCGTGTAAACTTTAGTTTACACGTGCCTTTGGAGTTTTAGTTTAGGGTTTAAAGTTTAGGGGTTTAGGTTGTATGATTTAGAATTTAAGGTTAGTGTTTAGAATTTAGTGTATAAGGTTTAAGATTTAGGGTTTAGGTTTTTAGGGTTAGGGTTAGGAATTTAGGATTTGAGTTTTTATAGTGTAAATACACAGGCTTGTGTAAAATTAGTTTTACACAGCCTGTGTATTAAAGTTTTACCCTTATTAAAAAGTTTATTTACCCTAACATTTTATCATGTCAACTTACATAAAGATGAATAAATTAGACAACACAGTAAATATGAACAAAGCAAACAATGAGTTAAAGTGCACGAAATAAGAATTTAAGAACTAAATTAAAAATAAAGAAGGACTGCAGTAAGGAAATTGCAAACAATAAGATCAAAGCGTGAGCTCGTCAACGTGGGGTACGGGCCGAATCACGAACCATACGACATCACCGCTGTTGTCATTGCTGTTGGACGTCAGCCACTGTACGCCGATAGTGTGCCGCCGTTACTGCTCCTGCTCCTGCTCCAGTGAAGGTGCTGGCTCTATCCTTTGACGATGATAGATCCTCCGCAAACTTCAATTAATGAGGACATGTATCCCTTTTCCTCCTTATTCAAAACCACGTGACAAAAAAATAAAAACCAAAATATAAAGAAACAATGTTTGGATAAAATACTTTAAAGAAATTACTATCACTTGTATTGCTCTTGAATTTTTTGTGTCTTACAATGGTGAGAATGCTTGGCCTTTTATAGCCAATTTCAAGAGTACAAATGGGAATAGAAAATCAAAGAATTTTTTTTTTGAATTACAAAAAATAAAAATTTTAGTATCTACGTGATTCTCTTACCTGATTTGCTTGATACGATTTGGTTCCTTTTCTAAATTGATTTGGTATTTAATTCTTTTTTACTTTGCTTGCAAGGCATGACCGACTAAGGGGTCATGACAACAATTTTGGTGGCTAGCCGAATTAAAGGTTGAACACGTGATCACCAAGCGCCAGTGGCAATTCAAATATGAAGAGTGCGGCACAAGAAAAACTTAGGTTTTTTTTGTTGCGTATAAAGCCTAGTTGGGCCTAGTGTACATAGATTCTTTTGGGTTTTATATTTTATAAATTTTTGAGCTTTTATAACATATATACGTGGGCGGATAAAATAGGTGACCACACTCTCATGTTTCTTGTTCCTTGTCTAGACAATGAGAAAGATGAGTCTTTCTAGTAAGTTATGACAAAGGGGGAAAACAGTTCTAAGCACTGAATGCATCAAAATCATTGCAACAGGAAGAACAAAACAGCTTTGGGACAAATAAAGCAAATTCAATCCAACAGTATCCAGAAATAACAAAATCTTCCTCACTGATGCCTTACGATCTAGGCTTTTCCTTCTTCTCTTTGAAGAGTGCCAAGAGTAAACACCGGAGACCTTCACAACTTTGAATCTAACTCCGGGAATATCACCGACTGCATGACCCTTTCGTCCGAATCCAGCAATCAACACCTCGTCCTACAGCAATATATATTACCATCAGAAAAAAAAAAAAACAGCAAAAAGAGATAACATGCACGATTTAATGCGAGTGAAACTCACATTCTCTTCAATGTAGTTTAAGCAACCATCATTGGGAACGAATGCGGCAATCTTCTTTCCGTTCTTGATCAATTGAACTCTAGCACACTTTCTGATAGCAGAGTTCGGCTGCTTAGCTTCGATACCTCTATATATGTTTGAAAATCATCAGTGTAGGCATTGAATGTTTGAAAAATCATAACACAGGAAAAACCAAAAGAGAGTCTAGTCTTTACATCTTCTCGAGGACAATGCCTTTTGCATGGGAAGAACCAGCAAATGGCTTCTTCCATTCATTTCCAAGGTTGGATTTTTTGTATGCCTTATCGGCCCACCTCTGCCTTCTGCGGTGGGTCCTTAGCTTGCGACCAGCTCCCATACCTCGTGTCTTCCTGAAAGAAGAAAGCTTTAATGTCATCAATTCCCTTACAGTTGAAACTCTACACAATTGTCTAATAAATGTTTGAAATGGGTAAAAATACCAACTTTTCTTTAGCCTAATAACTTATCTATCATCTTAGGTGAAATCAAGATAATACATATACTTTCAAACAAGCATAATTCAAGTGTAGGTCTTGATTTCTTCTAAATCTTGAAACTCCAATCCAAACAGACATTTTCTTCACTTCAATAAGCTAATATTTGACTTCTCAGACATGCAAAATCATAAACCCTAATCCATATAGCACTTAAAATTAAAACTAGAAAGCCCAAATAGCAATCAAAATTCAAAATAAACAGAAAGTTTCGGATTATTTAAAACAAAAAGCAGTAGCAAAGGAAACAAGCTTAAAAGCTATAAATAGCTTGTATTTTTTTTTTCATCTTTAACCATTACCCTTTACAAATAACAGAAATGGGAAATGATTCAAAGATCTACAATCCGCTTTTAAAACCAGACACTTATCGCCAAAAACCATTTCTTTCGCCGAACAAGCAAAACCAGCTTAAACACTTTACGTAAGAAAGGAACAGAAGCAGGCAAGCTATGAGAAACAGAAAATCTATCGAACTGAGCAAGAAAACATACCCCATTTTTGGACGAGCAAGATTTTTCGTATGGTAAAAGGGAAATGCGAGATTTGAAGGCCAAGACAAAATGACGCAGCCGCCGCTGACTTTAAACCCTGAAGGCTGTAACCCTAGAACTTATATAAGGCTATATATAGATGCACAAGTAAAATGTAGTACTAATTTTTTTAGGGTAAACTACACCAGTAGTCACCCAACTATAATTTCTTTTTTTATTTTGGTTATCGAATTATTTTTTTACAAAAACATCACTAACGTTATGTTTTCTTCCTATTTTGATTACCGAACTATTTTTTTTGGCAAAAACATTACTAACGTTATGTTTTATTCCTATTTTGGTCACCGGCTGTTAAAAACTTAACGGATTTGCTGACGTGAAATTTTTTATTTTTATTTTTCATGTCATTTCTTCTCTCTCCTCGTAAGCAATATATGTTATTTTATAATATTTTTATTCAAACTAACAGGATGGTGACACGTGTCACTCCCTATTAGTAGAATAAAAGGAATGAAAAATCAAGCCTCTTATACAACCAGAGAGATGGTGACACGTGTAACTGCCTAATAGGATAGTGACACGTGTAACTGCCTATTAGTCTAATCTCTTTGGCTGCATAAGAGGCTTGATTTTTCATTCCTTTTATTCCACTAATAGGCAGTGACACGTGTCACCATCCTATTAGTTTGAATAAAAATATTATAAAATAACATATATTGCTTACGAGGAGAGAGAAGAAATGATATGGAAAATTAAAAAAATAAAATAAAATTTCACGTCAGCAAAATCGTTAAGTTTTTAACAGCCGGTGACCAAAATAGGAAGAAAACATAACGTTGGTGATGTTTTTGCCAAAAAAAATAGTTCGGTGACCAAAATAGGAAAGAAATCATAGTCCGATGACTACTGATGTAGTTTACCCTTTTTTATATAGTCATATGCATTCGAGCAATGCACTTTGTTCTTAGGAGGCGTAGGTAAGGCTGTAAACGAATCGAACAGCAAATCGTTTGATGGAAAATTTGTTTTTTTATTTATTTAACGGATGAATATGAACAAGATTTTTATTCTTTTCGTTTATGTTCGTTTAAATTTATTCGTATATGTTTATTTATATTTATTATTTTTTTATAAAAATATTATACTTAAAAATTTAAAAACATATACTAAAAGTATGAAATAAAAAGAAAAAATTAAACAATACTCAATGTTCATTTGCGTTCATTTGTATTCGTTTGTGTTCGTTTATATTCGTTTATTATTTTAACGAATGAACATTGACGAAAACGAAAAAGGTACGTTCCTTAACGAATGAACGCGAACAAGAAATTACGTTCATTTAATTGTTCGTGTTGGTTCATTTGTTCGGTTAAAATTAAGAGAACGGTCACAAATATATCCTCGTTCGTATTCGTTTGGTTCATTTTACTGGCATATGCGTTGGTTTAAAAATTTCAAAGTTTTAAAAAAATACATTTTGAAATGCATTATTTTATAATGTTAGTATTTATGATTAATTTTATAGATAAATATCTATTTAAAAAATTATACTATTAGAAATTGACAAGTTTACATTTTCAAAACAAAATTGACGAGTTTAAAAAACAATTTATGAAAATAATATTAACGATAAATAATATAAAAACATACAATACATATATCATTAGATTTGTGGAAATATAAAAATAATTTTAGTAATATAAAAATATTTGTTATCCTAAGTAAGAATAATAATTATGAAGTTTAATTTTTTAAAATTTTATAATGAGACAAATGCATTAAGAGAAATTTTAAAAAATTTCTCTATAGGTGCAAGGCCGGAGCTAGGATAAAACATTGAAAGGGACAAAAGTCTATTAAGCATTTAAATCTAAAATTTGTGAGGGACAAATTGTAACACCTCCAATCCGCTCTAGAAGAAAACTAGATCAGAGTGTCACGGGAAATCAAGACAGAGAATTGAAGAAACAAATCATAATAAATTGTCACGACCATTTTTGAAATCGGGTGTGTAAAAATAGCCTGATGATCGATCGTTTGAAAAATTAGGGTTTTCTAGCCATTTTTAATTTAATCTTGAAAACTTGGGGTTTTTCGTATAAAATTTGATTTTCCTTTATTTATCCTTAAAAAAACATTTGGAGTCGCCACTGATCACTTCGAGGTAGACCGTACACCGAAAAAACAAACCAGAGATTCTGTCTTAAAAAATTGGGTTCGGGAGTCGGTTACGTGTAGGGAAGGGTTAACACCCCTACGAACGCCCGTTACCGGTACCTTTAATTTTACGTGGTGTTTTGGCATTTTGAATAATAATTTGAATTTAATTTATCCCATAATTATCAATTGAATTTAAATTCCGAATGCAGATATCCTTTTATAAGGAAATTCATTTTGTTCGAATATGAGATTAAAGGCACCCCGTTAGGTGGCACCCCTATTCATATTTAAAAATGAATTTCTAACATAAAAGATTTTTAATGAATGTTTTTATTGTCTTGTTGATTTTAAGTATTAATCTTAAAAAGGCTCTAATTAATTAATTATTTAAAACTATAAATATTAATTAATTTAATGGCTTTTATGAGAAAATACCAATTACTTGAACACCTTCCATATATTTAATGCCCTTAAATTAATCATATTCCTAATTAATTAATCCTTCTAGTTAATTAAAGTTCTAGTCCTAATTAAGGCTCTAACAAGTTATTAAATCAACATTATAAATGAAAATGTATATTAAATGTTCACCTTTATGACCAATGTTGAGATAACACCTCATTGTAAACAATGGAACACCATCCAAGTTTGAGCCTCAAATATTCTATTCGATATAAATTTAATTAACTACAATGTATTAATTATTAATGTCAATTAAAGAACTAATTTGATATCCAAGTATAAGTGTAAATATATTCATTAAAATCCATGTTGAGATAACACCCCATTGTAAATAATGGAACACCATCCAAATTGGGATTTTAAAGTTTATATTTAATATATTTTTAATTACTACAATTATCTATCCTACTTAATTATTGAATCCTAATTAAATAAATAATTAAAATAACAAACAATTGAAACATAAAACTGATTTCATTATAATTGGGACCAAATAGAGACATTACAAAACCTAAAAGCCCAATTAAAAAAAACCAGTGACCCAATTGAAACATTTAAATCCTAAAGAGCTAAATTAAGAGAACTAGGGGACTAAATTGAGATGATTACAAATCTGGAAGCCAAAAATGAGATGATCTAGACTTTGGATGCGGACACGTGACCCGACCCACATAAAAACGCGCGGATCCTGAACAACCCGACGTCAAAACGACGTCGTTCCCTCTTGGCTATATAAAGCCATTCTTAGACCAAAATTCGGTCTTTCATTTCATTCTTTAAGTTTTCATTCTCTCGCTTCACCTTCTCTCTCTTTAATCATCTGCCTTAAACACCAAATGCCCAGAAATTCCTCCCACTTTGGATCGAAAATCAAGGGTTTTGGGATGAACTTCATTCAAGTTCATCCAAAATCGAATAATGCCTAATAATTCTGGCCAAGCTTTGCCCTTCTAACCGCCCTTCAATCCATAGCCGCCATACATCAGCCGCCCTTGGGTGTTTGCAGGCCACCGTACCCAGATTTCGGTCACCGCCTCACGTCGTCCGGCTTCCACAAGGCGATTTTTTGCCACCGTGAGGCGATTTTCAGCCATCGCCAACTATCGTGCTCCGCCGTCATTCGAACCCAAAAAACCCTAAAAACCTCTTTTTCACCATAAATCCCTAAATCTACCCAGATCCAATTGGATCAAACCCAAACTTCCCCAAAAACTGAACCTAATCTACCCGGATTCGAAATAATCTACCCACTTCACCCGGCTAAAACTACCTGAACCCACTATCATCTTCAACTCCGCCGTGACCTAACTCTCTGGCCACCATAAAAAAAACTCTCGATCTCATTTTTATTTCTGTTTTTGTATGTATATAAGCTAACATTTGTTTCTGTCTTTACAGGGACTAAATCGGAAGAGAGTTTACCTTCCCGACAGTGGCCATGATGGTTCTGACGGACGGATTTCCCGGTGACCGATGAGCTTCTCAATGACTAATGTGCTTCCCGGCGGCCGGTGATGCTCTTGGCGGTTCGGCTCCCTAAGGTATTCACTCTCTCTTTTTATTATTATATTTATTAATAGTATTATTAATTATTATTTTTAATGATTGATATTAATTTTCTAACAACTTTCTCTTTCTTCTTTATATAGGGCCTGATTTGATGATGTCAGCAAAACCAAAATCCTGGTAAAAGGGGAACGGGCCAACCAGAGACTGCCACGTGTCCTAGTTTAGGTGGGAAAAGAATTATCAGATCATTTTTTGTGTTTCTTGGGTTAAAATGAGCGGGAAAGATAATGTATATGGGCCTTATGAATTTGTTCTTGGGCTTTGGAATTTTAAGAATGTAACATGGACATTTTACTGATATTTAGACTGATTTTGGATTAGTTATTTATTTATCTATTTATTTATTTATTATTTATCTATTTATTTACTGGCCTTATTTATAGTATACTCAAAAACTCGGACAAAATACGGGTATGACAGTTGCCCCTATTTGCTCATTGTTGTGGTACAAGAAACGGGCAAAGACTGAAAAGACACGAATTTTGTATGAATCCACTAGCCATCTTCTAAACTACTAAAGCTTGAAGTTGTTCTTCTCATTATGAAATTCTTCAAGCTTCTATCGAACTGTGGAATCTGAAGCTGTTCTTCTTATTATTAAATTCTTCATCTTCTAAGGCTCGGAATTGCTCTTGTCATTCTTCATCTCTTGAGGTGTAATGTTGTTATTCTTATTATGAACTTCTTCATCCCTCTATCAAACTATAGAATATGAAGATGTTCTTCTTATTACGAGATTTTTCATCTTCTAAGGTCTGACATCATTCCTTGAAATTCTTCACCTTCTGAGGTTTGAAGTTGTTCTTCTTATTACGAAATTCTTCATCTTCTAAAGTCTGACATCATTCCTTGAAATTCTTCACCTTTTGAGGTTTGAAGCTGTTCTTCTTATTATGAAATTCTTCATTCCTCACTCTTTTACTACTCTGTCTTTCTGTAAAGGCACTGAACAAGTAAGCTCTTCTTATTAGAAACTTCCTCATTCTTCAAAAGGCGAACTCTTCTCATTAAGAGCTCTTTTTTCTTCATTAGGCGAGTTCTTCTTACTAGGAACTCTGTGGAAAATTCTTCTCATTAGGATTCTTCATTCTTTGCTGGATGAATTCTTCTCATTAGGAATTCTGAAGAGAACTCTTCTCATTAGGAGTTCTTCATTCTTTGTTGGGCGAATTCTTCTCATTAGGAATTCTGGAGCGAACTCTTCTCATTATGAGTTCTTCAATTTTGCTGATCCATCTCTTTATAAAGGCATGAACAAGTAAGCTCTTCTTATTAGGAACTCTCCTCATTCTTCAATAAATGAACTCTTCTCATTAGGAGCTCTTCAATCTTTCTTGGCGAGTTCTTCTTATTATGAACTCTGAATTCTTTGCTGGTTCTTCTTATTGAGAACTCTGGAATATAAAAATGTTGATTATGCGCTCCTCTGGGGAACAATTAATCCTGCAAAAAGAACTATCATTAATTAATTCAAACTCAATCTGAAATATCATGAAATATTTTCAATTTCTCGCTTGAAGCATTGAGTTCTTTGATGTCATTGCTTTTCTGTCTAAGGTATCTTGATCTTTCTATATGAAGCTCATATGGGATCTCATCTCCTGTTTCTCTTCCTCCGTTGATCAACTTTCTTCTATGCCTACAAAAGTCAAATTTATCATTAATCTTCCAACATTAATTGTAAAAATATATAATTTGGGTATATCATTAAGAAACTTCAGGTGCTTCAACAAGAGACGCTGAAACTGCAAATCTTCTTCATTTGAGCCTGAAGTTGGTCTATCTTGCTTTTCAATCTGGCAACTTGAATCATTTTTCTCTTCTTCTTCTTTTTCTTTTTTCCTCTTTTTTTCTCTCTATTTTTTCTCTTCCTTTTTTTCCTTCTCGTTTTCTTTTTGCCTTTTCTTCTTATTTTTCCTTTTTATTTCTTCTTTTTTTTCTCTTTTTCTTTTCTTTTTTTCTTTTATTTTCTTTTTTTGTTTGTCCTCGAAGGATTTAGAATTGTAATGCACTTGCTTTCATGTGCAAACAATTATAAAATCTTTGCTAAAATCTGCCTCTGCAAATGGATTAAAATCTTTGTTGAGATCCGCCTCTTCAAACGGATTGAAATCTTTGCTGGGATCTGTCTCTTCAAACGGATTAAAATCTTTGCTGAAATTTGTCTCTTTAAACAGAATCTTTTGATGAAATTTGCCTCTTTAAACAGATTAAAATCTTTGCTGAGATCCGTCTCTTCAAACGAACGAAAATCTTTGCTAAAATCTGCCTCTCTAAACGAATTGAAATCTTTTGTCGAAATCTGCCTCTACAAAAAGAATGTATTTCTGAAATCTGTTTCACAAACAGAATATCTGTTGAGATCTGTCTTTAGGAAAAATATCCTGCTAAAATCCACATCTGTAAGCAAAATACTTGTTGAAATATGCTTCTACAAACGGAGCCTCTTGCTGAAATCTATCTTTTTCAAATAGAATATATTGCTAAAATTCACCTCTGGAAACGAGATATTTGTTGAAATCTACCTTCATAAATAAAATGTCCTATTGAAATCCACTTCTATAGGCGAAATACTTGTTGAAATTAGTTTCTACAAATGTAGCCTCCTACTGAAATATGCTTCTACAAACAACATGTCTTACTCAAATCTGCCTCTGTAAGCAGAATATTTATTGAAATTTGTCTCTGCAAATCGAATATCTCGAGATCCGCCTCTGAAAATGGAATATTTTAGAGATATCCACCTCTGCAAATGAAATATTTTAGGGAAATCCGCCATTATAAGCGGCATGTCTTGGGATATGCCTCTACCAACAGAATATCCTAAGCCTCTGTCAATGGAATATCTTGAGATCCACTTCTACAAACGGGATATTTTAGAGAAATCCGCATCTGCGAACAGAATATCTTGATATCCACCTCTTTGTAAGCGGAATGTCTTGAGATCCACCTCTGTCAACAGAATATCTTGAGAAATCCGCTTCTGTAAACGGAATATTTTAGGGATATTCGCCTTTGTAAGCGGAATGTCTTGAAATCTATATCTGCAAATAGAAAATCATGAATTAATATATTTGCTTTCTCACAAACACAATTGTAATCTTTGCTAAATCTATTTCTCAAATATCTATGCTCACCCGTTGTCAGATTTTCTCCTCCGAGATTTCTTTTTATTCTTTGCTGGATCTTTCTCTTCGAGATCTTTATTCACTCTCAACTGGATATATTTTCCAAGATCTTTGCTTGTTCTTGCTTGGATCTACCTTTTTAAGATCTTTATTCTTTCTTAACTGGATCTTTTCTAAAATATTGTGCTCATTTTTGCTTGGATCTTCTCTTCCAACACTCGAAGCTATAAATTGACTTTCACATTTCCGTGATTGAATTTGCAAATTCCTGCCAAAATATGCAAAAATGCTTTGAATGTATGAATTAGCATGCTCATTCTTATGGATGCCTAACTATATGATGCATGAATATTGTCACTTGAGGACCACTTGGACAAACATTCATCTGCTGGGGAGCTCCAAATTTCTTCATTCTATTTTTCATTTAAACATCTTCTACCAGCAATGCAACTCATCTCACACTCAGGTTCAATCTTCAGGATCTTTGCATCTTTTGCTCTAAAACGGCTTTTCAGGTTTTCACTTTAGATTTTTCTTCTTCTTTTCTTCTCAAGGCACCCTTTCGGGTTTTCACCTCAGTTTTTCTTTTTCTTTTTATTTTTTGCAACAATGTCTCCTTTTTTCATTCTGATGATACGTCCATTGCTTTCATGGATCAAGCACATAAACCCCTTTTTTTGCTGCATCTCACCATGTATTTCTCACAATTTGAATACCGGGGATCACTCTTTTCTCAAGAAGCCACTTCTGCTATATCTTCATTCAACTTCTTTGACGAAATTCTTCCTCATAGCTCTAAAATGGATCATGATTCACTGTTGTTCTAGCTTGCAAACATTATTTATTGGCATGTATTGTTCTTTTGTAATGTTCTTTTTTGCAACACTGCCCCACTCTGGCTTGACTTCGACTACTTATTTGTTTACATTCGCCTTATTTCTCTGCTTTTGAATAGCAAACACCTTCAACGGATTGATCTGACTGCATCTTTGCCTCCAAAAAATGGCTCATGCTCTCTTTTTGCCCCAAAATCACTTGTGTCATTTTCTTGCAGATTTGTTTGAATGTTACTGACACTCAGAGTTGTATCTTTTCCTCGTCATACTTTTCATCATTAAACAAGTATCAAGGCCACCTCCTATTCTGCCTGCACTTAAATGATTAATACATCATAGTAATACCCATGAAATCCTTTGCTTTTCTTGTATCTAATCAATTTATCTGCAAGATGCTTGTTGAAAAGATAAGTGAAAGGCTCAAAATATTATTTTACTAGATTTGAGAAATCGGAATAATTTGATAAGTCACGGAAAACATACAAAAATCAAGGTTAGGCCCCTAAATATCAAGTGCAACAGAGCCTTTGAATCAAACTGCAAAGATCAACTCCAATGTGACCCCTTCTAAATTATTAAACTTTTGAGAGAAACATTTCCCGTATACCTAATTCTATCCCATTTGAGGTGGCACTCTTTACCTCACTAACTCACCATGCCCAATCCTTCCCTCTTTTCTGATCTCGATCAAGTATTAGAAGTTTGGAAGTCCTTGAAGAAAGGTTAACCCTGATAAGCGGGATATATTTTGAAGATAAACTCCCCTTGCTCCAATACCCATATATGGTCAAAATGGTCTTTTGAGGCTTGTAATGTAGGCTATGGTTCACGGCTGCCAAAGAAATGATATATAGGCTCAAATAAATATTTAAGGGTAATGAAACCAATGGTCTTTTCTTCCAAGTGAAATATCATTTTTGCACTGATTTGAATATGTTCAGATGAAATGCTCTTTTTTCTTTCTCTTTTTTTGTGAATCACTCTAGACTGCCCAGTTCTGGGTTTTCACCCTAGAGTTTATTTCCTTTCCTTGAAATCAATCCTCCACTGCTCTTTTAGATATGGAATGGAAGATCTCTTATAAATGTATTGTTTTTCTTTTGCATTTTTCAACTTTAGTGCTTCCTTTGTTTCAACTTGATTCAGTTGACTTTCTGAACACAAACTCTCATTGTTTCTTTTTCTTTTTTCTTTTTTTTTCTGCTTCTTTTTTACTGAATTTAGAGCATTCTTTTTCATTCATCCTGCCTTTCTGGCTTTTGTGCTTGATATATTCACTTTTGTTTCTTTTGCCCCTGATTCACAAGGCATTCTATCATGGCATGATCAAACCGAACACTTTTCTTTTGCAAACAAACTTTCATCCTCTTTGCCCCCAGTGTAGGGGTGATCCTTGGTTTGGGTTGAATCAAAAAAAATCTTTAGGCTCAAAGGGGACAACAAATGATATTTTTCTTATTTTCTTTCTTTGTGAAGGGAAATGAAGGAATGCCAAATGTCCTCCCATACCTGGATATCTTCGAAGAAAATATTTCTTCAGGTGGATGATGTTTGGGTTATAACTTCATTCAAAGACCTTAGCCGAAAATGCTTGAGAGGCAATTCACTAAAAAATTGTATTTGGGATTTTCCCGTGATTCCTGAACACTCATTAATGTCTTCCCATTGGCCTAAATAAAGTCGAAGAGAGTCACATTTCTGAAGTTGATCTTTGAATTTGATTCAAGGTCACTCTTACAATTAATATCTGGGGACCTGAGAAAAATGTTAGTGAAGATATATACATATACGTATGGGAGAACAAAAACTAACCCATAACAAAGAATGAATGAAATATTAAAAGAATCAAAGAATGCAAAGTGTTTGCCATTTGAGAAATGTATTAGAAACAAGCATCTTAACAAATAAATCAAAATAGCCTCCCTTACAAAGGACCCTCAATGCTCGCGGGCAAAAGCGATTGGGATGATTCAGGATGTTACTTCGCAACGGTCCTAAAATTGCATATAGATCTCCCATAGTTCACTGTTAACCATTAATCAAGGAAAACTTAGGTGAATTTCATCCACTCCGGTTCTACCAACAATTCTTCATTTATCTCTTTTACCAGCACAAATACATTCCCATTTCACGTTCATGCTCTGATCCTCTTATTTTTTTCTGAACAAATTTTTAATTCTTTAGCGATCAGATTCCTCGATGCCACTACACTGGTCTCTTGCCATATTAAGTTTGCCACTCCTTTATTATTTAGGGCGAACGAATGCTCCAAGTCCTTGAACATTTTAAGTTCCTGAACTTTCACCAAAACTCTGTGGAAAAATTTGCTAAGCCCCTGAACTGGCTGATATATCAACTGGAGATGATTGGCCCACACTCAGTCATATCCTCCCTGTGAGTGATCGAACATTTTCAACCATGACCTTACATGTTAAAATCATCTCTAAAGCAAAACAAAAGAATATTTGGGATTGAAGTAACAAGGTTGATTTCATATACTACTTCAGAAACAATTATTGCAAGTTGTACCCCCTTGATACATAAACATGAAAGAGACAGACTTTAAAACTCCAGACAATCTTGGAAATATTTACTCTGGATCTCTGACTACCAACTTTTTTATTTTCTCCATTAAGGGCCTGCACCTCTTGGTAGTACACCCTGGTGCCCCATGTGAAACTTGAAAACATTATCGTGATCATAACTATGACAGATGTGCTTGACCTCTTCTTCACCACCCTAGGAGTAAGATAAATCTGAAACGGGCATTCAAAATTTGTATGTGTCCGAGGAATCTTCCATGATAGACCTGGTAAGTTAATTGACCTTTTTCTCTTACAACCTCAAGAGTCTGATCATTGCACTCATTCACGCATTCTCCTTTTCCGCTTAACATTTTTAGCACTTATTTTCTAAGCAATCCAATTACATTTCTCCAATCATGGGCTACTTTTTAAGTTGCATATCTTAATAGCTGATTATCAGTATCAACTCCCAAAATCTCCCACTTCATAAAGTTTTGGATTTGCAGCTTGAAAATATAGCAATCTTCAATATCTCAATCATAACTCACAATAGTCTTGATATTGTAACAACTTAATTAATGGGACTCTGATAATTTCTCCTGATGCAGCGAAGCTTCAAGCAAATGTATCTCTCAATAAAAACACGAATGAGATCCAATCTAGATTTGGACTTTCCACTGACAAGAACATCTTGAGCATCTGATATTAGGGCATTCTTTGGTGAAGAAAATATTACAGAAAAAATGCCAAAATATTACTCTGACTCTAATAAACCCTAGACTGCAATGAGTTATTCACAAAAAAAATGTCATAGCTTCTGTCTTTTTCCTTTAGCAAATAGTAGTCTTTGATTGAATTGAGCTCCTTACTTTCGGAACATAAATACCCAGTCCTGATGAGACCAAAAGCTTCAATGGGGCCATTATCTAAAAGTGATTTTGTATAGAGCAGAACCACTTATCTGAATACAACATTGAATATAAATAATTGTATTCTGTGCCTCTTGCAATCAACACCTTTGTGAGCAAACTTCAATCTTCAACTGACCTTATCATTCATCGCTTTAGAGAAAGACTCTTCTGCCCCTCGTCCTTGTTAGGATCATTATATCCTCTGACTGTTGCTGAACCATCGATCGGTAAGACTTTCAGCTAAACTATAGAATTTGAATTCATGCAGTCTTCCTATGTTTGTCCACTGAGCTTCTTTCATTTTAGCATTTTCAAAGTCTACCAGTGCTTCTAAGTCAAGCATTCCATTGTTCTCATCATAATCCAAGCTTGGATCTTCTAGATTCTTTACAAATACCCTTGCTACAATGATCCGAACTTGCTCACCTTTTTATTTGGCTTTTTATTCTTATCTCTCTTTTCTTTCTTTTTTTGACTCTTTTTTGACTTCTTCTCTTTTTGACTTTCTTTTTTGACTCTTTTTTGCATACAAAGTCCTTTCAGATTAAACCTTTATGTGAGATGAGTTTCTATCTTGATCACCCATAGTGGTGTTTCATCTAGAATCTTTCATTTCTTGAACTTTTTTATTCCAAGAAAAGCGGTGGCTCGTATCCCATCTCATTCTCAGACTGATCAGCCTCTTTCTTCATTCGATCCAATTAGTCCTCAACAACCTCTGTAACTATTCAACCTTAATAAATCTGTTACCTATGCTTTTAAAAACATAAATTTTAACCAATGCAATGTTATTTACAAAAAATGCAATATTTAAACAAATATGCAATATTTTTATTTTACATAATGTTTAAATTATGTAATGCATGAATGCATGAGGTATCGATTTCAAGAACTAGTCATTAGAACAACACCCATTTAACTGAAAGGTCGAATACAAAGCAAAGGCAATATGTTCACTAGCTCCAGCTCCTTTGGTTGATCACTTTGTTTAGCCTCTGAATCAACGTCTGCCCTAGCTCGATTTCAATATCAGAATGTCGTTGTAGGTTCACGACCTCGTCAAACAAAATCTGTACATGCCAGGTGACCCCCGCATTTGGCTCATAAAGTTAACCATTTCATAATTATGTTTCTAGATGGTCTGGATTACTGACTCGGCTTGATTTTAAGTGACTTGTTTACATTGTGGTTTCTCTTCGAAACTTATGAGCTGGCCTTTCAATTGTCGTGCTGCATTTTTCTGATTCTGCCACTTTCTTAGCTTATCATTTTTATCAGCATTTTCCTTAATTATGGTATCCTTTGGTAGCTTTCATCACTTGTGAAACTTGGATATCACCCCTAAGTTCAAAGCTTTTTACTCATCCTTAGGTTTAGAAACAGTATTTGAATTCTCTTCAATTTATTCGTCTCGAGTGCCCATTAATTTATTTGTTATCTATCCTTCCTTTGATTATCACTGTTTTTCCAGATACTGCGTCTTGTTTATCTTTGTAACTGCCACTGACCCTATCTTGAACCCTGAGCTATTGTTAAGTTTTGTATAAACCTTATCCTTTTGACCCTTGGAGCAGTGTAGCAAAGCCTCGTATTTCTCTATTGTTGGTGTCACATCTATTCTCTCGAAAAATGAACAATTATACCAGGCTTCATACACAAGTCACGGCCCTAAACTACTATTGATCCATTTGACTGTCTGACAGCAACACTATAACCCATGAATCTTACTGGAAACGACTCTTCATATTCCCTATCCTATGGTTCTCAAATTAAACTGGTTCTGGCAAACTTTCATCACGTTCAAAAAAATTTGGTACAACCTTGCATTAATGACACCTGGCTTCCACAGATATTGTCTTCGTACTTGTACAGAGTCTTCTCAAATCTAGTCCAAAGTGACATATTATCCCTCACTTGTCTATCGGACCCTTCAGCTCTTATGGCCACTGCCTACTCGACTAATTCTAGAACCGATACCTCTCATGAATGCAATGTAACAAAACACAGAAAAACAAAACAAAACAAAAAAATTGTGTCAGTATGGTGAAGTAATACTGTAAGGAAAAATAATTATTACAAGTAAAAAAATATATTGCGTAAAATTAACCAGAAAACAGTTTATATTGCACAAAAAATAACCAGAGAAATAAATTTAAATCAACAGCACCCTGTCCTAGGTCCCTGTCTGGCTCTAGTAAGGTAGGCTTCTATTACAGCATGCGGTTTTCGATCTAGACTTTGGGTACCCGAACTGTCGTTACTAGACTAGTAAGACATCGATTCAGGAGTATACGACCCTTTGTAGTAGAGGCGTAACCTCACGGTGTATAAGGTTGGTATACCGGAAGGAGGACAAAATTTCGATCACAGAGCTGAATAACTCACGTAAGATCATGCCTCACTCCCACTTAAAGGTGAAAAGCCCATGTAGAAGGCTTATGCATGAATGAGAATTTAAATCACACAAGAAAAGCTACCTGTATTTTTTCAGAAAATACATCCAATAATTATGGGAAAAATTAAATTCAAATTATTGTCCTAAAATGCCACGTAAAACTAATTAGGCCCGACTCTCATTTTTTAAAGTCCCCAGCGGAGTCGCCAAGTTGTCGCGGCCATTTTTGATATTGGGGTGTGTAAAAATAGCCTGACGATTGATCTTTTGAAAAATTAGGGTTTTCTAGCCATTTTTAATTTAATCTTGAAAATTTAGGGGTTTTCGTATAAAATTTGATTTTCCTTTATTTATCATTAAAAACATTTGGAGTCACCACCGATCACTTCGAGGTAGACCGGACACCGAAAAAACAAACCAGAGATTATGTCTTAAAAAATTGGGTTCGGGAGTCGGTTACGTGTAGGGAAGGGTTAGCACCCCTACAAACGCCCGTTATTGGTACCTTTAATTTTACGTGGCATTTTGAATAATAATTTGATTTTAATTTATCCCATAATTATTACTTGAATTTAAATTTTGAATGCAGATATCCTTTTATAAGGAAATTCATTTTGTTCGAATATGAGATTAAAGGCACCCCGTTAGGTGGCACCCCTATTCATATTTAAAAATGAATTTCCAAGATAAAAGATTTTTAATGAATGTTTTTTATTGTCTTGTTGATTTTAAGTATTAATCTTAAAAAGGCTCTAATTAATTAATTATTTAAAACTATAAATATTAATTAATTTAATGGCTTTTATGAGAAAATGACAATTGCTTGAGCACCTTCTATATATTTAAAGCCCTTAAATTAATCATATTCTTAATTAATTAATCATTCTAGTTAATTAAAGTTCTAGTCCTAATTAAGGCTCTAACAAGTTATTAAATCAATATTATAAATGAAAATGTTTATTAAATGTTCTCATTTATGACCAATGTTGAGATAACACCCCATTGTAAACAATGGAACACCATTCAAGTTTGAGCCTCAAAGATTCTATTCGATATAGATTTAATTAACTACAATATATTAATTATTAATGTCAATTAAAGAACTAATTTGATATCCAATTATAAGTGTAAATATATTAAATATATTCATTAAAATCCATGTTGAGATAACACCCCATTGTAAACAATGGAACACCATCCAAATTGGGATTTTAAAGTTTATATTTAATATATTTTTAATTACTACAATTATCTATCCTACTTAATTATTGAATCATAATTAAAGAACCTAGGGGAAAGGCTCTAATTAATTAATTAAACTAAGTGTATTTAATTGTCTAACAAAATACTATATGCTATATTTAAAACATGCAATCATACATATAAATTAATGGCAGTTGAATAAAACAATTAAATAAATAATTAAAATAACAAACAATTGAATCATAAAACTAATTTCATTACAATTGGGACCAAATAGAGACATTACAAAACCTAAAAGCCCAATTACAAAAAAAAAACAGTGAACCAATTGAAACATTTAAATCCTAAAGAGCTAAATTAAGAGAACTAGGGGACTAAATTGAGATGATTACAAATCTGGAAGCCAAAAACGAGATGATCTAGACTTTGGATGCGGACCCGTGACCCGACCCGCATAAAAACGCGCGGATCCTGAGTAACCCGACGTCCAAACGACGTCGTTCCCTCTTGGCTATATAAAGCCATTCTTAGACCAAAATTCAGTCTTTCCTTTCATTTTTTAAGTTTTTATTCTCTCACTTCACATTCTCTCTCTCCAATCCTCTGCCTTAAACACCAAATGCCCAGAAATTCCTCCCATTTTGGATTGAAATCAAGGGTTTTGGGATGAACTTCATTCAAGTTCATCCAAAATAGAATAAAGCCTAATAATTTCGGCCAAGCTCTGCCCTTCTAACTGCCCTTCAATCCAGAGCCACCATACTCCGGCCACCGTACCCAAATTTTGGTCACCGCCTCACGTCGTCCAGCCGCCGCAAGGCAATTTTCGGCCACTGTGAAGCGATTTTCGGCTACCGCCAACTGTCGTGCTCCGCCGTCATTCGAACCCAAAAACCCTAAAAAACCTCTTTTTCACCAGAAATCCCTAAATCTACCCAGATCCAATTGGATCAAACCCAAAGTTCCCCAAAAACTGAACCTAATCTACTCAAATTCGAATGAATCTACCCACTTCACCTGGCTAAAACTACCCGAACCCACTATCATATTCAACTCCGTCGTGGCCTAACTCTCCGTCCACTATAAAAAACTATCGATCTCATTTTTATTTCTGTTTTTATATGTATATAAGCTAACATTTGTTTCTGTCTTTACAGGGATTAAATCGAAAAAAAGTTTACCTTCCCGGCGGTGGCCATGATGGTTCTGGCGGACGAATTTCCCGGTGACCGATGAGCTTCCCAGTTACCAATGAGCTTCCTGGCGGTCGGTGATGCTTCTGGCGGTTTAGCTCCCAGAGGTATTCACTCTCTCTCTCTTTTGATTATTATATTTATTAATAGTATTATTAATTATTATTTTTAATGATTGATATTAATTTTCTGACAACTTTCTCTTTCTTTTTTATATAGGGCCTGATTTGATGATGTCAGCAAAACCATAATCCTGGTGAAAGGGGAACGGGCCAACCAGGGACTGCCATGCGTCCTAGTTTAGGCGGGAAAGAATTACCAGATCAATTTTTGTGTTTCTTAGGTTAAAATGAGCAGTAAAGACAGTGTATATGGGCCTTATGAATTTGTTCTTGGGCTTTGGGATTTTAAGAATGTAACATGGACATTTTACTGATTTTGGATTATTTATTTATTTATTTATTATCTATTTATTTATTGGCCTTATTTATAGTACACTCAAAAACCTGGACAAAAGATGGGTATGACACAAATAATTTTGAATAAATACAAAACATATATGAAATTAGAGTAAAATATTAATCACCAGAGTTCATGAGTCAAACAATTATGATTTTTAAGGACCAATTCGCAAGGTTTCTAAAGTGTGGGAATTAAATTATAACTATTTCAATGATTCAAGGACTTATCAAAAGATTTGCTTAACTTTCATTCTTACTGAATTTGGTCTTAACAAAACAAAATCAAGTTGATCAATGACTTAGGGTCTTAGTTTCCAATTATGGGCTAAAATGCATTTTTTTAAAATCTAAGGTCATTCTCAATAATTAAGGACATAATTATGAAGTTCATATCAAAATATACTTATGGTCAACTTTAGCTCACTTGGAAATTTATAACTTGCTCAATTGATACTTAAATTATTTAGGACTGAAATATAAAGATTCAGAATTTGTAACTGCTTATAACTGAATTAACTGTCTTTTGTACCGGTACTCGAAGGTCCGTATCAGTACCAATTAAATTTTCAGATTCTAGTAGTCAATTTTTGTACTGGTACCAACATGCGTACCGGTACGCTTTGCACGATATAGTCATTTTAGGCTTGACCGTATCGATACTTGTTCATACCATATCGGTACGCCCTGCACCAAATTGCAGATCTGAGATCAGAATTCATTTCTAATGCGATTCAAATAGGTTTAAGGCCTCTCTAAAAATAGTGCTATAATTTCTTACTTGTTAAGGCCAGTTAAACATGTATCACTCTTCAAATTTTCACAATTTTAAGGCAAGAATTCAAAAGGTACATAATTTAAAACCAATTATGTTAATTTCATATTCAACTTATATACTTATGCTTCAAGATGCAAACTATTATTTAAACTAAACATAAAATCTTTCATTTAAACATATTATGATCTATTAATCCTTTATTTGAACCTTTGCACTTAATAAAGCATAACATACTTAGCAAGGTAATACACAAATCAAGCTTAACATAACTTATCACCATACAATAAACATGACTAATCCGATATGTGTTAGTCCATTTATTTCCATCCATTTTATTAGCTTATCCTATACCTTGCATAAATTCATAATCAATTATTTCAATCATAATATAATACCATATACCAATTTATGATTTATCACCTAATCAAATCATAATATCAATTAAAGCCATATTCATCGTAATGCAACTAACATGCTTAGTTCATATGCTACCATCTAGGAGTTTGACAAGGAAGACTTACTCAATGCCTTAAGAGTGACTTGAAACCCCTAAATACGATCTCGGGCATTTACTGTAACACCTCATTCCCGGCCCAATAGGGAACCAGGTTAGAGTATGCTATCGATGTTCGACAAGGTGTTTGGAACAAGATTTCTATTCAATGATTTAGTGTCCATGAGTAATTCAATAATTATTTCGATGATACAATGCGGTACGATAGTAGTGCAATAATGTTGGAGTTCAATACAGGACTATAATTATCAATTTAAGACCAATTTTAAACTTTTACAAGTTTTAGGGACTAATCTATAATTTTAGTAACTTAGAGGTCCTTTTTCTAAATTAAACTTACCAATATGAAATTTAATATATAAATAGTTTACATATAAATTTTCATGCCAATCGAAGGTCATTTACCTATAAAATTAATCCATATATTATTTAGTGACCATTCTATAATTTCTCAAAATTACTCCAATGGTTTTTAACAGAATTACATGTATCGGTACCGGTACTCGAGAGGTCGTACCGGTACGCCATGCATGATTCGAACATTATCTATTCCGGTGACCAATATGTGTATCGATACACTTGGACCAGTATCGATACGCCTTTATTATTATGAATATTATTTCTTTCGATAGGCCTTGTTAACCAGCGTTGACCTAGTCCAAAAATTGTATTAAATAGGGTATCGGTACCTACATGACCGTATCAATACCCAGCTATAGTAATTTTCTAGTATCAAAAATCCGTACCGATATTCTCAAGGCGGTATCGATACGCCTTGTTGACCGGCGTTGACCTGGTCCAAAAATGCATACTCGTACCGATATGACATCACCCATATTGGTACAATAGGTTATGTAATGATAGATTTGGTTTTGTTTTTATCCATTTTGACCTATCATACAGTGTCAAAATCCTATGAAATTTTATAGTCAAGTTTAATTAACCATATTCTACTATCATGCCAAATTTCATAGCTATGTGAATCCATTTACTAGGATTTTACCTTTTTAGGCCAAATATGCAATTTCACCACTTTTAGCCAATCTTAAAAGTGTCATCTTAGGCATTTAAGCTTACACAACCACACACAACATATATATACAACAAAATGGCAAAAGTGACTTAACAAACTATCATGCCACCATACTAGGAGTTTGTAGGGACGATGAATATTACTATAGGTACCGTTGTGACTTACCAAAAACCTTTAACTTTCCGACCTCTTTCAAAAATCTTGTTTATCCTGAAATGCATAAGATAAAACACATTAGGCATACTTTGCCTAGTAAGGTAGTCATACATAGTGGCAATAACGATGGTATGAAATTCAAATCATGCTTTGACAATGTCAATGCTATGACAATACCAATGTTATGACAATATCAATGCTATGGCAATACCAATGCTTTGGCAATATCAATGCTATGACAATATCAATGTTGTAACCATATTCAATAACATATTGAACATATATTAATAGTGTTCCCTTGAATCGAAACAAGATAGTGAATACACGAATTTGTACGCCTCGCCAAATCAATGAATGGTCTAGTCCCTCCGCCTCGCCAATTGACCAATAACACAAACATCCCTCTGCCTCGCCACAATAAAGGTCGTAGCCCAAGGACCTTAGTCCACCCATACCAATGAGCTCATGAATTCTATGGCATGCCAATTGTATCCAATATCCTTTCGAATCCAAGGTTCAATAACAATGTTGATGTCGATGTTTCAATAGTAATAGCGATAATCAATGTTTTGATGACAATATCAATGATCAATATTTTGATGATAATATCAGTGATCAATGTTTCGATGACAATATCTGTGATCAATGTTTCGATGACAATATTAGTGATAAATATTTTGATGACAATGGCAATATCAATATCCAATGTTTATGACAATTACAATATCACTATAAGTGGCTATGGCAATAATAATATCAATGCTCGATGATTGATGTTTCTATATTTCAATGCTTCAATGATGTCAATGACAATATTAATGTTTCTATGAACAATATTTCAATGCAATAACTTACTGATGCTTACCAATATAGTCTTCAAAGATATTCAATGCAATATCCTTAGACACAATGTTAGCTATGCAATATTCAATGTCAATAGAATCAAGAAAGGCACCTAGCCTATTCCTGAGACTCTAACTACACTCACCTTGATTTTTGAAGCTCCTACGGCTCTCGAATTGTCACTCCCTTGTTTCTAGCTTTAGATAGAGATGATGGTCCTTCCTTCTCCAACTCTTGAGCTAGGTAAAGACAAAAGGAAGTGTTAAAATCAACACAACAATATTGATATCAATATTAAGACTTAAAACATCTATTTTGCTATTAAGTCTTCTATGGATTTGGGCTTAGAAGACATGGGCCTAGCTATTATGTTCGATAGCTTCAACTTGTAATTAAGCATAAATTATACATGGAATCAATCAATCATTTGGGGGCTTTAGCTTACCAAATCGATGGATACACGATGGAATTAAGAAATCGAAGAAAACTTGAGCTTGAACTATGTAAAAATTGAGGTGCTTGCTTAAAGGTGGGGAGGTGCTTGCTTGAGTAAGGAAGAAGATGAGATTGAGAGATTAGGGCAATGCTTTTTGTGTTGTAAACACTCTATTTCCCCATACCAATGATTGCTGAAGCTTTTCCTCCTAGGTGGGTAATCTTAAATTATTTGTTTTTATCTTTTTATCATTTTGTTTAATTTAAAGCAAAATAAGTAGCCATCAAAACATGATCTTTTCCATCACATTTGGTCATCTTAATGTGGGGTAGGAGGCAAGCTAGGAGGTGAATCATCCCAAAATGAGATAATTACAAGGGTAGTCCTTTAACTTTTCAAACTTTATACTTTTCCCCCAAACTTTTAATTTTTACAATTTAGTCACTAAATAACTTTCAGTAAATTCAATAAGGTCCTTAATCAATAAAGTGACTCAATTAGAGTCTAATATCAATGTAATTAACCCTAGGGTTAAATTCAATGCAATATTTAGACCTTTTTGGTGTAGGGTTTCTAATTGCCGAAACCTAATTTCGACTAGACCAATTTTTAGGGTGTTACATTTACGAAGATTTAATACATGAAACATATGCAGAGAAACATGATAAGCTTACTTAGCTTAGTGAGGTAGTGACCTTTAAGACATATGATATATAAATATTTCAATGATAAAATATGATATGAATCAATATAAATAAGGCATATGATGTTATTCAATGCACATAAGTTAAGGATGGTATAGTTCAATCTTATTCTTCCAAGTCATATCTTATATTAGCTTTGTTTTATGAAAGCTTTATCAGAGTTTAAGAGTTTTCAAAGCTTGCATAGGACGTACTTTTGTATTTTCTTTCATGTCTTACACTTATCATATCTTATCAAGATTCTATCGGAGCTCTTATTAGAGTACTCATTAGAGTTTATATCTGAGTTCATGCATTTTAAAAATATTTATCTTGGATCACATTGGACATAGGTAGCATTGGTCCGTGTTTAACCATAATGGTCTGTGTTACACATAGCATAAAGCAATGACTAGTTTTTAAGCATATCACATATATGGGATCGTCATCCCTGAGCAGTAGCCCGTAGACCGTAGTTCTGAATATACCATTGTACCATGTCAAAGTGACTAAGGGCTTCCATTGTTTAAGCAACTTATAACGTTTTAAGCTTTGTTATTAGGAGATGAGTCTTATGACAGAAGTGAGCTTTTAGCTCCAAAGTATCATATTCATATCATAAGTGAATCTTGAAGTTCTATATCTTGTTTTAGCATTATAGTTTAGGCATAAATGAGCTTTGAGCTCCATAGTTTAACACATCATAATAATTTGTCATTAATCATAATTCATGTCCATGACTTACCTTACTATTTTATTTTCATTTAAAACATAAATCATATCAAAATTAAAGCATTATACTCATATGAGCAAATATCAAAAGGTTAAGCTTACAGAGTTTACCTCTATGCTACACTATATCATCAAAATACTCTAACTGAGCTTACAAACAAATTACACAATATGATATATGTAATAAAAAGTATCAAATGCAATCGTGATGGTACTGAACCAATCCCGAGACTCATAGCTATATTCACCAATAAATCAAAATTGTTTGGTTTTGTTTTGAATCATCCATCTCCAAGAATTTTAGCCTTCCCTCTGTGACAGATGATAAGTAAGGAGGGTGAGTGTAACAACCCAAATTTTGAAATTTGAGGGTCGGTTTAACACGAAGTTTGGGCTTTTTGTTTGGTCTAAGATTTTGGGACTTATGAACCATGTGGGCTTATTTTTAGCTGTTGGGTTGGACCTTGGGTTGGTGGATGGGTTAGGATGTTGGGGGAAGGGTAGTTTGGTAACTTGCCTAGTTGGAAGAGGGGGAAAGAGGTGCTTAATTCCTCTGCAGAAAAGTATGCATGCTGAGATAACCTTTTGTTTTAGGATTTTTGTATTGATATAATAATTGAAAATTAGTTTTGGACTAAATTGAAAAGATTGTAAAAATGATTTAAAGTCCAAACAAATTGAAAATAGGTTTGAAATGTTTTCTTAGGATTTTGGCATGTCTTTGAATGTTTTTAAATAGCCAAACTAGCAATTTTTAAAGCCTTGTACTAATACGGTATTAGTCGTACCGACACGATAGGGTTTTAACTATAGTGATTTTCTAATGTTGAAAACCCGTACCGGTACAGGCTCAGCCATACTGATACGAAGGGGGTCATACCGATATGCCCTTACGCGTACCAATACCCCTGCTTTATTTCAGCCTCCAACGATTATTTCCTAATGTAGGCATACCAATACATGTTCTATGCGTATCGATATCGAGGCGTCCATAAAGGGAATTCAACTTGGGAATTGATCCCCAACAGCTCCAATTCAATCTCAACGGTCACCAACAGCTAGAAACTCAATTGGGAGTATAAAAGACCTTAAGAAGCATTTGAAGAAGCTAACGATCATCAAGTCAACAATATTTTGATTAAGAAATATCTTAGTGCTCAAATTGTTGTATTTTGTATAGACAAACACTTGTGAGCTCAATTGTAATATATGCTCAAGTGTTATAGGTTTGGGTGAGAGCTTTATTTTTGTAAAAATTTGCCTTGTGAGAGGATTTCTTTGTTTGCTTTTATTTTCTCTTGTAAGATAGGGGTTCCCAAAGTTTTAGGGTATAAGCTTTGGATGCTAGGCTTTGTGGTATAAGTCTAGGTTGTAAAGGTTTCCTCTTGAACCTGTAAAAATGGAAGAATTCTTAGTGAATTTGGGAAATCCTTAGTGGGAAGCTAATATAATGGATGTAGAGCTTAGTTGAGAAGCTCGAACCACTCTAAAATTACCATGTCAATTTTTTCATTACTTCCCATCACCAATCACCCAAATTCAACTTCTCCACCACTTGGCAAGCAAAAACGGTTGAAGAATTCGAGCATTTTACTTTGTCTCCTTGTCTTCTTCTTCCTCATGTCATCTCCTAACCCCACATCTAAGAGAAAAGGTTAAATCTTTGTGTTTTGGAGTGTTAATCTCGAACTTTGGATTTGAGGAGTGTTGTTCAGCACCTAAGCATCTACTCATCAAGGTATGTTTCATCAAGTTTGGTAGAGGTTGAGAAAATGGGTCTTGTGGGGGTTTTTGGAAGAGATTGGTTAAGGGAAAGTCAATCTCATTTTTCCACCCCTAAGAGTAAGTTTAGTTGGATTCCTTATCTCCTGCAAGTTGTAACTCATTTTACAACTCTCTTGTGTAGTGAAAGAGGTGTGAGAAGCTTATAAGGCTCAAGAGAATATGAGGGCTTGATGTGATGTTTAGAGACTTCCTTTCCAAGCTTAAAATCAAAGTTAGTGCACTACTAACTCTCTTGTATTCCTGGAAATCATAAAATTAGATTGCTTATTGCTTGGTTGATGTTTTGGTTGTTTAAAAGCTTGAAACCCCTTTAATGGCTAAACTCAAATTTGATCTTAAAATGGTGTAAAAATGGTAAGAAGCCACTTAAACTTCCCTCTATAACTTGTAGGATTGATTTGGAGTTTTACTATCAAGGTTTTGGGGAGTTAAGGGTGGTTTATGAACTCCAAAAAATGAATTCTGGGTTCGAGTATCGATACAGGTTGAACGTGTATCGATACCCTGTGTTAATCTCGATGAACACATGCAATTTTTACAGGGCGTATCGGTACAAGCTTAGGTCGTATCGATACCCCATGTTACACAAGAATTCCAATAGCAAAAATGGGTATTGTTAAGCTTAGGGGCGTATCGATACCGATCAAGTATCGGTATAAGGCCCCATGTATCAGTACAGGGTGTTGGTTAAACCCCTTCAGAGTACAATCTAAGTATCGGTACGCATAAGTGGGTAACGGTACCCACTAGAGTGTATCGATACCTTTAAGCGAGTATTGATACTCATTGGGCATTCTGCCTGAAAATTTCATTTTAAGTTTGAGGGACCAATAATTCGAGCATTAAGGCCCAAATAAGCCTCTAATATGGTAAAATGATTAGTAAAATTGAGAAACTAAGAATCTAACCTCATTTATGTTCATAATGAGTAGTAACTTGTTAAAACCTTGGGTGGGTGGGTGGGTTGTTTTGGGCAATGAGGTTCCTTAGTGGATCGAATAAATGTTGTATGCCACGTAAGGGTACCATATGGTTGAGTACCTTATTTGGTGGGATCCATATACCTAGTGAGAGTGTTGCTACACCATGGTTAAAGATACCAAATGTACATTCCTGAAGCTGTGTGGCACCAAGTCTCATTCGAAGATGCTCGACGAGAGATTTCGAGCATTGGTGTATGTTTCCAAAACTATGTGGCACCGAGCCTCACCCAAGAGTGTATGTTCCCGAAGTTGTGTAGTACCGGGCCTCACTCTAGGTTTGTTGGTATGATGGTTATGTGTTGTATGAGATTAATGTTTTCCAATTGTTTGTTATGTGTTTAGGCGGCTAGAGGTAGCGCCAATGTTGTTATATTATGCCATGATATCATCTTTAGCTACATGCTCTTATTTATGATTTGCATGAAGCATGGTTGAGTGGAAGTGTATCCACCTAGCTTCGTTAGCTCAGCGTTTGGCATTGTTGTTTCCGTTTGTAGGTTAGCAGGTTGACGTGCATCGATGGAGCACCATCAGAGTAAGATCTCAACATTGACTCGTGTCCAAGTACAGTACTTAGATTATTTGGGCTATGTATTCGTAGGACCCTATGTTGTATTGTAACTCTTATTTTGGATTTTAACTTACGTGTCGAATGCTTTTAATTATGTATTTTAAATGGATCTCTCATGTAACGTTTTAACTGGTTTATCAACTCCTAATTATTCAAACTTAATGGATTTTATGAAATGAATGTGTTGGGCTAAATTTAGTTGCGAAATTTTTTAGGGTTTTGAGTTTGAGCTTGAGGTCCAATTTATGACATTCGAGTAAGGATGTTACAGTGAGTCATCACTATGTTCCCTTTCGATTCATATCACCATACTAAATTTTTATCTTTTCTTTTATAGTTTTAGACAAGGTTCAATTTTTCCTGTCTCCCTCTCATTCGAATGAAAGAATGAATTTATATGAAGGTAAATTTTCCTCAGTTTTGGTCAAACCTCTAATTCCCCTGCAAGTTACTCCAAATTGCTGTCTTCACCGCCCAAAAACAACTTGCACGTCCCATTGTTGTTGCAGTTGTCCATTTCTTATTTGCTTGAGAAATTGGCAATTACATTTAGATGTGGAAAACGAGTCATTCGGTTCAGGTTTGGTTAGGGTTATTTTAGGTCTAACTACATTCGGTTTAAGTTCGGATCGGTTCGAGCCTGGTTCGATTTTAGTTTGGGTCTATAGTGATTTCGGTTCAGGTATTGGGTTGGGATTTCAGGTTGGTTGATTTTCAGTTCGGTTGACATTCGGTTCGGTTATTTTCGATTCGGTTGATTTTGGGTCGGGTTGATATCGGGTTAATAGGAGATCGGTCGGTTTTAGTCGGGTTTTCAAGCCGAGTTAAGTTTTTCCACCCTATATATGACTTTATATAGCCTGTATATTTAGCTTTTTGGTGAGTTGTGTGACAGTTCACATCCTATATTTATTTATTTATTTATTTTAATATATTTTCTTTATTTCGGGTTGCCTTCGGTTCGGGTCCATTCAGTTCGGTTGAAAATAGGTTCGGGTCCATTTTAGGTTCAACTAAAATTTGATTTGTTTTTAATTCGATTCGGTTTATTTCAGGTTTGGATCAAATTCGAGTCATAATACTCAAGTCAATTTCAGATCTTGATTCAAAAAATCGGTTCGGTTTTTGGATCTCGGGTCAAGTTTGCAAGGTCTAACTACATTGGTATACACGTATAAACTACCCTTCTCTACACATGACACCTATTTTTCACTTTTTTCTAATTCCATTTAATTAATTCAAGACACATGTATACGTGAATCATCTTCTAAAGATAAAAATGTTTAGTTGAAAAACTTAGTCATTAGGCTTTTCCATCTCTTGCACATAGAACCTTCAACTTCACGTTCTTGCAATTAAGTTATTTAATTGGACTAAAAGTTATTTAGTGTTATCACATTATTTCCTTAAAAAGAGCAAATGGATTAGATATAGATGACGGAGCATAGTGACTAGTTTGTGGTTGTATTTGAGACGGGGCACCATACTGTGATTGTGCTCTATACTGCGATTACTGATTCTGTGAAAAAGAATATTGTTGTTGCACTTATTTTGTTGTGACTGCAATGGAGCTTGTGGAGTATACTGTTGTTGCGAATAACTGAAATTCCCTTGTCACACTCAAGAGTTTCATTGGAAAATATTATTGTCAAAATACTACTGAGTTTTGCGCAGAACTAGATTTTCCCCAAGATTACCTATTAGCTGCGTTGTAAGAATTACCCATGGTATTTCCCCGCATGTTGCTGACATAACTTACATTTTCTGCATGTTATGGGCAATCTTCATAACTATGGTTTTCACCACAAATCTCACAAGAGAACACATGAGCAGTTGTCTGTTGAGCAAGTTAAATAGGAGCAACTTCACTTGTGCCTTCCATATTCTTGATTTTATTCTCTAAAGAAGAAATTTGAGCTTTTAGAGAAGAAATGTCATCCAACTCGAAAACTCCGGGTGTAACCTTGAATGAAGCAGCTCTTGAAATAGGATATTGAGAATCATTTTGATTAAATTGCTCCAACATTCCAGTAGCAGCAGTGTAAGTGTAATCAAGTAAAGGTCCATTAGATGATCCATCTACAAGATGTCTTATGGATGCATTCAACCCATTATAGAATATCTCAATTTGAGTTTCTTGTTGAAGGCCATGATTGGGACAACATCGCAACAACAACTTGTAGCGTTCCCATGTAGTATGGTGATAATAAGCAGTGATATCATTCCTCGGACATGAGTTCATTGTTGGTGGAATAAAACATAACACAAACTGTGTTACAAGGTCATTCTTTGAAGTGATAGATCTGGCATAAAGTCCACGAAACCATGTACAAGCTCTTCACTTCAAAGAATATAAAAATAGTTGTATATGTAAAGCATCATTAGGAATATCTTGTTGACTGAATGAAGCACAAATGAATAGAAATAATTAAAGATGCTCTCTAACATCATCATGTGGCACCCCAACATACTGCCCATTCGAGTTGAGCATTAAGAAATGACTGACTTCAACTCAAAATTTCCAGCATGAATAGGTGGGCGAACCACTCCTGGTTGTAAGCCATCCAAATGAGGAACTACAACATCTCGGATTGTTCAATTTCGAACTTGAACTAGTGGATGCAGCGGTGGATTTTTAGGATCTTGTGGAAGCAATATATGTAGACCCTCATTGTTGACTTGTCTTGCCATTTCACTTTCTTCTCTAAGTCTTCTTCTAAGAGGCCATTCAATTTTTAGATCAGGTGTGAGAAGTGGTGTGGCAGAACTTCTGGTCATACAACACCAAATATGCTAGTAAAAGGAAAAAAACAACAAAAATAGATTAGTAACAACTACAAACTACATAAAGGAAATAGAATTGCAAACAAAAACATAAACACCAAATAACGCCATCCCCGACAATGGCGCAAGAACTTGATCGGTGAATTAACGTCACATGAGTTGTGCAAGCGTACACTGCCGATGCAAGTATAGTAACATGTAGATCCTGTTAGATATCGATCCCACAGGGATAGGGATTTGGTTGTATTCTTATGTTGATACAGACGATTATAAAATAAAAAGGATTGCAAGCGTAATTGTAACTATAAAGAAAGGTAAAAAGGTTTAAATTTAAGAATGATGTGGAAGCAAGAAAACAATAACAAAGATAGAAAAAATATCAATTAAAGAACTGGATCCCCTCGGCTTAACTCAGTAGATTGCCATGTGCAACAAGGCAGCTTCATAAGATGATTCAATTGACAAATAATATTAATCTTGCTTACTGGCTTTCTTCACTATTGTAACACCCTTTTCCTGGTCTGGTAGAGAACTGGGTCGAAGATGTCACCAATAATCGATATCAGAAACTATACAGTAAAATTCAATGATACAAGTTCAATGATTCTTTCAATATATGCCAATGCTACAATGATTTAATAATACGATCCTATTAGAGTTTAAATTTTCATTCAATTCAACCTCAATGATCAGAATACAATATAATTAGTATTCAGGGACTAATTTATAAAACTATAAGAATTAAGTATTCAATTTCATAATTATCAATGTAACTATCAAATTACCTTATTATCAACCTGTATACAAAATTTCAGTAGAAATAGAGATTAGAATCATATTCACTTAAATAGGTTAGCCACAAGGACTAATTTGTAAAGAATTAAAAATAGTCTTATATCAGTAACAGAATTACCTACCTTGGTACAGGTACTTGAATAGGCCATACTGGTATGCTTGGGCATTTATTTTCATTCAGGATCAATGCAGGTATCAGTACGGACTAGACCGTACCGGTACAACAATCCAAGCACATGAATATCGATACGGAACCCCTATGTACCGGTACTCAGTTCAACTCTTAGATCAACTCTCAAATTTTAGAGACAAAATTCAATATCGGTACGGACCATGCCGTAACGATACCAGGCTATAAGTAATTAAAGGGATCGGTACTAGTCTCCTCCGTACTGGTACTCCATCTAACTTCTAATTTTCAGTGTCAAAAATATATACCGATACGTTATATCCTGTACCGGTACCCCTTTTACGGTTTTGGTCTAAATATGCATACCCATACTAGGTACACACTCAACCGTACCGATACGCTCTGTCTGCGATTTTACTATGTTGCTGGTTTTTATGTCATTTACCCAACCAAAACATTCCCAATGACTTATTGATCAATAACTATGACTTACAATATGCTCATTAGTTCATGCATCATGCTTTCACCTATTTAAGCATCAATCACGTTAATAAGGTAGAATTTAGCTAGATATGCAACACCTAACTAAAGACATAATATTTAGCTTTTATGCAATTAACTCATCCAAAATTTCAACTTTGTCACCTTTATAATTTAGTCCTTAACTTCTTAAATCTTCCAATTTAAACTAAATTAATAAAGTTTAATCGGACAAAGTACCCACAAGAATTAAAATTAACTTATCGAAAAATAAATTCCGATCATCGAAAATCGAGAATCTACTGGACCAATTTCTAGATTGTTACAAAAATGTCTTATTTGATTAATGTTTAAACTAAAAAAACCTAAAATACTATTATACCAAAATATTTTAGGAGTAACAAATACATTATTATTATTATTATTATTTTCTGCTAATACAGAAGGTATCGCCTAACTAATTGTATCCTCCTCGCTAACTACCAAATCAACCAAATCAAGAGGCAGATCACTATGAAAGACCTCCCCAATCGGTAAACCTTATGCCAAAGCAGCCAATCTGTATGCATCAACATTCACCTCCCGCCATACATGACGAACCGGCTAACACCCCAGAAGACTCCTTGAGAATTCTGAAAGTCCCAAGATTATCAGTCTCAACTTCAAGGCGACGATATCCCGACCTCAAGCAAAAGTTATGAATAGCCCAAATTTCCGCAACAATAACCGAGCAGCTACCAAGACTATGGAAAAACCAAAAAATGCTCCATGAGCATCATGTAAGATAGCACTGGCGATAGCCCCACACTCTTGAGAACTAACCGCACCATCCACCCACCCAGTCGATGGCCCCTGCCAAGCTCGTGGTGCATGTGTCACAGCATCCATAAACGACCAAGTTACCCTATTACCAGCAACTTCTGTCGACATACGAATGCATTTGACCACGAAATCCTCATTTTCAATAAAATTAACATAAAAATAACATTACACCTTCGCTTCCATAACTTCTAAAAGATATGGGAGAAATGAATAGGCCAATAGGTATCATCAGCAACAGAATTGCCAAGAGCATAAAGGTTGGTCATCACCCACCCTTCAAACAACAACGACAAGAAATCTGCCAATTTATCAGTCTTAATCGAAGAACATGGTCCACATCCTTATCATCCCTTCAACAAATTTGGCACATCCCCGAACCCGAAAAATCTCGAATAACATGTTCCGCGTTCGTGAGTAGACTATTCCTCATCACAAGCCAAAGAAACACCCTCACACATTGCGGAATGTCTAAACACCAAATAAGCTTTCAATTGACCCTACTCTCATCATGCTCAGATGCTTCTAATACACCCTCACATGTTGTGGAATGTCTAAACGACAATAAACTTCCAATTGACACAGCTCTCCTCACGCTCAGATACGTGGACCACATGGAGAAGACGCGAGAATCCTCCCATCACCACCCCAAAGTGACATTCCCCATAGACTCTTGCAGTGGACAGACAACGCCAATTTCCCGCAGAACTGAATCAGGTAAAAGCTGAGACAATCTATACCAATTTTCCCCATAGACTCAACGGAACTTATACTGTGGCCCCATGAACATCAGTACGAGAAGAGATTATGAATATTACATAATTTTCATAAATGATTATTTTAGATATGAATATGTGTATCTAATGTACCTCAAGAGTGAAAGGTTTTAATAGATTTCAAGAATTTCGTGCGGAAGTAGAGAAGCAATTAGGTTTATCCACCTGAAAGATATGTTATTAAAGAGAGTGAGCTTAAAAGGTTTATCAACCCGGAAAGGCTCTCTATGGCCTTAAACATGCACTTAGAGCTTGGTACAAGAGAATCGACACTCATCTCTTGAGGAAGATGATAGGGGTTGACAACAAAGCAGCCAAGGAAGAGTGTTGAGAGTATGACTGCCTATGTTGCAGCTGATCTGAATGAAATTATTATTTTTTTAAACTCGAACTTCGGAAGAATGCCAGAATAATTAGAGTTGACTCGTACTTGTTTGATGATTTTTTGTTCAAGAAATGTCCAACATGGGAATTTGAATTTTCCACAGGTGCAACTCCCCGCGATCCATCCCTGAGTTACAACTACGTCTAACAGTTCGGAATATATAACATGACACGACAACAAAGTATACAAACCAAAACACGAAATAGAATACATAAATTGTCCGAGTCTACATGGAAACAAGAACGTGACTTCAATTTAAGTTGCAATCCACCTCAACTTGAATCTACTTCCAGGTGAGTAGAGGAGTTTTGGAAGGGGTTACAACATTACCTTCAGAATCATATATTATGACCCCAGAAAAATCAGGTAGCTGACACTTCTCTCCCATCAGAATGTTTTTCTGCCAAACCGGTTGTTCGAGGCTGAACATGCTTGTGTCGGTAGCTACATCCGTAGCTTCGTAGCCAGCACTCGTAACTTGATGTTGTATTTCGATAACGGGATTGAAATCATCATCTTCGAAAAATTCGTAGCAAGCTCTCCACTGACGGCGCAGTTTACGCGAGTGGGAAGCGCACTTGATCAATGCAAAACCGCATAGAAGAAGCGTAACAACAGCCAGGCCAGCTTGAGACGCGTCAACCGGTGCTGATCTTGCCGGTGTCGGGTGAAGTTGGCGAGCCATGAGAGACTGGAACTGAGATTAATTTCAGGGAAACTTGTGAACAACGTTTTACATATAAACACACACATATATATGGGTGTTTTGTGTAGATTGATTGGGGTTGTTGGAGTTGAGGGATTTGTTAGGGTTTGACATTAATTAACAATGTTTATGGCTTAGGTGAACATCATTGACCTTCAGTTCATGCTTATCTCTTAACATTTGATTTGCTTTAAGCTGAGTTGAGTTGATATCTGGTTAGAAGAACAGTTGAAACTGTCCCACTTACTCAAATGGAGGACTGCAAAGTTGCTAAGCATGAAAGATCCAAAGGGATTTTTATGCAAATATTCCTTTTTTTAATAATATTTACTGATATGACACAAAAAACATTAATTTAATTTCTGATTAGCATCCATTGCTGCAACTAGTTTGGCTGGTACGAGGAATTCTCAGAATTTTTTTTAGTTTTTAATGACACATTCAATTATGACATCAAAAAATATTAAAAAATATTAATATTTTACAAAACTCGTCATACTAAAACTTATTAAAATAAAAAATAAAACCTAAAAACTCATCGCACCATACGGTTCCAGGAATGAATACTATATCAGAAATACTCCATGTTTTTTTAAATAATATTAAAAACAGAATATTTGGGTAAAAAACCCCCCAAATCCAAGCACTCCACTGATTAGCTTTCACCAGCCCGTGAGCCCTTTTTAATTTGAAACCAAAGCTAGAGAAGTATCCAAGTGTCTATCCAAAAACATAAGCAATAGGGATAGACAAAATTCGACTCGACTTAAAAAAATTAAATTATTTAACTTGATTTGATGTGAAAAAAATTCACTCGTTTTAATTTGACTCGTAATTTCATAAACTATATTCAACTTGAAAAAATTCAAATAAAATTTTAGTTTTCAAGTTCCAGTCGAATTCCTCATTTTTTTGATATATCATATATATCACATGTTAAAATATGAAGAAATATATATATCGTAAATGGATATAAAATGCCGTTTAAATTAGAATCAATATGCATTATAACATTATAAATAAATACAATTAAATTTGTACATAACTTCAAAAACTCTAATAAAAAAAATTCAAACAAAGTTTGAATCGTAAATTATGACTTATAAACTCGACTGACTTAAATTTTTTTGACTCGACTCGACTCATTCGAACGTCCGACCTAGCAATAAACAGAACTGATTCGAATGCGCATGGAAGGCCTCAAAGTCATTTTCTCGCGAACCAATTTTTTTTTTTTATTATATCCCTTAGTATTTCATTAAATCTTTACTGTGTTTAAAGTGAGTCATATCAGATCCTAAACAAATTGGCTGTCTCACCTATATAAACCCATTTTCAAAATTAATTACTAAAATAAACATACAAACATTTTCAATTATTTACTTAAATAATGATCCTTTATGACACATAAGATAAATGTGCATTTTGTCGTGTTTTTTAGAAGAGTATGTGTATTTATCTTATGTGACAGCTCATGTAACACCCTCGACCCAGATGTTACATTTGGGCCTCAAGCCCAAACCTAAAATCATAAAATTTTTCAAACTGGGTTAGTCCAACAAGTAATTTGTAAAAATATTTAAAGCCAACAATTGTGAATTTAGATAAGAAATCAAAATAGTACAAATGAGCCCCAAATTAAATTTAAAATATTTGAATGTATTTTTAATTAATACAATTTCAAATAAGAAGATATCGACTCCAACATGTAAGGTCCTATGAATACATAGCCCACTAAATTCAAATATCGTACTCTGAAGATCACCATGTGCTAGAATCTCGATATGATAGTGTTCATCGATCCCACATCCAACGCCCAACCTATGCACGGAAATAACGATTCCGAGCACTGAGCTTACAAAGCTCAGTGGTACACATCTAATCTACTATAATTCATGCTAATCATAAACGATAGCATGAAAGCTAGTACGAGCAATAAGAAGAGATAAATAACATGTGACGCTACCATAATCGGCTAAACACATATCAAGCATATAAGCAATATCTCAAATAACATAAGCACATCAATAAAACAAACCAAGAGTGAGGCCCAATGTCACTCGACATTGGGAGACCAACGCATGCTCGGTATCTCACATCGAGCTGCTCAAAATCTCACATCGAGTCTTCACTCAGAATCTCACATCGAGCAAATATCATCACCCGAAATCTCACATCGGATAACATTTATTTCATCACTCAGAATCTCACATTGAGTGGCCTTCATGTGTTGCAACACTCACTCACTGGGTATCTGGATCCTACCAAACAAAGACACATAACCAAACAAGTGCCCACACATGGCACAACCACACATGATCCACCAAGGACCCCTAAGGTTACTATTACAAGCAATCACCCAAGCTTTACCAAGTTGTTGATACATTATGGAGAAGTGTATAATTTATCTCATTCATTGTCTCTAGTAATCTGCGTTATTTCATTTATCAGTGCATAATTCAATTATTAACATATACATTAACTTCCATCCTTAATTTGCATTTATAAATCATTCAATTCAGTGGGGACTGGTACTCGAATACGAGTATCAATACGATACCCCAATCATGTACCGGTACAACTAAGCTCGTACTGATATTCTATTCACAGGTTCATGCAATTCCTCGAATCATGAATATTTACAATTCTATAATCGATCCCTAAAACTTATAAAAGTCATTTAAGTGTGTGGCTAACGCATTTAATTCATTAATATTAATTACCAACTTTTTTCCCATTTATTCGAATATAAATTCTGGATTCATAAACATTTAATCGATCATTTACCTGTATTGTCCCTTACAAATATTTAATCGAACATATTAATTTATTCAGCTAACTCACAAGGCATCATCATATATCAATTAGTCAACCAATCATACAATCAGGTAATCGTACGGATATTCAGACAATCCTATATTGTCTCTAAAGCTCATAACAATCTCGAACATTTTCAAGTTCATCAAGCATCTCAATAATTACCAAGCCTCAAAATATCATCATCAACACATGCTTATTACTCATCTCCTAATTTGCAACCACTAACATGCAAAGCAATTACACTTATGATGCTTATGAAGCATTTCGGAGTTCGAGGTGTACTAACCTTAAGCTGATATTGCTAAAATCCTCATATGAGCTTCCTGAATATTCCACTTGATTCGATAAGCGATCCTGAACATTCCTCATAAATATACGAATGCCAAAATCAACACTTAAATCCATTCACTAACTAATCCACAAGATTAAACGCGTAAAAATAGCCTATCGGGTTCACATTTGGTGAAACAGACTGCACCAACGGACTCAAGACATCAAAAACCCCCGGGTAGGGTCCCTCGAAAAAAGTCAGCATCGGTCAACGTCAATGGCAGCGCGACGACAACGGTCAATGACGACGGCTGGCGGCGGTGGCTGACGGCGCAAGAGCAGCAGTTAACAGCATGACAGCTACGGCTGACAGCGCGACGACAGCTCAGCTGGACCAACTTGGCTCGGGCTGAGTCAACTCGCCTGACTCGACCCAACTCTGCCAAGTCCACTCGGCAACTCGGTTATCAGATGCAAAACCACGCCCACGAGCGGTCGACGGCGCGTACGGCATCTTCCGATGGCGGACGACAACCATCTCTTATAAACCGACTATTTTAAGGCCGCTGACTCCGATGGTAGCTTTCGTTTGCAGTGATTCGCGACAGTTGAAGGCGTTTCAGCATCTCTTTCTTTCTTTTCTCTTTACCCCGCCAAGTGACAACGACGACGACAACGAGACGATCACCGACGACTGCATCTCGACGAGAGAAATCTGATAGTGCTGGAGGTGTTACGAACGGATAGCTAGATCTCTGTAGATCGAAGTTTGAATCTTTCACCCTTAAACTTTCTCTCATCTCCACTCTCCCACCATTCTCATTTTTTCTTTTTCTCTCTCCTCATAATATCACCCACTCACCTTTTTACCCACTCAAACATATTTAAAATTCAAAACCTCATTTTTTTTATCATTATTATTCCACCAAACATGGATCCAACTTAAAGTTTCCATCCAAAAAGCCCAATAACCCATTTAATGAGCTCCAACTATCGACCCATAACCCGAATTTAAGACTCGATTTATTAATACGAAAATCGGGTCGTTATAGCTCAATCAGTAGATTTCAAAATAAACTTTGATTTACATGAAAGACAGTTTGTCAATTGTCATTTGACGTCTTGTAGGGGCTTAAAAATAAAAAAAAAAATACATTGTGCCTTTTAAGGTTTGAAAAAAAATTGGAATATTCGATACGACATCGATTAAGTTAAATGAAAATTAAAATAACATAGACTAAAATAAAACATTTTGAAATCTTGATGTAATTAGACATCAATCCCTGTAAGGATATGTTTTGGTAAAAAAAACTAATTTTAAAGTCTGAAAAGTTAAATTAATAATAATTAAGTCAAAGATTTAAAATCAATGTTAAATATAAAAATATTCAAATTAAAAGTGAAAATAATGTTTTTTTCAACTATAAATATTCAATATATTGGCTAACTAATTCATATCGGATATTATTCCTCAGTTTTCTAAACACACAAAATTATCATCTTTCAAAATTTTCCACTATAATTTAAAAAAACAATATGATTTATTTTTTAAAATGAAATGTCACTAAAAATATTTTTTTTCCAAATCTTAAAATGCACAGCTGACGAAATGTTTTTTTCACATAAATCACTTAATTTGTTTACTGGAATGTCATGTTAAACAAAGACACAACTCACATGGCACATTTTATGTATTAGAAATAAATACCACTTCAATAAATAATCTTAGAAATGTTATATTTTGATAAATAATTTAAAAAAATTGTATTTTGATGAAAAAAAAAGTCAACAAAATAAATTTTCCCTCGCTTCTTTTCTAAATTCAAAGAACTTAAAGATCCGTTTGATTTTAAAAAATATTTTTTTGTTTTTATTTTTTATTTTCAAAATATAATTTTTATTTTTAATTTTTTAAAAGTTAGAAAAGTTAATAAGAATAAAAATTTATTTTCAAAAATAAAAATAGTAAAAATATATTTAGTATGTACCTTTCCAAAATAAAAACGAAAATTAATTATTAACTAAAATAAAATATAATTAAAAAATATTAGTATAATAATAAATAAATATAAGTAAATAAATTAAAAATTAAAAAACATTAAAAGAATTCAAACCAAGATTAAAATATAATTAAAATTTAAAAAACTTTATTTTCATATTTTCCAATTTCTTAAAACATTTTTAATATAAACAATAAAAATATTTTTTTATGTTTTCACTTATTTTTGTTTTAATTTTTCAAAAATCATTTTCTAACTTTTCAACAAAAACACATTTTCTTCATCATTTTTTATTTTTTTTTAAAAAAAAACAAACTTCATTCTCTAAGACAAAACGAACCTTTAGATTTGACTCTAAAGAGACATCAATGAGCCAGTGGTGGTGACTAAACAGTGACAACACGATGAAATCTGCCTGATTTTGAATCCCCCCAAAAAGAAAGAAGCAGAAAACTGGTCATATATAAGCTTAGTCCTCACCCCCCCCCCCAAAGCAATGCGTCCATATATAAGCCTGAGGTTGGTGATGAAGAAGGGGAAGAAGAAATAGAGAGTGAAAGAAATAAAGGGAGAGAGATGAAGAGGGAAACAATCCTCAAGGAAAAAGTTAACTGCCAAGGCAATGACCATTTTAAAATCAAATTTAAAGTTCAATGATTGTATTGTAAGTTTTAAAAGTACAATGAACAAAATGAAAGCACCCTAAACGTTCAGTTACCATTTATATAGTTTACCCTAATTAAAAACTTATAATAATATATTTAATACGAAAAAAAAACTCAGAATATAGAAAGTAAAACAAATCACACCAAATATAATCATAGTAGCAAAATCTGAAACCACGTAATTCTAGGAACTTAAATAAACACCATCACTGAAACAAAGGAGGATATTGTTGGAAACAAATAATAAAAGAGGTATATGCATGGTCAACTAAGTCTATAATCTTCCGATCCACCAAAAGCAAAGCAATCAAGAAAATGGCAAGTGAATCAAAACTGTATTTAGGCACCAGTTAGACTTAGCTGCACACTGCAAAAACAAGCATTTCAATATCATAAAGAGCAACCACGAGAGTTGTAAACTAATTAAATTCCTGTTCTCATATTATAGAAACTATTCCACTAGCCATAGAATGCTTAAACGGGGAGGGAGGACAAAACAGACAGTATAGAAGCATGATATTTCACGAATTTTCCTTCCACCCTAAAACTCAAAGCAGCAAAAATAAAATAAAATGACAACATCAAAACGAGTCTAAAACAAACATTTAAAGAAGTTCTCTCACATTACTAAAGCAAAAACTAAAATTACTGAGACACACCCAACCACTTAGAGAAGTTCTCAAACTCAGTGTAATCGCTGTCTGAGATCATAGTCTGATACCATGCTTTGCCTGCTGCCTTAATTGCAGTTGCCTCCTCCTGAATAGTTGAAGACAAAAACAAATAAGGAGTCAATAGAATAATGAAGCATTAAAAGAAAGATCCGTTTGTAGAATTACAACATGCATAGTAGAATCATTGATATGAATACTACAACTGATAAGAAAGCTCACACCAAAGGATAAACATGAAGAAAACACAACTCAAGAACAGGTGCCAAATGCAAGACAAAAATATTATTCCTTATAGTCAACAAAGGTGATACTCAACAAACAGAACATGAAAAATAAATTTGATACTCCTAACTTCCAGGAGCTCTACAACAAAAAAGGACTAATCTCACAAGCACAACAACATTACTGCAATTAATCAAACAGCTACAAGGCAGTAATAAGCAAATGTATATAATTTAAGAAGCATAACATACAAATGCATTAAGCATCAAATAAAAAAACGTATAATTCCATTCAAATATACTATAACACATAGTTCTAAAGCAACCGATAATTGCAATTATCATCATTAGGAAAACACCAAAATTCAAATCAAACTTTATTTACCTTAGTAATGGGTTTCCTCTTCTTGTCAAGCTTCTCCTTTTTTGCCTTAACACGTTGTGCCTCAGCTAAAAGAGACATCCTCTTTGCAGTCTTGGCATACGGGTTCAACTTCAGCATAGCATTCAAGTTCTTAAGTGGGTTCTTCTTCATTGGTGCTCTCTTGATCTCCTTCTTAATTGGCTTCACAACGGACTGAAGCTCATCAGAGTTGATGATCCTACCCAGATCAGCATTCACCATCTTGGATCGAGGTAGCACATACCCTTTCTTCTTCTCAGAAGGCTTATCAAATGACCCATAAATCGAGTCCAGCTTCTCGTAAGCCGATTTGGTCCAAATAACGAACCTTCCGAGGTGTCCACCGGGAGCCAGTTTCAACAGATTAAGCCTCTCAACGTTAGCAACCTCGACTCCCGGAATGTTACGGAAGGCTTTAACGAGCTTAGATCCCTCGGTTCCGTAAACAATCAAAGGGCCTTTGCGGGAAATGTACCTCCTGTTCCTCATTTTCCCTTTTCCAGGTCGGATTCCCTGGCTGTCCTTTGCCTTTTGCACATCAGGATATGCTCCAATCTGTTTCAAAACCTTAATTGCACCTGAGGTTTTCTCCACGCTCTCAACGGCATCGGAAATGACCAGCGGCAGCTCCGGGACAGATTCAATGCGGTGACCACGTGCCATGACGAGGGAGGGAACTGCAGTGGCGGCGATGGCGGAGGCAACGGCATAACGCTTCTGGTTAACATTGATTTTCCTGTGCCAGCGGCGCCAGATCTTGGTGGGAGCAAACATGCGTCCACCGCGACACATGTTTCCGAAAGCACCTTGGCCTGCACGGTGAGTACCACCGCCAGGAACACGGGGAATACGCGAGACGGCACGACCAGTACCCCAGGATTCAGCTGAGGTCTGGTGACCGGCGCGTTTGGACACGGCATAGGGTTGACGGCTGTTTTTGGAGATGTTGTCGTGGACAAAAGTGACGATGTCGGGTCGGATCGAGGCTTTCATGACATCGGCGAGAGGAACGTTGGGGGAGGCATCAGTAGCCATGTCGGACTCTATGGTCTGGACGGAGACAAGAGGGCGTGCGGCGGCAGCCATTGTTTAGGGTTTGGGTTGCGAGGAAGAGCGAAGAGAAGTGAGGAGCGCTAGGGTTTTGAGATGTGTTATTCTGTTTTATTAGGAAAATAAAATAGGACTAGACTTAGAACTTAGCTTACTTTATGGGCCATCATTTGCATCTATGGACAGCCCGTCCAGATAAATTGTGATAATTGGGTAACATATTATGAAAGATCATCAATTGCTTCAAACTTTTTAAATAAGTCCTTATATTTTACTGTGACCAAACTAAACATATTTCAAATGAAAGATTGCTTATATAATGCCATAATGTAGAGGTACTAAAAAAATGTTACTCCCTCCGTCCCACAAATATTGTCTCTTATTGATTTTTTTAAAGTCAAAATTTTTAAACTTTGATTATAATTATATTAAATATTTTAAATAATTAAATTTTATAAAATATATTATTAAAATCTACTTGATTAGAGGTTTTTAAAATATATTTTTCATATTTTTATCAATAATAAATTTTAAATAATCACGAGTCAAAGTTTAAAATTTTTGACCAAAAAATAGTCAATAAATGGCACTTTTCTTAGGACAGATGAAGTATATATTTTTTCTTTTGCCTTTTTCTCCTCATTTTCATCATCTCTAGTCTTACCTCTTTTGCTTCTATCCAATAGGCGGATAATATTCATAGCTGGGAGAGTTTTGACTCTCTCAACAATTTTAAAAATTTTATATTAGTATATATATATATATATATATATATAATAACAAGTCAAATTAATTAAGTTGACACTCCAGTAATTTTTGGGTAAACTATATGATTGATCTCTTTTGTATTCGAATTGTTTGGTTTTGGTCATTAATTTTGAAAAAAAAAATAACAATTTGATTATTTACGTTATCAGTTTGTCTTATTTTTATCATTGAACTGTTAATCTCGTTAATTTAATGACGTAACATGTTAACAAAAATGGTTAGTTTTAAATTTAGCCCTTAAACTTTAAAAACTTTATTTTTTTCACCCTTTACCTACCAAAAAAACCCACATTCTCTCAAAAATATTAGTGAACTCAAACCATAACACATTCCTCCATAACAGACGCTGCCTTCAGCGACTATCAGCCATATCAGACAGATTCTCGATGCTTCCCCTCATGTATACTCCTCTTTGTATCATCTTCTTGTGCATCATTGCATCTCTTACTCTTGGATTCACTTAAATTCCTGGGCTTCTTCTCTTTTACGATCGTCTTCACCGTCATTCTATTTATCACTTGCTCTATCTTCAGTCTTTTCTTTGCAGCATTTTGAGAAACTACACTCCTCCGCATAATCTTCACTCCCCTAAATCCATAGGTCATAAGCCAAACTACAAGAAATCAAAAACAAAATATCCTAATAAAAAATTTAAAACCCTCAAACTTGTTTCCAAAAAAATTAAATCAATTAGTTGAAAATATAAATAAATAATTAAATCGTTACAAATAAGCTCCAAATTAATTTAAAATGTTTGAAAATTCGACTTGATTAATACAATTTCCAAAATAAGGATTACAGACTCCACTACATAAGGTCCTATGAATACACAACCCACTAAACACAAGTACCGTACTCTGAAAATCACCACATGGAGTAATCTCGTACTGACAATGCTCCACAATCCCACAATCCGACGATCAACCTACGCACAGAAATAAAGATTCTGAGTGCTAAGCTTACAAAGCTCAATGGTACACATCTACTCTACTATACTTCATGCTAATCATAAACATAAGCATGCAAGTTAGCACCAGCAATAAGGAGAAATAAATAAACATGTGGCACTACTACTAGTAGCCTAAACATATGCTCTCATCATGCAAAACATCATACATTGCACACAAGGCCCAAACATACTCGGGATCTAACCAGATCATTTGAGCAAAAACACACAAAGTCATAACCACAAACCTGGAGTGAGGCCCCGTGTCACACAGCCTCGAGAACGTACACTCTGAGTAAGGCCCGGTGTCACACAACCTCAGGAACATACACTCTCTCTAGATGAGGCCCGATGTTATACAGCCTCGGGAACGTACAACCATACTCGGCATCTTTCCTCGAGTATCTTCGAATGAGGTTCTGTGTCACACAACCTCGAGAACGTACATTCGGCATCTCTAACCATTGTGTTGCAACACTCTCTCTGAATATCTGGATCTCATCAACCAAAGGTAACTCAACTAGCCAAGTGTTCGTACAACATACAACATGGACACGATTACCATACAACATACAACATTTACATGATTACCAAACTCTATGGTTTCTATCAATTATCAAGCCACCCATTTAAGTTTACCAACTTGTTAACATATTATGAAAGTGTACATTAATCATCATCATTAATTATCTCATTAATTTGTATTATCTCATTAATTAAGACATAAATCAATTCATTAATATCTTGCGTCAATTTCCATCTTTAATTGGTATTATAAATTATTCAATTCAGTGGGTACCGGTAGTCGAATAGAGTATCGATACATTACCCATGGGTATCGGTACTAACACACGTACCGATACTGACATTGTTTACTGGAAATCCTAGATTTCCCACAAGTACCGATACGGGTTATCCCGTACCAATACGACCCATAATCGTGTATCGGTACAGCCGAATCTCGTACCGATACCCTATTCAGGGGTTTGCACCATTTCTTTAAATTACAATTTTACAATGCTTTATTCGATCCTTAAAGCTTATGAAAGTCATTAGGGTTTGTTTACTAACGTATTCAATAGTTAATATTAATTATCGGCTTCATAATCATTTAATTGAGTATTTATCCTTTAAGCATAATTCCCATTAAACCACATCAATCTATACAAACAAACATACAAGGCATCACAATTTATCAATGAATCAAACAATCATCAAATAATTATGTGAGCATCTCAAACGACCCTACACGATCTCTAAAGTCTACATGAGTCTTATCATATTCGTAACATCCTCGTGCATCACACATACATCAAGTCTCATGATACCGTCTCTAAACATGCTTATTTATCATCTACCTATTTTGCAGACACTACCACACAAAGCAATCACATTTATGATGCTCATGAAGCAATAGGAGTTCGAGGTATACTAACCTTAGGCCAAAGCAATAAATCCTCAACCAAGTTTCTCTAAACGTCTCTTTAAATCCAATATTCGAGTCCAAAAATCCCTCGGATAAAAAAATACGACTACATAAGTCATTTCACATTATCGGACTATTTTAAGGGATAGAACACGTAAAAATAGCCTACCGACTTCGAATTTGGCGAAAAAGACTCAAAACATCAAGAAACCCTAGGGTAGGGTCCCCTAGAAAAAGTTAACGTCGATCAACGATCAACACTGGTCAACGGCAGCTGTAACCCCTAGACCTGTTTATGCATTACACCTAATTCTATGAGGTCATATTAGGGTCACAAGAGCGACCCACAGAAAAAAAACCAAGTAAATTTTTTTAATCTATAAAACAAACTTCTTCTCAAATACCATTGCAGAAAATCATATAAACATATAACCAAAATTCAGAAAACATATTACAGGCTGACATAAAGTAAAACAAGAAATGACCTACATGCCCACTAAATATACAGGTGCCATACTCCGCAAACAATGCCAAGAAAACTCTCTTTTCTAATGTCAGTCGTTGAGTCAAGATCACTCTTTATCCTGTAAAGTTAAAAATAATGTAAGCTTCGGAAAGCTGAGTAATACAAAACTACCAAAAGATAATACAGGCAACATGTATGTATAAGGTAAAGCATAGAACGAACATAAAGATCATGGCATCAACAAGTTTCTATTATGATATAGAATCATGTATTACACCATACTTAGAGGCAATATGGTTGTTCGATACTTGAACTTCTGAATATCAGTCGGTCATTCTATAATCCAAAAGAATCAGACAGGAAAGATGTTTTACAAGAATTGAGACAGGGGGTTTGGTGTGTCCCAACAAACATAGATCGAGAAAGATAGGCAAAAAGTTTTAGAAAACAAAAGAACTTTGGCAGAGGCAAAGGAGGAGACAGGAAAATTTTGGTATCAGCCTAACTACCCTTCATCCGAACTCCAGTATTCAGATCCCTAGAACTGTATCTACATAGATGTTAACCCAGGCCCAATAGGTGTAGGTACCGACCTAAAGGGTTACCTTAGGTCCCAGGAAAAATTACCCTAGCAGTAGAATAGGAACCTAATACGGGAGGAATTACCCTAGTTGAAGTGTAGTAACCTAATACGGGCAAAATTACCAGTCTGATCAGGGTTGAACCTAAAGTCTTCAGTCAATATCTCAATACCCAATAAAATAGTATTGAACGGTAATAGTTATCTAAATAGTTGTAGCAGTAAGCCAGGAATTTAAGATGCAGACAGAGGTTTAATTAGTAGAACCAGAGTATCAAGGCCCATGAATCAGGTATACTTGTATCAGAAATCAGGAACCAGAAGTTGTTTTTTACTTCAGATAATAGGATCACTTGGGATCAGAATGGATACATTGTGTAACACCCCGTTTTTGGGCTTAGTAGTTTTGAGGTTTGTTAGACGGTATGGTGGACCGGGTTAGAGATTTGTATCGGATTCGGGACTGTATATTTTTTGTTGAGATAAAAATGTGGGAAAATAGTTAAAAATCATATTTTATTATATAATGATTTTTGGTGGAATCAATTTTAGAAAAAAGAATTTGGAAATGTGACATTTTGGATTAGTGACCAAAATGCGATTTTTGAAAACTGTTTTTAAAGGTGACTAAAATGAAAAGGGTCAAATTCTTAGAATCTTTAAGGAGCTATTTTACCAAGGTTTTTCTGATGATTTTCCCTTAATTTAAGATATTTTAACATGTGTTTCAAAGATAATTAAAAGGGATTTTAGTTTAAAAAAAGTTAGTTAAGCTCATTAAAGAAAATTCACTTAACTTTTCTCTCCACTCTCTCCTCAGCCAAACACCCTACTTTTCATCAAAATTCAGAGGTGAGGAGCCTTTTAACTTGTGTTTTATGATTGATAATGATTTGATTAACATTGTTTTTGCAAAATCTCATTTAAATCTTGTGTTTTCTTAGCTTTTGTTAAATCAATTAAGGGTGAAAATCTCACAATAGGGGCAAGGTCCGTGATCTCCTCTACTATATGGTTTTTTTACTGAAATTCCCAAGTATTTGACCCTTGATTTATAGTTTGGAAACTGATTTTAATATTATGTCAATGATTATTGAGTTATTTTGGGAATATTGATGATATATTATAATTTCCGAAGTGGATCTATTTTTCCAGTGTTTGAGTTAGATTTAATATATGTTTTGGATGTATTTTGATGTTGACATTTTTTTATCAATAGAATCCCGAAACTCTTGAATCTCTAATTAGTTAGGTTGTTAGATTGGAGTTTTTATGGTGATATTTGAGTTTAATCTTTGCTAGAGGTAAAAGGATGTTAGGAAAAGGTTCTTGGATGTTGATTGAAGGCTTGTATTGTTGTTTTATGGCTGGGTTAAGTTTTGGAAACATTTGATGGTGTTTTCGGTATGTTTCAGATGGTGTTTGAGTGGGCATCTTGGGAGTTGAGGGAGATTGTTGTTGGAAAATGGTTTGAATGCATTTTAATGCATTTTCCCTCTAGTTTTATGTGTTTAAAATAGGGGATAATCAAGGCGTCGAAGCGTGACGTGTTTGGTGGCTTGCCGAGAGCTTGATTCGTTTTGGCAAGGAAGGTGAAGCATATCGGTGAGTGGAAATTGGTTTTAAATGCCTTACAAAGGTTTGTAAAGGTTGTTGAGAGTTTAGGGTAAGTGTGAGACACTTACCTAAGCTCGGAAGTAAGTTTTCATTATTTTGCTCTTGGATATCGGCTTAGATATGAGCATGTTTTGGTGATAAACATGGTATGATTTACTTACTGGTAATGCATGAGTTTGAGTACATATGCAGGAGTTTCAAAGTATATTAAATGCTATTGAGCATTGGTTTTCATTCCGGTTGGGAATGGTGTTAGTGCATTGGCAACGAGATGTACATATGTGTTGTTTATGTGATGCATTGTCAAACAGTAAGTAAATGGTTTTGTAAATGATATATTGGATATGTGACATAGAGAAAACAATCGGATATAGTTGGCATGCCATAATATTGAAAGTGCACTATAAAATATGAATAAAATCGATTGTGGCCATGAGTCCTTGAGGTAAGGTGGTTTAACTAGGCCACTTAGACTGCTGGGACATCTTTTGGGGCATGCGGTTTAACTAGGAAACCCAAATTGATGGTGATCTTGCGGTTTAACTAGGCAAGGTCGGTACTCTTACGGTTTAACTAGGCAAGGGTGAAATCTCACGGTTTAACTAGGCGAGGGTGTCAAATCTTACGGTTTAACTTGGCAAGGTTTAGGATATCATGTGGTTTAACTAGGCAAGGTATGAGAGATCCGTGCATCCGATATGTGTATAGGATAGAGGTAGTATATCCGGGTCACTATAATTGCCAATATATGAAAAAGATCATGTGTTGATTCTTGTATTAAGTGCTTTGGGATTTAAGCATGGTTTGATTAAAATGCTTTAAGATTTAAGCATGAAATGTTTATGATGTTATGAATATCATTATGTTTTGATTCGGTTAGAATCATGAGGAAGTGCTTTGTAAGTAAGCATGTTTTGGGAAAAGCAAGTATATGCTTTTAAATGAATCTAAATGCAACATTGTTTATGCGCATCCTCACTAAGCATGTGTGCTTACGCTCTCTTTCTCTTAACGATGCAGAACATTGAAGTTCGGGCAGCCAAGGCAAGGTTTGCAAGGATCCAAAAGACAAACTACTTTTGAGTATGAACTCGGTTTATGCTTCTAATTAATAAGGCAATGTGTTCGCCAAGGTTTTTGGGAGTCATAATTCTGTTTTCTTATGGATTTTGAGTATGCTTTCTATGCTGGTTTTTGAGGATAGTTGATGTTGCTAAATTTGATGTCAATACTTGCTTGTAGTTGTGGATAAATGGTGGCTTAGGTATGCATCTAGAGCTTTCTTGTTGTTCGCTTTGCTGCGATGGTTTGAGCAAGTTTTGTATGCTATGTTAAGTGTGTTGGAATGTTACTTATGCTGGGAATGGCTTAAATGTGCATTTTGGTATGTTTGGTAAAGTGGTATAGCGAGCATGCCTCTAGAGTGGTCCTTTGAAAGCATGATGTTGTTATGGTTGTCTAATCCTGGTATAAATGTTAGATTATGTATATTGTTGTGTTGTTATGTATGTTCGAAAGTTGATAGGGGCCAATTGCATCTAGAATTGGGTGAAAAATAGCTAATCTTGACATTACAGGCCATGCGTACTGATACACGAGGGACCGTATCGGTACGGCTAGGAAATTATGGGCGAGTTTCGGTACAGGCAGAGGTGTTTCGGTACAGATAAACAATCAAAGCCAGAGCGTATTAATACAGGCTAGGGCGTTTCGGTACGCTTTGTGGTTACTGGAATTTTACTTTTTGAGGATGAACCTACGTACTGAAACACCAATAGACTGTATCGGTACGGTATGAAATGGTTTCAAATTATATTAATTCGAGGTAGTGTACCGGTACAAGCCTCACTGTATCAAAATGATGAGTTCACAACCATATCGATACGGGTCCCAGCGTATCGATACAGATGTTGTTAATTCTGTTAATGTCATGGAAGGTTAGTTCTATTTTTTTTTGTTTTAGTCCATGAATCTTGCTTTGTTAATTATTTAAGCATGGGTGATCATTTGAGGCTGAAATTTGTCATATAAGCATGAAATGAACTTAATTAAAGGCTGGCCACTTAAAAAGCTGAAAAGTCTTTCCAAATAGTTGAATTTACATTTTGGTCCCTAAGTTTTGTCGTGGCCAATTGGATATCGTTGTGATGCCCAATTGAGATGAGTGTTCACCTTTGAACAGTATGATCATGTAGGAAGGCATTAATGCATCTAGATAAGATAAAAGAAAAAATAGGCGTGTTTTTGGTTTAATCTTCTCGGTTTACTTTGGTAAACCTAATATAGCTTGCTCGGTTCGGTCTCTCGACTAGGCTGGGTCGAGGGGGTTACATTTGCTGGTATCAGAGCTAGGTTTGCGAAAAGTTAGGATGTTGTTGCTTGTTTAGCTGACGTTGTTGAACTATACGGTGATTGTGTATATGTCGGTGATTGTTTGATGTTTTATTGGGGTTAGATTAGGGACACATTACCTATTACCGAGGATTTTAAATGTGTTTTAAAGTCAACTTGGATACTTTGCCTGATGCTAGCCTAAATCTAATGTGTTTTGATGCTTTTGTTAGCGGGCTCGACGTGAGACACGGTCTATGGCTAATACTGCCAGGGTTGGGCAGAATAATGAGATAGAGGAGAATCTCCCTCATGTTTTACCTTCTCCTCCTCCCGTGGTTCCTTCAGCTGATATTGGGGTGGGTGAAGCACCCCAGGTTCACCAAGTGCCAGTATATGGTGATTTGACTTTGTTAGTACATGCGATAACGGGAGCTTTTCAGACAGCGATGGCTGGAGTGCAGACGCAGACACTAGCACCTGCTGTGGTGGCAAATCAAGGTTTACCCTTTAAGCATTTGAGGAGTTTGGGAGGTGTAGAGTTTCAAGGTTTGAGCCCTGAGGCAGTCGAAGATTGGCTGGAAAAGACGGTCTGCATTATGGATCAGATGGGATGCAACGAGGAGTGCAAGCTGGATTGCACTGTATCTCTGTTGCAGGAAGATGCATACCATTGGTGGGCGACCACTATTGCTGGCGTTCCTGAGATGGATATTACTTGGGAGTTCTTTCGAAGAGCTTTCAATAGCAAGTACCTTGGTGCTCAGTACTTGGATATGAATAAGCGCGAGTTTATGTTGCTATCTCAGGGAAGCATGTATGTTGCTGAATATGAGGTGAAGTTTATCCGGTTGAGTCAGTATGCTCCGAAGTTGGTTCCAGATGACCAGCAGAGATGTGACAGGTTCCATTATAGACTTGTAAAGGACATTAAGACATACCTCATGGCCGCAGATTACACAGATTTTGATGTGTTGATCAATCGGGGCCAAGGATATCGAGCAGTCTTTGGGTGCACCAGTTTAGGCTGTAGGTGTGAACTTGGGAAAGATAGTGGTGGACTCTAGCTATTTTGGGAGGCTGAATAGTAGGTTCAGGGACAAGAGGCATAAGCTAGATCATAGGCGTGGTGGTGGAGTTGGCCAGGGTGCTTAGGGAGCTCGTGCTACACCGGAGTGTGAGTGTTGTGGTAGGTGCCATATGGGTATGTGCTGGGTAATATTGGAGGTTGTTGGATTTATAAATCTTCGGATCACCTGAAGTGTGATTGTCATCGAGCATTGAAGGATGTACTGGAATAGGTTGTTGTACCTACTAGGGGCCGAGGCCGTGGCAGGGGTAATTTTTAGAGGCGAGAGGATGGTCAGAGGGGTAAGGCTCATGCTGCAGCAGTGAGACCTGAAGGTGGTAGACCGGCTTGGGTCTTTACTCACCGTGAAGGTCGTAATGACACGGATGTGATCGCATGTACTTTTACTTTGCAGTCCTTGTCATTGTTATCCTTGATTGATTCAGGGTCTACGCATTCATATATCTTGAGTGAATATGCATCTTTGCTGAATGTTCCTTTTGAGATATTAGATGTTGGTATGTTGGTCACAAGTTCTTCTAGGGAGACAGTTACAACAATAAGGTTGTATCGGCGATGTTCTTTGGTGGTTCAAGGTCATGAGTTTGCCGCAAACTTGATGGAATTGCCATTCCATGGTTTTAATGTCATTTTGGGTATGGATTGGTTGAGTGAGCATAGAACGGTTGTAGATTGTGAGTCCAAGAGGATTTTCTTGAGGTTAGCCGACAACTATGAGGTTATGGTGGTTGGCGAGAATGTTAAGTTCTCGTCTAATGTGTTTCGGCTGTTAGAGTAGATAAAATGATGTTTGATGGCCGCCAAGCTTATTTGGCTATTGTTATGAACCCGGAAGCCAAGGGTGTTCGAGTGCAGGACATTCAGACTATTTGTGACTTTCTTGAGGTTTTTCCTGAGGAATTGTCAGGTTTTCCTCTGGATAGAGAGGTAGAGTTTCGTATTGAAATATACGAGGGTACAACACCGGTGCCCATTGCTCCTTATAGGATGACACCGAAAGAATTGAAGGAGTTGAAGTCACAACTTCAAGAGTTGTTGGATCATGGGTTCATTCGACCAAGCATTTCTCCGTGGGGTGTGCCTGTTCTCTTTGTGAAAAAGAAAGATGGTACGATGCGTATGTACATTGATTATCGTCAGTTGAACAAGTTGACGGTAAAGAACAGGTACCAATTACTGTGAATTGACTATTTGTTCGATCAATTTCGTAGATTAATAGTGTTTTCCAAGATAGATTTAAGATCGGGGTATTATTAGTTGAAGGTTATGGATGTGGATGTGCATAAGACTGCGTTTTGTATGAGGTATGGGCATTATGAGTTTTTGGTTATGCCCTTCGGTTTGACAAATGCCCCGGTTGCGTTTATGGACATGATGAATAGAGTGTTCCATGAGTATCTTGATCAGTTTGTGGTGGTGTTCATAGATGATATTCTCGTGTACTCCCATACCGAGGAAGAGCATGTTCAGCATTTGCAGATAGTGTTGCAAGTGTTGAAGGATAATCAATTGTACACCAAGTTGAGCAAGTGCGAGTTTTGGCTAAAAAAGTGACATTCCTAGGTCATGTGGTGTCCGCGGAGGGTATTCGCGTTGATCCACAGAAGATTTAGGCTATTCTCAATTGGAATCCACCTAAGTCAGTATCGGAGGTGCAAAGTTTTCTTGGGTTGGCTGGTTATTATCGCCGTTTTGTTAAGAGGTTTTCGAGTATTACAGCTCCGTTAACCAAGTGTTACAAAAGAATGTTCCGTATGTGTGGAAGGAGAAGCAGCAACATAGTTTTGAGAAGTTAAAGGAAGTGCTGACACACACTCATGTGTTGATTCAGCCTGAATCTGGGAAGAAGTTTGTGGTTTTTAGTGATGCATCGTATGTTGGCTTGGGTTGTGTGCTGATGCAGGATGGGAAGGTTGTGGCCTTTGCATCGAAGTAGTTGAAAGTTTATGAGTGCAATTATCCAACTCATGATTTGGAGCATGCAGCTGTGGTTTTCGCTTTGAAAATTTGGCGACATTACCTATATGGTGAGAAGTGCGTGATCTTCACGGATCACAAGAGCTTGAAGTATTTGATGTCCCAGAAAGATTTAATCTTAGGCAACGTAGATGGTTGGAGTTACTTAAGGATTACGACTTGACCATAGAGTATGATCCTGGTAAAGCCAATGTAGTGGCTGATGTATTAAGTCGTAAGGTTGTGGTTGAGCTCTGAGCTATGTTTGCTTGGTTGAGTGTGACGCGGAAGGGTGGTTTGCTGGCGGAATTGCAAGTCAAGCCTATGTTATCGTAGTTGATTAAAGCTAAGAAACTATTTGATGATTCATTGGTTGGGCATGTTAAGAATATAACAGATGGTAATCCGACAGATTTCTATTTTGATGGTGATGAAGTTTTGTGTTTCAAAAGGTCGAATAGTGGTGTCGGATGATTCGGAGTTAAGGCACACTATCTTGACGGAGGCACACTCTAGTTCTTTTGCTATGCATCTAGGTAGTGTTAAGATGTATCGTGATTTGAAAGAGGTATACTACTAGGTTGGGTTGAAAAATGACGTGGCTGAGTTTGTGTCCAAGTGCATGGTATGTCAGCGGGTCAAGGCTGAACATCAGTTTCCATCCGGGTTGTTGTAACCGCTGAAAATTTTAGAGTGGAAATGGGAGATAATCACCATAGATTTTGTAATAGGGTTGCCGTTGACACCGGCTAAGAAGGATTTCGTATGGGTGATTGTTGACCGGTTCACAAAGTGTGTACATTTCTTACCAGTGCATACAACGTATACCTTAGACAAGTTGGCAGATTTGTATATAGCAGAGATTGTGCGCTTGCATGGTGTACCTAAATCCATCGTTTTGAATAGGGATACGAGGTTTATGTTAAGGTTTTGTAGGAGTTTGTACCAAGCCTTGGGTTCGAGATTGAGTTTTAGTACCGCGTATCATCCCTAGTCGAATGGACAGTCTGAGCGGGTTATTCAGGTTTTGGAAGATATGCTAAGATAATGAATTATTGAGTTCCAGTGAACCTGGGATAAGCTTTTGCCTTTAGTTGAGCTTGCTTACAACAACAGTTATCAGGCGAGTATACAGATGGCACCTTATGAGGCGCTATATGGAGGTGTCGTACGCCCTTATGTTGGGCTGAGGTGGGGAAAAGCATGTTACCCTACCAGATATGTTGAAAGGCACGGATGAGAAGGTCAAGCTTGTATGCGACCGGTTGAAAGCGGCTGCGGATCAGCAGAAATCTTACGCGGATTTGAAGCGTAAGGAGGTTGAATAAGCGGTAGGTGATCGCGTATTCTTAAAGGTGTCACCGTAGAAAAAAGGCGATGAGCTTCAGACGTAAAGGTAAGCTTAGTCTGAGGTTCATTGGACCATGCAAGGTTATTAAGCGTGTGGGTCCTGCGGCATATCGGTTGAGGTTGCCTCCCGAGCTGGAGAAAATTCATAATGTGTTCTATGTTTCGATGTTGAGGAGATATCGATCTGATCTATCACATATCATACCGGTAGAGGGTGTGGAGTTGAGATCAGATCTAACCTTTGATGAGGAACCAGTAGAGATCCTCGACACCATTAAGAAGATTCTTCGTGGTAAGATGATAGAGCTCGTGAAAGTCTTGTGGCGACACCGAGGTGTTGAGGAAGCTACTTGGGAAAGCAAGGCGGATATGATAGAGCAATTTCTGCATCTGTTCCCTACAGGTAATTTCAAGAACGAAATTTCTTAAGTGGGGGAGAGTTGTAACACCCCGGTTTTGGGCTTAGCGGTTTTGAGGTTTGTTAGACGGTCTGGTGGACCGGGTTAGAGATTTGAGTTAGATTCAGGACTATATATTTTTTGGTGAGATAAAAATGTGGAAAAATATTTAAAAATCATCTTTTATTATATAATGATTTTTGGTGGAATCAGTTTTAGAAAAAGGAATTTGGAAATGTGACATTTTGGATTAGTGACCAAAATGCGATTTTTGAAAACTATTTTTAAAGAAGACTAAATTGAAAAGGGTCAAATTCTTAGAATCTTTAAGGAGCTATTTTACCAAGGTTTTTCTGATGATTTCTCCCTTAATTTAAGATATTTTAACATGTGTTTTAAAGATAATTAAAAGGGGATTTTAGTTAAAAAAGTTAGTTAGCTCATTAAAGAAAATTCACGTAACTTTTCTCTCCACTCTCTCCTCAGCCAAACACTCAAGTTTTCATCAAAATTCAAAGGTGAGGAGTCTTTTAACTTGTTTTTATGATTGATAATGATTTGATTAACATTGTTTTTGCAAAATCTCGTTTAAATCTTGTGTTTTCCTAGATTTTGTCAAATCAATTGAGGGAAAAATCTCACAATAGGGGTAAGGTTCGTGATCTCCTTTATTGTATGGTTCTTTACTGAAATTCCCAAGTATTTGATCCTTGATTTATAGTTTGGAAACTGATTTTAATATTATGTCAATGATTAATTGAGTTATTTTGGGAATATTTATGAGATATTATAATTTCCGAAGTGGATCTGTTTTTCCAGTGTTTGAGTTGGATTCAATATATGTTTTGGATTTATTTTGATGTTGATAATTTGTTTTTATCAATAGAATCCTGAAACTCTTGAATCTTTAATTAGTTAGGTTGTTAGATTGGAGTTTGTGTTGTGATATTCGAGTTTAATCTTTGCTGGAGGTAAAATGATGTTAGGAAAAGGTTTTTAGATGTTATTAGATGTTGATTGAAGGCTTGTATTGTTGTTTTATTGCTGGGTTAAGTTTTGGAAACGTTTGATGGTGTTTTCGGTATGTTTCAGATGGTGTTTGAGTGGGCATCTTAGGAGTTGCGGGAGATTACTGTTGGGTAATGGTTTGAATGAATTTTAATGCATTTGCCCTTTGGTTTTATGTGTTTAAAATAGAGGATAATCAAGGCGCCAAAGCATGACGTGTTTGGTAGCTTACCGAGAGCTTGATTCACGTTGGCAAGGAAAGCGAAGCGTATCGGTGAGTGGAAACTGATTTTAAATGCTTTACAAAGGTTTGTTAGGAGTTTAGGGTAAGCGTGAGACACTTACCTAAGCTTGAAAGTAAGTTTCCCTTATTTTGCTCTTGAATATCGGCTTAGATATGAGCATGTTGTTTGCATGTTTTGGTGATAAACATGGTATGATTTACTTACTGGTAATGCATGATTTTGAGTACATATGCAGGGGTTTGAAAGTATATTAAATGCTATTGAGAATTGGTTTTCATTCCGGTTGGGAATGGTGTTAATGCATTGACAACGAGATTTTCATATGTGTTGTTTATGAGATGCATTGTAAAACAGTGAGTAAATGGTTTTGTAAATGATATATTGGCTATGCGACATGGTGAAAACAATCGGATACAGTTGGCATGCCATAGGATTGAAAATGCACTATAAAATATGAACAAAATCGATCGTGGCCATGGGTCCTTGAGGTATGGCGGTATAACTAGGCCACCCAGACTATTGGGACATCATTTGGGGCATGCGGTTTAACTAGGCAACCCAAATTGATGGCTTGCGGTTTAACTAGGCATGGTCGGTACTCTTGAGGTTTAACTAGGCAAGGGTGAAATCTCATGGTTTAACTAGGCGAGGGTGTCAAATATTGCGGTTTAACTAGGCAAGGTTTGGGATATCATATGGTTTAACTAGGCATGATATGAGAGATCTGTGTATCCGATATGTGTATAGGATAGAGGTAGTCTATTCGGGTCACTATAATTGCCAATATATGAAAAAGATCATGTGTTGATTCTTGTATTAAGTGCTTTGGGATTTAAGCATGGTTTGATTAAAATGCTTTGGGATTTAAGCATGGAATGTTTATGATGTTATGAATATCATTTGTTTTGATTCGGTTAGAATCATGAGGAAGTGCTTTGTAAGTAAGCATGTTTTGGAAAAGCAAGCATATGTTTTTAAATGAATGTAAATGCATCATTGTTTATGAGCATCCTCATTAAGCATGTGTGCTTACGCTCTTTTTCTCCTAACGATGCAGAGCATTGAAGTTCGGGCAGCCAAGGCAAGGTTTGCAAGGATCCAAAAGACAAACTACTTTTGAGTATGAACTCAGTTCATGTTTTCGGTTAATAAGGCAATGTGTTCGCCAAGGTTTTTGGGAGTTGTAATTCTGCTTTCTTATGGATTTTGAGTATGCTTTCTATACTGGTTTTTGAGGATAGTTGATGTTGTTAAGTTTGATGTTAATACTTGTTTGTAGTTGTGGATGAATGGTGGCTTAGGTATGCATCTAGAGCTTTCTTGTTGTTCGCTTTGCTGCGATGGTTTGATCGAGTTTTGTATGATATGTTAAGTGTGTTGGAATGTTGCTTTTGCTGAGAATGGCTTAAATGTGCATTTTGGTATGTTTGGTAAAGTGGTATAGGGAGCATGCCTCTAGAGTAGTCCTTTGAAAGCATGATGTTGTTATGGTTGTCTAATCCTGGTATAAATGTTAGATTATGTATATTGTTGTGTTGATATGTATGTTTGAAAGTTGATAGGGGCCAATCACATCTAGAATTGGGTGAAAAATCAGCTAATCTTGACATTACAGGCCCATGTGTACCGATACGCGAGGGACCGTATCGGTACGGCTAGGAAATTATGGCCGAGGCATTTCGGTACAGGCAGAGGTGTTTTGGTACAGATAGGTAATCAAAACTAGAGCGTATCGATACAGGCAAGGGCATTTCGATACGCTTTGTGGTTACTGGAATTTTACTTTTTGAGGATGAGCCCACGTACCGAAACACCAATAGACCGTATCGGTACGGTATGAAATGGTTTCAAACTGTATTTTAAATTCGATGTAGTGTATCGGTATGAGCCTCACCGTATCAAAATGATGAGTTCACAACCGTATCGATACAGGTCCCAGCGTATCGATACGAATGTTGTTAATTCTGTTAATGTCATGGAAGGTTAGTTCTGTTTTCTTTCGTTTTAGTCCTGAATCTTGCTTTGTTAATTATTTAAGCATAGGTGATCATTTGAGGCTAAAATTTGTCATATAAGCATGAAATGAACTTAATAAAAGGTTGGCAACTTAAAAGGCTAAAATTTTTTTCCAAATGGTTGAATTTACATTTTGGTCCCTAAGTTGTGTTGTGGCCAATTGGATATCGTTGCGATGCCCGATTGAGATAAGTGCTCACATTTGAACAGTATGATCATGTAGGAAGGCATTAATGCATCTAGATAAGATAAAAGAAAAAAATAGGCGTGTTTTTGGTTTAATCTTTTCGGTTTACTTCGGTAAACCTAATGTAGCTTGCTTGGTTTGGTCTCTCGACTAGGCCGGGTTGAGGGGGTTACACACTGATTTCTAATCAGGGAGATTATTTATATAAACATGAGACACACTAGATGGTCCAATTTATCACTTAGGGGTCTTTGATAATTACTGAAAGAAGACACTAAACTATAGTCTATTCTAATATAATTTTAGAATCAAGAACCATATTCGAAGAAATTCTATAATTATCATCTTCATCCAGGTATTCAGGAATTATATCTCAAGATCATTCAGAATTTCTAGTATATCATAATTATATAGGAATTCAGATATATTATGATAGATTTTTGAAATTTGTGCAGATTAGAATCAATCAAGATTTCTGGATATATCAGGAGAGTTTCAGTCATTTTGCTCATAAAGGTATTTTGTTCATTTTAACACTGAAGGGTAATTTTGTAGTTTAACCACTATAGGGTAAGTAGGTGATTTGTTGTACTGAGGATTGCTGTCAGCTTGCCAGGCTTCCAAGTCCATTCCATCAAACACATCTTATCAATGCGTTACTTTCCAAGCATTTGAATAGGTACACCTCACACTTGTTCAATATTTAGTTCTAGCTATGTAGTATAGTTGAACAGTTCACCGTCACAAATTATCCTAGAACGAGCCTTGAATGGTTGAACATGTATTCGTGCAGTGTTCTTCTATTATTGTAATAGTATTAAGAATGACTAATTACATAAGTCGGGCTTCAAACCCAAAGGGGCATTACAGTCATTTGCGATCTATAAAAAATTTCATGATTTTCCAAGCTTCCGCTTATCTCAAGTCACGTAGGTATTTCAGTCATTTAAGTACAATGTCCGAGGATATTTCAATCTTTTTGGTCATTACGAGCGTTCCGATCAATTCAGCCTTATCAGTATTTCTAATCTTTTTTGTCACTTCAATCAATTAGTATTTTATGCCACTTTGATTAATTTAGATATACGAATAGTTTTCTGTAAATTTATCTTTGGAGATTTATTCAAAATTCAAGAAAATGCAAGTTTTTACACTCTCGAAGGTTTAAGTCTTGTTACCATAACTTTCCAAGTAATTCGAGATTTTCAGATGAATCAGTTGTTTTACCAAATCAAATGCATATTCTCAGATTACTTTTTTCCGTAATTGATTTGACATTAATAGAATTAATCATATACTTAAACATGATCATGCAAGCATTTACCGCATACCAATATGTTTCATAAAGCATGCAGAAGGTAGTAATGTATTACCTCAGCTCTGAGCTGCATCGGTCGATCCATGATACTCCATTCGATCACTCTTGAACCTGAATTTGATGTCCCTCAACATCTCATATACAAGGAACTATGAATATCTTCAATTACATAAATTCCAAATTCATTCCTTATTCATATTATTCTTAACTGAATAATTAAATGCATAAGCAAGCTCGGGTTCAAGGTTAGAATTGAAGGCTTTCATGTTAGAATTTTGCAAAACGGACTCTAAAAACAGACTCAGGACTTCAAAAACATAAAATAGGGATTTTCAGAAAAAGTTGACTTTTTGGTCAAAGTCAACACTATCGTCAGCAATCAATGGTGACGTCAATGATTAACTGTCAATGGTTAACACTGATGTCAACAGTCAATGGTCAACTGGGTTGACTCGGACGAGTTGACTCACTGGGTTGACTTAGACGAGTTAACTTAATTAACGGGTTAATAGGTCGGGCAGACGGGTCAGATCAAGGGTCAACTTAGTTATGGGCAAACGATTTTGGATTAGGTCGAACTCGAGTCAGATCAAACGAGTTTGAATCGGGTCAAACTCGGTTCGGGTTAAAGGCTATTGGGCTTAGACAAGCTGGTTCAAGACTGGGCCGAGCAGGCTGGTTCAAGACTAGGCCGAGCAAGCCAGTTCTTAGGTTTGGTAAACCAGTTCGAGTCGAACAGACTCAATTTAATGCCAGACCGATACATAACCGGTCAGACCAGTTTAGACTAGAGAGTAAGCCATAAATCGTTTTTGATGGTGTGTTAGAGCTACACGTGGCCCATAACGACCAAAAACCAATTCAAGATGGTAGCATAAAATGAAAAAAAACATTTAAATTGGTTTTAGAAGCTTACCAAGGCATAGGACAGCTAAAACGACCGATAATCATTTGAAACCAAACTGAAAAATATGGAGTTCCTCCTCGCCAAAACTTTCAAAAGTTCTCCATGGCTGCCAGTAAAGGATCTTGGCGAGTAGAGGGCCAGGCCTTGGTTGTGAGATGACGACAAACACAAGGATAATGGCCGTGTAAAGCACGGACGGTGAAAGAGCAACCAAAACAATGAAAACAACAAGGCTCTTGGCTTTTTCGTCAAATAAACAATCATATTTTTATGGCAGACCATATCACAATGGTACGGGTGGTGGCTATGGCTAGAATTAGGATAAGGTGACTATCACTCCAACTTTGGCGGTGACAGCCATGCGGCAGCGGTAAAGGAGATCGGTGGTGACCGGAGATGAGAGTTGGTAGGAGAAAGCATGAGAGGTTTCTGGAATTTTAAATCTTAAAAAATTTTAGATCTAAAGGCATTAATTCGGGTAGGTGAGAATGTAGTCTTTTATTTAATATTGACCCAGACCGAGAGATAAGGTTTGAATAAAGACTGGTGGGAACTGTTGGGTTTTCATAGGAAATAGACTGATCTAATCAAGCATATAAGCGCAGCGGAAAATATCCTATGAAGAATTTCCAGGATCTCATGCAATTATATTAATGTACGAAGAGGAGATCAAAAATTACCTTAATTTGATTCAGGAATCCGGTTGTGTTGAGGCACTGCCTTTTCTGAAAGACGACCGCCCTCTACAAGTATCCACAAGCGAATGGACAATGAACGGCTATTAGAATGCTAATTTCAATCAAGATTTCGAAAATCTAGTTTTTTAGTTTTGGCAGCTATTTCGAAATCCCTAGATCCTTTCAAAACCCTTAGCATACATACATATATATATGACTTGAATATGGTTAGGTTGAGTTCACTACTATAATTTAATTAAAACTCTTTTAAATAAATTATAAAATAAATTCCTTTATCTGATAAGGAATTCAAGTTCAACCAAAATCTAGATGATGTGATTTATTTAATAATATTATTTATTTAAAATAAATAAATAATATATTTGAAAATAGATTCCTTATCCAATAAGGAATTTAATCCAATCAAATCTAGATAATGAGATTATTTAATAATATTATTTATTTAATATTATTTTCAAAAAATAATAAAATAAATAAAATATTCTATCACAAGAATACGAATTTAACTTCTTTAAATTTGAATAAATAATCTCTCTCAACATAATTTAAAATAATCGCATTATCTTAAATTTATTATTGGGAGTAATAACCACAACCATTCTTATCTATTCTTAGTGTGCAACCCTATAGGTTCAATTAACGTTGGCAGTAGATAAAATCACATTTTATTCTACAAGTCATAAGCGGCCTATAGCAAGACATTATGACTACCTAAGTTAAATGAAAAGCTCATAATCTGAGACAACCGTAATTTAGTTTATGTCATAATCCTTTTATCTCATGATATCTTGATAGAATATAAGGCATGGAAAATGTTAACCTTATATCGTTCTACCTTTAGTTTCTCGATGCCCATTGAACTGACTAAACAAATGACATTAATCTTTATCAACTCATTTGAGCACGACCATGCATTTTTCAGTCTCAATCATCGAGGGGCCCAAAGATATCTCTCTTATGTTAAGAGGGATAAATTCTATCTTAATTACTCACATCTCACTGCACGATTCCTTATTATGTTCGAGCATAACCTTTATAATCGTCCGATTAAAAATGATGTTTGACTATGTCAAAACATAATAGTTATCATGTTGAGAACCGTAGCAATTTCAGTTCTAAGATTTAATGTCGCAACTATTTGAAGATTAATATATAACTTTAATCCATGTATTAATCTTAGGATGAGTCGATCCTAATATTTGTTCTCAACAAATATATATGAATTTGATTTGAATCTTATTCACACATTCCTCTTATGAATATCTATCAAACTTCATTCTAATCTTAGCTTATTATCGTTCCCACAATAATAACTTATTAGTGATATTTAGAATAATAATATTCAAGGATACAAAAGCATGCAAATTTATCATAATAATAAATTCAATAATCAAAATATCATATCCAAACAATAGGCCTTAGGGCACTATCTTTAACAGGAACTGCAACCAAATGATGGCTTAGCTCAAATGGTTAAGGCCTTTGGTTTACATACCGAAGGTCAGTGGTTCAACACCCTCATTTTTATCTTCACTCATTTATTTATTATTATTTTCCACTTACTTCCTTTTAAACTTTAATTAACTTATTATTTTAGGGTGTTATAGCGGCGGCGGTGGTCAACGGTGATGAAGGTCAATGGCGGCTGACAACGCAGATGGCGGCTCGTGTTCAGCTTAGCGGTCGGCTCAGTCCTCGACTTGGGTCAGCTCAGTATACCGGATTGGCTTGACCCAGTAGCTGAAGCCTAACAGCTTAACCCAAGCTGTTGTAATAACCGCTCTCGTTCGAACGTTGCTCACACGCAGGCAGCAGCGTGTGTGGCGATTATAGTGACTTCTAGTGGTCAGACGGCGACGACGAATGACAAAACTAACTTTCTTGATGTTGGTGAACACGTTAGCGGCCTTGGTTTTTCTTTTTGAGCACCCGAACTACCCCTACTCAACAACTTGAAACTTTATCTCTCTCAACCCCTCCGACAACGGCACCGATGACGACACCATGACCACCGCCCAACTCATCTGGGCAAGGTGAACACAATGGTGTATGAGGTGTCAAACATAGACTCTCCGTTAGCAGTAGATCGAACATGAAACTTGATATAGGAGGAGAGAAAAAGAGAAAGGAAAAATGAGGAGAAAAAGGAAAAAATATGATTTTCCCTCTTCTCTCACACCCCTCTCTTTCAAATAATTGGCTTTAGGGTAAAATTGGATAAATTACACCTAAGCCCTCAACCTTCAACCCATTATCCATATAAGTCCTTAATTTCCTTAAATCAAGCTTCAACTATTAATTTCTCTCAATTAATTTGTCAACTTAAAAGATTCAAACCCGGATCCAAGGTCTAAAATATTTACCTAAAATTTAGGTCGTTGCAAATATTCGATATAAAAATCCTAAAATCGAATCTTTCAAGATAACTAGCATCAATTCTCCAAAAAAATATAACAAAAATGATGGTAGAAACTGTAATTGAACGGAATGTGAGTGAAAGTAGTGGCAACACTCATGACAAATATTACATGCAAGGGGAGGTAATTAATATAATGGGAGAATATGGAAATTAAGAGGGAGGATAGGGTTGAAGAATTTAGGGGTTTATGTTTTAAGGTAACTATTGAGTTGATCCCTAGGTATCAATACGGTTTAGGCCGTATTGGTACAATAATTGGCTACTGGAATTTGGATTTTTGGGGAAACAAAAGGGCGTATCAGTATGGGAAAAATGGGTACTGGTACGACTGACTGAGTATCGATACCGAAGCAAGGGTATCGATACTCAAAGCCTGTTTTTGACACTCTGGCTATTTTAAAAACATTTAAATAAGACAAAAACCCTTTGAAAACCTTTCAAACATATTTTTCAATTTTATGGACTTTTGAAATATTTTTGCAAATTTGTTTAAGTCCAAAAACATTTTTTATTTAAGTTATATCAAAATCAAATATCTCAATATGAGGCCTCTATGTTGTACCTATTAAAGTTCCTTCTCACATAGTTGGGTTTTAAATGATTTCCTTTTTCAAAATAATTGGTCCTAACTTTGTTTAAGAAAGCTTTAAGATCACCCACCTCATTTTGGTGATCATTATGGACTCTTGAAAGTAATCCAAGCAAGTCTTGAATTTTTTTCAAGATCATTTATTTTTGCTTGCATTTATTTTACTTTACTTTCAAGCTCCAAATTAGTTTTAGAAATAGAGTCATTTTTATTTTTCAAATTTGAAATAACATTTTTGTTTTTTCAAAATTGACCATTTGGATTCCAAAACTAATTCATCATAAACCTCTTATAATTCATCATATGCATCTTGAAGCTCATCGAATGTGAAATCAAATGTAGTTGAATTAGAGGTTCCCTTAGGATCCTCTTCAAGTGCCATGAGACATAAGTTGGCTACCACTTTCTTTTCCTCATCAAATGAGTCTTCATTGCTCCGAGTAGCCACATGAGCTTTGAGCTTCTTCTTCTTCTTGAAGCTCTTCTTCTTTAATTGAGGACAATCAAGCTTGATATGCCTCGGCTTTTTACACTCGTAGCAAATGATTTAGTCATTTTATTATTCATTTGCTTTGTTCTTAAAACCCCATCTTCGATGGAACTTTCTTCCTTGGCTTTTTACTCTCGTCATCTTCTTTATCACTAGAATCACTCTCATCTCATGAAGCTTTGAGAGCAATCCCAGCTTTCTTCTTCTTCGGTTCCTTCTTCTTCTCATCATTCTTCTTTCCTTGTTTCATTAGTTCATGAGTGAGAAGAGACCCCATGATAGCATCAAGCTTCAATGTTTTGAGATCTTTGGCTTCGATGATGGCGGTCTTCTTTGAATCACATGATTCAAGAAGAGAATAGATGAGTTTTCGAATAAGCTTGTCCTCTAAAATAATTTCTCCGTAGCCATTGATCCTATTAACAATGACAGAGAATCGATCAAACATCTTCGTGATGTCTTCACCTGGTTCTATCTTGAAGTTCTCAAAGCTTAGATTGAGAAGCACAATTCTGGTTTCCTTCACTTTGTTTGTACCTTCATGAGTAACTTCTAGCTTGTCCCAAATCTCTTTGTATAACGACCTTTTTTTTAGTGTTGCGGCAGTATGGGGATGAAGGGTTAATGAAGTGGTTTTTTGGGATGTTGTTCTATGGGTATGGCTAAGAACGGCTTTTGGGGGGAAATGTAGTGGTGGAGTTGGGTGGTTTTGGGGAGGGGAAATAATAATCAAAATGTTGGGTGGTTTTGGGGAAGTGAAATCATGGCAGTGTAGTGGGGGTGTGGCTAAGGAAAAACAATGAAAAAATTGGGTCCCCTTTTTAGGGTATATATATAGGGTGATGATGGGATCTAGGTTTTAATATATAAGGTGATAAAATGGTATTTTTTGGATATCCTTTTTTAAAAAATGAGAACCAATAAAAATTAAGGTCTTGGGCCCCAAGTACTTTTCAACCAATGGGAGTAAAGACTTAATGAGGAAGGAGTTGGAATATTCATTTTTTGGTATTTTATATTATATAAAATCATAGGTAATAATGAGCCATATTTGATGTGGGCTATTGGGTTAGGGTATAAGGTTTTGGGTATTAAGAGGGGTAATGTGGATTGATATTATTTCAAGCATTTTAATTTAAACCCAGACAAAATTTAGTGTCTACACTTTGTCACTCAAGAAAGAAAACATCTTGGCATACTCGTCGAGTCCAAGAGCACAAAACAAGATGTGCATAGCTTTGTCATTGAGTTGTAACTTCTTTCGATCTTTATTGGTCTATTCTTGTCTTTCTTTCTCGATGAGTCGGTCTCATACTCTCTTTATCAGAATATATGGCCCATCCATCACTATATCCCAAAGAAGGTAGTCATTTGATTTGATGAATAATCTCATCATATTCTTCCAATATGGGTAAATCACCCCATTGAAGTATGGTGGCCTTGAAATGGATTTAGCTTCCTCCATGAAGAAGTTGCTGGAAGTAGAGACCATGACTTGACTTGAAAATTGATTGAGCAACATTTGGATCTACTTAAGAAGATGTGAAGCCTTCTAATGAGTGTAGCTCTGATACCAATTGTTGAGATCAATGAAGATGGCCAAGAGAGGGTGAATTGGCAATTTAAAAATTGATGGAAGCAAATTGCAAAATGAAAGAAAATTGACACAAGTTATTTATAGTGGTTCAACCTTCTCAACAAGGTCTACATCCACTACCTTATCTATCCACACTAAGGATTTCCATAAATTTACTAATTTGTCTTTCCTTTTCAGCTAAAGGAGATAACCTCACAAAACCTAGACTTATACCCCAAAGTATAGTAATCCCATTTTCTCTAAAGGATGAATACAAAGAAGCAACTTATGAAAAACCTTACAAGGTAATTTGTTTGCACAATTGAATTTCACTAAACCCCAATACTTGAATGAAAATGAAATACAATGAAGAACACTCAAGTGGGTTACAAGAAATTTGACAATTTGAGCTCAAAGATGTTGGATATGTGCTTGAATACTTTAGAATAGTTGTCTTGTTTTTGAAGAAGCTTTGTAGACTTGTTTTTATACCTCATTCATTGATTTCTAGCCATTTGGGTTGTTGGGAAATTGAATAAAGTCGTTGGGCTGCAATTTTCTCACATTAAATGCTATCTGGCAAGTGTGGGTATCGGTACACAAGCTTTCATATCGGTACCTACTCAAAATGTAAATAGTCATTGCAGCAAAAGGGTACCGGTACACGGGCTAGCGTATCGGTATGAAGTGAAGATTTTGAAAAGGGGTACCGATACGCTTCGTCTCGTACTAATACTTGTTTTACTCACTAGAATCCTTGTAAAACTTTGAGAACCTAGTATATCGGTATGAATATAGCTATACTGATACACGTATCAAAATACTTAAAGTTTGGCTCCAAAATTTGACAAGGCTTAACGGTAAAAAACATTTAAAAAAATTTAATCCCCGTATATGTACGCCAAAGGCCGTACCGATACTCAGTGCATATTTTGGAAAAAAGTTTAAAAAGTCTGTACTGGTACTCAAAAGCCATATATAATTAATTCGTTTTACAGATTCAAAAGCCTGTACTGCTATGCATACAGTTGTACGGTACTCAGTTACCAAAATGGTTGGTTTGAGTACCAAAACACTTAGAAAATTTTAGGGATTGAAAATATTGACTTAGAAAATTATTTTGGTTCGAATGCTTATCAATTTGTGAGTAAATCCAAGTAGCATAAAATTTATTTATGTGCAATCAAGTCCTTGTTATATCAAAATCAAATATAGGTTTAACAGTCTCCCCTTTTTTGATATAAGAAAACCAAATAAATTTTTAGTTCACTCTCCTATCTTTAAGACTAAAAGGCATCATCGTTTTTAAAATATTAAAAAAATTATACCCCACTTCTCCCCCTTTTTGTTAGATCAAAATCAATAGGGTACAGTAAAAACATAATAATAGATAAACAATAAAGCTCCAAAACATAATATAAAAACCATAATATTATAAAATTCAAAGCATGATATTGTAATCACTCATTTTTATCTGGTTTGTAATTATCATATTAGTATATTAGTTTAATAATCAATATATGGCATGTATACATATTATATTATATGTTTATTATATGTGTGATTATAATACGTATAATGTGTGTGATATGTGTGAGTTGATAAGTGTTCAAAAGTACTATTTTCTTACTCTTTTTACTCATATTATTGTTAGACTTAGGCTCATATTAGTTGCATAATTAGCCATTCATGCATTAGTCCATGTTTCCTTCCATCGTTGAGCTTGATTATATAACTTGGTAGTTTTGTGGGAAAAGATGCTGTTTTGGTGTGTTTTGTGTGTATGTGCAGAATCACTTGCCAAAGCAAGGCTAGAACTAGTTGTCAGGGCAATCCATGAATGAGATGTTGAGCTAGTTGCCAGGGCAATGCATGAAGGAGATGCCGAGCCAGTTGCCAGGGCAATTGTCGACAAAGAATAAGGTGATATGGTATTCGAAATTGATGACTAGACAAGCCCAAGATGACGTGGAGCAAAGCTAAATCCCAAAGGAGTTTGATTTCCATGAAGAGGTTAAAGAATAATTAAATCCCAAGAAGATAGGAGACGTTCTAGAAGGAATATAAATATAATAAAGAATTATATTCTTTAAAGATAATTTAATTCTAACTTAACTTCCTCATCCAAGAAGGACTTTGACCTAGCCCTATAAACAGATCACCAAGCCTTCAACTCCAAGGGGAGAGAAGAGAGAATTTTCGACAAGATCAAGGGCAAGGGAGATTTCGACAAAGCTCCATCCATTCTTCATCTTTTTTCTTTCTTGTTCAATTAGGTTTATGCTAGGAATTCTTTATCTTGTGTTTCTTTGGAACCTAGCCATGAACTAAATCTATTTGGATAAGGTTATTGTGTTTTGTGGTTGTGAGAAACAATTGGATTTGTTTAGGTAATAAGAGTTTGCACTTTCTATTCAAGGTTTATTCATTCTTGGTTCTTATTCTTGTTTGTATCGGGAGAGTTAGATTCAAGAAACGAATGGGTATGATCTTTATTCAATCTATTGATGGTGAAGATTAATCCGGCTTAGGAATAAGTTAAGGATTTCAACGGCTAAGAGGAGCGCAAGATTGGTTGTTGTTCACCCTTGATTCACGCAGGGATGTATTATCAAGGCATGCACAAGTAGCTAGAGTTTCGACTTAGGGATAAGAAGAAACCATTGAGAACGCTCTGCCGAACCTTGAAGTTGCTGCCCAAACGCCCAAGTAGTTGCCCAACTAGTCGCCCAGGCAACCATCGATTAGTTGCCAAGGCAACCCCATTGTGCAAGTTGCCACGGCAACTGAGTTACCCTTGCACTCTTTTACCAAGACGATCCGATCGGCTATCACACCTCAACTCACGATAACCTGGCCTATTCTCTCTCATTTAATTACATCTTCTTTTACTTTATTGCTTTATAGTTTAGTTATTAGTTAAACTCCTATAATCTTCTATTTGTGTTTTTACTTTTTACAGTGCAAGAGATTAGATTCTTGAAGTGGCACCAATGCCTGTGGAGACGATACTTTTATACTATAATTTGCGACATGTATACCTGCACAATTGCGTAGCACTTATTACGCGCAACAAGTTTTTGGTGCCGTTGCCGGGGATTGGCAATAGCGACTTTGTTTTTATTTTCTTGCACTTTTTATTTTTCTTGTTTAAAATTCAAAGGGCTAACAAACTTTGGTTTTGCATTGGTATATGACCAGGGTGAGACCGATTACACCAGAATATCCCTTTGATCCAGAAATCGAATGAAACTTACAAAGACTTAGACGAAGGTTAAGAGTAGCAATGGCTAATCAAGACGGCAATATGAATCAAGATGTTCCAGCAGGAGGAGGAGTGATTCTTGCACGAAACAGAACTATTCGAGACTATCTTGAAGAAGATCTTGATGGACTTAATCCAGGAGTTGTCACACCTGAAATTGAAGCCGGCCACTTTGAGTTGAAACCGGTGATGTTTAATATGATCAACACAATTGGTCAATTTGGCGGCTCAGCAACTGAAGATGCACGACAACATTTTAAATCTTTCCTCGAGATTTGCAATTCATTCAAAATACAATGAGTCACCCCCGATGTTTTACGACTAAGATTATTCCCCTATTCACTAAGGGATTGGGCGAAAGCATGGTTGAATAGTATTCCTGCCGGATCAATAGGAACTTGGACCGATCTTTGTCGTGATTTCCTTGCTCGATTTAATCTTACAAATTTGACTGATAGGCTTCGTAACGAAATTACTTCTTTTCGGCAGGCAGATGATGAATCCATGTACGAGGCTTGGGAGCGATATAGAGAACTTCTACACAAATGCCCCCTACATGGATACCCGGTGTGGACACAAGTAACAATGTTTTACAACACTATGAATACACCAACAGGGATGATGCTAGATGCCTCGGCAAACGACATACTCCTAGATAAGTCGTCGGAGGAAGCAATGCAAATTCTAAACAGGCTTGCCAAGAATGATTATCAATTCCCCTCTGCTAGAAGAGGAGGAGTTAGACGCCAAGCCACAATACATGAACTAGGATCACCAGACTCAATTTCGGCACAATTGGCCACTCTAACCAAGATGGTCCAGAACATGCAAAAACCAAACAACACACAGGAGGTAAAGGTAATGGATTCCTTTTGTGAGTTATGTGGTGGTAACCATGATTCTTCTGAATGTATGCAGAATCCGGAATCCAGCTTTTATGTGGGGAATTACAACCGAAACAACAATGTGATGTCCAACACATATAATCCAGCTTGGAAAAAGCACCCAAATTTTTTATGGAGTAATCCCAGCAATGCTCTAAACCAAAACAATCAAAATACACAAGCATCGGGATTCTAGTAGAATATGCCATGTCAATAGTTGCCGCAGCAACAACCGACAACATCTAGTTCTTTGGAGAATTCTCTCAATGCTTTTATGTTGAAAACTAAATCTTATATGGCTGAGAATAGTAACTTCATAAAAAGAACTGATGCTTTTATTAACACGACCGAGTTGAGATTGCAAAACCAAGAGGCGGCAATCAAATCATTGGAAAATCAAGTCGGGTAATTTATTCAAAACCTGAATACTAGACCGCAACGAGGTTTACCTAGCGATAATGAAGTCGCAAGAGGAACTGGCCATGAGCAATGTAAGGCGATCACCACTAAAAGTGGCCAACAACTTAAAGAGGCTCAAGCTCGCTCATCAAACAAAACTCCACAAAAAGATCAAGACGAACCCAACGGCAAAACCTCAGACGCTGAAACAGGAATTGTCGCGGTAACCAGTAATAAGCATGCCTCGGCAACCGGCGATAAGGATGCCTCAGCAACCAACGATAGGCACGCCATGGCAAACCCAGTTGACAATGCCTCAGCAACTTCAGTTGCCATCAATCAGGTTTCAGACCAATGAAAGGATCGAAGATATCCGACTTCCACCACCATTCCCACAAAGGTTGAAGCGACAAAAGCAAGAATATCAATTCAAGAAGTTCCTTGATATCCTAAAGCAAGTGCACATCAACTTGCCATTGGTTGAAGCAATTGAACAAATGCTGAACTATGCCAAGTTTCTTAACCGTCTTGCAGGTAAACCCTTTTATTATTTTCTTGATGGTTATTCAGGTTACAATCAAATTGCCATAGTACTAGAAGATCAAGAAAAGACAACCTTCACATGCCCATATGGTACTTATGTTTTCCGAAGGATGCCGTTCGGATTGTGTAACTCCCCGGCAACCTTCCAAAGATGCATGATGGTACTCTTTTCAGACATGGTCGAAGACTTCCTTGAGATCTTCATGGATGATTTTTCTGTTTTTGGTAATGACTTCGACAGCTGCCTCGGCAATTTAGAGAAGGTGTTGGCAAGATGTGAAGAAACCGATTTAGTCATCAATTGGGAGAAGTGCCATTTTATGGTAGATGAAGGAATAGTGCTCGGACACAAGATTTCATCCATGGGAATTGAAGTAGACAAATCCAAGGTGAACGTGATCGGGAGATTACCCCCACCAAGTTCGTTAAAGGAATTCGAAGCTTTCTTGGACATGCATGTTTTTACAGGAGGTTCATTCATAATTTTTCTAAAATCACTAAACCCTTGTGCAATTTTCTTGAACAGGATAAAGTCTTCGATTTTGATGATTCTTGTACCCAAGCATTCGAAACCCTAAAGGAAAAGCTTACCACGGCACCCATTGTCGTTCCACCAGATTGGACGTTTCCTTTTGAGCTCATATGTGATGCAAGTGATTTTGCGGTAGGAGCAGTCCTAGGCCAACGCACAGGTAAGACCTTCCATGTGATATACTACGCTAGTAAAACTCTTAATAGTGCTAAAGTGAATTACACAACAAAGGAGAAAGAATTTTTCTTGCTGTAGTTTTCGCATTTGACAAGTTCCAATACTATTTGATTGGTACAAAGGTAATTGTTCATACAGACCACTAGGCAATTAAATATCTATTTGCTAAAAATGATGCCAAACTTCGTTTGATTCGTTGGATATTACTTTTAAAAGAATTTGATATTGAAATTAAGGACAGGAAAGGAACAGAAAATCAAGTGGCCGATCACTTATCACATTTAGAATGTAATAGGGAGGAGGACGCGGATTTAGAGATATGCGATGCATTCCCGGATGAGCAACTTTTAGTTGCCTCAGCAACCATGGGTTTGCATGCCTCAGCAACCCTCGATGCCTCGGTAGCCCTTGACACGCACGCCTCGGCAACCACGGATGCACATGCCTCGGCAACCCTCAACGCCGCAGCAACTCTTAACGCCCACGCCTCGGCAACCATGGATGCGCATACCTCAGCAACCCTCGATGCCTCGGCAACCATGGATGTGCATGCCTCGACAACCCTAGACGTACACGCCTCAGCAATTTTGGGAGTAGTCGACGTCGCAGCACATACCTCGGCAATACCCTGGTATGCAAATTTAGTTAATTTCCTTGTTTGTGGTATTTTACCTTATGGCCTTACTCACCAAGGGAAGAAGCGGTTCCGCCATGATGCTAAGCATTACTTTTGGGACGAGCCTCTTTTGTTTAAACAATATGCAGACCAGGTTATACGCCGATGTGTCCCTAAAGAAGAGCAGTAGAATGTACTCCGGCAATGCCATTCTTCACCTTATGGAGGACATTTTGGAGGAACTCGTACCGCGACCAAAGTTTTGCAATCCGGTTTGTATTGGCCGACACTGTACAAAGATGCCCAAGACTTTTACAAGCAATGTGATCGTTGCCAGAGGACGGGCAATATCTCTAGACGATATGAGATTCCGCTCCAAAACATCATCGAGGTGGAATTGTTCGATGAGAGGGGGATCAATTTTATGGGACCTTTCCTATCTTCATTCGGCAACCTCTACATTCTACTTGCTGTTGACTACGTGTCTAAATGGGTTGAGGCAGCTGCAGTTCCCAACAACGATTCCAAGACCGTGCAATGATTCTTGCAGAAAAATATATTTACACGGTTTGGGATGCCGAGAACAATTATCAGTGATGAAGGTAAACATTTTGACAACAGACTTATTGCCAAGATGTTGCAACGCTTTGGTGTATCATACAAGATTGCCATGGCATATCACCCACAAACCAATGGGCAAGCAGAAATTTCCAACCGAGAATTGAAGGGTATACTCGAGAAAGTTGTAAATCCCTCTAGGAAGGATTGGTCATTAAGACTAGATGACGCACTTTAGGCATATCGCACTGCATTCAAAACACCCTTAGGTATGTCCCCCTTCCGACTTGTCTATGGCAAAACATGCCATCTACCGGTGGAAATCGAACACAAGGCATATTGGGCAATCAAGACCGTGAATATGGATTGGGAAAGTGCCGGACAAAAGCGTTTGTTAGACCTCAACGAGATAGAAGAATTTCGTGCACTCGCCTATAACAATGCACGAATCTACAAGGAGAAAACAAAGCAATGACATGACAAGAAACTATTGCCGCGGCAATTCATGACAGGGCAACTAGTTCTTTTATTCAATTCTCGGCTAAAACTTTTCCCGAGAAAACTGAAATCAAGATGGTCGGGACCATTCGAAGTTGTCAAACCATTCTCCTATGGTGCCGTGATTATCAAGTCCATCACTGAAAAACATGAATTCAAAGTTAATGGACAAAGATTAAAGCACTACAATGGTGCCCATGTGGAACGTAACAAAGAAGTGGTCACCTTATGAGATGCATGAGCATGCTCTCCTTTCGATATTTTTTTTATTTTTTTATTTTTATTTTTAATTTTAATTTTTTGAACTATTTAATTTTTATTTTTTATTATTTTCGATTATTTGCTCTTTTAGGATAGATTTATTTTCTTTAAGATTAAAACTACATCTTTCATATTTATCTTTTTAAGTTTAAGAATCCCTTTACACATCTTTCTTTATTTTCTTTTATTAGTTTATCTTTAATTTTAATCCTTATTTGATTTGTCTTTGAATTGTAGGAAAAGATTTCAAGATAAAGAGGAATTTTGATTCAAGAAGAAAACTTCTTCAACAAGGAAATTAATGGGCTGAATCTAAGGCTTATATAAAGCCTCCAACTTACCCTAAATAAACCCTCTAGCTATCACCCTTCCCCTAAACCGAAACCCTCTTTTTCTCCTTTCCAAAATTAATCCCACCCACCATATTTACTACCTATCTTTTCTATATAACCATCACCCTTAACTTCCAAGAAATTATTCCTACTTTTCATCTTGCAACTCTTTAGTTTCTTTTATTTTCTTTTCTTTGTTTTTTTTACAAAACTCACAAACAAGATCATCCATGACATCCAAAATTAAATTTTTGGTTCATCCAAGTTCCTCCAAAGAACCAAGATACAAGAAGTTTGCTACACCGGTGGTTCAAGAAAGATTTCACTCCAAGTTTGAAAGCCGGAAGATTTGCGAAGAACAAGGCTTTGAATACTCCAACTCTCATCAAGATTTCATCCTTGAACCATTCATCTTTGAGAGGATTGCACATCAAAAGTGGCAAATCTTTTGCCATCAATCAGAACCGGGTAACATCTCATGGGTAAGAGAATTCTATGCTCACTCACCTAACCCGGATAATCCTTATGTTTTTGTTCGTGACAAGGCCATACTCATAAGCCCCAAAAACGTCAACACCTTTTACGGGCTCTACATTGAGAAGGACAAGCATCAAGCCTTTGTTGATCAAATCACGCCCAAGCAACTCGATAAGGTGCTTCAAGAACTCACTCTACCGGGAACTCATTGGAATGACGGTAAATACAAGGGCACGGTAAATTGCCTTCGGCTTAAACCCGAGGCAAAACTATGGAATAAGTTTGTTAAAACTTCTTTAATACCCACCACACACAATACTACCGTTGATATACCACGTCTTTTGCTCATACATTATATCTTGCATAATCGCATCATTAACATTGGAAAAATTATTTGTGATGAGATTTTTGTATGTAGCTCAAAGGACAAGGGTTCTCTTTTCTTCCCTTGCTTAATTTCCAATCCTTGCAAGGAGATGCATGTCCCAAGTGAGTCCACTGATGAAAAGGCCCTACCAAAGCCTGGTTTGAATCAAGCACAAATCCGAAAGCTAATGGGAGAGGCACCGGTAAAATCCTCAAGGCCTCCAATTGCCGTGGCAACCCCTGCCGCCTCGGCAACCCCTAATGCCCAAGCACCTAATGCCCGAACAACTCGGCCATCAACCCCGGGACACTTTGAAGCACTCTTGCAACCATTGGCGAGCCACCTTAGGCAAATTGAAGACCGACAACTAATGTTCATGTTGTACATGAAGGATCATAACAATGCCATCACCCAAGTCATCCTAGAAAAGTACCCAGACAGCCGCGTGTTGTTCCCAATCTTTCCGGCCGAGATCCTTGCCATGGTAACCAATAAAGCAGTCACCACGACAACCGCAACAGATGATGCCACGACAACCTACACCGCGTCTGCCAAAGCAGATGCCACAGTAACCAACCGTGAAGATGCTACGACAACCAAAGCTAAAGACGTCCCGGTAACCACTTCAAATGCCAAAGGTAAAGCACCTATGCCTGAATCAACTCGTACGGAATCATTGTCTGATTTTTCAGATTCGGACGAGTCCTCCATTGCACCAACAAAGATCGCACCAATTGAATCCTCCAAGCGAAAAGCCAATGACATTGATGAAGAGGACGATGAGGACAACCCCGTACGAGGATCGATTCCACCATCGACAACAAGGAAACAACCATCGCGTTCAAGCAAGAGAATCAAGACACCGACCAAAAAAAACTAATCATCCACGACGACAAACTCTCGGAGTAAGTCCTCGTTTGCATTTTACTTTTCTTTATTTTTATTTCTCTTTAATGCATGAATTGAGGACAATGCCTCACTCGAGTTTGGGGGGATTGTTATTAGTTAGTTACCATGTTTAGTTGCATTCATCTTAAGTATTGCATTTAGGATACATAAATTGCTTGCCATGCCTTTAGTTGGAAAAAGAATTGCCTAGATTTGATGAATATCCGATGATGACTTTGCCAATGCACTTAATTGATATAATTTTTATTCTAGGATAACCATGGAAACACTTAGAATTTTACTATGATGCTAAATTTTGATGAAACACTGTTGTGGTTTGATTGATTTAAGGAATTCTAGTCAACTTAGGTTGATAGTTAAAAAATTATGGGATTAGAATAAAAATTGGATAAATGCTAGAGGTGCCCGAAATTGGCTCTAGCATGTGCTAAAAATTTGATTGCTAGAGGTGCCCGAAATTGGCTCTAGTATGTGCTAAAAAATTGATCGTGAGAGGTGCCCGAAACCAGCTCTAGTCGAATAAATTAATTAACTTAAGAAAACTAAAAACAAAACACTAGAGGTGCCCAAAACCGGCTCTAGTTAAAACATGTTAAAAGAACCAACGAAGTAATTTGAAAACCTCTTGTTTGCATAGAATCCAAAAAATCAACTTGCACACAACTCCGCACATACTCACAAGCATTATAGTTTGATTTTGAATAACTCCTAATTTTTTCGAAAAATGAAAAGCCAATCATACTTTGTGCCCCGGTTCTGAGAATTGAAATCAAGTTCAAAGCTAAGTTTGTGAAAATTAAAGTCTTGGCGGGTAATTATTAGTTTGCATTGCTTGAGGACAAGAAATAGTTCGAGTTTGGGGGTGTGATAAGTGTTCAAAATTACTATTTTCCTTACTCTTTTTACTCATATTATTGTTAGACTTAGGCTCATATTAGTTGCATAATTAGCCATTTATGCATTAATCCATGTTTCCTTCCATCGTTGAGCTTGATTACATAACTTGGTAGTTTTTGTGGGAAAAGATGTTGCTTTCGTGTGTTTTGTATGTATGTGCAGAATCACTTGCCAAAGCAAGGCTAGAACTAGTTTCCAGGGCAATGCATGAAGGAGATGCCGAGCTAGTTGCCAAGGCAATGCATGAAGGAGATACCGAGCCAGTTGCTAGGGCAATTGTCGAAAAAGAATAAGGTGATATGGTAGTCTAAATTGATGACTAGACAAGCCCAAGATGACGTGGAGCAAAGCTAAATCCCAAAGGAGTTTGATTTCCATGAAGAGGTTAAAGAAGAATTAAATCCCAAGAAGATAGGAGAAGTTCTAGAAGGAATATAAATATAATAAAGAATTATATTCTTTAAAGATAATTTAATTCCAACTTAACTTCCTCCTCAAAGAAGGACTTTGACCTAGCCCTATAAATAGATCACCAAGCTATCAACTCCAATGGGAGAGAAGAGAGAATTTTCGACAAGATCAAGGGCAAGGGATATTTCGACAAAGCTCCATCCATTCTTCATCTTTTTTCTTTCTTGTTCAATTAGGTTTATGCTAGGAATTCTTTATCTTGTGTTTCTTTGGAACCTAGCCATGAACTAAATCTATTTGGCTAAGGTTATTGTGTTTTGTGGTTGTGAGAAACAATTGGATTTGTTTAGGTAATAAGAGTTTGCACTTTCTATTCAAGGTTTATTCATTCTTGGTTCTTATTCTTGTTTGCGAGTGAATTGGGAGAGGATCTCGTAACTTCATATATTTATCTAATATCGGGATAGTTAGATTCAAGAAACGAATGAGTATGATCTTTATTCAATCTATTGATGGTGAAGATTAATCCGGCTTAGGAATAAGTTAAGGATTTCAACGGCTAAGATGAGCGCAAGATTGGTTGTTGTTCACCCTTGATTCACGCAGGGATGTATTGTCAAGGCATGTACAAGTAGCTAGAGTTTCGACTTAGGGATAAGAAGAAACCATTGAAGAACACTCTGCCGAACCTTGAAGTTGCTGCCCAGACGCCCAAGTAGTTGCCCAACTAATCGCCCAGGCAACCATCGATTAATTGCCAAGGCAACCTCGTTGTGCAAGTTGCCACGACAACTGAGTTACCCTTGCACTCTTTTGCCAAGACGATCCGATCGGCTGTCACACCTCAACTCATGATAACCTGGCCTATTCTCTTTCATTTAATTACATCTTCTTTTACTTTATTGCTTTCTAGTTTAGTTATTAGTTAAACTCCTATAATCTTCTATTTGTGTTTTTACTTTTTACAGTGCAAGAGATTAGATTCTTGAAGTGGCACCAATCCCTGTGGAGATGATATCTTTTATACTATAACTTGCAGCGTGTATACTTGCACAATTGCGTAGTACTTATTACGCGCAACATGAGTGCATGCATATTATACGTATTATGTATGTGTACGTGTTAATTTTTATTATAGTATATGTGTGTCATATGTATGTATACTTTATGTGTGTACATTATGTGTATGATTGTATATGCGTGTATGTTTGTATATGATATTAATTAAAAAATATGTTATATATTAATACTTGTGTGTATGCTTGTATGTGTGTATATTATGTGTGCATGTATTGTTGTCATTATTATTATTATTAAACATCAATATTAATATTAATATTAATATTAATATTATTGGGCTAAATTAAAATGAAAATCCAAAAAATATATTAAACCCAAATAAACAGAGTCCACAGTCCAATATGCATTACAAACCCAAATATTGAATGTTACAAGGCCCATTTTTGGCCCAAACTAGACTTAACCAAACCCTAATTCTTATCTTCCCTAATCCATTCTTTTTCCCTTACAGTTGCACGATCTGAGCCGTTGGATCAAGATTTGATCCAACGACCCAGATCAAGTGAAGACCGTCCAGCTGGTGTGCGTGCGATGCACTCTCCAGACCTTTCGTTCCTCACGTGTGCGTTTAGAACACGCGCTGACTGTTCGGATACCAAGATGACACGTGGCGCAATCTGGTGTAGTCCTCCTAGTTTCTAGAGCACATATGAGCCGTCTGATTTCCAAGTAACCTCAGTCGTTGGATTAGATTTGATCCAACGGCCTAGGATGCTTTTGGTCAAACGGTCACCACCACCAGCTCCCTTACGTGGCTGCTCCGCTACTGCCGTCGAACGCTCACGCCTCACCAAGCTTGGCCGGGCATGCCAAAATCACAAAAAAGAGGGATTTTCAGTGCCAAATTGAACCAAAATATGTATTTTATGTCCTATTTCTACCAAAAAAAGAAAATATATATGTAAACAATCAGTCATTAGTTTTTTCAGTGACCAGAAATACAAAAGAAAAAGAGAACAAAATTCCAGTGGTATTTTTTTCTCCCTCTTTTCATTCTATGCATGCATGAACACAAAAAGCTAGTAAAAAAACAAACGCCATATACCTGAGTCGGTTCGTGTCTCGCCGGCAACAAGCCCTGAAGGGGTGAGCCGTTTAAGGGGGTTTTTTTATTCTTTTTCGAAACATTAGAGGCCTAGGGTTTTCTTCTTTTTGGTTTAAAAACAACGGGGAGGGTGTTATTTGGTTTCTGTTTGGAAGTTCCAGGTGGCCGGAGGTTGTGGTCAAGGAAGGCTAGAGGCGGCCATTACGGCCGAGCCTCTCCTGAAATCGGTGGTCCACGGCGGCCGAATGGAGATTTTGGGGTTGTGATTTCTGAAATATCTGAGGGAATGGGAGCCTTTTATCCTAAGGGTAAAAAATGGCAAAAGATTAAAATTTGGCCGGATTAGAGGGTTTTATAGAGTTTTTTATTTTTTTAAATGGTCTAATTACCTGCTAAAGACCCCCGTGTTTCTAGATTTTTCAAAACTATTTGCTCATTGGTCAATTTACAGGTCTGGTCCCTCTGGCTTTTCGAAATCCTTTAATTCAGTCACTAAATTAAACAAATCCAGGTTTTTAAAGGGGAAATTACGCCCTTAATCCCTCCGCGTTTTCAAAATTTTCAATCTGAGCTTGCCCCTTGGTTTAATTACACGTTCGGTCCTTGCAAGTTTATTCCAGTTTTTAATTTAATCCTTAAATGTGTGATTTCCTCTTTTAATTTCGGTCTCCTTTGTTTCGTTTTAGTTCATTTCAGTCCCTTGGTAAATTTTAAATATTTATGGCATTATGTTTTTTTATTATGTGTCTCTTAAGCATGTTTATATTGCTCATTGTACTCATGTATGTCCTTTTTTATGTTTTTTTATGCTTTTTTTAATATGTGTTATTTGATGTTTTGATTTATTTGTATTGTTGTACACATGTTTGTTCTATGTAGTATGTTTTAGCTTAGTTTGCATGTCAAGTCTATGCGATTCTTCATGTTTTTTTGTGTTTAGGTTGGCATATTATGCGCGTTTATTTATGTTTTTATAATATGTGTTTTATCATGCTAGTGTATCATTTAGTTTGTTTGTCTATGTTACATATGTGTGTTTTGGTTAAGTGATCATGTTTAGTTTAGTTGTTTATCATATATATGTGTTATAGTATGTTTTGTTTTTGTTTTGCATTTTAGGTTACATGATACAATGGGTGTTTTTTTGTGTTACATATTAATATCATGACATGTTTTTTTAGCGTATGTATGTAATTTGTGTCATAGAATAAAGTTAGTGTAGTATGGCCATCATGTTGTTTTAGTATCATATTATGTATATGTCATGCATACGTTGCATTGTTTTTTATTTATTTTATTATTACTTTAAAACATATGATGCATATAATTAGTTCATTTTGAAGTATGTTTCTTTCTTTTTCACGTATTCTTGTCGATGCTTTGTTCTTTATTATTATGATATGTCATGTTTTTTGTTCATGTTTTATTTTATTTTATTTTTGTTCGATATTATGATATTCATGTATTATGTTTCTAATACCATGTCTTTGTGAATATTTGTTCTATAATGTTTTTGTTAAGTTTGCATAACAGATATATATTTTTTGTCAATGCGATACCCTTTTATTCGAGCGTAAACGTGGCCAATATCAAACGCAGTGATGGTGGTCTATCGATTTACTCTCGAATAACGGGGTCCTTCAAAAATACTCGCAATTATAACAGAATCTTAATATAATCGTCACTTTAATTCGGAAAATCTAATATTAATAAACGGTAATTATTAAAGTACCAATTTTGGGCGGTGTGGGGGTGCTAATCCTTCCCATTTGTAACGACTCCCGAGCCCAACAGTTTTCAAAACTCTGGTTTTACAGTGCCCGGCCTACCTTAGTGGCCGGTGGCGACTCCATTTTGAAATGAAACACGATTTTTCTAAAACCCCACGGAATAAATGTTTTAATACCCGAAAGACCCCCAAACACACCTAAAAACCTCATTTTATTTAGCAAAAAAAAAGACATCGCTACAGATGGCGACTTCGCTGGGGATATTTTTGACTTTTTCAAAAACAAATGAGAGTCAAGCTTTTTAAATAATTACCGCTTTACTAATATCGAAAGTTCTGGATTAAAGTGACTATTAAGTTAACATTCGATTATAATTGCAAGTTCATTTTAACGCATTTAAAATTTGGCATATAAACCCGTCCTTTTTAAGTGGGGGAAAACGCTAGTGCTTTTGTGAGGATACCGTTCCTCCGTATGGGCCTGGCAAAGTTCCTTCGGGGCTCGAGTACCTTATGCTTTCGTGAGGATATCGTTTCTTCGTAAGGGCATAAGCGAATGGGTCCCCCTGAATTGAACCATGTTGAAAGGAGCCTATAATGGGTGATGATTGGGGGCCTTGCTACTCTTAGTAGGGGACAACAATGACAGTTCGAGTACCTCCTAGCACCAACACTGCATGTAGAGAACATAAAAACCTACCCTTTAGAGCCATGCGGATAACCTAGGTGTTTTTAGACGGGATGTAAATAGGGTTGTTTTGTTTGTTTATCTCATTTAATTTGTCTTTAATTATTTTATCCGGTACTGACTGGTTTTCTTTTTTGTTTTGTTTTTTTTCATATATTCATTGCATTTGCATTACATAAAGGTACTGGATCAAGTGGCTTGCCCGATCAGAAAATCTTTCATCATGGAAAATAGGTATCTTAAGAAGGACGAACTCAACTCGGTCATCAGACTTTGGTCAGAAGTCAATCAGAGGACTCAAGGTAATAGTTTGTCGAGCGAGCGCATAGTGTCAGGGTATACTTACGCGAGCCTTCAACAGAGTGACTTATGGGATCTTACAAGGATTTGGGAAGGATGGGATCGAAGACTACTAGACTTATTCTGTGATAGTTATGGCGACATAGCACAGTTGATGTATGTCCGAGTCAACCAACCTTTACTCCGAGCCATATTCCAGTTTTGGAATCCTACTTTTTGCTGCTTCACTTTTAACGGTCAAGATATGATGCCTACGATAGTGGAGGACACAACCCTACTTAATCAGAAGAATGTCTAGAAAGATTGGATCTACGTGAAGCCGCTAAGGAACCAGAATTACTCTTTGAAGCTCAAAAATTTTGCCGGGATGAGCGACGATTGGGTTAATGGACTGATCCAGGTCCGAGGAGACAACCTAGCCTTTGCTTGAGAGAGTATCCGAGACATCATACTAGCACACCCAGATGAGGTAAAGAAGATGGACCTATTCGCCTTAGGAATATATGGTTTGGTCATCTTTCTGAGGATTCTTGGAAACATCGATGTAGCCATTCTAGACATATTTGAGCGTCTGAAACGGAAGGCGAATCCAGTACCGACAATCCTGACCGAAACTTCCATTTCTTTGAACGCAAGCCGAAAGCACGAAGAATGACGTTTCGTATGGTGTGCACAATTACTACAGGTTTGGATACAGAGCCACATGTGGATGACACCGACGAAGGTTTTACTGAGAATATTGTTTCGAGACTTTTTGCCTTTGCTGGAGTACTTAGCGAAGGTATGGTGAGAAGACTTGAAGAGGGAGAAATGAACCTGAATATTTAAGAACATTCGAGACGAAGACATAGTATGGAGAGTTCCATGGCTCGGCAGGGTTAGTTACTTCTTATACAGTTGCGGCGACTACGACTGGCTGATGATGTTAGAGGTATACGGTGGAATTACTTGTGCTCCGCTCTTGGTGTCCCGAAAATTTGGATCGCGACAGTTTGTTCCCGTCACTGCCTGTTTAAGTCGAAGTGAGTTTCCTTTTAAGGGAGAGTTCAGGGCGAAGGTTTAGACCATCATGAGAGCTTGGGATCACTATTACTGGACCAGGGTAGAATGAGATATCGAGCCCATGATCACCCCGGATTACGATTTTTAGAGGCGTCTGAGGGTTAACGACAAGATTCCAGAACCTGACAAAGGACCTACCATGTCGCTTGAGGAACATATGAGGATTATACCGTCTGAGGCCGATATTTTGCGAAGTGAACTCGAGGAGGTCAAGAAGAAGATGGAGTCTATACAGACTCAGCATATGGATGAACTCTACAAGGCAAGTTTAGAGGTCGACGAAAGAGATGGGACCATCAGGCAACTGAAGAAGCTGAATGCAGATCTAAGTGAGAAGAATGCCCTTTATTAGAAAGATATTCTCCAGCTTCAAGCAAAGGTGCAGAATACCGGCTGAAGCCAATTCCTAGTCGTGGAGAAGGAAATGATGAACGGCATGCGTTTAGTCGAAGAAGAACGAGAGAAAGGCAAGCGAGCAATCGAGAAAGAGGTAGAAAGTTGCAAGATAGCCATCGAGAGTGAAAGATGGTCTTTTAGGGATGCCATTAACCAATAGAAAGAAAGAACTAGGCAGGAGATTGACAAAGGCAAGCAAGCAATCATCTACAAAAGAGAGAACACTACCCTTTGGAAGAGGAAATCCATGGGGAGAAGGAATAGATTACTAGAGATGCAAAACTTGTACAATAACACCATTCAAAGCATGAGTCAGAGCCAAGACCAAAATGCCGAGTTAGAAGGGAGACTGGCAGAGTTAGAGCACTTCTTTCAGACCTATCATCGAAGGAATGGCTTCATCAAACTACAAGAAATAGAACGTGAAATTGATATGTTACGGGCCCAGATCAAGTCACTCGAGGCAATCGTTCAGGATTACAGGGGGAGAATTAGGGTATTCGAAGAAGCTGCAGCGGGTGGAGACAATTATTGACGGCGAAGACTTCGTGATGCTTCCCAGATGATTCAAGACAGAGACCAGTATTACGCGACCCTGATGGTGGACATACGACGAGTTGCGGGACACGTGAATGACTTAGCTGTCGAATTTGAAGCTCTTCGGCCTTTCATAACCTCAGACATGAAAGAAGCACTTAGGTTCATCAATCTGTTCAGGGCTATCGAGAAGGTAGAAGATAGAGCTAGGGCTTATGTGTAGAACTCTTCTTTAATATTTTGTAATCTGGACCCTTTAATTCCCATGAAAGTAGTTCGAAAGGGTGATTACCAGCAGAATCAGTACCTTTATTTGCGTACATTCTTGCATTGCATCATGACATTTGCATCATTATTTTTGCATCATTATACATACATTCATCTATTTTTGCAAAATATTAATAGTGTAAATATTGTGGCAGTTAAACTAAAAGTTAAGCCGCAACCATTCAACATCCTACATAACTGCATTGCTGGCAAAAAGCCTTGGGAAAGAAAAGATTAAAGACGAAGTCGCCCAGGAGACGAAAGGTATCACATCTCACAGCAAGGTTCAACCAATGATGCCAAGTCCGACAAAAAGAGTATACATTGACCCTGTTGGGATATCTGCTAGTCTTCAGGCAGGGGCATCTGAAAGTCAACCCATTAATACAGAGGCATTCTACGAAGAAGAGGTACTCGATCTGAACTTGGTCGAGAAAATCAGAACTAAAGTGGAAAAGAAATGGGAGGAAAGATTCCATCTCATGGTGGAAAAGTTTAGAGCACTGCAAATCCCAGAGGAGCCAGGGAATGAGGCAAGTGATTTGAGCCTAGTATCTGACCTTGTTTTACCATCGAAATTCAAGACTCCAGAGTTCGATAAGTATGATGGAACCATATGTCTTTCCGCGCATGTGACCATGTATTGTCGAAAGATGGCGGCCTACGTCAAAGATGAAAAGATTTTGATCCGTTGTTTCCAGGATAGTCTGACCGGAGTAGCAACCCAGTGGTACACCCAATTAAGCCAGGCAAATATCAAGTCCTGGAAGGACCTTTCAAAGGCATTCATCGAGCAATAAAAACATGTAACAGATATGACCCCTAGCAGGATCATGTTAGAAAACATGCGGCAAAAGTCTAACGAGAGTCTGCGACAATACGCCCAGAGGTGGCGAGAGGTGGCCGCTCAGATCCAGCCGCCAATTCCCGAGCATGAGATTACGCCCTTGTTTGTGAATACTCTGAAGGGAACATTATTCGATCGCATCATCAATAGTACGACTCAGAACTTTGACGATTTGATCAGGACTGGGGAGTCTCTCGAATTAGCAATCAAGAGCGGCAGGATTGATGGTGGGGATAGTTCTTGAAAATACAACAAGAATAGGGAGAATGAAGTAAACGCTACGAGTACCTGCATTGCCCCGAAGAACTTCACGATCTCTCAGCCACAAGCATCTATGGGGAAGGTTCAAAACCCAAACAAAGAGAAGAGAGGGCTTCAAGAAAAGAAAAAGAGAAAGCATCATTTACTCCGTTGCCAGTTTCGTACTTTGAGCTTTACTCTCAATTGCACAAAACTGATTTGGTCCGCCTGTACTATGTTACTCTGTTCAAACCTCCATTTTCGTCATGGTATGATCCTAACGCACATTGTGATTGTCATGGCGGCGCTCCTAGCCACCCCACAAAAAATTACCTCGCATTCAAGAAACTTGTGCAGAGCCTGATCAATTTCGAGGTATTAAAGTTTGAGGAATCGAATGTGGCCACTAATCTGTTACCTAATCACGGGAACCGCGGAGTGAACGCTATTGAGGAGTACTCTGCTAGGAAGGCTAAAGAGGATGTGTCAGAGATCAAGTCTCCCTTACGGTGGGTATTCCAATAATTATGCATGACCCGCTTGATCGACAGGGACATGGTAGTGGCGCAGAAGAAGTGTAAAACTTATTGCGAGTTCCACCAGGATGGAAGACACAACATCCAGCAATGTGAAGAACTCAAGAGATTGGTTCAATAGTTGATGGACAACAAGAAGATAGAGTTCTTTGAGGAGGCTGCAAGAAGGCAGGGGTTAGATGTATGTGCGTTAGATAGCCCCAACCTCAAGTATGGGAGAGACATACCTTTTGTCATCTCCTTCAGATTAGAGGAAGCAAGTTCATCTCAAGGAGCAGCTGTAAAGGTGGCCCCTAAAATCATCATCTCAGCACCAGCCCCATTTTCGTTCAAAGACATGCGATGGACTCCTTGGAATTATGCCGCTAGCGTGACTATACTAGAGAAGTCGAAGTCGGATGAAGAGAAAGAACGAATGGTAGAAGAGGAGCCAACGCAAAAAGATGAACAGACGGAGAAAGATGAAATTATCAATGAAGTAGGCCACTTCACGAGGAGCGGCAGGTGCTACTCTTCGGAAGCTTTGAAGTCTGCTGAAGCTGCAAAAGATAAAGAAGAAGGTAAAACAGCTGGTCCTGCACAAATATTTGGAGAGGAGCCCCCTCCAAAGATTAATGAGCCGGTAACTGAAGCTCAGGCACAAGAGTTTATGAAGTTCCTGAGGCACAGTGAATACAATGTGGTGGAGCAGATATGAAAGCAACCAGCAAGGATTGCGGTGTTGGAGCTACTTTTTAGTTCTGAAAAGCATCGTGAGGCATTGTTAAAGGTGCTGAATCAAACATTTGTAGCTGGTGACATTTCTGTGTCTAAGCTGGATAGAATAGTGGGGCACATCACCGCATACAACCACATTACATTCAACAATGATGAGATCTCGAAAGGAGGAATATGGTCCACCAAAGCTCTCAACATCACGACCCATTGTAAAGGGTATGTGTTGCCAGGAGTACTGATTGATAATGGGTCAGCACTAAACGTACTACCGATGGTGACTCCACAAAAGCTGCCGGTAGATGATTCCCACATGAAACCCTGTCATAGCTCTATAAGAGTATTTGATGGTACTCAAAGGGGAACACTTGGAAAATCGGGCTGACAGAGTACACAATCAACTTCGTGGCGATGGACATAAAGCCAACCTACAGTTGCTTATTGGGAAGGCCATAGATCCACGCTGTAGGAGTCGTCCCCTCATCACTCCATCAGAAATTGAAATTTGTGATTGAAGGCAAATTGGTTACTATAGATGCTGAGCAAGAGATTATTGCTTCAGTTACATCAGATGCCCCTTACATCCAAAACGATGAAGATTTTGCAGAATGTTCTTTCTGAGCATTGGAGCTTGTAAATGCTACGTTTGTTGCAGAAGGTAACAAGATCATTTGCCCCAGGTTGTCTAACTGTACCAAGATGACCTTTTCTGAAACTTTGGGCTGAGGAGCCAAAGTAGGAAGAGGGATGGGAAGGAGATTACAAAGAAGCCTACGACCCAAGAGTGTTATCACCAAGAATGACCGTTTTAGGCTCGGTTACAAACCAAGTGTTCAGTAAAGGAGAAATGAGTATAGGAGAAAAGAAGAAAAAATTAGGGCTAGACTCAAGGGAGAAGATATTCCATGGAAACCGATGTTTTTCCCTCATGTTAATGATATTGTTTTCTTTAGAGGAATTAACTGTACAACACAGAAAGTAGAAGAAGCAACTCGAGAAAATGACACACTTAACCAGAATGAGATGTTTAGTGAATCGCTTGAAGGGATGTCTATTAACATGATAGTTGAAGATGACAATGGCAGCAGCGTGTTGACCGACATCCACCCTTGTCGTCCCGGGGAAACACTTGATAACTGGAGCTACGTTGATCTACCTGTAGTCTTTAGGGCCAGATCAGAGTAATGCTCCGAATTAACCCTTTTGTATAGGGCATCTATGCTAACTTTTTGTTTGCAATGAAAGAATACCTTCCCTATTTTCTCAAATGGAAAACATTTCATTTACTCCATTCATTCATTTCTTACTCATATTCATTCACTTCATTTAAAATCATTCTCTTCTCAATAAATTCGTTCTCATTTCATGCAGGGTTCCCATAATTAACTATATGAATGATTCCGAATCCAATCCCAAGGTAGATTTTGAATGCCTCGAGGTCTCAGCAGAAATTGAAGAGGAGGACGACGAGGCAGAATGCGAGGTCCCTGAGGAGTTGGTAAGGATGATGGCCAACGAAGAAAAGCAAATCATGCCCCACCGAGAAAAAACAAAAATTATGAATTTGAGAACTGATGAAGATAGAAAAAAAGTGGAAATCGGGACTACATTTTCCTCAGAAACTAGGCAGGAACTGATAGCCCTACTCCAAGAGTTCAAGGATGTCTTCGCCTAGACTTACCAAGATATGCCAGGGTTGAATACAGACATAGTGGTGTACAAGCTGCCAACGAGGCCCGAATCTAAACCAGTCCAGCAAAAGCTCAGAAGAATGAGGACTGACATGCTGTTAAAGATCCGAGAAGAGGTAAAAAAGCAGCTTGATGCTAGTTTTCTAGAGATTTCCAAATACCCTGAATGGGTTGCCAACATCGTACTGGTGTTAAAGAAGGATTAAAAGGTCCGAATGTGTGTACATTACAAGGATCTCAATCGAGCAAGCCCTAAAGACAATTTCCCTTTGCCACATATTGACACGTTGGTTGACAATACCGTGGGGCATTCATGGTTCTCATTCATGGATGGTTTCTCAGGGTACAATCAGATAAAGATGGACCCAGAAGACATAGAGAAGACCACATTTGTAACCATGTGGGGCACATTTTATTATAAGGTGATACCTTTCGAACTCAAGAACGCAGGGGCGACTTATCAAAGAGCAATGATGACTCTTTTCCACGATATAATGCACAAAGAGATAGAAGTATAAGTGGATGATATGATCGTTAAATCTCAAACCGAGGAAGAGCATCTTCGAAACCTGAGAAAGCTATTCTAAAGACTATGAAAGTACCAGCTGAAGCTCAACCCAGCCAAATGCACCTTCGCAGTCACATCTGAAAAGCTCTTGGGGTTTGTAGTGAGCAGGAAAGGGATTGAGATCGATCCAGAAAAAATAAAGGCTATCCAGGACCTCCCACCACCTCATACTTAGAAATAAGTTCGAGGCTTCTTGGGAAGGTTGAACTATATCGCCTGTTTCATCTCCAATTGACAGATAAGTACGACCCTGTCTTTAGATTACTCATGAAGAATAACCCAGGGGTCTAGGATGAAGAATGCCAATAAGCTCTAGATAAGATTAAGAAGTACTTGACGAATGCCCCGGTTCTAGTCGCACGGGTACCAGGCAGGCCTTTGATCCTTTACTTGACAGTTTTTGAAAACTTGATGGGTTGCGCGTTGGGGCAACATGATGAGTCTGGGAAAAAGGAAAGAGCCATTTACTACCTAAGTAAGAAGTTCATTGATTGTGAAACACGGTACCCGCCAATTCAGAATCTATGTTGTGCTTTGGTTTGGGCTACCAAAAGGCTTAGACAGTACATGTTGTACCATACCACCTGGTTGATATCCAAATTGAACCCCTTGAAGTTTTTAATGGAAGCACCGGCATTAACGGAAAGGATGGCCCGTTGGCAGATGCTATTATCCGAGTTCGACATTATGTATATGAGCCAAAAAGCTGTGAAAAGAAGTTCTATAGCGGATTTCTTAGGTAGCCATGCTTCAGATGATTATGAATCGTTAAACTTTAATTTCTCGGATGAGGACTTGATGTGCATTACAACTGGGTAGATGTTGTTTTAGATGAAGTCTCGTGGAAGTTTTACTTTTATAGAGCCTCCAATGCCCTTGGCCACGGGATAGGAGCCGTGCTAATTTCTCTGAAAGATGTCTACTATCCCTTCACCAGCGGACTAGAATTCTTTTGCACAAACAACATAGCTGAGTACGAAGCCTGTGTCATGGGACAGAATGCAGCCATCAAAAGAAAGATAAAAGAACTTCGAGTATTCAGAGATTCATCCTTAGTAATCTATCAATTACAGGGAGAATGGGAAACTAGGGATCCGAAACTAGTCAAGTATTATGAGTTGATCCAAGTGCTCGTCAAAGAATTTGAAAATATCAGTTTCACTTACCTTCCTCGAGAAGATAACCAGATGACGGTTGGCAACCCTAGCCTCCATGTTCAAGGTAAATACGAAAGTAGAGATGAAGCCAATTGAAATGCAGACTTTTGAAAGGCTGGCTCACTGCTGTAATGTACAAGAAAAAATAGACGGTAACCCTTGGTATTACGATATCTTGTAATATATCAAGTTTCAAAAGTATCCTGAAGGGGCAAATGAAAATGACCGAAAAATACTCATAAGGATGGCGACAGGATATGTTTTGGATGGGGAGATTATGTACAAAAGAAGCCATGACCAGACGTTGTTGAGATGTGTAGATGCCCAGGAGGTGAAAGATATTTTGACAGAAGTACACGATGGTTTGTGCGGAACACACGCCAATGGTCTGTCAACAGCCCAAAAGATTATGAGATATAGCTATTTCTGGTCGACTATGGAAGGAGACTGCATCGATTACGCCAAAAATGACATAAGTGCCAAATATATGCCGACAAGATCCATGCTCCTCATTTACCTTTACACACCATGAACGTGCCTTGGCCGTTCACAGCATGGGGCATAGATGTCATTGGATAGATTCATCCGAAGGCTTCTAATGGGCATCTTTTTATTTTGGTTGCCATTGATTACTTCACTAAATGGGTGGAGGCAGCATCTTATGTCAATATCACAAGGACAACGGTGTGCAAGTTCATGAAAAAGAAATCATTTGTCGATACGGGTTGCCAGAAAGGATTATCACTGACAATGCTTCTAATCTAAATAACAAATTGATGACTGAGGTGCGCAACCAGTTCAAAATAACACACCATAACTCTACGATCTATCATCCTAAGATCAATGGGGCAGTAGAAGCGGCAAATAAGAACATAAAAAAATCATTGCGAAGACAATAGACACTTACAAAGATTGGCATGAGAAGCTGTCATTTACTTTGTTTGCCTACCGGACATCCATTCGCACATCAACAGGGGCAACACCATATTCTCTAGTGTATGGCACAGAGGTGGTACTACCCATTGAGGTTGAGATTTTGTCATTCAGGGTCCTGAATGAAGTGAAGTTGGATGAATCAGAATGGGTGCAAGCCAGGCTCGATCAGTTAAATCTTATCGAGGAAAAGAAGCTGAAAGCCATTTCCCATGGTCAGATGTACCAAAAATGAATAATGCGGGCATATGATAAGAAAGTACGCCCGAGAGAATTCTGAGAGGGAGATATGGTGCTTAAGAAGATCCTCCCAATTTAGAAAGATTTTTGAGGAAAATGGATGCCTAATTGAGAAGGGCCATATGTCGTCAAGAAGGCCTTTTTAAGAGGAGCGTTGATTTTAACTGAGATGGATGGAGAAGAATTGAAAAATTCCATGAATTCCGATTCGATTAAAAAATATTATGTTTGAAAAAAAAAGAAAAAGAAAAAAAAGGGAAATGATAAAAGAAATTAGGCGAAAACCTAAAAAGGCGTTTCAATAAAAAAAAAGGAGAGCTCAAAGAGAAAACCCCAAAAAGGGCATCTTGAAGCAAATGAAGGATCTAAGTTGAAAACCCATTAAGGGTGGCTCAGATAAATTTTGATCGGGCCTCCAACAAGTAGAACTATCCCCACGAGTGCCAGAAGAAGGAGCTCCGGGCAAAGATTCTATTTTGGTCGATGGGATCACGCATCATTCATACAGTGGATATTTGGGGGTTTTGCATGTCATGTTCTGTTTTCTCTTTTCCTCATGTTTGCCATGACTTTTCTAAAATTGTTCCAAGTCCTTAATGTTAATAAGATCATACTTTTGTTCCTTCATTTCCATGTCTTCTTATTGTTTTTATAAGCATCATTGAAAACAGGTTAACATATACTTATGATAAATAAAAGATTTATGAGCCTTACTATGATCTAACCCTGAGAGTGTAGGTGGTTAGAAGACAGAATCAAATTTGATCTCAAGCCTTCCACATAATGTATGTCAAGGCACAACGAGGTGAATACTTCGGACATCAGAATAAGATAACCAATGTCATGCACCACTCATACTTGTCCGAGGAAATATTCAAGACAACAATAGAGATCTCCCAGGTGAAAACCCGTAAGGGCACCTGAAAAAACTCTCTAAAGCGAAAACTCGAAAGGGCACTTTAGAATTCAGAACTAGAAACTCAGAAAAGAAAGGTTGAAATGGTTGAACCCGACAGTGAGGTGGGGGTACCATCACCAGAAGAAGGAAAAGAAGAGAAAGCAAGCAGAGAATCGAGATTGACTGACTGCGAAAGCATACGCATCAGAATATTGGCATTCATGCATCATGTATAGTTAGGTATCCCTAAGATTAGCAGCATGCTAACTCATTTATCATAACATTTTGTCTATTTTAATCAGGTGCTTACAGGTTACCAATGACTTTGATCTGTGACTTCGTTCTGAAGATATGGATTTATTTCAAGAAAGACCTCGACAGCCTTAGTAGCGTGAGTCCAGAAAGATCGGTAGCCAGTTTGGCATGAACCCCTAATTCAAAGATAAAGGTTCTATATAGGAAGGGCCTATATTTTCGAGCCAGTGTAGTGAAAGGTTCTATATAGGAAAAACACTTAACTCTGAGATTTCAGAAGCTAAAGGTTCTATATAGGAAGGACTTACGGATCCAGGGTTTGAAGACTAACAGTTCTATATAGGAAGAACTCCCGGTCGGAAGAATTCATCCATGACGTAGAAGGTTTTATATAGGAAAAACCCACCGCGTTGAAGGATAAGAGTTCTATATAAGAAGGACTCCAAGCTTTACCGTCTCAGAGTGAAAAGTTCCATATAGGAGGGACTCGCAACTCGAGGCTTCAGAGTGAAAGGTTCTGTATATGAAGAACCCTTACTCCAGGATTTCAAGGTAAAAAGTTCTATATTGGAAGAGCTTTTAGTCCAGAGGATCCGCTTAAGAAAGCGAAAGGTTATATATAGGAAGAGCATGTAGCTCCAAGATCGGAAGGTAAATAAGTTCTATATAGGAAGAACTTACGAGCCTGAAGATTTAGCCGAGCAAAAATGGAGAGTTCCAGAAGAACACGTGATTTCGAAGCTACAAACAAGGAAGTCGGATAAAAATAAGTGTTTGTGATCTTTGCTTTGTTCCCGTTCCACGGGAACAAGCAAAGAGGGGCAACTGTAATCACTCATTTTTATCTGGTTTGTAATTATCATATTAGTAAATTAGCTTAATAATCAATATATGGCATGTATACATATTATATTATATGTGTGATTAGAATATGTATAATGTGTGTGATATGTGTGAGTGCATGCATATTATACGTATTATGTATGTGTACGTGTTAATATTTATTATAGTATATGTGTGTCATATATATGTATACTTTATGTGTGTGCATTATGTGTATGATTGTATATGCGTGTATGTTTGAATATGATATTAATTAAAAAAATATGTTATATATTAATATTTGTATGTATGCTTGTACGTATGTATATTATGTGTGCATGTATTGTTGTCATTATTATGATTATTAAACATCAATATTAATATTAATATTATTGGGCTAAATTAAAATAAAAATCCAAAAAATATATTAAACCCAAATAAACAAAGTCTACAGTCCAATATGTATTACAAACCCAAATATTGAATGTTACAAGGCCCATTTTCAGCCCGAGCCAGACTTAGCCAAACCTTAATTCTTATCTGCCCTAATTTCTTCTTTTTCCCTTGCAGCCGCACGATCTGAGCCGTTGGATCAAGATTTGATCCAACGGCCCAGATCAAGTGAGGACCCTCCAGCTGGCGCGCATGTGATGCACTCTCTAGACTGTTTTCTCCTCACGCGTGTGTGTAGAACAGGCGCTGACCGTTCGGATACCAAGATGCCACGTGGCGCAATCTGGTGCAGTCCTCCTAATTTCCAAAGCACATCTGAGCCGTCTGATTTCTAAGCAACCTCAACCGTTGGAGCAGATATGATCCAATAGCCCAGGATGCTTCTGGTCAAACGGTCACCTCTACCAGCTCCCTTACGTGGCTACTTCGCCGCTACCGTCGTACGCTCACGCCTCACCAAGCATGGCCGGGCATGCCAAAATCACAAAAAAGAGGGATTATCAGTGCCAAATCGAACCAAAATATGTACTTTATGTCCTATTTCTACCAAACAAAAGAAAATATATATGTAAACAATCATTCATGAGTTTTTTCAGTAACCAGAAATACAAAAGAAAAAGAGAACAAAATTCCCAGTGGTATTTTTTTCTCCCTCTTTTCTTTCTATGCATGCATGAACACAAAAAGATAGTAAAACAACCAAACATCATATACCTTACTCGGTTCGTATCTCACCGGCAACAAGCCCTAAAGGGGTGAGCCGTTTAAGGGGGTTTTTATTCTTTTTCGAAACATTAGAGGCTTAGGGTTTTCTTCTTTTTGGTTTAAAAACAAAGGGGAGGGTGTTATTTGGTTTCTGTTTGGAAGTTTCAGGTGGCCGGAGGTTGTGGTCAAGGAAGGCTAGAGGCGGCCGTTACACCCTCACCTCGCCTGAGACTGATGGTCCACGGTGGCCGAAGGGAGATTTTGGGGTTGTGATTTTTAAAATATCTGAGGGAATGGGAGCCTTTTATCCTAAGGGTAAAAAATGGCAAAAGATTAAAATTTGGCCAGATTAGAGGGTTTTATAGAGTTTTTATTTTTTAAAATGGTCTAATTACCTGCTAAGGACCCTCGTGTTTCTGGATTTTTCAAAACTGTCTCGCCCCTTGGTCAATTTACAGGTCTGATCCCTCTGGCTTTTCGAAATCCTTTAATTCAGTCACTATATTAAACAAATCCAGATTTTTAAAGGGGAAAACACGCCCTTAATCCCTCCGCGTTTTCAAAATTTTCAATCTGAGCTTGCCCCTTGGTTTAATTACACGTTCAGTCCTTGCAAGTTTATTCCAGTTTTTAATTTAATCCTTAAATGTGTGATTTCCTCTTTTAATTACTGTCCCCTTTGTTTCGTTTTAGTTCATTTCAGTCTCTTGGTAAATTTTAAATATTTATGTCATTATGTTTTTTATTATGTGTCTCTTACGCATGTTTATATTGCTCATTATACTCATGTATGTCCTTTTTTATGTTTATTTATGCTTTTTTTAATATGTGTTATTTCATGTTTTGATGTTTTGATTTATTTGTATTGTTGTACACATGTTTGTTCTATGTAGTATGTTTTAGCTTAGTTTGCATGTCAAGTCTATGTGATTCTTCATGTTTTTTTTGTGTTTCGGTTAGCATATTATGTGCGTTTATTTATGTTTTTATAACATGTGTTTTATCATGCTAGTGTATCATTTAGTTTATTTGTCTATGTTACATATGTGTGTTTTGGTTAAGTGATCATGTTTAGTTTAGTTGTTTATCATATATCTGTGTTATAGTATGTTTTGTTTTTGTTTTGTATTTTAGGTTACATGTTTCAATGGGTGTTTTTTTGTTTTACATATTAATATCATGACATGTTTTTTAGCGTATGTATGTAATTTGAGTCATATAATAAAGTTAGTGTAGTATGGTCATCATGTTGTTTTAGTATCATATTATGTATATGTCATGCATACGTTGCATTGTTTTTTATTTATTTTATTATTACTTTAAAACATATGATGCATATAATTAGTTCATTTTGAAGTATGTTTCTTTCTTTTTCACGTATTCTTGTTTACGCTTTGTTCTTTATTATTATGATATGTCATGTTTTTTGTTCATGTTTTATTTTATTTTATTTTTGTTCGATATTATGATATTCATGTTTTATGTTTCTAATAACATGTCTTTGTGAATATTTATTCTATAATGTTTTTGTTAAGTTTGCATAACGGATATATATTTTTGTCAATGTGGTACCTTTTTATTCGAGCATAAACGTTGCCAGTATCAAACGCAATGATGGTGGTCTATCGGTTTACTCTCGAATAACGGGGTCCTTAAAATATACTCGCAATTATAACCGAATCTTAATGTAATCGTCACTTTAATCTAGAAAATCTAATATTAATAAAGTGGTAATTATTAAAGTACCAATTTTGGGCAGTGTGGGAGTGCTAATCCTTCCCCATCCGTAACCGACTCCCGAGCCCAACAGTTTTCAAAACTATGGTTTTACGGTGTCCGACATACCTCAGTGGCCAATGGCGACTCTATTTTGAAATAAAACACGGTTTTTCTAAAACCTCGCGGAATAAATGTTTTAATACCCGAAAGACCTCCAAACACACCTAAAAACCTCGTTTTATTTAGCGAAGAAAAGGATATCGCTACAGATATCCAAAGCATAAAATCCAACAATATCCAAAATATCAAAAACATAAACCAAACATAAAGCCATAGGAAATAATAAAGGAACATAGGTGCATAAAAACCAAATAAGTCTATATGATATGATATGCAAAGGACTAAGCCTAAGGGGCATCATTATCATTGTCATCGACCTCTTCATCATCGTTATCTCCATGAACGTGACCACGCCACTCATGATGAAAAGCGATAAAAGATATGTCCATAGCAGATACCCGATGCTCCATGGTAGTTAATCTTGCATCCATGGAAGTCAATCTTGTGTCTATGGTGTCGAAACTCGTATCCATTGCGGCAAACTTTCCATCAAGATAGGTCATGAGAGCATCAAGGGAAGGTGGAGCAACCGAAGCCGTGGGAGCATCCTCGATCAGAGCAATATCCTCTGGACCTTCATCACAAGTATTTGGATCCTGAATCCATTCATCATTTTATGAAGTGAAACTTGACTTTTCTAAGAGATCTAGCATCTATAAACTCGGTAAGGGGACACATTAGATCATAGGAACAATCTATGTTAAGCTTGTGGAAGATGTGGCTAAGGATATTTCCATATGTGAAAAACTTCACAAGGGTGGTGTGACGGTTGTTGACGATGTGAACCATCTCGACGAAGATAATTTGAGCTAGGTTAGGGCGTTTACCTTCATATAAGCAATAGAGCCAAAAGTCATCCATCATACAAATTGTGGACCACTTACCCCCGAATGATCGAAACCACCAAGTAATAAGGAGGTGAAGGAAACGTTCATGAGCTTCTAGAACTTTAACTAAGCCACTATAGGCTTGGGGAAAAAAGTTTCATCGTCTATACCTATGTTCTCCATTTCTAATAGGGTGGCTATCTTTTGGGCATCAAGAGAAAATTTTTTACCCATAACATAAGATTCAAGAGCAATGGTTTCAGTTTTGTCTTGGTTGAAAACACACCTAGCATTTGAGTAAAAGATACGAACAAGTTTTTTGTAAACAAAACCCGAAACTTGAAGAAAATACATGAATTTCCATTCTTTCGTCAAATCAAGATATTTAGAACCAAATTCATCAGAGCACAGATAAGCATAGTTAACGATTCGCTCACGATGAACAATAAAATTTTGAAATTGTTTGTAAAATTTTATTTGGTGAGGATTACTTGATTCATTAAAACTTAGGGTATAAAGTTGGGCAAGATTGGGTTTGGTACTATTATTGAAATTGGAGGAACTAGCACTGGGATCGTTTCTGGGAGGCTTGGTTTAAGGGTTTGGATATAAAACCTGTAAAATTCAAACCACAAAAATATATGTATGCAAATACATCAAATTCAATCCAATAAACAAACCAATAATAAAGGTAATATAAAAATCTATAATTTATAGTTTAAAATCATATACAAGTATAAAGAAAAATTTTCATAAGTTTAAAACTTGAAATCTGTAAAATATTTTATCCGAGTATAAATATATATTCAAATAACAAATTTTTAGTTTTAAAAAAACTTTTGTAAAAACTTTGAAACTATGGATTTATACATCCTAAAAACTATAGAAATGTATAGAGATTTGAAAAAGTATACAAATAGGGTTTTTTTACCTTGAGATATGGATGAATGGGTGAATAAGGAGATGAATCGCACAAACCTTGATGAATATCACTTGGGTTTGACGTGGAAAACAAAAGCCCCAAAAAAGATTTGAGTATTTTTGATGAAAAGTTGAGAGATTTAGAAGGTTTTTATAGGAAAATTCGGGTAGGGTTTTTGGTGAAAAGAGGTGGACTTTAAAACTAATTAGGCAAGCCTCTTTTAATGCCCAGACATGCATGTATCGATACATCTAATTAGCGTACCGAAATGCCGCGTACCGGTACAGAACAAGCTCGTACCGATCTTCAATACTTATCGGTACATATATATCTATACCGAAATATTGCCACTAAAAACCTGTACCAGTACGGTAACCCCTGTACTTGTACCCTTTAGCTAGAATGTTCAATTTTGGCTAAAAATGACCAAAAATCGATTTTAATCAAATCCATATGCATGTTTATGATGTATGAGCAACATGTATAGGCATTCAAAGATACATATTCCCTCTAATTATATGAATAGATGCATTCAAGTAGAAGATCACATAAACATGAAATTCATACAAATTCAAGGAATATTTAAGAACAAACAAAGGCTCTAAGGTTCAAGAAAGGCTTGTAAGACCTAACTCTTTCCTAGAGTCTAAAAATGCTCTTTATCTAAAGGTTTGGTAAAGATATCCGCTACTTGATGCAAGGTATCTACATACTCTAGAACTACATCATCTTTTATGGCATGATCTCTAATGAAATGATGTCTTATCTCTATATGCTTGGTTCTAGAATGTTCAATGATATTTTTAGTGAGACAAATAGAACTTGTATTGTCACACTTTATGGGAATGGTACCTATATCAATTCCATAATCTAAGAGTTGTTGTTTCATCCATAGGACTTGAGCACAATAACTACCGACCGAAATACATTCTGCCTCAGTGGTAGATAGAGTAACGCTATTTTGTTTCTTAGAAAATCATGATATAAGCATGTTACCTAGGAAATGACAAGTATTAGAGGTACTCTTTCTATCTATCTTACAACCTCCATAATCCGTATCAGAATAAGCATGCAAACTAAAGGATAAGTCTCTAGGATACCAAATACCTAAACTAGGTGTATCTCCAAGGTATCTAAAAATTCTCTTAATGGCTTGTAAATGCGATTCTCTAGGACTAGCTTGAAATCTAGCACATAAGCAAACATTAAACATGATATTCGGTCTACTTGTTGTAAGATAAATCAAAGATCCTATCATAGATCTATAAAGCTTAAGATCGACACATTTACCTCCTTCATCTTTGTCAAGCTTTGTAGATGATCCTATTGGAGTGGCTTGAGGCTTCACATTCTCTACGTCAAACTTCTTGAGCATATCCTTGATGTACTTTGCTTGATTGATGAAGATACCATCCTTTCTATGTTTGATTTAGAGTCCCAAGAAGAATGAGAGCTCCCCCATCATGCTCATTTCGAACTCACCTTGCATTAACTTAGCAAATTCTTGGCAAAGAGATTCATTAGTAGAACCAAAAATAATATCATCAGCATAAATTTGAACTACTAAAATATCATTGCCTTTTCTTTTAATAAAAAGTGTAGTATCAACCTTCCCTTTGTCAAAACCTTTTTCAATTATAAAAATTGATAACCTTTCATACCAAGCTCTAGGAGCTTGTTTCAAACCATAAAATGCTTTTGAAAGTTTGAAAACATGGTTTGGATATTTTGGATCTTCAAAACTGTGAGGTTGTTCCAATACAATTCTTCATTTATAAAACCATTTAGAAAAACACTTTTAACATTCATTTGAAAAGGCTTGAATTCATTAAAACATGCAAATGCAAGCAACATCCTAATAGCTTCTATTCTAGCTTTGGGTGCATATGTTTCATCAAAATCAATTCCTTCTTCTTGAGTGTAACCTTGAGCAATAAGTCTAGCCGTGTTTCCCACTAAGTTACCACTCTCATCAAGTTTGTTTCTAAAAACTCATTTAGTACCTATTGTAGATTTATTACTATGCATATCAACTAATGTCCAAACTTGACTCCTCTCAAATTGATTTAACTCTTCTTACATAGCCAATATCCAATAATCATCATTTAATGATTTTTCATATTTTTAGGCTTTATACATGAGATAAATGCAACATAATTACATGTTGAACTCCTTTGGGTAGGAGACCTCCATTTCCTCTAGAGACACGTCCTTTAAGGCTTCTAGAGGTGGATCTTGTGGTTCTTCTTTTGATGGAACTTTATCTACCTTTAATGATTGTCCTTCACAATCATTGGCTTTCAAAATTCCTACATCATCATCACAAGTATCCTTCTTTAGAAGGAGGTTATCATCAAAAAAAACATGTATAGATTCTTCAACCACTAAAATTCTTTTATTAAATACAAGATAAGCTTTAGAGTTTAAAGAGTAACGAAGAAAAATGCCTTCATCACTTTTTGCATCAAACTTGCCTAAATTGTCTTTTCTATTGTTTAAAACAAAATATTTGCATCCAAAAGAATGAAAATGGCTAATGTTAAGCTTTTTATTTTTGAAAAGCTTATAAGGGGTTTTCTTTAAAAGAGGCCTAACCTTTACTCGGTTAACAATATAGAAAGCGGTATTTGTGGATTCCGCCCTAAAATACTTTGGCAAATTATTTTCACAAAGCATGGTTCTAGCCATTTCTTCTAAAGTTCTATTTTTCCTCTCTACAACCCCATTTTATTGAAGGGTGCGATGAGCCGAAATTTTTTTACTAATATCATTAGAGTTGCAAAACTCTTCAAAACCAATATTTTGAAATTTGATTCCATGGTCACTCCTAACATGAGAAATAGAGTGACTAACATCATTTTGGTTTGCTTTTAAAAATGTGATGAATTTTTTTGAACCCTCATCTTTTGTACTTAAAAATAGAACCCAAGTAAATCTAGAGTAATCATCAACAAGCACAAAATCATATTGTTTTCCACCCAAGCTCATAGTCCTAATAGGGACAAGAAATCTATATGGATCAATTGTAATATCCTACTTGTTGATACATCATTAATGGATTTAAAAGAAACTCTTTTATGTTTGCCTTTAGCACATGCATCACAAATTTTATCAAAGGAAAACTTGATTTTAGGCAAACCTCTTACTAGATCATTAGAAATTAATTTTTCCAAAACACTCATGCTAGAATTTCCTAGTTTTCTATGCCACAACCAAGAATCATGCTCATCTTTAGCAACAAAACATGCATTGGCAATATGAATGTCATCTAGATGCACCTTAAAAATATTTCCTATTCTATGACCAATAAGCACAATTTTATTAGATGAAATGTCAATTATTTTACAACCATTAGAATCAAAGAAGATATTGAATCCTTTATCATATAATTGGCTTATGCTTAACAAATTATGTTTTAGATCGTTGACAAACAAAACCTTATCAATAAGTATAGAAGAGTGATTACCAATGGAACCAATTCTTTGAATATGGTCTTTGGAGTTGTCACCAAATGTCACTACTCCTCCACTTTTTGGCTTTAGCTCCAAAAACTGACTCTTGTCACCGGTCATGTGTCTCGAGCATCCACTATCAAGGTACCATGAAATTGAACTTGAAGTTTGGGCCTTGTAGCAATGCTCCCCCTACAAACATAGAATCAAGTCTTGATTTTTGGTACCCAAATTTTTTTGGGTCCATGAGTATTAGCTCTTAAAATCTTGGTTCCTTTGGGAATCCAAGAAGCAATAGCATCAACATTATTGGAAGTTAAGTGTTCCTTAAGAAACCAAACACTCCTAACATTCTTACCAATGGAAGGCCTTTGGAAGTGTTGAGAGGCTCGAACGATCAACCGAGATAGCCAAGAGGGGCTGAATTAAGTTTTTGCTTTTATGGATGAAAACCTAAGTAATAAAAATATGACACGATGATTTATAGTGGTTCAACTTCTAAACCAAGTATACCTCCACTACTTTAGCTATCAACGCTAAGGATTTTCCACAAATTCACTAATTTGTCTTTCTTTTTTCTGATTCAAGGAGATAACCCTTACAACCAAAACTTATACCCCAAAGTCTTGAAAACCTCTCTTACAAGAGAAAACAAATTTAGCAAACAATGAAAACCCTTACAAGGTAAATGTGTTTGCACAATTAAGCACTCACCCAAACCTAGACACTTGAGCAATACTGAAAATTGAAGCTCACAAGTGTTTTCTAATGAAAAATATGACTTTTAAGCTCAAATACAAATTTCTCTATACATGAATGTTGGTAGTTGGTTTCTTGTTGTTGGAGCTTGATTGATCATTTTTAAACCCTATAATGAGTTTATGGCCCTTACTAGCCATTGGGGTTGATTTGGAGCTGTTGGGGACTTTAATTCCAGTATTAAATGCACTTTTGATGCAGGGCATATCGGTACCTGCCTAAAAGAAGAAAGAGTTGTTCGGAATTTATAACAAAGGGTATCGGTACACGACACAAGTGTATCAGTACAAGTCTCTGGGTATCGATACCGTTGATGCCATATCAGTACACTAATTGGCTACCATAATTTGGAGTTTTGGAGAAACAAAAGGGCGTATCGGTACGGGCAAAATGGGTATCGGTAGGTTGACTGAGTATCAATACCAAGGAAAGGGTATCGGTACTCAAAGCCTATTTTTGACACCTTGGCTATTTTGAAAACATTTAAACAAGTCAAAAACCCTTTGAAAACCTTTAAAACATATTTTTCAAGTTTATGGACTTTTGAAATATTTTTTCCAATTTGTTTAAGTCTAAAAATATTTTTCATTTAAGTTATATCAAAATCAAATATCTCAACAATCTCCCCATTTTTGATATAATGAAACCACTTGAAATTTTGTTTTTAAAAAAATTCCCCTAAGAAAAGTAATTTTTTAAAAAAGATAATATTTTTTAAAAATATTTAAAGCTCCCCATTTTTCTTTTTGAAACTAAAATTTTCAAACCTATCACTGCCCTTTTTTTATATCAAAAAATAATTTCAAAAATAAGTTTGAAATCACATTTAAGTTCAAAACACCAATTGTTGAAAGGCTGATAGCAATCGTTGGAAATTTAGAACCAATTGATAGAAAATACCAATTATTGGTGTAAAATAACAATGGAAAAAAGAGACCAACAAATTTTACATGAAAGAATTTAAAAAAATGGCTACCCCTTAATCAAGCATCAATAAAATTATTAATCCAACAATTCAAGAAAAAATATTGAATTTTAAATAAATAAATCAAATAAATACAAGAAATTCAATTAAACATGCTATATATCAAAATATATTATTATGCACACAAAGCATGGCAAAAAGGAGAGAAAACGGTCCATTTTTTGTTGTACCTACCGGTACGGTATCGACCGTATCGGTACTGTTTGAAGTTTGTATCGATGCGGTATGGGCTATACTAGTACCGAAGGCACGAAACTGGTAAAAAAATACAAGAGAACAACTTAAAAGGCCTTACAACTTAGTTTTAAGTTCATAAAAGACTCTATTAAGTCCTATATACACATTTTGCATATATTGCTACACATGTTTCTCAATAATCATCAATTAAAACATACAAAGCATGAATTTCACCAAATATTACAAGTTTAAGGCCAAAAAACATAGATATAAGCATACTAGGCCAAAAACATGTAACTCATGCAATTGAGACTCCCTCTATCTATATGCAATTAGGCACAACATGGAGTCATACAAAAATGCTTAGATTATAGAAAATCAAACATTAGAGACAAGATCAAGCAATTGCATGAAACTTAAATTTACCACTTGAACCAAGGTAGGATGTTAAGTCTATCCTTCTTCAAGTGTCTTTCCTCCTTCTTGTGTCAAGAACTTCCAAAATTTTGACTTTGTTATCAATGGCTCAAGCACACCTACAAATAGACAATCATTTTTGTTTTGGTATCTAAATTGCTTTGGTTCCATTGGCATTAGTCTCAAAAAATTTAGTTCCCTTTGAAATCCATTTTTCAATGTCTTCTTTTTTGTTTGAAGAAATTAGTTCCTTAGGGACGCCAAATATTTTAAACCATTTTTCCTTTGAAAAAAATAGGGGAATTATATTGTCTAACATAAAAATTTGATTTTACAAAATTATTTTTGGAGCAATCTCCATTTCTCTTTTCAAAGCTTTTGTAAATCAAATCTTTTTCTCTTTTAAGACCATCTAACTCTTTTTGATGATCTTCTTGAACTTTTTGAAGCAAGTTTTGTAAATCAAAATTCTTTTTCTCAAAGTCCTTGAGCTTTGCTTCAAGTTCATTTTTAGTTTTAAAAATCAAATCATTTTGAATTTTCAAATTTGAGACTATTTTCTTGTTTTTCAAAATGTGATTTTTAAACTCCAAAACCAAATCATCATAGGCATCTTGTAATTCATCAAAAGTATACAAAGTTGAAGTAGATTAATTAGAAGTCACACTTGAATCTTCTTCGATGGCCATCAGACAAAGGTTGGCTACCTCATCACCGGTAGAGTCCTCTTCATCACTCTATGTAGCTACAAATACCTTTTTCTTATGGCTTGATCCCTTCTTCTTCACCTTTGGACAATCATACTTGATGTGTCCCACCTTCTTGCATTCAAAGCATGTAATGGGATCCCTCATCTTCATTCTCGATTCATGTCTTGATTCTTCCTTTTCTTGCTTTATGAATCGAGTGAACTTCTTGAAGAGCTTGGCCATCTCTTCTTCTTCACTATCCTCTCCACTTGAATCTTATTGTTGGCTTGTGGAGGATTTAAGTGCAACATTCAAATCTTCAATGCCTTGTTCTTATTTCTTCTTCATTTCATAAGCTAGCAAAGATCCCATAAGCTCGTCAAGCTTGAGCTCCTTCAAATTCTTTGCTTCAATAATTGTGGTCTTCTTGGAATCCCATGAATCGGGAAGTGAGTAAATCAACTTCCTCACATGCTTGTCCTATAGAATCACTTCTCCATAGTCTTTATGTAATACCCCAATATTTGGCTAGTGACCAAAACGTAAATACTTAAAAGTTGGTGGTTTAGTTCAGTGACTAAAACGTAAACTTTTAAAATTTGGTGACTAGAGTAAAAATTTAAGAAAAGTTTAGGGATTATGGTAATTTTCCCATATATTACTTTATATTCCATAAATGAATAGTTTATCCCGATATAATAATTTTGGTGGGAATCAAATTTTAAATACGAGATTTGTGTAAAAAGTTATACAAAGAATGAGTTTCGGTAATTAATTCAGGCAATTGTTTGAGCTCAAATTATTACAAAAAAATTATGGAAGTCTTAGGAAGACTCGAGGAATATGATATTGTGGTTTTTGAATCATTTTATTTAATTTAAATTTGATTCTATGCAACATTTGGTGTAATAGATGAAAATGGCATTTTTAAAGATAAGTTGATTCATTAATGGCAAAATGATCATTTTGCCTATACTTTTTAAATATATTAAGTTATGGAAAAGTAAGGAGCCAAGGTGTCAACATGTTATTGGTTATAATTATGGGGTAAAATAGTCATTTGACTATTAAAGAGATTTTTTATTAAATATGGTTAAGTAAAGCCATTTGGCATGAAAATAAAGAAAAGTATGGAATTATCTCATTTTTTTCTCCATTTACCGTGAGCTTCCAAGCTTGGTAAGAATTGTTTTTCAATTTTTGAACCTTATTTGGTTGATTTTTGAATTAAGACATGAAACAAAGATTTCTTCTCCATGGAATTCTCTTTTTAAAGAAATTAGGGGGAAATATTGCAAAAATTATTTTAGTGATGGAATGATTAGAATGATGTTTTTCATGCTTGAATATGTCATTTGGAAGAAGAAAACACTCCCTTATGACTATTTTACAATTCGGTTAAAGTAAAGGACTTGTTTAGAAATTGTGAAAAATGGAAGGTTTAAATGAAACATTGATATATTGTTGATTCGAATTCGCATTTGAAGAATTTTTATGAATTCCCTATAGTGCTTGCCGAATTGATTGATGTATACTAATGTATACATTCAATTTTGGTTATTGCATATTTGATTTAAATATAGAGTCTGAGAAAGTTCGAGACTGAATTGAACAAACAAGAAAGTCAAGGATCAAGGATTGAGTGATACTCTTCAAACTCGGGTATTTAGTACAGGCAATGAGGTGAGTGCATTTATATGTTTTGAAATGTATTTAGGAAGACTTGCGAAAAGTCAACATATATAATTTTATCAAATTGATAATATTGATTTTCGTATAAAATATGATATTTTCACAAGCATAAAATAAAGTTTTGGTACATGGTGGGGTATGAACTGTGCTAATGTGTTTTGTTTATGATAATTTTATTATCATATATCAATGATATGTTATAGAATGATTTATGGTATAATGGATTATGAATTGTCCCATTATTTTGATTTATCGATGATAAGTTATTTACCATCTATAGAATGATATATCGCAAAGGTAATGATATTGTTTTATTGCCCAAGATTACCATTGAGAGTAACAATATATTGGCATGCCATAGATTCTAACAGCTGCGCCCGACACTTTATGTGTCTAGTGATTATTTGACACTTTATGTGTCTAGGATTATCGACACTTTATGCGTCTAGTGATTATCGGTCTTTATGGTCTAGTGTTTATCGGTCTTTATGACCTAGTAGTCTGGGACTACACTACTCACATACTTAGTTTCTCTCACATGTACGTCTTGGGCTAGTGAAAAAGACTTTTACAAAATGATTTTAATGTTATTCAATCTTGCTATAAAGCAATATCGATTTGAAATGAATTTGAATAAGAATTGTCTATACTATTTTTAAAAGTTAATTACTATTGATTTAATGATTACATTATAATGTCTCACTAAGTTCATACTTAGCGTGTGTTTTGCCTGTGCACAAGTAGGATTATACGGTTCAGTTTTTAAACAATGGCGGTTTGCATCACCTCGTGGACGATGACACATTACAGGTTATCATAATAATATTTTGATCCTAGGTGTCATTTTTGTTAAGTGTCATGTATAATGTTAAACATGCTTATTTTGCATAAATAACTTTTTAAGTATGTTAAGGCTAGTAATATCTATAAATGAAGTATGGTTTAGTATATTTACTATGTGAATTGGAATGATTTATGAGTAGTTAGCGGGCTTATAATTGGAATAGATAAAAACAATCATGAAAATCTACATTAGGCAATAAGTTTGAAAAATTGCCATAAATTCCATAAATCGAATTAGAAGGTGAACCTTATATGTATGAACTATAAATTGAGTCTAGTTCCTTTTAAAACAAACAATAACTGATCTCGATATGTATTTTTAAAGATATGAATTTTTAAGTGTTGATAGGTTAGAAAACAGGACAACGGTTTACTAGAAAAATTGCATTGTGCCGTGACTTTGAAGAATTTTCATAATTTGTGTATATTGAATATGAGTTATTAATTTATATGGTTAAAAGTTTAGTGAATCTAGTTTAATTAAAATTTTAAATAATGAATTTTTGATGTCTATAAAAATTTATAAAAAATTTTTGATCAAGAACAGTGTAGGCTGCCAGTTTAAGTTTCGATAATGAAAATTATTTTAACTTTGTTTTGTAACATCATCGACTCATGTTTGGTAACAAATACGGGAAAGAGGCGTTACACTTTAAGTCCATTCGCAATGGTGAAGAATCAATCATACATAGCTTTGATGTCTTCCGTTGGGTCCATCTTGAAATTCTCATACTCAAGGTTGACAAGACCAATCTTGTTTTCCTTTACTTTATTTGTTCCTTCATGAGGGACTTCAAACTTATCCAAATCTTGTTCTCTCAGACCCACCATGAAGAAAGTTTTGTTGATGCTTGAGGGCATAATTTTGGTTCCTGCTCCTTCATTACCATGTCCATCGTAAATGTTGGAACAATACACTATAATTATAGCTTAGTATTTAATCTTGCTTGACTTATATTATATTTCCTATGGATTCATCTATTCTTCCAACCTCATGTGAATAATCAAAGATTATAAACCATGAAGAAGTTTTCAGGAAAGTTAAAAGTAGAGACTAGATGATATTCAAAGCTCAAAATTTTCAAATCGAAACAATAGGAATTGTAAAATTATTAAGTAAATAAAATCCAACTTCATATCCTACACCAAACCTTAAAAATTCAAATAAGAAAACAGAAAAAAAATAAAACTCAGAAAAGAGAAGCAGGATGAATCTGCTGTTGATAAATCTACGAAATTGCAAGATCAAGAGTATGACCTTAAATAAACAATGTTGCAAAGCCTTAATAGAAATGCAGGAATAGCCCAATGGTGGTTTGGGTGCTTGTTTTTTATTCAGTTAGCGTCGGTTCAAATTTCACCAACCATAATTTTATCCTTTTATTGTTTCCTTGCTTAGATGATTAAATTATTTAAATTAAATTAAAATATATAAGTAACATGACTAAATGTATAATTACATAATTAAATTATTTGTATAATTACACATTTGATCAAATATTAGTTATCTGTTATATTAATTTGGTCTTAATCTTAATTTAATCTATAAAAAATGTTATCAACTTTAATTTAAATATTATATCTCTATAGTGGTTTAAATAGTTTTTATGTGCCCCAAATGTGTCATGTTCGAGTCCTCTTAATCCATATTTATTTTTTTCTAACATTAACAACAAACTAAAACATAAAATACATTTTGTAATTTATATCACAAATTGACATATGACAAAGTCACCGCCGATCGGAGGAGAAAATAAATTTATTAAATAAAAAATAAATAGTTAAATCCCTCCCATAATGTGATGATACGTGTTGCCACCTAATTAAGTGATTATTTTATTTAATTAAATTAAAACTAAGACCAAACTAATATAACATGTAATTAATATAGACTAAATGTGTAATTGTATAAAATTTTAACTATTATGTCATTTTTCTTATTAAATTTTAATAGTCGATGATTTAATTAAAATCAATTAAAAAATTTTATAATGTAATTATCTATTTTTTAGTTCAATAGTCAAAATAATATCGATACAGTTTTACCCTTTTTTTTTTTTAAGTCAATTGATGAAGGTATAATCTTACTAATACTTCTGTGATCGTAGATATCACTATTTTCTTTTAAGAAATTAATTCCGAGAAAAACACAAAACAATTGGCTCATAAACGTTGACTAATGATCGAAGATACCTGCCTTCCAAATTCAATCCACAACCAAAGAAAAATATCCATGGCAGACCAGCACAGCGAACCCACCACAACTGAAACCTCACTTTCTTAGCCAAGAATGAAAGATTTTGACGTCATCCTTGGCACTTCCTCCGTTCCCAACTCCCCAACACCGCCCAATCTCCGCCACCACCACCACCACCGTCACAGCCACCGCTCCTCACCCAACAAAACCAACTCATCTTTCCACAAGCTCTCTCCTTCCGAAAAACAACGACAACCCATCTCTTCTTCAATCCCCACCGTCCGTTCTCATCAACGCCCTCACCCTCCCCTCTCCTCCACCGTCCGATGGAACCCCACTTCCCGCCGCGATTCCCCACTCAAGTACTACGTCGACCTCGCTTCGAAGCTGGCGGAGGATGGCCGTCTTGAGGACTTTGCAATGACGGTGGAAATGGTCGTTGCTTCTGGTGTCAATGCTTCGCGTTTTGCCTCTATTTTGAGTGTTGAGCTTGTTTCTAAAGGGGTTGCTTTGAGTGTTCGAGAAGGGAAAGTTAAAAGTGTTGTTCAAGTGTTTAAGAAACTTGAGAAGCTTGGGGTTGCTTCTCTGAAGTTGGTTAATGGGGTTGGTTTGGATTCTCTGAAAAAGGAGTTTCAAAGGATTTTGGGTTCTGGTGAAGTGGAGGAAGCTGTTGATTTGTTGGAATCTTGAATAGGTAACCATTAATCAAGCAATGTTGAGAAATACTGTTTTTCTATACAAAATATACACTTTATAACTTTATACATCGGATGTGGGTACTTAAAAGGAAAAAAATAGTATATGTTGCTATGTAATTAAGTTAATTAGACTCTCAGCTGTCAGCAGCTGAACTGCTTGATAGTAGTAATTGTTTTTTTTTTTTTTTGGGGGGGGGGGAGGAGTTATGTGTTACTTTATGAAACTTGAATTATTGTTATGCAATTACTACTCTGTTGTTTCAACTTGCAAGGTTCATTGTGTTGCTTGACAGATGTTTTTCTTAATCCAGGTTTTCAATTTACAGTCAAGGAACTAGCGAATCCATCACACATTGTAAAAATCTGTGTTGGTAAAAGAAACCCAATTCTGGCAACAAGGTATAAATTCTACTTCCTTTACTTTTTATCAAATCTGGTAAAACATTACTCAGTGTAGCTTCAATGATTTCAGAGACCAATGCTCTTTTTTTAACTTTTTGGGTTGGCCAGTGCTAATTCTTAGAATATTTGCATTGAAGGTATGCTTGCCTATTGCCACATGCCCATATAATGTTCTGTAGCATTATATGTGAATTTGGAAAGAATAGGGACTTGGCATCTGCATTGACGGCATATGAAGCGTCCAAGAAGAACTTGAGTGGTCCTAATATGTTTCTATACCGTGCTATAATCGACACTTGTGGTCTCTGTGGTGATTACATGAAATCTAGAGAAATTTACAAGGTATTTTCTCACCTGCCTTCTGAAGATCTATGAAATTTTCTTCCTAGTGTTTCACTTGGTTAGAGTTCTGCCCTAAGGCCAACAAAAAATTCTAACCATCCTCCACTCCCCAAACTCTTATTGCTGCTAATGTGATTGTAACTGGCTTGATTCAATGTGTATGCAGTATGGACAGTTTGATCATCATTTCAATGCTTTTCATGTAAAAGCATCCCTTGTTTTGTCACATTTCTAGAGTTTGATCTTCTAATGAGATTTGGCTTACTTTTTACATTTGTTTCGCAGGAGGACTTGGTCCATGAAAGGGTCACTCCAAATATATATGTATTCAACAGTCTCATGAATGTCAATGCTTATGATCTGGGATACACATTAGATGTTTACAAGGACATGCAAGTATGCCCATCACCTTCTCGTTTCTTCTATGGTTAATCTTTCTAGTAATCATTTTATTATATTTATTTTTTCATGAGCATTCTAAGCTAACTCTCAAATAGGGTATTTTGAGATTTCTAACTTCTAAGTAATTGACCGTCTGTTTTCTCAAAATTATGATGCTTGTATAGAAAATAAAGAAAAGTGTTTTGGGCAGTGATCAATTTGATTCACTGTTTTTCCTTGAATTGATTTGAAGAGTACATACAAGCCAACTATATATAGATTTAGTACAAGGAGTTCTAATAAAACTCAAACTAGTCTAGATAGAATATAATCCTATAAAAGATAAGAGATAAAGGTTATCTAAACTACTTAGTAGATAAGAGTTATAGGCTATCTACTTAGATATTTACAAAAGAATTAACTCTATTTACATGACAATTATCTACACTCCTCCTCAAGCTGGTGAATATATATTGTAGATTCCCAGCTTGGATTTAAGATCGTCAAGAGCCACTCTTGGAAGAGCCTTGGTTAGAATATCGGCTAATTGTTGCTTTGTAGGAACATAGCCGAGTTTGATAACTCCATTGCTGTTTTTTCTGAGATAAAGTGTCTATCTATCTCTACATGTTTGGTACGGTCGTGTTGGGCATGATTTTTTTGCAATACTAATAACAGATTGACTATCAGTTTGCAACTCAAATTGCTTGTAGTGATCTAATCCCATTTCGGTAGCATTCTTTGTAACCACATGCCTTCACAAATCCCAAGTGCTAGTGCTCGATACTCATCTTCTGCACTGCTCTTAGACACCATGGCTTGCTTTTTATTCCTCCAAGTGACCAAGTTTCCCCACACGAAAGCACAATACCCACTAGTTGATCGTCTATCAGTTAACTCACCAGTCCAACTTGAATCAGTAAAAATTCTTACCGATCTTTCTTCACTTTTCTTAAATAATAAGTCATGTCCCGGAGTCATTTTAAGGTACCGTAAAATTTTGTATACGGCATCAAGATGCTCCTCTCTTGGATCATTCATGTACTGGCTAACAACACTAGCAGAAAAAGCAATGTCAAGCCTTGTAAGAGATAAATAAATTAGCTTACCAACCAATCATTGGTACTGCTCTTTGCTTACTAAAACACCTCCATATCTTTTCTGAACTTTAAATAGGGCTCCATTGGAGTTTCGGCTTGTTTACAACTGAGCCAGTTTCTGTCAAAAGATCAAGGATGTACTTTCTCTGACAGAGAACTATACCGGATTTTGATCTTGCCACTTCCACTCCAAGAAAATACCTAAGACTGTCGAGGCCTTTGGTTTCAAATTCCTTGGCTAGTGAATCTTTTAGCCTCTTTAATTCTTCAACATCATCCTCGGTGATTATTATATCATCCACATAAACAATTAAAATTGTTCTTTTACCATTTTGATTACCTTAATAAACAAGGTATGGTCGGTCTGACATTGTTTATAATCACTCCCAACAATTACCTTGGCAAATCTGTCGAACCAAGCCCTTGGGGATTGCTTTAGGCCATACAAGGATTTTTGCAATTTGCAAACTTTGTGAGCTATCGAATCTCTCTTGATGCCTTTCGGAATGTCCATGAACACTTCCTCTGTCAAATTGCCATTCAAGAAGGCATTTTTTATGTCTAATTGATGAAGTGGCAAATCTTGGTTCACGGCAAGAGACAATAAAACTCTTACTGTGTTTTAGTTTTGCAACTGGAGCAAAGGTTTCTTGGTAATCTATACCATAAGACTGTGTGAACCCCTTAGCCACTAACCTGGCTTTGAATCTTTCAATACTGCCATCTGAATTGTACTTCACTGTGAAAACTCATTTGCATCCCACTGGCTTCTTTCCTTGAGGTAGATCTGTAGAGTCCAAGTCTCATTTTTCTCAAGGGCATTTATTTCTTCCTCAACTGCCTTCTTCCACCAAGGATCATTCAAAGTCTTTTCTATTGTTCTCGAAATCTGAATGTCCTCAATTTTTGTCGTGAATGCCTTGAATAATGGCATTAAACGGCTATAAGCAACATACTTTTCTATCGGATGAGCAGTACACTTCCTTGTACCTTTCCTTTGAGCAATCGGCAAATCATTAGTATTAACAAAAGGAGTAGGATTCTCATTAAAAGGAGAATCCATACCTTACAGGTTTTCCATGGTAATTGGACTCGGTTCCAATTCTTGGCAACGTCTAGGTTGCAAGGTGGACTTCTCTCTCCTTTTGTAGACGCTAAGTTCTCTCCCTTCTGGTTGGGTCTTTTGAGGAGTTTTGGAAGGTGATGGATGGGTTCTTTGTGGAGTTTTAACAGGGCTGGAATTTTGTCTAGTAGGAGAAGAATGTAGAGATGGCTGCAAAGGAGATGAAAGAACGGGTTGTGGGATAAAAATAGATTGTGAATTAGAAGTAGGTTGTGATGATAAACTTGACAAATTCTGAAGGCTATCAAGAAATTGAAATTGAAATTCATCTTGAATCTCTCTCTGAATTTCGGTTTTAGAGAAATAAGGTTTATTTTCAAGGAAGGTAACATCCATAGTAACATAAGTCTTTTTTGTAATTGGGGAATAACACTTGTAACCCTTCTTAGTGGATAAGTAACTTAAGAAAACACACTTGAGTGACCTGGGATCCAACTTAGACCTATGTTGTTGATAAACATGAACAAAAGTGGAACAACTGAAAATTTTTAGTGGAAGATCCCATGACATAGGTTTGAACCAAGGAAATTTTTTAAGGACATTTTTAGGTGACTGAAACTTTAGTGTTCGACTAGGCATCCTATTAATAAGGTGAGTGGCAGTTAGGACAACTTCCTCCCAAAAATATTTAGGAACATTGGAAGAGAATAAAAGAGACCTAGCTACTTCTAAAAGATGTCTATTTTTTCTCTCGGCAACCGCATTCTGTTGACGACTATCAACACAGGAACTAATATGAACAATGCCCTTTTCTCTAAAATAGGATCCTAGACACTTTGAGAGATATTCACTCCCATTATCAGTTTTAAAAATGTGGACTTTACTTTGAAACTGGTTTTTGACCATATTGTGAAAGGTTTTAAAAATTTCACTAACTTCAGATTTCTCCCTCATAAGAATGGTCCAAGTAGTCCTACTATGGTCATCTATAAAGGTTACAAACCATCTAGATCGACTAACATTTTTAACTCTGGATGGGCCCCAAATATCACTATGGATAATGGAAAAAAGATGAAAAGGTTTATAAGTGGATGGAGGGTATGTGGTTCTTTGATGTTTAGCAAATTGGCAGATGTCACAATGAAAGGATTTGATCTTTTTATTGGTGAACAAATCTGGATACATCTTGGCCAAATAAAAGAAATTGGGATGTCCTAGTCTAAAGTGTAGTAACATAATTTTATTGGAAATAGGGTCTGATGTGGAAATAGATTCGGAGATGCAACTGGAATAGGCTTGTCTTGGTGAAGGCAAAGAACCTTGAAGAATGTAGAATCCACAGTGCAACCTAGCATTGCCAATTATCTTCCCTGAATCCAGTACCTGAAATTCACAACAATGTAAATCAAATTTAGTATAACAGCCCAAGCCACGAGACAGTTTACTAACAGATAACAAGTTGCAAGCTAATTTTGGAACATAAAGCACAAAAGTCAATTCAATATCATGATTTACTCGAATTGTTCCACTTCCTTCAATGGCTGCTAAGGAACCATCTGCTGTCTTTACATTGAATTGGGCCCCAAGCTGGTTGATTTCTGTAAATAAGCTCAGATCTCTTGTCATGTGGTCAGAGGCTCCACTATCGACAATCCAAGTAGTGAAGTTTGTGTTGTCAACAGTATTTACAAAAGAAAGATTACCTCCATGTTTCTTGCTAAACTGACCGCTAGCATTTCTTACCGAGGTGACCAAATGTGATTGATTGTCACTTTGTGGCCGTGGGGATGGACTAGTCTTTGAGCGAATCTCGAATTTTTTTTCGCCAACCATTAATTAAGGTTTTTTCCGGATAGGATCTAAAAAAAACTAGACTGATACCAAATAGAAAATAAAGAAGTATTTTGGGCAGTGATCAATTTGATTCACTGTTTTTCCTTGAATTGATTTGAAGAGTACATACAACCCAACTATATATAGATTTAGTACAAGGAGTTCTAATAAAACTCAAACTACTCTAGATAGAATATGATCCTATAAAAGATAAAGATAAGAGTTATCTAAACTACTTAGTAGATAAGAGTTATAAGCTATCTAAACTACTTTAAGAGATTAGAGTTATAGGATATCTAAATTACTTAGATATTTACAAAAGAATTAACTCTATTTACATGACAATCATCTACAGCTCGACTCAAATACATCTCGTGTCATTTGTTTTGCAGAGGATACAATACAAATATAAATTTTAATGGAAAGTGTTGATATATGTCTAACTGCTGTATATTTGATGATCTAGTGTGAAAAGTTGTGGTAGAGATTAACTTTCCCATTTAAACATTCCATAGTAGTACAGCACATGAAAATTTATGCTGCATCTATATTTGCGAAGATAATATTATCAAATTGTGTTCCTTTGTTCAGAATCTTGATATCACAGCAGATATGGCATCTTATAATATCCTTTTAAAGGCGTGCTGCCTTGCTCACAGAGTCGATTTGGCGCAAGATATTTACAATGAAGTAAAGCATATAAAGTCAACAGGAGCGTTAAAGTTGGATGTCTTTACTTACTGCACAATCATTAAGGTACTTCTTGGTGCCTACGTTACTCAGACTCGAGTATGAGTGTCGGATACGGGTATATACCCGACATGATGAATGTGGAAGGTCATATCCCCATACCCATTTTCAGACACGGATACTTCTAGAAAAACAAAAAAGTTGAAGAAACATAGCTTGCTGCACTGTCCAAGGAACAATTTCTATTTCTGTAACCTGCTCCACGAACCTTTTATGATGTATTCTTCTCTTAATAATGTATGCATTAGGTCTTTGCAGATGCAAGGTTATGGCAAATGGCACTGAAAATTAAAGAAGATATGGTATCAGCTGGGGTAACCCCTAACACAGTTACATGGTCATCATTGATCAACGCATGTGCCAATGCAGGTCTAGTTGTGCAGGCATTTCAATTATTCGAAGAGATGATTTTCTCTGGATGTGAACCTAATTCACAATGTTGCAACATTCTTCTACATGCTTGTGTTGAGGCTAACCAGTATGACCGGGCTTTTCGCCTTTTCCGCTCCTGGATGGGAGGCCAGGAGGGCAATATAGATAATATGTTAAGCACAAAGCAAGTAACCAACGGAACTTCAGTTTCTACTGCGTTGGACCACATTACTAATTCACATCATCCAAGTTTTTTGAAAAAGTTTTATTTCAAACCTACTACAGCAACTTATAATATTTTAATGAAGGCGTGTTGTACTGACTACTATCGTGCAAAAGCGTTAATGGATGAGATGAAATCTCTTGGCCTTTCACCTAATCATGTAAGCTGGACAACTTTGATTGACATATGTGGAGGTTCAGGCAATGTAGAAGGTGCAGTTCAGGTTAGGTATCCTTTCATAAAGGAATTTATCTTATTTTCCTCTACTGTTTATGGCGTTTCTCAAACATTAGTACGTTATTGCTTTAGGTTGAATCTTTTAGGATCCAGATAGGACTTTGTTACCGCATGTGCATTCACAGATTCCTAACATTGGCGAGTCCAGTATTTTCTGTTGGCAAAAGTTCTATGCAACTACTTACTTTCTCTGATAATGTTTTTTCCTTTTCAGTGCAGATCTTGAAAACTATGCATGTCACCGGAATTAAACCAGATGTTGTTGCATACACAACAGCAATCAAGGTACAAAGCTGTTTTCATAAATGTTATAGACTTGGTTGTTCTATGATTGGTGCCTTAGATATGCTGATGCTATTTTCTGTCACATGATCTCAAATTTTATTGTTGGATGTTGATATTTCAAGCTATTGTGTATCCTAGGTTTGTGTGGGAAGGGAAAAGTTGAAGTTAGCTTTTTCATTATTTGACGAAATGAAGAGATATTGTGTTCAACCTAATTTGGTAAGTGATCTGTAACAATGCCTATCAGCTCGTCAATTTTTTTTAGAAGTTAAAAAGACTGAAAGAATGCCTATGTTTGAATCTGGTGAGTGTCGACATATGAGTTCTCCTTGTATGTCAGCGTAAAGGGCAGTGTCAAAAAAATTTCATCAAAATGCTACAATTGTTTTCATATTTGAAGCACTAAAATCATTCTTATATGATGCTCAATTGAGAAACATGGAAGTCGGCACTTTTGATTATTTGTAACAGTTCAGGTACATCCAGTTAACAAATCTTGAGCTTGTTTTTACAGGTAACATATAATACACTGTTAAGAGCCCGTAGCAAATACAGTTCCTTGCATGAAGTACAGCAGTGCCTAGCTGTATATCAGGAAATGCGGAAAGCAGGGTATGAAAACATTTGCTCTGAACTCCTTTTTCTGAATGTGTAGGTGGTAAATAGCAGATTGTCTTGAGAACAACTGTTCGTAGACAACTTTATCATTCAATGGTGCTTGCCATTGAGTTATTTTCCGGACCTGACTTATCGTTTTTCATTGAATTTTTTATGTGATATAAGAATTTTGAAGGATTTTTCAATGTTAGTCTAGGCTTATGTTACTGTTCAACACAAGTGTTTTCAGTTTCTGTTTACAATTTTCCATGTATTCGGAGGATCTTTGAGAGACATATCTCCATACCTATGTTCAAATATATGTCAAATATGGGTTTTGGATATTGGTTTATCAAGAGAAAGGAAGAGCAATACCAACACAGGTTTAGGTTGTGGCTTGGGGTAAAAGATGCATGTTCTTAAAATTTTTTAAAAATATAACAAAAAAACAGGATGCTTAATTCAATTGTTAATTCAATCAAATAAAAGTCTCTTTATTGGACCTTTTACCCTCCGATGAAGCTATGGCATGGATTCGTTCATCGTTGCTAAGCAAACCATTGATAAGATTGTATCTAAGGGGTATCCATTGCAGGTACAAATCCAATGACTTTTATCTTAAGGAACTCATTGAAGAATGGTGTGAAGGAGTAATAAAAGAAAACTACCAGAAACAAGAAGGGTTAAGTTCTTGCAAAAGAACCGACCTGGAGAGACCTCATAGCCTACTGCTTGAAAAGATTGCAGTGCACCTGCAGATGAGTACAGCAGAAACCCCGGCTATTGACCTTCGTGGACTTACAAAGGTATAGTTGATCATTGTTAAATGCTAATGCAAATTGAAGCATCATTGATGTGGATGTTTTCAATAGAGATAATATAACTTTTGGACCCTATGCTTCAAGTAATTCTTAATCTGGTCCTTTTACTTTTAAAATGAGCAATTTTATTATCTGTATTGTCCATTCGGGTGTGAATTGAGTTGACAAGATTAATACTGATAAATGAAGATGATGACATGTCACGGAACCAATCACATAATGACATGCGACATAATTATAATGAAGACCAAATATAGCATTATGTCTTTTCAATATAAACGTCTGTTTGATGGAATCAATAGTCATCTTAAATAGTTTAGAGGCCTTGAACCTTGAAGGTGACCTTTTTCATGATTTGTACTTTCCTGATACCAGATTAATCTCTCATTAGAGTTTGTGGAATGCCTACTGACAGGTCGAAGCTCGGATAGTTGTTCTTGCTGTTTTACGAATGATCAAAGAGAACTACGTCCAAGGTAGAAGACATCTTCAGTAGCTTGCTTTGACCAGTTCAATCTTCTTATACCTTTTCTATCAGGCAGACTAACACTACAGATATGTGTGCATCTGACGTGTAAAGCTAAATCCACAATTAAGCAGCCATTTTTGATGTTACTAAATTCTATTGCAGGACATTCAGTAAAAGATGATATGTTGATAATCTTAGGAGTCAGTGAAAGGCACGAGGAAGCAGCCGATGTAATATCTGGGGTAAAACGTGCAATAATGAGACTTCTGCAGGACGAATTGGGGCTTGAGGTGCTACTGGTTGAACCTCAAGTTAAAAAAGATAGATGGGTAGATTTACAGGCTCCTATTGATGCAAATACAGTTCTATTAGAAACGGTCGAAAAGAACAGTTTATCATCGGAGCCTTTATCTTCTACCAGGAGACCTGTGATTCTGCAAAGGTTAAAGGTTACAAGGAAATCATTGAATCGTTGGCTCCAGAGAAGGGCAGATGTTATTAGAAGGTGAGGTGTTTATATATTAACCTCAATTTTGTGCATTGTTTTTCATACAATGATTTTTTAAATAGATATAAAAGAGAATAAGATTCACTGTATAATTGTTTAAGATTGAAGATGAGGTCAACTGTATAGAAGTTGTACGACCGTATTTAACTCAATTTTATGAAATAAAAAAGAGATCACTTTATTTGTCCCTAAAGAGTGCTCTATTTCTAATGTATCAGTTCAGTTGTATATTTTCTTCCTCTACCAAGCATTTTCTATCATATTGGCAAACTGAGAAACAAAACAAGTTGTATCAAACAGGATGTTGGTACCTGCTGCAGTTGTGACCTATAGTCCTAACCCTAAAATGTACGGCGATTAAGCCTTTAAAATGCATATGATTTCTTACAAATTGTTACCTTTTACAGTTTCTCACTAATCCATGCCAGTAGATAACTGAAAGTATAATATCAACACATGAAATCCAAAGATTGATATCATTAAGAAATAAAAATGGAACAAATTTCCAAGTTCTCATACATAGACGTCAAACAACAAATTCAACATGCTTGGTTCTTACCATTCTTGTTCAAAGCCAGTCCTGCTGCTGCAACTTCAATGGCAAGTAAACCTCGGACAAATACTGAAACCCGAAAGAACTCAGTGCCTGAATCTCAGCCTTCTGCTTAGTCTTCACCATCAAATTCAACTCCTCAACCCACCCAGGGTTCTTCACAAAATCTTCCTCCAGTAAATCTTTCCCAGTCTTAATATCCTGTTCTGTCATTGGCAACCTACATTGATCTGGTATCTTATACTTATCCAAATCACTCGGCCTAATCCCCAACCACTTGATATCCAGGGTAGTCAGATTCGCACTGTCATAAGACATGTTCTTCGATCCACAACCGCACACAGACAATTTTTAATCCATAGGGATCACTATCAACCAATGCAAACACCGGAAGCTTCAACTCCGTCTTCATTTTCCTCAAAAACAACCTTGTAGCCACATCCGGCTGCCCTTTCGCAGTCACAATTATACATGGAAACCGATTGTAAAACCTATCTTCGGCTAATCTAATATAAGCTGCATCTTTTTCTACCAACAGAATAAACAATGCATCGCTTTGCATATCTCCAACTCGGTCAATGTTCGGAGGAATCGCTTTTCCTCCTATTCTCATCTTAGTACAATCAATCATATCTCCGTTGTCACTGAAAATAAGCCTCCCGACGACCACTCCTTTTTCCGCAGCCATTACGTTTAGGCTGGATCGAGTGCAGCCAAGCATACAGGAAACATCATCCAGAACGGCGTCCGATTGGATCTGGTCTTGGAAGAGTTTAACGTCGGTGTAGAAAAGGTCACGCTTGGTGACGTGGATGTTTTTCAGACAGAGTTGGTGGACTAGAGAGAGGATTTTGGCGGTAATTGTGGTTTTGCGCACCGATGAGATGTGAGAGAAAGGGCGGACGGTGGATTTGTCTTTTAAGACGATGCGGTCGAGTTCGGGGACATAGAGTTGGTTGGTGGAAGAGCGGGAAGGGACGGTGAAGGAGAAGCCTTGGCCGGAGAGGATTTGGTGGGTGAGCTGGAGAACGAGGGATTCGATGGCGGATTGGACGGAGGAGAGCGAGAGGTCGGATACTTCCCGGCAGGTGGTGGAGAGGGCGAGGTCGGCTAGGGTTAAGGGTTTTGAAGTGGAAGAGGAGGAGAAAGAGGACGCAAAGGATTTGGAGGATTTGGTCATCGGATTTCAGAAGGTTCTTGAAAGGCTGGGATGCTGACTCGGAGTCTGAGTCTGAGTCGGCACGGCAGCGCTTCTTTCTGTCGGCCATGGAGATGGGACTGTGGAGGGATGATCTCAGGTAAAAGGCGGGAAATGACGAAATGCAAGTTAGGTTAAGGCTTGCCAGTTGTGAGTTGTAACCGTAAGAATATGTAGTTGGGTTTAGAGAAACGGCGTCGTTTCATCTTAGAGGTAATGTTCACCTTCAAATAAACTACTTACAATTAGAACCCAATAGTAGTCTGAGCAGAAAAGGTGATGTTATTTATTTTAGGATACTCGAGTTCAATTTGGTTTGTCTGCAAGATGTATGGTATATTAAAAGGTTAAAAAAAGTATAAACAGATACTACCCATTATAATCACCTCAATATTGGGTTTATTATTTTTTTTATTTTTTTTCATATTTTAATAAGAATTTCTACCTTTGTGGCACACTTTTTCTCTGTCTTTGTGACACGTTTGATATTTTGTGGTTCATTTTTTCTGTTCTTGTGGCAAGATTCTAGCATACCTTAGTGGTCGGTTGGTGCTCGTACAGAGATCTTCACGGCGCTAATATCTGATTATGGTTCTGTTGGTGGTCTTAGAAAGATGGATCCCCACTCGGTTGATGGTTAGCTGCCGATGTAATCAGACCTGGGTAGCGAAGCTATCTGCCTGATAGCTTGGTTCTCCCACCACTCTTTTTTTCACCCTGTAAAGCATCTCGTTTGGATAGAGACAGGGAGATTCAGAAAGGTTTTTGAATTTTGGTATGCTAATCTCGGTGGAAGTGTCTACTTTTCTTTGCTTCATTATAAGAGACTTTTAAGGAACTTGTCCTCTTTTTTCTCTTTTTGATGTATTGTAATATCTTTTATGGTGATTAATAAAATCTAGATGCCATTGTTAAAAAAACCCGTTATTCCATGAGAATAGTAAAAAACATAAATAATTAGTTTAGCAAGATAAAGTGTTAAATTTATTAAATAATAATTTATTAGTAGGTGGTGTTAGAGTCACAATAAGCTTATTTCATTATCTTGTCATTGTCAAGAGTATATTGTTTGTCACCTTATGGTTAACAACATGTCTGACCTGTCGAATACTATTATACCATAACAATTAGGTGTTCTAAAGTAGTATTTCTGGATTGATAATAGTGTTTCTGAAAAGGCGGGTACAATATTTGTTCTCCCTTAGTTAAAGAAACGCTATACAATGTTGTTTCTTGAGGTTGTTTGTTGGCGGAGATAAAGTGACCAATGTATTTAAGATATGTGCCCTTATGCTTGTGGGTTGATGTTGCATCATGGGAACCCTATAATTGTTTAAAACCATTTTCCTGAACAGTGTGTATGCATCTGGATGATATTGGTCCGAAAATTTGGATAAGAATTTTGAATTGTTGGACAAGTTTGGTTGTTGGGCTTCCTCGACCTTAGAGCACAAGATAAATTCCAATTTGGTTTTTCATTGATTTGTTTTTATCGTTTTTTTGGTTTCTAGTGGAATTGACCGTCTTTATATTGGTCGTTGGTCAGTATTGTGTTTTCGTTGTTTTGTTTTAGAGTTCATCCTTTTGAAATGGCTCAGGCAAAAGATGGTAAGGGTGTTATGGCGATTGGCGAGGTTGCCGAAGAAGCCACATAGGACGGTGCGCGAATTAGCTGTGGTTGTAGAATAATCAAACATATCCTAAAAAATAATCTTACATTCCATCAACAAATTCTCGTATAATTATTTAATGTAGCATCTATGGGATACAAAGAATCAGGGACGGAGCTTCTTTGGGGCTCGATCCCTGTTGTAAAATTTAATTATTTGGTAATTTTAGTTTAATAATAATTCGACCTTTATAAAAAATATTCAAATTAAAAAAATATAAGAGTTTATTAATTATATAATCAAGTAGGGTTGAATTAGGAGTGTAAATGAACCGATCATGAACGAATAAGGTTTTATTCGTGTTCATTTTATTTATATTTGAAGGTGTTCATGTTCGGTTCGTTTAAATTTTAATATCATGTTTGCGTTCTTTCATTTATTTTTGATGGTGTTCGTATTCGTTTGTTTAACGTTCATGAACATATCCGTGTAATGTTCACGAACATGTTCATTTATATGTTTGCCAAAATGGTGGAATTATACCACTAGTCTTGACAATTTGAACTCAAAAGTTCACCACATGTTTAATTTAGTCCATACATTGACCAATATTTAAAATATAAAAAAGGAAAAGGGAAACCAAGTAAATAGACCAATAAACGAGCTTTCTTGTGAACTTAAACGAACAAAATACACCTCTGTTCGTGTTCGTTTGTTTATTAAACAGACATAAAAATTTGTTCATGTAACACCATCGACCCGGATGTCACTTTTGGGCCTCAAGCCTGAAACCCAACCATAAAATTTCCAACCTAGTTTAGCTCAATCCATAATAAGTTTCCAAAACCCATTTTATTTCAATCCAATAAAGTACAAGTAATATTTGAAACATATACAGTGAAGCTCTTTTTAAAATTATATTATAAAACTTTTGACTCGATCGTTTGAAAATCCAAATCCAAATTACAATGTACAATAAATTCCTAAGAATACATAGCCCAATGACATAAGTATTGTACTCTGAAGAGACGAGGCGCTGGAATCCTTCACTGATGGTGTCCCTCCAAGAACGTGCCAAACCTACTAACTTGCGAACGGAAACAACGATTCTGACCGCTGAGCTAACAAAGCTCAGTGGATACACAACCACTCAACCATGCTTCATGCAAATCATAAATAAGAATGATGCTACAAGATATGATACCATGGCAAGATAACAATGGCACTACCACTAGTCGCCTAAACACATGCCTTAACAAAACAATCATCAATCAAGGCACACAAGGCCCAACCAAGACTAAGATCTCAACAGATCACCTAGGCAATAACAATATCAACAACTCTAGATTGACGCCGGGTTACAAAGCATCGGTACATACACTCTGGGTGAGGCCGGGTCACGTAGCATCGGATCATACACCCTAGGTGAGGTCGGGTCACCTAGCATCAAAACATACACCATGCTCTGAATCCTCTATCGAGCATCTACACACTAGGTGAGGTCGGGTTACGTAGTATCGAAACATACACCTATACTCGGAAATGCTCCCTCGAGTATCTTTGAATGAGGCCCGGTCACATAGCATCGATAACCTTCATTCGGTATCTCAAACCGGGTTGTTGCAACACTTTTCACTGGGTATTCGGATCTAATCAAACAAAGACTCATAACCAAGTGTCCGCATATGGCACAACCACATACGATCCATCCAGGATCCCTAAGGTTACTATTACAAGCAATCACCCAAGCTTTACCAAGTTGTTAATATATTATGAAGAAGTGTGTAGTTCATCTCATTCATTGTCTAAAGCAATCCATATTGTTCTATTTATTTCACATACGGGGTTTAAATCTTAGTTTCTTAGTTTTACAATTTATTTTATACCTTGGGAGACTCATTAGGTTTTTTTATCTCGAATTATAGAACCCTCGAACGCAAACTTCAAATCCTTGGGCAGATTGCCCAGCGAGTACCGATACTCCTATGTGGGTATCGGTACGACCCTCTAGGTACTGGTACTCCTCCATGAGTACCGATACTCAAATTAGGTTCGAAAAAAATAAATCCCCAAGCCGTACCGATACGCTTACCTCTATATCAGTACTTTATATCGGTACGTGAACCACCTCGTACCGATTCTCACTCGTATCAGTACCCTTACCATTGCATACCGGTACGCGAAAGCCCTTCTCAGGCAATAGAACAGTGGTACCAATACGCCCCCTAGCGTATCAGTATGCCACATTACTGGAATTCATAATAAGCGAGGGGTACCGATACTTGGGAACCCGTACCAGTACGCTCTTCATAGCTCGACTCATTCTCTAGAGAGGGGTACCGATATCGAACCACCCCGTACCAATACGTGAACCCAGATTTCTAAGTTTGGGGTTCAAATTTTACACATTTAACCCTCAAACCAGCTTCGTAACCCCTAAGACTCAACCTACAATTTATGGGGAGTGTTTAGGGTCGGTTTCTACCAATTTTACAAGTTATTAACACCAATTTCATAATTTTCCATTAAAGAGCAACCAAGGTTCAATCTCAACCAAAACACCATAAACATGCAACAAGATCTATTTTCATGATTTCCAGGAAGTTATAGGAGTTAGTAGTGTACTAACCTCAAATTAAAGCTGATGAAGAAGCCTTCAAAGACCCATTCTTGTTCATCCACACTAACCCTACCAAAACCTCAACCTCTACCATTTTAACTCATCCTTACCTTGGTTTGTAGATTTTTTGCTGCTAAACAAACTTCCCTCAATCGCCAAAATGTGATTCTCACTCAAACACTCAAAGATTACAACTTGAAACTCAAACTTGGGTATGAAGATGAAGATAAGGAAGAGGGAGAAACAATGGGACAAGGGTGACTTCACCCCCTCACTTTTCTGCAGAACATAAATGAATTCGCCCTCTTTGTCTTCCCTCATAAAATTACTTATTTGCCCATTTTTATTTCCACTCTAGCCCATTAACAACCAAAAATACAAGCTCAAAGCTTTCCTCAAGCCCAACAACAAGGCCCACGCACAGAGCTCGCGCTCCCTATTAACTCGACCCTTGAATTTTGAAATTTGGGTCGTTACAACTCTTCCATCCTTAAAGAAAATTTCGTCTTCAAAATTTACCTTATGGAAACAGATACAGTTAGACCTCCACCATAACATCTCCGACTTCCGAAGTTCCTTTACTACACTTTCAGAAGAGTATGAACTTATTGTGAAGTTCTTGAATCCTTTGTCAAGCACTTTAATCGGCTCTCTTCGCATTTTAAACGGGTGTTGATATCAAAACCCTTTGCGAGATCACATACGATGGATCGGATAGATACCGTCTCAACATAAGCATATGGAAAACATCATAGATATGTGCTATATTCGGAGGTGAGGCTAAACAATAAACCACTAATCCACTTCTCTATCTAGAAATACCTATGGTTTAAAACGACACTCACCTCGGATCTAAAAGCGGATCAACAAAGGATAACCTCAACAACGTTGTCAAACATCAACCTGTTAAACTCACTTTGGGTGAGTCACATCTAGGCTATCAACCTCTTTTTGCACCCAAAACGTGATATTTCTTCAATGGTACACTTTATGGGCACTTCATCGTTTATTAACAACATCATGACCCACGTGTTCAAGAACAATCAAACTCTTTCAATTAAGCTCTACCGCCAAACTATCTTAAAATCATAACCTTCTCTCTCGAATTGGTCAACTAAGATAGAGCTTAACACTTCATTTACTTGAACCCATTACGAAATAATCAGATACGAATCCACGATCAAGCGATTCCACTAGCCAAGCCAATTCGGTTCTAAAGGAAAATTGTTACCACTATCAAGCTCTACTAGGGATCAAACCCACCAAACTATCCTCAAAGGTCCTAACACCCTCTTCTATTCCAACCACCTAATTCTAACTAACAATTATGCCAAAACTTTAGCAAGTCCTCAAGGATTTCCTAATGGTTCTTCCAACCCAACTTATTACAGCATAAGAATCTAATTCCACACAACTTTAGCCAAAAACCCATATTTCTTCTAAGCCATTTGAACAATCTTCACACTGTTACCATGTATAAAAGTAATCCATCTCAAACCCAATAAAGTAACTCTTAAAACATCGAGCTTAAGTCCAAACCATCTCACAACTCGTTCTTAAGGTCCAACGTCACCTCGAACACAATCTTTATCATAACATCCCTTAACCTTCAACTTACGATACTCGATCCCTGAACGATCATAAGGTAACCCTGAAACTCTTCAACCATTTACAAAATTATCAATCCCCAAGGAACGGGTAACGGTCTTCCACCGTTACATGTCGACTCACCATATCCAACGCCACCACTCTTGATATACCAATCCAGGTACGCCCCAAGGTGAACCATTTGGCGACGACACGCGTATTTACTCACTTGTGCAAATGAGTCCTTACTCTAAAAGTTTAGTCTGTGTCATACCATAGGGTGAGAGACACAAATATTGAACTCGACGCCACTTCTATCGCGGGTTCTAATTCACGATCAAGATGTAAGCCCGCTCATTCTTCGAAGAGCACTCTAACATGGTCTTAACCGTCTGTAACTCTAAAGATTTAGACTCTTAACCCTCGTATCCAACGTGGGCTAATAACATCTTTCAACCCCCAAGACCCTCTTAAACAACCATCACAAGAAAACAACCATCGTACTAAAGCGAAAATGGTTTATTGTGTCTATTTCCAACAACCTGGTTCACCTTGAACCCAAAACTTCGAGACTCTTACTCGAAAACCAAGCATACCTAAAACTCATACACTCAATCTTCACCAAAGGTAACATGTACACACTATAGAAAGATTAAATCTAACAAGTCCACGAGGACTATTACTCTCAATTCTCACTTACTACCCACGGTAAACGTATTACTTACAAGAACTTGCAAAACTGATAAATTAATCAATCCAATATACCACAACACTTATCCAACAAGAGTCCAAGTCATTACATGAACGAGAGATCAAATTTCATCAATGTAATGACTAAAACCAAAATAAACACATGAACTTGACATATCATTGGTGGTAAAGCTGTCATCTCTGGCCTGAACGGTAGACTGCCTAGAAATAGCTCGATCGTCGACTTTGATGGTGGATCTCACGGGATTTTTACCCTGATGCCCGACAATTCTTTAGCACCACATCTCGTAGAACCTTGACTATGCCAGGAAGAAGTCAACCTCTAAGACTAAACTAGTTCACCAACATCCATAACTGGGCACTCCCTCGCCATAAGGCTCGATGTACGGTACCTATAATAATTTCCTCTAAGTGAGAAGCATACCCCAAGGTGATGTCACCCACAATACTCACGATCCAGTAGAAAAAAGGTGACTCGGGCAAACTATCAATACTCCTTACTAGAGTAGAAATCAAAAAGCCCTAACGACCTTCAATATAGGTCTTCAACCAACCCTCGATAACCGATCCAAAACAATTATCTTTGATTGCCCTCAAAATACAAAATTCCTTAACAGAGCCCGAGAAGAACTCATGATGTCTTGGGTCCCCACAACACGGCCTATAGAATTCTCAAACTGACTCAACGTTGGCTCTAAAGTTATTCGAGTGCCTTCGCACTATCGACTAACTCAAAAAATATCCCAAGTGAACTCGTTGTCACGTTTATCAATATGTCAACATTGAATCTAAGTCTAAACCTCAACCACCTTTACTCTTTGATAGCAACAAACTCTGGGCATAACGGCTCAACCGTAGAAAATCTTACTCATACTTACTGTTCTGACATTGAACCGGCTGCAAGAACTGATCTCTCATCTCCATCATACGAGTTTCACTGACATACCTTTTTTGACTAATCCAAGGAAACATCTCATATTAGGAGTACAGGCTATGGCCCCAACTCAGCGGTCTCTCACCATTCGTATGCATTGCCTCTAAGAAAAAGACGATACAATCAAGATCATTTCCAGGACTACCTTGCACCTACCTTAGAATTCTCTGAGTATCTTTTAACCATCGATCCACTTGATTGGGTTATCCTCTCCTGACCTTTCAATATCTTTAGGTCCATAACAATGGTTTCCTCTCTCATTTGAGAAACAAGGCTCTCTTAGCAACTTTCATGGTCGTGCTCTGAGCCACTTAACCCAAACTAGTCTAGACTGCATTAAGAAGGTGGTAGTTCATCATTCTCAACCAAGGGTTCAGTTCTCTTTGAACCTCGAAGCTTCCAACACTACGCTTGACATTTTAAGCTAGCTCATCTAAACAAACATTCAATGGCCAAGATCATATCAATTCATTAAAAAGATAACCTCACTGAGTTTGTCAACCACGTATCCTCAAGCCTTACTTGAGTATTGCCTTGCGCAAATCCAACGATGTTCCTTCAGCTACTAGTATACACAATTCATAACAAGCGTACACTGCTCGAACCTTCAAGCATTCAGCTTACAAGAAGCGCACTTGGGACCTCATAGCCATCAAGTATTCCTTAACATTAAACAAAAATATATATATCTTACAGGTGTGCTACATTTCAATCATATGGTACCCTATCATTAGGGATCACTTACTATGGATGAAGGGACCTCGATTAACACTCTACCACTAGTCGATCGAAAGTAAGTCCTCTTATCCGTTTCATAAGGGTCATCCACCAACTCGTGGAATCTTGCCACTGGATGTTCTCACTATGAACTCAAGACTTCAAAGTAGCTTACGACACATAACCATGATTATTACTCAAATGATATGAGAAGAGTACGCCCTCAACTCTTCTATTCTTTCATGAACCCAAGCTTAACGTTTGAGATAACTCTGATCTCAAAATTAACCTCAAAGAAATCAGCCATCATTACGGCTTTCACGATCGCGATCGAATTTATCTTAATGTCGTAACCAGCGACACATGCAGACACAAGGCACACCATCCAGTTTTCAGTCTTGAAAGAGTATAACTTAGACACACGGGCTCGTATTCGCTAGGCACCACCTATCCACGACTCCTAACCACCTCAAGGTTTTTCTAAAACTGGCTAAACCTAGGCTCTGATACCATTAAATGTAACACCCTCAACTTGGATGTCAATTTTGTGCCTCAAGCCTAAAACCCAACCATAAAATTTCCAACCTAGTTTAGACCAATCCACAGTAAGTTTCCAAAACCCATTTTATTTCAATCCAATAAAGTACAAGTAATATTTGAAACATATACAGTAGAGCTCCTTTTAAAATTATATTATAAAATTCTTGACTCGATTATTTGAAAATCTAAATACAAATTGCAATGTACAATAGGTTCCTACGAATACATAGCCCAATGACCTAATACTCTGAAAAGACGAGGCGCTGGAATCCTTCACTGATGGTGCCCCACCAAGAATGTGACAAACCTACTAAACTACGAATGTAAATAACGATTCCGATCGCTGAGCTAACAACACAACCATTTAACCATGCTTCATGCAAATCATAAATAAGAACAATGCTACAAGATATGATATCATGGCAAGATAACAATGACGCCACCACTAGTCGCCTAAACATATGCCTCAATAAAATAATCATCAATCAAGGCACACAAGGCCCAACCAAGCCTGAAATCTCAATAGATCACCTAGGCAATAACAATATCAACAACTATAAAGTGAGGTAGGGGTCACAAAGCATCGGTACATACACTCTGAATGAGGTCAGGTCATGTAGCATCGAATCATACACCCTGGGTGAGACTGGGTCACCTAGTATCGGAACATACACCCTACTCGAAATCCTTTATCGATTATCTACACACTGGGTAAGGTCGAGTCACGTAACATCGAAACATACACCCATACTCAGAATACTCTCTCGAGTATCTTCGAATGATACCCGAGTCACATAGCATCAGTAACCTTCATTCGGTATCTCAAACCGGGGTGTTGCAACACTCTTCACTGGGTATCCGGATCTAATCAAACAAAGACTCATAACCAAATGCCCACACATGGCATAACCACATACGATCCATCCAGGATCCTTAAGGTTACTATTACAAGCAATCACCCAAGCTTCACCAAGTTGTTAATATATTATGGAGAAGTGTGTAGTTCATCTCATTCATTGTCTCAAGCAATCCATATTATTCCATTTATTTCACATACGGGGTTTAAATCTTAGTTTCTTAGTTTTACAATTCATTTTATACCTTAGAAGACTTATTAGGTCTTTTATCTTGAATTATAGAACCCCTAAACGCAAACTCCAAATCTTTGGACAGATTGCCCAACGAGTATCGATACTCATATGTGGATATCGGTACAACCCTCTAGGTATAGGTACTCCTCTATGAGTACCGATACTCAAATTAGGTTCGAAAGAAATAAATCCCCAACCCGTACCGATACGCTTACCTCCATATCGTACTCTATATCAATACGTGAACCATCATGTACTGATTCTCACTCGTACCGGTACCATTATCATTACGTACCGGTACGCGAAAGCCCTTCTCAGGCAATAGAACAGTGGTACCGATACGCCCCCTAGCGTATCGGTACGCCAAAACGCTACTAGAATTCATAATAATTGAAGGGTACCGATACTCGGGAACCCGTATCGGTATGCCCTTCATAGTTGACTCATTCTCTAGAGAGGGGTAGTACTGGTACTGAACCACTTTGTACCAGTACGCGAACCTAGATTTCCGAGTCTGGGGTTCAAAATTTACAGCTTTAACCCCCAAACCAGCTTGGTAACCCCTAAGACTCGACCTACAATTTATAGGGAGTGTTTAGGGTCGGTTTCTACCAATTTTACAAGTTATTAACACCAATTTCACAATTTTCCATTAAAGAGCAACCAAGGTTCAATCTCAACCAAAACACCATAAACATGCAACAAGATCTATTTTCATGATTTCCAGGAAGTTATAGGAGTTAGTAGTGTACTAACCTCGAATTAAAGCTGATGAAGAAGCCTTCAAAGACTCATTCTCGTTCATCTACACTAACCCCACCAAAACCTTAACCTCCACCATTTTAACTCATCCTTATCTTGGTTTGTATATCTTTTGCTGCTAAACAAACTCCCCTTAATCACCAAAACATGATTCTCACTCAAACACTCAAATATTACACTTTGAACCTCAAACTTGGGTAGGAAGATGAAGATAAGGAAGAGGGAGAAATAAGGGGACAAGGGTGACTTCACCTCTCCACTTTTTTGCAAAACATAAATAAATTCTCCCATCTTTGTCTTCCCTCATGAAATTACTCATTTGCCCATTTTTATTTCCACTCTAGCCATTAACAACCCAAAAACACAAGCCCAAAGCTTTCATCGAGCCCAAGAACAAGGCCCACGCACGGAGCCCGCGCTCTCGATTAACCTGACTCTCGAATTTTGAAATTTGGGTCGTTACAGTTCATACTCGTTTATTTAGCTTAATAAACGAACGTTATACGAATGGTTCACTAACAATTCGTCGAACACTCTGTTTATTTACACATCTAGGTTGAACTAAAAAAGAATGAGCAAGTATCCTCAAGTTTTTTGGTCCAATAAAAATTTAGGTCCTTATAAATTTAAATATTAGACAAATTAGGCATTGCCTCATGAGTTTTGAGTTTAAATACGTAATAAGCTATTTTATTTTTTTAACTTCAATATTTTGGACCATGCCAATATTTGATCCTAGCTCCGTTATGAGAAGAATAGTTAAAAATTCAAGTAAAATTCTAACTCCATCGAAGGTATGATATTATATGATAATTGAAATTCAGTGTCCTCAATTGAAAACATCCAGTATTGTCGGAACACTTCCATGTACAAGTCAACTGCATTGTCCTAAGATCTGCCTGGCATGGCGCTACCATGACTGATTTGAATCCACATGAAAACTTATCAACTTCTTAAATAAGGGTTATATGGTCTCTTCACAATTTTGTCAAACTTCGATGCACTTAAACTGGAGAAGTAGAAGTTACGCTTCCAGCTGTAACCGTTGGATGTACAAATGGGAAACGCTACTCACACGTGGCATGTTATTAGCTATTATTAACACTCAGTGTACACGATGATTACCTTTCACCACGCCACGTAAGCAAAAGTGTAAAGCTTTTTAATGGATCAAGCGCTCAAAAGTCAAAGCTTGAAAAATAAAAAAGAGGGAAAATCCATAGAAATTGGAAAAACTAGGGTTTCGAAGACCAAAAAACCAGTACTCTAAAACCCAGTGAAGCTCTTTCAATCCCATTCGATGGCGGCTATCACTCGCTTCTCGAAACCCTCGGCTATCTCTCATGTTAGGAGATGCTTGTATTCTTCTTCGGCTGTCGCTTCCGAATCCAATCAACACGCGCCCCCTCCCTTCGGTGAGTACAAGATCTCGCGCCGAAATCCGAGCGAGAGGAACGTCCAGTGGGTGTTTCTCGGATCTCCGGGCGTCGGTAAAGGAACCTACGCCAGCCGCCTATCGAATCTCCTCGGCGTTCCTCACATCGCTACCGGCGATCTCGTCCGTGAAGAGCTCGCCTCATCTGGACCCATCGCCAAACAAGTTCGTATCTTTTTTCTCTCTCTCATCAATCTTCTAGATCTGTTTAAAATCCGTTATTGATGTTATTTCCCTCCTGAGATCCGTTAATTCCGATACGAATTTATGAAATTAATTAGTGAGTTTTAAGAGTTTGTTGTAGTATTTATTTTATGATGGAATTGTTACTTCATTGCTTGGCTACAGCTAACGGAGATTGTGAACCAAGGAAAATTGGTTTCGGATGAAATTATAATAAGTTTATTATCAAAAAGACTCGAAGCTGGGGAAGGTAAAGGTGAATCAGGATTTATTCTTGACGGCTTTCCTCGAACCATAAATCAAGCAGTAAGAATTTAAATTCTACTCGTTTGTCCAGATTTCTATTTCTGAGCTCAATCTCAGCTGGCTTAATAATTTGTCTTTTAGGAAATATTGAAAGGAGTAACATATATTGATTTAGTGGTGAATTTGAGGCTTCCAGAGAGTGTGTTGATTGAGAAATGTCTTGGTAGAAGAATTTGTGGTCAGTGTGGGAAAAATTTCAACGTGGCTTCAATTAATGTGAAGGGTCAGAATGGCAGCCCTGGGATTAGTATGGCTCCTCTTCTTCCTCCTTCAAGTTGTATGTCAAAGCTTGTAACTAGATCGGATGATACGGAAGAAGTGGTGAAAGAGAGACTCCGAATATACAATGAAAAGGTATTGGTTTGTTCTTTAGTCTTGCTTCACATAAATGTTAGCCGAACCCCGAACGTGAAAATATCTTGAAACGTACATGCCAATTGGTATAGCTAGAACTTAAAATGATTTTCTTGTTCTCCTATGAAATGTGAAATTTGCTAATTCTTTTCTGGTAGAACTTTTATCACCTTTTTATCGACTGTGGTGGAGTAAATTAAGGACTTAATTATAAAAGAGCCTCTAAAATCTAAATTAAAACTGAATAATCATGTAAGCATTAATTGTTTCATCGCGTTAGTTTAAGCCCTTAAATACGTATTTTCACCTAATTGAGCCCGTGGATGAAAACGTGAAAGGCATTATCAATTTCCTTCCAATCGATCATTAGGTTGAAAAATAGAAATTTGGATCCTCAAATGAATTAGAATAAATGATTGAGAAGTTAATCAATTGTAATAAAATGCTATCAGCCTGGATGATTATTTATTTTTTGTTTAGGAATTGCTTTTATACATTTGTTTTATGATAGGGTGGGAATCTAGATGCTCACATGGTGTACGTCATAATGAACTCTTTCATTTCAGACGGCTAATCTACTTTCTTCTTTTACCAATAACCATTTGTCGATGTTCAATTTTGCTCGCAGAGTCGACCTTTGGAGGATTACTACCGCAATCAAGGTAAGTTGATGGAATTCAATTTACCAGGTGGTATCCCTGAATCATGGCCAAAGTTGTTGGAGGCTCTCAACCTTGATGAGTTTGACGAAAGGCAGTCTGTTGCAGCATAAAGTATTCCAGACTACTGTAGTTTTATAGGTGAGTTTCGTATTCTTTGCATGCTGGAGTAGCATGCTTATCAATTTTGCATTCACAAGAGAAAAAAACGTTTATCTTTTTGCAAATAAGTACTTCGAAACTTTTGCGTTGTTGGACTATTATATATTTGTTTACGAGATTCTGTTGTATCCTAATTTAAGAGAGATGCAAAGGGAAGGTTTTGTTAGAGATTTACATACCCAAGACCAGCTTTCAGAAATAATACTTACACAAGGACAAAATCATTGTGTAAAACTATATCTTATTGCTGCAAACTATAGCTATGATATAAGTGCAAATTCATTGATTATCCTTAATTTTTGATCTCTTATGATTAGCAAACTGAAATTGTGGCAAGTATGTTGAGGTTACTCTGATTGTGAATTTGGCATATCCTTGCAGCTGGCCGAGCTGGCTGGGTCTAGTATTACCCAGGCAGTAAGTTATCACAGCTGCATAAATCAAACTGGGGCGATTAACCAGCTCTTGACTGCAATAGTTTCTGCAGTCCAAAGATAGATAGTCCCATAGATATACTGTATACATGTCATTGTTTAGTATTCACACGCACGCGCACACATTTACATACATACATACATAGAAGCATGTGTATGTGTTCTGTGTGATACAAACAAGCAGTTAAAAATTTGATAATCATATTTATGTTTATTTTATTGTTATTTTTTCTTGGAGTTTATGAAGGAGGTTACCCTGCTTGTTGCCTTCTTGAAAGGCTTAATTAATTGCATTTTTTTGTGAAAGCTATTTGTCTGTGAAGCGTTGCTGGCAGGAATTTGCAACTTAGTAGAAAACTCTCGACTAATTGTCGAAAGTTAAAGAGTAGGACGGCAGTATCCAAGCTATTAAAAAAAAGTAGGGATTAGATGATTTATGGCGTGAATTCTATTTTGTCAACTGTATATGATTGAAGTATTGAAGATCCATAATATTTATATATAATTGGGTTTGTTGAGAGTTTCTAATAGTATTTTTTTCAAATTAATATTATGTATATGTATTGAATTTATGGCCGATGAATTTTTTGTGTTAAGTGTTTGAATGTGTTCAAATTAATATAATTCTAAATGTGTTGTCAATAAGATACTTTATAATTTTTACACTAAACGTTGCTTCGATTTGGACCATTAAGGTTTCGTTTGGTGTTGGTTCTCCATCAAGCTTTTGACGGTAAGTCGTCTGACGTTGGTAAAATGAGCAGCAATTTTATGGGGAAGGCGAAGGAAAAACAAACTCGCCTCTCCTGAAGTGGGAAGTAGTTGCAATTCCCAACACGTTTGGGGAGTATATACTTGGAGCAGCTCCATTGCCGGATTTTGGTCTAGGATCCTTCTTTTCAAGCACCTTATGTAATAAAGGTTTTTTGACCACCCAAAAATTTAAAATAATTTTAATATTCACATTTATATTTATTTATGTGTGTGAAGAAGGAAATTTAAAAAAGAAAATTAGATTTTGGAAATTAAAAAATGATTTTTTTAAAAAAAGAGTCGTTATAGGCCACTTCGGTAGTTAGGATACCGTAAAATAACTAGAGATTTAAAAATTTGAGTTCAAAAGTCAGTTTTGTACGGGAAAGATTAACAATCTAAATACGCCCAAAAATTGGTACTAAGTCGATTAATATTTTTATTATTAATATCAAAATTTGTGAGTTTAAATGTCATTTAAATTAAAATTTGATTGTATATGCGAGTTTATTTTAAGAGCTCCGGTGTTCAAAGGATAAACGAAAATTAACCCTTACGTCTCAGACTGGTAGCCAAATTTATCGTCGAAAAAGGAAGCTACGCATTGACAATTAATATATTCGAATATGTAATAAAACAAAATAATAAATAAATACAAACATAAATATTTAAAACTTAAATAAATACATGTAAATATATAATATATACATATATATATATTAAAAACTATAATATAAAACAATAATAATAGATGATAAATATACATATTATAAAATACATAATAATATCAAATGCTTATATACATACTATGATAAATACGTGTGTGTATATAGTTAATAATCCTAATATAACGAAAAAGACCAAAATGTATAAAATAAAATAAAGGTGCTAAAAATAAAAACAAATAATTAAAGGGCATAAATTAAAATAACAAGAAATAATTAAAATCTGGAAAAATGATCAAATTACAACAAAAACAGAAATAAAAGGACAAAAATATAAATAAGTGCATAAATTAAAATGAAATTAAAATTATAGGGACCAAAAGTGCAATTGACCTCTGGATGAAAAACTAGACAGGATGAAAGTGGAAGGACCTGGAGCATAATTAACCCATTCAAGAAGGCACAGATCCTCCCCGGATTACCGGATCACAGCGCGAGTAAAGGTGCCAAAACGACACCGTTTCAGAGGTTGCCGGTTTAAGTAATAAAAGGGGTATATATTTTTTAATCAGATTAATAAAATAAAAAAACCTTAATCATTTAACATTCTCATCTCCTTCTTTTTCAACCCTCGACAGCACCGCTCTCCCTGCTCCCGAAATATTGTTCATCGGACCGGTAACCTCGCGGCGAAGATCGAGCACTCTCGACTGGTATGCTTTGAAACTTTTCTTTTTTTGGTTTTGAGTTTTAACAAACATAGAACAATGTTTTCGTTTTGAAAACGAAAAACATCTTTCGATTTAAAATTTAAAACGAAAAAACCCAATCAAGCTTTGCTTTTGATTCGAAAAAGATGACTGAAAATTTTTTAGATTTTGGATTTCGAATTTTTTTTATTTCATTCAAAAAGTTCTTACAAAATTTTTCTCTCCTGCCCTCCCTTTTACAGATTTCATTCGGGCTTTTATAACCCTTTTTGTTTACAACATAAAATAATCCCCCTTTTGCTTGCAGATCTGGAGCTGAATTTTTGGGGTTGAAATCATGATGATGGACAAGGTATGGGTGAGGGGTAGGTTCGGCAAGGGTGGTTGTAGTAGGGGTATGGCTTAGGTGATTGACAAAAAGAGTTTTATTATTTTAAGGTTAATTTGATTTGGGGTTTGAATATTTGGGGATTTTGGGGATATAATTTATCGATGGATTTTAGGGTTTCAGGTTTGGGTGCTTGATTGCCAGTGGTGGAGACGGTGGCCAAAAGGCGAGTGACGAAGGCTACAAAAGAATGGCGACGGTAGCTGACAGTTTATGTTAGGGTTAGGTTTTTTGAAATTAGGGTTTTTATATCTAGGTCGGGTTAAAATTCAGGTTTAGGTTATTGGGTATTGGTTTTGGGCCTTGTGACGGGTTTGGGCTAAATGGGTGTGGGTGTACGAATAACCCGAACAAAAACGGGTTATTACAACTGCCTGTCTTTGCTCATTGTTGTGTAACGACAATAGAAAAAATACTAAAAAATGACTTGTTTTGCCTGGTCCGGCTGATTATCTTCCTTTTTGACGTATGTCTTCTTTCTTTAGTAGATCTTTTTTCTCTTTGATGCAGGTCTTCTTTATTGTCTTGGTTAATCCACCTTGTCACCTTTAGGGAAGCAAAATCTTCAAAATGAGGGTTGTCTGTTGGGGAAGCAAAATGAGTGCAACTTGCTACATTATTGATGATGAGCTAATTCTTAAAGAAAATTTGACCTAGCCGTGACACTGACGAAAAGACAGGGTCTGCAAAATTTAATCCAGCTGCAAAACTGACGAAGAGGCAGGATCGGAGGATAAAAGATTTGACTATTTGGTCCAATTACAACACCGACGAAGAGGTAGGATCGAAAGTCTATAATGTTTGATGTCTGATCCAGCTACAACTCTGACGTAAAGGCGGGATCAGAAGATTGAAAACTCGATTTAATTTTCTTATTATTTTTTCTTCTTTTCTTTTTTTCTTTTTTTCGTTGAATTTTTTTCTTTTTTTTAATTTTTGTCTCTTTTTTTTCTTTTTTTAGCTACAATATTGATAAAAAACTTGAAAGTCAGTAAATTCGGATCTAACCACACCATCAACGAGGGGGTAAGATCGGATAATAACAACTTGGACCCTACTACACCATCAACGAAAGAGTGGGATCGATTGATAGTAACTTGGACCCATCCACACCATCAATGGAGGAACGAGAACGGATAACAATTTGTATTCTACTACACCATCAACAGAGAATCAGAACACTAACTTGAACCATACTACACCATCAACGGAAGAGCATGATTGGATAGCAACTTAGAGCTAGCCACACCATCAACGGAGGGACAAGATCGGAGAATTTAGATTCTATCGTGCCATCAGCGAAGAAGCAGAACACCAACTTGAACCCTACTACACCATCAACAGAGAAATAGGATTGGATAGCAGCAACTTGGACCCAGCCACACCATCAACGGATGGACAGGATCGGATGGCAATTTAAATTCTACCACTTCATCAACGGAGAACCAGAACATCAACTTGAACCCTACTACACCATAAACGGAAGAGCATGATTGGATAGCAGTAACTTGGACCTAGCCACACCATCAACGGAGGGACGTGATCAGATAATAATTTGGATTCTACCTAGCCATCAACGGAGAAGTAGAACACCGACTTGAACCCTACTATATCATCAACGGAGGAGAAGGACTGGATAACAATTTAAAACCAGCCACACCATCAACGGTGGGACAAGATCAGATTTCGGCAACATAGAACTAGCCTTACCATCAACAAAAGGACTAGATCGAATAATAGCAACTTGGATCTTACTACACTATCAATGGAGGAGTAAGATTGTCGAATGACAGCAACTCGGACCTATCTACACCATCAACGGAGAGACAGAATTGGATGATGAAAGTTGATTAATTTTCTTTTGATTTTATTTATTCTTTTTTTTTTCTTTTTTTTCTTTTTGATTTTTTTTATTTTTGATCTCTCTTTTTATTGATTTTTTATTTTTTTGACATACAACTATAAGGAAGAGACAAGATTCAAGGAAGAAATTCGGTCTAGTTGTACCATCAACGGAGAAACAAAATTGTGACAAAAAAATTGATTTGTTGTACCATCAACAGAGAAGTGAGTTTGAAAAATGCAGGATCTGCTACATTATTGGCGAAGAGACTAAATCCACAGAAAAATTTGATCTGTTGCACCATCAACAGATAAACAATTTCTTCAAAATTTGATATGCTACATCTCCGACGAAAAGACAAGATTTGCAAAATATGGGACATGCTACACCACTGATAAGGAGACGGAATCTTGAAAAGACAATTGGATCTACGATACCACTGGTGGCAAGACAAAATTTGTAAATGTGAGGGGTCCGATACACCACTAATGAAGAGATGAGATCCGAAGAGAAAATTAGATCTGTGACACCATCAACGGCAAAACGAGATCTAGAAATGTTGGTCCATCATCAATGACGAAGGTAAGATCTGAAAAAGGTTACTTTTGTTGCTCTACTAGCGGAGAGGTATGACCTAAAAATGAGAAAAACATTACTCAGTAACTGTTCAAAAATTTTGTCGATGATATCCTCTATATGGAGGTTTCAAATATTTTGTGCATTATGTCTCATTCACTTCTAAAGGTTGACCATCGTGTTATTGCCCCTCATGTTGAGGATGTTTGGTCTCTTCTTTGAACCTGTTTGTATATTCAAGCGAAAATGCATGCATAAATGCATCTAATTTTATGCCTAAATGCATGTGTCTATCTTAAATGCATGGTGACTTTAGTGTATGCATTTAATCTAAATGTATGATATATGCAAAAATGAGTCAATACAAAATGAAGGCAGCTAAATGCGTGAATGTGACATGATTTTTTCTGGCTCTCAAAAGGATGCCCATGACTCCTCATTGGTCCTTTCAGGATCTTGGTCTTTTGTATGTGGCGATGCCCCAACCTCTTTTTGGGTTCGATCACCTTTCTTTGAATCAGTTTTTATCTAGGTATATGCCCCAAAATTTTGTTCGTTCTATGCCATCGTCTAAAACTACTCTTGTAGCAAATTTGAAACTTTGGAGCACATTTTATTGCCCCCTAAGTTGGGTTCATAAGTTGTGTGTTGGTTCATGACAGCTCATCACTTTCAGGTCAGGCAAAGCACTGCTGATGATGGTGATTGAGTAGACATTTTAAGATATGAAAGTTTGGCTCAGTAGCAAATGGTGGACCTTGACAGAGAATACCCCCAGACTGAGGCATTGTTAGAGGCACAATGTTTGTAAAAAATGCGGAGAGCACTTTGGACATGCTCTAAGACCAAACTTTTATAAGTGGCTCTGAATCAATCAACTTTTGCTTTGTTCGGCATTAATGCTTTGGGACAACCTAAGGGTCAGTTTCAAAATTTTAAAATGCATGTAAATGCAAGGCATACGTTATAAATGCAAAAGCATTGATTTAGGCATGGTGTTCGTGGAATAACACCCATAACTATACGAGAATTGCAACATTTGAATATTGCGTTTAATCGACATCTAGGTTACTAGATTTTTTTCGACGTACAGATACTTTCCACATTGTTCGCCATTCATGAGTCAATGCTCTATGATGATAAAATGCAAATGAAATTATGATGATGTCATGCAACTTTAGTGCGAATGAAATGGTTGCGATATAAACATGAGGACAAAACGGGTTAGTATCAAATAAAATAATTAAATAAACAAAATAATAAATAAGGCACAAAATAGAGCAATTTAAAAAATGTACATATGCAATCAAATGCATCAAAACCTAAACCAGGTGGCTGCTATTGGGCAAAGTTTCTTGTGGCTCTACAAGGTGGGTTTTTATGGGCCATTATACGTAGGTTTGGTGCTAAAAAGGGTATCTGAATTGTCCTCGTTGTCCCATACTAAGGGTAGCAAGGCCCCTGGTCCTCACCCATTATAGGCTCCTTTCAACTGGGTTTAATTCAGGGGGACTCATTCCTCTATGTCCACACGGAGAAACGATATTCCCACGAAAACAAAGAGTACTAGAGCCTCGAAGGTACTTGCTAGGCCTATACGGAGGAACAATATCCCCACGAAAGCAATAGCGTTTCCCCCACTTAAACGATCATGTATGCCATGACAAAAATGCGTTAAAATAATACTCGAATATATAAGCGAATATTAATTTATATGGAACTTAAACTCTATATTAATAAAAATGGTAATCGACTCACGGCTTGACTTTCTAAAAAGAGTCCTCAGTAGAGTCGCCATATGTAATAAAGGTTTTTTTACCACCCCAAAAAATTAAAATAATTCTAATATTCACATTTATATTTATTTATGTGTGTGAGGAAATGGGAAATTTTAAAAAAGCAAATTTAAAAAATGGGGGAAAATTAAAAAAAGAAAATTAGATTTTGGAAATTAAAAAAATAGAATTAAAAAAAGTCTCCACCGGCCACGTCGGTAGGCCGGACACCGTAAAATAACTAGAGATTCAAAAGTTTGGGTTCAGAAGTCGTTTATGTACGAGGAAGGGTTAGCACCCCCGATACGCCCAAAAATTGGTACCAAGTCGATTAGCATTTTTATTAATATCAAAATTTACGTGTTTAAGTGCCATTTAAATTAAAATTTGATTATATATGCGAGTTTATTTTAAGGTCTCCGGTGTTCGAGGGATAAACAAAAACTACCACCTACGTCTCAGATTGGTAGCCAAGTTAACCGTCGAAAAAGAAAGCACCGCATTGACAATTAATATATCTGAATATGTAATAAAACAAAGTAGTAAATAAATACAAACATGAATTTTTAAAACATAAATAAATACATGTACATATATAATATATACATATTAAATACATATATATTAAAAACTATAATATAATATAATAATAATAGATGATAAATATACATATTATAAAATACATAATAATTTCAAATGTTTATATACATACGCTGATAAATACGTATAATATATATATATACTCACACAATAGTTAATAATCCTAATATAACGAAAAAAGACCAAAATGCATAAAATAAAATAAAGGTGCTGAAAATAAAAACAAATAATTAAAGGGCATAAATTAAAATAACAAGAAATAATTAAAATCTGGAAAAAGACCAGATTACAACAAAACATAAATAAAAGGACAAAAACATAAATAAGTGCAGAAATTAAAATAAAATTAAAACTATAGGGACCAAAAGTGCAATTGGCCTGATACATGTATGGGGGGCTAAAATGATGCATTGTAGCCAAAGTGTTGAAGCTGTTTTATAAGTCTGGAATTTCAGCCGACTTGCATCGAATTTTCGGATGGGATCCGGGCACTTCTGAGTCTACATGTCTTCTTCAAACATATTCGTCTGTCTCTTAGCTTTCCAACGCATCTTGAAACGCATCAATCCGACATCGAGAGCTCAAGTTATGTCTATTTTAGTGAAGACTGTGCGAGCATAAATCTCTATACGATTTTATCACGAGAAATATTATTTATTACGAATTTTCAATAATTTTATTGATTATTTGTACTTAAATTTAATCTAGGATTCTTTATGAAGATATTTAGATGATTTAGGATTAGATTTGTTATTTATTTATTAGTTTTTTAGGTTAGATAAAATATGTTTATTTATTTTATTATTATCTTTACTTTTCCTAATTTAAGTTGAACTCTTCATTTGTAGCCTATTTAAAGGCATATTTTCTTCACTAATAAGAACAACATCATGAATTTATGAGTTGCAAAAACCTTTGGCCATGGGCCATTTTATTTTCAAGGTAGATAGATTTGCCTTGTTATTTTTCGTATCAGAAGTCTTCTTCAACGTAAGTTCGTCAAGTTCTTGTAATGGAGATCATCTTCACACTCTTTCTTGCCTAGGTAATTGCATCTAGGAGGGTGGGTTAGAGCCACTTGAGGTTGCTTGCTTAGATAATCGCGTCTAAGAGGATGTCGAGGACAAAATATCCTACAACATCTATCTCGTCATCATCCATTCATCGGAGAGATTCGTGCCGTTTGCAGGTGTTTGCCTATTCAATTGCGATTAGAAGGGTGCCAAGGACAAATCTATCCAACACCGCCACCGTCAAATTCATCTTATCTCGTTTTCTACATCAAGATCATGCTTTATTATCTAACCTGGCTCTGATACCAATTGATACGGAAGCCAGGATCCAAGAATTACCTCAAAATCTAGGAACCCTCTAAATCACAACTAATCTAGCAAACTCATTTAGAGAAAAAAATGCTTCGCAAGTCAGAGACATCAATCAACTTGGAAAAGAAGTTAAAAATGCTTTGCAAGTCAGAAACATCAGTCAACTTGTGAAACATTTTTGGATGGGATCCAGGCATTTATGGGTCAACATGTCTTCTTAAAACTTGTCCGGCTGTCAGTTAGCTTTCCAACGCATCTTGAAATACCTCAATCGGACATTTGGATCTCAAGATACGTCTATTTTAGCAAAGACAGCGCATGCAGAAATTCCTATACGGGCTTAATACGAGATTTTTGGATAATTACGAATTTTCAAGATTTTATTTGATTATTTGTAATTTAAATCAATATAGGATTCTGCAATATATATTAAGATCAGATTTATTTAATTAGGATTTTATATTTAGCATTTATTTATCATTAGAAGTTACTTATCTAATTAGGAGATTAGATTTTAGCATTTATTTATTGTATTTAATTCCTAAGTTTAGTAGGATTAGAACTTCTCCATGGCCTATATAAAGGAGGCTTCACCCGCATTGTAATTCAGATTTGAATGATTAAATAAAATTCTCTTTTGAGTTCCAACTTGCAAGAACATTATCTTGTGTTTTAGAAGCAAATTGATTTTCAAGTTCTCCGGGATTTGTTGTTGAGGATCTTCACACCCCTGCTTGCCCATACAAAAGTGTTTGGGAGGGTGGGTTAGAGTCGCTTGAGGTTGCTTGCTTAGAAAATTGCGTCTAAGAGGGTGCCGAGATAATTGCTTAGATAATTGGGAAGAGGGTAATGGCCCCGTGACAAGTGGTATCAGAGCGACCCTTTGACTGCCCGATTTCACGCCGAGCGCCCATGAGTGGGGTAGGCAGGGTGGAAAACTGTGACAAGGTGGCCCATCACGAGAGCGGAAGCTCGTGACGAGGGCATCACAAGGTTGAGTGGGGGAGAATGTCACGCCTGAGAAGAAGCGGGATCATTAATCCCACATCGAAAAGGAAGGTCTTGGGATATAAATACGGTGGCGCTGCACATCCTATCAGACATGTCTTTTGGGAAGATGGTAATGGCCCTGTGACAAGTGGTATTAGAGTCTAGATGAAAAACTAGGCGGGATGAAAGTGAAAGGACCTGAAGCGTAATTAACCCATTCAAGAAGGTGCGAATCCTCCTCGGGTTACCGAGTCACCGCGCGGGTAAAGGTGCCAAAACAACACCGTTTCAGAGGTTGTCGGTTTAAGTAATAAAATGGGTATATTTTTTAATCAGATTAATAAAATAAAAAACCTAATCACTTAACATTCTCATTTCCTTCTTCCTCAACCCTCGACGGTGCCGCTCTCCTTGTTCCCGACGAACTATTCATCGACGCGGTGACCTCGCGGCAGAAATCGAGCACTCTCGACCGGTAAGCATTGAAACTTTCCTCTTTTGGTTTTGAGTTTTAACAAAAAAGAACAATGTTTTGATTTTGAAAATGAAAAAAATATTTCGATTTAAAATTTAAAACGAAAAAACAGTCAAGCTTTGCTTTTGATTCGAAAATAAAAAAAAAGATAGACTCTGAATTTTTTTTAGATTTTTGATTTCGAAATTTTTTTATTTCATTCAAAAAGTTCTTACAAATGTTTTTTCTTTCATGCTCTCCCTTTTACATATTTTATTCGGGTTTTATAACTCTTTTTGTTTACAACATAAAATAATCCCCATTTTGCTTGCAGATTTAGAGCCTAATTTTTGGGGTTGAAATCAGGATGATGGATAGGGTATGGGTGAGGGGTAGGTTTGGCAAGGGTGGTTATCGTAGGGGTATGGCTTAGGTGATTGGCAGAAAGGGTTTTATTATTTTAGGGTTAATTTGATTTGGGGTTTGAATATTTGAGGATTTTAAGGATATGATTTAGGGATGGATTTTAGGGTTTCAGGTATGGGTGTTTGATTATCGGCGGTGGAGACGGTGGCAGCGGCAAAAGAATGGCGACGGCGTCTAACAGTTTATGTTAGGGTTAGATTTTTTGAAATTAGGATTCTTATATCCAGGTCGGGTTAAGATCTGGGTCGAGTTAAAATTCGGGTTTGGATTATTGGGTATTGGTTTTGGGTCTTGTAACTAGTTTGGGCTAAATGGGTGTGGGTGTACGGATAACCTGGACAAAAACGGGTTATTACACCTTAGTATTCTCCAAACCTATAGATGGCTAGAAAGGCAAATTTATCCAAATAATACCTTTATTTCTATTTTCTTTTGTGACACCCTTACAAAAATTATTTCTTAATTTAGCACTTTTGCAATAAACTTGTCAGGCCTGATGAATTTTATTATTTTTATTAATTTTTAATGTGATTTATCATACTAATATGACAAGTTCTATTAAAACTCGTTTCCTTTAACGTTTAAAGGTTTCGTTGTTCTTATAAAAAATTAATAAAAAAATTCATCATACCAGCCTGACGAGTTCAATAAAATATTAATAAAAAGTTTAAAACTCGTCAGACCAGTTTGTAGAGTTCAATAAAATGTTAAAAAATAGAACTTGTCAGGCTAGCCTGACGAATTCACTGCATGAATGTTAGATAGAAAAATAATTTTGTATGGATGTAATTTTTCTAATGATGATATTTGGGTAAATTCGTGGCAAGAAATACATTTGTTATAGAATGTGAAAACTAATTATGGATTAAAAATTGACATAATCATAATAACATTATCTCTAATACTTTGCTCCAAAGACCAATAATCCCTTGGCCAAGCATTTTTGGGTTCATGATTTTTGAAATCTAGTTTTGCTAGAAAGATGTTATTTTTAACGACTCACATGACAATGATTTTATCATGTTGCTTGTGGTGGGAAAAGTAGGGAAATGAGCCTTTCAAGAAGACCCCCTCCACCACCCACTATCATGGGACTATCTTAGAAGCCACCACCTAAAGAATGCTTAAATATGAAACCCAAGAAAGGCAGTCAGGAGCAGAGCACACTCCTATAGGCCATAGCCATATACCTCAGGCCTACAATATTGAAATTCAACTTGGTGCCTCATTTGTTATTACCTTGTGACTAGTTACTATTCTTTATCCTCTTCTTGTTCATTGCATGAGGCTCTTTACTAATATGATTGTTTTTAAAATGTTCATACTCAAGTTTTAACATGGATTTGAACCCAACAAGTGATCCTACTAAAAAAGAGGATATAATATTAATCTTACGAGACTTGTGTTCAAATCGCTTTTTCTGCAAGGTCTGTGTGCATTGTCAAAAGGTTAAGAATATGTATAAACAAATACAGGGACAGAGCCATGATTTGAGGTTGGGGGCAAAACATAAATGTTTGAAAGTGGGGAGGGGCAAATTCATTAATAAACCAATTTTTTTAAAAAAATTATATAAGGGCACAAAGGTGAAAAACAATTCTTGGGGATTGGGGCAATTATCCCTCCCCACCCCCGGCTTAAAGATATTTTTAGGACCATTAGGTCTTATTTTTACCAAATTAGGACTCAAAATTCTATATTTCTCATACTAGCACTGTTGCAGTGAACTCACCGTAAGAGCACGACGAGTTCGATTTTATTTTACAAATATCCTATTTAAATCTTAATCAGGTAATTAGCCGTGTTTCACGGTCTGATAATTTTTGGTTCTTGTCTACGAAAATATTATATAATGAAACTCGCCGTGTCCTTACGGCGAGTTTGTATTAGGATTATCCTAATCACCTAATTAAGATTTAAATCGAATATTTTAAAATAAAAATAAAAATTTAGAACTCGTCGTGCTCCTACGATGAGTTTGAATAAAAATAATATTTTTCGGAATTCGACATACTTGTGCATCGAGTTCATTGTAATGGTGATAGTCCGAGAAATATAGAATTTTGGGTTCCAATTTGGTAAAAATAGAACCTAATGATCCTAGAAATGTCTTTAACTCCCACCCATGTAGCTCTGCCTTAAATAAATGCCACCTTATAATTACTTTTAGACTATTTAAAAAATTTAATGTGAATTGAAACAACAATAATTTATTGAGAATAGCATTGATTAGTTGATGACAAAATATTTTTATGAGTACGAGATATTGAATTAATATATAGTATATCTTTGAGAACAATGTACTATGTTAATTTTTCGTGAAAATTTCTTAGGTTATCACGTGAAAGTTACAACAATTCACATAATTACTAAAAAAAGCAACGTCATCCAATATTTTTTTTTTAAATTTGAAATATAGGCATCACTTTGTAATTTTAGAAACCGATAGTAAAAAATGAAAAAAAGGTTTTTTTTATTAGATTGAGTTGAGTTATGATAACAGATGCTATTCTAAATAAGATTATTTTACAATATTAAACATTGTTAGATTTTTTTATAATTTTGTATTTTTAAATGTTTTATATAAATATAATTTTAAAAATATTTTTTCCTAATTACAAAAAATTTTCAATTTTTTAATTTTTGTCTGTAATTATCATTAAAAAACTGTAAAAGTACCAAAATAATATTTCAATTATAATTTAAAAACCAATTTAAATATTAACCATTGAATTAACTTTTTTTGTCATCATTTCATTAATAGATTAGCAAAGCTTAATGACTAAGTAATTATTTTTGTACTATTCGAAAAAAAATAATTAATTTTGTAACCTTTCGGTATTGTGAATACTTATGTTGCAACTTTTCGTAATTAAGCAATAGTTTAATGGCCGAATTAATATTTTATCCTTTTTATTTACATAACAGTACGTGGTAATTAATCATTAAGAATGAGACAAAAGATAAGAGTTGCTCTTGTCATTTTTGTAATAACAAGGCTAACCTAGTCATATCATATCCACATATTTTAATAGTTTAACGCCGTCACGACCGACCTTTTAATATAAACCAATGGATCGTTTGAACTTTGAATATCAGAAGCATCTCTTTGACGTCCGTGAAAACGACGTTAACCCTCCGTCTCGATATTCCCCTCCATGTTCACGCGCCACGTGTCGCTTGTGAGATCTCTAAGATCTTTAAAGATGCTGTTGAGACAACCGAGCTCTCGGCTTTTGATCTTGTCCAGCTCAGCCATCCTTTGTCCCCCAAATTTTTAGCCACGTGGAAGAATCTTCATCCGACGTGGAATTTTCTGAACGTCCATTTTTTCCACGTCATCATCCTTGGACTCTTCTTACGACTTGATTTAATACTACTATATTTTACGCTCATCCCGTCTCCTAAACAAAAGGTTGGCGATTTCTCTTCCGATTCACTCTGTTCCTCCGGCAGTCAAATTATTTTCTTCTAAACAAATAAGTTCAGGAATTTTTTTTGTAATAGCTGAAAATTCTCGCTTTAATGTAAAATATTGTTCTTTGAAATTGATTTCTGCCTTAATTTTTGCGAAATTTTTTAAATTCAAATATGTGTTCGATCTAGCTCAACAATGGAGGTTTTCTGAAGCTTTGACGGGGATTTCTTCGTTTCTAGCACCTGTAAGTTCTTTAGTTTTTTTTTTCTATTAAGTTCGAATAATTTCTTTTATTGAATTCATTACTTTTTCCACCGTAGATTTCAGATTCTCTTTTACCTTGAAGAGTTGTGAAACAATGTTTATATAAGTTTAGTAGTTCTGTAATTCTTTAGATCTTTTGATTAGGTTTTCATTGGCCGTAGAAAAAAGCTTTGCTTTAATAGTAAGAGCAGATTTTTAGTTGCTTGATTTTAGGGTTTTGGCCTAGAAGTCTTTAAAATTTATTTAATACAGATAATTTGAAATTACTTCGCGGTTACATGTTTATGTGTAAAATTAAGCTCGTTTTCTAGATCGCTGAGATCGTTCCTTAAAACGAGTAAATATGCCGTGGACTTGGGGTTTTGCTTGGTTGAATTTAAAGGTTAGGTAATGGTGGACTACTTTGATGGGTGCTCTGTTTTTTCTACAGGGTGAAACCTGCATAGGGAGCATTTGGTCACTGAAGATTAACCGGAGTTATTTTTACCAGTGGTGATTTATTTTACTTTTAATTATGGAACTCCTTTGTGATTTGCTCATGTTTTAGGTTGATCTGTGTGCATTTTTAGAGGTTTGGCTTCTCGGAGACAAAGCTATGTGCTATTTGTTTTATGAATTGGAGGATTTTTCACTGTTTCAGTATAAGACCATCCGCATTGTTATCAGTCTTTTTCTGTTCTGGTTTACAGGGAAGTGTCTAGATGAACGTTGATAGCAATGACAAAGGGTTACGGGAACTGAATCATCAGCTATATGATGGTAACAAGATAACTTCAAATGGCGTTGTGGCTGAGGAACATGTGACGCTGGAAGGAGATGACCTGAAAGTTAACGAGTCTGAAGAAAATGTAAAAGATGGTTATTTGGGGGCTGTTCGGGGCCTCCGGGCCCCTGTTGTGGTGCAAATACCACAACAGCCTCAAAATGCAACGTGTTGCTGGGAGAGGTTTTTGCATGTAAGAACAGTTACTGTTTTGCTTGTAGAAAATGATGATTCTACTCGTCATGTTGTCACCGCACTTCTGCGCAATTGCAGTTATGAAGGTTAGTGATTCAAGTCTTTCTAGGATTGTAAAACAAAACAAAATTTCTCTACTTTTTTTTGGCTGAAGAGATACAGAATTGTAAATATGTGCCTCAGAATTATCCTGGCACAACTGTATCAAGGTTTGGAGGTTATTTTATATGATTCTATAAATAATGAAATTTCTCATGCCACGCAGAACCGGAGCTGAATTCTCAACTAAATTGATTTGATATTAGCCTCTCTAACTACAAAACTTGAAAATATGACTAGTTTTTTTTGTATTTTTCCTGTTGAGAATCAAATTAAGCCAAGCCTAATCCCGCTTGTGACAGCACTTGTGGCCAGAATTTTTCATATTTGTATTTTGCATTTTATCCGTTCATAGCTTCATATATTTGAATATTTGGTTAGATTTTGTCAATGAAATTTTATGATGCCTATTTAGATCTTATCAGTTATTTCATATTAAATTCTCATTTCTTTTCTTTTTATATGAGAGGCATTCTATTCCAGAATTCTCACCTTATCAATTATCTGATGAAATATAGGAGCTTATGTGCCTCTGCCAACTGAAACACTAATTTTTTATTCCCAGTTATTGAAGCTGCTAATGGCTTACAAGCTTGGAAGATACTAGAAGATTTGACCAATCATATTGATCTTGTGTTGACTGAGGTGGTTATCCCTGGCTTACCTGGCATTGTTCTTTTGAGCAAGATTGTGAACCACAAAACACATAAAAACATTCCTGTGATCAGTACGTTCTCCAGTCTCTGCTATTTTTTGTTAATTGTTCCGGCATTTCTTATTCTTGCTTTCACTTTGAGATCTCTCGGTAGATACTTTCTACTTCTAATTTTGATGAGATCTGCATGCAGTGATGTCATCTCAGGATTCGATGAATGTAGTCTTTAAGTGTTTGTCGAAAGGTGCTGTTGACTTTTTAGTGAAGCCTATTCGAAAGAATGAGCTTAAGAACCTTTGGCAGCATGTTTGGAGGAGATGCCATAGTGTGAGTTGTTAACTTGTACTTCAGATTTAGACTGCTTGTGATTAGTAGAGAGTGGAAACTTATGGTACTAGCTAGCTTTTCTTATTGTTTCCTGTTCCATTTGCAAGCAATAGGTAAAAATATTTGAAACTAGAAATTTTCAATTATATGAAGAAGGTAATGTTATAGGACTGGTGTTAATTGGGATAATTTCTACTTATTAATAAAGGGGGAAAATGCAACAACAAAAAAAGAGCAGAAGAGAGATAATTGGATTATTAATAGAAAAATGAGGAAGCAGAGAGAGAGAATTGGATTATATTTTATATTTTCATTGTTTTCTTTGCTGAATGATTAACTTTTTGCTCCCACAGTCTAGTGGTAGTGGAAGTGAGAGTGGAACACAAACTCAAAAATCTGTGAAATCAAAAAATGTTGAGAAATCTGACAACTCTGGCAGCAATGATGAGGACGATAACGAGAGCGTTGATCTAAATGTTGGGGATGGAAGTGATGATGGCAGTGGTACTCAGGTATTATAAATTTGCCCTTAGGTTTTGCATATTTTTATGAGGTTAATATCTAGTAGAGAAGTTTAGGTATTGCGGTGTAGAAATTTTCCATTGAACCATAATTTGCAATTTGATTTCTGAAACTAATACCCATTCTTTGATTTATGTCATAGTGCAGTGAGGGTAATCTTTTTATCTCAGTATGCATTAATTTATAATATTTAAAGATATCATGTTTTTGAGTCTTTGATTGTAATGGGCTTAAGCTTTCATTCAAGTTTAGTATGAAGACTCAATGTTTCACTGAGACCACTATAGCATAAAATGAGTTCTGATTTGCAACTACAAGTCATTGAACTAACATTTAAGCTTTGCTTAGGAAATAATGCATGTATTAAGATAACCATGTAGTCTTATAAAATTATTTAGTAGCTCATATCCATGCAACATACAAATCCATTTTAAAACTTTCAGAACTTCATTATTTTGCTCAATTTTAACTGAGCCTTAATCTGAAAATGTATGGCAGTCTTCATGATCTATTTTATGCATTCCGAACTTAGGGCTGCATTATCTATAGAAGTCACATTCCTAATCACTTCAAACTTTGTGGTGTATGGGCTCTTGCCTCTAATGTCCTTATCCTTAATGCTTGAGCTGAAAAGCTCTCGAACCTTGGATCAAAAGATTGCAGAAGTTATTAGAAACCTTTACATATATGTACCGGAAAACTATCAGTGTATTCTCTTTTTTCAGAGTTCTTGGACAAAACAAGCAGCAGAAGTTGACAGCCCTCGTCCAGTCTCACACCGGGATCGAGTTGCTGAGCGCCCTGATAGTACATGTGCCCAAGTTATCCATTCCAATGCAGAAGTATCTGGGAACATAAGGGTGCCAGTGACTGCAGCAAGGGAGTGCCAAGAACGAGATGAACAGCTTGGTAAATATGAATTTTTAGGTGTAGCTTAGCATATTTCGTGCTGGTTAACAGCTTTCATAAAAAAAACTTCGCTTTCCTTCAATAGGAAAATGGAATCTCTTTTTGTTTTTTTTTTCTTTTTTCTTGTTCCTGACCCTTTCTATTTCAGACAACGTTGCAACGGGAAAAGACCTGGATATAGGCATGCCGAGGAATGCAGATTTACACCTAAATAGTGCAGTTGAGGTCCCAATCAAAACAGTTGGAACAGAACAAATTAACCTAATTGAGTTGGGTTCCAGTAAATTTAATGAACAGATTGATAAAAGGAAGCTGGACTTTAATAGTGAAAGTCCATCTTGCAAACTGAAGTCTGAAGCTGCTACTCAAAATGGTATCACCTCCAAGACTACTGATCTGGAGAAGGAAACTGCAGAGTATGAAGCTTCAAACAGACTTTCCAAGATCTCAGATAGCAATGATAAAACCGTCAATGATTCCAAGGAACTATCATCTATTGAACTCGGCTTGAAGAGACTTAGAGGAGTTAAAGATGATGGTAATGTGGTTAGAGATGAGCGAAATGTTTTGAGACGTTCAGACTCTTCTGCCTTCTCAAGGTATAAAGGAGGGGACAGGACCGAGGGGCTAACATATATGAACATCAATTAACTGAATCACAGATAAGTACTCTTTAAAGATTTATCGAGGTCTGAATAGTTTTGACTGTTATGTCTATCGCCTGCAGGTATAACACATCGCTAAATGCAAATAAGGTTGCCGTCGTCAACATTGGAAGAACCTCATCTGCACTTGATAATAATTTAGAAGAAACAGGAAAAGAATCAGTTTCTAATGGTCGATCTCATTTGGCTAATGAATTTCCTAATCAATGCTCAAATGTTGGTAGCGATAACATCGATATGGGCTCCACAACTAATAATGCTTTTGCCAAGCCAGCTGTTTTGAAGAACAAGTCAGCTGCATCATCCAGAGTTGGATCTTCACATCCATCCTCTACATTCCAGCCTATGAAAAATGATGTTTTGAGTGCTACCCAGAAAGTTGTGTTAGACAGGGCTGTCGGTGTAACTACTAAAGCAGGAGTAGCTCAACCTGGAGACCAAGAGCTCCAAATGGATCACTCCCCAGAGCATCATGATCACCATAACCATCTTGTCCGCAGTAGGCAACAGCAGGAACAGCCATCTGAACATCACGATTTATCTCTGAAAAAAATGGCTGCAGATGCTCCTCATTGTGGGTCATCCAATGTATTGGGTGGACCTGTTGAAGGAAATGCTGCCAACTACAGTGTCAATAGAAGTGCCTCAGGTAGTAACCATGGAAGCAATGGGCCAAGTAGCATGGCAATCAATACTGTAGGGACAAACATGGAAAGTGACAATGGAATAGCTGGGAAAAGCGGAAGCGGTGATGCTAGTGGAAGTGGGAGTAAGGCAGACCAGAGCAAGTCTGCTCATAGGGAAGCTGCCTTGACCAAATTTCGTCAGAAGAGGAAAGAAAGATGCTTCCGGAAAAAGGTAACTTAGATTGAGCTGTTTAATACTATACAAGATAGTCAAAGTCTGCCTTTAAAATCTTCAAGGCACTAGCACATGTTATGCCATTTATTTTTGACATGAACATCTTACATACAGGAGTATTTTAAGTTTCCGTTTTGACTATGAAAACCATTTTGCTTCAATCTTCCTACTCATATGGGGACTGGTTGCTCCCATTGCGTTGTGAAGACAATTCATTGTTTGGGAGACCAGTGTTAGGATGCAACATTTATATCAAACAATTGGAGCTCATTAATGTCAGACTATTAGTAAATTTTTCTTTCGGATTATTTCAGATTCGGTACCAAAGCAGGAAACAACTAGCAGAACAACGTCCTCGCAGCATCCGAGGACAATTTGTGCGGCAAACAGTGAACAAAAATGATCCAGCATCCGAAGCTAAACCACGAGACAAATAGTGAACAGGAACACAAGCAGATCAAGAGATAACAAACCTAACTCCCTTGCTGATGATACTGTAACAATATTTGGTCCACTAATTATGAGAAGACCTTGGTGTAGACTATTCGATGATGTTGACTCGGTGAACTGCATTTCATTGCTGTAAACCTTTGCTTTCCTCTCCTTTATTTATGTATTTAACTTGTGCATTAGCCATTAGGGGAACTGCAGAAGATGACTTCTAAAATAAGACCCCATTTCATTTTGTATGCTGGATTCATGAACATCATTGAACAACAGGGTGCTTTCAACTCTTTTATTCACATTCATTTTTATTGTTTCTTAATCGATAGTTATTTCTGAAGCTATCATTGGAATGGAATTACATTTACTATGGCATATTTGGCATTTTGAAGACATTGACCTGGAAATGCGCATGAAGATTCAACTTTCTCGTTCTTGATTGCTTCATTTGAAGGTCAGGATGAAAACAGGTTAGGATTTTATCCTATAAAGCAAGGATACTTCAATCTAAAGCCGTACCACGTATCCGATACATCCCGTATCGAAAACATATTGAGTACGACTTGAATACCTGCAAATATTTTTTCTCATTACTCTTTTTCTTTCTTTCTATTCCTCCACCCCTTTTTTGCCTTTTTCTTCAATTTCAACTTTCTTTTGCTCACATAATTCAACTAGAACTATATAAGTATGTGTGATGCCATGCTCAAATGATTTTTTATGACTTTATTTTTTTACATTTTTTAAAATGTAAAATTTATTTTATATTTGACGTACCATTACCGTACACGTATTCTGTAATCTTGTTTATTTTATATTTGACGCACCCTTACCGTACACGTATTATGTAATCTTGAAAATTGTCGTTTCTCATCTCCTTTCCGTATCTGTATATGTATCAGTGCAACATAAATTTTACCTATAAATTTTCTATACGTTTATCATTGTTATTTACATGTGTAACCCCCTAGACCCGCCTATGCGTTACACCTGATTCTAGGAAGTCACATTAGAATAAAAAAAGCGGTCCACAGTAAAACCTAGATAAAATTATTTTCTTTTTAATACATTTAAAATCGTAAAATAAAAATCTTTGTCATAACATCATTATAAAATTTAAAAAGTATACTCGGACTTAAAATAAGACACGATATGCATGCTCACTAATTATACCAGTACCGTACTCCACAAGTAACTTCGAGGGAATTTTTGACACTGTTGTCGGTCACTACATCACGATAAATCTCTTTTATCCTGCGATGGTAAATAACAACATGAGCTTGGAGAAGCTCAATAATACAGAACTACCAAGCGATGCAAAAGGTGCAAGCATGCATGAGGTAATTCATAGTATTATCATGGTATTCCGGCGACAACAAGTTCCAATTATGAATTCGATATTTCTATTAAACGTTATATCTGAAAGTAGCAGTGTTTTTCCTTATTCGATCACCCGAGTATCAAGCGAGAAGCCTATAATCCAGAAAAATCAGAGAAATAGATTACAGAAGTTGAACTAGGGAGTTTAGTGTGTGTTTTATTAAGTGCAGATCGAAAACATACAAAAAGTTTTAGACTTCAATAAAGGCTTAACCCAGGCCATTTAGACATAAGTGTCAAACTAAGGGAATGTCTTATGTGTAGAAACAAAAAGAATCACCCTAGCCGAAGCATAAAAAACTAGTACAAAAGGAAAAGCATATAAATCTGATACAGAAGGAATTACCTTGCCGAAGCATAGAAACTTGATACAGAAGAAATTACCCGTCGAAGTAGAAGGAATTACCCGTCGAAGTATAGGAACCTGATGTAGAAAAAATTACCCCGCCGAAGCTTAAGAACCTAATACAGAAAGAATTATCCCCGTTGAAGCTTAAGAACTTGATATAGAAAGAATGACCCCCGCCGAAGCGTAAGAACCAAATACAGAAGGAATTACCCCCGCCGAAGCATAGGAACATGATACAGAATGAATTACCCCACCGAAGCGTACGAACTTGATACAGAAAGAATTGCCCCCGTCGAAGTGTAAGAACCTGATATAGAAGGAATTACCAATCGGATCAGGGTTGAACCTGCAGAAACTTCAAAACCTATCCCGAGTACCACAATAAAACAATCTAGATATTATTCACAATAGTCAATAGTAAGCAGCAATAACCAGTAATAACAATATATATAAAACATGTAATTATTCTTAGTAAAACAATAACCAGAGAGCATGCTATTCAGTCAGGTACTTAGGCATAAATCGAACAATTAATATGATCATACTTAAAAATCAGAAAACATGTTATATTTTTACAAAATCAGATAATACCAGTCACGTGTGCGTGATTGGTTCAAACCGAGCACTCAGATATATATACACCTCACGCGTATTCATTTACTAATATTGATTGTATCGTATAGCTGAACGGTCACCTTCATAGTTCACCATAAGACTTACCACATAATAGTTAAACCTATATTTCATGCGGCAATCTTCTAGTATTGTACTAATATCATGAGTGACTAACATACATGAGTCATGCTTATATCATGTAAGGGCCTTACAGTCATTTAAGTTGTATCAGTTCTTTCAGTATTTAAAAGGTTTCACTTATTCCAAGTCACTGAAGTATTATAGTTATTTCAGAGCCTGAGTGTGTTATAGTCATTTTGATGCTTAACGGTATTTTCAAACATTTCGGAACCTAAAAATATTTTAGTCATTTCAAACTATCCAATCATGTGAAGTACTTTCGGTAAATTGATCTTCAAATATTCCTTTAAAGTATTTCTAGGAAAAAGGTTTTTAGACGTTTATCCAGAAATTTGGGAAAATTAGGCATTTCGAAATCTCAAAGGTTAGAAAGATGATCTTAGAATTTTTCAAACAGATTTGAAATTTAACGGGTTGAATTAGAAGTTCTACCATGTCAAATATGAATTCCCAGATCATTTCCACTTTTAGGGGCATTCAGGTTCTTTTTACACCTCAATGGTATTTTAGTCATTTCTCATCCAAGGATTTCAGGCATTAATCTAAACTGAAGGTTTTGAGGTTAATTAACTTATCAGATTTCTCACTGAATTTGGAATATCCTACCAATCATCAAATTTCTTATATAATTCATTCAGGTCTTATCCAATTTATTATCTTTTTACCTAAATCAGTTTGACTTTAAGATATTCAGGCATTAATCGTATTCATTCATGCATTAACCAATACGGAAAAGTTTCGTAAAGCATACAAGAGGTAGTAAAGTATTACCTCAAATCTGTGTTACATTGATCGATCCATGATACTCCATTCGATCACTCTCGAACTCGAATTCGATGTCCCTCAACATCTCGGATACAAGGAACCTTATTGAATAACCTCAATTACACAAATTCCAAATTCAGTCCTTATTCACATTTCTCTTAGTTGAATAATTAAATACATATACAAGTTCATGTTCAAGTTCAGATTCAGAGGCTTTCGGGTTAAAATTTCACGAAACTAACTTCAAAAACGAACCCAAGACGTCGAAAAACATAAAATATGGCTTTTTTAAAAAATTTGACTTTTTAGTCAAAGTCAACGCTGACGTCAGCAGTTAACGCTAACGTCATCGGCCAGCGGTCAATGCTAACATAAGTGGTCAATAGTCAATACTGATGTCAGCAATCAACGGTCAATACTGATATCAACGGTCAATGGTAAATGCTAACGTCAGTGGTTAGCGGTCAATCGGGTTGACTCAGGCAAGTTGATTCGGACGAGTTGACTCATTGAATTAACTTAGATGACTTGACTCGTTAGGATCAGGTCAAATTCAGATCAGGTCGAGTTTAACGGGTTGGATCGGTCTGACAGAACTGATTTAGGCTGGTTCAACTCGATATGATTCAGAGAAAGGACCGGTTCAAGGCCTGTTTATCTAGGTCACCGTCCAAGGCTGCCAAAAATCGCCTTGGAGAACGTGTGCACTCCACGTGCAGCCAAAAAATACCCAAATTAAAACCTAGAGAAGTGCTGGAACTTAACAAAACTTACCCTTATTGAATAGTGTCGGGGGTTTCCGACGAAGCATCGATCGATGGCGATTTGATGATTGGTCAACAGCAACAAGACTGTCTTGGCACAGGGAAGACAACCACAATGTTATCTTCATGAACGGAGAACGATAACGACCGAAAAACGTGAATAACCGAACTTATTTTTATCCTAGGTTCATCGAAGCTTCTAGCTTCGATTGACGGCGATTAGGACGACAGTTGTGCGTAACCGAACTTATTTTTATCCTAGGTTCATCGAAGCTTCTAGCTTCGATTGACGGCGATTAGGACGACATTTGTGCGAGTGGCTTGAGGGGGTTTGGTTGGGGCTTGACAGCGGTTCGAATGATAGTGTCGGTGTACGCCACGACTAAGCGGTGACAAAAATCATGACGATAAACAGTAAAGGTTGGGGGGAAATTTTGAGAAATTTCTGGAAACCTTTTCCCCTCTCTCGATAGAAACCAAAAAGACTTCCCTCCCCTGGGGTAGATTGGACTTTTTTTATTTAAATTATATTCCAAAAGGGTTTTGTTCAAATATGCTTCATAAAAGGTTCTGACAAAGCCAAAGACTTAGTCCAAATGGCTAAGGCAATAATACCCCTGCCAACGGCGTAGGATCAAATCCCTACAATGACACTTTTTTTTTCTTACTTTTTTCTATTAACACTCACAATATTATGAGTGTTACATCATGTGATTGCAGTAGCATAAAAGAGAATTAAATAACTTAAAAAGGAAACATTTATGACCTTAGTTGAGAAATTACACACTTAAATTTCAAGTAACCATGAATAGGTATTGACTCTGGGTCTTGAACGCTGATAAAGGAAACAATTATAAAATTTCAATTTATAACTTAAACAAAAGTTATGTATTTCTCTCATTATTTCTTAAATAACTTTTTTAACAAATCTTGGTTAACTTAATAACTTTTTAATAGCTTAATGTAATGTATTTACTATGATAGTTAAAAAGTTGTGATATTTTAGATTCATCAATTGGTCTGGCCATAGATACTCATTTTTTATTCAATACTATTTATTAAAATCTCAAATTAAATTTAACAGCAAGTGTTTAGTGTAATGACAAGACAAATTGTACTTTAAAAAAAATTTAGGTTTGAACTTAAAAACGACATTATTAAAAGAAAAAGCCATCAACCCCAAATATAAACTATAAGATAAACATGAATTATACAAAAAAAAAAATTCAAATCAAATTTGTTTGATAAAATAATGCAACAATATCATCATCCATGGCACGTGTAGAACAGAGCACAACTACCAGTCAGATGGGTTTGAAAAGGTGGAAACAGGCAAACAGCTGCAGCTGCCCACCCAACCACAATCTTTCTCTTTCAAACTAACATTCCAAACACGTTCAAATCCCCAACTACTTAAATTATTATTAAAAATCAATTTATTTATCTTCATAAACAAAAAATAAGTTTACCATTAACTGAAGTGAAAATGTATTATATGTTTGTTTTTAACATCACAAAATGACAAACGGCATATCCTAACTAGGAACGGACTAGGAACAGAGCTATTAAGGGGTGGGGAGGGGCAATTGCCCTCACTCTGAAAAATTTTAGTTTTTTACTTTGTTCCTCATATATAAATTATTTTAAAAATTGGTTTATTTTAGAATTTGCTCCATCACTTTCAAAAATTTATGTTTTGCCCCCTAACTCCAAATCTTGGCTCCGCCCCTGTCCCTAACTAATTATTATTATCATTTTAGAAATTTTGCTAAGATTTTTTTTTAGAAAATTTTGTTTCTAAAATTACAATTTTAATCATATTCAATCTACATTCATATATCACAAATCAAAATATATCCGAATAATATTTATGTATTTTACCATGGGCTAAGCAGTCTTTAGCACGAAGATAGGCCTGGTGCCTAAAATATATAGGCTAAATTATATTATACCTAACGCCATTCAATTATTAATAAGATTATAAGTGATTAGTCAATTGAACTTAATAAATAGTCTCAGTAAAAAAAAAGTATGATGTTTATTATAGAAGACTCGAGTTCGAGCAGCTTTGTCTGCAAGGTGTGTGTGCGTTATTAAAGGATTTAGAAAACAATGAACAGATACTACATTGTAATCACCTTAAGATTATTAAAAAATGGTTATCCAATTGCAAAAGGTAACAAGGAAATCACTTAATTATTACTAAGATTAAAAATATATCACCTTATTTCAAAAGTCAATAGCAAATTACCCAATTAATCAGAAAAAAAACCTATTTCGACTTTTGGGTTTGTCAGGGATCAATGAATCTAATTTGATGAACTGAACAAGGAGATCAAAGTGAATCTTATGATAAAAATTAAAGTTCATTATACGGTGGCCGACGACAGTCAACACAATAGCACATGACTTGATTGTTACAATCAATTAATTGAGTGACTAACTTGTAACTCTTTAAAATCTAATATTTTTAATAAATAAAATATTCTATACAAGAAAGCTGTATCATATTTAACAACCCAATGGTCTGTTTGCGACAATTAATTAATTCAGTGACTCATTTGTGAACTTTTAAGATTAGGTGATCCATTTATAATCGTACTAATAACTGATTGACCTATTTATAATTTACCCAATGTTATAGTATTACACGCCGTGAGATAGGTGAGGTGGGCCAGAGTTTGCATTTTGATGATGAAAAACTTGAAAGCAATGGTATCGGAGAGTCAAAATAAACATAGAGACAGTTTGTTGGCTGAGTTATCACTCTCTCTTTCCCCCGTGTAATCCACCAACCCAGTTTATGATATAAACCAAAATTAAATAATTTATTTATTAATTTATCATTCTTTTCACATTTAATATACTAATTTCATTGACATTGAAAAATAAATAATGTATAAAATTTTATTATTACAATGAAACAAAAAATAAAAACACTTTACTAACCTCAGCAACCTTTCCTTTATATTTTTATTTTTTCTCTAGTAAACAAAAACTATGAACGCCCTCACATTCTCAGTTTCAGACACTAAACAGACATTGAAGATCTTATGTTTTACCCTTGTCTGAAAATTACTCAATGAAAACATGTTCAGCTTAGACCTTTTTTTTCCTGTCTGCAAAGCTGTTTCTTTTTTGTCCCTCCCTTTAATAAGTTGAAGAATCAAGAAAGAACTGATAGAAACATAATTTCTGGTATATATTTCATCTGCTGACTGGTTAAGGTTTCTCATTATTCGAGGTCAAGTTCTTTATTATGCTGGTTTCAGTCATTTTTTTATATATGCAGATATTCTTGTTTTGCTTCCTGCTAAGGAGTTTCTGAGTAATAAAATTATGTTGTCTTTGTTCTTTGTCCTCATTAAATTCCTGGGTCTCTCATGCAGACTGAGCTGAAAAGAGTGAAATTAAATGAGATTTCATGGAAGCAAAAACAAGTTGCTAATTTGTTACTTATCTTCCATTCTGGTCAGTTCTCGTTCTCTTTAGCTCTATTATTATTATTATTATTATTATTATTCTTCTTGTTGTTGTCTCTAAATTTATGGTCATATAGGAAATAATAAAAAAAAAAAACTTTATCTTAATTTATGGTCAATAGTTTCCTAGGTTTAGTTCAGATAACCTAATTTCGAAGGATGGTAAGGGAGTGACGATGAAAAATTTGTTAATTTAAGAAAATGGTTATAAATCTCGAACATTTGATTAATAAATTTTCCATCCTCTCTCATTTTCATTGTTCGTACCAAGCAAAGCCTTATGACCATGGAAGAAAGACTATCTATTACCAAAAGTTATCTTCTAAATAGTATTGAGGTGAAGCCTTTGTGATTATTTGTTGCAAATGTTTGAGCATCCTTGTCTAGAAAATCTGGGAAATTGTTTTATGAAAAGGACAAAAAAATTGGAAGTTCAGTATATTTCATATCACATTTATTTGTTCCAAAAGTTGGTTTTGGACAAGTTAAAAGCTTAATAATATCCTGAAAAATTAAGTGGATACTGCAAATGGTTCTTGTTTTCTGGTATATGTGTGTATTTGTTTTGCTTAGAGGATTCATCCATCTCATTTAATCTTCTGTTTATATAAAAACCTGCAGCATTCAGGTCTGAATGTGTTGATTTTGAGCCGCGAATTACTGACAGAGTGACCTCTAACAAATCTTCCGTTCATTGTCTTTTATCCGGCTTAATTGAGTATCGAGTGGTGGCATAAATTGGGTTTCCAAGGCGCATTATGCTCAAGTAAAACATAATCGGTCCATATATATATGTACACACTTACTGAAATGGAGACTACAGAAGCAGAGAGGATAGTCATAGCTAAACCAGTAGCTTCAAGGCCTACTTGCTCCGGTTTTAAGTCTTTCCCAGAGCTCCTTGTAGGGGCTATTAAGGCTTCACCCTCTAATGTCTGTTCCGAAAACATAGTACCTGCAATTAGGCCAAAGACGATGAGGTTCAAGCCGTTTGTCAATTGTGCTCCGTCAGCCACAATGTCTTCCCAGGTTTTCTCTTCTTCTGGATATCTTTCTCATTTCAAGATGTTTCAACCTCTCATCTTTTCATCATTGGATGGTTTCAGGCAGAGCAGTCGGGACTAGGCGCTTCTAACTCGTCGGATAAGGTTTTAAAATCCGATCTCAAACCTACTGTGGTATACAAACCACAGGCAAAGCTTGTATCAAAGACTACTGTTTCTCTATTAGCAAACATGGTCAGTTTGTCAGGTCCTATGCTCATTATCTCCATACTCGTAGAGATGATCCTTCATTATTTTTAATTTTTTGCAGGGAAATCTCAGTGCTAGCAATGAACCAACACTGCAATCAATGGAGGCACCAGCCGAGTACGCAAATCAGGAGAAAACAATAACCCGAGTTAGACCATATCTTTATCAAAGTACTCCACATACAGAAACAGATCAGACAAGTGAACCATCAAAGATGGGATCTCAGAACATGGACGAGGACATGAAAGTATTACCTGTGGTGGCAAATAGCGACCGGCCTTCGTACGATGGCTATAATTGGAGGAAATACGGACAGAAACAAGTGAAAGGAAGTGAATATCCGCGTAGCTACTATAAGTGTACACATCCGAGTTGTCCCGTAAAAAAGAAAGTTGAAAGATCATTTGATGGCCAAATAGCTGAAATTGTTTACAAGGGGGAACATAACCATTCAATGCCTCAGCTTCCGAAACGAAACTCATCCCAAGGGTTGGGATTTAGTTCTGATGGAACTGGTCAAGATGCCAACAATATGCACTCGTGGAGTAATAATCATAATGAAAAGAATGAAGGTTCCGAAAATAGAGTCGAAAATCATAACAAAGTCAGGTTGTCGAATCCTCCGGTTTATCAAGGCAAAGCTCTACTACCATATGAACATGTTACAACCAGAGCTGATAATGCCGGTGGAATTTCCGAAACTTCCGTTGGTCTTAGTGGGGAGTGCGAGGAAGCAAGCAAGGAGGGAGCAGATGAGGAATTTGGAAGTAAAAGAAGGTAAGAAACATAGATGATACAAAATTTATTGTTCGTCCCAAGACTTAACATGATTTTCTTAACCTGAAAGCATTAATAAAATAGAAATTAGACCCCTATTTTATGTTGAATAACTGCGTTCTGTTTCCTTCAGGAAAAATGAGAATCTATCAAGTGAAGTGGGCACCTTAGGGGAATGCATACAAGAACCTCCTGTTGTAGTGCAAAGTTCTACTGATTCTGAGATTATCGGAGACGGCTTTCGGTGGAGAAAATATGGGCAGAAGGTGGTGAAGGGGAATTCATACCCCAGGTTGAAATTGTACACTTCATATACATGCACACATATGCACGTACATACATGCATATATATATATATTTATACACATTATATAGAGGACCTCTAGGCTTAATTTGACAGTCTCTAGACCTTTGTCATGCAGTTGGTTCAAGGTTGTCTGTTGAAACAAAGTAATGATCACAGCTTCCTCATAGGCCATATAGGAAATTACCTCGAGATTTCTGAAAAAACTATAATGGATTGTTTGATTTCAGACATTGATTGATGTCCATTAGAACCACAGCTTGTTTTCTTACTAGTTATGGTAATTTTGATTGCAGGAGTTACTACAGATGCACTAATCTCAAATGCAACGTGCGGAAGCATGTGGAAAGAGCATCGGATGATCCAAGAGCTTTCATTACAACATATGAAGGTAAACATAACCATGAGATGCCACTTAGGAACACAAATCATGCAGCTGCCTCCGATCGCGATCCCGATTCCAACGCGCCTGCAGTGGAAGACAAGCGATGATGATAGCATAATGAAGAAGCTATAGAGTTGTTTCGTATTTGGTCTCATGAAAGGCTCTGATGGATGATGAATGATGAAGGCCCGTTTTTCACTCTTCCTGCCATTATTTTCTTTTGTTTTTTCTTTAATAGTTTATTTTTTTTTCTATCAGACAATAAGTAAAAACTTTGCACATCTACTATGTCTATGTGGATATATCATTAGCTACACTGTCTAGTTTCAGTTTTTGAAGATCCTAAACTTTTGGGTTATATTTATGCCAGATTACGTAGCTATGTTGCTCTATATCATATATGTGGATAATATCCGATACTTTATGTACATGCTGAACATTTAATAGCTAATTCTGCATTGACGTGACTATTTTTTTATAACATATATTATATCCATTATTTTTGTTATAATCATTGTGTATGATTTATTGATCAGTTAATCCAGATCGGATGTTAGAGAGATCATTATGGAGTGACATGCCAACCTAGTTTGCTCCACTCAAAATATTAGGATTCGACCTCTGACCTTCTTTAAGAGACTTAATGTCTCATTCCATTAGACGAACTTGTTAATTTTAGTGTTTAGAGGTTTAATTTACGTTAGAGTTTAGAATTTAAGGTTTAATGTAGGTTTAATTTACGTCAGAGTTTAGAATTTAAGGTTTAATGTTTAGGGTTAGAGTTAGGATTAAAGATTTAGAGCTTTAGACATTTTTTTTATCAAAATATCACACATATATATAACTTGTTAACTTTAGTGTTTAGAGGTTTAATTTATGGTTTAGAGTTTAGATGTTAGCGTTTAGAATTTAATGTTTAATGTTTGGGGTTAGAGTTAGAGTTTTAAGATTAAAAATTTAGAGTTTTAGATAGCTTTTTATCAAAATATCACTTATGACAAAATATTCCATGCACTGGCGGTGGAAACAATTTTTTTTTTACAAATGCCTTAATTTTAGGGTTTATATATTCAGTTTATGGTTTAGGGGTTCTCTGTGATCCTATCCCACTATCAAATTCTGCTCAACTCTTACAGAACAAAACCACAATTTTATCAGCAACCATGTTTGTTGTTAAGATCCTTCTTTCCAGGCAATGATATTTTACACACTGAATGTGCATAAAATCTCAACAAAATGATAGAATCAATGGTGATGCTATTTCCTCACGGGGTTCAATATTGTCCATACCAAAAATAAAGATTTTATTTACCAAACAAGGTATATTATGCTGCTGCACGTTTGATTATCAATCAACTTCTACAATTATACTCGGTTTCGGATTGAGACTTTCTACAAATAGATACCTTTGTTACCCTACAAGTATATTCATCAACTACAAATAAGGTAAAAAGAGCAATTAAAAACCAAAAGATAAGCATGGTAGTGGCTTGCTTAGCTGTGGGAACACAAGCCGAAAGGATAACATGGCACCAGGGCTATCCGAGACTAAAGTTCTCTCTGCGGTGGGTGCTTGCTTTGGATTCGGACTCGGTAGACTCCTTGTGTTTTCCCTGCCATGTCAAAGGAAAAGGAAATAGATATGCAACATTTTCTATACTCTAAACTTGATAGAAAATGTTGGAACAATTGCAGGCACCATTAACTCTATTTTGAAGAGATTGGAAAACAGTTGAACAAAACATTGCCGAAACATGGAGAATTGGCGATGTGTAATATTTACCTTGCTGTTGTCACGCCATCTAAGTCCGAATGACAATAGGTCCCCCACCTTTCTTTTAGCACTGTCTAGCTGAGTCCTGCAAAAGCAAGCTGTCTTTATAAGATACAAACTACAACGATGTAACTGGAAACTTTCCATTAAGCAAATAATATTCATGACATGCATAAACAATATCTCTTCATACCAAATTTTTAATACAGGGATGAAGATTTGGAGATATGGATCATGATGTTTAGACTTATTTTTTTTCTGCATAAAATAAGTGAAAGTTAAAAGAAAATGAAGCTTAAAAACGTTTCTTACTCCTGAGAAGATGGTGTTTTAGTTTTGCCAGAATCACTTAGCATGGTAGCCTCCAGCATTGATTCTGCCAAAGTCGCCCTCTTTTCCATCTCAGCAATAGAAGCCATAGCCTTCTCGTATTTTTCCTGCAAAATACCTTCGACTGAGAATCAATATAGTCACAAAAGAAAGAAGACCAAAAAGAAAAATGAATTGCAAACTTCGCTTTATACGACTAGAACAAACATCAGCTCCTGTAGTGAAAGAATCAAAACAATCAAGCAAAGTACAAAATATCAACTATTTGACAGCTTAACCAGCCATGAAGTTGTTATAGGAACAATTTTCCTATTAGTAGATTACATTTATCGATATGAGTCGCATCACAAGAATGTCTCCTAGCATGAAACTCAACTGAAAAACAAAATGAGTAAATTCCTGATTGGCGCATACTCGAATATCTTTCGACTTATCTTTCAATCCTACAGAAAATGATGAAACCTATAGTTTAACATCATCTGTGATAGATTAGACACCTAGAGCAGATCAGAACCTGAAGCAAAGCAACTGCCATTCTCTCTGCATCTGCATCTTGTTCTGCATGTTTGCGTCCTTCTTCGGTTATTATTTGCTCTTGCTCCAGCTGCAACAAAACCTGTACCATGTGGAACCTAAAAATCACTGAGGAATGTAATAGAATAAGAGTTAAGCCAATGTTGAAAAAAAGCATTAGAGAGAGGCAAAATTATACCTTATTCACTGCAACTTCTTGTTCTTTCTTATCGGCAAGAGCTTGGTGTAGTTTCCCTATCTCGTGCTCCAACTCTTCAATCTGCAGCATTATTAACAAACTTCAAATTCTGCAAGCAGCTTGAGTAACCCAAAACTTACAGTGCAGTAAGAGAAGTGTATTTATTGACCAAATCATATACGGGCAGGTATACCAAATTGGTACAAATAAGTTTGTTGTTGAAAGGTGTTTCGATGTGGAGTGCCTCTATCAAGTCGAATCATAGTTGGGCATGGAGAAAGTTGTTGAATTTAAGGGATGAGCTTGTTTTGGTTGGTAACTTGCAGAGGAAATACAAGGCGAAGGAAGCTTGGAATGTGTTGAGACATAGGCAACCAAAAGTAGTATGGCACAAAATTGTCTGGGGAGGTCCCTCAATACCTAGACATTCATTTATATCTTGGCTGGTGGTACTTGATAGGTTACCAACCCGAAGTAGAATGATCATTGGGGTACCAGGGTGATTCAGGGTGTTTGTTGTGTGAATCTGTTTGTGAGACAAGGGACCATTTATTTGGGGAGTGTGGCTATTTGAGAAATCTCTGGACGCTGATTTTACAAGGATGTGGAGTAAGGTTGGTCTCTGGAAACTGGCAGGAGATGCTGGCTGGGGTTCAACGAATGGGCAAGGGGAGATCACTGCGCGCTGTGATTGTTAGGCTTGTGTGGAATAGCATGAATTATTACCTTTGGCAAGAACGAAATCACCGAATGCATGGAAAAGGATCAAGGTTAGAGTGATATTTTTGATCTTATTAGGTATAGTGTTAAATGGAAAATTAAAGGATGTCATAGATTTACTTTAACTGGCAATTGTATAGCTGAAAAGTGGGATCTTTGTGGGTAGTTTGCTGTTCTTGGATTAGTATGTAAAGGGTAGATTTGTGGTGGTTCCACTGGAAGTTTTTCTTGTAATTTTCTTTGAGGTTGCTTGGATGAATATAGTGCCAATGTATCCAAAAAAAAAGTTTGCATATACCCTTGCACTCAATTCTCGTCGGTTATCTTCTTTGACCAACTCCACAAGTGCTGTCTCCAGCTCCTCAGTTCTGGAAAACAACGGGAACCACAGTTACAAGTAAAAAGATAGGTTATAGAAGCATTTTGACAAATATCAGAAATCGGTTATCTTAATTCTTGAAGAGTATTGCTATCTCTACTTCCACAAGATGCAGTTTCATCCATAGCTATCATGAATGAAGTAACTCCTTAAAATGATAATATAACCGAGGATGGTAGAATATACTAACCGGAGTACAGCAGCTCTTTTTTCCTCGAGCAACCTAAACAACTCAACCTTCATCCAATCAACCTGCAAATAAACTGTTAATGATTGAAACTTCAAAGGAGTTCACAAGTGATTATTTATATCTATCAATTACATAAAAGTGAAAACACTTTTAAAACCCTAAAATAAGTTGACTAAGTTTTAATTAAAAGTACTTGGGAAATGAATTAATTAAAAGTACCCTCTCCTGAAGATCTGGTCGGGAATCGATATTCGAATCTACATTTAGGCTAGAGAGCAATTCATCCAGATTTGAGCGGTGAGGCTCCAAATTAGATGCATCTCCATCAGCTGAATCTTCAGCAGGCTTATTTTCTTCCATCTGCGAATCATGACCGTGCCTAAAAGTGTACAGCTTAGATGCAAGTCCTTTTGAATCTTTCCAAACGCGGCCTCTTTTTATTCTTTCCTCGACAACCAGTAGCACATCTGATCTGTACTTTTCTCGCAACTCATGTAATTTAGAGTCAGTCACGGCTAAGAAACCCATGCAGGCAGTCAATACAAGTTGGCTGCTGTCAAACGTTGAGCCCGCAAGGGATTGCAGCAAAGTGATGGCATCGCCGGCATCGTTAGTTGCAAGTAACGCAGGGCCTAGAGTAAAATTTCACGTTACCAGACTGCTTTCTGATTTCATCATTCATAAATAATGCTTCACATATTTTATAAATATAAAACTTCAATACCATATAACTCCATTAAAGCAAGGGCTGTTCGAAATAGCATAACACGATTTCCTTCGAATAGAACCACATCCCAAATGCGAAGAACTGGAGACCAAGAAATCCGTTACATGGTAAACAAGATTTCTAACAAAGAGAGTGCAGAGTGTTCAAAACAAAGCATTTTTTAGTGAAATAACTATAAAATAATTGAACTTGCATTGATAACTTTAAATCTTACCGCTTTCCCATGGAAGCATATTAACAAAAATGGAAAGGAGCCAAGGTGCAGAAATCCATGTCACGTGGACTCCCAAGTAATCCAGATGAGTGGCTGCACCGGGAGCATAGAAAAATCGAAAGTAACCCGAAGTGTTTCACGAAATGCATGTGAAAATAATTAATAAAAAAAGTTGAAAAGTAAACAACCCAATCTGGGAAATCTTTCACGCATCAGCTCTTCAAACACGAGTTGGTCAACCTATAAAAATGGAATAATTAGAATTACAAGTTCGTAAATAGGCGAAAATCACTTTAGAAATTCTGCAATATAATGGTAAACATGAAGATAGACGCTAAAACTTTAAAATGAACTAGAGAAATTTGCTAAAGAGCATGGAATATCATAAAAAATATAAAAGTACAAATGAAATTAAAAACCTGAGATTCTATCATTTTCCCTGTATAGTACCCATCAAAGTAATCATCAATAATGCCCACCAAGGTCCTGAGAAATCATAGAAAGTAATCATCAATAATGAGCATAAGCATTGCGTAACAATTAGCACAATAGAATAAGACAACCATGTTTAGAAAAGGTGGCCAGAAAAACTTTTGCTCACCCATCAACCATTCTTGATAAAATTTACCTATGTTAGTCATATTTGAGTGTGAATGTCGGATAAGGGTACAAGTCAAAAATTTTGTTCGGGGGGTTTCCCCTAAAATTTTCATGCATCACCCGTGTACGAGAGACAACATAGAATTTTACAAAATATACTCTAAATTGAAATAAAAAATTCAGAAAGCAACCATTTTATAGAAGCTACCTAAACCTACCAAAAGGCATTTTCCTCTGGCATCATAAGTAGAAATAATCCAGCAATGAAATTCATTCCCTGCATGCGTTTGGTGTCAAATTACGAGAAGTACAAGTACGTTTCTACTGATAAAGGATAAGAAAGTTGCTATAATTTGGTGCAAGTTTACAAAGAGAAATCAAATTCAGAGAAAAAAGAACTTTTAATTCATCAATTACCGGACAGTACCCAACGGAGGGGTTATGCCGAGCATATGCTAAAAGTAAACGCCTCAAGGAATCCCTACCATTATCATTCAAAGCTGGATGACCTGGAAAAGTCTGAGGTAAATCCTGAGAAACAAACATATATGTTAGCCTAGGGAGAAATGTAAAAGTCAACGTAGAGCGAACAAGTTGAAAAGATTGAACAATAAAGTCATGCATCTAAAGACCTTCTCAATTTGTTTTTTCCATCTCCTGAACACACCAGATGAGTTACTATGGCGATCAACATCATAGTTTTCTTGAGCCAGCAAATACTCATAATATCTATCTACACGTCGTGCCTTAACACCTACAAAGGCTTGCCATATCTGCAATGACCATATTATAGCAAACAATACACTTTTAAACAAATACAAAGGCAATAATGAAGAGAGAAGTTTCGAACTCACCTGCCCTCTGAGATCCTTTGGCACTCCTCCAAGAACAAGGCTCTCCAGCTCTTCTTTCCAAGGAAAAGGTGGTTCTTGAGAGGCATCATTGCTGGTACTACTTTCTTCTATAGTTCGAATCTCATTAACACAGACCTTTTCCTCAAACTCATCGTCGGATTCTTGATCTGGAGATCTTTCGTCTTTGATTGATGGAAGAAGATCTCCGCTTTCATTCATATCCTTCATTTTCTTTCCCTTCTTGACCCTTGATTCCATCATATTCTCTATGGCACAAATAGCTGGTCTAGTCTTAGCCCATCTTTTAACCGGACATGTCCTCGTTTCTTCTGCGAGCCACACTTCCCTTTCTCTTTCACTTTCTGTTGAATAAGCTGAGAAGGGCTCTTCTGAATAACTTTCTCGCAAACCAGCAGAACCAGGCATTGCAGTCGGAGCATCTCCTTCGTTGCTCCCCTCTAAAGAAACCTCTTCATTCAATTCGGTCACCTTGTGTTCATTCTCATCATCTTCTTCTTTTGCCTCACCCACCTTCGTGTCCAACGTTTCTTCAGTTTCCTCATTGGTGGGGCGGGACGTATCTCTATCTTCCTCCTCGGAAAGGCATGGTTCTAGATGTTTCGTAAGCTGGCCAAGGAAGATCTTCCATCTCTGCAATCTTTCCTTTTCCTCTTTCTGTTAAAGTGAATTACAATATCAATAACAAAAACCGACCATACAAATCATATCGGAAACAGATCATTAGATTACAAGAATCAAACACCTTGTAGATGTTAATGTACTGTCTATATGTATGTATATGTTGAGGTCTTACAGCGAATCCATAGGCGTCCCTGTTAACAAAAAAATCACCAAAAAGATTAAAAAAGGAAAAAGAAAAGAAACCCCATAAAAAATGACTAGAAATTTCGACAAAAAACATTAAATTTACAAAACTTTACACAAAGGGCATAAAAAACCCAGAAACTTGCCTGGAATCAGTTTCCAATGAGCGCCTGTTCAACAAGGACCACGACATACTTGACAAACACTTGCAATTCTACAACTGCCCATAGCTGTAAATTAAACTCATTCAACATTTCACAAACGAAAATCCCCCCAACTGTACACTCCTCAAAGAACAATAAACCAAAAAATCTTTTTTAGCTCCAAAAAAAGAATCAAAAGCAAAATTAATGAGAGGTTGAAAAAGATTATAAAACCCAGAAATTTTCAAAAACAAAAAGATAGAAATCAGGTTTTGAAAAACAAATGTAGAAACAAGAAAAACTCAAAGTACCTCTTTGGCAAGATCGACACCGGCATTGTCATGTTGAATGTTGATCAGATTAACAGCTAGAAAATTGTTTTTTTTTCTCTCTCTAAATTATTCAGATGATTGGATAGAATTGAGGGTTAATGGGTGTAATTAGCAAGATCTAACTTCCAAGGATGTTTCTTGATTACATATAACTAAATTTTGATTGTTTTGGAGCTGCCGATTAATAATAAAACAGGGTACTTATATCAGGTTTCATTTTAAAGGTTTGCCGGGTTCTAGTTATCACAGTTACAATTTACAAAACGGACAGACACACGTGTAACTAGTGGGTTTTTGTTTCAGGCGACTTTAAAATCACGGAGGAATTTTAGATTCGCGGAAGAAAGGCGTGTTAATATAATAATTGTTGGAAGAGTATTTTTTTAAAAAAAAATTAATTTTGAGTTACATCAAGAAAAAAAAAGTGTGTAATTGAAATTGTGTGGCCGATAAGTTAAAAACACTGAACTTAAATTGTTATCCACTAACCTAAATATTACCAAAAGATATAACATTTTAAGTTAACATGGTAAGTTTCAAAACTTACTAACAAGTATCGAAACTTACCATAATATTGTAACCGAAAATATTACCATTATATATAACATTTCCGGTTGCAACCTAAAATGTTACCGATACCTACAACATTTTAGGTTGGATGTTGTAAGTCTTGAAACTCAGAGACAAGTTCCGAAATTCGTCATAAAACAACACCTTTGTTCAAGATATTCTCCATTGTTATCGATCAAAGGATGAAATGCTTCAATGAGGGAAAGCAATTCGAGAAATCTGCAAAAAGTTTAAAATTTTAAATTGAGATTTTAAAATTTGAATTTTTTTCTAAAAAAATTTATTTTCAAGTTCTTAAACTTTTTTTCAAGTTCTTAACTCTTTAATGATGATTTTGTTAATTCTGAAACTAACCTAAGATTTTCTATTGGGTAACGAAGATTTCTTATAGTATATGAGTAATCTAAACTTGATTTTAACAAATAAAACTCAAAATTAGGTAATTGATGAAAGAAATAGTTTATTGTAAGTTCTTTTATGCTTTAATGGTAATTTTGTTAATTTTGACCTAAACTTAAGATTTTCTATTGGGTAATGAAGATTTATTATAGTATATGAGTAATCTAAACTTGATTTAACAAATCAAATCCAGAATTAAGTAATTGATGAAATTGTGGTATTGTTTTTAAGCTAGAATTCTTGATTTTGAGTAAAACATGAATTTAGGTTGGGAAGTTTTGAAACTCAGAACAAGGTTTCGATACTTGTTGTGAAACCTGAAATATAACTAGTATGGATAACACTTTAGGTTGGAATGATACAATTTTTTGTAAGTTTTGAAACTGCCGACTAAGTTTCGATACTTGCTGTGAAACCTAAAATGTGACTAGTATGTATAACATGTTAGGTTGGAATGACAATTTTTTTGTGAGTTTCGAAACTTCCGACTAAGTTTCGATACTTGTCGTGAAACCTAAAATGTAACCAACATGTATAACAGTTTAGGTTGGAATGCCATTTTTTGTAAGTTTTGAAACGTCCGACTAAGTTTCGATACTTGTCGCGAAACCTAAAATGTAACCAGTATGTATAACATTTTAGGTTGGAATGACACAATTTTTTCATGAGTTTCGAAACTTTCGACTAAGTTTCAATACTTGTCGTGAAACCTAAAATGTAACCAATACGTATAATATTTTATGTTGGAATGATAATTTTTTTATAAGTTTTGAAACTTCCGGTTGCAACCTAAAATATTACCTAATATTTGGGTCGGAGTCTAGCCGAGTTTCAAGTTCTTTAACTCTTTAATGGTGATTTTATTAATTCTGAATTAAAGCTAAAATTTTCTATTGAGTAATGAAGATTTCTTAGAGTATATGAGTAATATAAACTTGATTTTAACAAATTAAACCCTGAAATAGGTATTTGAAGAAATAACTTATTTTCAAGTTCTTTAACTTTTTAATGGTGGTTTTGTTAATTCCGAACTAAAGCTAAGATTTTCTGTTGGGTAATGTAGATTTCTAAGAGTATATGAGTAATCTAAACTTGATTTTAATAAATTTAACTCGGAATTAGACAATTGATGAAAGAAATAACTTATGTTCAAGTTATTTAACTCTTTAATGGTGATTTTGTTAATTCAACCTAAACATAAGATTTTGTATTGGGTAATGAAGATTTCTTAGAGTATATGAGTAATCTAAATTTGATTTTAACAATTCAAACCCAGAATTTGGTAATTGATGAAAATTGTAATATTACTTTTAAGCTAGAATTCTTGATTTTCAGTAAAACTTATAGCAAAGTTTTGATACTTGTCGTGAAATATTTTCATTCTTGGATGATCAAATTTCATATAACAATTTAGGTTTAAGTGAGCAAAATTTTTAAGTTTCAACTTAAAATGTTATACAAAATCATAACAATGTAAGTTGTAACCTAAAATGTTACCAATTTAGGTTTCAACCTAAAATGTTACCAATACATATAACATTTTAGTTTGAAAACCTAAACCTGAAATATTACCCAAAATCATAATAAATTAGGTTGTAACTGAAATTGTTACCAATATATATAACATTTTAGTTTGATAACTGGGTAAAAAAAGAAAAAAAATCACACATGTATTAGCCGCATTTTAAATGTCGCACTGCAAAACTACCGATTGGTGGTGACGTGTACAACAAATGAAATGAGTTTGGCGCTTCGACTGTGAGTTATGGTTGAGTTTGACTGGATGGGCTCTACAAGGTTCTTCTAGACCTATATGGATAGTTTACCTTTTAATTCCGCATCATCAGATCTCGTCCTTACATAAGGTGGAAATCGAGTGGAGTGAGGCATGGATGATTTTATATTTTTCATTATGTCCTTATTTTTTACCATTATGATTTTAGAGAATTTCATTAAATTCTTCGAAGATTTTTTCTCTCCATGCCCTTTTTGTGCCTATCCCTGTGATTTACGGGGAATCCCCATCCAAAAAAATTAAATAAAATTACTATTTTACTAACCAAAATAAATGGTCAATTCAGTTTAAAATATAAAATTTGGATGCTTCAATTGGAAGCAGTTACGAGATGACAAAGTTTGAAAGGGTGTTGTTTGGGGAAGATTTAAACGAGGGTTTTAGCTTATCTCTAAAAAATTTGAGTGTGGCTAGGTTTGAAAGAAAATTGAAGTGATAATAATATAGTTAGAGTTTTTATTAAGATATATATTAGGGATATATAGATAAATAAATATATATATTTTAAAAATCTTGTAAAATATCAGGATCCTTGCGGATATTTTTTGGGATCTCCACGGTTATTTATATAAGTACAGTTCGGTTATCCCTACGGTTCAGATATAGAAATCCTTGTCCTCATCCCCATTTGAGCTTCAGTGATAAAATTTCCCCCCATCCTCGTCCCCTTGAGTGAAGATTTCAGTTATTCCCCATCTTCGCCGGTTCAAGTTCCCACGGTTTTTGAACATTCCCCACCCAATTCTCACCCTTATCCTTGCATATTTGTCATTTAAAATGGCGCCACACTGTGTCTTAGCTTTGGGCAAGGCTAAGGTGCAACACTCTTAGGGTGCAGCTAGTAAGAATTTATGTAGGACTGGATAAGAATTTGTGTAACTACATAAATTCTTACCAACTGAGTAAGAATTTGTGTGGATTTTGCCTTAGGTAAGATTTGTGTAACTATTCTGATGTTATAATCTAAAAATTACCATTTGGGTAAGAATTTGTGTAGATTTTAACTTAGATAAGAATTTTTGTAAGAGTCAGCCTCATTTTAGCTGTACCTCAGGGGCCTCAGCCTAAAACTACCCCTTGGCCTTCTTTAAGGTTACACAAAATAAAATGTAACACCCCGATCCCATCCCGGATCCGGAGCATCGCATTCGGGTCACCCAAAACGACCTATCAAATTTTCTCATTTAAAGCCACAAGTTGGCAATTCTCGAAATAATCCATTACCATAAAAATCCATGTAGATAAAGAGATTAAAATGGTTTACAAAATATAAGTTCAATTTAAAATACACCGTTTGAACAATTAACAGTAAATTGAAATAAAATACAGACTCGACTGTGGTAAGGTCCTATGAATACATTAGGTCCAAACTAAACATCAAGTACTGTCTCTAAAACTGGCTCGGTGCTGGGAAATCCTCCTCGATGTGCTCCTCCAAAAGCAACCTGTCAACCTAAGCACGGAAAAACCACAATTCCGCACGCTGAGCTAACAAAGCTCAGTGGTACATTTCTACTCTACCACAATTCATGAATATCATAAAACAAGCATGCATGATAATATAATCAAGAGTACACAGAAAGGCTTCTCAACATCTAATGATCACCGTCTAGCCTACCATAGCTAGAGGTTACAACTGTCTCAAGATACCACTATTGCAAGAAGACCACTAAGCCATCCCAGACTTACCATACGCGAGGTCCCATCGACCATTGAGTTACGTCCCGTACCCTGATCACACAGCCCAAGGGTTATTTGGCCCATACTCGAGATCACACAACCCATCGAGTTACTCGAGCTCACATAGCCCATCGAGTAACAACCCTACCCTGATCACTTAGCCCAAGGGTTAAAATAGCCAACATCTATCATCCATACAACAACGTAAATACATACATTCCCTATGCCAACGAAGCCCTACTATTTTTTCCGTGCTCACACAGCCGTCGGGTTACCCGTGCTCACATAGTCGTCAGGTTAGGATCATATCCGGATCACTATAGCCACAGATACGTCCTAGACATACTTGGATCACAATAGCCACAAGCAGTCTTTTCCTGAGGTCACATAGCCAATGAGGTTACTCGAGATCACATAGCTCTTCGAGTTACTCGAGATCACACAACCCTCGAGTTGTATTTCCATATCCTGATCACATAGCCCAAGGATAGGTTTCTAACCGTATCCAGATCACATAGCCCGTGGATACGTTGGATGTACTCGATCATATAGCCCGGAGTACCCATCCCCTTATTTAAGTGCCCTTGCACTGACTCTAGGATATACAGATTCCTAACCAAGACACATACGATAAAACATGCTCCCCCGAGCATTAATATATCTCACCGAGAGATAAAAGGCATCCAGCCAACCATTACCAATCCCCAAGGCATGACTCGTTTGATACAAAAATTAATGTCTTTAAGATTCATTTACGCCTTTCTCGTTAGATTATTTTATTACTCACGACAACAAGCCTATATGGACGTCCCTTCAACACACAGCAAGAACCCCAAGCTACAACGTAGCATTAACCGATCCACCACGGATCTTTAAGGGTGATTAAACAAGCGACCCACTCAATAATTACCAAGCCATTAACCATTTATTTCTCACACGGGGTTTAACTCTACATTTCTCAGCTTTAGTATTCATTTTACACCCTAACGGACCCTAGACCCTTTACTTCGAATTATAGAATTCCCAAACACGAACTCAACTTTCTTGGGCAGACTGCCCAATGAGTATCGATACTCCAAGATGAGTATCAGTATTGCCCACTTGGTATCGATACTCCTCATGAGTACCGATACGCTAACTAGGTGCGAAAGAATTAGACCACAAAATGTACCGATACGATACGTGCCGTACCGGTACGCTTCATCGATACTAGGATTGCCCCGTACCGATCCACCCCCGTAATGGTACTCTCACATACGCGTACCGGTACGCTAAGCCTTTCTTAGGCAATGCAACAGTGCGTACTGATACGCCCCTAGCATACCGGTACGCTAAAGCATTATTGGAATCTTTATCAAGCAAGGGGTATCGATACACGAAAAGGTGTACCGGTATGCCCTTCACAAATCGTCTCCCTTATAACGAAGGCGTACCGATACGCTACCACCCTATATCGGTATGCAAGCCCGGATTTCAAAATATAGAGCTTGGGATTTCCTCAATCCCACTCCTAACCTCCATGGTTAAGTCCCAAAATGATCCTACAAGTTATTGAGAATATAATAGGTGGTTTTCTATCCATTTTACGCCTTATCAACATCTCATCTTTGATTTACCATTAATGGGGGTTTAAGCTTCTAAAACCTCAACCATACAACCCAAAACCATAAACCACACAAAGCAATCATCTTATGAGGTTCATGAAATGTAGGAGTCAGAGATGTACTGACCTTAAGCAAAGATTCACGAACTAAGGCAACAACCAAGCTTCTTCCACCTCTTTTTCCTTACTCCAAGCTTCAAACCTAACCTCCACCAATGCTGGAAATATTTACCTCAAAAGATAGATCTTTGGGTGATGAGCAACTTCTCCTCAAGCCTCAATCCGAGATTCCTACTCAAACATCCAAGATTTCTCCAAACTCAACCACTCACCTTGAGAGAGAAAGAAGGAAAGAGATAGTATGAAGATGGGGGCAAGGTGATATCACCCTTGTCCCTTTTCCAGCAGAAAAATTAAGGCTCCCACAGCCTTTGTCTTATAATATGGCTTTTACCATATTACCCTTTCTCAAAGCCTATCATAAGCCAAGCCCAAAACCACCAAGCAAGCCCAACAACACATGGAGGCCTATTATGGCCCAAAATCTCGGCCTGACGTGTTGGTCCAAGACCCAAGTCAACGCCCATTGTTGACTCGAGAAATCCAGGACGTTACAACTCTTTCTTTCTTCAAGAAATTTCGTCCTCAAAATTTAGATGGATGAAAGGGAGATGTAACCAACACGGATCTAACCACTTTATTATTCAAATAGGATCACCTTGATTATGGAGAGTTCTCCCTCAATTCACCTTAAACAGAACCATAGCACTAAACCACATGCTCTTAACACTTCTCTTAAAATTTTCAACGACTCATTCTTCAGCAACCAATGACACTTATGATGAACCGCTGAGCTTGATAACATAACCAACATCGAACCACGTTGTTCAAACATCCACTTAAAGAACTCACTTCTAAAGGATTCTATCTTGGTTAACCAACCTTTCTACTAGCATCCATCATCCAAAAACTAAACTTAGACTTCATCTACGTCTAAAACGTGACACCACCTCCACAACTTATTGCTAGGAACGCAACACGGCAAACAACCATATCCTGGTCAAACCATTAAAAGACAAGCAAAACCCTAACAACCGATCATTATCGTCAATCTATCTTGAATCCAACAGCTCTTTCCCCAGACTTGGGCCACCAAGATGAGATTTAAACTTCGCTTTATCCAACTGTTTTCAACAGGGCCAACAAAAACTCTCAATCCCAACCACTTGGTTTCGAGAAATGACCACCGTCACTTAGGAACTCACACAAGTAACCCAAAACTTAGCCATTCTACGTACGAAGATCTAAACACCTTCTTCCTAACCCTTGCCTCAGTCTCAACCATCAAATGTGGAAAGCCATCTAACTGCCCTCAAGGATAGCCAAATGGTCCGTCTAACAATATTTCTTTGCAAAGCAACCATCCGGTTACCCTCAACACAACTACTGATCCATATTTTCGCTGCGCCACTCTGACTACTTCCACACTGTTTGCCTTACCGATAACAACACTGGTCAAACTCAATTGGGCAGTTCTCCAACCTCACAATATCTAGCTCAACAGGTGCACAAACCAACCAACTATCTTCACGATATGTCCTTAAGACCTCAACCATGGACAACACAACCTTCATTTACCTTTCTCTACGGTACTCTTACTCCAACAAACCACACGCGAAGCTCTCATATTCTATAGCCGAAACAAGGTCACCGATCTTACGAAACTAGCGACGGTCCTACACCATTGCACTACGGCTTAACACATCCAAGCCACCATACACTCTACTCCTACATAAACACGATCTCGGCAAAACACTTGGCAACGACACCCAATTGGTCACTTGCTCTAGTGTACCTCCCACAAATAGTTCGTTAAGTACCCTACCACGAAGTGATAGACACTAAAACAAACTCAACCTTACTTTTATCACGGCTCTAAACCATAATCAACCGGTAAGATTGCTCATTCACCAAGGGTACCTCCATACCCTCAAAACACCCACAACACTAAGACTAGGAACTCTCAACTTTCGCATCCACAATGCAAGCTAAGAATACCTTGCAACCTATAGACTCTTTATTGAGCTAGCACTACGGAACACAACGTCCACCTTAGAGAGGTTAAGATCCTACACAACCAACACTAACAACTAGATTCAAGTAATTTAAAACTTCATAACTTCTTACTCACATCTTACGACACACATGCACTCTCAACAACCATCTACGATAAATCCTTATCTAGAAAAGGATGTCATTCCAATTTCCATCTAAAGTAACAACAAGCCCAAGATTTACCAAGATACATATCACAAGAACCGGTCTACTACACAATCGAAGAGCTAAACGACTAATATAACAGCTGAAACCAACACAAACTTAATTACCTGACATATCCTCAGTCGCAACACTATCAACTCTAATATGAGTAGCAGACTGCCTAGCAACGCATCGCGTGTCAACCTTGGCGATGGATCTCACAGAACCTCTACCTCGATAACCTAACGGTGCCCTAACTCTACCTCTCTTAAAACTCTGATCACGACGGGAAGCAAATAACCTCTAAGATTGAGTTGGTGCATCCTCATCCATAACTGGGCAGTCATTTTCCATATGTCCTAGTGCCTGACACCTATAACAAACCCTCCGAAGCAAAAACCACACTCCGAGGTGATGTCTGCCACAATGCTCGCATGCTGGTAGAAGCGATGCTCTAACATAACCATCAATACTCCCTTATGAGGTAGGAATCAAAGAGCTTCTACGAATCCTCGATCTAGATCCCGAGCCGACTCTCGGTAGCTGGTCCAAAGCAACTCTCTTCGAACTCTTCGAAGCATAAAACTTCTCATGCGGATAGGGAGAAGGACCTATGATATTCTGGGTCTCCACATCATGACCTCTAGAATCCTTGAACTGATTAGATGCTGAACTCTGAAGCTGTTCAAGTGCCTTCGCACTATCGGCTAACTCAGAGAATGTCCCAAGTGGACCCGCTGTCACATAAAACTGAAGGTCAACATTCAAGCCTTGTCTGAACCTCTTGCACCTCAACTCTTCCGTGGCAACAAACTCTGGAGCATAACGTCTCAAACGCAGAAACTCTTGCTCAGAAGCAAACACTGTTCGATATCCCTAAACTAGATGTAGAAATTGGTCCCTCATCTCATCCATATGTACCTCACTGACGTACTTCTTCCGAAACTCATCCACAAATATATCCCATGTCGGTCGTTCAGGCTTTAGACCAAACTCTACGGTCTCCCACCACTCATGTGCATTGCCCTTAAGAAGGGAAATAATGCAATCAAGATCATCTTCCGGGCTTCCCTTTATCGGTCTCAAGATTCTTTGTGTATCGCGCAACCACTGGTCAGCCTTGATCGGGTCATCCTCTCCCAAGCCTTCAAAATTCTTAGGCCCAAAACGATGAAGCCTCTCTACAGGGGTCTTGCGAGGCACCTCAACTTGCCTTGGGATAGCTTGCACCACAGCAAGAGGGCAGAGGTAAGGTCACGAAAGTAACCCGCCCCTCCACTACCGGTTCCACCTTCCATCGATCCTTTTCTGAAACACAACAAACAATGTGGCACATCAGGATTCTCAGTCTTATAAAGTACACTTAAATTTAGGGACTTGTATTCACTAGACACCTTACCCCAACCTCTATATCACCTCGGGGTTTCCTAGAACTGACTAAACCTCATATCTGATACCACTAAATGTAACACCCCGATCCCGTCCTGGATCTAGAGTATTACATTTGGGTCACCCAAAACTGACCTATCAAATTTTCTCGTTTAAAACCACAAGTTGGCAATTCTCGAAATAATCCATTACCATAAAAATCCAAGTAGATAAAAAGATTAAAAGGGTTTACAAAATATAAGTTCGAATTAAAATACACCGTTTGACCAATTAACAGTAAATTGAATTAAAATACAGACTCGACTGTGGTAAGGTCCTATGAATACATAAAGTCCAAGCTAAACATCAAGTACTGTACTCTGAAACTGGCTCGGTGCTGGGAAATCCTCCTCGATGTACTTCTCCAAAAGCAACCTGTCAACTTACGCACGAAAAAACCACAATTCCGCACGCTGAGCTAACAAAGCTTAGTGGTACATTTCTACTCTACCACAATTTATGGATATCATAAAACAAGCATGCATGATAATATAATCAAGAGTGCACAGAAAGGCTTCTCAATATCTAATGATCATCGTCTAGTCTAGCCTACCCTAGCTAGAGGTTACAACTGTCTTAAGATACCACTATTGCAAGAAGACCACTATGCCATCCCAAACTTACCATACATAAGGTCCCACCGACCACTGAGTTACGCCCCGTACCCTGATCACAAAGCCTAAGGCCTATCTGGCCCATACTCGAGATCACATAGCCCATCGAGTTACTCGAGTTCACATGGCCCGTCGAGTAACAACCCTACCCTGATCACATAGCTTAAGGGTTAAAATAGCCAACATCTATCCTCCACACAACAACATAAATACATACATTACCTAATGGCCAACAAACCCCTACTATTTTTCCCGTGCTCACACAGCCGTCGAGTTACCCGTGATCACATACCTGTCGGGTTAGGATCATATATGGATCACTATAGCCACATATACGTCCTAGACATACTTGGATCAAAATAGCCACAAGCAGTCTTTTTCTGAGGCCACATAGCCAATCAGGTTACTCGAGATCACATAGCCCTTCGAGTTACTCGAGATCACACAGCCCCCGAATTGTATTTCCATATCTTGATCACATAGCCCAAGGATAGGTTTCTAACCGTATCCAGATCATATAGCCCGTGGATACGTCGGATGTACTCGATCACATAGCCCGGAGTACCCATCCCCTTATTTAAGTGCCCTTGCACTGACTCTAGGACATCCAGATTCTTAACCAAGACACATACGATAAAATATGCTCCCCCGAGCATTAATATATCTCACTCTGAGATAAAAGGCATCCAGCCAACCATTACCAATACCCTAAGGCATGACTCGTCTGATACAAAAAATAATATGTCTTTAGGATTCATTTACGCCTTTCTCGTTAGATTGTCTTATTAATCACGACAACCAGCGTATATGAGCGTCCCTTAAACACACATCAAGAACCCCAAGCTACCACGTAGCATTAACCGATCCCCCACGAATCTCTAAGGGAGATTAAACAAGCGATCCACTTAATAATTACCAAACTGTTCACCATTTATTTCTCACACGGGGTTTAATTCTACATTTCTCAGCTTTAGTATTTATTTTACACCCTAATGGACCCCTAGGGCCCTTTACCTCGAATTATAGATCCCCCAAACGCGAACTCAACTTTTTTGGGCAGATTGCCCAGTAAGTATCGATACTCCAAGGTAAGTATCGGTACTACCCTCTTGGTATCAACACTCCCCCATGAGTACTGATATGCCAACTAGGTTTAAAAGAATTAGACCACAAGCCGTACCGATACGCTACGTACCGTACCGATACGCTTCATTGATACTAGGATTGCCCCATACCGATCCACCCACGTACCGGCACTCTCATATATGTGTACCGGTACGCTAAGCTTTTCTCAAGCAATGCAACAATACATACCGATACGCCCCTAGCTTACCGGCGTGCCAAAGCATTACTGGAATCCTTATCAAGCAAGTGGTACGGATACACGGGAAGGCGTACTGGTATGCCATTAAAAAACTATCTCCCTTATAATGAAGGCGTACCGATACGCTACCACCTCGTATCGGTACGTGAGCCCAGATTTCAAAATCTAGACATCAAGATTTCCTTAATCCCACCCCTGGTTAATTCCCAAAATGATCCTACAAGTTATTGAGAATATAATATGTGGTTTTCTATCCATTTTGCGCCTTATCAACATCTCATCTTTGATTTACCATTAATGGGGGTTTAAGCTTCTAAAACCTCAACCATACAACCCAAAACAATAAACCACACAAAGCAATCATCTTATGAGGTTCATGAAATGTAGGAGTCAGATATGTACTTCAAGCAAAGTTTTACGAACTAAGGCAGCAACCAAGCTTCTTCCACCTCTTTTTCCTTGCTCCAAGCTTGAAACCCAACTTCCACCAATGCTGAAGATATTTACCTCAAAAGATAGATCTTTGGGTGATGATAAACTTCTCCTCAAGCCTCAATCCGAGATTCCCACTCAAACATCCAAGATTTCTCCAAACTCAACCACTCACCATGAGGGAGGAAGAAGGAAAGAGATAACATGAAGATGGGGGCAAGGTGATATCACCCTTGTCCCTTTTCCAGCAGAAAAATTAAGGCTCCCACAGCCTTTGTCATCCAATATAGCTTTTACCGTATTACCCTTCCTCAAAGCCCATCATAAGCCAAGCCCAAAACCACCAAGCAAGCCCAATAACGCATGGAGGCCCATTATGGCCCAACATCTCGGCCTGGCGTGTCGTTCCAAGACCCGAGTCAACGCCCATTATTGACTCAAAAAATCAAGGTAGTTACATCTCTTCCCTCCTTCAAGAAATTTCATCCTCGAAATTGAGATGGATGAAAGGGAGATGTAACCAACACGGATCTAACCACTTTACCATTCAAACATGATCACCTTGATTAGGGAGAGTTCTCCCTCAATTCACCTTAAACAGAACCATAGCACTAAACCACACGCTCTTAAAACTTCTCTTAAAATTTTCAACGACTCCTTCTTCAGCAACCAACGACACTTATGACAAACTGCTGAGCTTGATAACATAACCAACATCGAGCCACGTTGTTCAAACATCCACTTAAAGAACTCACTTCTAAAGGATTCTATCTCGGTTAACCAATCTTTCTACTAGCATCCGTCATCTAAAAACTAAACTTAGACTTCATCTACGTCTAAAACGCTACACCACCTCCACAACCCATTGCTAGGAATGCAACACGTTAAACAACCATATCCCGGTCAAACCATTAAAGGACAAGCAAAACCCTAACAACCGATCATTATCGTCAATCTATCTTGAATCCAACAGCTCTTTCCCTTAGACTTGGGCCACCAAGACGAGATTAAACTTCGCTTTATCCAACTGTTTTCAACAGAGCCAACAACCACTCTCGATCCCAACCACTTGGTTCTGAGAAATGACCACCATCACTTAGGAACTCACACAAGCAACCTAAAACTTAGCCATTCTACTTGCGAAGGTCTAAACACCTTCTTCCTAACCCTTGCCTCGGTCTCAACCATCAAATGTGGAAAGCCATCTAACTACCCTCAAGGATCGCAAACTGGTCCATCTAACAACATTTCTTTGCAAATCAACCATCCGGTTACCCTCAACACAACTATTGATCCATATTTATGCTATGCCACTCTAATAACTTCCACACTGTTTGCCTTACTGATAACAAATCTGGTCAAACTCAATTGGGCAATCCTCCAACCCACAGTATCTAGCTCAACAGGTGCACAAGCCAATCAACTATCCTCACGATTCGCCCTTAAGACCTCAACCATGGACATCACGGCCTTCATTTACCTTTCTCCATGGTCCCTTATTCCGACAAACCACACGCAAAGCTTTCATATTTTATGGCCGAAACAAGGTCCCCGATCTTACAAAACCGGTGGCGGTCTTCCACCATTACTCTTTGGCTCAACACATCCAAGCCACCATACACTCCACTCCTACACAGACATGATCTTGGCAAAGCACTTGGCAACGACACCCAATTAGTCGCTTGCACAAGTGTGCCTCCCACAAAGAGTTCGTTAAGTACCCTACCACAAAACGATGGACACTAACAATGAACTCAACCTTACTTTTATCACGGTTCTAAAACACAATCAATCGGTAAGATTGCTCATTCACCAAGGGTACCTCTATACCCTCAAAACACCCACAACACTAAGACTAGGAACTCTCAACTTTCACGTCCACAACGCAAGCTAAGTATGGCTTGCAACCTATAGAACCTTCCTTGAGCTAGCACTATGGAACACAACATCCACCTTAGAGAGGTTAAGATCCTACACAACCAACACTAACAACTAGATTCAAGCAATCTAAAACTTCATAACGTCTCACTTACATCTTATGGCACACATGCACTCTCAACAACCATCTAAGGTAAATCCATATCTAGCAAAGGATGTCATTCTAATTGCCAAGATACGCATCACAAGAACATATCTATTATTCAACCAAAGAGCTAAACGACTAACGCAACAGCTGAAACCAACACAAACTTAATTACCTGACATATTATCGGTCACAACGCTATCAACTCTAATCTGAGCAGCAGACTACCTAGCAACGCCTTGCACGCCAACCCTGGTGGTGGATCTTACAGAACCTCTACCTCGATAACCTGACGGTGCCCTAACTCTGCCTCTCTCAAAACTCTAATCACAACGAGAATCAGCCAACCTCTGAGACTGAGTTGGTGCATCCTCATCCATAACTAAGCAGTCTTTTGCCACATGTCCTAGTGCCCGACACTTGTAGCAAACCCTCTGAAGCAAGAAGCACACTCTGAGGTGATGTCTGCCACAATGCTCGTATGCTGGTAGAAGCGATACTCCAATAGAACCATCAATACTCTCTTTCGGGGTAGAAATCAAAGAGCCTCTACTAATCCTCGATCTATATCCTGAGCTGACTCTCTGTAGCTGGTCTGAAGTAACTCTCTTCGAACTTCTCGAAGCATAAAACCTCTCATGCGGAGAGGGAGAAAGACCTATGATATTATGGGTCTCTACACCATGACCTCTAGAATCCTCGAACTGATTAGATGCTGAACTCTAAAGCCGCTCAAGTGCCTTCGCACTATTGGCTAACTCAGAGAATGTCCTAAGCGGACCCGCTATCACATGCAACTAAAGGTCAACATTCGAGCATTGTCTGAACCTCTTGCACCTCAACTCTTCCATGGCAACAAACTCTGGAGCATAACGGCTCAAAGACAAAAACTCTTGTTCATAAGCAAACACTGTTTGATATCCCTAAACTAGATGCATAAACTGGTCCCTCATCTCATCCATATGTACCTCACTGATGTACTTTTTCTGAAACTCATCCACAAAGATATCCCATGTTGGTCGTTTATGCTTTAGACCCAACTCTACAGTTTCCCACAACTCGTGTGCATTGTCCTTAAGAAGAGAATCAATACAATCAAGATCATCTTCTGGGCTTTCCTTCATATGTCTCAAGATTCTTTGTGTATCGCGCAACCGCTGGTCAGCCTTGATCGGGTCATCCTCACCCAAGCCTTCAAAATTCTTAGGCCCAAAATGATGAAGCCTCTCTATAGGGGTCTTGAAGGCCTAAAACTGGCACCACTCGTTTGATACAAAAATTAATATATCTTTAGGATTCATTTACGCCTTTCTCGTTAGATTATCTTATTACTCACGGCAACCAGCCTATATGGGCGTCCTTTCAGCACACGGCAAGAACCCCAAGCTACCACGTAGCATTAACCGATCCACCACGGATCTCTAAGGGTGATTAAACAAGCGATCCAATCAATAATTACCAAGCCATTAACCATTTATTTCTCACATGGAGTTTAACCATACATTTCTCAGCTTTAGTATTCATTTTACATCCTAATGGACCCTTAGGGACCTTTACCTCAAATTATAGAACCCCCTAACGCGAACTCAACTTTGTTGGGCAGATTGCGCAGCAAGTATCGATACTCTAATGTGAGTATCGGTACTGCCATCTTGGTATTGATACTCCCCAATGAGTACCGATACGCTAACTAGGTTTGAAAGAATTAGACCACAAGCTGTACCGATATGCTACGTACTGTACCGGTTAGCTTCATCAGTACTAGGATCGCCCCGTACCGATCTATCCCCGTACTGGTACTCTCACATACGCGTACTGGTACGCTAAGCCTTTCTCAGGTAATGCAATAGTGCGTACCGATACGCCCCTAGCGTACTGGTACGCCAAAGCGTTACTAAAATCCTTATAAAGCAAGGGGTACCGATACATGGAAAGGCATACCGGTACGTTCATCACAAACCGTCTCCCTTATACCGAAGGCGTACCGATACGCTACCACCTCGTATCGGTATGCGAGCCCAGATTTCAAAATTTAGAGCTCGAGATTTCCTCAATCCCACCCCTAACCTCTATAGTTAAGTCCCAAAATGATCCTACAAGTTATTGAGAATATAATAGGTGGTTTTCTATCCATTTTATGCCTTATCAACATCTCATCTTTGATTTACCATTAATGGGGGTTTAAGCTTCTAAAACCTCAACATACAACCCAAAACCATAAGCCACACCAAGCAATCATCTTATGAGGTTCATGAAATGTAGGAGTCAGAGATGTACTGACCTCAACCAAAGATTCACGAACTAAGGAAGTAACCAAGCTTATTTCACCTCTTTTTCCTTGCTCCAAGCTTCAAACCCAACTTCCACAAATGTTGGAGATATTTACCTCAAGCCTCAATCCGAGATTCCCATTCAAACATCCAAGATTTCTCCTCAAGCCTCAATCTGAGATTCCCATTCAAACATCCAAGATTTCTCCAAAGTCAACCACTCACCATGAGAGAGGAAGGAGGAAAGAGATAGCATGAAGATGGGGGCAAGGTGATATCACCCTTGTCCCTTTTCCAGCAGAAAAATTAAGGCTTCCACAGCCTTTGTCTTTTAATATGGCTTTTACCATATCACCCTTCTTCAAAGCCCATTATAAGCCAAGCCCAAAACCACCAAGCAAGCCCAACAACGCATGTAGGCCCATTATGGCCCAACATCTCGGCCTGACGTGTCGGTCCAAGACCCGAGTCAACGCCTATTGTTGACTCGAGAAATCCAGGTCGTTACATAAAAAAATCTAGAAATGCCAAGTTGCGGCACCCGTAGGGTTTCCTCCCGTCATTTCCCTATTTCTTACTGTTGACATGGATTAATTCGCATTCCTGCTTTCTTTACGGCTAAAACGACCAACATAAATTCTTTATTTTTTGTAATGATTTAATTTGGTCTGGATAATAACTTAGGTAGAACTGAAATTCTTTTCAACTGAGTAAGAATTTATGTTATAAAAAAAAATCTTACCAACTGAGTAAGAATTTGTGTTAGAGGTCACCTTATTTTAGTTGCACCCTAAGGTGCCGCATAGCAGAACTTCTATAAAAAAACAAATTCTAAGGTAGAAGCAGTGCGGTTCAAAGCCAGCATATGGGGCCTTGCATTGGCTATGGCTAATGGTGATTGTTCTGTTTCGTTGTTGTGTCTCATTCTCGTGGTGGCCGTCCGTCTATGTGCACCTATTTCTTGTTTCATTTTGTTTCTTGTTCTTGTCTGGGGTTAGTTGTTTTGTTTGGTGTTTTACGTATTTTTCATCTTGTTCGTTGTTGTATTTTTTCTAGTTGTTGTTGTTGTTGTTGTTGTTTTGTATATATATTTTTGTTTGAAGCATGCATTCTTCCTTGTTCAAAAAAGTGTGGTTCAAAGAATTACAGGATCTGTGTAATTTATTAGAATGAGTCTTTTCGTTTTAAAAAAATGTTTGTTGACTTATTGTATGTGTGATAAGCTGACTTTTAAATAAAAAATGAGTATAATAAGACTCAAAATCTATAGAGTAAAACATTTTATTTTCCCCATGTATTTTACCACCGGTCTACTATTAATATTTTGTTTTTCCTTGAAAGTATTTAACTTAATGGGTAAATTATGCAGTTAATCACTCAATTTTCGTTTCACTTCTATTTTGGTCACCAAAGTTTAAAAGTTTTCAATTTAATCACTCAACTTTTGAATTGTTCTTGTTTTGGTTACTCTAGGATGACATGGCATATTTTATTAATATTTTCCTATGACATGTCCTATTTTATTAATATTTTAATGTAATATCAGATTTAAAATAGAAATAAAAAAATAAAATCTTTAAATTTCTATCTCAATCCCAATCTATAATCTATAAACCCTAATCTCAATCTATAAACCTTAAACACTCGTCTTCGCCTCACGGAATAGGCCCAAAGATCAAGTTATTAAAGAGATCCTAGTTGGTGAGAGGGAAGATTCTGCTGAATGCCCGTGGAATCAATCCAGTGAGCTGGTTACCATTGAATTCAATTAGCCCACATTTTTTTAAACCAAAAATGGAACAAAAACATTCAACCTAAACTATCTTACTTACATCAATTTGAAAAAAAAATCACCTTCTGTTTTATCCTCCAGGAATGTACGACTGGATCTTCTATATCTGTAAAAATTTAAGTGAAAAAATTTTAAAAAATTAAGTGAGAAATCAACTTCTAGACCCTCCGTGTAGTCCTCTACACATTCTTTTCCAAGTTAAAAACTCTGGGTTTGAATTAAGTGAAAAAATTGTTGGAAAATGGCTTGAAATTCATAGCCATTGTCAAAGATGGCAGCCACTAAAGTCTAAAGTGGCTGCACCGTATGTTAAAAATGGTGAAAACAAGATGGGTAAGTAAGAAATAATTCATGGGAGAATTATTTTCTTGGTCACTAAAGATTAAGGTATTTGTAAGTTAGTCCTTGAAACTCAACAATAAATAGGCCTAACTATTTCCATTTTTAAATGTACCAAGTCAAATATTGAGATTTCTAGTTGGCTTTTAAATTCCTTTCTATTCTCTTGTATTAGAGTGGTGCAAGAGGTAGTTAAATATTTTCTCGGGTGTACTTGGGGTATCGGGATTGTGAGAATAGTATGTGTGTTGTAACAATTTTCACATAGTGGTTTCTCGGATTGTCTTTGACAACGGTCGTGGTTTTTCTTCGGTTGGGAGTTTCCACGTAAAATCTTGTATTCTTTTATTGTATTATTTTCAAGTTTGTTTCTCTATTTTAGCCGGTTAATCTCAAGGGGGAATTGTTCCACACTTTGATTCCCAATAATTGGCATCAGAGCGAGGTTGAAGGAGTGATAATTTTCTTATCCTTGTGGTTGCAGTATTATCTGAACCTCCATTTCGAAAAAGAAAATTTTCACGATTACTTTGAGTCCGTGGTTGCTTGGAGATTGGTCTTGGCTTCTTATCGATTGGTGGTTACTGTATTAGTGTGGAAGTGCATGTCTACAAAAGTTCTGTCTAAGGAAAGACTTGGTATTTGAGCGATCTTTGTGATCCACCTCTCTTTCCTGGGAACTACCTGGTGCATTGTTCATAGATTACATTCAGTTGTGATGGCATCCGCCATTAAGTTTGACATAGAGAAATTTGATGGAAAGATCGACTTTGGTTTATGGCAAATAAACATGAAAGACATGTTAATACAATGGGGGACACACAAGGCACTAAAAAGAAATCCTGCCATCAATGATTTTGGAAAAGTTGACTCTAGTATGAGTGATGAAGATTGAGAGAATCTCGATTTGAGAGCAACAAGTTCAATTTGCTTTTCTTTGGAAAAAATGTTCTTCCTAATGTGAAAGGAATCTCCAGTGCAAAAAGATTTGGGAGAAACTTGAAGCATTGCGCCAAGGGAAAGGCATTTCAAGTAGATTGCACCTTAAGGTGCAGTTTCATACTTTGCGCATGGATGAAGGTTCCAGGATCTCAAATAATCTCATTGCACTCAATCATATTATCACTGAATTAGAGACTATTGAAGTTAAGATCGATGATGAAGATAAAACTCTACGGCTTATATTGTCTCTTTCGACTTCCTATGAGCACATAAAACCTATTTTGATGTATGAGAAAGAAACTTTGGATTTTTCATATATTACCAATAAGCTCATTTCTGAGGAGAGAAGGTTGAAGAACAGAGGTCGTGATTCCACAGTTCGTGATTCAACAGATTTGGTATTGGTAGTGAACAAGAAGAAGAAAAAGAATGTGGTTTGCTAGAGGTGTGGAAAGGCTGTGCATGTAAGAAAAAATTGTCCAAGAGGAGCAAGTTCTGCAAAAGGTCCAAATCAGAAACTAGCATCGTCTCACTTTTCACGGGAGATGACTTTGATCTATGAAGTTGAGAAGTACGTCCTCATGGTAACTTCGCTTTACCATGAAAGAGAATGTGCTGTTGCTAGCATATCTGAAGTTATACACAGGCATTAGTTGGCATTGATGCAAGGTGTATGGTGTTGATGGCTGATGAACTTTCAGAGGGAGCCAACATGGAAGTTGCACCATAAGTTTCAACATTTTAGATGTGTCGAGGTTTGTTTTTATAAAGGTGTACATTTTATGGTAGAGTACGACAATTTCTATTTTGAGATTGTGAAAGCGGTGAAATTTTAAGTCATGGTGGAGATTTGTTGGGAAATGGCTTAATATTCATAGCCATTGTCAAAGATGACACCTGCCAAAGTCTAAAGTGGCTGCACCGTATGTTGAAAATGGTGAAAATTCATGGGAGAATTATTTTTTTGCTCACTAAAGATTAGGCTATTTGTAAGTTAGTCCTTGAAACTCAACTATAAATAGGCTTGAAACTCAACTATAAATAGGCCTAACCATTTTCGTTTTCAAATGTACAAAGTCAAGTATTGAGAGTTCTATTTGGCTTTTAAATTCCTTTCTATTCTGTTGAATTAGAGTGGTGCAAGGCGTAGTTAAATATTTTCTCGGGTGTACTTGGGGTATCGGGATTATGAGAATAGTATGTGTGTTGTAACAATTTTCACATAGTGGTTTCTCGGATTGTCTTTGACAACAGTCGTGGTTTTTCTTCGGTTGGGAGTTTCCACGTAAAATCTTGTGTTCTTTTATTGTATTATTTTCAAGTTTATTTCTCTATTTTAGCCGGTTAATCTCAAGGGAGAATTATTCCGCACTTTGATTCCCAACAAAAATGACTAACTAAAGAAACCAAAATGTGGCTGAAGAACCATTCATGATTCACCCAAAAAAAATGTGGCTGCAGAATTGGGCAAGACACCTCGAATGATAGACGGTTGACAAGGTTTAAGCGATACAATGTCGACGGAATCCTTAAGTTGATTTCGCCATACCTGTAAATTTTTTTTCTCAAGTTGAGGATGAAAATGAGGGTTTTTGAGTTTGTAGATTGGAGAATAGGGTTTATAGATTAAGGATTGGGATTGAGATTTAAAGTTTTTGTTTTGTTTTATTTTATTTTATATTTTAAATATGACATGACATTAAAATATTAATAAAATATCTCATGTCATAGAAAATTATTAATAAAATAAATTATGTCATCTTTAAGCGAACAAAATAAGAGTAATTCGAATATTGAGTGATTAAATTAAAAATTTTAATCTTCAATGACTAGAATAAAGGTGAGAATAAAGTTGAGTGATGAACTATATAATAAGGATTCTACCGTCGCTTCACACCAGCACATGTTCGAATGAGAAGTTGATGCTCATCGATTCAACCACCTTGCTCAACCATTATTAGAATATATTGTATTCAAATTACAATGCAATTTTTCTCTATATTGTATTAATAGGATTAGTAGCTTGTTAGAGTAAGTAGTTAATTAGTTAGAGTTATTTTCTTTATTAGTTTAAATACCCTTTTCTCTGTACATAAAGCAATAAGAAGAATTTCTATTGTTTTTTTTCCTTTTTCCCAAATCTATCGTCTACAATCTACTTCTCTTCTAAAATCTATCATGATATCAAATGAGTTTTTAATCTCTCGATCGTCTGATATAACTTAGCCTTCAAGAATGACGATCCCAATAATAAATTTTACATTCATCCTAATAAAAATCCGGCGCTTATGTTGACTTCTTCTTTACTCAACGGCAACAGTTATTATAGTTGGGCTCGATTGATAAAGATGTCTCTTATCTCCAAAAATAAATTTCAGTTCGTGGATGGTTCAATCAAAGAACCCAAAGAAGATGCCCCCAATTTCAAGCGTGGGTGAAGTGCAACAACTTGGTTCTTTCTTGGTTTCAGCGTGTGATTAGTCCTGAAATTGGTCAAAGCATAATCTGGATTAATAACGCTTATGAATTATGGACGGACCTTTTTGATCGATTCAATCAAGGGGATTTGGTTTGTATTTCTGATTTACCAGCCATGTAATCTCTCGGTCACAGTTTTCCATACTCAATTAAAAGTTATCTGGGATTAGATATACGATCTTAAGCCTTTGTGTCTGCGTGTGAATGTTCTGCTGTAAAATACCAAAAGCAAGATTTTGTTCTAAGGTTTCTTAGAGGACCAAATGAGAATTTTTCGGTTCCAAAGTCCTAAATCTTGATGATGAAACTATTTTCTGCTATAAATGAAATTTTTGCAATTGTTCTTCAGCATGAGAGGTCCATTAACTATGTTCTTGTACTAATAGTGACTCAAATATATTACTAGTTGATAGATATAGTGGAAAAAATGTGGATCTAATTAATGCAAGCAGACAAGATAATAGATATAATGGTTCTAAGAAATTTACCAGAATAATCTCTGCTCTTGTGGCACGTTTTTTCTCTGCTTTTATGACATATTTTCCTTTACTTTTGTGGTATGTTTTTTCCACCGTTTGGCACAATTTTCGCATACTTTAGCAATCATTTGGTGCTCGTACAGAGATCCTCACGGCGCTTGTTTTTTGATTAAGTTTGTTGGTGGTAAAAAAAAGTTTGATTCCCTTTGGTGGTTGTTTGCAGGTGTAATTAGAGCTATATAGCGGAACAATCCGCTTGATAGTTTGGTTCGCCCACCACTCATTTTTCACCTCGTAAAGTGTCTCGTTTGGATAGAGACAAAGAGAATCATGAAGGTTTCTTTGACGATGTGCGCCAATCTCAAGAAAATGATTGCTTTTCTTTGCACCTTTGAGTTTTAAGTTTTATTTTTTATGAGTTTTTTATGGACATAATCCTTATTTTCTCTTCTTTCAGCGTGTTGTATTTGTGATACATTTTATTATTTTTTTAATAAAATCCAGTTGTCATTAAAAAACCAATATATTTGTCTTGGTTTAATGATTAATACACGTATTTATTTCCAAAGTGATTGTTGAGGTATGGTGTAGGGATGGGCATTTTACCCGATGAGGTCAATTTTTTTTGTAGAAAATTCGAGTTCGGATCGGGTTAGGTTTTATTAAGAGTGATTTCGGGTCGAGTCGAGTTCGGGTTTAGGGCAAAAAAATCCAACCGACTCAAGACTAATAGTGTAATTTTCCCATATATTTTTAGGGATATTCACAATAATGCTCCCTCTTTATATAGATTTTTTACAATTTGGTCATTAAAATTGATTTTTTATAATTAAGTCCCTAAAATTTATTTTTTTACAATTAGGTCCCTAAAATTTAATTATTTTAATAGATTGGGTTGGGTTGGATTCGAGTTTAAGTATATAATTTTCGGATCGGGTTGAGTTGAATTTTTTAAAAGATAAGGTTGGATCGAGTTCAGGTTTGGAGTACATATTTTCAAGCTCACAAAAAACCCGACCCGTACTCATTGGTTGTTGGAATGTTATTTAACCATTCCAAAGCATATGTTTGAATCCTATATGCTACAAAAAATTCTCCCTCGTATAGAAGTTCGTGGTTTGTTACTCAATAACTGTATAAAATGGTTCTATCAGAAGATTTAGGCTTTTAGGTTGACATAATGTCAAAAAATACCCCTAACGTTTGACTGAATAGTCACTTTAGCTCATATTCTTTTTTTGAAGTAATTTAACCCTCAACGTTTCATTTCTAGTCAAAATGACCCCACGGCGGATGAAAACTGTTAGTCAACTGAGGATAAATTGCTTGAAATGACGTGACAAACCTACATGATAGTGCACACCGTGATAACAGTGTTACATAGACAAATATGCTAAGTTTACAAAATAACACATGAGTCAAAAATAATTTTAAAAATTTGTGTAAAATATAAAATATTTTTTCTTCTGACTTGTCATTCTGTCAAGTAATTTCAAGTTGATTATCGTCAGTTGACTAACAATTTTCATCCATGAAACTTTGATGACTAAATTATTTTAAAAAAAGAATAAGAGCCAAAATGACTATTCAATCAAACGTTAGGGGCATTTGTTTGCATGATTTCTTTTTAGGTTTTATGATCAATCTTCAATGATGGTATAATATTGGAGCTAATTACACATATAGGTTTTTAGGTTATTTTTTCCACAAGTGTCGTCTAAATTTTTCATCTTTATTTTAATCAGTGACAACACTAGTCTTAATGCTGGTTGTCAACTGCCGATATTTCTTATTTCTTCTTTACTTTCTTATCTTTTTATATTTTCTTCTCCTTTGTTTTTAATTTTTAGTAAGAATAACTCTTTATGACACATTTTTCTTTACTTTTATGGCACGTATTCATCTACCTTTATGTCACGTTTTTGGTCTTTTTTGTTTGTCGTTTGGCCGTTCTTTTCGTTTATTTTTTTCTCAAGATTAGATTTGACATCGCCTAATTGATCAAGATAACGCTTATTTGTCATCCTGCTGATCTTTCCTACTTTGTACCTTCGGATTGAATTTGGATACGCGTTTTGAGTTCATAGCTAGATTTATCATAGCACTCTGCTCTGGTTTGTGGTTGTCAGTAATCTTTCAGTAGCATGATCCCCTTTTGTAGTTCGTTTTCCGATGCAGTCAGTTCTGTTTGTATCTTTATTTTGTGCGAGTCATTTGGTCGAGTTTTTAACATTTTCCATGTATGATTCTTGTATGATCTAAAGTGGCTAATTTTTTGTGTCAATGTTATAGGAAAATATCAAAATTATATATTTAGTTTACAATGATGGTTGTAAAACTTTATTATAATTTTAGATATTTCCTCTTTTTAATAAAACTAGTGGCTTCTATTAAAAATAAATTAAAATAATATTATTTTTTATAAAATTATTTTATAATATAATTTAAATAAAATTATTTGTATTGTTAAGTACAAAATTTTTAACATATTGTTAAGTACGAATTTGATCCAACTAATTAGCCTAACCGTCCCAATGGCAACCACCGCCCAAAAACCCATCGCCACCGTAACTACCACCGCCACTCTTGCATCCGTTACCATCATTTCCATTTCATCCTCAAAATCGAACCCTAAAAAGACTGCAACATCCTCCACGGATAAGTCAGACCCTCCTACAACTGTTACAATTTCCAATGCTGAAGGAACTATAAAGGGAATCAATGATTCGAAGACCACGGGAACTACTGTAGGATCTGTCGCAGGAGATAGCAGCGGTCCCGTTAATGATATCCAGAAGAAGATACGCTGAGCTGAATGGTTTAGCGTGCCCGTCCTGTAACCCCTTGACCCGGTCTAGTCGCAAGACCGAACCGAGCGAGCTACATTAGGTTTGCCGAGACAAACCCCAAAGAATTACAATTAAAACGGTCTATTTTTTTATTTTACCTTATCTAAAGGCATATTTAAGTCCTAGGGTGATCATACTGGATAGGATTCAAGTTACAACTCAATCGGGCATCAATTCGACTTCCAATTCCTCGAATTCGCATTATAGGGACTAAAATGTAATTTCCAATATTTACAAGAACTTCCATTGAATTAAAGTTACCAATCCTCAATTAGTCATATTTCATGCCTTCATATTAAATCTCATCTCAAAACAACCATTCAAACTCATTGAATTGCATAAATAAGAAACAAGGACTAATATGCAGAGATTTCAAACATCAAAAAGCATCGCAACCGAATTAACGGTTAGCGTACTGGTACAAATGGCTACCGTATTGAAACAGCACTAAAAGACAAGGGCGTACCGATACGATCCTTAAATGTATCGATACGGGCTTGAATATTTTGAAAATTCAAATTCTAGTAGCCAAATACCGTACCGGTACGGCAACCCGTGTACCGAAACCCACATTCATTTTCAGCTATGTGTACCGATACAGTTAGCAGGCGTATCGATATGCCTAGGCTATTTTGCCCAATTTAAGCCGAGACAGGTCCCCTCGTATCGATCCTTGAGGACCCATACCGATACGGGTAGACCTGTCATGATCTCTAGGTCGAACATATGACACTTTGGCTGAATCTAACACCTCAATTCAATCTCTAATCATCATATGTCATTACAAACATCAAATACTCAAACATTGCAACATAATACGAGACTATACTAAGCATGGCATAATCAAACATCCTCCTAAGAGCATGGCTTCTACCCAAGCATGCATCTTATTTCCCAAACCCCTCAAAACCAAGTTTAAGTATCATACAAGTCCAAAGCATTAATCCAAACTTATACAAACAAGGAGTAACCAAAATACATATCCCAAAACAACCCAGTCACATTGCCTTCTTATTACTACTTAGTACTTATGAAACCATAATTTGAAATATATCAATCCTTTGATCTTTCCTTGCTCACGTGCTGTCCGAGAAGTCCATTTCTCTGCATTGATGAGGAAAAGAGAGTAATCTATAAACTTAGTGAGAGAATCACAAAAACACTCATCAATGCATTTAAAATCATTTAATTCAAATTACATGTAATTGTCTCATGGCAAACCATTTCATGCTTCTCAAATCATCTCAATTATGCACATTTAAATCATTTTGAACACATGTATCATGGATTAAATCTCTACCTCAATTTAAGCTTCATGCCTCAATATCTCTATAACAAGTTTAATGAGTACCTCATGTATAAATCATATTATACAAACATAATCCATTTCTCATGATAAATTATTTCATATATTGGCTTCCAAGTGGCTCAAAACAGTAACCTTTCATTTCATAAAACACATCAGATACACAAATTTCTCAAGTGGTTCCCACGACCACTTCACATACATACCTCAACCGGAGCAACAACACACTTTCCCACCTCAACGGTTCAAACCAGAGTAAAGGAACTTTTACTCACCTCTACGGTTTGGATGTATAAATCCACCAATGAGAGAAAACAGAACATTTACCCACCTCAACTGCCGTGGTTCTCATGGTGGAGATTACGACACACTAACAACCCCTCGACACACGTGAGACAACTTTTTATTGTTCACTTTAAACCCTATGGCTAGCCAACTATATCCGATAACATTTTAAACTCAGCCACTTGCCAATATATTCAATAAACAACATTAACTCACTGTTTTACATATGCATCAAATCAATCCAACTCAAATACATTAAACCATACATTTTAGTATTCTAAAAAATACTTCCATAAACCATATTCCATTCTCACAAATCGTCATCATAATCATTTGCATCAACTTTCATTTCTAAAACATGCATAATACAGTGAGTAATCAAAACCATAAACATTTGCATGTGATTTTATTTTGCAAAACTAAAATCGAGAGAAAGCTCAATCGATACTTACTTCTGAGCTTAGATAAGTGTTTCAAACTTTATCTAAACCCCCACAACTCCTCTCAAACCTTTCAATAGCAGTAAAACACTTTTCCACTCACCAACAATCCAACGTTTGCTTGCCGATGCGCGAATCAAGCTTTCGAAGCTTCCGCACCCTCTCTAAAAGGTAAAGGATTCAACTCCCCTGCTTTACCCAATCAAAAAGAGAGGATTAAAACACATTTCTGCATCACAAACCTCAAGCAACAACAAACACAACTTCGCCTCACAAGAATCCATCAATCACATCTCTAAATCTATCAAGAACGCCACCAAAACTTATATAAACAAAGCCCAGCCAAAACCTGAAGACTCTAACACCTTATCAACATCAATTAACATCCAAAAACACTTCAAACACGTCCTTATATCTCTAGCAACTCTACAACAACAAGATCACCCCAAAAACCAACTATAATGAACCTAGAAAACTAGCAATCTATATAGTTTCGGGATTTCATTAATTAAGCACTTCTTTTCACTTTATTATACATCTAAATAAAGATCTAAATCAATTAGATTCATCACCAAAACAAATCCAAATCAATTTCCAACAATTTTCCAAACAAAACTTAATTTAATCAATAAACCCATATTAAAATTATAATTCCTTAACATAAATCAATAACAAAGGTTTAAGAACTTGAGAATTTCATTAAAGAACCTTTAATTAGAGGAGAGAAATGAAAATCACCTCCAATTGCTGATTTCTCTCTTAATTGGCAAAGCTTGGTTGAAATCCAAATAGATTTTGCAACAAGATTTGCAGAAATCAATTAGAAAAAAAGGAAATCAATAGAGATTGTTTCCTGAGAATTTTGGAGTAGAGATCTTAGTTTGGTTGCTGAGAAAGTTGAGAGAAAAAGGTTAGAAGAAAAGTAGTTATGTAAGAAAGTGATTTTACAAATTAAAAATCTTTTTAATAAATCCCATTTTATTTAATTATAAAACCATTTAAAAACACCTTAAAAATAACCTAAATTAAGAGAGAAATCTAATGAAAAATATTTTTCAAATAGCTCATTAAAGATTCTAAGTTTTGACCCTTTTTTGATTTAGTCACGAAAAATAGTTTTGAAAACATTCATTTTAGTCACTAGACCAAAATGTCTCAAAATCAGATTTAATTACCTCAAATTGAATTTACCAAATTACTTAAAATTTTAATTAAGCAATTTCTAACATTTTCCATATTTTATTTTGACCAAAAACAATTTTATACGATTTAATTCCCGAAACTATTGGAATTGCCTAAATTGGTTCTTTCAAACCACCTACTCGATCCGGTCCACTTCTAAGCCCACTTTCAGGGCGTTACAGCTCTCCCCCTCTTAAGAAATTTCATCATCGATATTTACCTGGTAGAAAAAAGATGAGGAAACTATTTCAACATTTCCTCATTGCTTTCCTAGGTAGCTTCCTCAACACCACAATGCCGCCACAACACCTTTACCAACTTTATGGTCTTTCTGCGGAGAACTTTGCATCTCGAATCCAGAATTCTCACCGGTTCCTCATTCTAGGTCAATTTCGAATTCAACTCAATCTCTTCCACAAGCATTATATGCGAAGGATCTGATCTATACTTCCGAAGCATTCATACATGGAAAACATCATGTATCTTTTCTAGCTTTGTCAGCAACCTCAACCTGTACGCAACTGGACCAACACGCTCCAACACATCATATGGCCTAATAAATTTAGGACTCAACTTGCTCTTCCAAACCTTATCACCTTCTTCCAAGGCGAAACCTTCAGAAACACACGATCACCAACTGTATACTCAATCTCCATTCGCTTCAAGTCACCATAGAACTTTTGCTGATCTGAAGCCGCTTTCAAACGGTCACTAATAAGCTTTACTTTCTCATTGGTATCCTTTAACACATCTGGCGAAGAAACATACTTCTCTCCTATCTCTGTCCAATAAAGCGGCGTACAATATTTCCTACCATACAAAGCCTCGTACGATGCCATCTGTATATTAGCTTGATAACTATTATTATAAGCAAACTCCACAAACGACAAATGCTTCTCCTACGAACCCTGAAAATCTATAATACAACACTGTAACATATCCTCCAACACTTGGATAACACATTCCGACTGACCATCCGTTTGTGGATGATACGAGGTACTGAAGTTCAACCGTGTACCCAAGGCTTTATGCAAACATTCCTAGAACCTCGCGGTGAAACGCGGATCTCTATTCGATACAATAGACTTTGGCACGCCGTGCAACCTCATAATCTCAGCAATGTACATCTTTGCCAATTTATCCGAAGTATACGTCGTATGCACAGCCAGAAAATGTGCACACTTCGTAAACCTTTCCACAATTACCCAAACAGAATTCTTCTTCGATGGTGTCAAAGGTAGACCAGACACAAAATTCGTGGTGATTCTCTCCTATTTCTATTCTGGAATCCTTAACGGTTTCAACAATCCCGAAAGAAACTGATGTTCTGCCTTAATACGCTGACAAACCATGCATCGAGTAACAAAATCTGCGACATATTTTTTCAAACAACCTTTGAATACTCTTTTTTTAAGTCCTAATACATCTTCGTACTCCCTGGATGCATAGCAAAAGGACTCGAATGTGCCTCAGTCAAGATAGTGTGCCTCAACTTTTCATCACTCGGCACCACCACTCGACTTTTGAAACACAAAACCCCATCTTCACTAAAACAATAATCCGTTTGATTTCCATCCAAAATATCCTTAACATGCGGCACTAGCGCATCATCATAAGGTTGTTTCTCCTTAATCATCTGTAACATCGAAGGCTTCACCTGCAACTCAGCCAATAACCCACCATCAGGCGACACACTCAACCGCACAAACATTGTCCTCAACTCAAACGCAACTTTCCTACTCAAAACATCAACCACCACATTAGCTTTTCCCGGATGATACTCGATTGTTAGATCGTAATCCTTAAGCAACTCTAACCATCTTCGTTGCCTAAAATTTAACTCATTCTGCGACATCAAGTATTTCAAACTTTTGTGATTTGTATACACCATACACTTCTCACCATAAAGATAATGTCGTCAAATCTTCAAGGCAAACACCACCGTAGCCAACTCAATGTCGTGCATGGGGTAGTTGCGATCGTGCACCTTCATCTGTCTAGATGCATAAGCTACAACCCTAAACCCACGCAAGATGCATCATTATACACAACAAACTCTTTCCCTGACTCAAGTTGAATCAAGATTGGAGCTTGCATCAAAGCTTCATTCAGCTTGTCAAAAGCTTTCTGTCTAACCTCTATCCACTCAAAACTCACATCTTTCTGCAACAATTTTGTCAAAGGTACAACAATCCTCGAGAAACCATCAACAAAGCGTCAGTAATATCCTACCTACCCCAGAAAACTACAAACTTCTGATATCGATTTTGGTTGCTTCCAATTCACAATAGCTTTAATTTTCTGTAGATCTACGCAAATACCCTCGGCCGAAACAACATGACCAAGGAAAAATACCTGCTTGATCCAAAACTCATACTTACTCAACTTGGCGTAAAACTTGTTATCCAACAGAACTTGTAACACAATCTGTAAATGTCGATCGCGATCTTTCTCGGTACGAGAGTACACAAGAATGTCATCGATAAACACTACCACAAATTGGTCCAAGAATTCATGGAACACCCGATTCATCGTATCCATGAATACTGCTAGTGCATTGGTCCAACCAAATGACATCACCAAAAACTCATAATATCCATAGCGTGTTCGAAAAGTTGTCTTCGGTACATCCTTATCCTTCACCTTCAACTGATAATACCCAGACCACGGATCAATCTTAGAAAACACTGTAGCACCCCAGAACTGATCAAACAAATCATAAATCCTTGGCAAATGATACTTGTTCTTAATCGTCAACTTGTTCAGTTGCCGATAATCAATGCACATTCTCATCGTGCCATATTTTTTTTCACAAACAACATTGGCGCTCCTAACAGTTACACGCTTGGCTGAATGAAACCTTGATCCAACAACTCTTGTAACTGCATCTTTAACTCATTTAACTCTTTCGATGCCATGCAATATAGAGCAATCGACACCAGAGCCATATTCATATACGTCTTAATAAAAAACTCCACCTCCCTATTTGGCAGCAAACCAAGCAACTATTCCGGGAAAACTCATGAAAAATCACAAATTGTGCGAATATCCTGGGCACACACTTTCTTCATGTTCGAGTTCATAACATAAGCCAGGTATGCTTGTCCCCCAAACTCTAACAACCTCTGCGCCTCCAAAACTTAAACCATATTTGACGTGAACCTAACATTTTCGCCCACAACCACAACCACATAATCCTTGACAAGTTTCAGGGAAACTTGCTTGGCCTTAAAATCAACTACGACCTTGTGTTGAGACAACCAATCCATTCCCAGAATTATATCAAAATCGTGGAACAGTAACTCCATCAGGTTAGCCTTAAACACATACCCTTGAACCATCAAGAAACAACTCCTATACAATTTCCTAGCTACAACCGTTTCACGGAAGAAACTAGTTGCCTGCATATCAATATCTAACAACTCTACAGGTAAATCCAACAAACATGCATGCTCATGAAGAATGTAAGAATGCGTAGAACTATAATCAATCAATGATAACAAAGATATAGACTGTAAGATAAAGGTACATGCGATCACGTCAGTATCATTCCTCCCTACACGGTGAGCAAAGACCCTCGCTAGTCTACCGTCCTCTGGCTGAACCGCTACGGTATGCGCTACCACTCTTTGTCTATTATCCCTGCGCTAAAAATATCCACGGTCGCGCCCACGACCCTTCTGTACTACAGCAACTGGTGCATGAGCCTGACTTTCTCTAGCTAACTACGGACAATCCCTCTTGAGATAATCCCTCGATCCATAGTTCTAACAGGTGCCCAGAGTACACCAACATTCCCTCGAATACCGTTTGCCATATCTCATGCACTCAGGAACCCCAACATAGGTATTCTGACCCTAAAATCCACGCCCTACACTATTCCCTCAATGTCTTTGATCCGGACGATACCTTCTGTCTTTGTACCTCTTATAACGATCTTTGCCAACATCAGACTCAACACTTATCTTTTCTACTATAGAACTCCCCGAACAAACAGACAAACCTAAATTATGTTCTATATCCTTATCTTGAGAAACCAAAACATCAAACTCTGTATAGTCCGTCGCTAGTATGTGCGTCTTCACCTCCTTGATCAACCCATAACAAAATCGGTCACACCTCTGTCACTCATCCAAAACCAATTCAGGAGCATACTTACTCAACCGAACAAACTGGATCTCATACTCGAAAATAGACATATTTCCTTACTTGAAAGCCATGAACTCCCTCTTCTTCTCATTCTTATATCTAGTTCCCAAATACTTCTTGAAAGCCTCACAAAGAATTCCCACATAACATTAGAGGTTCCATACCCACGATCGCAGTTGTCCACCAACTCTAAGCATCACCCTAAAGCAACGACATAATGCACCCTAACTTGCGTACATCTGTACACTCCATCTGGCCAATGATCCTTTTTGTGCTAGCAAACTACCCCTCGGCTGCTTTAAGAGCCAAACCTCTGAACTTAATACCACCCAGGCTATGCAAACGCTCTAAAGGTAACCTGGTATTAATAGCTGCAGGCGCTGGTGCAGGTATATGCAATCCAGCTATGGCTGCCTGAAAAGCTCCGATCATCGCTTGGACTAATGGTGTTATATCTCCGAAAATAGGTCCTTGAGGTACATGAGGCGCACCACCCTCTACTCCAACACCCGCAGGAAAAATCGGTGAATGAGGAGGTAACTCATCCTCATGTGTATCTACCATACTCCCCATGTGAGCTCCAGTCTCTCGTCTCGGTCTCATACGCGAAAATATGAGTCTAAACATGATAATGCAACAAAACAAAACAATTAGGCCAGCTCACAGCAAGAATCCAAGTCACTCTTGTTTAAAAACAAAATCATTTAACTCAAGCAGTAATAAGGCAATGTGTCCCAAGTTTAAAAACCCAAATATACCACATATCGAACAAAATTCCATAGATTCAATCACCGTGCATGTCAAACAACATATTTATACAATACCAATCAATCAAACTACCATAACCCACCTCCCAACAATTATAACCTATCTCTGATACCACCAAATGTAACCCACTTGACCCGATCTAGTCGCAAGATTGAACCGAGCGAGCTACATTCGGGTTTGCCGAGACAAACCCCAAAAAATTACAATTGAAACAGTCTATTTTTTATTTTACTTTGTCTAAAGGCATATTTAAGTCCTAGGATGATCATGCTAGTTAGGATTCAAGTTACAACTCAATCGGGCATCAATTCGACATCTAATTGCTCGAATTCGCATTATAGAGACTAAAACATAATTTCCAATATTTACAAGGACTTCCAAAGAATAAAAGTAACCAATCCCCAATTAGTCAAATTCCATGCCTTTATATTAAATCTCATCTCAAAACAACCATTCAAACTCATTTAATTGTATAAATAAGAAACATGGACCAAAATGCAAAGATTTCAAACATCAAAAAGCATCTCAACCGAATTAACGGCTAGCGTACTGGTATAGATGGCTACCTATTGCAATAGCAATAAAAAACAAGGGCGTACTGATACGGTCCTCAAGTGTATCGGTACGAGCTTAAATGTTTTAAAAATTTGGATTTCAATAGCCAAATACCGTACTGGTACAGTAACCCGTGTACCGAAACCCATCTTTATCTATACGTACCGATACAGTTACCATGAGTATCGTTATGTCTAGGCTATTTTGCCCAAATTGAGCCAAGATAGGTCCCCGCGTACCGATCCCTAAGGACCCGTACCGGTACGGACATACCTGTAATGACCTCTAGGTCTAACATATGACACCTTGGCTCAATCTAACACCCTCAATTCAGCCTGTAATCATCATATGGCATTACAAACATCAAATACTCAAACATAGCAACATAATACGAGACTATACTAAGCATGACATAATCAAACATCCTCCTAAAAGCATGGTTTCTACCCAAGCATGCATCTTGTTTCCCAAACCCCTTAAAACCAAGTTTAAGCATCATACAAGTCCAAAACATTAATCCAAACTTGTACAAACATGGAGTAACCAAAATACATCTCCCAAAACAACCCGGTCACATTGCCTTCTTATTACTACTTAGTTCTTATGAAATCATACCTTAAAATATATCAATCCTTGGATCCTTCCTTGCTCACTTGCTGTCCGAGAAGTCTATTTCTATGCATTGATGAGAAAAAGAGAGTGTAAGCTATAAGCTTAGTGAAGGAATCGCAAAAACACTCATCAATGCATTTAAAATCATTTAATTCAAATCACATGTAATTGTCTCATGGCAAACAATCTCATGCTTCTCAAATTATCTCAATTATGCACATTTAAATCATTTTCAACACATGTATCATGGATTTAATCTCTACCTCAATTTAAGCTTCATGACTCAACATATCTATAACAAGCTTAAAGAGTACCTCATGTATAAATCACATTATACAAACATAATCCATTTCTCATGATATATTATTTCATATATTGTCTTTCAAGTGACTCAAACAATAACCTTTCATTTCATAAAACACATTAGATACACAAATTTCTCAAGTGGTTCCCACGACCACTTTACATACATACCTCAACCAGAGCAACGGTACACTTGCCCACCTCAACAGTTCAAATCGAAGTAATGAAACATTTACCCACCTCTACGTTTTGGATGTATAAATCCACTAGCAAGAGCAAATGGAACATTTACCCACCTCAACTGCTACGGTTCTCATAGTGGAGATTACGACACACACATAACCCTTCGACACATATGAGGCGACTTTTTATAGTGCACTTTAAACCCTATGGCTAGCCAACTATATCCGATAACATTTTAAACTCAGCTACTTGTCAATATATTCAATAAACAACATTAACTCTCTGTTTTACATATGCATCAAATCAACCCAACTCAAATACATTAAACCATGCATTTTAGTATTCTAAAAAATACTTTCATAAACCATGTCATTCTCACAAATCGTCATCTATAATCATTTGCATCAACTTTCATTTCTAAAACATGCATAATATAATGAGTAACCAAAACCATAAACTTGTGCATGAGATTTTATTTTGCAAAACCGAAATAGAGAGAAAGCTCAATCGATACTTACTTCTGAGCTTAGATAAATGTTTCAAACTTTATCTAAACCCTCAAAACTCCTTGCAAACCCTTTAATAGTTGTAAAATACTTTTGCACTCACCAACAATCCAACGCTTGCTTGCCGATGCGCGAATCAAGCTTTCGAAGCTTTCCCGCCCTCTACAAAAGGTAAAGGCTTCAACTCCTCTGCTTTACCCAATCAGAAATAGAGGATTAAAACAAATCTCTACATCACAAACCTCCAACAACAACAAACACAACTTCACCTCACAAGAATCCATCAAACACCTCTCTAAATCTATCAAAAATGCCACCAAACCTTATCTAAACAAAGCCCAGCCAAAACTTGAAGACACTAACACCTTATCAACATCAACTAACATCCAAAAACACTTCAAACACGTCCTTATACCTCCAGCAACTCTGCAGCAATAGGATCACCCCAAAACCAACTATAAACAACCTAGAAAACTAGCAATTCATATAGTTTCGGGATATCTTTGATTAAGCACTTCTTTCCACATTATTATACATCTAAGTAAAGATCTAAATCAATTAGATTCATCGCCAAAATAGAACCAAATCAATTTCTAACAATTTTCCAAATAAAACTCAATTTAATCAACAAATCCATATTAAAATCATAATTCCTTAACATAAATCAATAACAAAGGATCAAGAACTGAGAATTTCATTAAAGAACTTTTAATTAGAGGAGATAAATGAAAATCACCTCTAATTGTTGATTTCTCCCTTAATTGGCAAAGCTTGATTGAAATCCAAAGAGATTTTGCAACAAGATTTGAAGAAATCAATTAGAAAACAAAAAAAGGAAATCAATAGAGATTGTTTCCTTAGAATTTTGGATTAGAAATCTTAGTTTGGTTGCTGAGAAAGTTGAGAGAAAAAGGTTGGAAGAAAAGTAGTTACTTAATAAAGTGATTTTACAAATTTTAAATCTTTTTAAGAAATCCCATTTAATTTAATTATAAAACCATTTAAAAGCACCTTAAAAATAACCTAAATTAAGAGAGAAATCCGATGAAAAATATTGGTCAAATAGCTCCTTAAAGATTATAAGTTTTGACCCTTTTTTGATTTAGTCACCAAAAACAGTTTTGAAAACTTTCATTTTAGTCACTAGACCAAAATGTCTCAAAATCAGATTTAATTACCTCAAATTGAATTTATCAAATTACTTAAAATATTAATTAAGTAATTTCTAACATTTCTATATTTTATTTTGACCAAAAACAATTTTATAAGATTTAATTCCCGAAGCTATTCAAATTGCCTAAACCGGTTCTTTCGAACCCCCTACCCGATCTGGTCCACTACTAGGCTCACTTTCAGGGTGTTACACGTCCAATTGTCCGAGTAAGAGAAGCGTGATTCTAGGGCCGAGAGGTAAAAATCTTCTATTTTACGTTTTTGTTTTAGGTAGTTTTTGGGTTTCCTTTTGGTTTATACCTAGTTGGTGACATTTATGAAGAGGAGATAAGAAATTGTTATTATATTGTTTTTGTTCTAAAATGTATATTCTAATAATTTTCGTCAAATACGATTCCTAGTGCCCTAAGAAAGCCTAGATTAGTACTATTGAAATTCGTTCATTGTTTAGACTGTGTAGGAGCTTTTTATTTCAATTTTATTATCTCTTAATATTTTATCCTTTGGATCTTAAGACATTAGCGTAACCCATTTATAATCTTACCATATTGCCTTAATAAACATGCATGTGTCATGGGCCGTGAGCTGAGGTCCTAAGAATTAGTTCAGCGAGCTACAAAAGAGGTTCAAATACACACTTTGGGCTTGAAAAGACCACAAGACTAGCCCTATCCGTGGAAAGATCCAAGAAGGCCTATCCATCCACACCTATGTGAACACTCCATGTGAACATAGAAAATTCTTTCCATAGTTAGCTAAGTAATATTATTGACATTATGCCTTGTGGTTGGTAGAGTTGTATCTAGGCCGTTGATGTAAATCTGTATAGACCGTCATATTAAGGGGAATTCAACTATAAATAGAGGCCTCCCCACCTCAGTTGTAATCATCCATCTTTTCATATATTCTTGAGTAATAGAGAGCGTATTCACTCTAAATTCTCTGAGTTGTTCTTTCTTTGTTCTTCGCGTTCTTTCAGAGTTCTTTATGGTCGTTCTCATAGTTTACTTCCGCTAAGAAAGGTCTTGTGTTCTTGAGTGCCTTGGAAGTTTGATCTTTTGGAGTAAAGATTCAGGCTTACTTAGTCGTTTGTCTTAAGAACTCGACTAAGGCTGCACGATTAGCTGGTTTAGAAATCTAGTCCCGTGACAGTTGGTATCAGAGATACAGTTGGTGAACCGAGGGTTCGTGGAAGGCACTGTTTGAGATGGAAACAAAGAAAAGAGGAAACGCTGTAGCACAAAAGGGTGATGAGGCCCAGGCTGTCGAAGGAAGAACCTAAAGGCATAGAGACTTTGTGGCGTCGTGTAAGAAGATATGGGCCAGGTTCGAAACCACCATGGTCAAGGGAAAAAGCCTCATGATTACCAGGAAGAGCCTCGAGGTGAAGGACCAGGAGAGAGAGTAGAAGGCATATCAAGCATGGCGGACAAAGTGGAGGGACAGAGTGATGCGGTTAGAGCTGAGGTGTAGGCTTCGACGAAGATGGATGGGACTTCGCATGGTGAGAAAAAGCCATCGAAGGGGATCGATGTGGCTAGGACAATGAGATGGCCTGCGAAGTGCTTTATTTGTGATAGTCTACACCCATGGTTCGACTGTCTAGAGAGGAGCGCTTGGAAAGCTCATAAGGAAATGTATGACAAACAACTTCTGTGTTTTCGTTGTGATGGGCCACATAGATCGCAAAATTACCTAGATCAATTCCAGCAGTCCAAGGTAGAGGACGAGCCCGAGGAGAGCGAGGCTTTGAAGTTTGGTTCGATGGTTGAAGAACCACCAAGGGGCAAGGTGGAAAAGGAACCAGACTTTGAGGTGAAAGAAGTGATGGTGCGAGAAGACCTTCCACCCATGGACAAGGTGGATGTTGCATTGAACTTCGAGGTCAAAGAAGTGTCAGTGCAAGACGAAACGTCAATACGCGAGGACCAACCACTAAGGAGCAAGGTGATTGGTGCATCGAACTTCAAGGGACAAGAAAGGTAGATGCATGAGGAATTGCCAGTGGGCAATTGGGCATTGGATTTCGTGGGAATAGAATGACCAGTGCGTCAGACTTCGCAAGGGAATAAGGGCCGATGCGTTTTAGAGTGAATGCGATGGAGTTCATCCCGAAGAAGGTACATCTCGAAAAAGGTACATCTCGAACACAATCCTTGTGTTTTTGGTTTTGATTTGTCTGATTTATTGGGTGTAGGAAGCAGAAAACCTAACCTGTCAGATGGTGAAAGTTCAAAGGCGGCATCCAAACCTTTGTTCGAGGATCAAGGAGATCCAATTGGAGGCAAATCCAAACTAGTATGAAGGAGTTCCTAATTCCGAGATGTATGAGGTGGTTCGATGAAAAGTGTTACATGGCGGCGGCTACCGAAGCGAAGAATCCATATGGGTGGACGACCCAGTACGAGTCAGGTGCCAAGGAGGTCCCAGGATTGTTTCCAACTTTATTTCGGAGTGGCGACGAGGGCGTCCCCAAGTTTGGTGGGGGAGAATGTCACGGGCCGCGAGCTGAGGTCCGAAGCATTGGTGCAACGAGCTGCAAAAGAGGTTCAAAGGCATACTTTGGGCTTGAAGAGACCACCAGACTGATCCGATATGTGGGAAGATCCGAGAAGGCCTATCCATCCACACCTATGTGAACACTCCATGTGAACATAGGAGATTCTTTCCATAGTTAGCTAAGGAATATTCTTGGCATTATGCTTTGTAGTTGGTAGAGTTGTATCTAGGCCGTTAATGTAAATTTGTATAGACCGTCGGATTAAGGGAAACTCAACTATAAATAGAGGCATCCAGTTGTAATCATCCATCTTTTTATCTATTCTTGAGTAATAGAGAGCGTCTTCACGCTAAATTCTCTGAGTTGTTCTTTCTTTGTTTTTCGCGTTCTTTCAGAGTTCTTCGTAGCCGTTCTCATAGTTTGCTTCCGCTAAGAACGATCTTGCGTTCTTGAGTGCCTTGGAAGTTCAGAAATCTAGCCCCGTGACACCTGCGTTATAATCTTACCTAGTTGGCTCGATTTCGTGTTGTGTAAGGGATTTCTTTTTATGGTAAAGGTTTAGTGACTGTAGTTGTGGAAGTTGAACTCCATTTCTTGAGTTTTCTGTGTTTGTTGATTTGTGGACCAATTTTGTAGGTTTGGCACTGCACCCGGCTCAAAGGGATCGGAAGTATCGAAACAATCGGAGGAGGTGAAGAGGAAGGCTAGAGTAGAGAGGTTTTTGTCCATACCACCTTTATCTAGTGATGGTATTGCTTGGAGTTGCATTTAATCGGTTTATTGATTCTTTTCACGGGTTCCCAGGTTTGGGCTTGCTATACCCTCTACAGCTGTTGATGAGGAAGAGAAAAAGAAAGCTTGTCTTGCCCGATTTGCACCATATGCCAAACCTGATACGGGGAAAGGAGAGAAAAGAAAGGGTAGGGCAATCAGGTATGTTCCAATGCTAAAGCACTGCTTCCTACATTGTTAGATATATCTATAATGCCTAAAGAAATCTTTACTGAAAAAGGTTTATGTATGTTGAGATTGAAATTTGATTCTTTTCCTGGTCTTTCCAGGTTTTCTAATCCTCCGTCAAGTTCTTTAGCCCAGGTAAATGACAAGGGGAATATTAAACCAGTAAGGGCTTAATTAGTTGTTTCTCTGGAAAATATCATGAATCTGAGAAAAATGCAGTGTTTTAAAGGTGTATACTCTTTTCAGGAGGCTCCTATTGCTGGAAAGGCTGGTGGAAGTCTCTAAATAGAAATTGCCGTAGTTAGAAGGTATCTTTGGAGATATGCATTACTGTATGTACACAGATATACTTGTTTAAATCGATCCATCCATATTACTCAGTTACTCATATTTTGCACTATTGTTCTCTTTTCCTTTTCAGGTCCAGTGTCCTAACAGCTTGTGATTCTCTTGAAGCTTCTTTACAGTGTTTTTTCTAACATCAAAATTCCAAGAGCAGTACCCCATCTCCTGATGCATTTCTAAATCGGTGGCAAGGTGTTTTTGGCAGTTTGAAAGGTGTTTTATGGTGTCTATTCATTTGGTGAGGCTATTGGAATCAACAACCACCTGGAGTGTTAAACTATCTCAAATCTTACAAAGAGGATTGGAAATTCAGGAGTAATGGCTAGAAGTTGTCTACTTTTCCAGTTGGATAATTTAATTGGGAAAGTATGGAGTTGGTTATAGCTTCAACTTAAAAATTAACGAGTTTTGTTTCTTACACTGTTTTAAGTTCTATTAGTACGATCAAGCAGTAGGAGTCATATTGAGTCTGACACTTATTTCCATGGGTTAAAATAGCAAATGGTATATGCTTCTTAGGAATAGTTATGCTCTACTTCTCATCTCCTAATGGTACTCTTACTGTTTTTCACATGTTAAGGTTTGTATGTTTTTCTTTGGTGTGTGTGCGGGGGAGGGGAGTGTTGGCTTTGGCTGCAGGGTAAATGACATACTTAGATGCCTTTGTTTGATCAAAGATGGATAACTTTGTTCTCTGTATTTGGATTAAAATTTATTAGGAAGTCTATAGTGAGGAAGTTGGTAAGGAGGCGCATGTTTAGACTTTAGATAAGATTGTTTTTGTTCATTCGATCTCTCTGTCATCCTATAGATTTGAAATTGTTCCTTTTATTAATAAAGCCATTTGTTAGATATGTGCATGTTAATTCACGTGATAGTTTGCAGGCTTGCTATGTGTGATGACTGGCATTGTTTCAACATAATTAGATGGTATATTTGTATTACAGATTGTCCTTGCAATGTTGTTATGGATATGTTACAACTGCTGTTGAGCGCCTGATCACGAGGAAAATGGTGAAAATTAGAAATGCCTTTATAGTATGAAGATTACTTATGTGATCCAAAAGCTAAAACTTTTTTTTTTTTTTTACCCTTTAGAACCTCTGGATTTTCTGATCTTGTATCCATTGGCCTATCCAGGTGAATTGGGTAATTTGTTTAATCAATGTTTTCTCACTTCGTTTGTTTGGTCGTGTATATTATTTTATTAACAGTGTTTTGCTTCTTTCGTAATTTATTTTTTGGTTGGATGTGCATGGAATTGAGAGGTAATAGGTATTACATTCTTTGGTTGGGCAGAATGATACTACAGAATAGGTAAGGAGTATACTTAAAATGACAAAATGGAGTCATGTTTATATTAAAATATTATTTAATAACGATGACAAAATATTAAATATATAATTTATTTAATTATAAAAGATATGATATTTATTACTAGTATATGTTTATAAATAATTTATTATATTCATATTTAATTATAAAATACATTTTATGATATAATTAAATTCTAGAAAGGTCTATATCTATTGTTTATAATTATAAACTAAAATAATAATTTTATTGCCTAATCTTCAAAAATAAACAATGTATTATATTATTTAAGAGAAAATGTTTGATACACAGTCCGTGTAAATTAAAGTTTACACGTGCTTTTTAAATTTAGGGGTTAGGGGTTTAGTTTAGGGTTTAAAATTTAGGCGTCTAGGTTGTAGGGTTCAGAATTTAAGGTTTAGAGTTAAAGTTTAGGGTTTAGGGTTTAGAGTTTAGGGTTTAGAATTTAGAGTGTTAAGGGTTTGGGTTTTAGATTTTAGATTTTATAGAAGGGTTGTGTAAAATTATTTTTACACGTACTGTGTATCAAAATAAAACCCATTATTTAATTATAAAATACTTTGAAAAGTCATTTTTAACCTAAATGTAAAAGTTAAAATTTCTAATTTCATCTAAAAAGTATTTTTGAAGTTGATTTACAGTTTTAACCTTCATTTGTATCCGATGAGGCGTTTATTTTTATAATTTATACTTTTAATTTTTAATCAAGATATAATAATATGATTAATAAATTATTTAATGATTTAAATTTTTTATATCTTTTCACGTTAATTCTTTTAGTTAAAAATTATTTTAAATCTTATATATTTTTATAGAACACGTACAATTGTTAAAAAATATTTATTTATTAGTAAAAATATATTCTTATTCTTTTCTTATTTATAAGTTGATATATTTTTTATATTATAATATTAAAGAATTTAAATATTATTTAAGTACTATTTTTATTTAGTCAATGGGTTGGATATTGGTGGTTAAACAAAAAAGAATTTAAATATCATTTAAATACATATTTTTAAGGTTACAACACTTTGTAAAGGAGATAGTTTTTTTTCTTTCTAAAAACATTTTCTTACGACAATACTAAATACTTAAATCTTAAACAAAAATTTAAAAACACATTTTCACCAAAATTTTCAAAAGTATTGTTTGTATGTTTTAATTTTATGGATGAAGTTCTTTTAAGATAGAAAACCACGCTTATTTATTGAGTTTATGTCAATATTTAGATGCTTTTCAATTAATAATAATAAATTTATTATTTATTTTAAAAAGAGTATTACTCTTTTTCTCTTACTTAAATTGTTTCTTATTGACTTTTTTGTTAATTTTTTTAACTTTTATAATTTATTATTTAAAATTTATTATTGATAAAAATATAAAAAAACATATTTTGAAAATTTTCAATCAAATAATTTTAAAATATATATTTTATAAAATTTATTTTTTTAAAATATGTAAAATAAGTATTGTTAAAGTTTTACAAAGTTAATTTTTAAAAAATAAATAAAGAACAATTTGAATGGTACGAAGAGAATATCTCTTAATACATACGGTTGTTGGGAATAATCAATTAGCTAATATTTTTGTTGCGAAATTACTCCATTTGGAATCAACTAATGGGTTACGTATCAAAATGAAGGAAATTGTTTTCATTATCGTCCATTCAATTAACTTTTGAACAACTTTTAAAAAAAATTTAACTTTTGAACATTGTTTTGACATGTGATTGTTATTTTAAAATAATACAATATAACCAATAATCAATTAGTTTAATGGAATGAGACAATATATTCTTTAAGTAAGGCAGTAGTTTAAATTTTAATGTTGTAAATAAAAAAGATTGAATTAGGAGGGTCTCCCTTATATTAAACTTTTGTAAAATTCGATCCGGATTAGTTAGCCAATGAACTAGACACCAATAGTTAAAACAAAAAATACAATACAATTTTGTTGGGTTTTCATTAATTGAAAATGAGTTATTATGATAATTAAGGTTTAATTACTCCCCCAATGAACAATGTAGTTGTGGAAAAATATTAGATGGACCCGGTTTACCACGTTATTTATAGTTTAGCTAATAAAATTCATCAATCTCATTTTTTTCGAGGTAAATCTTCATATTTTTTCTACATATAAATAAGGAGTGAATAGTTACTTGAAAATTACCTTGAGATAGATGAATATTATTAGTTAGACTATGAATGACGAGGTAGCCGAATCTATTTAATAATTTCTCGTAGTAGTGGGTGTTTCAGTTACGATTAATTTAATAGAATGAGACATGATCAACTATGGTAGCTAAACAAAGACGTTTTGGCAGACAACCAACTGAATTACAACAAACCATATCTAAACATTATGTTGCAGTCCCAACGTATAGCTATTACCCTTTCATGGGAAATGTTTGCACAAGTTTACTGAAATCAAGTTAGTCCCCTATTTGTATGCCAATTTGAGGATTAAGTCCCCAGAAATGTAGCTCTCAATCTACACCCGCAGCGGCAGCTGCGGCGGTGGCAAGTCGCCCTCCGCCTTTTATCGACACGGGAGAGTCGGAATACGAACTTCCGTTGATCAAATGGGAATCTAGAAACACAACTATGACTGTTATATCATCATGAAAATGCCTCCTCAATCCTCTATCAATCTTGTTCAGGTCTGAGTATCTCATTTCTCTTTTCTTTGCTGCTACCTTGAGTGCAGCTTTAACAAGTCTCCTTGCAACGCCCTGCATCAAAATGAAGATTAAACCCAAAAATCCTTTTTTCGTGCTCAGCCATTATGCTATAGCTATTCAAAAACTTGCATTCCGTGGACTGGTCTGGACAATTTTAACTACCTCCTGGTTGCTCAACTGTTCCCAGAGACCATCCGAAGCAAATACGAGAAACTGATCGTCGGGGTCGAGTTTATGTACCAACAATGACGGCTCGGCACTAAGGATCGGCTTTTGAAACGATTCCGGCGGTCTAAATTTAGGCAGGAGAGGCTCTTTGTTGAATTCTGCCTTCTTGAGATATGCATCCCTAATGGATCTTGAAATCTGCAACCGTTGAGGATGGATATATAAGAGACTTAAAATGAATTTATTTTCAGTTCAGCCATATTTTGCATTTTTTTAGCTTACCTGTATTAGGCCCTTGACACGGCGAACTTTGTGTTTCATCAAAACAATCTGTGGATCATCTGGATGCAACGACCAGAGCTCGTCCCGTATGGCATTGGAAATCGCATTGTGTTCGGTCGATAACTGCATTGCCATAACTTCCTTACTTCCTCTTACTGATCTGCCTAAGACTACTCTGGAATCACCAGCATTTGCAATGTATAGCAGTCCATTGCAAATCACTCCCGTCAAACAACACGATCCGACCGAAGCCATTTGCGGCTTAACGAGCCATTGTTTCCTCACGAGAGAAAGAAACTTGTTTTCTGTTGCCAATAAAGCCTTTCGGAGATCATTTATCGACATGTCTCGATTCTCCGACACAAATGCTGCGAAATCAAGAGAAACATAATAAGCATGTGGCCAACTTAAATGGAACTGCACTATAAAGGGAATAGCAGAAAATGGACTCACACTTAAAATTGCAGAAAAGGTTGTCATTGATGAAGCTGGAAGTCTGAGGTCCACCATGTCCATCGTACACACCGGCAAAAGTCCCGTACGGACCCGAACGACTCGAACTCAACGACCCCGATTCGAGTTGGCTCTGATCCTCCAACAAACCATTGGCTTGAATCACTGCCATCGTAAAATCTCCATAAACATGTTGCCCCAAATCTTTATACCACAACAAACCATCAAGGCACCCTCTAGAATCACACTCAACAGATGGCTTCCAACAGGATTTAACCATTTTCAGGTAATCAATGTTGCAGAAAATATATGTTCATAAAACCCTGATAAACAAAAAGAAGAAACTGTTCAAGTTTCTGTTTGATCCACAATACTGGAAACTCCAATGCTTAGAACTATATAACCAAGAATGAAGACACCATTATTATTACCTGACCAATTCTCAGACAAGGACCAAGTTGGGTATGGGCAAACTCAACTGCAAAGTGTGTGTTCTTGAGACAAGAAAGCAATAGTTTTAAAGTGAGTTCAGAGAATATGGAGGTGTGCTGGTGGCTGAGTACCTTGAATCTGGGTTAAATGACTTTGGTCCCTTACACTGTGTGCCATGTTTCAGCAACAGACTTAGCTGGAAAAGCACTTTGGGTTCAATACAGACAAATTTTGGTCTGAAATCACAGTGTTCAAATGCAGCAATGGATAAGAGGAGAGCTTGGGTATTTTTTTGGCAGATCTTGAATTTTATTTTTTATATATAGTCAGAGGAGATCCAAGATGAGAAATTTAAAATCACCGAGTTTCTGACATTGTTGTTTTTTGTGTTATTGTAACATAGTTCTTTGTTCCATCTCTTGTTTCTTTTGTCCTAAAGATGTGAGATTATTGCATGGCTGAGATTTCAAGTTTTCATCTATGTATATTTGCAGCAATGAACAAATAAACCCAAGGTTTTAGGCAATTTTTATTCATGATTTACTTTAATCACCCATCATTTCTTTGCTATTTTCTTACTTGACCCTTTCTTAAACATGTTAACAAGCATTTGAAGGGAAATCATTAAATTTAGAAAATTCTTTACCATATAAAGCTTGGGGATTCCAAAAAAAAGAAAAAGGAAAACCAAATTCTTCTGCAGTGGGAACCTAGTCATATTATTCTGCAATTTTCTCCATCAATGGTTCATTTCCTCACTCATTTCCAACATATCTGTAAAACAAGAAAAGGGTATCATTCTCTTTAAGATTTGTGATTAAATTTGAACTAACCTGTGTTGCACGCCAGATTTTAGTGGGTAAGTCTCCCAACATAAATTTTCTTCATACACAAGGGTCTCGAGTTCGAGATATGCTTGAGTGATCCCAAACTGCTAATCACTTGGACCAACAAGTTTTTTTTTATCAGATAATTGAAGAGGCTGGGAGTGAAAAGAAAGGGGAAAGGGTTTGCAATGTTTGGGGTCCATTGGATCTGGCATTGGATTGATGGAGATATGTTTGGTACATACATGCATTATTTCCAGCTCTTGGACAGCCATAAGAAGAGCAAATTGGCTCACCTACAGGACCATTTTCAACCATGAACACCATAATCTCACTGTTCAACCATTAATGGCTACCGAAATGTGATCAGTTTTTTGTACTTGTCAATCTAGTCTAGTAGCCAGGAGATCCAATAATTTCACATTATTTTATTACATTTATAAGGAAAGCAGGTTGGAGGCTCAACTTCCTTTTATGAAATTCTTATTTATTTATTTATTTATTTATTTATTTTATACAATTTCTAAATTATTTATAATCTCACTAAACATTTAACAAGATTGCAGTTTGCCAGACAGTTGGAATGAAAATGAAAATGAAAATGAAAATTTAGGAGACAAATGTAAATAGTAATAAAATGGTATTAGAAGACCTAAACACAACTGAACCAAAAAATTGGAAGGACTCAAAGCCTAACTTATCTAGTTTCAAAATTAAGATAGACTTAAAAACAAATAATTGTAAAATATTAGGGACGGAGCATGACCTCTTCCACTCTACATGTGGCTCAGTTCCTGCTAATAGAGTAATGATGCTAATTTGAACTAAAACTAAAAGGATAAAGGAGTAGCGTAATGATGTCAATTTGAACTAACTCTAATCTTAATCCTACTTAGAAAAGAGAGAAAAGAAAAATTTTTAGTGGGTCTATAATTCAGGACCTAAGAAAATATGAGGGAACAAAGATAGAGAGCTTGACAAATGTGCTTGCTCATGACATCTTGATATTCTAATAATTACTTTTTTATAATCAGTATATATCATATGGGTAATTATTTGATATACAAATTGTATAAAATACTTCAATCTTAATCCCTAAAATCTCAACCACTAAATATAGAACCTTAAACTCTAAATAAGACAAATGATATTGAATAGACATAATTGTATAAAATTTATTTCACACGTGTATCAAACAATTTTTCTTATCATATATATATATTACATATAGGGTAATTGTTCCATGCACAAGTGCTTGCGGAAACTTTGTTTACACAAGTGTCTTAGTTTTAGGGTTTATGGATTTTGTTTAGGGTTTAAGGTTTATGGGTTTAAGTGTAGTAATTTTAAATTTAGGGGCTATTGATAGAATTTTGGGTTTAGGGTTAAAATTTAGGGTTTATAGGTTAAAACCTAAATTCCTAACCATATTACCATAAAGCCTAAACCCTAACCCTAAACTCTAAATTCAGACTATTAACTATAAATTCGAAACCCCTACACTAAAACTACTAAACTCTAAAATTAAGGCGCTTGTGGAAACAAAAAAGTTTCCACCGCCTATGTATGGGATAATAATCCATATATATATGATTAATATTTGGTGCACATAAAGTGGAAACCTTTTTTCCACAAGCATGCCTAATTTAACTCTAAAGAACTAAAATTTAAATCTCTAACCATGAAATCCTAAAGCTAAATCCTAACCCCAAACTCTAAATTCAAACCATAAACCTAAATTCTAAACCTTACTTCTTAAACCGGACTCACTCGTGAAAAACAAGTTTTTCACTACCGGTGCATGAAATATTTTTTCCATTTATCTATATATAGGTAACTCTACCATACATTGACAGTGTAATTTTTTTCCACAAGCGTGAAAATCTAAGCCCTAAACCTTAAATTCAAACCACTTATGAAAACAAGCTTTTCACCGCTAATAATACTTTCCATATATATATATAGGGATAGGATCCAGTTACACAATGTAAAAGTTTTTAAGTTTTACACGTTTTTTGGATTGTTGGATGGGTGAAACGGATGTCTGAGATTAATAGTAGAATATGTGAAGATTATCACTTGAGAAAAAAGTAAGGAGTTAATCTCATCCATCTATTTCCCCTATCAAACGATCCAAAAAACGTGTAAAACTTAAAATTTTTTACACTGTGTAAGTGGATCCTAACCCATATATATAGGGATAGGATCCAGTTACACAGTGTAAAAGTTTTTAAGTTTTACACGTTTTTTGGATTGTTGGATGGGTGAAACGAATGTCTGAGATTAATTGTAGAATATGTGAAGATTATCACTTGGGAAAAAAGTAAGGAGGTAATCTCATCCATCTATTTCCCCCATCAAACGATCCAAAAAATGTGTAAAACTTAAAATTTTTTACATTGTGTAAGTGGATCCTAACCCATATATATATACACACACAAAATGTAAAACTCATAGTTTTACATGTTTTGTGGATCGTTGGATGGGTGAAATGGATGGCTGAGATTAACTATTTACTTTTTTCCCAAGTGATAATTTTCACATAACTCACTGTTAATCTCAGCCATCCATTTCACCCATTCAACGATCCCAAAAACGTGTAAAAGTTAAAAATTCTTACACTGTGTAACTAGATCCTATCCCATATATATAGTCTATTGTTATTCTAGACTCATGGGCCTTTGGTTTTAGGGCCTAAGGTCATGGTAGGATTCTAATGGGCTTGTTAAGTTAGTCCATAATCTGAGCTCTTTTACACTTTGAGGTCACCCCTCAGGCGGTCAAGCCACATGGAATGCAAGTACTACCATTCCCCAATGTCTAAACATCCATTTTTTTTCTTTCTATTTTCTAAGAGATTTTAAGAAACATAATAGAATTTACAAAGAATTTGGAACTTTTTAAAATTATTCTTATAAGTGGTGAGATATAGGTTTGCATAGTTACGTTTGTATCAACCGCTATGAAATTTTCAATAAATAGAAATATCATTCAAATCTAAACATTTTAAAAGAAAATATTTCTTGCACCAGCGATGGCAATAAAAAAATTTCACAAGCGTCTTAATTTTAGAGTTTAGGGTTGAGAGGTTAGGTTTTCGGTTTTAGGATAATATGTTAGTGATTTAGGTTTTAACCTATAAACCTTAAATTCTAATCATAAACCCTAAATTATAACCACAACCATAAACTAAATCTTTGACAATGCATACACCTTGTAGACAGAGCGATGAACCCGAGTCTCCTAGGATGAACATCATTCGCTTTTTTACTGTGACCACTTGTTGGATTCTGATTAATTCATATTTAAATAGTAGTAATTAGATTTAATGAAAAAATGGATTCAAAATTTACAAAATTCTAGATATCCTATCTAGTGCTGTAACGACCCGGATTTCGAAATTTGTAGGGTCGATTTTACCCGACCATTGGGCTGTGTGTGTTGGGCCAAAGATTTGGGCCCTTGATGGCTCATGAAAGCCTTGGGGGATTCCTTTGTTTTGTTGGGCTAAGGGCCTTGGTTGGGTAAGGGTTTAAGAGGATGATGAAGTGGTAGATGAGTAATTTCCCTCATGAAAAGGGGAAGATTTGGTTTAATGGCTGCATAATTTGTAAGAGAATGAGATCATCTTTATCCATTTCGTCCTCCATCTCTTTTTCTTCTATACCTTAAAGGTTCAAAGACAAAGATCCAACCCTTGTCTTTTTGAGTGTGATTTTCAAAATTGTTGTTGAGAGTGTTGTAGTCTTTATCCGACGATCTACGAGTCAAGGTAAGAATGGAACGTTTTGGTGGAGTTTGGAAAAATGAGAGCTTGGTGGGGGTTGAAGAGGAAGAGCTAGAATAGAGGACTTAACTCAATTTTCTATTGTAAAGTTTTTTCTTTTATTTCTCTTGTCTTTCTAGCAATGTTGTAACCCATTTTACAACATCTCTTTGTAGTGAAAGAGGTTAGAGAGCACTCTAAAGCTCAAGGAAAAGGAAGGACTTGAGGCTGGTGCAAGGGGATTGTTTTTTAGTGTTTGGAAGAAGGTTAGTACACTTACAAATCCTTTTGTTTCATGCGCATCCTAAGGATGATGCTTTGTATGCTTGATTGATGATTTATGTGTTGAATGCTTGGATTTGTGTGTTAATGGTGAAACTCAGATTTTGCGTTAATAACTCGTGAACATGGTAGTAAACTACCCTAATAACTTCCATAAAATATAGGCTTGAGTTTAAGAGTTAAATGTTGTGTTTTGGGAAGTTATTTCTCGAGCCTAGGAAGCCATTTCTGGGCTTCAGTATCAGTACATAGGGAGGTAGTATTGATACCCTAGAGTTTTGGGTTTAAGAACACTGTTCCATTGATATGAACAATGAAGAGGGTACTAGTACGATGTTCAACCTATATCGGTACGCCGTGTAAAGCGGTATCAGTATGGGTCAACCCGTACCGGTACGCGAAGGCTGGATGAAATTCCAGTAAGCTCAAATCATATCGGTACGCAATGTGTTAAGAGCTTTTTTTGAGCCTAGGGTTAAAAATGCTGTAGCTTTTATCTGACATGTTGCATGCTTTCTAAAAACTTAAGAAGTCTTAGGGAAATTCTAGGTCTACTCTCTGATGCCAAAGCATATTTTGTTGAATGAACTGAATGCTTAATATAGCAATAAATGGCTTAACTTAAACTCCCAGAAAAAGCGTGAAAATAATGAAAATTAAAGGAAAACTCGATGCCATAGGCAGACTATTGAGGGCACTCTAATATGCTTTGCTAGCTTAGTACACTAGGTGAGTTGTGTTTGCTCCATTTAACTTTCCCTGGTAGGAATAGTAGTATTATCATAAGAGTGAATAAAAGTCTTCACAGGATGAGTCTGCTCGTAGGGCTCGGGGATGGGCTGTTTGCTGCACTTCATCTTTAGGCCTGAAGAGTAGTTGTGATAAGCTTAAGCCCCAGGGATACAGTTTAAAATTCTTAAAAAAGAATTAAGGGAGTACAACATTGTACTTAAAAGAAAAAAAAAGTTAGGCAAAAATAGAGAGCAATCCTTAAATTTTTCTAAGGTTATTAAGTGATGATTGCATGCTGCACATCACACACTGCACCTACAGTAGAATTGATCCTAGGAACGAATCTGTGAGCTCTGTTATTTTTCATGTCTATCTTTGATAAATTTTGAGGATTGGGTTGAAGCTGTACCATGTCTTAGAACTTTCAAAACCATAGCTTAGTTGGAACCTTGGAAACTATAGGTATTGTTCTTAGTTTTAGGTCAGTTTGCATTGCTTGAGGACAAGCAACAGTTCAAGTTTGAGGGTATTTGATGACTGCATAGATAACCTATATTTAATGCCTTTTTTACTTAGCTTTTGCATGTGTTTTGGCCCATATAGTTGCATTTAGGAGTAGTTCGCATATAGTTATGGAGTTATGGTGCTTGATCTTAATGTTTATCTATATTGGTTCTATTAATGGGAAAAAAGTGGTTTTTAGTGGTGTTTTTGCGGGAAAACAAGGAAGCAATGGAGTGTTGGAACAACATTCTCTAGTGATGGAATCAGATGTTACACTGTTCGTTGGGATGCTGAAGATGAATCTTTGACCTTTTTGATAATTAATTAATGCGTGAACCCCTTTCCTTTATGAGCCATTAATGACGTGGAAAGTAAAGATCCTCTTTGCTAGATCACACGATACTTTATTAAAAGCATGTGACAAGATATTTTTTATTGAGCAATTAATGACGCAAGAAAACAAGATCCTTATTAAAAGATTACTTGCACTTTAGGGTTTTAAAAACCCTAGAAGAGCCACCTCTATATAAAGACACCAATGGAAACAATTAGAGTAGGTTGCACTTAAAGAAGAAGCACGAAGATGAGCTTTATTTCAAGGAAACAGTCCCTTTGTCTTCTACATCAGAGAACCACCATTGTCGAAGGTCAAGAGGAGTCTTCAAGCGCCGAAAGCTATCGAGAAAGGCTTGAAGAGGTTGGAGCGTTACAACATCAGTTTGAGGGCACAAAGAAGAAATCTTAGGACACTTTGATTCTCTTTCTCTCTTACTTTATTATATTATTTTGATGAATTCTATTTACTCAAACACGAGCTAAATATTTGTTGTTGGGTTTTATTGTTTTAACATACTATGTTTTAATTACTTGCTCAATGTTGTAGCATCTTTTTATTTATCTATTTTGTTCATCGTTCTTTATGCTTAATTATTGTAAGAGCTATCGAGAGAGGCCTTTTAATTAATGATCTGTGGCTTAATATCGAGAGGGTTAAGTTAGACAAACATGAATAGTAGAACTTAAGCTATTAACTTAGGTTCTAATCCGGCTTAGACATAAGTTTAGGATTTCAATGACTAATAAGGAAAACTCGCTAGATAATAGGTTGTCTAGGGTTTACGTAGACATGTATTGCCTTAGCTTCTTGTTATCAACTTCTAAGTATCGAGAGAGTCTAGGAGTTCATTAGAAAACCCTGTCGAATAGGTAAGGATATCAATTGGTTTACGCAAACATGTATCGCCAACTGTTATAGCATTCGAATGGTAATTAGCATAGTTCTTAGGCAATAAACCCAACATCCATTCTCATTGGACATCTTTGCTACAACATCTACTTGTTCTCGACAATTTCTTTACTTTACTTTTATTTGCAATAGCATTAGTTTATAGTTTTATTCATATCACCACACTATTATCATTTTACTAACTCTTAAGTGTGATTGCTTTGAGTTTATCACTTCAATCCTTATGGGTTCGACACTCTACTTATCACTTTATTACTTGATCAACAAGTATAGTTGCTCTTAATTGCATATCTATTTCTCATCCCATCAAGTTTTTGGCGCCATTGCCGGGGATTAACAATCGGTGATTATAGCTTAGTGGTTGTAATTATTTTTTAGTTTAATTCTAACTTTTATTTTTTTCTATTTTTTCTTTTTATTTTTAGGTGTGTTACAAGTGAAGGAACATCAACATGCATGGAGGTAAAGATCGATCTATCCAAGAGTATCTTACACACACCATTGACGACCTATACCCAACCACTAGAGCTTTTCGAGAACGAAGAATAGATATTTTTTATGGAGATGATCCTTTTCCATGTCTCTCAACATAAGTTGTGGCATGGAGCAACACGATCACATTAATGCAACCGGGAACAACCCAAAGAGTTAATACTGTGGAAAATTCTTGTGATTTTTGTGGGTGACAACATTTTTGGGAAAACTGCCCATACAACCCTGATGCGTATTGCTACAAGGAGGACTGTAAAGTGAGTATCAAAGACCACCTCGAAGCCTACAACCAACGGTGTAGCCAACAACAACATTTTTTGTGGTATGATCAAGGAGTTGAAAATTTTTATGGCGCTAGTAGCTTTGTTGCTGCAGCACACATGTCTTGGCAATGTAGTCCTCATTAGCAACCAAGCTTCTCATGGAATGCTCAAGAAGGAGACAATTTATATGCACCTTATAACTATGCTGCACCATTAGAGTTCAATCAATTGCTGCAGCAAAGTAGTGATTATTAGACGCAATCAAATTCCATGGAGGCTATGAAAGCTTGGATGGATGCTGAACTTCAAAGTTCCGTTGAAACATTGAGAAATATTGAAAATCACGCAGCGGAGATTTTGAATGTCTTGAATAACATGGAACAACAACCAATTCAAGGGGATACTAAAATCCCAAGTCAAGAGGACGAATGGCAATGCGAAGAGATCTCCCCAATGTGTAGGGAACAACTAGAACCTCCAAGTCATGAGCATAAGAAAGAATGCCCAACAATGGATGAGCTTGAACAACAAATTGCCATAGAAAAGCTTGAGGAGCCTAAACAGAGAAATGACGTTATAACACTCGATGATGATGAGAAAAGTAATGCTGCAACAACGTCTAAGGAATATGATGCCCAGACTACTACATCAACATTGATGCTGGAGCAACAATATGTAGACTGCTCTTATCCACAATGGCCAGACCATATAGAAGATTTGATACCATCGAAGCTAGGGCTTATTTGGGAGATAACGATCTGTCCATGGCGATTCTCTCTGATTTTAGTGCTGCACCCAAATCTCTACTGATGGAGATGTTTGAAAAGCTTAAAGGAAACAATGTTTGGATACTTGAACACTTCGAAAGAATTAGTCTTTCACTTAACTTACACAAGATCCTGACAGAGGATTGCCACATCAATTCGCTAGAACAGCAATTGCTACCGCAACGAAGGCTACACCCAACGATGAAGGAATTCAATGAGAATGAAGTAATCAAATGGTTGGGTGTTGGTGTAGCAACATATTTGAAAAAATCGATACGATAGTATCTCATGTTTTGAAAATTGAATTTTGGGTGGATTTTTTTTAAAAAAAAATCATATTTTGAAATAAAAACTTGAAGTCGCCACCGGTCACTTGGATAAGGTAGACCGAACACCATAAAACTAGATATTCATTAAAAATAGGTTCAAGAGTTGGTTACGTATGGGGAATGATTAGCACCCCCACAACGCCACCGAAATCAGTATCAAATCATATATTTTTTTGTCGATGGAAATCGTTGAAATTTAAATTGACTTTAAATAAATGTTCGCAATTGAATATAAGCTTTAAACTAAGTGGGCCTTAACACTTGGTGAGTTTGAATTAATCGGTCCTTTAATTAATAAGCGTGACTATACATTCGGACCATAGATTAAACTGACATCAAATAAGATCGGCTGCCGAGTTAATTTACGGTTCGAATCAAGCACATCACCTTTATGCATGATGCAAGCAATTAAATATGATGTTATGACTTATCAAAATTTTATTTACTTTTAATTTACCTTTAGACAATATAAATTAATTCGAATATTTGGTCAATATCCATTAAGTCAAGATATTACGACACAAATATTCGACCTAATAAATACCTCTTTTTTATAGTTTAGATCAATTAATTATCAATGTGTCCATTGAATTAAAAGGTTAAATGAATGACCAATAAATGCATGTCACATAAAGGCTTAAATTAAATACACAAGAGACTCACTAAAGTTCTAACCTAAAAGGCCCAAATTATGAGAAATGTGATTAGTGACCTATTATTATCTAAAATGTTCTAATAGTAACATTAAATTAATTAAAAACCTAGAGATATAAAAGATCTAACATTTTATGAAATTATCTTAAATCTTAATAATTAATTTGATTGGATTTAAATTGCATCCCATTAAGGAGGCTAATTAAAAGAATCAAATTAATAATCAAAACCCTTTTAAGATTATAATCTAAATTAAGTTGTTTCATATTCTAATATGATTAAGAGAATAAAATCAACCAAATTAAAATACATCACATTAAGCCAATGAAGTATTTTAATTTAATTAATTCGGCTAAAATCTAACTAGGGGATTGAACTATAAAGTTAATTTAATTAATTTAAACATACACCCATTAAGTCAAGGGTATATTTTAAGTTAGTTAAATTAAACTTTAAACTTGGCCCTAATTAACCTAAATTAAATTTAATTAAATTAAACATATACTCCATTAAATCAAGAATATACTTTAATTTAATTAAATTAAACTTCTATACTAAACTAGATATAACCTAAACTAACAACAAACAAGAGACCAACAAAGGAAAATTAACACAAGCATACACTCAAGGCTGAAGTTGAATAAACATAAAAAAGGTATTGGAATTTAAATATGCATGGATAAACAACGGCTAAAAGGGTGATTAAGCCATTGGAAAAGACCAAATTAAAACAAAATTGAAAGTTTAAGGGACCAAAAGAGGTAATAACCCATTAAAAACAATTTTAATTTAGAAAACAGGACGAAATTGCAAAACGATTCAAAATTGGAGGGATGGCAGCCATGATTTTGAAACATGGAAGGGCTAAAAAGTTAGCACAAAAACACGGAGTGGCTTAAGGGTAATAAAACCATTTTAAAAAACTTAATTAACTCTAATAGGGGATAAAATTGAAAGTGTCCCAAAAATATCAGGGATCAGGGGTGTGATTTTAAAACAAAGAAGCTCTCCAGGTGAGATTTTAAGGATGCATATGTCCTTATTATGTAAAAAACCAATTAAAAAAAAGACTGAGTATAAATCATATTTTGGAAAACATCAAACCCATTTTCTCATTTTTTTACAAACCATTCCAAAAATGCTCTATACTCTATCTAAAAACCTGGGTTTTAAACCCAGATGTTGGTGGGTTTGGCCACTTCGACCGTCGTAAAACCCAAGAGCATGCGGGATTTTTGCCGCGCTTAGCGCGTCGGCTGTCTCTAGTTGATTCCAAAAACAAAAAAAAACTCTCATTTTCGAACCGTTTCTCTTTAAAACAACAAATCAAACTTAGTTTTCAGAAAGACCAAACAAAACCCCTTTTTTTTAATCAAAAAAAGCTGAAGCAAAAGCTCTATTTTTTCGTTAAAGAAGACACCCTTTTTGAAGGATTCCCAATCGGCTCACCACTCACGGTCTTCGAATGAAAACCGAACGGTTTATCACCGATGGAATTTGAAGAGGCAAGGAAAATGAGTGATGGCTGCAAAGGTGAGAACTCGAAACTAAAGCTTTTCTTTTTTTATGCATGTAAAGGAAATAATGCAAAAGATACCTCTTAATGCTCTCTATTGTATTGCTTTCTTTTTGAAAATACAAAAAGTTTCCTACATTGCTTAGGGTTTCGTGCTCATATACCCAAAATTACATGCTTTTGTAAAAAATGTAAAAAACATTTATTGGTTGCCTCCGTGTGCATTTGGCTGGATTTATTTGTATCTCTAAAATTGTTGGCTAATCCCTTAATTTTGTTGGTAGCCCATCTGACATCATCCTTTGTGTCCCTTGCATATCGAGGCTGAATGCGAGGAAGAGGGGACCAGAGGAGAAATTATAGTAGTTGGTGGTTCTTTCGACTGACGTGGCAATCTGGACTATCTGAGTAGTCAGACGTGCATGCCACGCGCGAAACGTTTCATCTGGATGGAGCGTGAATTGCACGCGCGGATGGGCAGATGAAGAGCCTTTTCTCCTTTTAATCTAGGTTGTTAGATCATAACATGATCTAACCGTTAAGATGTGGCTGCACAGAGATGAGATCAAGATATCAGATTTGAAATTAGGGTTTGTATTATTTAGGCCTTAGTAGGCTGGATATGTAATATTTAATGTTTTTTGTATTATATGGGCCTTAGTAGGCTGGGTTTAATGTAAATGGAGTCTTATATATTTGAATATAAATGGATCGTTATATTTTAACTTACTTGGGCTTTTATTTACTTAAGTTTATGATAACATATATTTTTTGATTTGGACCTTAATATTAATAAAATAAGAATATGAATAATAATAATAATAAAAAAATAATAATGAAATAAATAAAAATAATAAATAAAATAAAACCGGGTCTAAGACCCAAATAAAATTAGTGATTACAACTGCCCCTCTTTGCTCAATCTAGTGAAACAATGATAGAGAAAACTCCATAAACACTAATTTTATCCCACTTCCTGTTCGAGGATCTAAAGCGGCAAGTTCTTCTTATATGGAACTGTTTACGTTCCTTCTTTCTGAAGCCTTGGGCCATACGTTCTTTCTACATAGAACTCTTATTTGTCCTTGTAACACCCCGATTTTAGGTCTAGATGTTTTGGGGTTCATTTTAAGGGTTCGATGAACCGATGTTAGAGATTCGAGTCAGTTTCAGGATTAAATTGGATTAAATATTTAAGAAGGTGGTAAAAATATGGAAAAATATTATAAAATCATTATTTAATATATTAATGATTGTGGGGAAATCAATTTTGGATAGTGAGCTTTGGAAACCAGACATTTTGGACTAGTGACCAAAATGAAAACTGTTTTTAGCGACTGTTTTGTAAAAGGGTAAAAATTTTGAATCTTTAAGGAGCTATTTGTCCAAACTCTAATCTCAGAATTTATCCCTTAATTGACTATTTTAAAAGTGTTTTAGAAAATATAATTAGGTTGGGGAGAATTAATGTGATAATTAATTCTTAAAACAAAAGTTACGTAACTAACTTTCTCTCAAAATCTCTCTAGCCAAACACTATTCTCTTCTTCTAAATCTTCAGGTAAATCTTTATTTTCTTAAATCCTTTAATTACAAATGATTTCTTATTGATTGTTTATCAAAATCTTATTGTTTAAACTTTGTTTTCTCATTTAAAATCAAACAATTAAGGGAGAAACCATCTATTAGAGGTAATGTTCATTCTTCTCCTTTAATGAAAGGTTCTTTACAAAAATTCCCAAGTTCTTGATCCTTTACAATTGTTTTCTAATGTGTTTTGATAGTTTAATTAAGGAAAATTGGTTTAATTGTGTTTTGATTGATGAAATTGGTAGATTTTTGAGTTGGATCTGTTTAGCTAGGTTCTTGATCAGATTAGATCATGATTTTGATGTTTAATAATGTTAATAGCTTGGATTTAACATTGTAATCCCGGAACTAGTTGAATCTCTAATATTTAAGGTGGATAGTTAAGGGTTTTTGTGTTGTTAATGGAGTTTAATCATTGATAGAAGTTAAAGGACGTTGTACAAGGGTTTTTAGATGTTAATTGATGCAGTTTGATGTATCAAATCGTTATATTGTGGCTGGGTTAAGATTGGAAAGTGTTTGAGGTTGATTTCGATAAGTTTCAGACAGTTTTTGAGTGGGCAACTTTTGAGTTGCGGGGTTTTTCTTTGAAGCAGTGGTTTAGATGCATTTTGATGCATGTTTTCTCTGGTTTTATGTGACCAAAATAGGGGATAATCAAGTCGAAGTAGCGTGAAGTGGATTATGGCTTACCGGGAGCTTGATTTGCTTTGGCGAGCAAGGCGAGGTGTAATCGGTAGTGGAAACTGGTTTTAAATGATTCCTAGAGGTTTGCAAATGATGTTGTGAGTTTAGGTTAAGCGTGAAACACTTACCTAAGCTCAAAAGTAAGTTTCCCTCATTTTGCTCTTAAATATCGGTTTGGATATGAGCATGTTGTTTCACGTTTTTGTTTAAACATAGTTTGATTTACTACTGTAAATGTATGGTTTAAAATACATATGCAATAGATTTTAAATATGTGAATGCTTGTGAGCATTGAGATTTGTTCCTTGAGGTAATGTTTAGTTGCCTTGGCAATGTGGTTTTTGCATATGTGATGGTTTTATGTAATGCATTGTAAAACAGTAAGTAAATGGTTTTGGAAATGATATATTGGCTATGTGACAAGGTAAGAAACATTTGGATATAGTTGGCAAGCAATAGTATTAAAGTGCACTATAATATATACTAAAAATCGATCGTGGCCATGAGTCATTGAGGTATGGCGGTTTAACTAGGCCACTCGGACCATTGCCACCTCACTTGGGGCATGCGGTTTAACAAGGCAACCCAAGTTGATGGTGATCCTGCTGTTTAACTAGGCTAGGTCGGTAAAACTCGTAGTTTAACTAGGCGAGGTTGTCAAATCTTGCAGTTTAAGTAGGCAAGGTTTAGGATATCATGCGGTTTAACTGGGCATGGTGTGAGTTGTGGTGGAGGTGAGTCCATCATGTGAATCCGTGTATCTGATATGTTTGTGGATAGAGGTTCGTCTATCCGGGGTCACTATAATAGACAATATATGGAAGTTCATGTGTTGAACCTATTTTATAATGCTTTGGAATTTAAGCATGGTAATATGATTTGATGCTTTGGGATTTAAGCATGGGTTTTTTATATGATGTTGCATAAGGATTGTTATGCATGTTTTGGTTGGAAACAATGAAAATGCTTTGGTTGTTAAGCATGTTTGAAAACAAGTGGTTTTGGTTTCCAAATGGTTTAAATGCATCATTGTTTTTATGAGCATCCTCACTAAGCATGTGTGCTTACGCTCTCTTTTTCCTAATAATGCCGAGAATTGAGGTTTGGGGCAGCAAAGGCAGGGTCTAAAGTGATCCAAGAATCAAGACTACTTTTGAGTATGAACTTGGTTTAAGTTTCCGATTAATAAGGAAATGTGTTCGCCATATTTTGGGATATTGTAATTTTGTTTTTCCTTAGTTTTGAGCATGTTTAATGCTGTGATTTAGAGTTGAATGATGTTGATAAGCATGTTTTGGATCGTTACTTATGGTTGATGCTAGGTGGTTGCCTAGGTATGCATCTAGTTATAATTGGTTGATTGCCATGCTTTGATGTTTTTTACATGTTGATTACGACACCATAGATATATTGGTATGTTGCATATGCTGGAAAAATTCTTGATTGAGTGTTTTGGTATGTTTGGAAATGTGGTTTAGGAAGTATGCCTCTAGATTGGTCATTGGTAGCATATGTGGTGTTGTAATTGCTAAATCCTAATGCAAATGATGGAGTATGACTTGATGGATGTTCATATGCATGTATGTGGTTTGCAAGGACCCGAAAGCATCTAGAATTGAGTGAAAAACCAGCTAAAAATGACATTACAGGCCATGGTGTACTGATATGCGGGGGACCGTATCGGTACAGTTAGGCAAAAAAAGCTTCGGGTTTTAGTATGGGTTTAAGTGTACCGGTACAGTTTCATACTACTGGAAAGTTTCTTTTTTAGACAAAACCCGCGTACTGGAACACTTAGTATCCATATCGGTATGGCTGTTAAACTTTCCTAATTGGCTTTTGAGTTTGTCTTAGCGTACTGGAAAGGTGCTCGGCGTACCAAAATGAGGTTGGCTAATATTGAGCATCGTATCGATACGGTTGACCACATATCGGCACGGACAGCTGTTAATTAAGTTAATGTCATGGAGTTCAGTTTCTGTTTCTTACATTTTGGTCCCTGGGTGTTGTATATGCAATTGTATGAGCATGGATGGTTGGTTTGAGCCGTAAATTGATATGTAGGCATGTAATCTGACTAATTGAGGATTGGTAACCCTAATTTTACCAATGGTCTTTTACTTTATCAGTTTTACGTTTTGGTCCCAAAAAGGTATTGTATATAATCGGTTGCCTACCCGTGGTCTGTTTCCTTTGAAACTTTATCCTCTACGAGCATGATCACTTAGAAATAATAATATGCATCTAGACAAGATAAAAGGAAAAAAATGGACCGGTTTTTGTAATCTTTCTCTGGTTTGCTTTGGCAAGCCTAATAAGGTCACTTAGTTCAATCGGGCGTCTAGGTCGGGTTAAGGGGGTTACATTTACTGGTATCATGTTGGGGTATAAGTTGGGAACACATTGCCTATTACCAGGCTTTTAAAATGTTTTATAAGGTTGTCTTGGATCCTTTGCCTTATGCTAGCCTGAATTTAATGTGTTTTGATATTTTGTTAGCATGTCTTGACGTAAGACTCATTCGATGGTTGGTAATGCTGGGTCTGGGCAAAATAATGATGATGGAGGGAATCCTCGTATTACCTTACCTCCTCCGTTGGTTTCTTCTGTTGATGCTGGGGTAGGTGGTGTACCTCAAGCTCCACAAGGGACAGTCTTTAGAGATTTAACTCCGTTAATTCAAGCAATGACGGGAGTTTTTCAAGCAGCAATGGCTGGGGTGCAAGTGCAAGAACCGACACCTTCTGTGGTGGTTAATCATGGATTACCATTGGAGCATCTTCGATGTTTGAGAGGTGTGGAGTTTAAGGGATTAAACCCTGAGGCAGCTGAGGGATGGCTAGAGAGTATGATTTGTATTCTGAATCAGACAGGCTGTAATGATGAGGGCAAGTTGGGATGTACCGTGTCTCTGTTACATGGTGATGCATATCATTGGTGGGTAACCACGATTGCAAATGCTCCAGAAGCAGATTTAACTTGGGAGATCTTTCGAATGGCTTTCAAGAAGAAGTATCTCGGTCGTTAGTATTTGGATACGAGAAAGCGTGAGTTTATGGCTTTGGAATAGGGTGGCATGTTAGTGGCTGAATATGAGGTGAAGTTTGTCCGCCTTAGTCAGTATGCTTTAGAGTTGGTTTCGGATGATCTAGAGAGATATAACAGATTTTGCTATGGTCTTGCGAAGGATATCAAGACATATCTGTTGGCTGCAGACTACACAGATTTTGATGTACTGGTTAATCGTGCCAAGGATATGGAGCAGTCCTTGGGTGTGTCCTTGCTAGTGGCTAGTAGGGGCTCGGGTAAGAGAGCAACTAATTCTAGTTATTTTGGGAAGCAGAATAAGAGGTCGTGGGATAAGTGGTATAAGACGGATTACAAGCGTGGTGGCGGTGTTGGCCAAGGTAATCCTAGAGTTTGTATTATAGCTGAGTGTGAGCACTGTGGTCGACGTCACACGGGTATATGCTGGGGAAACACCAGTGGTTGCTGGGTGTGTGGATCTTAAGATCATATGAAGCGTGACTCTCTGCGTGCAGCGAGAGATGCACTGGTGCAAGTTGTCACACCTATTAGGGGTAGGCCATGGAAGGGGTAATTTTCAGAGGTACGAGGATGGTCAGAGGGTTGTGGCTCATGCTGTTGCTGTACAACCGAAAAATAGTGGACCAGCTCAGGTTTATGTACACCGTGAGAGGCACAATGACATTGATGTGATCGTAGGTACCTTCACCTTACAATCTTTGTCATTGTTTTCTTTGATTGATTTAGGGTCTACGCATTCATATATCTTAAGTGAGCATGCATCTTCGCTGAATGTTCCTGTTGAGATCTTAGATGTTGGAATGTTAGTAACTAGTTCTTTTGGGGAGACGGTTATGACTAGAAGGTTGTATAGGCGTTGTCCTTTGGTAGTGCAAGGTCACGAGTTTACTGCGGATTTGATAGAGTTGCCATTCTATGGCTTTGATGTCATCTTGGGTATGGATTGGTTGAGTGAGCACAAGGTGGCTATGGATTGTGAATCCAAAAGGATTTCTTTAAGGTTAGTTGATGATTATGAAGTTGTGGTGGTTGGCAAGAATGTATAATTCTTGCCCAATGTTGTCTTGGCTACTCAAGTGGAGAAGATGATGCAGAGAGGTTGCCAAGCTTATTTGGATATTGTTACGAATTCGAATGCCAAGGGTGTTCGAGTGCAGGACATTTAGACTGTGTATGATTTTTCAGAAGTGTTTCCTGAAGAGTTACCGGGTTTACCGCTTGATAAAGATGTGGAATTTGGTATTAAGATGTACACATGTACCACTCTGGTGTCCATTACTCCTTACCGGATGGCACCGAAGGAATTAAAAGAATTAAAGACTCAGCTTCAAGAGTTGTTGGATCATGGGTTTATCCGACCTAGTGTTTCGCCTTGGGGTGCTCTGATTCTCTTTGTGAAAAAGGATGGTACGATGCGCATGTGTATCGATTATCTTTAGTTGAACAAGTTGACAGTGAAAAACAAGTACTCGTTACCGCGGATTGATGATCTGTTCGATCAGTTTTGTGGGGCAACAGTGTTTTCAAATATTGATTTAAGATCGAGGTATTATAAGTTAAACGTTAAGGATGCAGATGTACCTAAGACTGCTTTTTGGATAAGGTACGAGCATTACAGATTCTTGGTGATGCCGTTTGGGTTAACAAATGCCCCAGCTGCGTTCATGGATATGATGAATAGGGTGTTCCATGAGTACCTTGACCAGTTTGTGGTGGTGTTTATTAATGATATCCTTGTGTACTCTCGTACCGAGGAACAACATGATCAGCACTTGCGAATTGTGTTGCATGCTTTGAAAGATAATCAGTTGTTTGCCAAGTTAAGCAAGTGTGAGTTCTGGCTCAAGGAGGTGATGTTTCTTGGTCATATGGTTTCCGCAGAAGGTATCCGTGTTGATCCACAGAAAGTTGAGGCTATCCTTAATTGGAAGCAACCCAAGTCAGTGTCAGAGATTCGTAGTTTTCTCAGGTTGGCTGGCTATTATCGTCGTTTCATGGAAGGGTTTTCTAGTATTGCGGCACCGTTGACGAAGTTGTTATAGAAAAATGTTCCATATGTGTGAACAGAGAAGTAGCAGCGTAGCTTTGAGAAGTTAAAGGAATTTTTGAATCATGCTCCTGTATTGATTCAGCCCGAGTCTGGTAAGGAGTTTGTGGTATATAGTGAAGCATCTCATGTTGGGTTGGGTTGTGTGCTGATGCAGGATGGTAAGGTTGTAGCTTATGCATCACGACAATTAAAGGTTCATGAGCGTAACTACCCGACTCATGATTTAGAACTGACGGCTGTGGTGTTAGCTTTGAAGATTTGGAAACACTATCTTTATGGAGAGAAGTGTGTTGTTTTTACGAATCATAAGAGTTTTAAATATTTGATGTCTCAAAAGGATCTGAATCTTAGGCAACGTAGATAGTTGGAGTTGCTTAAGGATTATGACTTGACGATCGAGTATCATCTTGGGAAAGCTAATGTAGTTGCGGATGCATTGAGTCGTAAGGTTGTTGTTGAGCTTAGGGCGATGTTTGCAAGGTTGAGTGTGACAGGGGAAGATGGTTTGTTGGCTGAATTGCAAGTTAAGCCTACATTGTCACAAATGATTAAAGCTAAGTAACCGTATAATGATTTTTTGGTTCCTCGTGTTAGGGACATAGCAGATGGTAATCTGACGGATTTTTATTTTGATGATGATGGGGTTTTGTACTTTAAGGGTCGAATAGTGGTTCCGAAAGATTCAGAGCTGAGACGCAAAATTTTGATGAATGCACATTCTAGTCCTTTTGCTATGGGTCCCGGTAGTACTAAGATGTATCGTGATTTAAAAGAGGTGTACTATTATGTTGGTTTGAAAAATGATGTGGCAGAGTTTGTTTCTAAGTGCATAGTGTGTCAATAGGTTAAGGCTGAACATCAATTTCCATTCGGGTTGTTGCAACCGTTGAGGATCCGAAATGGAAATGAGAGAGGATCACCATGGATTTTGTGTCAGGGCTGCCGTTGACACTGACTAAAAAGGATTCTATTTGGGAGATTGTTGATCAGTTTACGAAGTGTGCACATTTTCTATCAGTGCATACGACGTATACCTTGGATAAGTTGGCGGGCTTGTATATCGCTGAGATTGTGCGTTTTGATGGGGTACCTTAGTTCATCGTTTCAGATAGAGATCCGAGGTTTGCCATGAGGTTTTAGAAGTGTTTGCATCGGGCTTTGGGTATGAGATTGAGGTTTAGTACTGCTTATCATCCTCAGACGAATGGACAGTTAGAGCGTGTTATCCAGGTTTTGGAGGATATGTTGAGGTGTTGCATTATTTAGTTCCAAGGAACATGGGAGAAGCATTTACCTTTGGTTGAGTTTGCTTATAATAATAGCTATCAAGCGAGTATCCAAATGGCACCGTACGAGGCATTGTATGGTCGGAGGTGTCGTATGCCTTTGTGTTGGGCTGAGGTAAGGGAAAAGCATATTTCCGTACAGGATGTGTTGAAAGACACGGATGAAAAGGACATTACAGGCCCAGGCGTACCGATACGCGAGGGACCGTATCGGTACATCTAGGTAAAAACAAGCTTAGGGTTTTGGTACGGGTTTAGGTGTATCGGTCCGATTTTATGCTACTGAAAAGTTGCTTTTTAGACAAAACCCGCCTACCGAAACACTTAGTATCCGTATCGGTACGTCTGTTAAACTTTCCTAATTGGCTTTTGAATTTGTCTTAGCGTACCGGAACGGTGCTCAGCATACTGAAACGAGGCTGGCTAATATTGAGCACCGTATCAATACGGTTGACCACGTATCGGTACTGGCAGCTGTTAATTCAATTAATGTCATGGAGTTTAGTTTCTGTTTCTTACATTTTGGTCCCTAAGTGTTGTGTATGCAATTGTATGAGCATGGATGGTTGGTTTGAATCATAAATTGATATGCAGACATGTAATCTGACTAATTGAGGATTGGTAACCCTAATTTCATGAATGGTCTTGTAATTTATCAGTTTTACGTTTTGGTCCCAAAAATATGTTGTATGCAATCAATTACCCACCCGTGGTCCGTTTTCTTTGAAACTTCATCAGCTGCGAGCATGATCACTTAGGAAGAATAATATGCATCTAGACAAGATAAAAGGAAAAAATGGACCTATTTTTGTAATCTTTCTCCGGTTTGCTTCAGCAAGCCTAATGTAGCTCACTCGGTTCGGTCGAGTGTCTAGGCCGGGTTGAGGGGGTTACAGTCCTTGGAAAATTCTTCGAGTTGCAAGTTCTTCCTACATAGAACTTCTATCTCTTCCTTATTCACAGGTTCGGATCTACAAGTCTTTCTATATAGAACCCTTCGCTTTTGAGATCCTGAAGCTACATGTCCTTCCTATATAAGACTTTTCACTTGCAAGTTCCTTCTATATAAACCCTTCGCCTTGAAATCTTCAAGTTCTTCCTATATTGAACTTTGAAATGACACCCCTTTTTATGGCACGAGTATCGAAAGATTCTCTATTGCTTCCTAAAAAGCTAAAGACTAGGAGATCAGAAAGTAATGCCTTGCTTTCTTATCACATTGGCATAAAGAGTGATGATATGGATTAGCATGCTCCAAACTTAGGGATGCCTAACTACTTATGATGCATGAATAGTGGCATCTCAATGTCGCTCAGATACTTTCACCGCTTCGATCAATCTATCTTTGACCATCTCCTTTCTTTCTTCTTCTTCCTCTTGATCCTTGCACTATCGGTACCCTATATCACGTTTGGGTTCAACCATCTTAGCCTTTCTTTCTCGAACTTCTGAAATTTTTACCTAAAGCGCCTTTTCAGGTTTTCACTTTAGGTTTGTTTTTCTCAAAGTACCTTTTTAGGTTTTTACCTTTTTTTCTTTTTTCTCTTTTTTTCGTTTTTGGGTGCCCTTTCGGGTTTTCACCTTGAAACCAAATCGCCTTCGGAAGGCTTTTTCTTCTCTTCGACATAGATGACAATCATTTCCTTGCTTGACATCTTCTATTTTCTTAGATCTAGGCATATCTCCTTCAATTGAAAACTTTCAGGTCAAGTTCTATCTTCAGATCAACTATACTTAAGAGGTTAGAACAAGTAATACCAAGAAATCTTTTTCTTATCATGAATCTATATTAAACTACTTGCAGGATACTTGTAGAATAGATAAGAGAAGATGCAAAATAGTACTTCACTAATATTTGAGAAAGTTTAGAATGATTTAAAAAGTCATGGCAAACATGAAGAAGAAAATAAAACATGATGCAATGTCCTATACATCCACTGTATGAATGATGCAAGAGCCCATCGACTGAAGTAGATCCCTTGCCGGAAGTTCTTCACTAAAATATCTGATTTTTGAGAGGGTCTATTTGCCGGATGCCTAATCTCAAAATTCATCCGAGTTGCCCCTTGCGGGTTTTCAACTAAGATCCTCCTTTAGTTTTAAGACGCCCTTTTCGATTTTTTATCTTGAACCCCCTTTTCTCTTTTTTTTGATACCTAAGGTTCCCTTTTGGGTTTTCACCTAGGTATTTTCATTTTGCAAAGTGCCCTTTCGGGTTTTCACTCTGCCTCTTTTTTAATCTTTCTTTTTTCATTCTTCAAACATAGTACTTTTTGACAAAGTCTGAGTTTACTGGATTTTTTAACTCCTTCCCATCCATCTCCATTAAAATCAACGCTCCTCCGAAAAAGGCTTTCTTGATGATATAGTACCATAGATTGCCATCCACCTCTTCTTCCAAATTAAAACAATTAGCTGGTATTTCAAAGATTTGCATCTCAATTGGCTTTATTTCCTCTTCGGTGCTTGCCTTAAACATTACGGCCAAAGTTGTCAAAGCATCTGCCATCTGATTGTCTTTCCTCGGAAGGAACGCAAAGATGGCCTTCTCAAAATTTTTAACTAGCTCTTGGATCAAATCATAATACTTAACCAACTTCGGATCTCTTGTTTCCTATTCTTTTCGAAGCTGATAAATTACTAATGATGAATCTCCGAAGACTTGAAGCACCTTGATATTTCTTTCAATGGCCGCGCACAGTCCCATGATGCAAGCCTAGTACTCGACTATATTGTTTGTATAAAAGAATTCCAATCTACTCTTGAAAGGGTAATAGACATTTTTTGGAGAAATTTACACTCCCCCTATTCCATGACCTAGGGCATTGAATGCTCCATTGGAATAAAGCTTCCACAACTTATCCTCCGAAGCAGTCTTTTCTTCAACTCTGATACATATTAAATCTTCATCTGGAAAATTAAAATTCTGGGACTTATAGTCATCCGATGTGTGGCTCACTAGGAAATCTGCTATAGCACTTTCTTTTATTACTTTTTGAATCACATACACAATGTCGAATTTGGACAAAAGCATTTGCCAACGAGACATCTTTTCGGTTAGTGCTGGCACTTCCTTCAAGAATTTCAACGAGTCTAACTTGGATATCAACCAAGTGGTATGGTACAACATATACTGTTTGAGTCTCTTAGAAGCCAACACTAGAGCACAACATCATTTTTGAATCGGTGGGTATCGTGTTTCACAATCGGTGAACTGTTTGCTCAAATAGTAGATAACTTTCTCTTTCTTTCACGACTATTCATGTTGCCCCAACACACAACCCATTGAATTCTCAAAGACTGTCAAGTACAGGATCAATGGTCTATCAGGCACTAGCGCCACTAGCATTGGAGGATTCGTCAAATACTCCTTAATCTTTTCTAGAGTCTCTTGGCACTCATCGTCCCATACCTCCAAGTTATTCTTCCAAAGTAATTTAAAGACAGGGTCACATTTTTCAGTTAACTAAGAAATAAACCGAGATATATAATTTAATCTCCAAAAAAACCCTTGAAGTTTTTTTGTGTTTGAGGTGGTGGAAGATTTTGAATGGCTTTTACTTTATCGGGGCAATCTCGATCCCTTTTTGGCTAACCACAAAACCTAAGAGCTTTCTGGACATGGCAGCAAAAGTGCACTTAGCCGGGTTAAGCTTTAACTGATACTTTCTAAATTTTTTTGAAAAGCTTTCTCAAGTTTTGAATGTGCTCTTCCTAAGTTCGAGAATTGGCAATCATGTCATCCACATATACCTCGATCTCTTTATGCATCATATCATGGAAGAGAGTTACCATGGATCTTTGATAGGTTGCCCTGGCATTTTTTAGTCCAAAAGGCATCACTTTGTAGCAAAACGTGCCCCACATGGTCGCAAATGTAGTCTTCTCCATGTCTTCGGGATGCATTTTTATTTGATTATACCCTAAGAAACCATCCATAAAAGAGAACCATGAATACCCTGCGGTGTTGTCGACCAAAGTATCAATGTGGGGTAAGGGAAAATTGTCTTTAGGGCTTGCTTTATTGAGATCTCTATAATCTGTACACTTTCGAACCTTTTCCATCCTTTTTAGCACAGGGACAATATTTGCTACCCATTTCGGGTACTTGGTGACCTTTAGGAAATCAACCTCAAACTACTTTTTTTCACTTCTTCTCTGATCTTCAACAACATATCTGTTCTCATTCTTCTAAGCTTTTGTTGAACTAGCTTGCATTTTGGCCTTATCGGTAACTTATGCACTACGATATCCGTATCTAACCTCGACATATCTTGATAAGTCCAAGCGAAGATCTCTTTGAACTCTAGAAGCAAATCATGCCTAGTCTTGGATGAGAAAGTGGTGCCAATCTTTACCTTTCTTCTCTCTTCGTCAGTCCCCAAATTGAGAATCTCCACTTCTTCTTGGAGGGGTAGGATCTGTTTATCTTCACTTGCCATTAATCTAAGCAATTCATCCGGGACTTCACATCCTATCTCATCTTCCCCATCATCAATTATTTTCAAGCATAAGGGTTGCTAGAAATCTATATCGGGATTAGATTCAGAATCATTCATACAGTTAATAACATAGACCCTAAAATAGTTCAAAAATAAATATATATTGGGAAGAGAAATGAATATCTTTATAGAATGAATAAAATAATAAATAATATTAAATAAATAATGAATGTAATAAATGCAATGTTTGCCATTTGAGAAAATTTGGAAAGCATCATTTTCATTGAATTGAAAGCAAGCAAATTAACATAGTAGCCCTTTACAAAAGATCCCCATTGCTCGCGGGCAAAAGCAAATAGGGCTGGTTCTAAGCATTACTCTTCTTTAGACCTATAAACTAAAGGCAAGTCAACACTATTCATATTACTGAGTGTCTCCCCCAGGAAGCAAGGGCGGATTTTGGCAAAAAATTTGCCACTCTTGCCACCTTCGACTATCTGTTGACATCCATCCCTTCTGGTGTTTCACTGAGCATCTCCTCACCATTGAGTTTGTCACTCTCTAGGATTGCCTCGTGTACTTTATGTTCGGCATTGACTGTCATGCGAAACACAAAAATGTCCCTCATGTAGGGAAAAGTCATTGATTCCCATGTGATATCTTCTCACCTGAACCTGGCCTTCCTTTGCTATTCCCTTTTTTTCCACTCTAGTTTCTTTTGCTAAAAATTGGGCTTGTATCCGAGTCCAAAATGGTCCTTCTTGTTGATTACACTCTTGGCACGCATGCACCCTTGTAGTTTCTTTCTAAAACCCTTCACTTTCTTGGCTCCTCGTCCCAAAGTTTCCCAAAACATCATCTTGGTACAATTAGACAGTCTAGGACGTGGGATCTTGTTTTCATCTGCAATAAAGGTAGCATTCACAAATTCCAAGGCCCTAAAAGAGCACTCAGTAGCATCTTCATCAGTTTGAATGTAGGGAGCATCGAATGTCATATATGCAATAATGTCTTGCTAGGCCCCCATACTTACCAACTTCCCCTATATGACAAATTTTAGTTTTTGGTGCAATGACGAGGGCACAATGCCAGCTGAATGAATCTAAGGCCTTCCTAACAAACAATTATAAGTTGGTCAGAAATTCATCACTACAAACTTAATAATATACTCGGTTGGTCTGATTAACAAGGGTATTTTAATCATTCCGACTATATCCCTTTAGGTCCCATCAAATGCTCTAACAGAATTTTGGCACAGTTTCATGTGTGAGCTGTCTATAGGAAACCTTTGTAAAGTTCGCCATAGTTTACACATTTAAAGAGGATCCGTTGTCAATGAGAACCCCCAGTAAAACATGCCCTTTACAGTGGGTGGTAATATTCAAAGCCTTGGTTGATCCCATGCCCCTATTCAGAATCTCATCATCACTGAAGGTGATATAGTTGTATGCGGTAATGTGGCCTACTATTCGATCCAGTTTACCAACATAAATGTCTTTTGGGATGAAATTTTGATTCAAAACCTTTAACAATGCGCTTCGGTGATTTTTTGAGCTGAACAACAACTCGAGTACCAAAATTTGTGCTTGTTGTTTTCAGAGCTATTCGACAATGCTATACTCAATATGCTTTAAGAACCTCAAGAACTCTTGCGCTTGCATGTCTGTTACTGGCTCATTAATCTTTAGAGGAGGCTCTTACCCAAATATCTTCTCGGGCTCGGTCATTACTGCCTTTCCATTATCTTTCGGTGTTTTTGCCTCCTTCGATATTTCCAGTGAGTAGCACCTACCACTAATCGTGAAGTGCCCTAACTCATTCACTGCCTCGGCTTTTGGATCCACTAATTTCCCCTCTTGTGCTCGCTTTACTTCATTAGGCAACTTTTTGTCTTCTTGGGTTTTAGAACTTCTCAGTGCTGAGATGTAGGCGGCGTAGCTCCATGGGACCTTACGAGTGTCCTTAAAAGGAAAAGATGTCGGGGCTAAGATTACAAGCTTAGGTGCCATCTTATAACTATCTCCTTGAGGCAAACTCTCATCCCCTGGCTTGAGTGAAATCCTAAACAACCTATCTATCATGTACTAAACCTGAGGGTCATCCGACGTGCACACATCTAACTCATTCTTTCTTTCGATCCTCTCAAAGAACTCGATCTTATTATTTCCATCATCTTTTGGATCAATTGTTTAAATTCTTCTAATGCTGAATTTCATATCCCTCCTCTTGGTGATACTCACAATAAAGTTTGTATCCTTCTTGCACAATTTCGATGCCTCGATCAATTATGCCCGCCATGCATAATTGTTGAAATACCCATCTTAAAAGAGACTTAATTTTGGACACATTCCCCTTGGCCTTTCTAGTATACTCTTCCTTGATAGCATTTACACCATGACCCCAGTGATTCGGTAATAGGTTGGCGGCCACATTTGGTTCATCCAATTCCAGCACCACAGTCTTTATCATGTTTTGCACAAACTTTTTGAATGCAATGCAATTCTCGATCGAGTGCCCCGGGACATCGGTATGGTAATCATAGTGTGCATTGCTATCATATCACGCGGGGTAAGGCGACTGGAAATGAGTGATATAATATGGCCGAACCAAGTCAGCATTGTGTAACTGTAAATATAATTTGGCATATGACACTGGCAGAGGGGTGAATGTCATCTTCTCATTTTCCTTTTTTGGGCCCTAGTTTCTTTCTTGTTCGAGCTTTGTCCACCTCCAGTTTTCACTTGTGGTGCAGAAATAATGAAATTCTTTGGGATAGTATAGGTGCTTGTGGTGTTCACCTTATTATCTTTTCTTTAGTAGTTTTTTCGGGAGTTTTCTCCACTGTCAATCCTTCCATTCTTTATAGCCACCTCAATTGATTCCTCGTCCCATTCATGTCAGCAAAGTTCTGAGTTGTGTTGTTTATCAATCAGTCAAACAAAGTGCCCCTCAAAGTGTTCACAAACATCAATGTGATCTCATAGTCGGGGATTGGTGGCTGAATTTGAGTGGCAACATCATGCCACCTTTGAGCATATTTGCACAAGATCTCATTTGATCTTTATTCCATACCCTCTAACATGATTCGATCCAGGGCCATGTCGGTCACATGTTTGTACTGTTCCACAAAGGCCTTTAAAAAATCCTTCCACGACTTGATGTTGACTCGACTGAGTTGAGTATACCACCGAGTTGCAGAACCAGTTAACTGTCTTGAAAACAATGAATGAGTAGCTTCTCATCCTTCACAAAAAGCTGCAATCTTCCAGCAATACATAGTAATGTGAGCTGAGGGGCAAGTAGTTTCGTCATATTTATCAAAGTTGGGAACCTTGAACTTTGGTAGAAGGACTAAATCCACCATGAGGTTCAAGTCGTTAGCATCATTCCCTTGCTCATCCCTTTCTTGCAAGGTTTTGAACCTTTCTTCAAAGAAACAGAACCTCTCTTCATACTTTTTTCCCATCTCAGACCTAATCCTCCTCTCCACCTCATCCATCACGCTTAGATCTGGCATTTCATTTTCAAAGCTTGCCCCTAGATCAATGGGTTGATTGGCGGAGGCTCCCACATGCTGGCTAACAGATGCCCCCATAGGGCGATTGGCGGATGCTCCTGCAAGATTGATGTACATTTTTTCTGAGGTTTGGCGCTTTCGGTTGAACCTTAACATGAGATGCGATCTCTTCTACCCCCTCGACATTCGAACTATCACCCGAAACTCCTTCATTGCCATACTTCTTTGCGAGAAGATTAGTTATTTGAGCAAGGATAGAAGCTTGTGACTATGAGATCTGATCCTTGATGTTTTGTTCGATCCTATCTAATCGAACTTCTATGTCTTTTTGACCTTGATCCACTTTTTCCATCCTTTTTTCCATTACTCGTGATTGCAAGCGAGTACCGTAAGAATAAGGAAAGATGCGATTATAAAGAACCAAAATTCTATCATAAGAAATATTTTAATTAATTTCAACAATTTAACAATATTGGCAAACAATAAAATGGGAATGCGATGTATGTATTCATGAATGCAAAGAAGAACACTGATTTGGCAAATATCCTCGTTAAATAACTTGCATTAACGGAAATAGTTTCATTACAACAATGAAAAAAAACTGCTAAACATGGCCTAACCCTAGCGCCTAAGTTACTAATCTCTCCTAAGAGCCAAGACAGCCTTTGTTCATCTTCCGACTCATCTCTGACACATTCCTGAAGCTCCCTGGCCTCTTGTGCCAGAAACTAGAGCTGTTGAGCACATCTTGCACTTAAGCCATCAAGTTTGCCATTTCTTGTTCTTGTCTCCAAATGGTCTGAGCAGCATCTCGGTGTCGTTCCACCATCAGTACATGATACACTTGGATCGCCAATTCATAGCTTGCAACTTGATCCTTGAGCTTTTGAACCTTGACTTCAATTCCCTTAATTCAAACCTTTAAGACTTGATTTTTTTGAATGGCTAGCCTCTAGCTTCTTAATTGAGCTCCTTTGTTTTTTGAGAGAATTTTCCAACTGCCTAATTAGATCTTTCATCTACTTGTTTTGAGCTTTTTCATCCTCAAATTGTTTCAAAGTAAAAACCCATAAATTCTCTATCTCTTGAGTCAAAGCATGTACTCGATCCTTTTGCTTATAGTACTTCCATTTATAAGACTCGACTCTTGCTTTTTTTTCTCTTTGGCCCTTTGAATCAAATCTTTATTCGGTACATCTTCTACAACTCTCATATTTTTCTTTAACCTTTTCAATTTCTGAATCTCTTATTTCTCTATCTTGAGCTCAAGCTCCAACTCATCGTTCCTCTTTTGCAAATTCTTGATATTGCCTTCAAGCTTGGTCTTGTCCAATCCAATGTTGAACCTTTCTTGATCGAACTTCCTTACAAGTGCATCAGACTTCTCTTGCTCCTCTTCTAACTGCTTCCTTATCAAGTCAATCTCAGTAGGAAGTTCGGCCAATCTTTCTTCGGCAGACAATATGCTTTCGGGATTCAATTTAGGGATATTATCATTGATGCTATGCAATCGCCATACTTCATACTCCGGAGTTATTGGGTGTGGATCGACCAAAATCCTAAGTCACCTTGTGTTGTTCCATACAGAAGAAGCAAGATAAACTTTGTCTTTGTAACCTTTTTCCGTCTAATACTCTACCCTAAACTTGTTCAATCCACTTGTAGCTGGCATAAATTGCGTAGACCCATATTGCCTTAACACCATGAGTGGTGCATATGCGGTGTGCCCCCAAAGTCTGAGTAAAGAACCCAACTGTATTCTCCATATCTATACAAAATATTCCTTGCCGGTAGCCATGGAGCTCTCCAAACTATTTCATCATCCTTCAAGTTTTGGAATACTTAGAACCAAATTTCCTTAGACCTTTCCAACGACCAATCGTCTGTTTGTAGAAATTCCTCAAGTGGAGAGAAATGACAATTATAAATAGGTCATGAAAGTCTGACATCAGACCAATGATGACTATGGATCCAAACCATTAATAACTGAGCACACCCTTTAAAATGACCTTTTCCTTTTTTTCGGCAATTCTTCAACGATATGAAAGTCTCGGCCAAGATTACGAGTATCGAGTTGACATTTCCACCTAACTGGTCAAATATATCCACTACGGACACATCAATGTGATTTAATGTCTTCAAAAAAATTACCAAACCATAAATCAAAAGGGCAAACATATCTCGTTGCACTTGACCCGCCTGATATATCGATGCCAGAGCCAAAATTCCATCCCACTTCAAATATTCCTTTCCATTCTTATTTACAACTTGCGTTTCCACCCATGATGGCATCGCCTTTGAAAACCTAACCAATTTATCCCTGAAAGACTTAATCCTACTCGCATTAGAATAAACCCGATTATCCTCAATCTTCTTGCAATTGACAAGGACGGAATACTCTTCGATAGTTGGGGTCATATCACCATTGCCAAATGTAAAGCAACTATAAGTTGGGTTCCAAAATTCTACTAGGGCCTGAAGAAGCGTTTCATCAATTGAGACATTTAACAAATACATAATGTCCCCATATTCCTTTTTAAAAGCGTTTCTCATTTCATAATCCCAACTATTCTATACGGTTCTCAAAGTAGATACATCATTATGGTTTACATTGATGTGAGTTACAGATGACATCTTTGATACATAACCCACTGCTGAAATACTATCTCCCTCTTGTAGTTGCTCACCCTCTGAACAATTTTGTACTTCAGATTTCTTCTCATTATTGCTACGCATCATATCTCCCATCAATCAAGCTTTTAATGTAAGACTATCCCTAAATCAGTGTTTTCCCTATGATATGCCATAAGTAAATGCAAAAACAAGTAAACAAATACAAAGGAAAAATAAGGGAAAAGAAAATGTGTTAGTAATGAATAAAATAATTGAATGAATAATAATTAAATGCGACAAGAAACAAATATTAGAATAAAAGAAAAACAATTAAACAGAAAAACAAATAAAAAACCTAACAACATGAATTATAATTGTTGTGGTTATTTGCATGGCTCTATCAGGGTAGGCTTCTTAAATTCTCACTCATGTGGTTTGGTTCTAGATAAGGGTACCCGAACCTACCTTATCACCTAATAAGGTAACAAGAACCCCCATTCCTGCCCATTACAAGAGTGTGAATAGGATTCATTTCGAGAGAAATCACGACCTAGTAATGTAGAGGGCTGCTCACGGATCAAAAGGCATGGATTCCGGAAGTGGATTGCTAGACCGCAGAGGGTTACCCACGGGGTATTGGGTTCTTCACTCCCACTCAGGGAACAGAGCTCGGGTAGAAAGCTCGATGATTATGATGCAACACATGTCGGTGATTCCTTACTAATTAAATAAACCATTAATGCAAAACCATCAATTATCAAGGCCCACTTAACTAAAGCAATATCTTCCAGAAAGAACATTCAATTAAATTCAATTTAAATTTCAATAATTTTCATCGATAAAAGTAACGTTTGATTTGGTACTAAGACTTGGAGTTACCACCAGTCACTTGGATAAGGTAGACCGGACACCATAAAACCAGAGATTCATTAAAATATGGGTTTGGGAATTGGTTACGTGTGGAGAAGGATTAGCACCCTCACAACGCCCGAAACCGGTACCAAAGTACATTGCTTTTATCGATGGAAATCATTGAAATTTAAATTGAACGTTCTCAACTGAATATAAGCATTAATTGAGTGGGCTTAAATATTTAATGTGCTTGAATTAATTAATCATTTAATTAATAAAGGCGACTATACATTCGGACCATAGATTAAACCGACATCGAATAAGACCGACTGTTGTGTTAATTTATGGTTCGAATCAAGTACATTACCTTTATGTATGATGCACACAATTAAATATGATGTTATGACTTACCAAAATTTTATTCATTTTAAATTTTCCTTTAGACAATATAAATTAATTCGAATATTTGGTTAATATCCATTAAGTCAAGATATTACGACACAAATACTCAAATTAATAAATACCTCCTTTTTATAGTTAATATTAATTGATTACCAAAATGTCCATTGAATTAAAAGGGTTAAATGAATGACAATTAAATGCATGTCACATAACGGCTTAAAATAAACACCCTAAAGGCCCACTAAAAGTTATATCCTAAAAGGTCCAATTCATGGGAATTGTAATTAATGATCTATTATTATTTAAATTATTCTAATATTAACTTTAAATTAATTAAAAACCTATAAATCTAAGAAAATCTAACATTTTATGAAATTATCTTAAATCTCAATAATTAATTTGATTAATTTTAAATTGCTTCCCATTAAGTTAAGGACACTAATTAAAATATCAAATTAATAATCAAGACCCTTTAGGATATAACTTTTAGTGGGCCTTTAGGCCTATTTTAATTTAGTTAATTTTATTATTTTAATTATATTCGAATATGAAACAACTTTTAGTGGTTTTAAATTAATAATTAAGTTTAGGCTATTGAATCTTATCCGCATATATCTGACACTTGTGGCACTTCGTGGCATAGTCTAACAATCGTCTTCCATGGTTAACCAAAAGTACCCATATCTCGTAATTTTTCAGGCTATTGAGAAACCATTAGCATGGGTCCCACATATCCTGTCATGCACCTCTGCTAAAATGCGTTTAGCTTCTCGAGCATCGATGCATCTTAACAGTATACAGTCTTTAACCTTTTTGTATATGATTTCCCCATCTAGAACATATCCCGTTGCCATTCTTCTAATGGTTCTATTGTCATTTTTATTGGCCTCTTTGGGGTAGGTTTGGAACTTGATATATTGAAGAATATCATAGTACCATAGATTGCCATCCACCTCTTCTTCCAAATTAAAACAATTAGCTGATATTTCAAAGATTTGCATCTCAATTGGCTTTATTTCCTCTTCGGTGCTTGCCTTAAACATTGCAGCCAAAGTTGTCAAAGCATTTTCCATCTGATTGTCTTTCCTCGGATGGTAGGCAAAGATGGCCTTCTCAAAATTTTAAACTAGCTCTTGGATCAAATCATAATACTTAACTAACTTCGGGTCTCTTGTTTCCTATTCTTTTCGAAGCTGATAAATTACTAATGATGAATCTCCGAAGACTTGAAGCACCTTGATCTTTCTTTCAATGACCGCGCACAATCCCATGATGCAAGCCTCGTACTCGACTATATTGTTTGTATAAAAGAATTCCAATCTACTCTTGAAAGGGTAGTAGACATTTTTTGGAGAAATTTACACTCCCCCTATTCCATGACCTAGCGCATTGAATGCTCCATTGGAATAAAGCTTCCACAACTTATCCTCCGAAGCAGTCTTTTCTTCAACTTTGATACATATTAAATCTTCATCTGGAAAATTAAAATTTTGGGACTTATAGTCATCCGATGTGTGGCTCACTAGGAAATCTGCTATAGAACTTTCTTTTATTACTTTTTGAATCACATAAACAATATCGAATTTGGACAAAAGCATTTGCCAACGAGACATATTTCCGGTTAGTGCTGGCACTTCCTTCAAGAATTTCAACGAGTCTAACTTGGATATCAACCAAGTGGTACGGTACAACATATACTGTCTGAGTCTCTTAGAAGCCAAACTAGAGCACAACATCATTTTTGAATTGGTGGGTATCGTGTTTCACAATCAGTGAACTTTTTGCTCAAATAGTAGATAACTTTCTATTTCTTTCACGACTATTCATGTTGCCCCAACACACAACCCATTGAATTCTCAAAGACTTTCAAGTACAGGATCAATGGTCTATCAGGCGCTGGCGCCACTAGCATTGGAGCATTCGTCAAATACTCCTTAATCTTTTCTAGAGTCTCTTGGCACTCATCGTCCCATACCCCCAAGTTATTCTTCCAAAGTAATTTAAAGACAGGGTCACATTTGTCAGTTAACTGAGAAATAAATCGAGATATATAATTTAATCTCCAAAAAAACCCTTGAACTTTTTAGTAATGAATAAAATAATTGAATGAATAATAATTAAATGTGATAAGATACAAATATTAGAATAAAAGAAAAACAATTAAACAGAAAAACAAATAAAAAACCTAACAACATGAATTCTAATTGTTGTGGTTATTTGCATGGCTCTATCGGGGTAGGCTTCTTAAATTCTCACTCATGTGGTTTGGTTCTAGATAAGGGTACCCGAACCTACCTTATTACCTAATAAGGTAACAAGAACCCCGATTCTTGCCCATTACAAGAGTGTGAATAGGATTTATTTCGAGAGAAATCACGACCTAGTAATGCGGAGGGCTGCTCACGGATCAAAAGGCATGGATTCCGGAAGTGGATTGCTAGACCGCAGAGGGCTACCCACAGGGTATTGGGTTCTTCACTCCCACTCAGGGAACAGAGCTCGAGTAGAAAGCTCGATGATTATGATGCAGCACATGTCGGTGATTCCTTACTAATTAAATAAACCATTAATGCAAAACCATCAATTATCAAGGCCCACTTAACTAAAGCATTATCTTCCAGAAAGAACATTCAATTAAATTCAATTTAAATTTCAATAATTTTCATCGATAAAAGTAACGTTTGATCTGGTACTAAGACTTGGAGTTACCACCAGTCACTTGGATAAGGTAGACCGGACACCATAAAACCAGAGATTCATTAAAATATGGGTTTGGGAATTGGTTACGTGTGGAGAAAGATTAGCACCCTCACAACGCCCGAAATCGGTACCAAATTATACATTGCTTTTATCGATGGAAATCATTGAAATTTAAATTGAACGTTCTCAACTGAATATAAGCATTAGTTGAGTGGGCTTAAATATTTAATGTGGTTGAATTAATTAATCATTTAATTAATAAAGGCGACTATACATTCAGACCATAGATTAAACCGATATCGAATAAGACCGACTGTTGTGTTAATTTATGGTTCGTATCAAGTACATCACCTTTATGTATGATGCACACAATTAAATATGATGTTATGACTTACCAAAATTTTATTCATTTTAAATTTACCTTTAGACAATATAAATTAATTCAAATATTTAGTTAATATCCATTAAGTCAAGATATTATGACACAAATACTCAAATTAATAAATACCTCCTTTTTATAGTTAATATTAATTGATTACCAAAATGTCCATTGAATTAAAAGGGTTAAATGAATGACAATTAAATGCATGCCACATAAAGGCTTAAAATAAACACCCTAAAGGCCCACTAAAAGTTATATCCTAAAAGGTCCAATTTATGGGAATTGTAATTAATGATCTATTATTATTTAAATTATTCTAATATTAACCTTAAATTAATTAAAAACCTATAAATCTAAGAAAAATCTAACATTTTATGAAATTATCTTAATTCTCAATAATTAATTTGATTAATTTTAAATTGCTTCCCATTAAGTTAAGGACACTAATTAAAATAATCAAATTAATAATCAAGACCCTTTAGGATATAACTTTTAGTGGGCCTTTAGGCCTATTTTAATTTAGTTAATTTTATTATTTTAATTATATTCGAATATGAAACAACTTTTAGTGGTTTTAAATTAATAATCAAGACCCTTTAGGATATAACTAAATTAATAATTAAGTTTAGGCCCATTAAGTCAAGGGTATATTTTAAATTAATTAAATTAAACTTTAAACTAGGCCTAAACTAACCTAAATTCAAATTAATTAAATTAAATGTACACCCCATTATGTCAAGAGTATACTTTAATTTAAGGGTAAGCTACATAAATGGTCACTGACTTTTAGGGAAGATTCATTTTGGTCACCGTACTTTTAAAATATTCGATAAGGTCACCCAACTTTTAGTTCGATTTCAATATAGTCACCGAACTTTTAGGGCGGATTCATTTTGGTCACCATACTTTTAAAACATTCGATAAGGTCACCAAACTTTTAGTTCAATTTCAATATAGTCACCGAACTTTTAGTCCACTTTCAATATGGTCCCCCCGTTACTCTCCTTAATAAAAAAATGGGTAAACTACACCAATCATCACTCAACATTCTTCTCACTCCTATTTTGGTCACTACAGTTAAAAAAATTCAATTTAATAACTTAACTTTTGAATTGTTCATATTTTGGCTACTCTCAAATGACATGTTTATACAAATAGAAAAAATCGATTAATCCTTAAAATATTTATTTTGGTTAATTGTTAAATTTAGATTATTCAATCCTCGATCTTATATTGTAATAATTAAATCAGATAATCGATTAATTAGTTAACTGAAATATTTGATTATGGAAATGATTTTTTACTTTGTTTATTAAAATACAAAATATGATAATATGGTAAATTTAATAAATTTTCGGTTGTGATAAAAGTGTAAAAACAACTAGAAATTCAAAAATTGAAAGTTCACACCTATTAATCCTACCCAGAGCCAAAACTTTTAAAAAAATCAGAAGGGTATCAAAATCATTAGACTATAAGATATTGTAATGCATAAAATTTAGAAATATTATATATACTAGATCAGATCAGTTAATTAATTTTGTTTAAAACTTTGAATCATAATCGAATCGAAATAATTCATTCTAAAAATTTATACCGAAATCGGGTTCAATTAATCCTTAAAAATTATTTTGGTTAATTGCTAAATTCAAATTATTCAATTCTCAATCTTATATTGTACCAATTAAATCAGATAATCGATTGACCGGTTAATTTGAATATTTGATTCGAGTAATATTTTTTACTTTGCTTATTACAATATCAAATATGGTAGTATGGTAAATTTAATAAGCAAAGTAAAAAAATCATTAACTGAATTTTTTAAGGATTAATCAAAATTTTCTATTTGTATAACCATGTCAATTGAGAGTGACAAAAATATGAACGATTCAAAAGTTAAGTTATTAAATTGAAATTTTTTTAACTCTAGTGACCAAAATAGGAGTGAGATGAATGTTGAGTTATGATCGGTGCAGTTTACTCATTTTTTTATTAAGAAAAAACAAAAACTAACTTTATCTTTTAACGGAAGGTAACGAGAGGGACCATATTGAAAGCGAACTAAAAGTTTGGTGACTATATTGAAATTGAACTAAAAGTTGGATGACCTTATAGAATATTTTAAAAGTATGGTGACCAAAATGAGTTCGCCCTAAAAGTTCGATGACTATATTGAAATCAAAGTAAAAGTTGGGTGACCTTATCGAATATTTTAAAAGTACAGTGACCAAAATGAATCTGCCTTAAAAGTTCGATGACCATTTATGTAGTTTACCCTTAATTTAATTAAATTAAATTCCTAGACTAAACTAGTTCCAACGTAAACGAACAACAAGCAAACACGAAAAATAAAGAAATACCACACACATATAAAGACATAATAATATATAACATACAACAAACATTACTATATATAATATGATATACATACGTACATATATTATAAGCATATATTATATATATAAGACATACGTGCACCCATATATATATAACCATATAAAAAAACAAGTGACTGTATATAATATAGCAAAATATAAAAACTATTTCGTATATAAAAAAGAGAGAACATAGTAGTATACACGAAAAAACAATAGCATATACTATAACATATACAAGCATACACATGATAAACATCAACCACACCAAATAACAATATTTAAAGGACTGGAAAATAAAGAAAGGAAATACATAACAGAAATTTAAATATGAATGATAAAAGAGAACTAAAAGGAGAGAAGCCCACTGGAATCGGGAGTAAATAAAAAGAAAACCGAAATCTAAGGGACTGAAAGGGGTATTTGGCGACTAACATATAGATTAAATATGGAAAAGGGACCAGATTAAAAACATTTCAAAAACCATAGGGGCAAGGGGTAGTTTTGAGAGGTGAAATGACCAAAAAGATTACATGAAAATGCGGAGGGGTTAGGGAATAATAAAACCATTTTAGAAAGGCCGATTAATTCTGAATTAGGGATGAAATTACGAGGTTTTGGAAATTTTAAAGGACCACAGGAGTAATAAAAAGAAGCGAAAGGGCCACTGAGTGTAACAAGGGAGACGCGGAGGGGTTTAAAATTGAAATAAACCAATGTTTAACTGGCTGAGGGGTATAAAACATAATCAGAAACGATTCGGACCCTCTTTTCCCTCATTATTCAAGTCTTTCCCTAATAAGGCTCTGGCATTTCCTTTGAAAACCAGGATGAACGCCACCGCATTCAACCAAGAACCCAAAAACCACCACATTCTCCAGATTATGGCGGTCGTCCGCCGTAATCTGCTGCCCCGGCCGCCACTAGTCGGCGAATGAACCTTAAAAAACCTTTTTCAAAAACCTCTTTTTAAATACCCAAAATTTGCTTAGTGACTAAAATGAAAAGAATTAAAGTTTGGTGGTTTTAGTTCAGTGACTAAAATATAAAATTTTAAAGTCGGTAGCTAAAGTAAAAAGCTGGGAAAAGTATAGGGACCAACATGGTAATTTTCCCAATAATTATTTTTATGGCAAAAATGAATAGTTTATCCCAGTATAAGAATTTTGGTGGGAATCAGATTTTTAGTACGAGATTTGTGTGAAAAGCTATAAAAGGATAAGTTTCAGAAAGTAATTCGAATGATTATTTGAACTTCAAAAATTAGGAAAATTTTATGGAAGTCTTAAAAAGACTTGGAGAATATGATATTATGGTTTTTGAATCATTTTTATTCGATTTAAATTCAATTCTATGCAGTATTTGGTGAAATAGGTGGAAATGGCATTTTTGAAGATAGATTGATTCATTAAGGGCAAAATAGTCATTTCACTCTTACTTTATGAATATTATTGATTATTTTGGATAAGAAAAGACAAGTCTTGGCATGAGATTTGTCATAACTCAAGGATAAATTGGTCTTTTGACTATTAAAGGATTTTTATTATTTAATTTGGTGTATATTATGCCATTTGGCATAATTAAAGAACAAAAACTTGGAAAAAAATATTTCTCTTCTTCTCCAAGGGATGGCGAATTCATCTAGCTAGGTAAGAAAGAAGTTTTGATTCAATTTTTAAGCTTTTATGGTTGGATTTAGGCTTGAGACATGAAACAAGAAATTAATCTCCATTGAATTCTCTATCGTTTGGTACAAGTTTTGTGTAAAGTTCATGTCTCTAAGTTGAGTTTGATGATTTGGGTGGATGAAGGACATGATGGAAACTTGTGTTTTTATGGTTGTTCATGTTAGAAATATGCTTGTGATGTTGTTTCAATGGTTCAAATGATGAAAATTTCATGGAAATATTCAAAGTGATCATTCGGCTACCTTGTCAAGTATAAGGGAAAATCTTGCAAAATTTATTTTGATGAAGCAAATGATGAAAATGATTTTATACAAGCTTGATTAGGTTGTTTGGATGAAGAAATTCATATGTTCTTGAAAGATGGAAAATTAGAGTTTATGACAAGTTAGGAATTTTAGAATGTGATTGAAGGAAGAATGATTTATTATGATGATATAAGTTGTTTGAATTGAAAATCCCTAATTATTTTGCATTAGGGACCAAATTGTAAATTTTGGAAAGTTTAGGGACTTGGTTGTTGAGCTTTTTTTGAAGTATTTTGGGTTGAAAAATTAAGTGATTTGAGTGTTGATTTTGAAGTTTATGGCGACTTTGGGACCATTTTAGAATTTTTGAAAATTTCAAGGACTTAAATGTAATTTTTTAAAGTTTGGGTCCTAAAGTGTAAATGATGAGAAATGTATGGATTGGGCTTGAAAATGATAATTGGAAGCTTAAAAGAGTCTTTAGGGACTAAAATATGAAGTTTGGGAAAAGTTAGAGATTTAAAGAAAAGTATGAGAAATTTTGATTCGAATATGGAAAGTTTTATCGGATCAAGTTTATAATTAATGGATAGTTACTTATTTACTTTCCATTATTATTTATGAAATGATCATGTTCTAACATATACTTTGAAATGGTGTATGTTATTTTTACTATAGATTCTAATGTAAATCAAGATCGTTTCAATAGAAAAGGAAATGATAAAGCTCGAGATTGAAATCAAATAGTGAAGGCATCTATATTACAAGGCTAAGGTGAGTGCATACATGTTTTTGCATGATATATTATTTTACTGATTTTTTTAAGATTATGGTATAATTTTATGTTTACAAATGGTTTATACCATGAAAAGTTGATGAATATATTGGAGTATGAACTACTCCACTATGGAGATATTTAACATGATGTGAAATGTATATGTGGTATTTGCTACATTGTCATATTGCAAGAATTGTTTTAGAGTTGCCTTGGAAGTATAATATTGAGAATGACAGTTACGATGCTTTATAGTGTCGAAATCCAACCTATGAGTTGGCAGTAACGATACTTATGGTGTCGAAATCCAACCTATGAGTTGGCAATAACGATACCTTATGGTGTCGAAATCCAGCCTATGAGTTGGAAGCAACGATGCTTTATAGTGTCGAAATCCAACCTTTGAGTTGGCAGTAACAATGCCTTATAGTGTCGAAATCCAACCTTTCGACTTGGAAGTTACGATGTTCATAATGAAGAATAGTACTTTTATAGTACATATATGACTTTTCAAGATGAACATATGTTTTTAAAGTATAAAGTTAATAGTATGCTTTTATGCATAGACATTCCTTCATAACAGATTATATGTGTAAAGGGATATCATGGTTTTAATAATAGTATACACTGTAAAGTATTTTATATGTTATTCACCTTATGCCTCACTAAGTTATACTTAGCGTGTATATTGTTATACGCATAGGTAATTGAAAGTAGTAGCGAAGCTTTGCATCAGCATCTCTTTTGGGAGGAGATTCTACATCGACATGTTATTTTCGGTACTTATGACATCCTGGTTTTGTATAAGATTAGTGGCATGTACGAAATAATCTGTCTATTTTGTTAAATTATTTAAACTGGCTTGCCTTGTAATGGTTTTTTTTATGTATGTTAAATGATATATGATATGTATAATTTCTGTGTATTATGTTAGTATTTTATATGTTGATGTTATTATCTAAAAGTAAATTAAAAATTTTAAATAGTCCCGATTTTTGGATGTAAACTATTTTTAAATTACTGTGATATCTCTGACTCGTGTTCGGTGTACGGATACAGGAAGGGGTGTTACATCTCTCCTTTTAAAAAACAAACTCAACTCGGTTTTCTAAAAAACCCCAAAATCCACATTTTTAATAAAAATAAAAGCCTAATTTTATTCATCTGACTCACCCTTCACGGCTCAAAGGCCACAGGATTATCGTCGAGGAAACTCACTTACTGGGAAACCTAGGACAGTCAGAGGATACACCAACGATGAAGGTAAACTCTAAATGCTAGTTTTTCTTACATACATACACTGAAAAGAAGAGAGAAATGGTACCTCTAAATTTTTGTTCGTGTTGCCTTTTTTTTGAAATCCCCGTTGGGGTTTACAACTATTTAGGGTGTCTCTATATATACCAAGATATTAGACATATTTAGAATAAAGAAAATAACTCGACAATTTGGCTATTGGTTTCTTTTGTTTAGATTTGGCCGGATTCATGTTTTGCTCTGAGTAGTTAGCTCTAAAATTATGATATCCCTGACATTTTTGTAGATATTCATGTTTGCTTCTCACACTGTCTCTTCTTGTTTTTTCTCGTCGAGGTGGTCGATCGGAGAGGGAGGGGACTAGAGAGAGACTGTCACGGTTGATGTGAAAGCTAGAGAGGCACGCGTGAGCATGTGGGGAGGCAGAAAGGACGCACATGGACCGCACACGCGATAGATGCAATCCTGCCCTTCGATGCTATCCTAATCTAACGACCACGCTGAGGCTGCGCCAGGTTAATGAGGGGGACTCATAGGGTTTCCCTTGGCGAAGCAATCTGGACTATTAGATCGAGATTGATCTAACTGCTTTCACCTGGCTACGCAAGGAAAAAGATGATAGTTAGGGTTTTGCTATCATATTAGATTTAGGGTTATTTGGGCTCAAAACAGGCCGCATACATGTATAATATTTTTTTGGGTTTTTTAATGTTTAAGTGTAAGTGGACTTAATAATAATGGACTGGTATATTTTATGATATTGGGGTTTCATTTATTCAAGTCAGTTTTTATATTTTGATAATAATAATAATAATAGAAATAGTAATAATAATACTAATAGTAAACTAATAATAATAACATATAGTAATAATAATAATAAAGAATAATATCAACAATAATAATAAACGTAAAATAAATAAATGGGTCAAAACCAGGACAAAGTTAGTGAATACAACTGCCTCTCTTTGCTTATTCTTGTATAACGAGAATAGAGTAAATATCAAAAGCACTAATTTTGTCTCACTTCCTTGGACTCACGAGTTCTTCTAAATTTTTTCTCAATTCCTTAGCTCTTCAAACTACGAATTCTTCGATGACTTGATTTTTTTTGTGTTGGCATGGAAAGAAGTCTTGAAATAACACCCCAATTTCTGAATGTTTTGACATCAAAGCTTAACATCATGCTCGAATGGCTCATTGACGGCCTGAAGGACTTTAAAAAGTGCTATCTCGCTTAGAGACTACATGAATACCTTGAGATAGTGCCCCAATTTCTGAACGTTTTGGCATCACGAAAAAGCTTAACATCATGCTCGAATGGATCACTGATGGCCAAAAGGACTTTAAAAAGCGATATTTCACTTAGAGACCACCAGAATACCTTGAGACAATGCCCCGGTTTTTTAATGTTTTGGCATCTTAACATCATGCTCGAATGGCTTACTGATGGCCTGAAGGACTTTAAAAAGTGACATCTCGCTTAGAGACTACTAGAATACCTCAAAATAATGCCCCAATTTATGATCGTCTCAACATGAAGAAATGTTTGTTACTCCCCAAAAGCTGGAGGTCTGATGATTTTTAGAGACTGGTGAGTCCAAGAACTCTTGATTCTTTGCTAGGATCCTCCTTTTCACAAATAAAGTGGTGTATTAAAATCTTTGTTGGGATCTACTCCTTCAAATGTGAAGTTACTGATCAAAATCTTTACTGGTCTTTGAATACCTGTCAAGATAAGCAAAATTCTTTGATCATATAAGTTAGCATGACCCTGACCTAGGGATGTCTAACTAAGTATGATGAATGAATAGAACTATCTCAACGTTGCTTAGATGTTTTAACCGCTCTGGTCGATCCATCTTTAATAGTCTCCTCATTTTTTTCTTCTTTTTCTTCTTGATTTTTGCTGTGACGGTACCCCATCTCATATTCAGGTTCAACCATTTTAGCCATTCCCTTTCGATCTTTTGAATCTTTGCTCTAAAGCGCCTTTTTTGGTTTTCACTTTAAATTTGCTTTTCTCAAAGCACCCTTTCAGGTTTTCACTTTGGTTTGTTCTTTTTTTCTTTTTCTTCTCTGTTCTTCTTTTTTTTCTTTTTCTTCTTTTCTTTCTTTCTTTCTTTTCTTTTTCTTTTTTTAGTTAACCTCTCGAGTTTTCACCTTGAAATCCTTGTGTCTTCTCCATGCTCTTGCTTTTCTCTAACAAGCTTGAGTTATGATGTAGATTACACTCGTCTTCTTACTTTGGCGTACTCTCCTAATTTAGCACCTGGGGCATTTTCTTTGCTTAAACCTCGGTATGCCTCTTTCAACTGGAAACTTGAATGTCGAGGTCAATTTCTATCTTTTTCTCATCATACCAAGTCTTTCGCTATCTCAACATTAGGGCGACCAAATGCCTCAACTCCCTAAACTCTTCTTTAAGACCAATCTTCATTTTAAAGCTATCAAAGTATCACGGAAGAAGTCCAACTTTAGAGCCATGCATTCTTGTCATCCCATATATGGTATTCATCATCTAATTACGACTTGATTTTCCAAAGATGTCCTTTGTGGGTATTACTTGTCAACCCTCGTGCTTTCGGGTACTATCATGTTGGGTATTACCTTTGACATATTAAAAGTTTCAACTCATGATGAACCGAACTTTCTTCATTCATGGGTTTATACATCAAGAAGGATATTTTCTTCATGGTCCCTACACTTTAGATCTCCTTATAAAGCAATACAAAAATGTCAATCTACTTGTTCATTTCAATGCAAGATACTTATGAGGATGAGTTAGATAAAATAATTAAATTATTTTGAAAAACATGGTAAACAATTGTTAATTAGCTTGAAAAAAAATCAACCCAAGTAAAGCTTATATTTAAAGGATCACGAATGTTGTAGTGATATATACACATGTGAAGTCCTTTCCGGGCTATTAGGCTTCCAAGAGGAACATTTCCCACGTGCCTAAATTCTAACCCATTTGAGTGGCTCTCTTTAACTCACAAACTCACCGTGCCCCATCTTTCCCTCTTTTCTGATCTCAATCAGGCATTAGAAGCATGGAAATCCTTGAAGAAAGGTTAAACTTGATATGTGGGATGTAATCTGAAGACAAACTCATCTAACTCAAACATCCATGTATGATCAAAGAATATAAAATGCTTACCAAATGAAATGCATATGAATGTCATTTTCATTGAAATCAAAACAAGTAAACAAAAGCTCATCTTTTTATTTCTTCTTATTTCTCTCTTTTTTCTTTTCTTTTCTTTCTTTTTTTGCATGAACATGAATAAAATAGACTCATCTCACTCCAAGATCCCAACCAGTCTAAAAACAATTACTCTTTTATGCTAGTAATTCCTTGCCCCATCTTACTTGTGTTCAGACATTGTTAAAATCATCTTGTCCATGAGTTTCCTTTTTTCTTCGATCAACTACTTACTTCTTTCCACAGAATGTTCAATCATCTTCATATGAAAGTTAAAGGCAGTCTCCGGCTTGTGGCTAAAAAGACTTTGATTTGAATGATCAAGTTTTTGGCTTGGTGTACGGAAGATGAGCATGTCTATTCGAGGCTTCTTTCTAGATGCCTACTGACCCTTATTCAATTTCATCTCACTCTTTCTTCATATTTCTTTCTTAATGCCTTCCAAAACCTGATTCTTGCATGGTCCAAAAGTATTTTCCCCAAACATGTGATTGATCTTTGAGTCATAGATCTTAATGGAGCGACCACCAGTGTCAACTTCTAAAATTCCTTGGTTTAAAAAATTCTGAACTTGACGTTTAAGAGTATAACAGTTTTCAATGTCATGATTATGAACTCCATTATGATATTCACAGTGAGTCATATTAGGGTAACAACTGGGATGATGAGGACTTGAAGGTTTCATATGGTGTGGTGAGGCTTCGAGCAATTTGAAGTATAACTCACGATAAGAGATATTAATAAGGTCCAATTTGGTCTTTGATTTGCTACTGACTGAACCATCTTGGGCTTTTGACATTGGGCTAGGAGGTATCAACTTCTTCTTATTATTAAGCTCTTCAACCTCTTGTGTTTCTGTGCTCTTTATTCCTCTTTTCTTCAACTGAGGTAATTTCTTTGTGAGGAAATTTCTATTCTCAACTGAATCTTTGGCTTTCGTCAGTTCGGAGAAATATTCTGTAAATGTATGGTATCCCTTGACTTTGTTGGAATCAATTTGTTCACTAACAATCCCACGATATTTAAGTAATACGGAATTGGGGTAAATATCCAAGTTCTGGCTTTCATTGGGTCTTTCTGTGTTTGCTTGCTTGGTAGTCTCCATTTTGTTTCTTTCATATTCTGTCAACGCCTTCATGCATGATGCAAGCAATTAAATATGATGTTATGACTTATCAAAATTTTATTCACTTTTAATTTACCTTTGACAATATAAATTAATTCAAATATTTGGTCAATATCCATTAAGTCAAGATATTACCACACAAATATTTGTGTTAATAAATACCTCATTTTTATAGTTTAGATCAATTAATTATCAAGGTGTCCATTGAATTAAAAGGTTAAATGAATGAAAATTAAATGCATGTCACATAAAGACTTAAATTAAACACACAAGAGACCAACTAAAGTTCTAACCTAAAAGGCCCAAATTATGAGAAATGTGATTAGTGATCTATTATTATCTAAAATGTTCTAATATTAACCTTAAATTAATTAAAAACCTAGACTTCTAAAAGATCTAACATTTTATGAAATTATCTTAAATCTCAATAATTAATTTGATTGGTTTTAAATTGCATCCCATTAAGTTAAAGACACCAATTAAAAGAATCAAATTAATAATCAAGACCCTTTTAAGGTTATAATCTAAATTAAGTTGTTTCATATTCTAATATGATTAAGAGAATAAAATTAACCAAATTAAAATACATCACATTAAGTCAATGAAGTATTTTAATTTAATTAATTCGGCTAAAATCTAACTAGGGATTGAACTATAAAGTTAATTTAAACATACACCCCATTAAGTCAAGGGTATATTTTAAATTAGTTAAATTAAGCTTTAAACTAGGCCTATCTAACCTAAATTCAATTTAATTTAATTAAACATATACTCTATTAAGTCAAGAATATACTTTAATTTAATAAAATTAAACCTCTAGAATAAACTAGATCTAACCTAAACTAAACACAAACAAGAGACCAACAAAGGCAAATTAACACAAGCATACAATCAAGGCTGAAATTGAATAAACATAAAAGGTCTTGGAATTTAAATATGCATAGATAAACAGGGGGCTAAAAGGAGATTAAGCCATTGGGAAGGACCAAATTAAAACAAAATTGAAAGTTTAAGGGACCAAAGGGGTATTAACCCATTAAAAAATAATTTTAATTCAAAAAATAGGATGAAATCGCAAAGCAATTCAAAACTAGAGGGGTGGTGGCCGTGATTTTGAAACGTGGAAGGGCCAAAAAGTTAGTACGAAAACACGGAGTGGCTTAAGGGTAATAAAATCATTTTAAAAAACTTAATTAACTCTGATAGGGACAAAATTGAATGTGTCCCAAAAATATCAGGGATCAGGGGTGTGATTTTACACGGAAGCCCTCCAGGTGAGATTTTAAGGACGCAGAGGCCCTTATTATGTAAAAAATAATTAAAAAAAGACTGAGTATAAATCATATTTTGGAAAAATTCGAACCCTTTTCTCATTTTTTTAAAAACCATTCCAAAAATGCTCTCTACTCTCTCTGAAAACTTGGGTTTTAAACCCAGATGCCGGCGGGTTTGGCAACTTCGGCCGCCGCAAAACCCAAGAGCCGGTAGGAGTTCTGTCGTGCTCAGTTGCGCCAACCGCTGCTAGTCGTAATCGAGAACAAAAAAACCCTCCTTTCGAACTGTTTCTCTTTTAAAAAAACAACTCAAACTTAGTTTTCAGAAAAACCAAACAAAAACCTTTTTATAGAAAAAATGAAACAAAAGCTCCCTTTTTTCGTTAAAGACGGCACCCCATTTGAGGGATTCCCAACCGGCTCACTACTTACAGTCTCTGAATGGAAGTTGAGCGGTTTGTCGCCAATGGGATTTGAAGAGCCGAGGAGAAGGAGGGATGATTGCGAAGGTGAGAACTCAAAACTAAAGCTTTTATTTTTTATGCATGCAATGGAAATAATGCAAAAGATACCTCAGAATCATCCCTCCTTCTCCTCGGCTCTTCAAATCCCATTGGCGACAAACCGCTCAACTTCCATTCAGAGACTGTAAGTAGTGAGCCGGTTGGGAATCCCTCAAATGGGGTGCCGTCTTTAACGAAAAAAGGGAGCTTTTGTTTCATTTTTTCTATAAAAAGGTTTTTGTTTGGTTTTTCTGAAAACTAAGTTTGAGTTGTTTTTTTAAAAGAGAAACAGTTCGAAAGGAGGGTTTTTTTTGTTCTCGATTACGACTAGCAGCGGTTGGCGCAACTGAGCACGACAGAACTCCTACCGGCTCTTGGGTTTTGCGGCGGCCGAAGTTGCCAAACCCGCCGGCATCTGGGTTTAAAACCCAAGTTTTCAGAGAGAGTAGAGAGCATTTTTGGAATGGTTTTTAAAAAAATGAGAAAAGGGTTCGAATTTTTCCAAAATATGATTTATACTCAGTCTTTTTTTAATTATTTTTTACATAATAAGGGCCTCTGCGTCCTTAAAATCTCACCTGGAGGGCTTCCGTGTAAAATCACACCCCTGATCCCTGATATTTTTGGGACACATTCAATTTTGTCCCTATCAGAGTTAATTAAGTTTTTTAAAATGATTTTATTACCCTTAAGCCACTCCGTGTTTTCGTACTAACTTTTTGGCCCTTCCACGTTTCAAAATCACGGCCACCACCCCTCTAGTTTTGAATTGCTTTGCGATTTCATCCTATTTTTTGAATTAAAATTATTTTTTAATGGGTTAATACCCCTTTTGGTCCCTTAAACTTTCAATTTTGTTTTAATTTGGTCCTTCCCAATGGCTTAATCTCCCTTTTAGCCCCTGTTTATCTATGCATATTTAAATTCCAGTACCTTTTTATGTTTATTCAATTTCAGCCTTGATTGTATGCTTGTGTTAATTTGCCTTTGTTGGTCTCTTGTTTGTGTTTAGTTTAGGTTAGATCTAGTTTATTCTAGAGGTTTAATTTTATTAAATTAAAGTATATTCTTGACTTAATAGAGTATATGTTTAATTAAATTAAATTGAATTTAGGTTAGATAGGCCTAGTTTAAAGCTTAATTTAACTAATTTAAAATATACCCTTGACTTAATGGGGGTGTATGTTTAAATTAACTTTATAGTTCAATCCCCTAGTTAGATTTTAGCCGAATTAATTAAATTAAAATACTTCATTGACTTAATGTGATGTATTTTAATTTGGTTAATTTTATTCTCTTAATCATATTAGAATATGAAACAACTTAATTTAGATTATAACCTTAAAAGGGTCTTGATTATTAATTTGATTCTTTTAATTGGTGTCTTTAACTTAATGGGATGCAATTTAAAACCAATCAAATTAATTATTGAGATTTAAGATAATTTCATAAAATGTTAGATCTTTTAGAAGTCTAGGTTTTTAATTAATTTAAGGTTAATATTAGAACATTTTAGATAATAATAGATCACTAATCACATTTCTCATAATTTGGGCCTTTTAGGTTAGAACTTTAGTTGGTCTCTTGTGTGTTTAATTTAAGTCTTTATGTGACATGCATTTAATTTTCATTCATTTAACCTTTTAATTCAATGGACACCTTGATAATTAATTGATCTAAACTATAAAAATGAGGTATTTATTAACACAAATATTTGTGTGGTAATATCTTGACTTAATGGATATTGACCAAATATTTGAATTAATTTATATTGTCAAAGGTAAATTAAAAGTGAATAAAATTTTGATAAGTCATAACATCATATTTAATTGCTTGCATCATGCATGAAGGCGTTGACAGAATATGAAAGAAACAAAATGGAGACTACCAAGCAAGCAAACACAGAAAGACCCAATGAAAGCCAGAACTTGGATATTTACCCCAATTCCGTATTACTTAAATATCGTGGGATTGTTAGTGAACAAATTGATTCCAACAAAGTCAAGGGATACCCCAAAATTACACGCTTTTATAAAAAGAAAAGAAAATTGTAAAAAAGATCTATTGGTTGCCTCTGTGTGCATTTGGCCGGATTCATGTGTATCTCTGAAATTGTTGGCTAATACCCTAATTTTTTTGGTAACCAATATGAAATCGTCCTTTGTGTTCCCTTTCATATCGTGTCCGAACGCGAGGAAAAGGGGACCATAGGGTGAAATCACAGCAGCTGGTGGTTCTTTCGGCCGATATAGAGATCTAGATGGTCTGAATAGTCAGGTGTGCATACTACGCGTGTGTAGGAGATTGTTAGAGATCCAAAACGTTTTGTCTAGATGGAGCGTGAATTGCATGCATGGCTGGGCAGAGGAAGAGCCCATTCTCCTTTTAATCTTTAAGATGTAGCTGCACAAAGATGAGATCAAGATATCATATTTGAAACTAGGGTTTAAAGTTGTATTAGGGTTTGTATTATTTGGGCCTTAGCAGGCCGGATATGTAATATTTAATGTTTTTGGGTTTTATGTAAATGGATTCTTATATATTTGAATATATGGACCGATATATTTTAACTTACTTGAGCTTTTATTTACTTAAGTTTATAATAACATATATTTTCTGATTTGGACCTTATTAATAATATTAATAATAATAATAATAGTAGTAGTAGTAGTAGGAACAATAATAATAATATTAAATAATAATAGTAATGAAACAAATAAACAAAATAAATAAAATAAAATCGGGTCTAAAACTCGGATAAAATTAGTGATTACGGTTGGTATAATATTTCCCATCAAAGAATTAATGCCTTCAAGAACAATGGCAAGGTACAGGGTATGCATGGACTACAAAGGAACAAGAAAGAAAGATATCTCCACCAAGGTTCCACAATGGGGAGTAGTTTCAAGCACCTTGGCTCAACTCTTTTTGGTAAGAATCGTTACTCAATGGAGGGTGCGGATGGATTATATGAAGTATTGGAAACGACCGTCATCCTAACAAATCAGAATGCTTAGCATCCGCTTCACCTTTCTTCTATTTTTTGTATTATTTTTTATTTTTTTATTTTGCACTTTAATTTGTTTTAGATGCTATAGTATTTCCTTTCATTATTTCTTTTTCATATTTTATGCTTTTAGCATTCAGTTATTTTTATTTAATTATTTTTTCTTTTTTTAATTTGCAGCCGTAAAGCATGGACGAAAATCAAATTTTTCTAGGATTTGGAGAAAAGATTTTTGGCAGTATTGGTACATAATTATTTTAGGGTATTTGGGCGATTAAAAGATAAAAGGGAAGAGAATATGTTGCATTTAATGACAAATATTTTCTTTTCTCTTCTCTAATCATTAAAACTCTACAACCTATCCTACTTTTTAGGATTTTCTTTCCTTACTTTCCAATTTCTTCGTAAGCCCCATATTAATTACTTTCCCTCCAAAATCTCCCACATTTTCACCTTTATACCCTAAAACTATATCTTCACATCCTCTTTATCTTTCCATCCTCTTCTCGTCCAAAACCCTAGAAAGAATAAAGAGAGAATTTTTTTAAAGCCAAGACCTTACTGTGCCTTCTTTTTCTTCAAGATTTCGAAAAACTCTAGGTCCTCCACATCTTGTGCAATCATCTTATTCTTCACAAAGCCATCATGGTGCGAATCAAGAATGTCACTCAAGCCACCCACTAAAGCAATCGTTGCGAGGGCAACATCTAAGGGTAGGCATGTTAGCCTATTAATTTTCCTAGTCTAATTCCTACTTTGTGTTGGCAATCACAGGTGCACGAGACTGCCGAGTGATGAAGATGTCGATACCACAACATTCGACTAAAAGCCTACTAACACTACTGATAGCTCTCTAAAGAGCACGCATTTCCTCCTCTTTTATGGATTAATTTGTCATCACATTAGTGTTTTATGCATTCATTTTTTTGCATTACATGCTTATTATCTGTATTTTGTTTAACTCAAGTCATATTTGCTCTTGGTATGCAACTTCCTACCTTTTTGCTATTTTGTCGATGTATTATTAATGTCCCTACAGAAGAAGTTTCATCACTGTAGCCAGGTTTGACACTGCAGTAGCTAGCGGTCCAGAGTGCTAAGGATAAGGACGAATATGCCAGCTTTATAATTTGTTACAACAGATTTGGTACTGCAGTCATTCACACAATTCACTTGAAAGACATGTGTCCTTATCCCAACAGCTGGGATAGTTTTGGAGGAGAGAGAGAGACTCATACGATTATCATTCTCTATCATCTTAATACCTTTTTGAAGCTCATCCCGTGGCAGCTTAAGCGTTCTTTCTAGGGAACTAAGGCGAGACGATGCAGAATCCTTTGTGGAAACAAGGGGAAATATGTAGATTTTATTTCAAGCTCACTAGAAATAGAGGTTTCATTAGAGTTTACATATTTCTTTGTACTTGTTGAAGATGATTTACTCTTTAGCTTGATTTAAAACTTGTTTTATCTTGGATTTTAAGTTCAATATATCCTTATTAGCTTTCTTCATATTTCAATTGTTAGATCTGACCTTTTTTTTATGAGAATATTTAGCATAATCATTGATGTCGAGAGATGCAGTGAAAGTTAAGATTAACAAGCTATTATAACGAGAGTTGGATGAGGATACAACGAAGTTGATCCACTTGTTCAAGGATGTGTAGTTTTGACGAACAATGAGAGTTATGGTTGATCTACATATTTGAGTATCTGAATGAGAGTTGAATGAAGGCCAATAAGCAAGCTTTTTATTTAAATTGTCTAATGAATCATCATATGTTGTTGCCTTGTTGCAAATGGTAATCTTCCAAGTTGAGTTGTGGGGATCCATATCTTTATTTGATATTTCTTTTATCTTTGTTAATTTGCTTCTTTTTTACTTTCACAATTGATCTTATAATCAATCCTTTTATTCTTCTTTTATAGTCACAATTACACTCACAATCCTTTGATTTTTAGAATTGTTTGCAGCGACATAAGATTACAACTAAATACTTATCCTCGTGGAATCAATATCTAACACAATCTATCTGTTAACTATACTTGCATCAACAATGTACACTTGCACAGACATGTGAAGTTTATTTATTGATCAAGTTTTGGCACCGTTTCGGGGATGGTGTTATTTAGTGTTTATGTTTTTGTTTGCAATTCCATTTCCTTTCTTTAGTTTATAGTTGTTACTAACCTATTTTTATTGTTTTGTTTTCCTTTTATTATAATCTTTGGTGTTGTATGACCAGAAGTTCTGCCACACCACTTCTCATACCTGATCCAAAAGTTGAGCGAACTCTTAGACAAAGACTTCGAGAACAAAGTGAAATGGCAAGATAGTTCAACAATGAGGGTATTCCATTGGTGCCCCTAAAAGATCATAAAACCCACTGCTGCATCCACCAGTTCAAAACAGAATGATCTGAGAGGTTGTAGTTCCTCCATTGGATGATATGCAACTGGGAATGGTTCGACCACCTTTTCAAGCTGGAAATTTTGAGTTGAAGCCGTTCATGTTTCAAATGCTCAACTCGAATAGGCAGTATGCGGGGTTGCCACATGAAGACGCTAGAGAGCATCTTCAATAATTTCTATTAATTTGTTCTTCTTTTAGTTAACAAGGTGTTCCTGATGATGCCTTACGTATACAATTATTTCCATATTGTTTGCAGGGAAGAGCTCGTACATGGTTTTGTGGACTTCCTGCTAGAGCTATTACTTTATGGAATGACCTTGCAACACACTTTGTGTGATGCTTTAATCCACCGATAATGAACTCACTCCTGAGGAATGATATCACTGCTTACTATCAGTTGGATGATGAAACTTTCCTTCTACATGAAAAAGATACAATTCGTTGTTGCGACGATGTCCCAATCATGGTCTTCAACAAGAAACTCAAATTGAGATCTTCTATAATGGGTTGAATGCGTCCACAAAAGATCTTGTCAATGGATCATCTAATGGACCTTCACTTGATTGCACTTACACTACTATTGTCAGAGTGTTGGAGCAATTTGCAAAAAATGATTCTCAATATCTTTTTTTGAGAGCTGCTTCATGCAAGGCTGCACCAGGGGTTTTTGAGATGGATGATATTTCTTCTCTAAAGGCTCAAATTTGTTCTTTAGAGAATAAGATCAAGAATAAGGAAAGCAAAAGTGAAGTTGCTCATATTCATCTAGCTCAACAAACTACTACTCTTGTGTTCTCTTGTGAGATTTGTAGAGAGAACCATAGTTATGAAGATTGTCACAGCATGCAGAAAATGCAAGTTATGTAAGCAACATGAGGGGCAATATTATGGGTAATTCTTACAACGCAACTAATAGGCAATATTGGGGAAACTCTAATTCTTCACAAAACTTAGGGGTATTTCGCTTTGGGAATAATACTTTTCAAGGAAACTCTAGTGCTCGACAAGGGAATTTCAGTTATCCGCAACAGCAATATACTTCACAAGCTCTTCAAATCGAATTTATTTTCAGGTAGCAACTTATCAATTTAATTTGTCTTGATATAATTAATAAATCTGCCTAAAAACTGTATGATTTAAAATTCATCCAGATACCAAATAAAATACAAATTCTATCAGAGCAGGCATACCCTTTTAATATACATGCCAACTAGTAAATATCAAACAGTATCAAAAGATATCTTACTGATACTGATGTACATGTTATTGATTGATGATGTCCGTATATGCTCCTTACTCCAACCATTTCATCTTTCCTACGTGTAAAACAGTTACACGCTAAATATTTACTTGGTGAGGCAATAATTCAAATTCAAGTGCAATTGTCATAATATCAATATTAATGATTAACAATGCATATGATCACCATACCATTATATGCTCGTTAACATAAATAAATATGTATATCAAAGTGATACAATTAGATTTTACCAATACCTTTGCCATTCCATCCGTAAGCTTTCAATGCTTACCAATACCCTTTTTCCCATTTCTATCTGCAAGCTTTCAAGCTTATCTTCCTATTTCTTTTTGATTTCTTTCAATTTATTTAGCCCAAGGTATCGAATTAAGAGATTCTATGTACACGAGTCATCCCCCCATACCCAACCTTTCTTGAGTATGTATATTATTTGCACTCTACCGGGAGTGCTTAGCACCGAAGTGCTTCTGTATACTTACCGAAGTATACAATATATCCCTCATTGAGTTTTTATGAAATTACACCGAAGTGTTTAGCACCCGTAGTAAGTTTGTATACTCAAACCATGCATGAGTATTTATAATATTTGCACTTTACCTGAAGTGCTTAGATTAGCTGTTTATGACCCTATGGTTATCCAACTATACCATCGAACCTCTATATCATACATTGGGCTTTATTTCATCATTTAAGTCATCAATCGCAATATATATCAACATTTAACAGTTCATAGCCGAAATAACATTCATATTATACTATCATCAATAACTAGTGATCAATGCATTTATTTTCAACCTTTGACATATTTAAAATATGTCAAATATATGATTAATGACATAAATATCATGACAATATATAAACATGTAGACTTATCGAAAGTCCTACCGGTGATGCATGAAACATCCATGATTAATGTTATGTATGCATTGCACTCACCTGGGCCATGTATTAGTATGCCTCACTAAGTCCTCTTCGATCCTTTCCTTCATTGTACCTTGAACCTCCCTTGATTCGAACTTAACTTCATAATTCAAATAAGTAAAATATTTGTTAGATCCCAATCTAACAATATGTTACATATTGTCCAATATAATCATTCGAATACAAAATCTCCAAACATTTTATTTTCTTCCTTTTATTGTTCAAAAACTCATTATGGTCCTTAGTGACCAATTTGAACTTCCATTAACCCTTTTCAAGCTTACTAGTCAACCTCAGATACAAAGTGTATCAATTCTCATTTTCTGGCAGTTTGCAGTACCTCCAAAGAAATATTTCTATAAAATAATCTACAACTCGGAATTCGATTCCGTTTGTTCTGATAGAAACTAGATTCAATAAGCTTTTCAACCATATAAATTAATTGCCCAATTCAACTTGTATGATTTATGGAGAATTTTCAAAGTCAATTTCCAGTATTGAATTTCGAAACAGGCTGCTATACTATTTTCTAACCTTTCACCACTTAAAAATTCATATCTTTCTACTCGGAACTCAAAATCAGTTTCCATTTGTTGGACAAGAAACTAGACGAACAAATCTTTACATCAGTATAAAATTCACCTTCTAACCATTTTTGTAGAATTTATGGTGAATTTTCATAATTACTGCCATAAACCAATTTTTCTACACAACTTTCATAAACAACTTCAACTTTTATACTAACTTCTCCTTATTTCTCTACTTTTCAATTTAGTCAAATCACTATCTTTAAACCACCAACTCATCACATTCTTCTCCAAATAATTATTCACAATAATTCTCCCTAATTTTCCTTATTTACCAAAATAGTCGCTAAAATGTAAAGATAAGGATTCAAGCTTCTTAACTTTGCAACTTAGTCCTCAATTCAACATTACTACCTTAATTCCATCATCACAACTAAAAATCAGATTTAACCCCCCATACAAAACTTCAATTTCGATTTGGTCACTTAACTTTGACAAATTTTCAAAATGGTCAATAATTCAATTCAACATCAATTTGGCATTCTAACTTCATTTTCTTATCTCTAACATCATTAATAACATAAATACACTCTAAATTCTAAAAATTCAGATTTGGTCCTTCAACTTTTCAATTTGCCGAAATGGTCCCTACACAATTTAACTTAGGGTTTTGCCTCCAAACAACAATTCAAGCTTACTAGATCATTATTTCAACATCACAAACCCTAGATTAAACTTGAACCATTAACCCTAATCATCTTCAAAATAATTAAAACATGTAAAACTTAAATCCCAACTCAATATCATGATTTTAACATCATACTAGCTTGATTTCAACTTGAATTCAATCATGGAATCATAAAATCTCAAACACCCCAATTTGATCCATAAACCATAATTTCTTTCTTATGTAAATTCTCATCAATCAAGCATGTATTCCATGAATTATTGATACCAAAAGATAGAGCTTGAAGAGTAGAACAACTTTGTAGTTGAAGATATTACTTGAAAACTGAGTTTCGGGGATTGAATCGAGCTTGGAAATTTTTTTCTCTTTCTTTCCCTAGCCCTCACATTTTTGGCTGGAAAATATGAACATTTGATTCATCTTTTTACCATTATTTTACACATATATCTATTAAATGAATATTAAATTCATTTAATAGTGAAATTACAATTTTGTCCTTTTTATCCAATGGTTGAGATTGATTTTATCATCAATCAAGGGCCAAGATTTAATATTCCATTTACTCTTTCCAAAATTGCCCTTATAACTTTTTAAATATTTCAAAATTGCCATTTGGGCCAAATGACCAATTTGCCCTCCAACTAGTTTTTATTTACTAGTTTGCCATTCTTGTAAAAATTCAACTAAATCTAGTTGGAATCCAACCAACTATAATAAAATATTCATAAAGTAATATTTTATGAATTTTTCCATATCTTTTGGATCAGTCTCAAAATTTCTATTCGATCCAATATACCGATAAATAATCCTTTACTCAGAAATAAATGTAGGATTCATCTTGAATCAAACTAAAAATATATCCAACACTTGGAAATGACTTTTATAACCTTTCTCTATCATATGGCAAAACTTCAAAATTTTCTAGTTCAATTCGGGTATCCGAATTCCACTTAAACTTTAACTACAATTTTCCCAATAATTGAAGTATCAGATCGAACCAATAATTTTGCATTCGATTCACACCCTTAGGTGATCTGTTTATTTATGAAATAAAAACCCTCAATTTTTGGGAAATTACAACTTTAGTCCCCAAACTTTTCCAAAGTTTATACTTTAGCCATAAAATTTTTAAAATTTACATTTTGGTCACTACCTTTTTAAACTTCAATTCCCATTCCAATTTTCCTTGGAATTCAACTAAACTTTAAGAATACCTTATTCAATTCACTATCTATCACATGAGACCGTTAAACCTTAGAAATTTCCTTTCCAAAACCCATAATTAAAGAAATCCTAACTTTTGCATTTTTGTCATTTTAGTCACTAAGCTTTTAAGCTATTATCTTAGAACTAAATGACCCTTAATCAACTTAGTAAATTTTGGGGCATTATAATTCTCTCCCCTTAAGAAAATTCGTCCTCAAATTTTCAACACGCACCTGATTCAAAAGGTGAGGAAACTATTTTCTTCTTATTTCTCTCAAATCGCTTCTTTAATCTTATGATTTTTTTGTCAAAGAACTTTAACAAACAGGATTGTCTTGTTTTCTTAGTTCTTTGACTCCCTGTGCTAGGATCTTTACCAGTTCTTTTTCATAGCTTAAATCCGACTGAATCTCTATTTTCTCCGGAGCAACAACATGTGAGGGGTCTAATCAATATTTCCAGAGCATCGATACATTATGAATATTGTTCATTTCCAAAGATAAAGCTAACTATTAAGCTTAACTATCAGACTAACTTCTTTCACAATTTCTTATAGCCCAATAAATTTTGAACTTAACTTTCTTTTTGTCTAAACCATAACACCTTCTTCCAAGGTGAAACTTGTAAGGACTACTTTATCCTTAACTTCACATTAAATATCTTTTCTTTCAGAATCAACATATAGTTTCCATCATTGAGATAGAAATTCTTCCTTGATGATACAAATATCTATCAAACCTAACTTCCAAGTTTTCAGTTTCACTATTTTCCACTTGTTTGAACCTTGACAACATTTCTCTTCCTTTCTTTAAAGATATCTTATTTAATACAATATGGTAAATTTTATTCTTAACTTAACAATCAAAACATCATCTTCTTTTAATGCCAATCTTGCATTCATAGCTCTTGAGGCAACAATTGTCTTTCGATTGAGAGCGTCAGCTATCACATTAGCTTTTTCTGGATGATAGTAAATAACCATATCATAATTATTAAAAAGCTCAATCCAACTTCTTTGCGTCAAGTTTAACTCTTCTTTAGTAAGCATATACTTTAAACTTTTATAACCTATATAAATATAACATCGTTCACTGTATAAATAATGATGTTATATCTTTTAAAGCAAATACAACCATTGCTAGCTCCAAATCCTAGGTAAGATAATTTCTCTCTTAAATCTTAAGTTGTCTCAAGCATAGACCATTACTTTTCCTTTTTGCATAAGCATGCATCCCAAACTGTTATGAGAAGCATCTCTATATACTACATAATCTTTACCCGATTCTGGTTGTACTAGTACCGTGGCTTCTATTAAGATCTCCTTTAATATCTCAAAGTTTTCTTGGCATTTATATATTCAACTGAATGACATTTCTTTCCTCAATAGCTTGGTCAATAGGGAGGCAATCATCAAGAAATTCTGAACCTCTAAAACATTCTTCAAAGGTTTCCATTCAACTATAATTTGTACTTTCTCGGGGTCTACTCTTATTCCCACTGCCAAATCTACAAATTAATAAAACAACCTTTGATAACCAAATTCATACTTTAACAATTTAGCATATAACTTCTTTTCTCGAAAGGTCTGAAAAACAATGCAAAAATGGGCATCTTATTCTTCCTTTTTTCCTTCGAATAGACCAAAATATACTCAGTGAACTCTACCAAAAATTGGTCCAAGCAAAATTAAAATACATGGTTTATTAGGCCTATAAATGACGTAGGCATCATCACGAACTCATAGTATTCATACCGAGTTCGAAAAGCTATCTTTAGAATTTCTTGTTCCTTAATTTTTTAACTAATCAAAAGATCATCAGTCTTCGGAGGAAGATATTTATTCTTTACTATTACCTTCTCGAGCTAATAGAAATCAGTCTTTCTCTTTCACAATTAACACTGGTGTGCCCTCAAGATGACACACTTGACTTTATAAAACATCGACCTAACATTCATTGCAATTTGTACCTTTAAATCTCGAAGTTCGGTCGAAGCCATTTTATACGGGCCCATTAATTTAGGCGCAATACCTGGTATCATCTTTATTTTGAATTTCACTTCTCAATCTAGAGGTAATTCCGAGTAACCCATCTGGGCATACATCCAGATATTTTTGGACAGTCGAGTTATTTTCCAATTTAACTTCAACAGCCCGAGTATCCACTATATTTGCTAAGAAAACTTAACAACCTTATAACAACAATTTCCTTAATAAAATAACTGAAATTACATTGGAGAAAGGATTTACCCTTTTATCAACAGCTACTATTTTTGTACCTTATATGTTTTTGAATACTAATCGCTTTATGCGACAATTCATCACGGCCTGATAGGAAGGTAACCAATTCATGCCCACAATCATCTTAGACTCCTCAAAAGACAATTCCATTAAGTTTATCGGGAACTCTATTTCTTATGTTTTTAACGAGCAATTCCACATGTTCAGCTCGCCCTTACATTACAACCCAACAAATTCGTGACCGCTATATTACTTGAAATGGGTTCTATAAGGATATCTCATTCACCATTCAACTTCGTACTTATATACGAATGTGTAAAGCTAGGACCTATCAACATCAATACAGGTTTATCCAAAAAGATGAGATGTAACTTCTATGATTTTCGAATCATCCCAATCTTTATCAGTCCTGATGTTATAAACTCGAACTGATATGTGCAATGCTGGCTATAAAGCAAATTTAGATGGTTTTCTAATCTAGCTTAAATCTCGGAGCAACAAAATAGCTCCATCCAATTTCTCAGTATCCGTCCAGTGTAATCCTTAGATTATTCAGTTACAAATCAACAATCACTGGACCCTAATCTGCTTTTCTTTTCAATTCAGGTGTTTCTAAACTTTTCAGTTCCTTAATCCGGCACAGGCACTCCTTGTTGTACTAGTGTCCCTTTCTTGTTCCGATTTATCCAAAGGGTTATCATTAACCTTATTATTACTACTCTTGATTCCTTCCAAAGCTTCCAATTTATCAGTTCATCACGCTTTCTTGACTCAAATATTTCTTATAATTCCTCCCAATTTACATTAGTAAGGAGCGACATCAATCAAATCATAAAAACATCAGATCAATAATATTGATATCCTAGTGGCATGTACACTCTTTTTAACATAAAACGACTTCCATTTAGGCTGAAAATCGGCTAAACCTGCAGCTCTAATACCAATAAATGTAACACTCATTTCCCGTATTCATAGCTGAATATGAGTCAGAGATATCAAAAAACATTTGTAAAATCCTCTACATTTGTAACTCGATAAAATTTTATTTCTTTAAAAATGTTACAATGTATTTAGTTTTTATTTACAAATCTATTTATTCGCGTAAAGTTTAAAAATAATATTTTCATCTTCAAATCGAATTTATTTTCAGGCAGCAACTTATCAATTTAATTTTTCTTGATATAATTAATAAAACTGCCTAAAAACTATCTGATTTAAAATTCATCCAGATACCAAATAAAATACAAATTCTATCAAAGCAAGCACACCCTTTTAATATACATGCCAACTAGTAAATATCAAACAGTATCAAAAGATGTCTTACTGATACTGATGTACCTGTTATTGATTGATGATGTTCGTATATGCTCCTTACTCCAACCATTTCTTCTTTCCTACGTGTAAAACAGTTACACGCTAAGTATTTACTTAGTGAGGCAATAATTCGAATACAAGTGCAATTTTCATAATATCAATATTAATGATTAACAATGCATATGATCACCGTGTCATTATATGCTCGTTAACATAAATAAATATGTATATCAAAGTGATAAGATTAGATCTTACCAATACCGTTGCCATTCCATCCGTAAGCTTTCAATGCTTACCAATACCTTTTTCCTCATTTCTATCTGCAAGCTTTCAAGCTTATCTTCCTGTTTCTTTTTTATTTCTTTCAATTTATTTAGCCCAAGGTATCGAATTAAGAGATTCTATGTACACGAGTCATCCCCCCATACCCAACCTTTCTTGAGTATGTATATTATTTGCACTCTACCGGGAGTTCTTAGCACAGAAATGCTTATGTATACTTACCGGAGTATACAATATATCCCTCATTGAGTTTTTATGAAATTACACCGAAGTGTTTAGCACCCGTAATAAGTCCGTATACTCAAACCATGCATGAGTATACTCCTCAATGAGTATATATAATATTTGCACTTTACCTGAAGTGCTTAGAATATTTATAAAGATGTTTATGACCCTATGGATATCCAACTATACCATCGAACCTCTATATCATACATTGGGCTTTATTTCATCATTTAAGTCATCAATGGCAATATATATCAACATTTAACAGTTCATAGCCGAAATAACATTCATATTATACCATCATCAATAACTAGTGATCAATGCATTTATTTTCAACCTTTGACATATTTAAAATATGTCAAATATATGATCAATGACATAAATATCATGACAATATATAAACAGGTAGACTCATCGCAAGTCGTACCGGTGATGTATGAAACATCCATGTATAATGTTATGTATGCATTGCATTCACCTGGGCCATGTATTAGTATGCCTCACTAAGTCCTCTTAGATCCTTTCCTTCATTGTACCTTGAACCTCCCTTGATTCGAACTTAACTTCATAATTCAAATAAGTAAAATATTTGATAGATCCCAATCTAACAATATGTTATATATTGTCCAATATAATCATTTGAATACAAAATCTCCAAACATGTTCTTTTCTTCCTTGTATTGTTCAAAAACTCATTATGGTCCTTAGTGACCAATTTGAACTTCCATTAACCCTTTTCAAGCTTACTAATCAACCTTAGATACAAAGTGTATCAATTCTCATTTTTTGGCAGTTTGCAGTACCTCCAAAGAAATATTTCTATAAAATAATCTACAACTCGGAATTCGATTCCGTTTGTTCTGATAGAAACTAGATTCAATAATATTTTCAACCATATAAATTAATAGCCCAAATTCAACTTGTACGATTTATGGAGAATTTTCAAAGTCAATTTCCAGTATTGAATTTCAGAACAGCCTGCTATACTATTTTCTGACCTTTCACCAATTAAAAATTCATATCTTTTTACTCGGAACTCAAAATTAGTTTCCGTTTGTTGGACACGAAACTAGACGAACAAATATTTACATCGGTATAAAATTCACCTTCTTACTATTTTTTGTAGAATTTATGGTGAATTTTCAAAGTTACTGCCATAAACCAGTTTTTCTACATAACTTCCATAAACAACTTCAACTTTTATACTAACTTCTCCTTATTTCTCTACTTTTCAATTTAGTCCAATCACTAGCTTTAAACCACCAACTCATCACATTCTTCACCAAATAATCATTCACAATAATTCTCCCTAATTTTCCTTATTTACCAAAATAGTCACTAAAATGCAAATATAAGGATTCAAGCTTCTTAACTTTGCAACTTAGTCCTCAATTCAACATTACTACCTTAATTCCATCATCACAACTAAAAATCAGATTTAACCCCCATACAAAACTTCAATTTCGATTTGGTCACTTAACTTTGACAAATTTTCAAAGTGGTCACTAATTCAATTCAACATCAATTTGGCATTCTAACTTCATTTTCTTATCTCTAACATCATTAATAACATAAATACACTCCAAATTATAAAAATTCAGATTTGTCCCTTCAACTTTTCAAGTTGCCAAAAAGGTCCCTACAGAATTTAACTTAGGGTTTTGCCTCCAAACAACAATTCAAGCTTACTAGATCATTATTTCGACATCACAAACCCTAGATTAAACTTGAATCCATAAACCCTAATCATCTTCATAATAATCAAAACATGTAAAACTTAAATCCCAACTCAATATCATGATTTTAACATCATACTAGCTTGATTTCAACTTGAATTCATTCATGGAATCATAAAATCTCAAAAGCCCCAATTTGATCCATAAACACTAATTTATTTCTCATGTAAATTCTCATCAATCAAGCATGGATTCCATGAATTATTGATGCCAAAAGATAGAGCTTGAAGAGTAGAACAACTTTGTAGTTGAAGAAATTGCCTGAAAATCGAGTTTCGGGGCTTGAATCGAGCTTGAAATTTTTTTTTCTTTCCCTAGCCCTCACATTTTTGGCTGGAAACGATGAACATCTGGTTCATCTTTTTACCATTATTTTACACATATATCTATTAAATGAATATTAAATTCATTTAATAGTGAAATTACAGTTTTACCCTTTATATCCAATGGTTGAGATAGATTTTATCATCAATCAAGGGCCAAGATTTAATATTCCATTTCCTCTTTCCAAAATTGCCCTTATAAATTTTTAAATATTTCAAAATTGTCATTGGGGCCAAATGACCAATTTGCCCTCCAACTAGTTTTTATTTACTAGTTTGCCATTCTTGTAAAAATTCAACTAAATCTAGTTGGAATCCAACCAACTATAATAAAATATTCATAAAGTAATATTTTATGAATTTTCCATATCTTTTGGATCAGTCTCCAAAATTTCTATTCGATCTAATATACCGATAAATAATCCTTTACTCAGAAATAAACTGTAGGATTCATCTTGAATCAAACTAAAAATATTTCCAACACTTGGAATTGACTTTTATAACCTTTCTCTATCATATGGCAAAACTTCAAAATTTTCCAGTTCGATCCGGGTAACCGAATTCCACTTAAACTTTAACTGCAATTTTCCCAATAATTGAAGTATCAAATCGAACCAATAATTCCGCATTCGATTCACACCCTTAGGTGATCTGTTTATTTATGAAATAAAAACCCTCAACTTTTGTGAAATTACAACTTTAGTCCCCAAACTTTTCCAAAGTTTATACTTTAGCCATAAAAATTTCAAAATTTACATTTTGGTCACTACCTTTTTAAACTTCAATTACCATTCCAATTTTACTTGGAATTCAACCAAAATTTAAGAATACCTTATTCAATTCACTATCTATCACATGAGACCTTTAAACCTTAGAAATTTCCTTTCCAAAACCCATAATTAAAGAAATCCTAACTTTTGCATTTTTGTCACTAAGTTAGCTTTTAAGCTATTATCTTAGTACTAAATGACCCTTAATCAACTTAGTAAATTTTGGGGTATTATAGTCCAACGGTAATATTATTCTTCCCAAACTCAACAATCGTAATATGGTGCACAATCACAATATGGAGCATCATCTCAGATACAGTTACATACTAGTCAATATGCTATATCATCTATAACTGGCTCATTTGATCTTTTAAGGAAATGATGCAAAAACACTTCTCTTGGACGAAAGCTATAGTACAGGGTCACTCTTCTTTGATTCGTACTTTGGAAGCTCAACTAGGGCAGTTAGCTACTGATATGAACTCTCGTCAACCGGGCATACTTCCTAGCAATACGGAGAGCTCGGTAATCAAGGGAAAAGAGTAATGCAAGGCTATTACTCTCCGTAGTGGAAAGCAAACTAGTTCTTTGACTCATCAATCACCTATCTCTATTTAAAAACAATGGGAATTCTCAAAAACTGACCCATTGTTGGAAGATGCAACAGAGGATGGCATGGCAAATGAGACTCCTTCAGTTATTACTCTGCTACCACCAGTGTTGCAATCTAAGCTGTCGGTGCAATTTCAGCCATCAACGTAGTTAGAAGATACTCTATCTCTACCTTATCCACAGAGATACAAGAATACTGAGTATGACAATCAATTTAAATTCTTTCATGATACTTTGCAACAGTTCACGTTGCAAATCCCCTTAATGGATGCTCTTACGCAAATTCCAAATTATGCAAAGTTCATGATGGAAATTTTATCTAAGAAGAAAAAGCTCCATTTTGCTCATAGAGGAGTGTAGTGCCCTTATCTCTAACCTTTTACCAAGGAAAATAAAAGACCTTGGCAATTTCATTATTCCTTGTTCTATTGGAAATCATTACTTCAGCAAAGCTCTTTGTGATCTTGGAGCCAGTATTAATCTAATGCCATTATCAACTTTTCAGAAGTTAGGCAATGGAAAATGAAACCTACTATGGTCACATTGCAACTAGCAGACAAATCTTTGACTCATCCAAATGGAAAAATTAAAGGCATGCTTGTTCATGTGGATAAGTTCACATTTCTAGCAGAGTTTATTACTCTTGACTATAAGGCAGACAAAGATGTCCCTATTATTCTTGTTCGGCCATTTTTAGCAACCAAGAAGGCTTTTATCAATGTCTCCAAAGCAGAACTCACAATGCGAGTTGATAATGATCAAGTTACTTTTGGGATGTTTAATACAGATCTTGGGATCGAGAATGAGGAATGTCATCATCTTAATCTCTAGACGATCTCATCCAAGAGAAATTGAATCATCATAGTATACTCATTATTGAGGACGCTGCATTAACAACTATTAAAGATGATCTCCTATGACAGCATTGTGGAAGTACTTACAGTTGTTGTTCAACATAAATGGCAATTTGAATCCTCAGATTTTCCATACCGTACAATTGCTATTTTCAAACCATCTATTGAATAAGCTCCTACTCTGAAATTGAAACCATTACCAGCTAATCTTAAGTATGTATTCCTTGGTGATGCGGATACACTTCCAGTTATTGTCTCCACAACTCTAGACGAAATTCAAGAGGCTAAGTTGATCAATATTCTGAAGCAGTACAAACATGTTATTGCTTGGACCATTGCAGATATTAAAGGCATTAGTCCATCTATATGCATGTATAAGATCAAGTTGGATGATGATAGCAAACAATCTATTAAACCTCAACGCAGACTCAATGAGAAGATGAAAGAAGTGGTCAAGAAAGAAATTCTCAAATGGTTAGATGCTGATATTTTCTATGCAATATCTGATAGTTCATGGGTTAGTCCATTCCATTGTGTTCCCAAGAAAAATGGCATCACTGTCGTCCGTAATGATTTTGATGAATTGATTTCGACTCGTATTCCTACGAGGTGGCAGATTTGCTTGGATTACAGCCGACTCAATACGGCCACAAGAAAAGATCATTTCCCTCTTCCTTTTATAGATCAAATTCTCGATCAACTTGCTGGAAATGAGTATTATTGTTTTTTAGATGGGTATTCTGGCTACAATCAGATCATTATCACATTTGAAGACCAAGAAAATACTATATTCACATGCCCATTCGGTACATTTGCTTTTCGTCACATGCCTTTTGGTCTTTGCAATACACCAATTACATTTCTAAGGTGCATGATGGCGATATTCTCATACATGATTGACAATTCCCTAGAAATTTTTATGAATAATTTTTTAATTTATGGGAATGATTTTGATCATTGCACCGACAATAATGAGAGAGTTCTATAGTGATGCGAAGACACTAATCTTGTTCTAAACTGGAAGAAATGTTGTTTTATGGTTACAGAGGAAATTGTTTTAGGCCATCGAATTTCTAAAGCAAGAATTGAGGTCGATAAAGCTAAGGTGGATGTTAGTGAAAGATTGCCTCCACCAAATAATGTAAAAGGCATTCTGAGTTTTCTGGGCCATGCTGGATTTTATAGAAGATTTATTCGTGATTTTTCAAAAATCAGAAAGTCATTTTATTTACTGCTAGAGCAAAACATGAAATTTTTCTTTGATGATGCATGTCTGGATGCATTCAATAGAATTAAGAACCAGCTTATGAACGCGCACCTTTCATCGTTGCACCCAACTAGGAGCAACTATTTGAACTCATGTGTGATGCTAGTGATTTCGAAGTTGGGGCAGTTTTAGGCCAAAGAAGAGACAAGATATTTCATACAATGTATTATGCTAGTAAGACTCTAACTGAGGCTCAGATTAATTACACAACCATAGAGAAGAGCTATTAGCAGTAATATTTGCTTTTGACAAGTTTTGTTCCTATCTTGTCAGTACAAAGATTACAGTGTTCACTGATCATTCAGCCTTGAGATACCTTTTTGCTAAGAAAAATGTAAAACCACGATTGATTCGATGGATCCTGTTGTTGCAAGAGTTTGACATCGAGATAAAATACCGAAAAGGTTTAGAAAATCAAGTTGCTGATCATCTTTCAAGATTAGAATCAGGCATCGAAGATGAAAATAAACTCTAAATTGTCGAGGCATTTTTAGATGAAAAGCTTTTTGCTGTGGAAGCAACATCTTGGTCTACAGATTTTTTTCAACTACCTAGTATGCATAAAGACTCCTCTAGGCGTCACTGGGAATAAGAAGACAAGATTCCTTCGCGATGCAACTAAATATCATTGGAATAAACCTTATTTGTTCAAGGTTTACAATGATAATATTATTAGACGTTGTGTTCTTGAGGAAGAAATGGTACCAATTTTACAACATTGTCATGATGCTCTGTATGGAGGACATTTCGATGGTATGATAACTTCTGCGAAAGTCCTTCAATTAGGATTTTACTGGCCTTCATTATTTAAGGATGCCCATGAATTTTCCCAACGGTGTGTTCGTTGTCAGTGCACAGGGTCAATATCCAGCAGAAATGAGATGCCACAACCACCAATTATGGAAATTGAGCTATTTGATGTTTGGGGCTTAGATTTCATGGGCTCATTCCCAAATTCTATTGGGAATCTCTGTATTTTAGTTGAGGTGGACTACGTTTCCAAATGGATAGATGTAGCTGTATCGAAGGATGATGCCAAGACAATTTTAAAGTTCTTCCACAAACATATACTAACCCGTTTTGGGACACCAAGGGCATTAATCAGTGACCAAGGAAATCATTTTCATTACAGTCAGGTGGCTGCTGCGTTAAAAAAATATGGAGTGAATCATAAACTCACTACAACTTATCATCCTCGGTCTAATGGGCTATCAAAAATATCTTGGAAAAAGTGATGAATACCACTAGTAAGGATTGGTCTTCGCACTTGGATTATGCTTTGTGGGCTATTGGTACTGCATACAAAATTCCACTTGGGATGTCACCGTATCAGCTGGTCTTTGGAAAATCATATCACTTACCTGTTGAGTTAGAACACAAGGCTATGTGGGCCTTGCAAGTGAATTTGGATTATGAGGTTGGGGGAAAAAAAGATTATTAGATATCACTCAGTTGGAAGAAATTCATTGCACCTCTATTTACAAAGACAAAAGCAAACGATGGCATGACAAGATCATATTCCAGCGATAATTTGAAGTTGGACAATTGGTGTTGCTATTTAATTCACGACTAAAGCTACACCCAGGCAAATTGCGTTCACGTTGGTCGGGACCTTTTGAAGTTGTGGAAGTTTTTTCCATATGGTGTAGTCAGAAACAAGGATCACAAAGAAGAGATCCCATTCAAAGTTAATGGAAAAAGACTCAAGCTTTATTTTGGTGACTTTGATTCTAAAAGTGTTGAGACCATTAAATTGGTCAAAATTTTTGATGGTTTTTATTTAATCTCTTTGATAGACGTAGATTTAGTTTGATTTCTTTACTTGTTTTATTTTTTTAAGCTTTCTTTTCTTTTTATAGAATATTGGTCCCTTGTTTTGGTATGGAATCTTCTCTTCTTACAAAGGGTTGTATGGAAAAGGCTAAGCATGTTATGCATGACTTTGGGGGTATTTCGGGTGATTTAATTACACCGATTTATCTATCCAATCATAGCCCTTTGATTTGTGAGAGCGGGAGATGCGTCAAACATATATGATTTTTGTGCTACTATCACAATCGTTAAATTTCATCGCATCAAGTGATAAAAGTTGCGCCTTTTCATTTCCTTTTTTCTTTCTCCTTTATTTAATAACCCTAGATTTACTGATCTTCTTCACTAAGCTCTACTCTGTTTTCTTCTTCAACATTAAAAAGCTTCAATTTTTCTGCAAGTTTTCTTTTTTTCTTCTTTATCTACATTATCTCATGGCAAAAACAAAGGTTGCTAGAAAAATCTTCATGGATACATTTGCCAAAGAATCTCAAGGTTTAGCTTCTAACCCACAAGACGAGGAACCAGTTGCACCAGTTGAGAAAATAGAATATGAGGTGTTTTTGATAGAAATGGCAAATGATCGTTACAAAGAAAGCATCATCAAGAGGAATATACTTTCTAACAAGTGATTGTGCTGTCTCTAGAATGAGAACTTGGGAAGTTGATTCATCAAACCCTCAAGCTTCACAAATAGAGTAACTTTTGTTCTCATCCAGGCAATTTCAGCTCTGCTTTGATAAGAGAATTCTATTCCAACCTTTATGAGCCTTTTCTGAAGTTAGTTTTTGTGTGTGAGAGTTCTATACCCTGGACTGCTGTCACAATTAATAAGGTGTTAAAGATTACCGTAGACATAGATGAGCACTTTCGTTTGTTAAAGAACTTGATGATGAGAAACTAGATTTTTTGGTTAGGGATTTATGTGTTAAAGATGCATATTGTTCGGGTACCAATGTGGGAAATTATACTATGTATAGGAAGTTCATAACCTTGTCTGTTAAGATTTGGTTTCAATTTGTCAATTCGACGATGCTGCCATCAACTCATAGCACCACGGTCTACTTAGATCGAATGTGTCCGATACATTAAATTTTCAAGGGAAGAAAGATAAATGTGGGTGAGATTATCCACAAGAAGATTGCTGACTATGCCGAGAGGAAGAAGGGGATTTTGGCATTTCCATTATTGATCATACAGTTGTGCAGTCTAAAGGGGATTAAGCCCATGAAAAATGAAGAAATTATGGCCAACAAAGGGTCACTTAATGAAGTCTCCAACGAAAGAATGATGAGAAATACTGAGGCTCCTACACCCAAGTTGGGTGCTGAAATGAGACAAGACAAAGGAAAGGCCAAAGTGGAGACTGCTGTCGAGGACCCCCACAGAACAGTGAAGTATGGTTGAAGGTTCTGGAGATTGAGGACAAATTTGATGTTGTCATAAGTACACTGGGAAAATTGCAGCCACAGTACAAACTCTAGACCTTGCACAGAACTTGTTCTATACATATATCAAGACATGGCATAAATTTGCCATCGCTGCAATAAGTAGAGCTGTCCCAGTCACTCTACCATAATTTCCACCAATCATCAGCAGTTATGACTTTTCCTCTGATGCGACCATAAAAGAAGCTCTAGCGAAATCTGTCAATTCTTCTAAGAATGTGAGCAAGGCTATGGACACACAAAAAGATGAAGCCTCGAGCAAGATCATCAAAGTCTGCCTCCTTGATTTGAATGTCACAACTGAAGAAGACGCAACCCCTACCTTTCCAAAAAAGAAGTTGTTGTAGAAGATATTGATGAAGATGAAGATGAAGACGAAAGTACCCAAGTAGAGAAGCTTGATGCTAAAGATGTTATTGTTGAAGATAAGTTTGTTGCATCCAAGTTTGTGGATACAACACTTGAAGGGCCAGAGGTAGAGTGAGATACAATAAGACCAGCAAAAGTGGTCATTGCAACAAAATGACAAGATATAAACTTTCTTGCGATAGTAGTTTACAAAAAGCTATCTCAGTTCATCCCTACTACAGTGACGGACGATGATGCTGAGAAAAAGAAGAAAGACCTAAAAATTAAGAGGATGCCACTCTTCGAAAAAAGGAGAAGAAGAGCAAGCGCTCTAAATCAAAGGACAAGCATAAGAAGAAGTACAAGGAGGAGAAAAGGGGCAAGAAGAAAAAACATTGTTTGACCTCCTCCACTCAAGACCAATGATGGAATGGATTAGTGTTTAGATTTTTGCAGGCATGTATTCCATGTAGTGTAAATTTTCTATTGTTAAAATAATTATTGTCATTACATCCGTATTATAATTGTAGTTGCATTTAGTTTTATTGTGATTACTTCCATTTTGTCTCTACATTATGCATTCTTTCATTGAATTCGGTCATTGCATTCTATTTTGGCATTGGGGACAATGTAATCTTTAAGTTTTGGGGTATATGCCTAGGATTTGAAATGCACCCCTATTTCAAAAAAATAGCAAAGACAAGGCTCTTTTCTGTTAAAAAACTTTTGCTTACATTCGATGTTTAAATCTTGAATCATTCTAATTGTTATGAGTTGGTTGGATATATATATATATATATATTGGATGATTGCATTTTAACTCTGCATGAACAAATTTACTGGTTTGAGTAAAAGATATCTAGCATCATCTCTTTGATTTTGGATGAATTATGCCTTGTTCAGCTTTTGTTATATATGCTAATAGTGCTTATTATGTGTAAATAATTGGCATTCCAATGTGAGTGCAATAAGATAGTAGCTTAAGGGGAACACTCCAACGCATGCGTTAGAAAAATGAATCTGGCCAAAGGCTATCGCTGCATGAGTGTTTGTCGAGGCAATAAAGTACTTTTTGGGGTTGGTTGCACAAATCTTACTTCTCAGGATCCAAGGTGAATTCATTGTTCAATATATCTCACTACTTATAAAAAATAACATTTAAATATATGTATATGTATATATATATTATTGTTGTTAAGTGTTGTATTAAATAAATGTTGTTAGGTGGAAAGGATCTGAAATGATAGGCATGATGCTATGTATTGTTGAAATGCTTGTTCATTCTTTTGTGTTTGAATTGTTAATGCAATCCTCAATCATATCGATGCAGTTGATTCATTTGTGGTTGGAATGATTCAAGTAGCTAGAATGTTTTAAAACTTTTATGTTACCTTGTTGCTTCCAATTTTGCTTGATGACAAGCAAAAACAAAAGTTTGGGGTGTGGTAGCTCTCTAAAGAGCACGTATTTCCTCCTTTTATGGATTAATTTTTCCCCACATTAGTGCTTCATACATTCATTTTTTTGCATTACATGCTTATTATTTGCATTTTGTTTAACTCAAGTCATATTTTCTCTTGGTATACAACTTCCTGCCTTTTTTTTGTTTTGTCGATGTTAACTCCTCAAAAGATATACTGTCCATGCATATATTGCCAAGATATTGTTAACTTTAGGTATATAATAGTATATTTTGCCAGTAGTTTCATGCATTTGAATCTAGGAGTTGAGGAATGTTTAGTTTTTATTGCCAGTGTGAAGGGGTGTTTTCTAGTGTGGTGTGCAGGATCGGCAGGGTTTGAGCAAGTGGATGCAGGAAGGAAATGTCAAGCACGAATGGAAAAGGAAGGAAGGAAGGATGATACCCGAAAAAAATTGCAACAAGTCAGAGCCAGGTCAGCCCTAATTCTATGATGCAAAGACGTCGCTGCCGAAGATTTTGGCACCATAAATTCAGGACTTAACCCTAAAACTAATTAGGGCACAGCCTGCACCTATATAAATAAGTTACGAAGATGCCGCGGGGGAGGCGGGATACGCAGGAAAAAGAGAAGAGTAGAGAGCAACCAAGGGTTTGACTGTGCGAATTGCCAAGAGCTCTAGATCCATTGAGCGGTTACATCGAGAGATCTCCTTCTTTTGTTTCTTACCTCTGAAATTATTTATGGTTTTGTGAAGATGATTGAAAACGTTAATGTGTTGTTGGTTTCCCCAGCCATGAACTAATCTTTCAATTTGGCTAGGGGTGTTTACAATGAACGCTTAAGTGTTTTTAGTTTTTGGTAATTGAATGTTTTGGTTTTATTTTCTATTTTTCATGTGCTTATTGTTATCATCATTAATGCCATGCGATAGTTGGTGTTGAATGCTTATTATCCCCTAATATCTTAACATACTTCAGAGATAAGGATTAATTGCCAAATACTAAGGAGAGAACCTTCGACAGAAGATATTCAAGTAGATGAAACTTACTGTTGAATTGAATCTACCCCTTAGGAGTATAGGTTGACTCTTCATCAAGTTAATTACTTGAAAACTCGCTATAGACATATAGGTATTGAAGGTAGTAAACTTAGGGTATTGCCACCAACAGAGGCAAAACTAACTTAAAATCTGCTCGGTAATAGAACAAGAGACTAAAGTTACTAATTGCTATCTTTACTAGTGCTAAATCCAAACATCCCTTGCCAAACCTGCCAATCATTTTTACACACCGTTTTTTGCAAACCTATCTAGATCTTTACTACAATTTCCTTTATCATTTTAATTTCTTTAGTTAAACCCTCAATCAATTGCCATCATCTTTATTTTATACTTTACAAGTATTTATCGTGGCATTTAATTCCTAAATAATCCTTGTGGATATGATACTTTCTCACTACTATATTACTTGCTGACTGTGTACACTTGCACATAAAAAGATTTATTCTTGGCACTATTTACTTGAATAATCACGCAGAATCCTCAACATTTTGCCAAGCAGTATTTTGTCAACAAGTTTTTGAAGCTGTTATCGGGGATTGCAACGGGATTAATTGTTTTAATTTTTACTTGTCCTTGTTTTTATTTATTTTATTAATATTGTTTAGTTTATGACCATGAGCGACATTGCTAGGGAAGATTTTGAATACGACCCAAAAATTGAAAGAACCCTACGCAGGTTAAGAAGAAAATGTCAAGAGATGGCTCGTAATGGGAATTATGAGTTAGGAGGTATTCGGAATAATGCCAATAACCAGGAAATACCTCAAGACATACCTCTCATTCCTACTATTGCTGCTCAGATACCTAATGAATGACCTATCAGAGAACACTTAGCCCCAACTATGGATAATTTGCTGCCAGGACTGATTGATCCAGAGGTAAATATGGATAATATTGAGCTTAAACCAGTAATGATTCAGACGCTAATGAATTTAGGTCAATTTGATGGATGATCGATGAAATGACATAACACGATTGTGCAAGCGAACACACATCAATGCAAGTATAGTTGACAGGTAGTTCTTGTCAGATATCGATCCCACGAGGACGGTTGTTTGGACATCTACCAATGTCAGGGTAATAAGTAAGAAAAATAAGGTAAATGCGATGGGTAAAGTCGAAGCAATGAAAGGTAAAATATATAGGTAATGTCAAAGCAATGAACTAAAATTAAAACAAAAATAATATAATGATGGCAGTGGGGTTCCCTAGGTGATTCATCAATAGAATAACGAATGCTAGCAAGAAACAAATGAAAAGATGATTGTCGATGCAATAAAGCGCATGAATATCTTACAATCTCAACTTCTACCCTTAATCCAAGACTTATATGAGCCCACTCACCACACCTCCCAATGATGGCTAATAAGCAAATACAAGAACAATGGAGTCAACTTTCATTGTACTCCCATGCAACTTTTGTTGCAATGATTGTATTGTTAACTTGAATTGTCACTTTATGTCATTAATATAAGCATAAAATATGTATTTTTCTTTTATTTTTTTTGAGATATATGTAGCGAGGGATATCAAACAATGAATGCACCCTAGACCATGAAAAGTAAGATGTTGTGCAACGAACCCCCATGAAGTACTTCATTGCAATGACACACACTCATGCAGCGACAACCTTTGGCCATATTCCTTTTTCTAACGTGTGTAGAGGAGTGTTCCCCCTTAAGGCTACTTTTATTCTATTGCACTCACACTGGAATGCCTTTTATTTATACTTAAAACGATATACTAGCATATATAACAACAGTTGAACTAGGTAGATTCATCTAAGATCTAAGAGATGATGCTAGAAATTCATTACTCAAGCAACCAAATTCATTCATAACAGAATTCTAATACAACATTCCATCACATGTATCCAACCAATTTATTGACAATCATGATTCAAGAAGTACGCATCGAATTTAAGAAAAAAATTTATAGCACCAAATGAAACTTGCATTTCCTTAAAAAAAAATTGAAATGTGGATGCATTTTAAATACTAAGTGAATACCCCCAAACTTAAAGATTGCATTTTTCGCAATGCAAAAATAGAATGCAATGACAGAATACAATTACAATGATAAATGCCATGACAATAAAACTAAATACAATTACAATGACAAAATTGAGTGACAAAAGAAAAACCACAACTACATGAAATGCATGATCAGAACAAACTAAAAAAATTAAAAACTAACTCAGTTTTCCTCTGCTCTCGATGCGGCTGCATGGTGCTTCTTATCACTAAAGCATTGTCTTCTCAGTATTTGCAAGCACAACCTCAGATGCAATGATAATTTTTGCAGTAGCGTCTTTATTCTCTTTTCTCTTAGCTCAGCTCGTTCCGCAGGTGCCTCCTCTTGTTCAAGTTCAACTTTGGCATTATCAGCCTCCTCTTTTTCAGAAGAACACACCTAGTGAAATTCGAGTGCACCCACAATAAGCGCCGATTTATCATTTCATTGTGATTAGCGTTACCCTGGAGAGTCATTTCTAATACTTCTTAAAGTCTATCTGCACCCTCCAGTGAGTGACAATTCTGCCCCAAATGAGTTGGGCCAATGTGATTGCAACCATTCCCACTTGTGTTGCCTTGGTAAAGGTGTCTTTCTTTATTTTTCCTTTGAAGTCCATGCGTACCCTTCACTTTTCTACTATCTTAGAAGGCATAAAGTAAATGTGAGCAACATTTTTGAAATCCAACCATTTGATTACCTCATTCTCATCAACTTCTATCATAGTTGGATGTAGCTTTCGTTGCGGTGACATTTTTTGCTCCAGCCAATTTTCCTAGCAATCCTCTGCTAAATTTTTTTGTAAATCAAATGAAGGACTAATTCTCTAAAATTTTGCAAGGATCCAACCACCACTTTGTTTAAGCTTTTCAAACATCTCCATCAGTAAAGATTTTGGTGCAACATTAATATTGGAGAGAATCACCATGGATAGAGTATCTTTTCGCAAATGTTCATACCCTTCCTTTGATGGCTTCAAATCTAGCATTGTTTGTTCCTCAAGAGATACATGCTTAGGTTTAATTGACGAAGTAATGCCATATTGTTGACCTTGTACGTAGTTATGAACATGTTGTGGCAAAGGTGAATGTGAGGACACTTTAGATTGCACTGACACCTTGGACTGTGCCAATACTTCAGGTTGCGCTGATACTTCAAAATGTATCGACATTTTGGATTGCTGCACAATTGGCATGTGAATGGCAATTCTTGGCAGGTGTTCCTGGTACATCAACAATCTCTTCAGATGCAATCTCTTCATTATGATTCACTTTACCACTTTCTTGAGTTGTTACGTCTGATTCCTTATCACTCAAAAGTGTGCCTTGCGGTCTAGTATTCATTGTGGAAGCAAGTTGTCCCAATTGTGCTTCTAATGCGTGAATAGCTGAGAAATTTCCTTAAAAAATTGCTTCCATCCTACTGGAATGCTATCGCATCAAAGCTTCAAGAGCTGTGAATGGATCAGATGAGGAAGTTGGGAGATACTGTTTCTGCATAGGTGCTTGTGTAACCCTCTCGACCCGACCTAGTCGCAAGATCGAACTGAGCGAGCTATATTAGGTTTACCGAAGTAAACCGTAAAGATAAAACTCGAAACACGTCCATTTTTTCTTTTATCTTGCCTATATGAAAAATTATTATCCTACATGTACATACTGATCACTGGTGAAAACTCAACTCAATCAGGCATCGATTCGATATCCAATTGAACATAATTGCAATTTAGGGACCAAATTGTAATTTTGGAAAACCTTAAGAACTTAGCACATTTTTATATTACCAACCTTTAATTAGGCAGGTTTCATGCCTACATGTCAACAATTAGCTCATGAAGATCGTTCATACTCATTCAATTGCATCCACAATATTCATGGACTAAAACGAAAGAATATAGAATTTCAAGATACTCAAATAACTGAATTAACGGTAACCGTATAGGTACACTTACCCCCGTATCGGTACGGTATTGCTAATTTTAAAACCTCATATTCCAATAGCAAAAGTCTATTCCGATACACCCCCGTGTATCGAAACACCCTTCATGAAAACACTATACCGTATCGAAACAGCTCCCTATGTACCGAAACGCTGGCCAAATTTGCCTAAGCCCGTACCGAAATGCCTGCCCGCGTATCAGTACGCTAAGCCTGGAATGGCTTACTTGTACCGAAACAGGGACACCCATACCAGTACTCCTGGACCTGAAATGTCCTCTTCTGCTGGTTTAACATGATTTTGAGCATACCAAAACACCCTAGCATGCTTCTAACATACATCCCACGCAATCAAGGGTCGTACCTCAACAAAACATCTCAGTTTCAACATCAATACTTGACATCATGCATCAAAGGTAAATCTAGAGGCATGCTTCCTAGAATTCAAAACAATCAAGGCATGAAACCTCAAACCATCACCACAAACATTCCATAATGGCCATTTACAAACTATGAGCAGCAAACCAAAATTGCTCAACCAGGGAGTTTAACAAAACACCTCCCAAAAGAACAACAGAAACCCCATTACCCTTATTACTTATAGTCTAACTCAAAAACATACTTTTGGTAACAAGTCTTTGTCGATCCCTTGCTTCCCGCTGCCTTCCAAACTTTAGTTCTCTGTATTGATGGACAAAAATAGCGTAAGCACACTAGGCTTAGTGAGGAGTGCTCAAAATCAAGACACCATCAATGCACTTAAAAACCATTTCTCAACATCACATTGAAATCTTATTTCAGTCCATTTTTAAACAACATAAAAAATCATCATGTCTTGAAAACCATGCACTTAACATCTTTAAAAACTAGCATATTAAACCATATGCAACATGTATCATTAACCAACAGCAAATCTCATTGCTAAACCTCAATTTAAGCCTTCCCATGCATAACAAACCATATGCAAAGCTTAAAGAGTAAACATGTATAAGTCACATCATGCAACATAAACCTTTCAATGATAAATTAACAATTATATTGGCTTACAAGTGATCATAACCAAGTTCCTTTACCAAAAGTGGTTCATCGGATACACGGATTCTAACAAGTGTCCTCACAACACTTTAAGCCATCTCAACCGGAATAGCGATACAATCACAATCGCGGTACATTACAACCGGGTACACTTACAACCCATGGGACACCAACCCCAACCCTCGGTTAGATGCTTAACCCACTAATAGGAGTTTACGGTACCATATAGCCCTTCGACCGTCAGGGTACTTGGATGGAGTTTTCGGTACACCAAATCAAAACCCCTCAACATTCAAGGCAACTTATTATAGTACACTATCAATCTTATGGCCGGCCAACTATATCCGATAACAATCTCTAAAACCACATCACTTGCCAATATAATTCACCATTTACCTCACTGTTTTTACAAGCATTAAACCAAACCATTTTCCAAGCAACATCACATGCTTAAAACTCAAGTATAAACCATATACTTACATGGATCACTTACCACGTGCATCCATCATCATTTCATGATCAAAAACAATATCTCACATACTTTAAAACATGCTTAAACAGTAGTACCATGTACATCAAAACAATTGCATAAAACCATTTCATAATAGCACGACCAAGAGAGAAAACCACATCATACTTACTTCCGAGTTTAAACCAGCATTTCAAGCTCAGTTTAAACTCCCATAAACCACTTCTAAATCATTTTTTTAAAGATGAAATCCACATTCTCACTCACCGATACGCGAAACCTCAATTTTCCGTCGCGAATTCAAGCGTCCGAAGCCTCCAAAGCTTCACCGATCACTTACGAACCAACTTCCCCTATTTTAACCACACCACAACAGAGGATTAATGCATCTCAATGCATTCAAAACACTGCAACAACAATTCCTTGCATATCCTTACAATCCTTTCACAATTACCCATCCACAATAATCGAAATCACCATCTAACTCTTTCCAAACACAACCCAACCACAATCTATTAATCTAAAATTTTAATTAACATCAATTAACATCTAAAAATAGATTTACATCATCCTTAAACTTCCAGCAACAACACAGCCACCACAACTCCACAAAAACACAAATTTAACAACCTAATAATCAAGGATTCAAGGAGTTTTGGGATTCCAATGTTAAAAACAACTTATCAACATTATAAATCATCCAAAATATGTTTAAAATCAATTTTTAGCACTAGAAAATAGATCCAATACGAATCTTCCATAATTTCACAAATTAAACCCAATTAAATCAATTATTCACTATAAAACATAAAATCAGATTATAAATCATAATTCATGTAACACCCCCCTTCCCGTATCTGTACACCGGATACGAGTCGGAAATGTTATGACTTCTTTATTCAAAGATCATGGTAATTTAAAAGTTTCATAAAACTTCTTCATGGTCACTGATAAGTGTTCAAAAGTACTATTTTTCTTACCCTTTTTACTCATATTATTGTTAGACTTAGGCTCATATTAGTTGCATAGTTAGCCATTCATGCATTAATCCATGTTTCCTTCAATCGTTGAGCTTGATTACATAACTTGGTAGTTTTTGTGGAAAAGATGCTGCTTTGGTGTGCTTTGTGTGTGTATGTACAGGATCACTTGCCAAAGCAATGCCGAGCTAGTTGCCAGGGCAATGCATGAAGGAGACGCCGAGCTAGTTGCCAGGGCAATGCATGAAGGAGACGCCGAGCTAGTTGCCAGGGCAATGCATGAAGGAGATGCCGAGCCAGTTGCCATGGCAATTGTCGACAAGAGTAAAGGTGATATGGTAGTCGAAATTGATGACTATACAAGCCCAAGATGACGTGGAGCAAAGCCCAAACCCAAAGGAATTTGATTGCCATGCAGAGATTAAAGAAGAATTAAATTCCAAGAAGATAGGAGAAGTTCTAGTAGGAATAAAATTATAATAAAGAATTATATTCTTTAAAGATAATTTAATTCCAACTTAAACTCCTCCTCAAAAAAGGACTTTGGCCTAGCCCTATAAATAGCAAGGAGATTTCGACAATCCAAAGGAGAGAGCAATAGGGAAATTTCGACAAGTCCAAGGAGGGCAAGAGGAGAGAATTTTCGACAAGCATCTAGGGCAAGGAGGATTTCGACAAGCCTCCTCCTTCATCCTTTTCTTTCTTGTTCAATTGGGTTCATGCTAGGGGTTATTTATCTTGTGTTTCTTTGGAACCTAGCCATGAACTAAATCTACTTGGCTATGGTTATTGTGTTTTGTGGTTGTGAGAAACTATTGGTTTTTGTTTAGGTAATAAGAGTTTGCACTTTTCTATTTCAAGGTTTATTCATTCTTGGTTCTTATTCGTGTTTGCGAGTGAATTGGGAGAGGATCTCGTGATTTCATCTATTTATCTAATATCGGGAAAGTTAGATTCAAGAAACGAATGAATATGATCTTTATTCAATCTATTGATGGTGAAGATTAATCCGGCTTAGGAATAAGTTAAGGATTTCAACGGCTAAGAGGAGCGCAAGATTGGTTGTTGTTCACCCTTGATTCACGCAGGGATGTATTATCAAGGCATGCACAAGTAGCTAGAGTTTCAACTTAGGGATAAGAAGAAACCATTGAAGAACGCTCTGCCGAACCTTGAAGATTGCTGCCCAGACACCCAAGTAGTTGCCCAACTAGTCGCCCAGGCAACCATCGATTAGTTACCAAGGCAACCCCGTTGTGCAAGTTGCCACGGCAACTGAGTTGCCCGTGCACTCTTTTACCAAGACAATCCAATTGGCTATCACACCTCAACTTACAATAACCTAGCCTATCTCTCTCTTATTTGATCTTATTTATTCTTTTACTTATTTGCTTTCTAGATTAGTTATTAGTTAAACCCCTATAATCCTTTACTTGTGTTTTTACTTTTTACAGTGCAAGAGACTAGATTCTTGAAGTGGCACCAATCCCTGTGGAGACGATATCTTTTATACTATAACTTGCGACGTGTATACTTGCACATTTGAGTAGCACTTATTACGCGCAACAAGTTTTTTTTGGCGCCGTTGTCGGGATTGGCAATAGCGACTTTGTTTTTATTTTCTTGCACTTTCTTTTTATTTTTCTTGTTTAAAATTCAAAGGGCTAACAAACTTTGGTTTTGCATTGGTATATGACAGGTATGCAGACCGACTTCACAGAATATCCCTTTGATCCGTAAATCGAACGAACCTTACAAAGACTTAGACGAAGGATAAGAGAAGCAATGGCAAATCAAGACGGCAATATGAATCAAGGTGTTCGGCGGGAGGAGGAGTGATTCTTGCACGAAACAGAACTATTCGAGACTATCTTAAAGAAGATCTTGATGGACTTAACCCGGGAGTTGTCGCACCTGAAATTGAAGCCGACCACTTTGAGTTGAAACCGGTAATGTTTAATATGATCAACACAATAGGTCAATTTTGGCTCAAAGAAGCGAAGATGCACGACAACATCTGAAATCTTTCCTTAAGATTTGCAACTCGTTCAAGATACACGGAGTCACCCCGATGTCTTACGATTAAGATTATTCCCTATTCACCGAGGGATAGGCGAAAGCATGGTTGAATAGCATTCTGCCGGATCTATAGCATCTTGGACTGATCTTTGTCGTGATTTCCTTGCTAGATTTAATCCTACAAATTTGGTGATAAGCTTCGTAATGACATTACTTCTTTTCGGCAGCGGATGATGAATCCATGTACGAGGCTTGGGGAGCGATATAGAGAACTTCTACACAAATGCCCCCTACACGGATTCCCGGTGTGGACTCAAGTAACAATGTTTTACAACGCCGTGAATACACCAACAAGGATGATGCTAGATGCCTCGGCAAATGGCATACTCCTAGATAAGTCGCCGGAGGAAGCAATGCAAATTTTAAACAGGCTGGCCAAGAATGACTATCAATTCCCATCTACTAGAAGAGGAGAAGTTAGACGCTAAGCCACAATACATGAACTAGGATCATCAGATTCAATTTCGGCACAATTGGCCACTTTAACCAAGATGGTCCAGAACATGCAAAAACCAAACAACACACATGAAGTCAAGGTAATGGATTCTTTTTGTGAGTTGTCTGGTGATAACCATAATTCCTCTAAATGTATGCAGAATCCGGAATCCAGCTTTTATGTGGGGAATTACAATCGGAGCAATAACGTGATGTCCAATACATACAATCCAGCTTGGAAAAGGCACCCAAATTTTTCATGGAGTAATCCCAACAATGCTCTAAACCAGAAAAATCAGAATGCAAAAGCATCGGGATTCCAGCAGAATATGCCACGGCAACAGATGCCGCAGCAACAACCGACAACATCTAGTTCTTTGGAAAATTCTCTAAATGCTTTTATGATGAAAACTGAATCTTATATGGTTGAGAATAGTAATTTCATAAAAAGAACTGATGCTTTTATTAACAGGACCGAGATGAGATTGCAAAACCAAGAGGCGACAATCAAATCATTGGAAAATCAAGTCGGACAGTTTGCTCAAAATCTGAATACTAAACCACAAAGAGGTTTACCTAGCGATACTGAAGTCGCAAGAGGAACTGGCCATGAGCAATGCAAGGCGATCACCACTAGAAGTGGCCAACAACTTAGAGAGGCTCGAACCTGCTCATCAAACAAAACTCCACAAAAAGATCAAGACGAACCTAGCGGCAAAGCCTCAGATGCTGAACCAGGAATTGCCGCGGCAACCGGCAATAAGCATGCCTCGACAACCGACAATAAAGATGCCTCTGCAACTTGCGATAAGCATGCCTCGGCAACCCCAGTTGATAATGCCTCGGCAACTCCAGATGTCCCGGCAATGCCGTCAATCAGGTTTCAAACCAATGAAAGGATCGAAGATATCCGACTTCCACCACCATTCCCACAAAGGTTGAAGCGACAAAAGCAAGAAAACCAATTCAAGAAGTTTCTTGATATCCTAAAGCAAGTCCACATCAACTTGCCACTGGTGGAAGCAATTGAACAAATGCCAAACTATGCCAAGTTTCTTAAAGACATTGTGTCCAAGAGAACAAGGCTAGGAGAGTTCGAAACAGTTGCCGCAACAGAGGGATGCATGGCAATGTTGCACAATCGTATGCCACCCAAGTTGAAGGATCCTGGAAGTTTCACAATACCCTGTTCCATTGGAAATCACTATATCGGGAAAGCACTATACGACCTTGGGGCTAGCATAAACTTGATGCCTAAATCGGTTTTCCAGAAACTAGGAATCGGGAAGGCAAGACCTACAACAGTTATGCTACAGCTAGCCGACAAATCCTATGTGCATCCAGAGGGAAAAATCGAGGACATACTGGTAAAAGTTGATAAATTTATTTTTCCCGCTGACTTTATTGTTTTGGATTGTGAAGCAGATGAGCATGCACCTATCATTCTCGGGAGACCATTCCTAGCAACAGGGAGAACCTTGATCGACATTGAAAAGGGAGAACTCACAATGAGGGTGAATGACCAGCAGGTCAAACTAAATGTGTTCCAAACACTAAGGCATGCCGATGATCCAGAAGAATGCCAACTACTTCATGCCACGGCAGAGTTTAACTTCGATGAGGAATTTAGTTGCCTCGGTAACTACATTGCCGATCAAGAGGAACCTGAGGAGTATGAAGAATCGGTCGATGAGGAACAACAAGAAGTGGCAAATTGGCTAGTCAATCGACCAGGTACATACTTTGAACCACTGGATTACTCAGGTAAGGAAGGTAAACTCGAAAAACCCTCTATTGAACAACCACCGATTCTTGAGTTGAAACAATTGCCAGAGCAACTAAAATATACATACTTAGGAACCGATAATACATTGCCTGTAATTATTTCTTCTAAGTTACAGCCTGAGCAGGAAAAGAAGCTGATCAAGATGTTGAATCTACACAAAAAAGCAATAGGGTGGACAATTGCCGACTTGAAGGGAATTAGCCCGGCAGTATGCATGCACAAGATCTTGTTGGAAGATGATCACAAACCTTCAATTGAGGCCCAGAGGAGACTGAATCATGCCATGAAAGGGGTTGTAATGAAAGAAATCATCAAGTGGCTTGACGCCGGCATTATATACCCTATCTTTGATAGTACGTGGGTAAGTCCGGTACAATGTGTACCGAAAAAGGGAGGTATAACAGTGGTAAGCAATGAAAATAATGAACTTATCCCAACCAGGACTGTGACCGGTTGGAGGGTTTGTATGGACTATCGGAAGCTAAACAAAGCCACTAGGAAAGATCACTTCCCATTACCCTTTATTGATCAAATGCTTGACCGTCTTGCAGGTAAACCCTTTTATTGTTTTCTTGATGGTTATTCAGGTTACAATCAGATTGCCATAGCACCAGAAGATCAAGAAAAGACAACCTTCACATGCCCATACGGTACTTATGCCTTCCGAAGGATACCGTTCGGATTGTGTAACGCCCCGGCAACCTTCCAAAGATGCATGATGGCGCTCTTTTCAGACATGGACGAAGACTTCCTTGAGATCTTCATGGATGATTTTTCGGTTTTTTGTAATGACTTCGACGGCTGTCTCGGCAATTCAGAGAGGGTGTTAGCAAGATGCGAAGAAACAGATTTAGTCCTCAATTGGGAGAAATGCCATTTATGGTAGATGAAGGAATAGTGCTCGACCACAAGATTTCATCCAAGGGAATTGAAGTAGACAAAGACAAGGTGGACGTGATCGAGAGATTACCCCCACCAAGTTCGGTTAAAGGAATTCGAAGTTTTCTCAGACATGCAGGTTTTTACAGGAGGTTCATTCATATTTTTTCTAAAATCACTAAACCCTTGTGTAATCTGCTTGAACAGGATAAAGTCTTCGATTTTGATGATTCTTGCACCCCAAGCATTTGAAACCCTAAAGAAAAAGCTTGCCTCGGCACCCATTGTCGTTCCACCAAATTGGACGCTACCTTTTGAGCTCATGTGTGATGCAAGTGATTTCGCGGTAGGAGCAGTCCTAGGCCAACGCACAGGTAAGACCTTCCATGTGATATACTACGCTAGTAAAACTATTAATAGTGCTCAAGTGAATTACACAACAACGGAGAAAGAGTTACTAGCTGTAGTTTTTGCATTTGACAAGATCCGATCCTATTTAATTGGTACAAAGGTAATTGTTCATACGGATCATTCAGCAATCAAATACTTATTTGCTAAAAAGGATGCTAAACCTCGTTTGATTCGTTGGATATTACTTTTACAAGAATTTGATATTGAAATTAAGGACAGGAAAGGAATAGAAAATCAAGTGGCCGATCACTTATCACGTCTGGAACGCAATAGGGAAGAGGACGCGGATCTTGAGATATGCGATGCATTCCCGGATGAACAAATTTTAGTTGCCTCGGCAACCCTAGACGCCTCGACAACCCTAGACGCCTCGGTAACCCTCGATGCCTCGGCAACCATTGATGCAAATGTCTCGACAACCCTCGACGCCTCGGCAACCATTGATGCAAACGCCTCGGCAACCCTTGACGCCGCAGCAGCCTTTGACGCGCACGCCTCGGCAATTTTGGGAGCAGTCGCCACGGCAGCACATGCATCGGTAATACCCTGGTACGCGGATTTAGTCAATTTCCTTGTTTGTGGTATTTTTCCTTATGGGATTACTCACCAAGGGAAGAAGCGGTTCCGCCATGATGCTAAGCATTACTTTAAGGACGAGCCTCTTTTGTTTAAACAATGTGCAGATCAGGTTATACGCCGATGTGTCCCTGAAGAAGAGCAACAGAATGTACTCCGGCAATGCCATTCTGCACCCTATGGAGGACATTTTGGAGGAACTCGTACCGCGGCCAAAGTTTTGCAATCCGGTTTGTATTGGCCAACATTGTACAAAGATGCCCAAGACTTTTACAAGCAATGTGATCGTTGCCAGAGGACGGGCAATATCTCTAGACGATATGAGATGCCGCTCCAAAACATCATCGAGGTGGAATTGTTCGATGTATGGGGGATCGATTTTATGGGACCTTTCCCATCTTCATTCGGCAACCTCTACATTCTACTTGCCGTCGACTACGTGTCTAAATGGGTTGAGGCAGCTGCAGTTCCCAACAACGATTCCAAGACCGTGCAAAGATTCTTGCAGAAAAACATATTTACACGGTTTGGGATGCCGAGAGCAATTATTAGTGACGAAGGCAAGCATTTTGACAACAACCTAATTGCCAAGATGTTGCAACGCTTCGGCATATCACACAAGATCGCCACGGCATATCACCCACAAACCAACGGGCAAGCAGAAATTTCCAACCGAGACTTGAAGGGAATACTCGAGAAAGTCGTAAATCTCTCAAGGAATGATTGGTCATTAAGACTAGATGACGCACTTTGGGCATATCGCACTGCATTCAAAACACCCTTAGGTATGTCCCCCTTCCGACTTGTCTATGGTAAAACATGTCATCTACCGGTGGAAATCGAGCACAAGGCGTACTGGGCAATCAAGACTGTGAATATGGATTGGGAAAGTGCCGGACAAAAGCGTTTGATGGATCTCAATGAGATAGAAGAATTTCGTGCACTCGCCTATAACAATGCAAGAATCTACAAGGAGAAAACAAAGCGATGGCATGACAAGAAACTGTTACCACGGCAATTCACGCCAGGGCAACTAGTTCTTCTATTCAATTCTCGGTTAAAACTTTTCCCGGGAAAGCTGAAATCAAGATGGCCGGGACCATTCGAAGTCATCAAACCATTCTCCCATGGTGCTGTGATAATCAAGTCCATCTCTGACAACCATGAATTCAAAGTTAATGGACAAAGATTGAAGCACTACAATGGTGCCCATGTGGAACGTAACAAGGAAGTGGTCAACTTAGGAGATGCATGAGCATGTTCTCCCTTTTGATATTTTTATTTTTATTTTTTATTATTTATTTTTATTTTTATTTTTCGATTAATTAGTTATTATATATTTTTGTCGATTTTTTTTATTTTTTTTCGATTATTAGTAGTTTTTAGGATAGATTTTTATTATTATTTAAGTTTAAGAATCCTATTACACATCTTTATTTATTTTCTTTATTAGTTTATCTTTAATTTTAATCCTTATTTGATTTGTTTTTGAATTGTAGGAAAGGAAGTTCAAGATAAAGAAGGAATTCTAAACCAAGTAGGAAAACATCTTCAACTAGGAAACTAATGGGCTGAATCTAAGGCTTATATAAAGCCTCCAATTCATCCTAACCAAAAACCCTTGTCGACAACTTCTACAAAACCCTAAACCCTTTTTCGTTTTTCCCTAATCCCACCCACCTATCTTTTCTATAAAACCCATCACCCTTAACCTATTCCTACTTTCTATCTTGCAACTTTTTAGTTTCTTTTCTTTACTCACAACCAAGATCATCCATGGCATCCAAGATTAAACTTTTAGTTCATCCAAGTTCCTCCAAAGAACCAAGATACAAGAAGTTTGCTACACCGGTGGTTCAAGAAAGATTTCAATCCAAGTTTGAAAGCTGGAAGATTCATGAAGAACAAGGCTTTGAATACTCTAACTCTCATCAAGATTTCGGCCTTGAACCATTCATCTTCGAGAGGATTGCACATCAGAAGTGGCAAATCTTTTGCCATCAACCGGAACCGGGTAACATCTCATGGGTAAGAGAATTCTATGCTCACTCACCTAACCCAGATAATCCTTATGTTTTTGTTCGTGACAAGGCCATACTTATAAGTCCCGAAAGCATCAACACCTTTTACGGACTTTACATTGAGAAGGACGAGCATCAAGCCTTCGTTGACCAAATCAATCCCAAGCAACTCGACAAGGTGCTTCAAGAACTCACTCAACCGGGAACTCATTGGAACGATAGTAAATACAAGGGCACGGTAAATCGCCTTCAGCTTAAACCCGAGGCAAAACTATGGAATAAGTTTGTTAAAACTTCTTTAATGCCCTCCACACACAATACTACCGTTGATATACCACGTCTTTTGCTCATACATTCTATTTTGCATAATCGCATCATTAACATTGGAAAAATTATTTGTGATGAGATTTTTGTATGCAGCTCAAAAGATAAGGGTTCTCTTTTCTTCCCTTGCTTAATTTCTAATCTTTGCAAGGAGATGCATGTCCCGAGTGAGTCCACCGATCCCAAGTCCGGTTGGAATCAAGCACTAATCCGAAAGCTAATGGGAGAGGCACCAGGAGATTCTTCAAGGCCTCCAATTGCCACGGCAACTCCTGCCGCCACGACAATCCCTAATGCCCAAGCACCTAACGCCAGGGCAAATCGGCCACCAACCCCGGGACACTTTGAAGCACTTTTGCACCCATTGGCAAGCCGCCTAAGGCAAATTGAAGATCGGAAACTAATGTTCATGCGGTACATGAAGGAGCACAACAATGCCATCACCCAAGTCATCCTAGAAAAGTACCCGGACAATCGTGTGTTGTTCCCAATCTTTCTCGCCAAGATCCTTGCCCCTTCAACCAATGAAGCAGTCGCCACGGCAACCTACATCATGCACGCACAAGATGATGCCACGGCAACCAACCCTGAAGATGCCACAGCAACCAAAGCTAAAGACATCCCGGCAACCACTGCAAAAGCCAAAGGTAAAGCACCTATGCCCGAATCAACTCCTACGGAATCATTTTCTGATTTTTCAGATTCAGACAAGTCCTCCATTGAACCAATAAAGACCGCACCAATTGAATCCTCCAACCGAAAAGCCATTGACATTGATGAAGACACAGACTAGAAGGAAACTAATCATCTACGATGATGAACTCTCGGAGTAAGTCCTCGAATGCATTTTTATTTTTATTTTTCGTTATTTTTATGCATGCATTGAGGACAATGCCTCACTCGAGTTTGGGGGGATTGTTATTAGTAGTTACCATGTTTAGTTACATTTATCTTAAAGTATTACATTTAGGATACATAAATTGCTTGCCATGTTGGAACAAGAATTGCTTAGATTTGATGAATATTCGATGATGACTTTGCCAATGCACGTAATTGATAGAATTTTTATTCTAGGATAACCATGGAAAAACTTAGAATTTTACTATGATGCTAAATTTGATGAAACACTGTTGTGGTTTGATTGATTTAAAGAATTCTAGTGAACATAGGTTGATAATTAACAAATTGGGAGATTAGAATAAAAATTGGATGAATGCTAGAGGTGCCCAAAATTGGCTCTAGCATGTGCTAAAAAAATTGATCACTAGAGGTGCCCAAAACTGGCTCTAGGATGTGTTAAAAAAAAGTTTAACTAGAGGTGCCCGAAACCGGCTCTAGTCGATTAAATTAACTTAATAAAACTAAAAACAAAACACTAGAGGTGCCCAATACTGGCTCTAGTTCAAACATGTTAAAAAAACCCAATGAAGTAATTTGAAAACCTCTTGTTTGCATAGAATCCGAAAAATCAACTTGCACACAACTCTGCACACACTCACAAGCATTATAGTTTGATTCCGAGTAACTCCTAAGTTTTTCGAAAAATAAAAAGCCAATCATACTGTGCCCCGGTTCAGAGAATTGAAATCAATTTCAAAGCTAAGTTTGTGAAAATTGAAGTCTTGGCAGGAAATTATGAGTTTGCATTGCTTGAGGACAAGCAATAGTTCAAGTTTGGGGGTGTGATAAGTGTTCAAAAGTACTATTTTTCTTACCCTTTTTACTCATATTATTGTTAGACTTAGGCTCATATTAGTTGCATAGTTAGCCATTCATGCATTAATCCATGTTTCCTTCAATCGTTGAGCTTGATTACATAACTTGGTAGTTTTTGTGGAAAAGATGCTGCTTTGGTGTGCTTTGTGTGTGTATGTGCAGGATCACTTGCCAAAGCAATGTCGAGCTAGTTGCCAGGGCAATGCATGAAGGAGACGCCGAGCTAGTTGCCAGGGTAATGCATGAAGGAGACGCCGAGCCAGTTGCCATGGCAATTTTCGACAAGAGTAAAGGTGATATGGTAGTCGAAATTGATGACTAGACAAGCCCAAGATGACGTGGAGCAAAGCCCAAACCCAAAGGAATTTGATTGCCATGCAGAGATTAAAGAAGAATTAAATTCCAAGAAGATAGGAGAAGTTCTAGTAGGAATACAATTATAATAAAGAATTATATTCTTTAAAGATAATTTAATTCCAACTTAAACTCCTCCTCAAAGAAGGACTTTGGCCTAGCCCTATAAATAGCAAGGAGATTTCGACAATCCAAAGGAGAGAGCAATAGGGAAATTTCGACAAGTCCAAGGAGGGCAAGAGGAGAGAATTTTCGACAAGCATCTAGGGGAAGGAGAATTTCGACAAGCCTCCTCCTTCATCCTTTTCTTTCTTGTTCGATTGGGTTCATGCTAGGGGTTATTTATCTTGTGTTTCTTTGGAACCTAGCCATGAACTAAATCTACTTGGCTATGGTTATTGTGTTTTGTGGTTGTGAGAAACTATTGGTTTTTGTTTAGGTAATAAGAGTTTGCACTTTTCTATTTCAAGGTTTATTCATTCTTGGTTCTTATTCTTGTTTGCGAGTGAATTGGGAGAGGATCTCGTGATTTCATCTATTTATCTAATATCGGGAGAGCTAGATTCAAGAAACGAATGAATATGATCTTTATTCAATCTATTGATGGTGAAGATTAATCCAGCTTAGGAATAAGTTAAGGATTTCAAAGGCTAAGAGGAGTGCAAGATTGGTTGTTGTTCACCCTTGATTCACGCAGGGATGTATTATCAAGGCATGCACAAGTAGCTAGAGTTTTGACTTAGGGATAAGAATAAACCATTGAAGAACGCTCTGTCGAACCTTGAAGATTGCTGCCCAGACACCCAAGTAGTAAAATATTTCCAAAAGAAAGAAAAGAAAAAGAAACCCTTGGTGAATAAAAAATGATTTTGGGCAGTAAAATTGACTAAGGGAGTTGAGGGATACTGGATGCAAACTACCCGCACTTCATGCACTCTTCATGACCTTAGGTTAGAGTTATATTTTTGCACTTAAAATTGTTGAGAGCTCTATTGGTATTACTATTGCTAGATAACTGATAAGAGAACTAGGGCTAGATTTTGCTTGCTAGCTTGTGTTACTAATCAGAATAATTTTGCTGAGGCATTGTATTTTATAGATTTTAGTTCTTTAGTTTTGCATTACTTGAGGACAAGCAATGAGCTAGGTTTGGGAGTATTTTAACTCCTCAAAGGATGTACTTTCTATGCATATATTACCATGATATTGCTTGACTTTAGGTATATATTACTATATTTTGCTAGTATTTTCATACATTTGCATCTAGGAGTTGAGGAATATATAGTTTTTATTGACAATGTGAATAGGTGCTTTCAAGTTGTGGTGTGCAGGATCGGCAGGATTTGAACAAGTGGATGCAAGACGAAAATGCCAAGCACGGATGGCAAAAGAAGGAAGGACGATGCCTAGAAAAATCGCAAAAAGTTAGAGCCAAGTCAGCCCTAATTCTATGATGCAAAGACGTCATTGCTGAAGATTTTGGCACCAGAAATTCAAGACTTAACCCTAACCCTAATTAGGGCCCAGCCTGCACCTATATAAAAAAGTTAAGAAGATGCCTCAAGGGAGGCGGGAGACGCGGGAAAAAGAGAAGAGAGCAACCAATAGTTCGACAGTGCGAATTGACTAAGGGAGTTTAGGGATACTAGATGCAAACTACCTGCACTTCATGCACTCTTCATGACCTTAGGTTAAAGTTATATTTCTGCACTTAAAATTTTTTAGAGCTCTATTGGCATTACTATTGCAAGATAACTGAGAACAGAACTAGGGCCAAATTTTACTTGCTAGCTTGTGTTACTAATAAGAATAATTTTTTCAAGGCACTGTATTATATAGATTTTAATTCTTTAGTTTTGTATTACTTGAGGACAAACAATGAGCTAGGTTTGGGGGTGTTAAATCCTCAAAAGATGTACTTTTATGCATATATTACCATGATATTGCTTGAATTTAGGTATATATTAGCATATTTTGCCAAGATTTTCATGCATATATTGCCCTGATATTGCTTGACTTTTTTAAGTGTTCTTTCTGGAGAATTGAGGCGAGACAAGGCGGAATTATTTGTGGAAATGAAGATCTATGTGCCAGAAAAAGGTGAAATGTGTATAGTTTCTTTGAAGTTCACTAGAAATAGAGGTTTCATTAAAGTTTACATATTTCTTTGTACTTGTTGACAATGATTTACTCTTTAGCTTGATTTTGAACTTGTTTTATATTGGATTTAAGTTCAATATATCTTTATTAGATTTCTGCATGTTTCAATTGTTGGATCTGAGCTTTGTTTGCAAGAGAATGTTTAGCATAATCACTAACATCGAGAGATGCAGTGACAGTTCAGATTAACAAGCCAATACAACGAGAGTTGGATGGGGATACAACGAGAGTTGATCCACTTGTTCGAGGATATGTAGTTTTTATGAACAATGAGAGTTGTGGTTGATCTACATATTTGAGTCACCGATTGAGAGTTGAATAAAGTCCAGTAAGCAAGTTTTTTATTTAAATTGTCAAATAATTCTTCGTATGTTGTTGACTTGTTGTACATAGTAATCTGCCAAGTTGAGTCGAGGAGATCCAGTTATTTATTTGATATCTCTTCTATCTTTGTTAATTTGTTTCTTTTTACTTTCACAATCGATCTTACAATCAATCCTTTTATTCTTTTTTATAGTCACAATTACACTCACAATCCTTTGATTTTCAGAATTGCTTGCAGCGACATAAGATTACAACTAAATACCTATCCTCGTGGGATCGATGTGTAACAAAATCTATTTGTTAACTATACTTGCACTGGCAGTGTATGCTTGCACAGTTCTGTGACGTTTATTCACCAATCAACTACTCCACAATAAATTCTTGCTCATACAATCGAGCCTCCAAGGACTCGCACTAAAATTACTGTTGGTCGAGTCAAATTAGACCATTACCGGTTGAGTCCAGCCCAATCTCCTTGATGAGATTGATGAGATATTGATGAACCTACCAACAACTTTTGAATCAAAGAATTCCTCAACATTTGCTACTATCATTGCTTTACAAGATGCCCCAGTATCTCGTGCACCAAAGGCCACTAAAGAGTTTGCACCTTCCGCGCCCAAAACTGGACTACGCATCAAGTAGAAGGCATGCATATCAGTACCTTTCTGCACCCATCAACTCCTAGTTAATTTTTTTTATTTCTTTTTGTTTTCTTTACATTGCATTTTTTTGCATCGAGTACAATGCTTCTCTCAAGTTTGGGGGACTATTGTCATATGTACATATTAGGTAAAATTTAGGAATTTTTTTTAAAAAAATTAAGAATGTAAATAGCTTAGTTAGTTTTTTCAGGTTTCCTTTGCTATGGTTCCATTGTGATAAAACTATTGTTACATTGATTGTGATATTCCTATGATGATTATCTATGCTTAATGTTTTGCAATGTGTTAAGATCTTTCATGTTTTGAGCCTAGGGTTAAAACCGATGTAATTTTTATCTCACATGTTGCATGCTTTCTAAAAACTTAAGAAGCCTTAGGAAAATTCTAGATCGACTCTTTGATGCCAAATAATAATTTGTTGAATGAACTGAATGCTTAATGTAGCAATAAATGGATTAACCTAAACTTCTAGAAAAAATAGAGAAAATAATGAAAATTAATTAAAAACTTGATGCCATAGGCAAACTGTTGAGGGACACTCTAATATGCTTTGCTAGCTTAGTAAACTAGGTGAGTTGTGTTTGATCTATTTAACTTTCTCTGATAGGAACATTAGTATTAGCATAAGAGTGAATGAAAGTCTTCACAGGATGACTCTGCTCGTAGGGCTCGGGGATGGGCGTTTTGCTCTACTTTATCTTCAGGCTTGAAGAGAAGCTGTGATAAGCTGAATCCCCAAGGATACAGTTTAATAAACTTAAAAGAATTAAGGGAGTAAAACATTGTGCTTAAAAGAAAAAGAAAAATGTTAGGCAAAAATATAGAGCAATCCTTAAATTTTTCTAAGGTCGTTAAGTGATGATTGCATGCCGCACATCATACACTGCACCATAGTAGAATTGATCCTAGGAACAAAACTGTGAGCTTTATTTTTTGCATGTCTATCTTTGATAATTTCTGAGGATTGAGTGATGTTGCATCATGTCTTGGAACTTTTGAAACCATAGCTTAGTTGGAACCTTGGAAACTATAGGTATTGTTCTTAGATTTAGTATGTTAGTTTGCATTGCTTGAGAACAAGCAACAGTTCTAGTTTGGGGGTATTTGATGACTGCATAGATAACCTATATTTAATGCCCTTTTTACTTAGCTTTTGCATGTGTTTAGGCCCATATAGTTGTATTTAAGAGTAGTTGCATTTAGTTATGGAGTTATGGTGCTTGAGCTTAATGTTTATCTATATTGGTGCTATTAATGGGAAATGTAGTGGTTTTTAGTGGTGTTTGTGCATGAAAGCATGGAGTGGAAGGAAGCAATGGAACGCTGGAGTAGTAAAATGTTTGGACGTTGGAGATGAATCTTTGACCCTTTTTACGATTAATTAAAGCGTTCACAATTCTCCTTTATAAGTCATTAATGACGTGGAAAGCAAAGATCCTCTTTGCTGGATCACATGACACTTTATTAAAAGCATATGACGAGATATTCTTTTATTGAGCAATTAATGACGTAGAAAAGCAAGATCCTCATTAAAATATTAGTTGCACTTTAGGGTTTTTAAAACCCTATGAGAGCCACCTCTACATAAAGACACCAAGGGCAATAATTAAAGTGGGTTGCACTTAACGCACAAACACACAGAGAAGCTTTATTTCGAGGAAACAGTCCCTTTGTCTACTACATCGGATAACCACCATTGTTGAAGGTCAAGAGGAGTCTCCCAACACCGAAAGCTATCGAGAGAAGCTTGAGGAGGTTGAAGTGCTGCAACATCAGTTCAAGGGCATGAAGAAGAAATCTTAGAATGCTTGGATTCTCTTTCTCTCTTTCTTTATTGACTATCATGCTTTATTATATTATTTTGATGAATGCTATTTACTCAGACATGAGCCAAATACTCATTGTTGGGTTTTATTTTTTTTAAGATACAATGTTTTAATTACTTGTTCAATGTTATAGCATATTTTTCTTTATCTATCATGTTCATCATTCTTCATGCTTAATTATTTTAAGAGCTATCAAGATAGGCCTTTTAATTAATGATCTGTGGCTTAATATCAAGAGAGTTAAGTTAGACAAACATTTTTAGTGGAACTTAAGCTGTTAACTTAGGTTCTAATTTGGCTTAGACATAAGTTTAGGATTTCAACGACTAATAAGGGGAACTTGAATAGATAATAGGTTTTCTAGGGTTTACGCAGACATGTATTGCCTTAGCTTCTTGTTATCAACTTCTAGGTATTGAGATAGTCTAGGAGTTCATTAGAAAGCCCTGTCGAATAGGTAAGGATATCAATTGGTTTATGCAGACATGTATCGCCAACTGTTATAGCATGCGAATGGTAATTAGCATAGTTTTTAGGCAATAAACCCAACATCCATTCTCATTACACATCTTTGCTACAACATCTACTTGTTCTCGATAATTGCTTCACTTTACTTTTATTTGCAATAGCATTTGTAACCCCCTTGACCCGGCCTAGCTGCCAAGATCGAATCAAAGATGTTACATTAGGTTTGCTGAAGCAAACCCGAACTGATAACCTAAACCGGTCCTTTTTTTTCCTTTGTATCTTGCATAGATGCTTATTTAACCCTAAGGTGTGACTTACTTCAGCGGAAGACAAATAAACATTAAATTTGCAAGACTTATCACTTTAAGGACCAAAACATAAATTCTAAAAATTAAAGGAGCAAATTACAAATTAATGTTACCAACCTTCACTTAGATTTATTACATACCTCTGTGTGAAATTGCATCCAAATTGGATCACAAGATCATCATTAATTGAGCATTACAAAACAGTGAACAATTTGCAAAGAAACCAGAATACTGCTGTAGCAGTCCTTTTCACGGGTATTCGCTAAAAGAGGGTTTCGAGGTGTTTGGGGGTCTTTTGGGTATTTAAAAATAATGTCTTTCGTGGGGTTTTAGAAAAAATCGTGTTTTATTTTAAAAATGGAGTCACCACCGGCCACTAAGGTAGGTCGGACACCATAAAACCAGAGATTTAAAAACTGTTGGGTTCGGGAGTCGGTTACGGATGGGGAAGGATTAGCACCCCCATACCGCCCAAAATTGGTACTTTTATAATTACCGCTTTATTAATATTAAACTTTCCAGATTAAAGTGATGATTAAACTAAAATTTGGCTATAAGTGCGAGTAAATTTTAAGGGCCCCGTTATTCGAGAATAAACCGATAGACCACCATCACTGCGCTTGATATTGGCCACGTTTACGCTCGAATAAAAGGGCACCACATTGACAAATAAAATTCCATTATGCAATCTTAGAAAACAATTTAAAAAAACATACATTCAAATTGACATGGGACTAAAATATAAAATCATGAATATCATAATATTAAGCAAAACCAATAAAATGCACGGACAAGAATGACATAACATATCATAATAAAAGACATAAGTATAAACAAAAACATACAAAACAAACATGCTTCAAAAATAACTAACTAACCATAGCATACTTAAACATATCAAATATTATCATAAAAACAAACGTATGACATACACATAAACATATCTCCTAAACTAACACATGACCTAAAAATACGAAAAGAACACGAGGACCTACATAACATACTTATATATAACACGATATTAACATATAATTAAAATTACCACACTACCAAATAATCTAAGATGCAAAATGAACGTAAAATACATGCTACAAAATACTAAATCATACTATGTACAAATAAACTAAAACATAATCACAAAAGCATGTGCATCAAAAAATTAATGAACATAATATATAAATAAAATAAAATATGCTTAAAAATGATATTTGAACAATAATAAAGAAACTGCAAAAGGACCAAAATGAAAAAAAATAGAAACAAAAGGTAGAAATAAAACAAAAACAAAAACAAAAGCCAATTTAAGGACTTAATTACAAAGCAGAGAAAACCTAGGAGGACTGGTATTTTCGCAGTCTTTGAAATAGCTTTCTCAGGTTTTAAAAGTGCTCTTCCTCAGTTCGGGATTTAGCGATCATATCATCCACGTATACTTCTATTTCTTTGTGCATCATATCATGGAAAAGAGTCACCATTGCTCTTTGATAAGTCTCTCTTGCATTCTTGAGTCCGAAGGGCATCACCTTGTAACAAATTGTGCCCCACATGGTTACAAATGTGGCCTTCTCCATGTCCTCTGCGTCCATATTTATTTGGTTGTATCTTGAAAAACCATCCATGAATGAGAACAATCAGTTTCCCACGGTATTGTCAACTAACGTGTCAATATGTGGCAAAGGGAAATTGTGTTTAGGGCTTGCTTGATTGAGATCCCTATAATCTACACACATGCAAACCTTTCCATCCTTCTTTGGCACCGGTACGATATTTGCAACCCATTGAGGGTATTTGGAAACTTCCAGAAAGCCAGCATCAAACTGCTTTTTCACCTCTTCTCTGATTTTTAACAGCATGTCAGTTCCCATTCTTCTTAGCTTTTGCTGGATTGGTTTGCATTCTGGCCTCGTTGGCAGCTTGTGCACCACTATGTCTGTGTTCAACCCTGGCATATCTTGATAAGTCCAAGCAAAGACGTCCTTGAACTCTTGGAGCAGGGCTAGCAGTTCGCGTCTGGTTTCTGAGGAAAATGTAGTCCCGATTTTCACTTCTTTTCTCTCCTCATCGGTTCCCAAGTTCACAACTTCTATTTCTTCTTGGTAGGGCATGATTTGCCTTTTTTTTTTGCCATCATCCTTACCAACTCCTCAGGAACATCACATTTTGCCTCATCGTCCTCCTCTTCAATTTTTGTCGAGATCTTGGGGTGCTCGAAATCTACTTCGGGATTGGATTTAGAATCATTCATACAGTTAATCATGGGGACCCTGCATGAAATGAGAACGAGTGTATTGGGAAGAGAATGATTTTAAATGAAGTGAACGAATATGAGTAAGAAATGAATGAATGAATGAAGTAAATGAAATGTTTGCCATTGAAGAAAACGAGGAAGACATTCTTTCATTGCAAACAAAAAGTTAACATAAATGCCCTATACAAAAGATCCCCATTGCCCATGGGCGAAAAGAAAAGGGTTAATTCGGAGCATTACTCTGATCTGGCCCTAAAGATTATAGGTAGATCAATGTAACTCTAGTTATTGAGAGTTTCCCCGGGACGGCAAGGGCGGATGCTGGTCAACACATTGCTGCCATTGTCATCTTCAGCTATCATGTTGATGGAAATTCCTTCAAGTGATTCATTTAACATCTCATTCTCGTTAAGTATGTCATTTTCTCGAATTGCTTCATGTACTCTCTGTTATGTATGGTCAATTCCTCCAAAGACAAAAATATCTTTTACATGAAGGAAAGACATCGGTCTCCATGAAATATCCTCTCCTTTGAGTCTAGCTTTCCTTTGTTCTTCTTTCCTTCTATATTCCTCTCTCTTCTGCTAAACACTTGATTTGTAGCCAAGCCCAAAACGATCTTTCTTGGTGATGACACTTCTGGGTTGTAGGCTTCATTGCAATCTCCTTCCTAGCCCTCTTCCTGTTTTGGCTCCTTGGCCCAAAGTTTCAGAGACGGTCATCTTGGTGCCGTTGGATAACTTGAGGCAAGGGATCCGACTACCGTCCCCAACAAATGTAGCATTTACAAGTTCCAATGCTCAGAACGAACATTCCACAGCATCTTCATCATTCTGGATGTAGGGGGCATCCGATGTTACTGAGGCGATGAATTCTTGCTCAGCTTCTACAGTGACCAACTTGCTTTTGATCACAAATTTCAATTTCTGATGGAGTGATGAGTGAACAGCTCCAGCAGAGCGAAACCATGGTCTTCCCAACAAGCAATTGTAGCTCGGCTTTATGTCCATTACCACGAAATCAATTGTGTACACTGTTGGCCCAATCAACAAAGGTACCTCAATTTTTCCACGTGCTCCTCTTTGAGTACCGTTAAAGGCTCTCACGGAGTTATGACGGGTTTTATGTGGGAATCATCTACTGGTAGTTTTTGCAGAGTCACCATCGGTAGTACGTTTAATGCCGAACCATTATCAATCAGTACTCTTGGCAAAACATACCCTTTGCAATGGGTGGTGATGTTTAGAGCTTTGGTGGACCCCATACCTCTTTCCGGGATCTCGCCATCGCTGAATGTTATGTAGTTGTATGCGGTGATATGCCCCACTATTTTGTCCAGGTTAGATACAGAAATGCGGCTGGGTACAAACGTTTGGTTCAGCGCCTTTAACAATGCATCCCGATGTTTTTTCGAACTCAAAAGCAACTCCAACACCGTAATCCTCGTTGGTTGTTTTCGCAGTTGTTCCACTACATTATATTCACTGTGCCTCAGAAACTTTAAAAATTCTTGTTCCTGAGCCTTAGTTACAGACTCATTAATCTTTGGAAGGGACTTCTCGCCAAATATCTTCGCAGGACCGGTTGATGTACCTTCCCCTTATCTTTTGTGGCTTCAGCAGATTTCAAAGCTTTCAAAGAGTAGCACCTGCCGCTCCTTGTGAAGTGGCCTACTCCGTTGACAATTTCATCTTTCTTTGTCTCATCATGTTTCTATATTAGCTCTTCTTCTACCATTTGTTCTTTCTCTTTACGAAGTTCTGACCTCTCTGGTATAGCTACGTTGGCGGCATAATTTTAAGGAGTTCGCCGTATGTCTTTGAATGAAAACGGGGCTAGTGCTGAGATGATGATTTTAGAGGCCACCTTTACAGCTTCTTCTTGGGATGAACTTGCTTTCTTTGGTCTGGAGGGGACGACAAAGGGTCTGTCTATTCCGTACTTGATGTTGGGGTTATCTGACGCGCATACATCCAACCCTTTTCTTCCTGCAACCTCCTCAAAGAACTCTATCTCTTTACTGTCCATCGGTTGTTGAACCAATCTCTTGAATTCTTCACATTGCTGGATGTCGTGCTCTCTGTCCTGGTGGAACTCGCAATAAGCTCTACATCCTTTCTACACCACTACCATGCCTCTGTCAATCAGGCGGGCCATACATAATTGTTGGAACACCCACTGTAAGGGAGACTTAATTTCTGACACATCTTCCTTAGCCTTCCTAGTAGAGTACTCCTCGATAGCATTTACTTTGCGGTTCCCGTGATTAGGCAACGAATTAGCGGCCACATTCGGTTCTTCAAACTTTAATACCCAGAATTAATCTGACTCTGCACAAGTTTCTTGAATGCGAGGCAATTTTCTATGTAGTGACCAAGGGCACCGCCATGATAATCGCAATGCGCGTTGGGATCATACCATAACGAAAATGGAGGTTTGAACGGAGTAACATAGTATGGGTAAACCAACTCAGCTTTGTACAACTGAGAATAAAGCTCGGTGTACGAAACTGGCAACGGAGTAAAGGTTCCTTTCTCTTGTTCCTTTCTTGGAGCTATTCCTTCTCTTTGGTTTGGATTCTGGACCTTCCCTGTTGATGCTTGCGGCTGGGAGACCGTAAAGTTCTTTGGGGCGTTGTAAGTGCTCGTAGTATTAACCTCATTCTCTCTCTTCTTGCTGTACTTTTGGGAGCTATCCCCGTTGTCAATCTTGCCAGTCTTAATTGCCAATTCAAGAGACTCCCCAGTCCTGATCAAATCGGAAAAGCTCTGAGTTGTATTATTGATAAGCCGATTGAATAGTGTTCCCTTCAGAGTACTCATGAATAGAGGCATAATCTCGTGCTTAGGAATTGGTGGCTGGATCTCAGCAGCCACCTCTGGGCGTATTGTCGCAGACTCTCGTTAGACTTTTGTCCCATGTTTTCCAACATGATCCTAATGGGGGTCATATCTGTCACATATTTGTACTGCTCAATGAACGCCTTTGAAAGATCTTTACAGGACTAGATATTTACACGGCTTAATTGAGTGTACCACCGGAGTGATGCTCCAGTCAGACTATCCTGGAAACAATGGATTAAAAGTTTTCCATCCTTGATGAAGGCTGCCATCTTTCGACAATACATGGTCACATGCGCGGAAGGGCATGAAGTTCCATCATACTTGTCAAATTCTGGGGTTTTGAATTTTGGTAGTAAAATAAGGTCAGATTCAGGCTCAGATCACTAGCCTCGTTCCCTAGTTCATTTGTGGCTTGCAGTGCTCTAATTTTTTCTTCCATGAGACGAAACTTGTCCTCGCATTTCTTTTCCACTTTCGTTCTAATTTTCTTGACCAAATTCAAATCTGGTACCTCTTCTTCGCCGATGCCTCTATATCAACCGGTTGATTTTTAGATGCCCCTGCCTGAAGACTAGCAAATATCCCAACAGGGTCAATGTATACTCTTCTTGCCAAACTTGGCGTCTTTGGTTGAACCTTGCTGTGAGATGCGATACCTTCTGGCTCCTGGGCGACTTCGTCTTTAACCTTTTCCATAGCTTTTTCCAACAATGCGGTTAACTCAGATAATATCACAGCTTCTGATTGAGCAATCTGGTCGCTGAGGCGCTATCTACCTTCACCGAAACATGTTTCCAAATCCTTCTGCCCTTTTTCTAAACCGACTGTTCTGACATCCATTAGTTTGTTTTAGAACCGAGTAAAATATGGATGTGGAATGGTTGTGGCTTATCTTTTAGTTTAACTGCCACAATATTTACACTATTAATATTATTGCGAAGAAAGATGAATGCATGTATAATGATGCAAATGCCATGGTGCAATGCAAGAATGTATGTAAATAAAGGCACTGATTTCGCTGGTAATCACCCTTTTGAACTACTTTCATGGGAATTAAAGGGTCCAGATTACAAAATAGTAAAGTAAAGTTCTACACATAAGCCCTAGCTCTAGCTCCTAACATCTCGATAGCCTTGAGCAGTTTGACGAACATAGGCGCTTCTTTCATGTCTGAGGTTATGAAAGGTTGCATAGCTTCGGCTTCTGCAGCTAAAACATTCACATGTCCCGCAACTCATCGTATCTCCACCATTATGGTCACGTAACATGTCAATTTCATGCTCCCTTTCTTGTAGTTCGATAAAACCATTCCTCCGATAATAGGTCTAAAAAGAGTGCTCCAACTCTGCTAGTCTCCCTTCTAACTCGACCTTCCGATCTTGGCTCTGATTCAGGCTTTGAACAGTGTTGTTGTACAAGTTTTGCATCTCTAGTAGTCTATTCCTACTCCCCATGAATTTCTTCTTCCAAACGGTAGTGTTCTCTTTTTCGTCGATGATTGCTTGCTTGCCTTTGTCGATCTCTTGCCTAGCCCTTTCTTTCTCTTGGTTAATGGCATCCCTAAAAGACCGCATTTCACTCTCGATGGCTAACTTGCAACTTTCTAACTCCTTCTCAATTACTTGTTTGCCTTTCTCTCGTTCTTCTTCAACTAAATGCATACCGTTCATCCTTTCCTTCTTCCCGGTTAGGAATTGGCTTCGGCTGGCATTCTGCACCTTTGCTTGAAGTTGGAGAGTATCTTTCTGATAAAGAGCATTCATTTCCCTCAGATCTGCATTCAGCTTCTTCAATTGCCTAATGGTCCCATCTCGTTCGTCGACATCCAAACTTACCTTGTAGAGCTCACTCATATGCTGAGTCTGTAAAGCCTCCATCTTCTTCTTAACCTCTTCGAGTTCATTTCACAAAATGTTAGCCTCAGACGGTACTATCCTCATATGCTCCTCAATTGACATGGTTGGTCCTTGGTCAGGTTCTGGAATCTTGCCGTTGATCCTTAGACGCCTCCAAAGATCATAATCTGGGATGAACATGCACTCGGTATCTCCTTCTACCCTTATCCGATAACAGTGATCCCAAGCTCTCATGATGGTCTGAACCTTCGCCCTGAATTTGCCCTTGAAAGGAAACTCACTTCGACTTAAACCGACAGTGACGGGAACAAACTGTCGCGATCCGAATTATCAGGACACCAAAAGCGGAGCACAAGCAATTCCACCATATAGCCCTAGCATCATTAGCAGTCATAATCGCCGCAGCTGTATAAGAAATAACTAACCATACCGAGCCAAGGAACTCTCCATACTATGTCTTCATCTTGAATGTTCCTAAAGATCTGGGTCCATTTCTTCTTGTTCAAGTCTTCTCACCATTCTTTCGCTAAGTATTCCTGCAAAGGTGAAAAGTCTCGGAATGATATTCTCAGAAAAACCCTCGTTGATGTTTTCCACATATGACTTTGAATCCAAACCTGTAGTAACTGCGCACACCCTCTAAAACGTCCCTCTTCATGATTCGACTTGCATTCAAAGAAATGAAAGTTTCAGTTAAGATTGTCGGTACTGGATTCGCCTTCCGTTTCATACGCTCAAATAGATCTAGGATGGCTACATCGATGTTTCCAAGGACCCTCGGAAAGATGACCAAACCATATATCCCTAAGGTGAATAAGTCCATCTTCTTCCCCTAATCTGGGTGCGCGGGTATGATGTCTCGGATACTCTCCCATGCAAAGTCTAGGTTGTCTCCTCGATTTTGAATCAGGCCGTTAACCCAATCATCACTCATCCTGCAAAAGTTTTGAGCTTCGAAGGGTAATTCTGGTTCCTTGGCGGCTTCGCATAGATCCAATCTTTCTGGACGTTTTTCTAATTAAGTAAGGATGTGTATTCCTCTACCGTAGGCATCATATCTTGGTCGTTGAAAGTGAAGCAGCAAAAAGCGGGATTCCAGAACTGGAAGATGGCTCGGAGTAAAGGCTGGTTGACTCGGACATACATCAACTGTTCTATGTCGCCGTAACTATCGAAGAATAAGTCTTGTAATCTTTGATCCCATCCTTCCCAATTCCTTGTAAGATCCCATAGGTCATTATGTTGGAGACTCACGTAAGTATACCCTGACACAATGCTCACTCGACAAACTATTACCTTGGGTCCTCTGATTGACTTCTGACCAATGTCTGACGGCTGAGTTGAGGTCATCCTTCTTAAGATACCTTTTTTCCATGATGAAAGATTTTCTGATAGGGCAAACCACTTTATCCATTACCTTTATGTAATTCAGATGCAATGATATATACAAAAAGCAAAACAAAAAAGAAAACAAGTCAGTACCAGATAAAATCAAGAAATACATAAATAAAGGGTAAGTTAAATAAGATAAACAAACAAAACAACCCTATTTACACCCTTTCTAAAACACTTAGGTTATCCGCATGGCTCTACAAAGGTGGGTTTTTATGTTCTCTATATGCAGTGTTGGTGCTAAGAGGTACCTGAATTATCCTTGTTGTCCCCTACTAAGGGTAGCAAGGCCCCTGATCATCACCCATTATAGGCTCTTTCAACCGGGTTCAATTCAGGGGGACCCATTCGCTTATGCCCATATGAAGGAACGATATCCTCACGAAGGCATAAGGTACTCGAGCGCCGAAGGTACTTTGATAGGCCTATACGGAGGAACGATATCCTCACGAAAGCATTAGCGTTTTCCCCCACTTAAAAGGACGGGTTTATATGCCAAATTTTAAATGCGTTCAAATAAACATGCAATTATAACCGAATTTTAATTTAATAGTCTCTTTAATCCAGAACTTCTGAGATTAATAAAGCGGTAATTATTTAAAAAGCTTGACTCTCTTTTATTTTTGAAAAACAAAAAATATCCCCAGCGGATTCGCCATCTGTAGCGATCATTTTTACGGGTGTTCAGAAAAAAAGGGTTTCGAGGTGTTTGAGGGTCTTTTGGTTATTTAAAAATAATGTCTTCCGTGGGGTTTTAGAAAAAAACTATGTTTTATTTTAAAAATGGAGTCGCCATCGGCCACTAAGGTAGGTCGGACACCATAAAACCGGAGATTTAAAAACTGTTGGGTTCAGGAGTCGGTTACGGATGGGGAAGGATTAGCACCCCCATACCGCCCAAAATTGGTACTTTAATAATTACCGCTTTTTTAATCTTAAACTTTCTAGATTAAAGTGACAATTAAATTAAAATTTGGCTATAAGTGCGAGTAAAAATTAAGGGCCCCGTTATTCGCGAATAAACCGATAGACCACCATTACTGCGCTTGATACTGGCCACGTTACGCTCGAATAAAAGGGCACTACATTGACAAATAACATTTCGTTATGCAATCTTAGAAAACAATTTAAAAAAACATACATTCACATTGACATGGTACTAAAATATAAAATCATGAATATCATAATATTAAACAAAAACAATAAAATGCACGAACAAGAATGACATAACATATCATAATAAAAGACATAAATATAAACAAAAACATACAAAAAAAACATGCTTCAAAAATAACTAACTAACCATAGCATACTTAAACATATCAAATATTATCATAAAAACAAACGTATGACATACACATAAACATATCTCCTAAACTAACACATGACCTAAAAATACGAAAAGAACACGAGGGACCTACATAACATACATATATATACCACGATATTAACATATAATTAAAATTACCACACTACCAAATAATCTAAGATGCAAAATGAACGTAAAATACATGCTACAAAATACTAAATCATACTATGTGCAAATAAACTAAAACATAATCACAAAAGCATGTGCATCAAAACATTAATGAACATAATATATAAACAAAATAAAATATACTTAAACATGATATTTTAACAATAATAAAGAAACTGCAAAAGGACCAAAATGAAAAAAAAAGAAACAAAAGGCAGAAATAAAAAAAAACAAAAGCCAATTTAAGGACTTAATTACAAAACAGAGGAAACCTAGGAGGACTAGACATGTAATAAGACCAAGGGGCAAGCTCGAAGTGAAAATGCTGAGAAGACGGAAGGACTTTGGAGGTAATTTTGCCATAAAGAAATGGTTACAGTTTAATTTAGGGACCAGATTGAAGGAGTTTAAAAAGAACGAGGGACCAAGCTTGCAATATACCCCAGGGGCAAGCTCAAATTGAAAATTGGGCTGGGACGGAGGGATTTATGACGCAATTGGACCATTTTCTTTTTATCTTCGACCTATAAAGCAAACTGATCAGCCCCCCTCTGTCTTTTTTTTCATTTTTTTCAACCCTAGAAAATAACTCTCTCATTCTCTCTTTTCCAGAAAACCTCCACCCCAAAAACCAAAACCTCCCCCGGCCGCCGTGATCAAATGATCTTAGGTAAAGCTCGGCCGCCTCGAGCCGTCCTAGATCTCTGCCTTCCAGCCACCAAAAACTCCCCAAAAGAAAAAGTTACCCCTCATTTTACCCTTCTTTTAAACCGAAAAGAACAAGGAACCAAATATTTCAAACCAAAAAATACTCCTCCCTTAACGGCTCACCATGCTAGTCTTGTCGTCGGCTAAAGAGGACACGAACCGACTCAGGTAAAAAGCATTCTGCTTTTTTTTATTTTTCATGCATGAAAAAAAGAAGGAGAAAAGATTACCCTTGGAACTTGAAAGTTTTTTTTATTTCTGGAAAACTGGTCACTTCGTTGTTATTGTTGTTGTTACAAATTTTTTGGGTTGGTTTACATATATCTGCTCTCTGATCTTGTTTTGGTAGAAATAGAGCATAAAATACATATATTTTTTTGATTTGGTCTGACAGATCTATTTTTTGGTGTTTTTCTGATATGTCTGGTGCGGTGGTTGGAGAGCCGGTGAAGGAAGCATGGCGGTGGTGTCTTCTCGGCTAGACGTGTTCTTTGCCGTTAGATCAGATTTGATCAAATGGCTAAGATTGCGTGAAGAACGGACGGCTCAGATGCAATCTTGGAAGGGTGGGGCTGTATGAGATGATGCCACGTGGCATCTGGGAAACCGAGGAGCCTCGCACGTGCGACACACGCGCTCGTAGGGAGCTGGACGGCTCGAGCGTGTACCATACGCGGTAACTGGATGGGTATCTTCTCTCAATCATGGTTGTTGGATTAAGATCTGATCCAACGGTCCGAGATCGACTGTGCACAAAAACAGAAGCAATTAGGGTTGTGGGTTAGGATTTTTTTAGCCGGTTTAGGCTTGGCCAGTTAAGCCTGTAACATTTAATTTTGGGTTTGTAATAGCATGGACTAGACTGTTAACATTATTTGGGTAATAATATTTTTTTGGATTTTATTTAAATTTAGCCCGTTACTAATAATAATGATAATAATAATACGTACGTACATACACACATATATGTATATTCGTTCTCATACATAATTAACGCAAATACGCACATTAATATATACATACAAACAATGGAAAGCTTACGTGACCACACATATGACACACACATACCATAATAATCATTAATACGTACACATATAATATAAATGCACCCACACATATCACACACATATTTTACGTACATATTAATCACGCGTGCATAATAAACATATAATATACAATAGGTATACATGCAATAGATAATTACACAATATTTTCAAACCAGATAAAAATGAGTGATTACAACTGCATGAAAATACTAGGATTAACTAACCTCGTACCAATACAGGCTTATACCTTATCGATACGAGTCCACGTGACATACACGTATCGGTATGTTTGGCCGAGTATCGATGCCCATTGCTATATTTCAAAAAAGAGGATTTCAGTACTTAAAACATGTACTGATACGGTACCCTACATATCGATCCCATTATAAACTTTCTCAAGGGCATACTGATACAGCAGGTACTCATATCGATACCCCTTTGTTATTTTCCCCACTTTAAGCTATATCAGATCTTGTATACCCACCCCAGAATACCCGTATCAGTACGAATGGGCTTGTAATGACCTCTTGGCCAAACATATGACACTTAGGCTCAATCTAACATGCTTCAAACATCTTACAAACATCATATAACTTGTTTAACATCATTTCCATAACCAACAAGACGTGCTAGGTAAACATTCAATCTATAGCAACCAATCAAGAGAACCTACAGGCATAGTCTCTACCCAAGCATACAATTCTCATCCTAAACCCACAATCAAACCATATAACCTCATACAAGTCCAAAATACCAAATAGAACATGTCCAAAACAAGGAGTAAGCAAACAACACTCCCAATTACAACTTGGTTACATTGCCCTTTATTACTACAAAGTCATTTATAAAACCATACATGAAGTAATTTGATTCTTGGATTTCTCCTTGCTTGCTTGCTACCCAGAAGCTTATTTCTCTGCAATGATGTGAAATAAGAGTATAAGCATATAATGCCTAGTGAGGGATGCTCTAAAAATACTCATCGTTGCTTTTGAAACCATTTGAGTCAAACCACAGTATGAACATCATGCTAAAACATCTCATGCCCTTTTTAACTTTCCAAAACATGCATATTAAACCATATGCAAAACATGTATCATGGATCTCATGCATAATCCCATATGCAAAACCTCAATTTAAGCCTTCACATGCTTATTCATCCAATAGCAAAGCTTAAAGAGCAAAGCATGTATAAATCATATTATACAAAACATAAATCCTCCATCATGATACATTAGTTCATATATTAGTATTAAAGTGACCCAAAAAACAAATCTTTCCTTTATCAAAACACATCGGATACACGAATTTCACAAGTGGTTCCTTAGACCACTTAAACATGCATTTAACCAGAGCAAACGGTACAATAAACCCCTCGACAGTTACAATGTATAATACCCACAGTGGGAGAAAATGCTACAATCACAACCCCTCGACCGCTGAGGTACCCATGGTGGAGAATACAGAACAATCACAACCCCTCGGCACACATGAGGCAACTTATTATAGTGCACTTAAAACCCTATGGCATGCCAACTATATCCGATAACATTTAATCATTGTCACTTTCCAATATATTCCATATTAAACATGATACCTCATTGTTTTTCATATGCATCGTTTAAACCAATTTTTAATGCAATAAACCATGCATTTCATATCATCGAAATACTTTTCATAAACCATTTACCATACTCAAATATCATCAATATACGATCATTTGCATCATAATAAAACATGTATATAACAGTAGGTATCAAATCATAAACATAGGCATGAGAAAATAAATTTTGCAAAATCAATATTGAGAGCGAAATCGTCTAATAATTACTTTCGAGCTTAGGCAAACATTTCAAGCTTAATCTAAACCCCCAAAATTCACTTTTAAACCTTTACAGAGCTGTAAATTTTGTTTCCACTCACCGACAACACAAAGCTTCACTTTTCAATGTGAAATTAGGCGTCCAACGCTTTCAAACCTTCATCAATCGTTGTAATATCGATCTTTCCTATTTTATTCACATAATAACATAGGATTAATGCATCACTATGCATCTAAAATCCCATCAATCTCAATCCTTAACATCACATCACCAAGCACCATAAACCTTCCAAAAATAATCGAAAACCAGTTCGATTCCAATCTAAACAAATCTTAGCCATAACCTAATGATTTGATCAACTTTACAACATCAAAAACCATCTAAAAACATCCATAACCCTACCTTATATCTCCGGAAACAACATAACACCACAAACATCTCAAAAACTAACTATTCACAACCTAGAAAATTAGCTATTTAACTTGTTTTGGGTTTCCTTTTATAAATCCTATTAACTACCATCAAAATACTCTTTAAACATGATCTAAACCAATCAAGATTGCAATGATTCCGATCAATAACTAAACTCAATAAATTTCCTAACAAAATTGGCATTAAATCATCAAATCTTGATTTAATCTTTAACACATAACGTAAATTGATTCCAAAGGATCAAGAACTTGGGAATTTCAATAAATAACCTTTTATTAGAGGAGAGATATGAAAATCATCTCCAATGGTAGACTCTTTCCTCAATTGGCTTGATTTTGATGAAATCTCCAAAGTAGAGGTAGAAAACCCAAAGTAGAACAAAGGAATTGATTCCTAAGATTTTAGAAAAAAAAAAGGTAGTTTGGTTACTGAGAATTTGAGAGAAAATATTGGGAGAAAAATAGTTACTTGAGAAAATGATTTGGCTAATTAAATCAAACCTCTTTTAATCTCTTTTATTAAATCCTTTTAAAACTATTTTAAAATAGCCAAATTAAGGGAAAAGTATGATAAAACCAATTGACTTAATAGCTCCCTAAAGATTCTAAGTTTTGACCCTTTTATGATTTAGTCACCAAAAATAGTTTTTAAACTTTACATTTTAGTCACTAGGACAAAATGTCCATAAATCAAACTTTATTTTATCAAATTGAATTTACCAAAACCCTCAAAATAATAATTAAATATTTTCCACCATTTTCCATATTTTATTTCATGTTAAAAAAATTTATTACGAATTAATTCCCTAAAATAGATCGAATCGACTAATTCGGTTTGCCCGAACCGTCTAACCTACCTAGCTAACTTCTAGGCCCAAATTTGGGGTGTTGCAGCATTAGTTTATAGTTTTATTCCTATCACCATACCATTATTATTTTACTAACTCTTAAGTGTGATTGCTTTGAGTTTATCATTCCAATCCATGGGGGTTTGACACTCTACTTATCACTTTATTACTTGTGTGACGGGTATATTTGCTCTAATTGTGTATACTATATTTCACGCATCATTGTGGTAATGCCATGATGTATGTTTATGAATTGTGGTAATATCATACTTGTTGCAATGTCATGTCATCTTCTCTTGCTACATGCTTATATTTATGATTTGCATGAAACATGGTAGAGTAGATGTGTATCCACTGAGCTTTATAAGCTCAACGTTTGGAATCGTTGTTTTCGTTCGTAGGTTTTTAGGTGGCTACGTTGCATTGAAATAGTACTTAGACTTGTCAGACAATGTATTCATATGACCCTTGATTTATGTCTGTAACTCTTATTTTGGATTTATTTGATCATGTAGAATGGTTTTAAATTATCATCTTTTAAATTGGAGCCTCATATAAATGATTTAACTCTTTTGTATTGTCATTTTCCAAAACATTGTTGGATTTATGGAAATGATATGATTTGGGCTAAATTTAGTCAGAAAATGTTGCTAATGGGTTGAGCTTGGAGCCCAAATGTGACATGGAGTTTAGGGCATTACATTTAGTGGTATCAGAGCCTAGGTTTAGCCAGTTATAAGAAAACCCCTGGGTAGTAGAGAGTCAAAAAGGGATGTCTAGTGAATATATGCCCATAAGTCGAAGTCGTACTCAGCTTAATTTGAATATTTGATGGTGTAACCTTATTTGTTTGCTTGTTTAGAAAGTAAATCATACCTAGAAGAGTACGTGATCAGGAGAAGAGTTTGGGCTCCCATGAGGGTAGTTATGATGAGGATTATGTTCCCGACACTAATGAGATTTAAGAAGACGAGAGAGGTCGAGGGGCCAATTACTTCTCCTTTCTTTATCGGGCCTTCTACCTTATTGTGAGGGTCATACCTAGGCCTTTGACTACCCCTTGTGAGGCACCGATTGAGAGGGTGCGACGTCATGGAGCAACGGATTTTCTTGGGGCAGGGTAAGACAATATGATTAAGGAAAATTAGTGGTTAAAGGATACCCATTGGATTATGCGACAGATACAGTTAGAACCCAAGGATAAGTTGACATGCGTTCGCTCTCTACTAAAGGAGAATACTAGAGAATGGTGGGAAATCATTGAGTTGGGGTGGTACCCTAACCGACCATCTTGGGTTGACTTCGTAGATGAGTTTGAGAAGAAGTATGTGGGTGAAGCCCACATTGATAGCTTGAAGGATCGGTTCACTCACCTAGTTCAAGGGAATAGGTCTGTCTTTGAATATTAGCAAGAGTTCCTACAGTTGAGTAGGTAAGCCCCAAAATTTGTTACTACAGAGAAGATGAGATACAAGAGAATCTGGAAAGGTTTGAGGAAGAAAATTCAGATGTACTTGACTGTTGATCCACCCAAGGTATTTTTAGACTTGACTATCAGTGACAAGTCTCTTGAGCAAGTTCAAGGGTTAACCTATAGCCAGGCTAGTGGGCAAGGAGGCTCGAGTGGAAAAAATCATACCCACTATAACTAGTCACAGTCTCACTCCTGAAGAAATAGGGGTCGTTAGAAACAGAATATAAAAGCTCCAAATCATTTTGCGAGAACGGATAGAAGGTCAGAGTCTGCTAGCCTAAGGAGGTTCAACTCATCTTCTTCGGTAATGAGTTCTGAAGGATCGGTAAAGGGGTCAGGTGCACCTGTTTGTGATTAGTGCATACGCAAACACCATGGGGAGTGCTATGGAAATATCAGAGTATGATATGGTTGTGGATCACTATACCATTTTGTGAGAGACTGTCCAGCGACAGCTGATGTCACCCTAGTATAAAACCAGATAACTTTGTTTACGGCTCAGAGGGGCCGAGACATTGCTAGGGGGAGCGAGTCACCTATTAGGACAACAGAATGGGGGCACTATCCAGTCTACTGCAAGGGCACCAACAAAGCAATATGCGGTCAAGGCCTAAGAGGACTGTGATGCTACAAACGTCATCTCATGTACTTTTACCTTGTTCTCTATTTCTATTGTTGCTTTAGTAGACTCGGGGTCTTCTCATTCTTATATTTGTAGTGGAATTATCTCATTAGTGGCCTACTGAAGACCTAAAGGTTAGGGTTCGAGTGACTAGTCTTTTAGGGTATGATGTTTTAGTAGGTAAGGTGTATCAGAGGTGCCCGATAGAGGTTTAGGGTTCGATATTTCCTGTAGATTGATGGTTCTACCCTTTCAAGAGTTTGATGCCATCTTGGGCATGGATTGGTTACTTGAGCATAATGCGAGTTTGGTTTGTAGGGCAAAGAGCCTTAAGCATCGAGATTTGGATAGGGCCAAGCTTGTGGTAAAAGGTGAGAGAAATCTTTGCCTTTCCAATAGTGTAAGCCTTAGCGGCACAAAAGATAACCCAACAAGATTGTAAGTCCATTTTGGCTTACGTGTTTGATACAAGTGTTGAGGGTCTGAGGCTCGGAGCCTTCAAATTATTAGACAGTTTGCCGATGTATTTCCGAAAGAGTTACCTGGACTATGTAATATCCCAATTTTTGGACTAGTGACAAAAATGTAATTTTTAAAAGTTTAGGGGGTGGAAGTGTAAACTTGGAAAAGTTTGGAGACTAAAGTGTAAATTTCCCAAATAAGTAATTTTATTTAGTATAAGAGTGAATCGGATCGAAATAAGTACCTTGATATCGATTTTAAGAATTAAAATGCGGTAAAAGGTACCGAATTTGGATTGAATAAAATTATTAAGCGTGCTCAGGCCAGGGAAACACTAGGATGGGTGACCTCCGGGAAGGTCCCATAAAAGCGTTTCTAATCGATATTTTGGATTAACCAGTAAAAGTAGAGAATATTCTTATGGATTATCGATAAAGGATCTTTAAGAGAAATGTTACTCTATGAGGATTTTCGATAATTATCGGAATAATAGACTAAGTTAGGAAAATTCAGTCTAAGTTCTGGGAAAGGAAGTTTTTATGAGATAATAGAGTTTATTTCCCGAATATGAAAATATGGAATTCTGGAATAAATCCGATAGTTCAGAAAAGGTAAAATTGCAGTAGAAGTATTTTACGAATATCGAGAGATCGGATCGAAATTTCAGAGGTTGTTCCATAAGCCATGGAAAAGTTATAAAATAATATTTAAGGAATAAGTGAGCTAAATTGGGTAGTTTCAAAGTTTGGTAAAAATCTGAGGAAAATTGAAATGGGAATTGAAGTTCAGTGACCAAAATGGAAATTTTGGAAGTTTTGTGGCCAAAGTATAAATTTTGGAAAAGTTTAGGGACCAAAGTGTAATTTTCAAAAGTTATGTATTTTAACCCCATAATTGAATAATTCACCCCCAAGAGTGACACTTTCTTGTTACCCGAATTTTTCATACGAGGCTTATGCTAGTGGCTATAAAGTTTTAAAGTTCAAAAGAAGAAAATTTGGAAATCGTATTGAGTGAAATTCGAATATTTGGATCGAGTAAATTCCATAAATAAAAATTTAAGATATTTTGGGACAAGGCCGATTAGATTGGAACCAATTTGGTTCAATTTGAATGGAATGGCAATTTTTAAGTCTTGTTGTAAATAAAGTCTAGTTGGAGGGCAAATTGGACATTTGCCATGGATGGAATTTTTGAAATATTTTGAAACTTTGAGGTCAATTTTGGAAGAAGATTTACACATGGATTAAATCATAGCAATTGATTTTTATGATATTGAATCATGATCATTAGATTAAAAGGGCAAATTAGTAATTTCACTTGTTAACTGAATTTAAAATTCATTTAATTTTATACATGTGGATTAAATAACTAAAAGATGAACAAAAGTTCATCTTCTTTCCTTAGTATTTCGAAAAGAAGAGAAAACTTTGGGAAAATATTCAAAAAATTTCCTAGCTCAAATTCAAGACATTTGATCAAGAATTCAAGCAAGGTTGTTTGAGGTAAAGTGATCTACTCTTCATTCTATACATTTTGATAGTAAAATTGTATGGAATTATGAAGTATTGGATTAGGGTTTAAAGAGAGAGAAATTAGGGTTTCATGGAATTTTGGTAGAATTGATGTAGTAGATGATGAATTAAGCTTAGTTTTGATAAAAACAAGCTTGGAATCAAGTTAATTTCATGTTGGAAGTTACAAACCCTAATTTTTGAAATTTAGGGATTTGTTAGGGGTTTGAGAATTGATGATGATATTGAAGGATTTAAGTTGTTTGAAACTTTATATTGATGTTAGAGACTAAATTTTGATGTTTGAAGATTAAATTCCTATTAGGCACCGATTCAAAATTTTATGGAATATTAGGGACTAAATTGTCAAAAGTTTATTTGATGATGGAAATGAATAGAAATTGTTATTTCAAGCTTGAATTGACAATTTAGGGTAAAATTGAAAATTTTGAAAAGTTTAGGGACCTATTCGGCATTTGAGGAAATTAAGGGGATGTTTTTAAAATTGTTGTTTTGAAGAAGGATTAAAGAATAATTGTTACAATTGTGATCAAATTAGCTTGAAATGATGAGAAATGACCATTTTGGCGAGAAATGGAAAATAGAAGATTATTTTGGAAATTTGTTGTTTTAATAGTGGCTTAGATGAAAATGAGCTAGAATTGAAGATTCAAGCATGTTATGAAAGTTGAAAGATTGAAATGACAAGAAAGGAAAAAATTTAAGGACCTTTTCAAAAAAAAGTATGGTGAAGGACTAAATTGAATAAAGATGAAAGTTGAAGGGAAATTTCAAGAATGTTAGAAAATAGATTAATGGTTTATTTGTACATGAATTTATGTACAAAAGTGAAGTAGTGACTAAAATGTCACTTTTATAAAGTTTGAGGACTAAAAGGTAATAGTCCAAATATTAGTAAATGATTATGGAAATTGTTCAAATTAGGCTTGAACAATTGTTTAATGTTCAAAATGGTCACTAAGGACTTAGGGACCAATTTGACAACTATGAAGAATATTGGGGAAATTTTCAAAAATTTTATATTTGAATATTTATGTTTAAGAATCAAGTTAGCAATGTTAAATTTAAGTTTAACGCAAAAGAAATGATAAATATGTTCGATTGGTCTTATACAGTTCTAAAAGAGATCGAAGGAGAACCAGTGATAAAAAGAAAGATAAGAACCTCGAGTAAGCTTAGTGAGACAAACTGTTACATGGCCCATGTGAGTGCATTTCCATATGCATGTTATGTTAAAAAGGGGAAGACTCATGATAAGTCGACCCAAATTTAAGAATGACATTTGCATTTTTAAAAATGATATGATGCATGACTCAACATGGCAAGCTCGACATAGTACAAGGTACGAACTACTGCTTGCATAAATGATGATGCATTATGTTTACATGAATAGTGATAAGATTAAAATGCAACAAGTAGACACCTTGAGTGTCGATAGCACTAAAGAGGTGCCAATATAAGGAACAAAGAGTGTCATTTATGAGGAGCAAAGAGTCCTCGAGTACGTACTCAATTTTAGATACTACGATATCAAATTAGAGGCTATAGAGTCCTAACGGACTTGCTTCGTATCAGGCACTGATCATGCCGCATTGAAATAGATACTTCGATATCGTAACAAGATGAATTGAAAAGGTTATGAATATGCAGATGATTGCATGATAAAAGCTTAACCATGAAAGAGCAAGTGCTATGCGGATGATCAAATGATAAAAGTATGATCATGACAGAACATATAATATGCAAATGACTGCATGATAAAAGCATAACCATGATAAAGCATGGGTTATGTAAATGATTACATGATAAAAGCATGATCATGATAGATTATATGTTATGAAAATGATTGCATAATAAAAACATGTCTATGATAGAGAAAATGTTATGCAATTGGATACATAATTCATATGATAGCATATTACATGATTTACATGAAAATGATAGTACATTATTCATATGACATATGGTACATGGTTTCCATGATAGAGATAATACATGATAGAAATGCTACATGATAGAGACGATACATGATATGATAACATTATGACATACTTGCCATGTTATAGAGAAAATGTGATGCACTTTTACATGACATGTTGTATTGCATCATTCTATATTTAAATAAATAAGTTTAACTACCTCACTAAGTTCATACTTAGCGTGTGTCTTATGTCACATGTAGGTTTCCTGGAAATCGTCTATCGAGGAGGAGCAGGAACTTGGAAAGAATCAAGTTACTACAGTAAGTTCAGTAAGTACATCTTTATAGTAATTTGATAGACTAGTGGGCATGTAAGTATTTTAAAGTGAAATTGTTTAAAGTATAAGTTTACAACGTAATTATATGCTTTCATGGATGAATAAGTCTAGAAATATGAATTTCTAATAGTAGTAAAATCTTCGATATGGTTAGAATGTTGTTTAACCCTAATCGCGTGGAAATTTAAAAAAACCAAGAAAATGGGTCTAGGCAGTTTCACCCTGAATAATATTTTTATTTCAGTAACTCAAATATGAATTTTATAAACCAATTCAGGGTTAAAACTAGCTACAATAGACTAACATAGTTTTTAATTCAAAATCGAGAAAGGGTTAAACTGCAATAATGAATTTTGGTATAAAAAATTTACAAGTCAAGATTTCTTTCAGTGACTCCGTAAAATATTTAATGTATATTCGGCTTACGAGTATACGTTAAGGGTGTTACAGACTACCTCTAGATCGTGAGTTAAAGTTTCGGATAGATGTGATGCTAGGTACGGCACTAGTGTCCATTTCCATGTATCGTATGGCACCAATAGAGTTGAGAGAATTAAAGAATCAGATTCAAGAGTTGTTAGAAAGGGGATTCATTCGACCAAACATCTCACATTGGGGTGTACCAGTCTTGTTTGTCAAGAAGAATGATGATTCAATGAAGATTTGAATTGACTACCGTCAGCTCAACAAGGTAATGATAAAGAACCGTTATCCCCTACCAAGGATAGATTATGAGTTTGACCAGTTGAAAGGTACTCGTGTGTTCTCAAATATTGATTTAAGGTCGAGTTACTACCAGTTAAAGGTGGTAAAAGAGGATGTTCAAAAAACTGCTTTCAAAACGCGGTACGGACATTATGAGTTTTTGGTAAAGCCTTTTGGGCTTACCAATGCACCTGCGGCTTTTATAGATCTTATGAATTAGATTTTTTAGTCTTACCTTGATTAATTTGTGTTGGTCTTCATAGATGATATCTTGGTTTATTTGAGCTCAGAGAAGAAACACGACTATCATCTCGTATTATCCTTTAGACCTTGAGGGAAAGAAAACTTTTTGCTAAGTTCAGTAGGTGTGAATTTTGTCTTTCCAAGGCAGCATTTTTGGGCCACATTATCGCAGCAGATGGAATCCATATTGATCTACAAAAGATTCATGCAATGGTAGAGTAGAAACCACTTAGGAATATCTTAGAGGTCCTTAGTTTCCTTGGACTTGCCAGATATTATTGTCATTTTTCAAGGGATTTTCCATCATAGCTGCACCTATGACCAAGTTGTTACAAAAAAGAGTTCCGTTTGAGTGAAACGAGAAAAGACAACAAAGTTTTGAAAAGTTAAAGGCTTATCTGATAGAAGTCAAGTATTAACACAACCCGAGTCGAGTAAGGATTATTTGGTCCTTAGTGATGCTTCTTTGAATGAGATTGGTTGTGTTCTCATACAAGAGGGTAAGGTAGTTGCTTACGCCTTGAGATAACTCAAGCCTCATGAAAGAAATTACCCCACGCACAATTTTAAGCTTGCGGTAATCATCTTCACGTTGAAGATTTAGAGGCATTACCTTTATAAAGAAAAATGCTACATCTACACCAATCACGAAAGTTTAAAGTATATCCTTACCCAAACTCAATTGAATTTGAGACAAAGACGATGGATATCATCCAGTAAAGCTAATGTGGTCGCTGATGCCCTAAGTCAGAAGTCTATGTCAGACTTGAGGGCGATGTTTGCCCATTTAAAGATGACCGAGGATGGCGGCTTGTTAGCCGAACATCGTGTGGAGCCTACCTTTGTGCAAGAAATCAAGAGAACGCAAGTGTTGGATGAAGAGTTAGTGGCAAAGATAGAGATGGTTTAGAGAGGTGAGACTTATGGTCTTGAAGTGCGAGATGGTGGGATCTTGTACTTCAAAGGTAGGTTATGTATTCTAGCTTTGGAAGATTTACGGGACCGTATCCTTTGAGAGGCGTATCGTAGTACGTTTGCCATATATCCAGACAGCAATAAGATGTATCAAGACATTCGCCTTTTTTATCGGTGGCCTAGTATGAAAATAGATGTGTCATAGTTCGTAAAAATGTGCTTAGCTTGTCAGCAAGTTAAGGTGGAACATTAGGTTCCTTCGGGTTTGCTTCAAACCATTTAGATTCCATAATAAAAGTGGGACCGAGTGACCATGGATTTTGTGGCGGGCTTATCGTTAACCCTAAAAAGGTATGATGCCATTTGGGTGATTGTGGATCATTTGACCAAGACGGCTCATTTCTTACCAGTGCACATAGACTTCACGCTTGAGAGGCTTGCACGGTTGTATATTCACGATGGCTACAACAAAAATTTTCAGTCAAGTATCAAGATGGCTTATTTCGAGGCTTTGTATTGGTGTAAGTGTAGAATACTGACATATTGGACGAAGCTCAATGAGAAGAGGATCATGGGATCCAATCCAATCAAGCAAACTGACGAAAAGGTCTATATCATCAAGGAAAGATTGCAAGCTACCTTTGACCATTAAAAAGCCTACGTAGATCAGAGGCGTAGAGACATTGAGTATGAGGTTAGAGACAAAGTGTTCCTTAAAGTGTCACCATAGAAAAAAAATTATCCGCTTTGGGCGGAATAGCAAGTTGAGCCTAAGGTTTATTGAACCATATAAGGTGTTAGAGAGGGTTGGACCCATGGCATACCGTTTAGCTTTGCCTCCAGAGATGGCACGCATTCATAATGCCTTCCATATTTCCATGTTGAGGCGATATCATTCTGATACATTACATGTTATCCCTCTTGAAGAGATTGGGATCAACACCGACTAGACCTATGAGTAAGAGCCAACGAGACCCTTGATAAGGGAGTTAAAGAAATTCGCAACAAGTGCATACCTTTGGTGAAGATTCTATGGAGGAACCACGGGGTTGAGGAAGCCATGTGGAAAGTCGAGGAGGATATGAGGCTGTTGTATCCATATTTATTCCCATCAGGTAAATTTTGAGAACAAAATTTTCTTTAAACGAAAGAGAGTTTAATGACCCAGATTTCAAAATCCGTGGGGTTGATTTATCCTGACCATTGGGCCATGTGTTTTGAGCCAAAGATTTGGGCCCTTGATGGCTCATGAAAGCCTTGGTGGACTTCCTTTGTGTTGTTGGGCTAAGGGCCTTGGTTGGGTAAGGGTTTAAGAGGATTATAGAGGGGGTAGAGGAGTAATTTCCCTCGTGAAAAAAAGGGGGAGATTTAGTTTAATGGCTGCAGTATTTGTAAGAGAATGAGATCATCTTTATCCCATTCATCCTCCATCTCTTTTTCTTCTTTACCTTTAAGGTTCAAAGACAAAGATCCAACATTTATCTTTTTTAGTATGGTTTTCGAAATTGTTGAGAGTGTTGTAGTCTTCATCCGAAGATCTACGAGTCAAGGTAAGAATGAAAGTTTTTGGTGGAGTTTGGAAAAATGAGAGTTTGGTGGGGGTTAAAGAAGAAGAACGAGAATAGAGGTCTTAACTCTATTTTCTGTTGTAGTTCTTTCTTTTATGTCTCCTGACCTTCTAGCTATCTTGTAAGCCGTTTTACAACATCTCTTTGTAGTGAAAGAGGTTGGAGAGCACTCTAAAGCTCAAGGAAAAGGGAGGGCTTGAGGCTGGTACAAGGAGGTTCTTTTCCAGTGTTTGGAAGAAGGTTAGCACACTTCCAACTCCTTTTGTTTCATGCACATCTTAAGGATGATGCTTTGTATGCTTGATTGATTATTTGTGTGTTGAATGCTATGATTTGGGTGTTAATGGTGAAACTCGGATTTTGTGTTAATAACTCATGAAAAGGTAGTAAACCACCCTAATAACTTCCATTGATTTGAACAATGAAGGGGGTACCGATACGGTGTTTAACCTGTATCGGTACGTCGTGTAAAGCGATATCGGTACTGGTTGACCTGTACCAGTACGCGAAGGTTGGATGAAATTCTAGTGAGCTCAACGTATGTGAGTACCGGTACCCAAAGGGTACCGCATCGATACGCGAGGACATGTATCGGTACCCACTGGCAATCTGCCCAAAATGTTGATTTTCACCTGGAAGGCTAAAACATTATATCGTTCAATCCAATAGACCCCTAATGGCCTAAAATGAGTTGTAAAACTGTAAAACCGACAAATCACCTTATACTCGAGCATAAAACTTAAGAACTCGATAAATGCCTTGTGTGACTTATATGTTGGTAGAAACCATAGGATTGTATGGTTTTGTGATGATCTTATCTGCCATGTGGGCACTTGTTTGGTGGGATCCGGATACCCAGTGAGAGTGTTGCAACGCCATGGTAAGTTATATTCTCGAATGTACGTTCCCAACGTTGTGTGGCCTCGGGTCTCATTCGAATGTACTCGATAGGGGATTTCAAGTATAAAGCGTATGTTTTCGATGTTGTATGACCCCATGTCTCGCTTGAGTGTACGTTCTCAATGTTGTATGGCCCCGGGTCTCACTCCAGGTTTGTGGATATGATTGTTGAGATGTTTTGATGCCATGATATATGTGTATGAATTCTTGTAATATCATACTTGTTGCAATTCCATGTCATCTTCTCTTGCTACATGTGTTTATGATTTGCATGAAACATGGCAGAGTAGAGGTGTATCCACTGAACTTTATGAGTTCAGCGTTCGGAATCGTTGTTTCCGTTCGCAGGTTTTTTATGTGGCTACGTTGCATTGAAAGAGCCCATCGGAGTAGGACTTTAGCTCATTGATGTGACAAGAATACAATATTTAGACTTGTCGGGCAATGTATTCATAGGACCCTTGATTTATGTCTGTAACTCTTATTTTGGATTTATTTGATCATGTCGAATGGTTTTAAATTATCTTGTTTTAAATTGGAGCTCCTATGTAAATGATTTAACTCTTTTGTATTGTCCTTTTCCAAAACATTGTTGGATTTATGGAAATGCTATGACTTGGATTAAATCTAGTTAAAAAAAAATTCTAATGGGTTGGGCTTGAAGCCCAAATATAACGTTTTAAGGATTTATAAGTGCCATCCCCGCTTTAAACAAAGTTTTAGGTTCTCTTCATCTTTTATATTCATGTATTATTCTATAAAGAATTACTACAAAATTGTTTAACAAAAATCGATAGTCTTGTACTTTGAACGGCTGAAAATAGTGTACATAAAAATGATAATTATGCTTAAAAATGTCCATTTTTTCATCGATAACCTTAAGCGTATAACATTGTCGTCAAAAAAATAACTGTAACAGAATCAATTCAAATAAAAGTATTTCAAAAGTCAAATTAAAAAAAATTATTGTCCGACTTAAACTAAAATATCTGACACACTAATAACGATGATCGTTCTTGAGATTTTGTGGTCGTAGGAAAAATCTAAATATTATGTCCCTATTAATAAGTATTGGAAAAAAAATAAATTTTAAAAGTAGTCTTCTAATAATAAGTATTAGCAAAAAAAATTGGTCTCTAGTAACAAGTATTTAAAAAAATAAATTTTAAGAGTATATCCCTGATAATAAATCATGGAAAAAAAATTAGGCTCTAATAACAAGTATTAGAAAATAAATTGGATCCTTAATAACAAATATTTAAAAATTTGAATTTTAGGAGTAGACCCCTTATAACAAATATTGTGAAAAAATAGACCCCTAATATTAAATTTTAAGAGTAGGTCCCTAATAACAGTTATTAGAAAATAATTTGGTCTCTAATAACAAATATTGAAAAAGAATAAATTTAAGAGTATATCTCTAAAAACAAATGTTAGAAAAAAAATTAAGTCTCTAATAACAAGTAATGAAAAAAAATTGGACCCCTAATAACAAATATTGAGAAAAAAATTAATAGGAAAGCTCTAATAACAAATATTGAGAAAAAAAATTAATGACATTCATTACTTAAGTTGGATTGCCACGTAATTATGAGTAGTAAAAGTGTTTTGAGTTTAAGATTTATAGTATCGCTGTATAATTGTCACCAAGCCTCACTTGTGTTCACTATTATTAGTCTCTATTATTGAACGGTTCCCTAATCTAACTTAAGAATTATTAGAACAAAAATTATTTATTTTTTTAGTATTTTTATCTATGATCTAACATTGAATAATTAAACCCTTAACACTAACTCTAAATTTTAAATCCTAAATCTTAAATTTAATTTTTTAGTGTTCAGACATAGATAATAGTAATAAAAATGGCAAAAAAATTCTATTCGAATTATCATATGGGCAAACACAAATAGAAATTATTTATCCCTTTTTAGTGCCCTATCTATACTCAATACTAAAAAATAGAGTTTAAGATTTAGAGTTTAAGTGTGCTTATTTTTTAGGATTTAAGAATTAGGTTTCGAGAGTAAAGATAATTATTTTAGTATTTGGAGCAACGCAGAGGGATGGCCATCGAAAGAACATCGCGAGAGCATCAGAAAGATCGAAAAGGAAAGAACTGGAGCTGAAAGTTCAAGCCAACGCAATTTCACCAGCGGAAAGCGAGACAAAGCTCTCCTCCAAGTCGAGAACCTGCAAAACAAAGACAAAAAGAGATCAGTCGAGACGAAACAGGGAAGAAAGGGAAAATGAAGAGGAAGAGACAGATCTCCTCTGCACACTCGCTTTTCAACCTCCACCAAGTAAAAGGGCTCGGGCAAGGGCCATTAACGCCAGAAAAGAGTCTTAACGAGCAAATCATCGAGATAAAACGAAGCACCCAAAAAACGAAAAGAAAATTAAAGCGGAAATCATTGAAGGGAAGGAGAAAGATAAAGAGAGAAGCAAAAGACAAAAATAGAACGGGGGATCAACTGTCGTTGCTAGCAGCGATTGGCTGCCATTAAATGCAACGGATTGAGATTAAGAGAGAAGGTCGAAATTTTTAAATTTAAGATTTTTTAGAAAGAGATGTAAGACAATTAATATTAAAATAAATATAATTGCGTAAAAAATTGCACGTGTATCAAATAATTTTTCATATCATATAGTATCTATTATATTTTCGTCTATTGTCTCCTGGACATTTGGGTTTAGGGTCTATGTCCATGGTGGGATTCTAATGGGCTTGTTAGGTCATCCCTCAGGCGGTCAATCCCCATGGAATGCCAGTGCTCACACTCCCTCATGTCTGAACATCCATTTTTTTTTTGTTTCTATGTTCTATGTGATTTTTAAGAAACACGGTAGAATTTCCAAAGCATTTGCAACTTTTTAAAATTATTCTAGTAAGTGGCGAGTTATAAATTTTAGTTATTAAAAAACATATATATTTTGATTAATATACATCTATTTGCATAGTTATGTCTATATTAAAGGCTATGAAGAAATAAAATTCGAATCTAAATATTTTAAAGTATATTTGGAGCTAATAGATGAGAAGTAAAAGTGTTAAAGTTTAGGATTTATAGTATCGCGGTATAATTGCCATTACAAGTCTCACTTGTCTTCACTATTATTAGTCCATATGATTGAACGGTTCCCTAACCTAACATAAGAATTATCATATGTTGTAATCAATCTCATATTAACCAGATCATTAAGTTTAAGTCAAAGCTCTCAGCTGCATTTCAACTTATGGTAGTATTAATTAACGTTTTAGTAGAAATCAATAAATAAATTTCTCGACTTTTCTCAAGCATGTTTTAGTCTTAATACAGATGATAGCGTTGACCAATTGGAGTGGAGTTTGATAAACATGTCTTCGAACGTTTTTTCACATATTGTTTTAGAAACCGCATGAATCTTAATTGAGGTTAGGGATGAGCGTTCGATCAAGTCGAGTCGAGTCAAAAAATTTCGAGTTATTCGAGTTGACGCGTCATATTTTACAACTCAAACTTTATTTAAAATTTTTTCGATTCGAGTCGAGTTTAAGAAATTCGAGTCGAGTCGAGTTTTCGAGTTCCTATAAAAATTTAATTGTAATTATTTATCATGTTATAGTACGTTTTGATTCCAATTTAAAGCACTTTCTCTAATCATATAAGATATGCATATATATATTTCTTCATATTTTTTCATATGTTGCAATATTTCTTCATATTTTTATATATCAGTATATATATATATATAATAAAAAATTGAGGAATTCATCTCGAACTTAAAAATAAATTTATTAATTACTAAAAGTTTCGAGTTATTCGAGTTTCAATTTTACAACTCAAACTTTATTTGAAATTTTTTCGAGTCGAGCCGAGTTTATGAAATTTTGAGTCGAGTATTTTCTCCTCGAGTCGAGTTATTCGATTTTTCGAATCGAGTTTTGCTCACCCCTAATCGAGAAGATGCTAAACAGCGTCAAGTTTTGGGTCCTACTCATTGCTTGTTGGGTGCTTCATCAAACTATGTGTCTGGGGAGTGCACAAGGTGGTGTAGGACGGAGGACTTACTTTATTACCTATGATAATTTTAGGCTTATATAACAAATAATTAAGTACTTAAAATATACAAACTTTTTTATTCATGTACCTAAAGTATTTTTGCTCAAAATAAGTATCTAAATTATACTTTTTGGTCAAAATAGGTATCTAAAGTATTTTTTGGTCAAAATATGTATCTAGAGTATTTCCTTGTCAAAATAGGTACCTAAAATATTTTTTTGTCAAAGTAGGTACCTAATGTATTTTTAAATCAATGCAACATGTCAACTTTTAGAAACCTAGATGAAAACAAATATATACGTTAGGGACCTATTTTGACCAAAATATATGATGAGTCTTTTAAATCGAATATATTTTCTTATTAATTCTCCCTTGTTATCAATTATTACTGCTGATTTGGTTATGTTTTGCTCATTTTCGGTGCAGGAATCTCTTTTCCAGAACCATCAACAAGAAGGGCGTGTTTTGTATTTTTTTTTTATTTATCCATCGTGGCTGAAGACAACGTGGGGTACAACATTTTCTGACGTGGCAGAATCTGGCGATCCAGTCAGCAACAATTTCTAAAAGGCAGTCTAGTCAGCACCTTCTGGAAGATAAATGGACGAAATTATCTTAGGAATTTGAGTTGGATTTAAATTATCTTAGGATTTTAATTTGAATTTATTTTTTTTTAAATAATATTATCTTAGGACAAATAATATTATCTTTAGGATATATTATCTTTTAGATATATTTTATATTATCTTCAAGATATATTATCTTTTAGATAATATTATCTTTAGGATTTATCTTTTTATTATATTTAGAATTTATCTTTCTTTAGGATTTATCTTTTTATTATCTTTAGGGTTTTTAGAAGACTATAAATACCCTTTTGGGGTAAAGCTTGAGATGTATTCTTTTCACTTTTCTTCTCATTAATAAAAGTTCTCTCGGGTTTTGTCTTTTATTTTTCTTTCAACTTTTCTTTTACTTTGTTTTCTAAAAATGCTAAGTGTGATTTTTATCATGCTTAGCTAAACTTTTTATTAGCCGATGGCCTTGCAATGACTCAATTCGTTTTGTGAGAATTGAAAAGTACTTAATATCTTCGGATATCATTCTCAATTTTCTGAAAACTTAGATAGGCAATCGGCCTTTCTTTTAAAAATCTTTACACTTTCATCTCAAAAAGTGCGCGTTAGTGTGAATGTTGTTCTGATTTACCGTTGGGAGGAAGAGCCGGCTGGTAGCAAATTCAACTTCCTGTGAACACACTTGACGACGGTCCGCTAAGGGAAATTGAGATTGGGTTTGATTCTCGTTGAGACAACATAACTCGAGTCAGGATTTTTCAGCGCTTAAACTGCTTTGGTGCTAACGACGATAGACGTTGTTAGTCCAACAAGGACTGAATTCTGGAGGTAGAGTTGGGAATATTGGCTTACTGGAGAGAGAAAAGTAAGTTACAAGGGTTGGGCCTTGCAGACTATAACGGACATTAATCCCGAAGTAAAATCTTTTTCGATGATCAAAACGAATTGAGGCGAAGCGAAGCTTGAGTATATATTTCTACCATCGTTATTTTTATCTATTTACTTTCATTTTTTATCACAAATTTTAGATTTATTTTTTTATATTACAAAACCCCTTTTATTAATTATCGTTTTTCTTTGGATCAGGATCAAAACAAGTGACATTGGAAATTCCTTAGTCCCTACGGATCGACCCTACTTCTCTTTACTACATTCCTATTTACTTTATTTTGAGAATTAGGCATAAATTATTTGACAATTACGACGCTTGTCAAATTGGCGTCATTGCTGGGGACTTCGACAAATTACTAATATTGTTTATTTTGATCTGTGACGAGGTCACTTCCGGGAAAACTAGTAGATTATGAACCCGAGACTGAAGCTCTTGCCCGAAGATTACACAGAGAGACCCTTAAGCGCAGAAGATTGAATCGAGACTTTTAACCGAAACCCGACTTTGAAAAACTTTCTTACACCGAGGTGTGATTTACTCTTAACGACGAAGGATCAAAACGAATGGTTGAGCAGACGATTCGAGAATTAGCCGCATGGCCTGACGAACAGCAACTGATGTGCATCACCTTTTTGAATGACAAAACACCATTTGAGTTAAAAAAGGCACTGATTCACCCCTTACCAACGTTTCATGGGATGTCAAACGAGAATCCACACAAATATCTTACGAAATTTCACATGGTTTGCTCTAGTATGAAGCTACAGGGAGTATTCGAGGACCAAATCAAACTTAGAGCTTTCCCTTTTTCCTTAGTCGATTTGGCCAAAGATTGGTTATTTTACTTACCATCAGGTTCAATCAATACATGGGCTGACATGTCACGATTGTTTCTTGACAAGTTCTTCCCTGCGACGAAGGTAAGTGAATTAAGGAGGAGCATCTTAGGAAATCGACAGAAGGATGGAGAGTCATTATACGACTACTGGGAACGATTTAAAAAGATTTGTGCCAGTTGTCCGTAACATGGCCTAATCGAACAGGCCCTACTCCAATACTTCTACGAAGGATTACTTTCAATGGAAATGAAGATGATCGAAGCAGCTAGTGGATGAGCTCTAGTAAATATGACTCTCATCGCGGCCAGAAACATCATTTCGACCATGGCCGCCAATGCACAATAGTTTTGACCAAGTGAACCCACTCGACGGGCTCACGAGATAATTACACTTTCTTTAGAGAAAAAAATTGATAATTTAACTAATGTGGTTCAATCTCTTATTTCAAGTAAAACAGGTTCAGCTAGACTATGTAGAATATACATGATGCTAGATCATCCTACAGATTTGTTGCCCGATGCTTCAAGGAGATACTACTACACAAGCAAATGTAGTGGGAATTTTTTTGGGACCTCCCTAAAGGCCATACAACCCTCAAGCCAACACCTATAATCTGGGGTGGAGGGACTATCCAAACTTAAACTATGGACCAAATCTCAAACCAAATCAAGCTTATCAACCACCTGCACCACAACAATATCAACCGCAAAAACCGTCGTTAGAGTCAATTATCGAGCGTTTGGCATTATCCCATAAAAAGTTTTAACTAAAGACTGAAGTACAGTTTCAAGAAATTGATAAACAGATGAGTCAACTTACGTTAGCAGTGAGTCGTTTAGAATCCAAAGGGAAATTACCATCTCAAACTAAGGCTAACCCATGAGAAAACGTTAGTGCAATCACCCTTTGGAGTGGCACTGTTGTCACACCACCAGTCCCAGAGGATGTTGCCGCAGAATCCCAAAAAAAAAAGATGAATCAAAATTTCAGAGGGAGAAAAAAGAAGTTGAGATCTTAGAAGAAAAAGAACGATAAATTGCAAACTCCCCTCACGCCATCTTCCTACGCCGTCCCACCTCCTTTTTCGGCAATATTAGTGAAGCGCCATAAGCAAGCCGATGAACAAGAAATTCTTGATGTATTTTGAAAAGTAGAGATAAACATCATTTCCTTGACGTGATTTAAAAAGTACGAGATGTGTCAGATTCTTGAAAGACCTTTGCACAACCAAAAAGAGACTTACCGACAATGAGAAGGTAAACTTGGGTGAAAACATATCAGCTGTTTTTCAACGTAGGCTTCCACCTAAGCTAAATGATCAATGTATGCTTGATATACCTTGTAAAATCGGTAAGGTAAGAATTAAACGTGCTATGTGTGATTTAGGTGCTTCCATAAATGTTATGCCGCTTTTCATTTATAATTCACTTAGTGTAGAGCCTTTAAAGAAAACAAGAGTGACAATCCACTCGCCGATAGATCCGTCATTTATCCCGAATGACTCATTGAGAACATACTGGTTAAGGTAAATGATTTAATTTTTTGATTAATTTCTATGTCATCGACATGAAAAATGACCGAACCAATTCTTCCTCTGAAATCCTTCTTGGCAGCCCCTTCCTAAGCACGGCACATACCGAAATTGACGTTAGGAGTGGCATTCTTACCATGGAATTTGACGGTGAGGTTGTTAAATTTAATGTTTACAAGGCGATGAAGTACCCAAATAATGTTGCAAATATTAGTTTCATTGATGTTTATGAGCCTTTGGTAGATGAGCTTGTTGTAACTAATTTATCCGATAATTTGTGTAGGGAATTTGAGGGTCACGGCAAAGAAATTAGGGAATTGGAAAATATTCCTTCTATTTATTCTGACTTGCGCCTAACTCATTCGAAAACTAAAATGTTACCTTGCATTTTGCAGGCACCAGATATTGAGTCGAAACCAATGTCGGAACATTTGAAGTACACGTTTTTGGGCAAAAATATATCTTCCTGGTGATTATTTCGAACAAGCTTTCAAATCTGGAAGAAATCCGAGAAAAAACTTACGTGAATACCCGAACCTATAAGAGAAAAAGAAAAGAACTCCATGATCATATAATTTCTCTTAAGGAAGTTCCCAGTTAGACAAAGCACAATAATTCGAGGAAGTATTTATCGCAGAACCTGTAGTCTGAATCAGGTCATCGAGCTAACGACGTTAAACAAAACGCTTTAATGGGAGGCAACCCATTTGTATTTTTGTTCACTTTATTTTTTTATTTTTCTATTTTTATTACGTTTTTATGTCATTTTTATTTTTCTTATAATTTTTAGGTACCCAAGTATTTTTTAGATCAAACTTAAATGGACTCGGATGCGGCATTTTTGATCAAATATAGCAAAAATTCGTCACATGGGCAGCAGAAGAATTGATAAGCTACGGGTGAGATTTTTCTAGAATCCTCATGCGCGCCGTTTTCATTTATGACGCAGCCGTACAACTCCATTTCCCCAAAACCTAGCCCTCATCTACCTGCTCCTTAAGCCACTCTCCATCACTTCCCACAACATGTCGACAGCAACTCTAAAACGCCACGCAAACCTACTGCAACAACAGCCTACCATCGCAAGCCGAGAATCTCGAACGAAACCGTTAAGGCCAACATTATGATGTCTCAGCCAAAGAACAGTTGCAGGGGTTCGTCTAGTTCAAAAACGAGGAACTCGTTCGGTTCGAAGCAGTCTGTCACCACTAGACACGGGGAGTATCTCTATTCCTTCTCTTGTACTTTAATTTTTATATTGGGATAACAAGCCTTAAATGAGGGTTAGAGTATTGGTTATATTTTCCCTTGCTTATTTTTTGTGCTTTGATTCTAGTATGCTTGGTTGAACTTGTGAAAATTTTCGTTGAAATCCTTCGCTTTGTTGAATATTTTGGAATGCCATTCTTGATTGAGAACACACTTTTGTTTGAATTAGGATATATATGATAAATGATGGCATGTTTAGAAATTTTCACGAAACCTTTTGTGATATTCCATGACTTTGTTGGTTGAGATGTGCTTAACTCAATGCATGTACACACTTCGGAAAGATTTGAGCCTTTGCGAGCATATTCTTTACATTCTTGCTCATATTCTTTGATTGAGTGTGTCGAGCCTGACATTGATGTTCTAGAACCTGTAATTGAATGCATGTCAAGATTACACAAGAATTTGATGCTTTAATATGATTTGGGCACTTAGGATTACCCACTTTTACCTATAAAATTGCCTACCCTTTCGTTTTCCCCTAGTTAGCTATTTTTTTGCCTTTTACCCTTTCCTTGTTTTCTCCACATTTTCAAACTTGAGCCTTTTATTTTGACTATCTTTTTCACCCTTGTTAGGACAAGAGAACAAGATTACCGTTGTATGATTCGTTCCCACACAAAAAAAGAAAAAGAGAAAAAACAGTTTGGATGAAAAATGGCAGTTCAAAAATAAAACTGCAGAAAAAAACAACAAAAAAATATAATCCGAACAAGAAAAGAAAAAAAAGAAAAAATTTTCCGTTTGAAGTTGCTGCATTCCTTGATTGCATTTCTTTTGTTTACTTTTGAGTTTATGTGAGATTGATTTAATTTATTATGTTTCTCTTATCTTGATTATTAGCCAAATTTTTGCCTTTCTCCTCACCTTTACCTAAGCCCCGTTACAACCCATTTAAAACCCTTTGATTATTGCATCTTGTTTTAACTAGTAGTGGAGATTTGATTTTCTTACAAGCTTATGGTAATGTCGTGTTCGGCTCCGACTTTGAGCGTACTTGAACCCGAAACACTTTGAGTGAATCGAGTGAATCATTGTGAGGTGTTGAGTTTGGTTGCGTTGAGATTGATGAATGAATGGATATCATGATTTTCCTTAAACTTTATTCTATTTATGCTTTACGATTGATTGTAATTTTGATTTGGATGATTGTTGTGGACTTGACTTGCATGAATTTCTGGGATATGAAGCGAGATGAAGGAGAGTAAGCAAATTTTTAAACTTGTTTAATTCCAGCATGCTTGAAGACAAGCATGAGATAAGTGAAAGGGAATTTAATGAGTGTTTTAAATTGAATATATTTTCTTGTTAATTCTTCCTTGTTATCAATTATTACAGGTGATTTTGTTCAGTTTTGAACATTTTCGTGCATGAATCTCTTTTCCAGAACCAGCAGCAAGAAGGGCGTGTTTTGCATTTTTTTATTTATCCACCGTGGTTGAAGACATGGGCACGACGTGGGGCACGACATTTTCTGACATGGCAGAATCTGACGATCCAGTCAACACCTTCTGGAAGATAAATGGACAAAATTATCTTAGGAATTTGAGTTGGATTTAAATATCTTAGGATTTTAATTTGAATTTATTTTTTTAAATAATATTATCTTTAGGACAAATAATATTATCTTAGGATATATTATCTTTTAGATATATTTTATATTATCTTCAGGATATATTATCTTTTAGATAATATTATCTTTAGAATTTATCTTTTTATTATATTTAGGATTTATCTTTCTTTAGAATTTATCTTTCTTTAGGATTTATCTTTTTATTATCTTTAGGGTTTTTAGAAGATTATAAATACCCGTTGGGGTAAATCTTGAGATGTATCTTTTTCACTTTTCTTCTTATTAATAAAAGTTTTCTCGGGTTTTGTCTTTTATTTTTCTTTCAATTTTTCTTTTACTTTTTTTACTTTGTTTTCTAAAAATGCTAAGTATGTTTTCTATCATGCTTAGCTAAACTTTTTATTAGTCGATGGCCTAGCGATGACTCAATTCGTTTTGTGAGAATTGAAAAGTACTTAATATCTTTGGATATCATTCTCAATTTTCTGAAAATTTAGATTGGTAATCGGCTTTTTTTTTAATCTTTACACTTTTTTCTCAAAAAGCGCTCGTCTTTGCAATATTTTGTTGTGTTGATGCACATGCACTCTTTTGCTACAAAGACGAGTGGTGATTGGTGAAGTCAGGTCATTTAAACATTGCAAGATACGTCATACTTCACTATGACCCAACTTCACCAATACCACTCGTCTTTGCAGCAAAACAGTAATTGTGCATCAGCATAATCAGCCTGTCGTCGTTAATGATTAATGAGCTTTAACGGTTTAGTTACTGTTTTGTAATAAAATCGAAAGTTTAATTGTCTTTGTGTAACTTTTGAAAGTTTAGTTACTAAATTTAATTTTTAAACAAAATTCAGTTACCATATTTGTTAATTACAGAAAGGGAAATAAAAGAGTCCCAACCGATCAAATTATTAAAGTGGTGTGATTGAATCACATATCAGAAAACTGAATCAAATGCGACTCTCCATTCTAAGCCCAGTCTGAGCTATAATGGAGGAAATGAAAGAGTGGAACAAGACTTTGGGGGGGCCAAATCAATGTACTAAATGGAGAGTCACATCCCCACATCACATGCAATGAGAGGGCAACTTTTGTAACACCAACACAACAATCTGATTAAAGGCAATATAGATATACAATACAACTACAGAGCTTATGTTATGCACTTTGCCATTTTGCTCCAACGCAAGAAAACAGAACATCTGTCACTTGCTGTTTTATTACCTAAAAGGAGACAATCATTGCTGTTTTACTTGTATCAATTCAAGACGGTCCGACCCTAATCATTTGTCTTCTTCCCATTGAGCTCTGAATTCTTTCCCTTGCGCGCCTTAGACTATCAAGAACTTCACCTACACTCTTGCTCACTATGTGTATCTCAGGGCCCGCCTTTGTTTCTGGGAGCGACAAAGGAACTAATGCCAATGAGTTATCCACATATTCATAGCCCTCCTCGTAATTCGCCATGTTTGTCTCCGTTGTTGAAGGCTCCAAGCTTGAAGAACTGATCGAATCGATGGTAAAAAGTGATTGATTCGACTTAATTATACAGTATATTACATGTAGGATAAATGCAGGAATCAGAGTGTGTACCTTGTATGGTCAATCTGAGGAACTTCATGGCTTGAACTTGACTCCTTTGTATCAGATTTGGTGTCTGGTGCATTTTCCTTCACATTTTCTGAGATTGCCGGGACTGTATTTGGAGACATTGAAGCAGATTCTTGAGGGTCTTTAGTACCTGAACTACTTGCAGATGAAACACTAGAAACTGTGGAGCTCTCACATGAGCTTAACAGGTCTGATTGGTCTAAACCAGGCAATATTTTGAGGGATTCAAGCTTTTTCTTCGACAATTTGAGCCTCTTCTCAGCTTTGTTCCTTAATTTGGTCTCTTCTTTGAGTTTGTTCTCAAGTTCCAGCAACTTGAGATTCAAGAACAACAAAAACCAAACAAAAGTTTTCAAATCTTTTCCTTTCAGAACAATGAAACATAATGGAATAATGGTGAAAACCCAGATTGATAGATTCAGAAACTGACCTTACTTTCCAAAAGATGAGCATCTTGTTTAGCAGCCTTGGATGCTTGTCTCTCAGCAAGAAGCCTTCCTCTCAAGCACTCCACAGTCCTCATACCTTCTTCTTTTCACTAAACAGAAGAAACCCACATTAGATTATGAATCAAGCAAAAGAACCCACCTTTATTTCATTTGCATTATACAAAAATCTTACCTTTGTTTCAGTAGCCAACAACAGATCAGAGTTCAGTCACTAGTATTTACTAAGCAATTTTGTACAAAAATGCCTAAAAAAGTAAGGTTTTGCCTGCTGTAAGCAATGGGGGTTCTCCTTCTGCTGCTGCTGCACTATTTTTCAAATTTTTGTTTTAATCTTTCTCCTTGGGAAGAATAATCTTTGCTGATGGCTCAAAACAAAAGACCCACGCTCAGGACTCGGCAGACAGAGTTGGAAATCCAAGGGCAAGGCTTAGAGTCTTTTATCATCATGTCCTCAGTTGGCTTTATTTATATATTCATCTACCAAACCAGAATATTTGGCTATTTATTATTTTTCACTGCCATAACTTTTTGGGTAAAATATACAAATAGTTACTAAGCCGTCCCGAAAATTATAAAATGGTCATTAAATTTTTAAAAGTTACATGATGGGCATTAAAGTTTAATTTTTTACAAAATGGTCATTGAGTCGTTAACTGAGTGACATGGAAGTTATGAAAATTTGTATAACAGAACATTCAATCCTCAATATTTACACATTTAATCGATTTAGACATCAATAATGATAGGGTAAGTTTGGACTGAATTGATTGAATCTATAAATATGGAGGATTAAATGTCTTATTATTCAAATTTTCGTAACTTTCACATCATTCATTTAACTACAGTTAACGGCATAGTGACCATTTTGTAACAAAAACTAAAATTTGATGCCTATTGTATAACTTTTGAAAGTTTAATGACCATTTTATATTTTTGGAATAGTTTAATGACTATTTGTGTACTTTACCGTAACTTTCTTTTATCATTATTCAAATTATTTTATATTTTCTTGTTTTTCTTAGGAGTAGCTTACACACACTTCCCATTTGGAGGTTTTCTATCATAACACGGAGTATAATGAAAAGGAAGGAGAAAATGCAATTAAAAGCCTATAATCCCCTGTATAGCTGTAGCAGCATTGTTCAAAAATCATTATTATAAAAATAATGTTGTGAATCGTAACTATACGGCAATAACTGTAGATTGCGGTTGCATTTAACGGGTAATGGTTAAGGACAGATCTTGACATCAAAATTTGACGGGGTTTATTTAAAAGTTTTTGAACATCTAAATTAAAATTTTTAAATATTTTAAAGGGTTCAATTTAAAATTTTCGAAAAAAATTGTAGTCTAACTAAAATTTTTATAAATATGAGAATTATTGAGATTTTTAAATTTTTTAAAAGGTTTAATTAAAAATATTTAAAATTTTAAATATAATACAAAAGTTTAAAAATTTTGGAAGAGTCAAATTAAAATATTTAAAAAAATTAAAAAACTATATCTGAAAATTTAAAATTTTTGGGAGAGCTAACAGTTACTTGCAACAATAACATGTTATTATTTCTGTTATTGTTCTGTTACGATAAAATTAAAAAATAATTTTTTTAAAAAAATTATTTAATTTTAAAATGTTACGATTGCAATACTTACGGTAATTATAATAATATTAGTTATGCCCATAACTTTAATTAACACAAACGACCGAAAACACAGTCTCAACCCAATTTAAATTCCTGAACATGAGAAGAAAGAAGAAGACAAGCTTAAGTTTTGTTTAGCACCGAAAGAACATATAAACGACGTGTGTAGCATTTAATGAATTCTTAGTACTACATGCAAAGCCAGGGGAAATTTAATTTCAAATTTTGAAATTACATATCACGGGGTTTAGCTGCATCTCTCACGTGATGTCCCTGAAATATCATTTTCAATATTTTCTAATTGGCTTAGTTAAAAAGAATGTTCAAATTATAATTTTTTATTTTAAGTGTTCAAAGTTTTTTTCTGATTAAAACAGGTGTTTGATATTTTATTTTGTATATTTTAAGTTTTATCCGTTAATTATAGTAAAAATTATTTAATGAATGTATGACACATGACATACTTTTTTTATTTTTTTTAATTTCCTTTTCTTCATAAACCTGAGATCCTCAAATGTTTAAATTCATCATTTGTCGTTGATGAGTCAACCACTACCACTCACTCTTTTTGTTGTTAAACTTTTACTATTAATTATCCTGCTTTTTCGTCGCTGACGAACGAGATGTCAATTAAACGTTGAACGGCGAACGTGAAATGAATTCCACAAGCGATGAATGAACGAAAGACATTTGAATTTTACGTTTCTTTCGGTGAGAGGAGAAAACTTAATTGTTGCGGCGACAACGACGACATAGTGTTCACGACGAGAGAAAATTAGGAGATTTAGAGTTTAAAAATTTGAGGTTAGTTTGAAAATGAGAGTTTTGAGAGTTCTCCAGAAATTAGTTTTTTGGTTTTTTTAAAAAATAAAAGAATTAAAAAACCAACTAGGTGTCAAACAATAACTAAATGATGATTTTTTTAAAAAAATAGACAATCTTAAAATATTAGCAGAATAAAACGTTAAACATCCAAAATATAAAAGATGAAAATGATAAACATTTATTTTGATCAAAAGAAACTTACAAGTTACAACACCTAAAGTAACAAAAAAAATATATAGTTCGAACATTTTTTCAATTAAGCCTTTCTAATTCTCCATTTCTTTGATTTTTTATTTCCTATGTTTGGGGTTTAATCATGAAAATTTGTACCCTTTCTTCCTTTTGTGTATATGAAGAAAAATTGTCTAAAATTCAACTTCAAAATTAATATTAATTATAAAATTAAATGTTAAATATTTTAGAACTCTACTCATGATTCAATCAATTCTTTTTAAAACTTTTTGGTATGGAGATGATGAATGAAAGTTGTTTGTAATCAAATTGTTCAGTTTATCATATAATTGAGAAGATAAGCAAAGCCATGGTATCATGAAATCATATGCCATTAATAATGATTAGGGCATGGAAAATTGTCTTGCATTTCACTCTACGAAACCCAGTTTTAGCATTCATCTCTACTTATTTCTTCCCTCTTTTTATAGTAGTATGTATGTATATTGGTCTAGTCACATTTTTTACCCTCAAATTTTCAGAGAAAAAAACGTCTTAATTCTGATTTTTTCCCACTTTTTTGACCATCAAATTTTTCTATTTTTTTATATTGTTGTTGAAAAAAGTATTTCATAATTTATTGTACTTTTATTTTTATTTTATGATTTATGATACTTGCTACAATAAAAATAAAAGTCGAAACTACCTGCATGTTGACTTTATATATGTACCTATGTCATTTCAGTCAATTTTATTAATTACTCTATTGATGTGACAATAACATCCTAGATCATGAAATAAAAATTTAATAAAATTATTTTTTTTTGTCAAATTCAACCAATTGATAGAAAATGCCCAGCATCAAACCGATTACGTTGAACCCAATTATTTTGATTTTTTTATCAATGTTGACGTCAGTCATTTTGATATTTTATGTAAAAATTAAAAAAAATAAGAAAAGCATTTAAAAACTATAAAATATTAAATATATAAGAACAAATATATAATGATATAGTTAAATTATTAAAAAATATGAAAACTTATAATATATATAAATTATTGAACTTAACAAGTGGTGTGAGTAGAAAAACGGATGATACTTATTCTAAGAGACTATAGTTTAATTAATTTATCTGTAAAGTATGTGTATATTATCAAAATATTTATAAACAGATATTATCTTATAATCAACTTTAAATTATTAAAAAATAATATATAAATTGTTAAAAATTAGGAAATTAAACACTGAAATAATTTTTAATGCATATAAATAACCGAATGCTACAACTTTAAGACTTAATTATTTATGCTTACCTAACCTATTTTCGCTTGTGATACATATAAATAGCCAAATGCCACAGCATTAAGCACACTCATTGTCTTGGATAAAAAAAAGAACACTCATTGTCATTTAGTGGGCCCCTTAGCTATATGTTGAGAATCATGCTTTGATTTCATTATAATAATTTTTAGTTTTTCCAGAAAATTTTTAATAAAATTACTTATTTGTCTTTATTTATATAATTAATTATTTTATATTTTTATAAATAATTTTTAAAATAAAAAAATTATTTACTTGAAAGAACTTTTTAATAACAAATTCAAACATTTAAATTTTAAACTAAACAAATTTAAAACATTGTTTAAAATTACTTCTCAAAAATACTTTTTAACTGCTTTTTCTCAATATAATGTCCAACTAGCCCTTTAATCATCTAATTAAATGGTTCAAACACTAGAGTTAGATCTCATGATTTAGGGTTATAAACAGTGATGGATCCATAAATTCAAGAATGAGATTTAAAATAAATTTTTTTAAATGGGTATGCATATTTTTATTTTTTCCCTATACATATTAAATTAACTTTTTTAAGAAAAAATTTAACACTAAAAAAATTTCCCCCCAAAAATAGAGGTACAATTGCCCCCATGGTAGCCATGTAGGTCCACCACTAGCTGCAAAATTATAATAAGAATACATGTTCAATACTTATTTTCTTCGTATTCAAATTTTTGCCTTATATATATGACAAAGACACTTGTAATATTTCAAAAATTAAAATTTAATCTTCATATTTTTTATTAAATAAAAAAAGTATTACATTCCTAAAATAAATGTTGAGATTCGAATTCATACGAAATATGACAATATGAATATCTTTAGCTACTAAGCTAATGAGTGGATCTCACAACCTTCGTCCTTTAACTTTAAAACAATGAGTTTATGTATTATTTTTTATTTAAAAATCTTGATCCATCCACTAACTTTTGTTAAATTTTGTCATTAACTACTAACCTAACATCTAAAAAAGCAAAATAACTTTTAGTCCACTACGTTTACAATTTTTTTATTAGTTTGACCATTAAAAACTGTAAACGTAGATGATTAAAAAAATTTATTGTTCAATTAATAATATTTTTGTATTTTTAAAATAGTCAAATTCATAAAATCTGTAAATTTAAGGGACTAAAAAAGTTATCTACCTTTTTATAACCTTCAGGTCGACAATTAATAATAAAACCGAACATAAATTAAGAGAATGGCCAAGATTTTCAAATAAAAGATAATATAAGAACTCTATATCACTAAAATAAAGTATGAAGACTAAATTTTAAAGTTTAGAATAATATTTGGACCTTAAAATTTTGAAACTGAAAATAATTAATGTGTTTTTTTAGGAATATTCTAGAATGAATGTCACACATTGACATACACCATTAATTTTAATGGGTAAAGTTAAAAAAATAGTTACTAAATTATTCCAAAAAATTATTTTGGTCACATAACTTTTAAATATTACAAAATACATATTTTATTTTAGATTTTGTTACAAAATATACGCTATGCGGTTAGCTTTTGTTAAGGGGTATCATGACATATTAAAATTAATAAAAAAATATCTTAGTTGGTCCCTAACTATAATTAAAATTGCATTTTAGTATTTTTAAAATATTTCTAAACAATAGTTTTAAAAGAAATTAAAATATATGAAAACTCACATTTTATTTTTAAAATTATAAATTTATGGTTTTTAAAATAGAATTAAAAATAGAAATTTCTGATTTTTATAATTTTAAAAATTGTCTAGATTTTAATTAGTTTGAAAGCAACGGTGAGATTTCCGAGCAGCATGGATGCAAACTCTTCGTCTGAGGCACTTGAGTTTTGGTCAAGTAATCCTTGCCTCCAACGCTATTTTTTTTGTTTAACCACTTATGTTCGACCTACTGGTCGACTAATTCAGATCGGATTTTGCATAGGTTTATTATAAGGGCGACCTTCTAATCCATTTTTTCTATTCACAATGACATGATTCGAATTTCTGACTTTACTTAAGAGATTTAATACTTTGTTCACTAGACCAATCGGTTGTTGGTTGCCTCTGACGCTAATCTGTTAAATAGCTCTGGACAATAATTTCTTGGCGCTGCATCTCCTACCTCTTATCTCAATGATTTCTCAACTCTCTTAAAGTATTTTATTTCACAAGATGGCGTTAAAACAAATCAATAATTTCATCTAAATATGAACTAAACACTGCTTAAATGAGCATTTAAGATGATAAACCAATATGATATACAAATCCTTGATGAGATTCAACACAAAAGCACCAGTTCCACCAGATGCAAAGTTTACCCCCATCTCTAAACTTATGCTTTCCAGGCTTAGAAATGTTTTTAAAAATAGATTGTGAATTTTTATATAAAATTGTTTACAAATATTTTAAAAAATATATCAAAAGTGACAATTTAATTACAGTTAAGGATCAAATGAGATACTTTCCGTTAATTTTAACATTTCACTTTATCCCCTTAACAACGGCTAATGTCGTAGTGTTTATTTTATAATAAAATTTAAAATTTAATGTCTATTTTATAATATTTAAGAGTTGAATGACCAAATGAATATTTCAAGATAGTCCATTAATAAAAGCTAATAGTTCATATTGATATATATATACTCACTCTAAAGTCATCATGTTTTTTATGTTTACACAAGCAAAAATGCCAAGAATCGGATAGCAAAACTTTATGGACATTTTTTTAGGGATAAAGCTAAAAAAATATCTCTATCGTTTGATTAAAGAGTTATTTTAGTCCTTATTTTTAAGTAATTTAACCCTCAATATTTTATTTTAGGTCAAAATGACCCCTCTGCAAATAAAAATTATTAGTCAACTAACGCTAAACAATTAGAAATGAATTGACAAAATGACACGTTAACATTTTATATAATTTTATAAAATTATTTTCTGATTGATGTGACATTTTTTTAAGTCAAAATATTTTTTTAATATGATAATGTTATGTCCGTATGTACTGTCATGTATGTTTGTCACGTTATTTCAAGTCATTTACCGTTAATTTACTAACGATTTTTATCCGCAGAATGACTATTTTAACCCAAAATAAAACGTTAAAAATTAAATTATTTCAAAAAAATAAAATAGAAATTACTTTAAGATTTTTTTTTCTTTATGCCTTTTTACTATCGTTTAACCTGCAATAACATTGGTGCAAACATTTTAGCTTGACTAAGCACTGCCCTAAAAACGGTAATATCAGAATCGGATCAGAATGCTTTATGACCAAAATGGATATAAATTGTTTCGAACCGATGTGAAACTAATTGAACCCGCTTAACGAACCCTTAGAATCAGGTTTAGGTTACTTTTGTGTTTTATTTGAATTTTGTTCAACTTTCGACCAACACAAATTTTGAGACAAGCAATCCAACAACATTGATTTAATGATTTTAGATTTGTTTTAATTAATAATAACATTTAGTTTTATTAAATAAAAAAATACAATAAAATTACAAGAAGAGTCTATAAAATTAGAGTAGAATAATTATATTAATCGAATATTTTTATTAAAACCATCAAAGTGTACAAATTAGTCGATAAAGAATAAAATAGAATCCTATAAAAAAAAGTAGAAACCTAGCTAAACAAATATCACTATCATCGAAAATGATAAACATGACCAACACTAACATAAAAATGCATATAATAATAATGATACATTGACAAACCGACTTTACTACACTCAATCTCGATCTATCTTTGGTGATTGCGAGCCAACTATCAATATGAGAGAACAATCCAATAATCTAAATTACGTGTAAATCAACAAAATAATCAAATAAATATCAACTGAAGAGACAACATCAAATCTAACCCAAAAAAGAGAGGAGAAAATGTACTACAAGAACAGGTGACACATGCTATAAGAGTAGACAATAACATCCACCGTTTTTATTTTCTAATGAGAATATTTAATGCACATAAACAAATGATTATAGAGATGGTAAAGAGAAAAGAAAAAGACTATAAGATGAAAAGAATATAATAAAAATTATGATGAAGTATGGATGAAAACTGCTTGATCAAAGGTGGATAACACCATTTTTTTTATGTATCAACTTAAGAGAAAAATTAGGAAGAAAAGAAATTGATTTTAGTTTATCATATGAATTATTTTAAAGAATGAAAAGATTTAGTAAAAAAGGCCCAATTGAAGTAGGGCTGGGCTAGTAACGCCAAGTTTGGACATGTTTTTAGTTTTGATAAGATCTATTAGGAAGTGGATTGGTTTATTTGGGTCTCCATGTGGCCCATCCATATAAAATAGGTCAGATTTTTTTCTTACCCAATGAAAGAAAGGAAAGGAACCTATCACTTAACTCGTAGCAGTGGCCGGAGGACCAGCTTCATATAATCAAACTAGCTTAGCCCATGTGCTTTCAACGTGAGATTTTTTTTTTCCGAATTCATGTTTGTTTTATAATTCATATTTGGGATTTTCGATTATCCTTTTCAATAATATAATGTTCAAAATTCGTATTTGCGTTTTATTCTTGTGATACAGTATGTCTTACCAATACACTTAATACTTGGTAAAAATTTAAAAAATAATGATTCTTTTTCTTTTGAACATAAAATAATGATTCTTTTAACAGAAGAAGGGTGTATAACCAAAACCAACTATTAGTTGGTGTAGTTAGATGGTGCATTAAGTCCTTAAACAAGATCAAAAGTTTAAATTTTGATATTGTAATGGAGTAAAGTGAGTTAATAAGGTTGCCCTCATAACGGACCCTTATAGTTAGGGCTGTAGTTGGGTCTGGGCAGGAGGGGCACCTCCTTTGGGCCTACAACTAAAAAGTCTAAATACTTGTTATGAGAGGTCCAATATACAAGCAAATTAATTTATTTTTGTATTCTCTTATTATTTTTTCAATACTTGTTATTAGAGGCTCAATTTACTAGAAAATTAATTTATTTTTTGTCTATTCTTAAAATTCAATTTTTTTCAATACTTGTTACTAGGGATCAATTTACAAATAAATTAATTTATTTTTGTCTACTCTTAAATTTTTTTAATACTTATTATTAGCATGCCAATTTACAAGCAAATTGATTTATTTTTGTCTACTCTTAAAATTTATTTTTTTAATACTTGTTATTAAGAACCGAATTTTTAGGTTCGCCTTTAGATCGCCAAAATTTCAGAAACGAGCATATCTGTAATACCCGTTCAAGATTAGGTGATCAATAATTTAAATACCGTTGATTATCGAAAAAAAGTATAATTTTTTCTAATAATGAAAAATCATGTGAATAACATTGGATAGTTTAATTTTTAATAAAAAGCAATGGGTATTTTTTATGTTTTTCAAGGTGTCCACTAGAGCGACTCCAATGACTAATAAATTAAATCAATTAATCCCTTTGACCATAATTGGCTGCTGAATCTATAGTTTTTTTGGATCAATTGGTGCAGCGCGTCATATCACAGTGTTGCCACTTTACATTTTCAGATCTTTTATTTAAATTTTCTTTTAAAATCCTAAATATTCTTAAAAAACTTATAAAAATTATAATATATATATATATTTATATAAAATCTGTAAATGTCACATGATTGAATTGTAGTGTATCATGTGGCAATAATATCTATAGAAAAACTTTCAAGATTTAATGGTCAAAATTGATCAAAGGGGTTAACTAATTTAATTTATTGGTCCAAAAACTTAATTAGATAAAAAAATTCAATTAAATTTTTTAAAAGTTCAAAACCTTCTTACACCTTTAAGCTTTAAAACTATCATATTTTCTCTCTCTCTCTTTGTTATCTACAGATTGTCACGGGCCGCCCATGACCGAGATGGCCGCACAACAAGGGGCCTATCCAAGCACAGCACGTGCTTCACTCGACCGATGGACCCAAGTCCACACCCTTCACGCACACCATGGGGCGGAGCCAAGCACTCTATGGTCTGCCCATGAGAAAGGGACCCGAAGGAGCACACTACACGTACCCAAGGGGGCCCAACAGCGCATACTCCATGTTGCCCACGCCATGGAGCCCGAGTCAGCACCCGTTGTACACACCTGGGGGCCCGAACAAGCCCCATATGAGTTACCCATGACCTTAGGGCCCGATTATGCGCCAGTATGCTACCGAGAAGGTTTAGGATGAGCAAATCGGGCCGATGCAAGCCCAATCTGCCCAAGAGACGAAGACTATGGAGAGGTGATCATCTTTTGACCAACACACGCGGAAAGATATCACCATTTGAGCCATACTTGGGGAAAGTATCCTTGCCACCTAAGTGTAAAATCTTTGAATGATTCTTGCCCCTTTGTAATTTAGGCAATATAGTATTTGAGTGATATAGTTGCCATAGTTAAGAGATAGCTATCTTGGGATTGATCCTCAGTCCTTGGATCAAACCCATCTAGATCGTTAGATTCAGGGAGGCTAGCCTATAAATAGAGGCCTTCACTCACCATTGTAATCCATTCCATGATTACTTTTCATTTCTTGAGTTCTGAGTAAAAGAGTTATATTTCTCTTCATCTTTCTCTTGTTCCTTGTTGCCTTGCCTTAGGTTTTCTCACAAAGATTCCTCCATTCTAAGTTCTAAGCATTATTGCTTAGTAATTTTGAAGGCTGGCTTAGTCTTCGACTAAGATCGTCAACTAAGGCCGTATGGATCAGCTAGTCAAACTCTAGCCCCGTGACAAGTGGTATCAGAGCCATTTTTCGCATCCAATCGAGTAGAGATGGCACAAGGAGGAAAGATTATTGTAGCAAAGATGAACGTGAAAGGTCCGAGCAATGTGCTTGAGGTTGAGGAGTCAGCTTTGAGAGTTGGAAATGAGATGCCATCAAACAACAAGCCTTTTTGGTTTGTCATGCCATGGGAGAGAAAGCCAATGAAGTGTTTCTATTGTGATGGACCATACTACATAAAATTTTGCCCGCATAGATTTATGCAGTCCGAGGAACAGGACAAGCCCGATAAGACTGAGGCTTTGAAGCTTGATTCTTTGTGCAAAGAGCCACCAATGGGTACGGTGGAAGAGGCATCAAACTTCGAGAAAGAAGTGTCGATGTGCGAGATGCTGCTAGAGGGTGACAAGTCTACAAAGCTGTGGGAGGATCATGGATCCGTGGATTAAAACCGTCAATTCCATAGAAGAGACAATTGTGGGAGTTACAAATAGAGTGGATCTTCGAATTGGAGATTGGTACGGTAAGACATCCATCATGGTAAAATCTTGTGATTCTCATGAAATTATTATTGGTTTATCTTTCCTAGAACGGATTAATGCACTTGTCTTACCAAAAGCTGATGTTTTATACATCTTAGATTCACACAAACAAGGCATTGAACCGTAGAGCCATGATGAGGGCAAGAAGACTGTAGCGATGTCCCTCTTGCTAAAAAAACGAGTTTTATCTATTGTTTTCTTTTGAAAATAATGTCTTCCGTGAGATTTTAGAAAAACCGTATTTTATTTAAAAATGGAGTCACCACCGGCCACTTAAGGTGGACCGGACACCGTGAAAACCAGAGATTTCAAAATGTCGGGTTCGAGAGTCGGTTACGGATGGGGAAAGATTAGCACCCCTACACTGCCCAAAATTGGTACTTTAACAATTACCGCTTTATTAATATTAAACTTTCCGAATTAAAGTGACGATTAAATTAAAATTTGGTTATAAGTGCGAGTAAATTTTAAAAGCCCCCATTATCCGAGAGTAAACACCCAACCACCATCACTACGCCTGATACTGGCCCCGTTTACGCTCGGATAAAAGGGCACCGCATTGACAAAATATATCCGAAATGCAATCTTAGAAAACAAATATTAACATTTATATTGACATGGCATAAACACATAAATATTATAATATTATATAAAAGATAATAATAAACTACATGAATAAAAAAAACATGGTCAATCATAATATAAAAAAACAAAACATGAACGAGAAAAACGAGCTTCCAAAACTAAAATAATTAATTCTAACATGCTTAAACACATTAAGACACCAATATAATATACATGACATGCATGAAATGTAATGCTAAACTAACATAACAACATGTTAACATAAAAAAAACTAATACTTGATTTCTATCATATAACATAATTTACACCCACAACCTAACATGACATTTAAACATGATAAATAATACCACACTAACATATAACCTAAAAACAAAGCACTTAACAAAGCTAATACTTACTTATCATGATCAAACAAGGCTAAACAAATAATGAACAAGGCTAAACAAATAATGATGCACATAAAAGAAAATATGCATGAATAAATAAGACCAAAGCAACTCATATATAAAAAACAAAATATATAAAAAAACACAATTAAACATGCCATTAACTAATATATATCATAATGTACAAAATGAACAAACAAGGAAATCATGCTAACATGGATACGAACATATGAATTAAATTAACCATAACAAAAAAGACAAAAAAATAAGAACACATAAATTAAAACCCAAAACATAATATCACAAATATGAAAACATACTAAGACGATGCAAACATGCTAAAAGGAAGTAAATGACATGAATATTTAAAAAATAAAAAGGGACTAAAATGAACAACATGTAAGGTGCAAATGCAAACAACTAGAAGTAAAGGACTAAAAATAAAAAAACATGATTATAAAAACGACAGTGACCAAATTGAATAAAAACAAAATAAAAGTGCAACATTAACATAAAAACGAAAAAGGAAGCGGGAACACATGGCATGGACTGATGAGGTAATTAGACTGTATGCAGAAATAAAGGCGGGGTGAATCTTGGGGGACCTGGGAGGCAATTTTCCCAATTTTGTGAAGCATGGACACCAAACTGTGTCGTTTTTTAGTCAACCGGTTAAACAAGGATATAGGATTCCTGTTATTTCGAATATGAACATAAAAAACCTAAAAAACATTTCCCTCAGCCCTTTTCTCTCCAACCCCGAGCGGCGACCATCCATGTTTACCGTTCATCGGTCCTAAAGCCTTCCGACGATGGTCACGACAACCTTGGTGAGGAGCCGAGCTTTGATGGTGAAGGTAAACTTCGAAACCTCATTGTTTTATTTTCGAAATGAGATTAAAACCAAAAAATGGTTTAATTTTTTAAAAAAAAAACGGTTTTGATATTCAGTTCAAAGAAAGAAAAGAAAGAGATAGACATTTAGATATGAAATTTTGATTTTGAACTTATTAAAACCTTACATTTTTTATCTGAAATCCCTCACAAAATTCATTTTTTCTGATCTCCCAGCCTTTTTTCTGATTTTTTGAATTGAAAAAGCCCCATATACTCTCTTTACATTTGTTTTGGTTTTATAACCCATCTAACAATAACCACCCCCTCTTTTTTTAATATGCATATCTGGATGATGATGCAAGACCAAATTTTCAGGGTATGGGTATGATGATAGGTAGGTCGGTTAGATTAGTTGATAGAGGGTTAGGATTTAAGGTTTGTTGGATTATTATATTTTTTAAGGTTTCATGATTCAAACTTGGGGTTCGGTGGTTACCAGAGATGGTGGCCGGAACGTGAGCGGAGCGGCGGCAAGGCTAACGGTGACAGCTAGGGTTTTTAAGGGTTTGTTATTAGGGTTTTGATTCGGGTCAGGTTTTGTCATGGATATGGGTATTGGGTTATTGGTTTAACTTGGGTCTGGGTTGTAAAACGGGTTTGGGTTACCAGATAAAACGGGTTATTACAAAGACCAAGGCATTGTCAACAATCTATTCCTACGAAGGAGTACACGAGATAAAGATATCCAATAATGATGAGACCATGGTAGAGTCTATGTAAGTCCCTGAGGCAACGGGACAAGTCCTTGAAGAGTTCAAGGACGTGAAGCCGTTTGAGATCTATACCAGTGCATCCGATGTTGCCATCGAAGGAGTCCTCATGCGAGAAGGAACTCTGATTTCTTATGAGAGCCAAAAGCTCAATAAGTTCGAAGAGAGATACTCGGTTCATGAGAAGGAAGTGACTGCGGTTGTGCACTGTTTGCACATATGAAGACATCAATTACTTGGGTCCAGGTTTGTCGTTTATACCGAGAATATTTCAAATAATTATTTTCTAACCCAAGAATATTTATCTCACAAGCAGATTCGTTGGCAAGAAATTCTTGCAAAATTTGACTTTTCCTTAGAGTGCAAACCAAGAAAGGTGAACTCTATAACCAATGCCTCAAGCCGAAGGTACAATATGGAGCGTGCTAATCATCCACGGAGGAGTGAGGTGAATTGTGAGATCGAGCACTATTTGAGTGTTGTGCCACCACCCAAAGCTCAACATCGAATAACATCATCTGAGTTTGGTGAAGTGGATCAAGCAAAGAAGGGCAAGCCTGAGATGCTGCTAGGTTACACCAAATCTACCGAGTCCAATAGTGAAGCATTAAACTTTGCCATCACAGAGTTACCGATTCAAGTAGAGCATCCAATTGCTTTCAAGGGTAGAAAGCCGAGTGACACCAAGGAGCGAGACACCATCCAAGAGAAGGAGGTGACCGCAAGAGCTACATGGCGATAGCATGTTGCCGAGTTTGATGGACCCATAGAGCCCAAGCGGAGAAAGGAAAGCACCATGGCGAATGGAGCAAGCCGAGCGTCTCCAACCAAGGCCATTAACCTATTCAAGAGAGAAGTGCTGGAGAGCACCAGAGGAGGCCTATCCCACGACCCTCCTACCAACAACACTTTCTTTGAGTATCAACAAGACATGATGGTCCAATCCAACAAAGACATTGTGTCTGAGGTAAGTGATTCAATATATGAAGAATTAAACCTTACATACAGCAATTCTGCTGATTGCAGGTTGCCCGCGAGACCGTACAAGAGACCAAACCAAGTAAAGGAGCAAGTAGGCAAGAAGGCCTACAAAATGGAGTGGCTACCAAAGCTACGAGTGGACCATGCTGCACACCCCAGACTGCCTAAGCCATTGGATGAGGATGCCAACGACCCAAAATAGAGCAAGCTAAGCCGAGCAAGGAGTAGAGCGAAAGTCTCCTATGAGAAGGAGGCACCAACCATCCAGATGGACCGAACACCAAATCCTAGCCCAAGGCACGAAGGCCTTACATTATGGAAGAGACTCTTCAAAGCTGAGAGTAAGGAGAACCCACCAAGAAGCCGCGATAGTTCGAGGATGAGACTGCCGAGATTCATCACCTACAAGCAACAAGGATGTTGCTAGATCCAGTGATGAAGAATGTCATGGGCCGCCAGCCCATGATCGAGATGGCCGCACACCAAGGGGCCTATCCAAGCACACCACGTGCTTCACCTGACCAAGGGACCCAAGTCCACATCCTTCACGCACACCATGGGGCGGAGCCAAGCACCCTATGGTCTGCCCATGAGAAAGGGACCCGTATGAGCACACTACACGCACCCAAGGGGGCCCAATAGAGCATACTCCATGTTGCCCACGCCATGGAGCCCGATTCAACACCCGTTGTGAACACTTGGGGCCCAGACAAGCCTCATCCGAGTTACCCATGACCCTAGGGCCCGATTACGCACCCAATATGCTACCAAGGAGGTTTTGGATGAGCAAATCGGGCCGATGCAAGCCCAATCCGCCCAAGAGACCAAGACCATGGTGAGGTGATCATCTTTTGACCAACACACATAGAAAGATATCATTATTTGAGCCACACTTGGGGAAAGTATGCTTGCCGCCTAAGTGTAACATCTTTGAATGATTCTTGCCCCTTTGTAATTTAGGCAAGATAGTATTTGAGCGATATAGTTGCCATAGTTAAGAGATAGCTATCTTGGGATTGATCTTCAGTCCTTGGATCAAACCCATCTAGACTGTTAGATTCAGGGAGGCTAGCCTATAAACAGAGGCCTTCACTCACCATTGTAATTCATTCCACGATTACTTTTCATTTCTTGAGTTCTGAGTAAAAGAGTTATATTTCTCTTCATCTTTCTCTTGTTCCTTGTTGCCTTGCCTTTTTCTCACAAAGCTTCCGCCATTCTATGTTCGAAGCATTCTTGCTTAGTAATTTTGAAGGCTGACTTAGTCTTCGACTAAGATCGTCGACTAAGGCCGCACGGATCAGTTAGTCAGACTCTAGCCCCGTGACAATATACATATGGAAATAAATGACACTTCCAATTGTTCTTGGCTTTTTCTCATTTTTTATTATAGCCATGTAAAATTAAAATTTATCTAATTACTCATTTTCTAATAAAACAAACATTATGTCATCATCAATCTATACACTTCATTGTCTAGTCCAATTTCAATAAAACTACATGACTAAGAGTTACACTTGAACCAAAATCTTCCATGGATCTCATTTCTAAGGCAATTTGGTGGAATAAACTTAGATCTTTATTTGAATTTGGATACGCGGTTTGCATTCGTGGATAGTTTTTCACGACGTCTAGCTCTGATTTGCGGTTCTCGGTAGTCTTTCAATAGCTTAATCCTCTTTTGTGGTTCGTTTGTCGATGCAGTCAGATTTGTTCGTATCTATTTTTCGTTCGAGTCTTTTGGTTAGGTTTTAACTTTTTTCATGTATGGTTCTTGTATGATCTAAAGTGGCTAGTTTCTTGTGTGAATGTTATAGGAAAATGTCCAAATTATGTGTTTAGTTTACGATGATAGTTGTAAACTCTTATAGTAATTTTGAATATTTTCTCTTTTTAATAAGACTAGCGACTTCTATTAAAAAAACTTAAATCTTTATTTGGAAAAATTTATCATTTTACCCTTCATACTTTATAATCCTTTCAATTTGGTTGTTAATTTAATTTTGACTTTTCCTTACATTAGTCAAAGTATCATACTTCACTTAGCATAACATTATTGACTTGAGTATACCAAACTAGGTATTGAATATTAAAATAATATTTTAATATCTAAATTTATCTGATACAGTAAAAATTGAAGTGTTATACATTAAGAGTGCAGTCGAAAAAAAAACTTTAATGAAAACAATAAAGGGTGAGTATTCAATTGAGTAGAATAAAATAATTTTGAGTTAGTCGAGTTAAAAAGTTATATTTTATAATTTAAATTTTAGTTGAATCGAGTTTATAAAATTCGAGTTGTTCGAGATTTTGTTAAAAATATTTAGTTATTCAAATTTCATTTTACAATTCAAATTTTATTTGAAATCTTTTTCAAATCAAATTGAACTATGAAATTAAGATTCTAATTAAGTCAAATTAAAAATTTTAAAAATTTTAAATTAAGTCGATTTTTGATGACCTAAACAACTTCGACAACATAAAAATGTTAGAAAGGGCAAAGAATATTATGTCTAACCTTAATCGGGTGACATCAAATCAATGAAAATATTTGTAAATATATAATATATATAAATATATATAAGGACAAAGGTATTACTGGAATGTATAAGAAACACGTTATTTTTATAAAGGCATAAAATTAAAAATAGCCCTAAAATTTGACCTTTTAATCACTTTAGGCTCTATTCTTTTTTTTGTGCAAACAAACCTTTAAGTGCCTATGACACGTCAGCAAAAACTCCACATCAACAATTTTTTAACTAATTTATATAAATTTTTAATTAAATTATCATAACCAATCAAATGATAACATGTGGCATCATTTGATTAGTTTAAAATTAAAGAAACAAAGAATGCCACGTCAACAAAAAATCCACATCAACAATTTTTTAATTAAACTATATAACATCATTTGATTAGTTTAAAATTAAAAAAACTTGAACCCAAGACCTAAAGTACAAACATTATGTGCTTAACCACTGAACCGGGTGGTAACCTTTGTTATATTTTTAGATACTCTAGTCTATAACCCTTGCCAAGTCAACAAATCTCAGTTCTCGTAAGTAACAAAGCATTAAAGCCACCGAACCTTCCGCTGGATGCGGTGCCGGGAGTGAATTACACTGCAGCTGATTATCATTTGCCATAGTAAAATTGAATCAGGTTTCCTTTGAAACGTGTTCATAGATATAACAGTTTCGTAGAGAAATTCCTTATCAGACCTTGGTTGAAAAAAACTATTTGACCTTCGACAATGATTGAATCTAGAAATTCATATGGTACACGGTCTTCCTGTGAAAGTTGTTCGTCCACTGACCCTTGCGCCGGATGCGGTGCCGGGAGTGAACTACACTGCGGCTGATTATCATTTGTTGCTGCTGAATTTGGAGCTTACTTGATGAAATAATGCACGAGAAAGATATGAAAGAACATAGAAAAGAGCTTACTCGATGAGCTTTAGTTTCCAGAGAACAAATGCAGGAGTTGAAGAGAGTTAAATCAGGCTTTTGTTTGCAGAGTTTACAATGGCAAGGCATCCCATGTATAAACAGAGATTTGTTAACTTGGCAAGGGTTATATATTAGTGTATCTAAAACATAACAAAGGTTCCCACGCAGCTCAATGCTTAAACGCCTGATGTTCTACCTTTAGTACTTGGGTTCAAGTCCCTTCAAAAACATTCGTTGATTCTTTAATTATAACCGGTTAAGTCCCTTCAAAAACATTCGTTGATTATATAACCAATAACCAATCAAATGCTATGTATCATCATTTGATTGGTTATAAAAATTATATAAAATTAATTAAAAAATTACTGATCTCTCATAGAGCCACGTCAGCAACTTTGTACACCGTACATGTGGCACTGTTACATCATTATAGAGCATTGACCGTTAATTGACTAAAAGTTTTCATACAAAAAGAGACATTTTTGAATGAAAATAATACGTTAAGGGTTTGTTTGCACAAGAAATAGAATAAGATTAAAGTGACTAAAAGATTAAATGTTAGGGGTTATTTTTGACTTTATGTCTTTTATAAATTATATGGATATCATTGGAGAAAGAAAAAAAATTAAATCATTGAGAGACTATTGAAATCATGTAGCAATTTATGTTTGGACCTTCGGTCTTTGAATTTTTTTATATGATATTATGATAAGGAAAAATATTCTATGCACTGATAGTAAAAAATATTTTTAATAAACGTTTAATTTTTAGAGTTTAAAGCCTTTTCTTTTAATGAAAATTCATTTCATAAAACTCCTTACAGCAGAGGATACAAATCAGCAGGGATATGCCACATCCGTTGTGGGGGATAACAACCTTTAAAGGTAGCTCAAGCAATTCAGTCAGCGACTTGGTTGCTCGTTCGGTTAACATAAGAAAAATCAATAAAAGAAAAAGATTCAGTCATTTTGCGAAAGTCAGCAACGACAGCTTTTGCCTCCCATGCATCAGGTGTTTGAGCTTTGATCATTTCAATAACATTTTTGCAGTCGGACTCAACAAGAACTTGTTGCCAACCACTTGTGCAATGAGAGATGAACCAAGTCTTAACACAAGACATTCAGCCACACGTGCACTAGGTGCATAAACTTGTGCGTTGATTCTATTGACAACCACCCCATAACAGTTGCGGGCTATAGCTGCAATACCGACATACTTCATTCTACTGGAGAAAGATGCATCACAATTAACTTGGATGAAATTAGCAGGGAGTGGATACCAACCGCTCTTTGAAGATGACCAACTTGTATTAATTGTGCAAACAATTTGTTGTTGTTGGAACTCCGTAAAATCCTTGAGGATTTCGTTCCAAATATGGATAGGACTTTCAAGAATTCCTTTAAAAATTCAAGCATTTTGAGCTTTCCAAATTCCCCAAACAGTCTATAAGCAAGCAAGCTTGCACTTGCGAAAGAATCATCATCAAGGAAGAGGCTTCTCACATCCTGCCACCATTTAGCAAAAGAACCACAGCCCATTAGATTTGGTGAGTAGTGAAAAGTTGAGGCTCTCCATATAGCTTGTGACAATGGACAAAAGAAAATAATGTGTTCTAAAGATTCAATATTCTCTCCACATCGGGAACAGCTCGATATCCTTGAGTGTCTCCTTCGAGCAAGATTTTCATTAGACGGGATGGCATTATGGCATACATTCCAAATAAAATTACGGATCTTAGGAAGAGTTTTAAGGTTCCATATATGTGACCAATCAAATCTGTTGCCATCACCATGTCTGCTTGAACTCGTCGCATGGTTTTGCCTCTTGTTTTGCACTAATCTGTGATAATTGAGCTTAACAACATATTCTCCATTCTTTAAAAAGTGCCAAACCATAAGGTCAGAACCTTGTTGTACACTTACAGGAATTTGAACAATAGCTTTCACTTCTTCCTCTAAAAGCATCGTCTGAAGTAAAGGAATGTTCCATGAAGAATCATAAATCAAGTGCTTGACGAGAGTAATATCTGTTGCAGTCGGTCTTGGGGATGATATTTTGAAGTTAGGTAACAATGGTACCCACCGGTCTTCCTATATCATGACACTATTACCATTACCAATGTTCCATCGAATGCCTTGTGAAAGAAAGTTCAGGCTTTCTTGCAAACTGGTCCATGCCCATGAACATTGTTTGTTCTTCTGTATTGCAAGAGGATTAGAGAACGAGAAGTAAATACCTTTAAAAATTTGCACCCATTTATCCTTCGAGTTCTGAATGAGTCTTCATGTTTGTTTAGTGAGAAGAGTTGTGTTAAAGGCTTGCAGATCTCGGAATCTCATTCCTCATTTTCTTTTGGATACTGCAAGTGTGTTACAAGAAGTCCAATGAACTCCTTTTTGGATAAATCTGCACCTTTACACCAAAACCGATTAAGGAGGAGGTTAAGATCATTGCAGAACGTAATTGGGATCTTGAAACAATACATGAAGTATGTTGGCATTGTCGAGACTACAGCCTTGATAAGGACCTCCCTTCCTACTTGAGACAGAAACCGACCTTTCCAACTTGAAAATCTGAAAACAATTCCGTCTCTTATGAATGCCAGAGCTGTTTTTTACCTCTTCCCCAAATCATCAGAATACCCAGATATTTAGCTTCAAGATTCATAACAGGAATATCGAAGATCTCCAGAATCAAACTTTTGTCTGAGTGTCTTGTGTTAGGAGAGAAGAAAATAGCAGACTTGGCAAAGTTAAAGGTTTAACCCGAGGCTTTCTGAAAAAAATTTAGGCCTTCAGAGATAATTTTAGAATTGTCGAGATTAGCTTCAGCAAATAAGAGGCAATCATCCGCAAAAAGAAGATGTGAAAGTGATGGACACCTCGGCTTGATATGATAGCCTTTCAGTTCTCCTGTTAATTCTGATTTATTAAAATAATGGGATAACACATTAGCAACAAAACTAAAAAGAAAAGGTGAGAGAGGATCCCCTGTCGTAGTCCTCTAGTCGGTTTAATTTCCCCAACTTGACCCCCATTAAGGATTACCGGGAGAGTAGAGGACGATACACATTCAAGAATCCTTCGAATCCAAAAGTCTGAGAACCCCATTCGAGTCATAACTTGTTGAAGAAAAGCTTAGGAAACCTTGTCGTAGGCCTTTGCGAGGTCTAATTTTATTGCCATGATTCCTTTAGTCCATCGAGTTCGTCTCTTTATTGCGTGAAAGGTTTCATATGCTATCATAATGTTATCTTGAATTTACCTTCCCGGTACAAAAGCAGTTTGAGCTGGAGAAATTAGAGTTGGCATGAACGGTTTTATTCTTGATGTCATTATGTGAGCAATTATTTTGTAAATGAAATTGCAGCAGCCAATAGGTCAGAATTCATGGATTGTTTTTGGATTAGAGACCTTCGGAATAAGGACAAGATTAGCCCTGTTAATCCCCGGCTGCATGGTCACTTCTTTAAAGAAAATTTTCGCTAAATCGCCAACTTTCTATTTAACAGTCTTCCAAAAATTTTGAAAGAATATACCTAAGAAGCCGTCCGGTCACGGTGCTGTAACACCCTAAACTCATATATCACATTTGGGCATTAAGCTCAACCTGTTTCCATAAAATTTTCTCAACTTAGTTTAATCCAAACAAGATATTTTTCAAAAACATTAAATCCAACAGTTGAAAATATAGACAAACAATTTAAATCGTTGCAAATGAGCTCCACTTTAATTTAAAATATTTAAACATTCAACTTGATAGATACAATTAAAAAATAAGATGTACAGACTCGACCACGTAAGGTTCTATGAGTACTCAACCCACTAAATACAAGTATCGTACTCTGGCAACCACCGCTTGCTGGAATCCCATACTAATAGTGCTCCTCGATTCTGTGATCCAACAATCAACCAATGCATGGACAACGATTCCAAGCGCTAAGCTTACAAAGCTTAGTGGTACACATATACTCTACTATACTTCATGCTAATCATAAACATAAGCATGCAAGCTAGTACAAGCAATAAAGAGAGATAAATAAACACGTGACACTACCATTAGTTGCCTAAACACATGCCAACATCATAACAATCGTCATACATGGCACACAAGGCCCAACCATACCCGAGATCCCATCAGATCAACTAGGCAAAAGCACAAATATCAACCACAACAATTCTGGAGTGAGGCCTGAGTCACACAACATCGGGAATGTACACCCCTCGGGTAAGGCCGGGTCACACAGCATCAAAACATGCACCCTGGGTGAGGTCAGATCACATAGCATCAGAACATACACCCATACTCAAAACCCCCATCGAGTATCTTCGAATGAGGCCTGAGTCACACAACATCAGTAACCTTCATTCGGTATCTCTAACCATGGTGTTGCAATACTCTTTCTTTGGGTATCTATATCCCATCAATCATCGACTCAATCAAACAAATGCCTATCCGACATATAGGCAACGAGATCCCAAGGATCCCCTATTGTTGCTAATCCTCAATACATCATTTATTTTACATTATCAAATTGTTAATACATTATGAAGAAGTATATAATTAATCTCATTTATTGTCTCCATTAATCCATATTGTCTCATTTATTAAGGCATAAATCAATTGTTAATACACACATCAATTTCCAACTTTAATTACATCTATGAATTATTTAGTATATCAGGTACCGATACTGAACACGAGCATCGATATGGTACCCTCGGGTATCGATACCCACACGCGTACCGATACTAAAATTTCTTACTAGAAATCTCTAATTTCACGGGTACCGATACAATATCGAATAGCATATCGGTATAGCCAAAGCCCGTACCGATACCCTAATCATGAGCTCAAACCATGTTGGCGAGTTACCATATTTACTATACTTTAATCGATCCCTAAAGCTTGTGGAAGTCATTAGGGTTTTTTTATTAATGTATTTAATCAATTAATATTAATCTTCGACTTTATAATCATTTAATCGAGTATTTATCTCTTAAGTATAATTCTAGTCAAATCACGTCAAACAATTCGAGCAAACATACGAGGCATCATAATTTTTTCAATCAATCAATCATCAAATAATTATAGAAATATCTGAGCGTCCTTACACGGTCTCTAAGGCTCATACAAGTCTCGAAATATCTTTTATGTCATCATGCATCACACATATATCAAGTCTCATGATACCGGTCTCTAAACATGCTTATTTATCTTTTACCTATTTTGCAGATACTAATACGTAACGCAATCACATTTATAATGCTCATGAAGCAATAAGAGTTTGAGGTGTACTAAACTCAAGCCAAAACGATAAATTCTCATCAAGCTCCTTCAATCATCTCTTTAATTCCAATATTCAAGTCCACATAACCCTTATATAAAGCAGACACGACTTCATAAGCAAAGTCACATTATCGGACTACTTTAGGGAATAAAATAAGTAAAAATAGCTTATATGGTTCGAATTTAGTGAAACAGACTGTGCCAACAGACTAAGAATGTCGAGAAATCCTCGGGTAGGGTCCCCAAAAAAAGTTAATTGCCGATCAATGGCCGGTCAATGCTGGTTAACAGCGGTCGGGTAGCGCATTTGGGCAGGGCGGTGCAGTCTGGGTAGGCGGTCTGGTTTGGTTCGGTCCAACCCAGTTTGGCCCAACAGAATCGGCCTGGTTCACTGGACCAAGCCTGGTTCAACTGGACGGTGGCAGCCTCTGATGGCTGGACAGTGGCAGCGAGCTTCATATCAGCTCTTCTCTAACTAATGAATCCAATGGTGCCCTCAGTTTTTCATGGTAGACGACGGTTTGTGACGTTTGAGCTTCTCCGATTCTTCATTCTTTTTACCTCGGCGAGTAGCGACGGCGACGATGATGGGGCGACCACGGTCGGACTCGTCTCGACGAGACAGAGTTAATGGCGGCGATGGTGTTGTCAACGGACGAACGGACGACAACCAAACTTGGTTCAAACACTTCCTCTCTCTAAAAATCCATTTCTCTCCCCCAAAAGCCCATTTTCTCTTTCATCTTTAAATTTTTAGATTCACATCTTTTCTCCCCTATCCACTTTTCAGCCACTTTAAATTAAATACACCCTTCGCCAACAAAATGGGTAAACCAAATAATAAACACCCATATTTCTCCTTGTTTTTACTTTAGGCTCCAACCTTTGGTCTCTTTTTTTTATATAGCCCCTAATTCAAATAAACGAAACTTCCAAAATAGTTTTCCTTATTTTTAATTACCAACTTAAAGATTCGAAACCCGGAACCATGATTCATTTAACTAGCCCGAAATTTGGGTCGTTACAGGTGCCTTGAGAGCCCCGAGTTTAAAAGTAGCCTTACGGATTTCTTCATCGAAACCTCATTTTCCAGTTCAGAATTCATTGCTGTGGTAACATTCATCTCGATCAGGTCCAAAATCTCACTGCCTCTATTGGTAATCTTTTACTAAAACTGCTGATCAAAATGGTCAACAATGTGTTTCTTAAAACTAGTGATGTCTTTGATCCATTGTCCATTTCCCCCTTAAGTCGTCGGATTGTATTCACTTTTCGCCTTTGAACTGTTGTGTGAAAAAACTTGGTATTTTTGTCACCATAGTTCAACCATTTGACACGTGACCTTTGATGCCAATATTGTTCTTCCATAGATAAGAGTTTATCCATTTCTTTTTCCAACTCTTGTAATTTAGCTCTTGATTCACTAGTTAGCACGCATTTTTGAAGCTTGACAATTCGATTTGTTATGTTGTGTATCTTCTTTCTTGAATTACCAAATTTCAATTTGTTCCATTTTTCCAGACTTCCTTTTGTGTTCGCAATTCTCCTTTCAAAACTAGGTGAACTTCCTTCAGTGTTGTTCTCGGACCACGCATTCCTTATGATTTCGCTGCATTCTCTATCTTGTAGCCATTTACTCTGAAATTTAAAACATGGTCTACTTTTATGAATTCTTTCCAAGGGACGAATAATAATGGGACAATGATCAAACTTGATTGCAGGGAGAGCCATCCCTTGAGCATAATGGAATAAAGTATTTCAGGACGGATTAAAGAAGCATTGATACAACTTTTCCTGGATGTACTCCTCCTCTGTTCTTTTATTAGACCATGTAAAATTTCCTCCACTGATGTTCATTTCATTAAATTCGCATAAGTCAATCCAGTTTTCAAACATAGAACAATGATTATGATCAACAGGTCTTCTACCCCTTTTCTAAGTTTGATTCCTGATGGCTTTAAAGTCTCCTAAACAACACCATGAAGTTTCGTTGTTGTTTCTGAGATTAACCGCTGTGGTGAAGACATCTCTAAATTCTCTTTGAGGATTACCATACATAAAGGTACAATCCCTTTGATTTTCGGCGGCCCATTTGATCTTTGTGTCAATGAAATTTCTGCTATACTGTAGTATATCCAAAGTAACATCCAATGATCACCATAAGGTCAGACCTCCAGATTTTCCTATCCGGTCGACATAAAAACCTTCATTGAAACCTCAATTAGCTCGAAATCTTTCCAATTTATTTTTTTTTCTGTTTGGTTTCCATGAGGAAAACCACTCCTGATCGATGTTGTCTAATCCATCTCCTGAATTTTTTTTTCTCTAGTTTTACTAAGCCTTGACAGTTCCAACAGAAAATACTCATAACATAAGCAAAGGAACCTTATGGGGAAAAGAAAGACAAACTGGAAGTAAACGTAAAAGAGAAATCCGACCACGTTCACCAACCAACAATATCGGGATGAACCAGAATCGCAAAGAAAACAAACCTGGAAAAAGAAAGAACAACTTCGAACCTGGTGCCACGGTAGAGCAACAAAAAATGCCAAAACGCAGCAAGAGAAAAGGAGGCACACAGAGAGTCAAAATTGAGAAAATACAAAATCTTTTACCACAAAAGCCCTCAGCAGAATAAGAAGAAAACCCAAATCACAGTTTAGTGTTAGGTTTTAAGGTTTGAGAATAATTTGTAATTTAAACTTTAGACTTTAGACTTTAAAATTTAGAGGATCCTAAAACAGACATATGCCAACTTTAGAAATTCGCTTGTGAAAAAAGAAATTCCATTAATGGTACATCAAATAATTACTCTTATAATAATATTTATTATATTTTTAACATTAAATAATATTTACATATAGTTTGTATACAAAACTATTTAAATTCAAATATTCTAATAAAAATATATTCTCTTTTTAACTGATACTAACATTAAATTCACACTTCATACTTCTTCTAAAACAGTAAACATAGATTATACAACACCCAAATGAGATGCAAATCACTAACACAAGTTATTGCTGAATTAATTCGAGTATAAAAGATATTAAAATTAAATTCTATAAGAGCCTATGATCTAAACGTAAACCACATGTGTCCTTATCATAAAAACAAGTGATCGTCTTCACCCAATTCCTCTCAGCCTTTCACTAAGTAAACCTCTCCACCATCCTGATTCTCCCACGTGTCATCTTCACATTCAATCACGACCACTCATCATCAAGACTTTTGCCACCTGCCTTGACCAGGACACTCCACAGCCGTTGGATCTCGCCGAATATATCATCACTGGGAAGCTGAAACCTGCAGCAAGGGCAAGTGTTCCTTTTCTTCAGCCATGGCAATATACACATCCAATGGAACAAATGCTGGCACGGGAATTTACACGCGTCTCGCCCTTCTCTCATCTCCTCTTTGCATATCACGCACTCGACTCCTCCGCCTCGCACTTCCACCGCCGGCAAAGCACCACCGCAGTCGGTGAAGCCGCCACCTCCTTCCCTTCTTTCCCACCGCTGCCCATTATTCCAACGGGCCTTTTGCACCTGGTCACCATTTCGATAAACGGGATCAAAGCGGCACCGTCGAAGATGCCACCGGTGATGCCAGTTATCTTTAACATGGTGTTAGAGCATATACTAGTTAAGACTTGGCGCCATTCAGCGTGAGGTCTCTCGAGTGCTTCTGGGTTATCATTGTATGCTTCGCACAGGAAGAGGAGGAGGAGGACGGTGTCGAGGTCGCGGTGGTTGATGGCGGTGGGAGGGTTTGGCAACCGAGGTGGAGGAGGCTGGAAGTGACGGGTGAGGCGGGCAATGAGGAGGGTCTTTTGGGGAAGTGTGAGAGTTTGAAGGCGGTGGAGGGTAAGAAAGAAGAGACAAGGGGAGGAGAGGAGGTGGCAAATACGGCGGCGGTGGTGGAAAGAAAGGGATAAGATGGAGAAGTTGAGATCGGAAAGCTGAGAAGGGCGGAGAGTGGAGATTGCCGCCATAATTGTCGTCTCTTCTTCCATCATCATATATGGGATCGTGTGCTTTGGAAACTTTCTCTTTATGAAATGCGTGGGAGTTTTGATTAGTGAGGCATTTTATGTGAAAAATTCAGCCCATGACGTACCCTTTTTTTAATTAATAAAAAATAGTTTCTATAAAATAGATAGCAATATTTTTAAAGGGTAAAACTTTGATATATAGGCTGTGTAAAATTAATTTTACATAAGCATATGTATTTACACTATAAAAATCCAAATTCTAAATTCCTAACCCTAACCCTAAAAAACTAAACCTTAAACCTTAAACTCTATGCACTAAATTTTAAAACATTAACATTAAATTCTAAACCATACAACCTAAACCCCTAAACCCTAAACTAAAACTCTAACCTCTAAAACTAAAAGACACGTGTAAACTTAGTTTACACAGTTTGTGTATCAAAGTTTCTCATTTTTAAAGAGTACTCCATTTCAATATATTAAATATTAAATGGATCATGGCTCAATTTATTTAAGTTAAATAAAATTTCATGGTCGGTTGGTCACGATTTATTTGTAAATGTTAACTTGAAATAAAAAAAAATCTAAATTAAATTTGAATTTAAATTTACCATAATTTAATTTAATTTAAAAATTAAAAATTCATATATTTTTATTCAAACTTAACCTAAACTTAAAATAATCAAGAGTAAAAATAATGACGAACAATTTATAAAGGAAATTTAAGCTTGATTTTTTAATCCAAAAATATTCAAATTCAAAACTGATCTAACTGTCAATTGAGTTTAGTTTAATTGATATGATCATTTTCTCTTGAATAATTGATATGATTGTTGGTACAATATGTCACGGGGCCATTATCTTCTTCCCAAAAGATATATCTGATAGGACGTGCAGTGCCACCGTATTTATATCCCAAAACCTCCCTTTTCCTTTTTAATGTGGGATTAATGACCCCGCCTCTTCTCAGGTGTGACATTCTCCCCCACTCAACCTCGTGACGCCCTCGTCACGAGCTTCCGCTCTCGTGATGGGCCACCTTGTCACAGTTGTCCACCCTGCCTACCCCACTCATGGGCGCTCGACGTGAAATTGGGCAGTCAAAGGGTCACTCTGATACCACTTGTCACGGGGCCATTACCCTCTTCCCAAAAGACATGTCTGATAGAATGTGCATCGCCACCGTATTTATATCCCAAGACCTCCATTTTCCTTTCCAATGTGGGATTAATGACCCCGCCTCTTCTCAGGCGTGATAAATACATGAACTCGTGGATCAAGTTTATTTTAACGTTTAATATCTTTTTATTTATATGTAAAAAAGGGTCTGAATAGTATAGAGATTATACCCAATTATATATTAAAAAGTTAATTTGACTTAAAAAATTTAAAATCCAAATTAATTTGATTTGATTGACCGATTCAAAACCAATTATACGAATCCATCGAATTTTCAAATCTAACACCGATTACTATTGCATATGTAATTGTAATTGTAATTTTACGATCTCAGTCGGTCCATATAGGTAGTAGAGTGATAATGAATCTCTTTTTCACCACTCAATTAGCTTTATGTATATATTCTATTCAAATTACTAAATCCTTCAATTCATTTATTATATTTATGAGAAATTTAATGATAGGAATTGCATAGCACCTTTAGGGCAAAAACGAAAAGGAAAATGTAAAAAAAGAAAGAGGCTCAATAATTAATATACGAATTACAACAGTAATTGGGCAAAAATGGATCTACACGTAGATTTGATGGAACACTACTTGGTTTGGGTAAGCATGTGTGTTTGGTTCCAACGGGGGATGCTTTCTGTAGCTAAAAATGTAGGGTTTTTTTGTCCTAAAGTTAATGCCGTGTTAAAACATCGTCGACATCCCCTTTTCTTTTCATTATCTCTTTGAGCTTTGATGAGCTACAAAACAAGCAGAAGATGAAAGTAGAAAATCTCCACCCATCCAATACCATCTAACTCCATCTCATTGTCTATTGCTACCTATTTCTTTTTTGGTATAAAGGTAGTATTTTAGTCCAGTTTTATATCTGGATAAACTTATTGTCACGGGCCGCCAGCCCACGACCGAGATGGCCACACACCAAAGGGTCTGTCCAAGCACACCATGTGCTTCACCCGACTGAGGGACCCAAGTCCGCACCAAATTGCACACCATGGGGCCAAGACAAGCACCCTAAGGGCTACCCACAACCAGATGAGCCGAGCTAGCACCCTTCACGCACACCATGGGGCCGAGCCAAGCACCCCATGTTCTACCCATGAGAAAGTGCCCGAGGGAGCACACTCCATGCACCCAAGGGGGCCCAATCGAGCACACACCATGCTGCCCACGCCATGGAGTTCTATTCAGCACCTATTGTGCACAAATGGGGGCCCAGACGAGCCTCATCCGAGTTGCCCACGACCCTAGAGCCCGATTCAACACTAGCAAGTTGCCGAGGAGGTTTTGGCCAAGCAAAATTGGGTCAATACAAGCTCAATCCGCCCAAGAGACCAAGACCATTGAAAGGAGGTCGTCTTTTGACCAACACACATGGAAAGATATTATCCTTTGAGCCACACTTGGAGAAAATATCCTTGCCACCTAAGTGCAAAATCCTTGAGTGATTCTTACCCTTTGTACATTTGGAAACTATGTATTTGAGTGATCTTATTTCCATAGTTAGGAGATAGGAATCTTGGGGATTGATCCTTAGCCCTTGGATCAACCCATCCTAGACCGTTAGATTCAAGGAGGCTAGCCTATAAATAGAGGCTTTCCCTCACTCTTGTAATTCATTCCATCATCTTTCACTTCTTGAGTATTGAGTAAGGTTTACCTTTTCTCTCCAGATTCTCTATTGTTTTCCTTGCTTGGCTTGCCTTAGTATTTTTCTCACGAGCTTTCGCCGTTCTAAGCATTCTTACTTAGTGATTGTGAAGGCTGACTTAATCTTCGATTAAGATCGTAGACTAAGATCGTTCAGATCAGCTAGTCAGACTCTAGGACCGTGACAGTTGGTATCAGAGCCAAATTTATCACACAATCGAGTAAGAGATGGCAGGCAACAACGGATCCGACTCCGAGTATGAGGGCCCTCGTGTGACTTGACTAACAGACAAAGCCAAGAGGGCTAGTTCCAAAGATCGACTCACTATACTTGAGGATAAGGTTACCTACCTTGAGGATGTCACGAATGACTCGAGAGAGAGGCTCGAAGCGGTTGAGGTCAGCTTAGAGAAGCTTGACGCGATGGGTGACACACTCAAAGGAGAAGTTTGAAGGTGCTCTCAATGAGACTGTAGAGCATGTCAATCAGCAAGACGGTTCCCTCAAGGACGAGGTGACAACACTCAAGAAGATCGTGGAAGATCTTGCGAATCAAGCTGATGTAGCAACACTCAAAAAAGATATTGGAGATCTCTAGATCGAGTTGCTCATTTGCAAAGTCGCTATGAGGAGTGGCATGATGACTAGCCTGACAAGGTGCTAGCCGATGTCCCAAAATCGAAAGAGTTTAAAGGGACGATAGACGCTTAAGATGTAGAAAATTTTATTTGAAGCATGGATCAATATTTCTGCCGCATGAGCATCGTGGATGAGTCCACAAAGGTAAACACTGCGTCTGCTTATTTAACTGACATCGCTCTTTTATAGTGGCGACGCAGGTGCTCTGAGGAAAAAGACAAGGATATTTCTATTGAGACTTGTGAAGCATTCCAAGCTGGGATCAAAGAGGCGTTCTACCCCAAGAATGCCCAACGTGAATTGCGAACAAAGCTACGCCAACTCAAGCATGATGGCTTAATCCAAGAGTACGTGAGGCAATTCACCGAGATAAAGTTTCAAATTCTAGACTTGGAAGAAGCTGAGGGTTTTTCCATCTTCATGGATGGACTCCAACGGTGGGCCAATTTAGAGTTAGAGAGGAGGGGAGTCCAAGTACTCTCCAAGGCTTTGGATGAGGCTGAAGCCATTGCTAAGTTTGAGAAGAGGAGCGAGTCACCTAAACCAAAGCCGAGACATAGAGGCAACAGTTGGGGAGACAAGGATCGACAAGCCAAAGATAGGACCGAGAAGCCTTCGAATGAAAATGAGAAGCCATTGAATAGCAAGCCTCACTACATAAAAGATTGCCCGAAAAAGGCTAGCAATCTTGTCCTCGAATTATATTTTTATTATTTTTAATTTCAGGTTCCTATTTTATTTCTATCTCATTTCAGTCCCATTTTGTGTTCTAAATATTTATGGTTATTTGTTTTTATTTTATCATGTTTTTATTTCTTGTTATATTCGTATATGCCTTGTTATACCATGTTTATTTATTGTTTTTTTAGATGTGTTGTATCTTTTTTTTTATTCATTAGCCCATGTTCGTTTTATATTATGTTTTAGTTTGGATTTCCTGGTGTGCTTATTTGTGTTAGCATAAGTTTAGTGTTTTTTTACGTTACATGCTAGTATGATGTTTTGTTATATGTAGTATCCTGACATGTTTTAATCTATGTGTATATATTGAGTCATATGTTAAGTATCAAATATTAGTTTTTATTCTAGCATGTTGTTTTGTTTCATTATTTTAGCATCATATTATGCCATGTGTAGATGTCATGTATGTGTTAGTTGTGGTTCCTATCAATGTGTTTAAGCATGTTAGATTTTTTTAAGTTTTGGAAGCATGATCTTTTTTCATATTTATATGTGCTTATTTTGTTTTTTTATTATGGCATGTTATGTTTTTTGCTCATGTATTTATTATTTTTGTTTAATATTGTAATGTTCATGTTTTTTATATTTTATATTTTAATATTTTAATACCATGTCAATATGAATGTTTAATATTTTGTTTCTAAGATTGCACACGAATATATTATTTGTCAATGCAGTGCCCTTTTATTCGAGCATAAACGTGGCCAGTATCAAGCGCAATGATGGTGGTTTATCATTTTACTCTCGAATAACGGGGCCCTTAAAATCTACTCACACTTATAACCGAATTTTAATTTAATCGTCACTTTAATCCGAAAAGTTTAATATTAATCAAGCGGTAATTATTAAAGTACCAATTTTGGGTGGGGGTGCTAATCCTTCCCCATCCGTAACCGACTCCCGGACCCAACAGTTTTTAAATCTCTTGTTTTACGATGTTCGACCTACCTTAGTGGCCGGTGACGACTCCATTTTTAAAATAAAATACGGTCTTTCTAAAACTCCATGGAAGATTTTTAAATACCCGAAAGACTCCCAAGCACCCTTAAAACCTCGTTCTTTTAGCAAAAAAAGAGATCGCTATAGATAGGAACTCCGCTGGGGACAACATTTTTTGTTTTTCAAAAACAAAAGAGAGTCAAGCTTTTTTTAAAATAATTAACGCCTTATTAATATCAGAAGTTCCGGATTAAAGTGACTATTAAATTAACATTCGGTTGCAATTGCGTGTTCATTTTAATGCATTTAAAATTTGGCATATAAACCCTTCCTTTTTAAGTGGGGGAAAATGCTAGTGCTTTCTTGAGGATATCGTTCCTCCGTATGGGCCTAGCCAAAGTACCTTTGGGGCTCGAGTAGCTTATGCTTTCGTGAGGATATCGTTCCTTCGTATGGGCATAAGGGAATGGGTCCCCCTGAATTGAACCCAGTTGAAAGGAGCCTATAATGGGTGATGATCGGGGGCCTTGCTACTCTTAGTAGAGGACAGCAAGGACAGTTCGGGTACCTCCTAGCACCAACACTGCATGTAGAGAATATTGGAAACCCACCCTTTTAGAGCCATGCGAATAACCTAGGTGTTTTTAGACGGGATATAAATAGGGTTGTTTTTGTGTTTACCTTATTTAATTTGCCCTTTTTGTTTATGTATTTATTTATTTTATCTGGTACTGACTCATTTTCTTTTTTGTTTTGCTTTTTTTGCATATATCATTGCATTTGCATTACATAAAGTACTGGATCAAGTGGTGTGCCCGATCAGAAAATCTTTTATCATGGAAAAAAGGTACATTAAGAAGGAAAAACTCAACTCAGCCATCAGACATTGGTCAGAAGTCAATCAGAGGACCCAAGGTAATAGCTTGCCGAGTGAGCACATAGTGTCAGGGTATACCTAGGTGAGCCTCCAATAGAATGACCTATGGGATCTTACAAGGATTTGGGAAGGATGGGATCGAAGACTACAATACTTATTCTTCGATAGTTACGGCGTCATAGCACAATTGATGTATGTTTGAGTTAACCAAACTTTACTCTGAGCTATCTTTTAGTTCTGGAACCCTACTTTTTGTTGCTTCACTTTCAACGGACATGACATGATACCCATGGTAGAAGGGTACACAGCCTCGCTCAATAAGAAGAATGTTAAAAAAGATTGGATCTATACGAAGTCGCCAGGGAAATAGAATTATCCATTGAAGCTCAAAACCTTTGCCAGGATGAGCGACGATTGGGTCAATGGCCTGATTCAGAGTCGAGGAGACAGCCTAGCCTATGCATAGGAGTGTATCCGAGACATCATACCCGTACACCCGGATGAGGCGTTGAAGATGGACGTGTTCTCTTTAAGGATTTAGGGTTTGATCATTTTCTCGAGGGTTCTTGGAAACATTGACATAGCCATCATGGATCTGTTTGAACGCATGAAGTGGAAGGCAAACCCGGTACCAGTGATTTTAATCGAGACTTTATTTCCTTGAGTGCGACCCAAAAACACGTAGAGGGGCATATCTGTAGAAGTATTCTTTTCAGGCTCCAAAATCTGGACCCTTTAATTCCCGTGGATGTAGTTCAAAAGGGTGATTACCAGCGGAATCAGTACCTTTATTTGCATACATTCTTGCATTTCATCATGACATTTGCATCATTATACACGCATTCATCAATTTTTACAATAATATTAATAGTGTAAATATCGTGGCAGTGAAATTAAAAGCTAAGTCGCAACCATTTCGCATCCATACTTTACTCGGTTCCAAAGCAGACTAATGGGGGACAGAATAGTCAGTTTGGAAAAGGGGCAGAAGGATTTGGAAGCTTGTTTCGATGAAGCTAAATAGTGCCTCAGCGAGCAGATCACCCAATCACAAGCTGTGATAGTATCTGAGTTAACCGCATTACTGGGAAAAAGATATGGGAAAGAAAAGGTTACAGACGAAGTCGCCTAGGAGCCAGAATGTACCGCATATCACATCAAGGTTCAACCAAAGACGCCAAGTCCTGCTAGGAGAGTATACATTGACCCTTTAGGGGTATCTGTTAGTCATCAAGCAGAGGCATCCGAAAGCCAACCTGTGGATACAGAGGCATTCTACGAAGAAGAGGTGCCAGATCTGAACTTGGTCAAGAAAATTAGAAATGAAGTGGAAAAGAAATGGGAAGAAAGGTTTCATCTCATGGAGGAAAAATTCAAAGCCATGTAGACTATAGAGGAACCAGGGAATGACGCCAGTGATCTGAGCCTAGTATCCGACCTTGTTTTACCACTGAAGTTCAAGACCCCTGATTTCGATAAGTATGATAGAACTTCGTGTCCTTTTGCGCATATTACCAAGTATTGTCAGAAGATAGCTTTTGTAAAAGACGAAAAGCTTTTAATCCATTGCTTCCAAGATAGTCTGACTGAGGCAGCCATCTGATGGTACAATCAACTAAGTCGGGTAGATATCAAGTCTTGGAAGGATCTTTCAAAAGTCTTCATAGAACAGTACAAGCATATAACAAATATGACCCCAAATCGATTCGTGCGCAAGGTTTAAAGTAGAGGCCTGATGAGAATTTTTGTCAGTATGCTCAACGATGGCGAGATATGGCATCTTAGGTTCAACCCCCGATTCAAGAAAGTGAAATTACTCCCATGATTGTGGATACTTTGAAGGGAGTGTTGTATGATCGTCTGGTAAGCCACCATGCCGACAACTTTGCAGACTTAGTCATGGTTGGAGAGCACATTGAAGATGTAGTTAAGAAGGGGAAGATAAGAGGTCCCTACAACACAATTCCTCAAAAGGGAGAAGATTCTCATGTTTATATGGTGAGTGCTTGCCCAATCAGTCAGCCCAGGGTCGTCCTAGCAATCAGTCTTCACGAAACGTAAAACTTGCAAAGGTATTCCATCACATTCCCATGACCTACACTGAGTTGCTTCCGATGTTGATCGAAAAGAAGCTGCTAGCCCCTATCCAATCCAAGCCAAAAGATCCTCCATATCCGGTGGGGTATGATGTTAATGCGGTATGTGATTATCATTTGGGGAGTACATGCCACACAAATTGAATATTGTAGAGCTTTGAAAAATAAGGTCCAAAGTTTGATCGAAGCCGATCATCTGAAGTTTTAAGGAAAATGACATATATGAATTTTGGGGAGGTGCTAACTTCCCATTTAGGTGTTTAACTAGATTTCGTGCTTTTCAAAGGTAGTCAGCTTTACTATTTTAGGCCCAAAAAGTAGTAAAGACATTTTGTAAGGGCATGTGCCTTGTAAAATGATATTTCTTTCGCTTATCATTTTTGTGCACGTTTAGCAAGCGGTTTTCATTCTTTAAAACATTTCACTCATCGGTAGGAGTTAGTTTTTGTTTTCCCATGTTCATACTCATATACATGTATTCGGCTATTGTGTCCCTACATATCAATTGCATGAGGGACATCTTTTTAACTTAGGTGATTGGTTTTGAGCAACCTGTATCTACTGGAAATCAAAGGCTGCGGAGAAGACAAATTTGTAATTACCTTCTGAGTTATTTTGGTCAATCATTAATGACCTCGCTTAAGCATGATTTACCATACTTGGAATAAAACAACAACAATAATAAGCATCTCTCACGTTTAAAATAAATGAGAAAAGAAATCCTAAGAAAAAGCACTCCAATGTTCGAAGCCTGGTAATAGGCACATTCAATGCCTAGTAATAGGCATGTTTGAAGTCTCGGATAAGAGTGTGGCAACTTTGGGGCAATCCTCTGAAGCGATAAGATGGCAATGCACCATCTAACAAAGAAAAAAAAAGAAAAAAAAGAAGGAAAAAAATAAGAAGAAAAAGAGAGAAGAAAAATCACTTCATGAGTGATGGTAATATTTTCGTCTCATGACAATGCTGAGTAACTCGGGGTGTTGTTGTTTGCTCCATCATTATTCTCGAGCCAAAAGAATGTGATGAGTTGAATTCCTCAAACAAAAAGGAAATGAGCCAAAAAAATAAGGACCCAAAATAACTCTGAATTTATTTCACATTTTTAGATAACAATTCAGCTTTTGAGGTCCCCTATATACAAGATACGCTTAGGGGCAATCGCCGGTAAGTTGTCTCAATATCATTTTTGCACTTGATATTCAGGGTATACAATTTGACATATCATTATGTCTGTCAGGATTTTCTAATCAAGTATTAGACAAAAAAAGGGAGAGTGTCTATTTTTTCTCAAAATCTTGCCGTTCATTTCAAAATCCAATTTCTTTTCAGAGGATATACGGGCAAATTGCCTCTTTACATTTCTTTTTTAAAGATTTAAAGCCTAGAGACCTAGATTCGGTTCCCCTTAGAGTATTTCATTTAAGTTCAAAGACATAGATTGAACTCAGAGATGGGTTTGGGGGAGTTGGTGCATTTTAGCTCACCCTGATGTTGAGACAGCTAGAGACTCTGCATGATGGGTCAAAGACAAGAAAGAATTCGAGTCCAAAATCAGTGGGGCACTAGTGTCCGTGAAACTACAGAGATAGTTATAAGAATTCAAGTCATAATAAACCCGAAATGTTAGATGGTTCAAAAGATTTTGATTAATGAATAAGACAAAAGACTTTCTTAAGTAAAGAGATGATGTTGACCGAGGTCATTTAATCTGAAAGGTTGAACAAGGAATGAGCAACAAAGTTTTAGGGGTGAAAGCCGTTGGAGCATCAGAATGATTAAAGGTTGTAGTCACATGACGAAGCCTACCTAAACAACAAATGGTGACTTGAGTACTGAGATGTCTGAGAAGACTGTGATAGGGTTTCATGCATCATTGTATCCTTATGAGCCTGCATGAATAGGTTGCACCTTTACATCCCCAACAATCGTGAGAATAGCATTTTACATGCACACATGCATCTTTACGTCATAAGGTATGCTCATATATTATCCTTAATTGGAAAACATTCATACACGAAGACGGGCATATAGTTTTCAAGAAAATGACTTCAACAAAGACTTCGTGCACCCCTGCATCGACCCAGAAGACATGCGCTTGAGTGTCACCTTCCCTAAAAAAACCAAACAAAAAAAAACAAAAAACAAAAGAGAGAGAGAGAGAGAAAAGAAGAAGGAAAAAGAAAAATAGAGAAAAGAAAGAAGATCGGTTGACCAGAGAAAATGTCAACATTTTTCATTTTCGAGCCGCCACTCTGAAAAATTTCTAGACGGATAAAACCAAGATATCATTTAAGGCTTTTCTTAAAAACTAAATATTTTAATGAAATCCTTTCATAAGGATGCTTTTCTCAAAATCAACTTCTTTAGTTGGATCCTTGCCTAAGGATGTTGTTCTTAAAATCGACTTCTTTAGTTGGATCTTTTCATAAGGACGTTTACCCCAGAAAAAGAAGAAAAGCCAAGAAAGAAAAAGAAAAAAAGAAGAAAAAAAAAGAAAAAAAGAGAAGAAGAAAAGCTAAGAAAGCAAAATAGAACAAAAAAAGAGAGAGAAAAAAAGAGAAAAGAAAGAAAAAACAAAAAGGAGAGAAGAAGAAGGAAAAAGAAGGAAAGAAGAAGAAAGATTGATAAGAGAAAAATGTCACTAGATTTTCGAACCGTCACCTTTGATGGATTCCTCGTGATGTCTAGATGGTTTTTCTTAAAATCAAATTTCTTAATTCAATCCTTTCTTAAGGATATTTTTCTAAAAATTAATTCCTTAATTTATCCTTCCATAAGGATGTTTTTCTTAAAATCAAATTTCTTAATTCAATCCTTTCTTAAGGATATTTTTTCTAAAAATTAATTTCTTAATTTATCATTCCATAAGGATGTTTTTCTTAAAATCAAATTTCTTAATTCAATACTTTCTTAAGGATGTTTTCTAAAAATTAATTCCTTAATTTATCCTTCCATAAGGATGTTTTTCTTAAAATCCATAAGTATGTTTTTCTTAAAATCAAATTTCTTAATTCAATAATTTCTTAAGGATATTTTCTAAAAATTAATTCCTTAATTTATCCTTCCATAATGATGTTTTTCTTAAAACAAAGTTCTTAATTCAATCCTTTCTTAAGGACATTTTTTTAAAAATTAATTCCTTAATTTATCCTTCCATAAGGATGCTTTTTCTTAAAATCCATATGGATGTTTTTCTTAAAAGAAAATTTCTTAATTCAATCCTTTCTTAAGGATATTTTTCTAAAAATTAATTCCTTAATTTATCCTTCCATAATGATGTCTTTTCTTAAAATCAAATTTCTTAATCCAATCCTTTCTTAAGGATATTTTTCTAAAAAACCAATTCATTAATTTATCATTCCATAAGGATATTTTTCTTAAAATCAACTTCTTAGTTCAATCCTTTCGTAAGGATCGTCTTTCTTAAGATCAAGATTTCTAAATTCAGGTCCATACCGCTCAAGGATCCGGCCAAAAAAAGTGGAGAGTTCCAGAAGAACACATAATTCCGAAGCTAAAAACAGGGAAGCCGAATAAGAATGAGTGCTTATGATCTTTGCTTTCTTCCCGTTCCACGAGAACAAGAAAAAAGGGGCAACTATAATCACTCATTTTTATCTGGTTTGTAATTATCATATTAGTATATTAGTTTAATAATTAATATATTGCATGTATACATATTATATTATATGTTTATTATATTTGTGCGATTAATGTAAGTATAATGTGTGTGATGTGTGCATATATTATGTACTATGTATGTTTCCGTACTAATAATTAGTATGGTGAATGCGTGTCACACGTAGGCTCACATGTCACGAATATTGTAATTGTTTGCATATGAACAATATGTATATTTATATTATGTGTGATCAAATATGTGTGTTTGTATTATGTGATTAAATGTACGCATATGTTATATATATGTGCTTGCGTGCTTGTGTGTATACATATACGATATTGTTATAATTATTATTATGAATATTATTAATATTATTATTATTCGGCTGTGTAAGAACATAATTTAAATAAAAGTAGAACCCAAATTGTATTTAAATCCAAAAATACTAAACAATCCAGTCCATAATTACAGAGCCCATGATTAAATTTTACATGGCCTGATCGGCCCGAACCAAAGCCCAACTGGTCGAGCCCAAACCCGGCTAGAAACCCTAACCCATTTAATTAACTGAAACCTAACCCCTTTTGTTGTATGCACAGTCGCGAGAGGGCCGTTGGATCATATCTTGATCCAACGACCATGATTGAAATGAGAGGACCCCAAATCTGCCGCGTGAGCCCACGTGCTGGCCATCAGACTCCCCACGCGCGCGTGTGTCGTATGCGTTGACTCTTTAGATTCCAAGATGCCACGTGGCGCAATATGGTGCAATCCCGCTCATTCCAGGGCGCATTTGAACCGTCCATTTTCCTTGCAATCCCAACCGTTGGATCGGATCTGATCCAACGGCCAAGAACAAATCTAACCGAACGAGTCACCTCCCCCGCCGCCATGCTCTGGCGTATCACCAGCTCCAACCACCGTTCAGAACGTGCAAAAGACAGAAAAAATTGCTTGTCAGTTACCGAATAAAAAAATATATGTATTTTATCTTGTTTTTCTACCAAAACGACCAGAGAACTCAAAGATATATGTAAACCAACCCAAAGTTGTAAGGAACCATTCATTAGTTTCGAAAATATAAAAAGCAAACAGAGAGTTTTCAGGGTAACTTCATTCTTTCCTTTTTCATCTCATGCATGCAAAAATAAACGAGTAAATAAAAGGTAGTGCTTTGCCTTGGTTTTCCAATGGTCTCGTCGGTGATGAACCATGGTGGGGAGCCGTTTTATGTTTATTTATTTATTTGTTTTCGGTTTGAAATAGTAAAAGCGGTTTTAATTTTCTGGCTTTGAAATAAAGGGTAGGGGATTTTAAAGTGGTTTCTTCTCGGATGGTGGTCGGAGTCCACGATTCAGGACGACTAGAGGCGGCCTATGGCGGAGCCTCGCCTGAGTTTTAGGGCCGGTTATTTGATTTTATAGATTGAAAATAAAATATTTCTGGTCAAATAACATCATAAATCCTCTCTTGCTTCCTGTTTTTTTGTTTAAGCCTCCCCCTTGGGTAAATAGCAAGTTCAGTCCCCCTTCTTTTTTATTTCATTTCAATTCCGCCCTTGAATTAAGCCGATTCAATTTGTAAATGGAAAAATTACACCCTAAGGACCTCCGCATTTTTGTTTTTTTCTTTTCAAGCGTGCCACATGGGTATATTACAACTTTAGTCCTTTAAAGTTTCGTTCGGCTTGCAATCTTGTCCTCGAATTATATTTTTATTGTTTTTAATTTTAGGTTCCTGTTTTATTTCTATCTCATTTCAGTCCCATTTTGTGTTCTATCTCATTTCAGTCCCATTTTGTGTTCTAAATATTTATGGTTATTTGTTTTTATTTTAGCATGTTTTTATTGCTTGTTATATTCGTATATGCCTTTTTATACCATGTTTATTTATTGTTTTTTAGATGTGTTGTATCTTTTTTTATTCATTAGTCCATGCTCGTTTTATATTATGTTTTAGTTTGGATTTCCTGGTGTGCTTATTTGTCTTAGCATAAGTTTAGTGTTTTTTAGGTTACATGTTAGTATGATGTTTTGTTATATGTAATATCATGACATGTTTTAATCTATGCGTATATATTGAGTCATATGTTAAGTATCAAATATTAGTTTTTATTCTAGCATGTTGTTTTGTTTCATTATTTTAGCATCATATTATGCCATGTGTAGATGTCATGCATGTGTTAGTTGTGGTTCATATCAATGTGTTTAAGCATGTTAGATTTTTTTTTTTAGTTTTAGAAGCGCGATCTTTTGTTTTTTTATTATGGCATGTTATGTTTTTTGCTCATGTATTTATTATTTTTGTTTAATATTGTAATGTTCATGTTTTTTATATTTTATATTTTAATATTTTAATACCATGTCAATATGAATGTTTAATATTTTGTTTCTAAGATTGCACACGAATATATTATTTGTCAATGCAGTGCCCTTTTATTCTAGCGTAAGCGTGGCCAGTATCAAGCGCAGTGATGGTGGTTTATCAGTTTACTCTCGAATAACGGGGCCCTTAAAATCTACTCGCACTTATAACCAAATTTTAATTTAATCGTCACTTTAATCCGGAAAGTTTAATATTAATAAAGCGGTAATTATTAAAGTACCAATTTTGGGCGACGTGGGGGTGCTAATCCTTCCCCATCCGTAACCGACTTCCGGACCCAACATTTTTCAAATCTCTGGTTTTACGGTGTCCGGGCTACCTTAGTGGCTGGTGGTGACTCCATTTTTAAAATAAAATATGGTCTTTCTGAAACCCCACGGAAGATTTTTAAATACCTGAAAGACTCTCAAACACCCTTAAAACCTCGTTTTTTTATCGAAAAAGAAAAAAGATCACTACACTTTGCAACAACTTACAGTTGAAATTCATTTGATTGATGCTCTCACATAGATTCTGAGCTACGCAAAGTTCATGAAAGATATCCTATCCAAGAAGAAGAAGAAGCTCAACACAATGGAAACCATTGCACTCACTGAGGAGTGCAATGCATTAATATCTATCCCTCTACCAAGAAAGATAAATGACCCAAGCAGTTTTATCATATCATGCTCAATCGGTAATCATTACTTTAGTAAAGCTCTTTGTGATTTAGGGGCTAGTATCAATTTAATGCCATTATCTACTTTTCAAAAGTTAGGCATTGGAAAAATGAAACCCACTACAGTCACATTATAGTTGGCTGATAGATCTTTGACTTATCCAAATGGTCAAATCAAAGATGTGATGGTCCGTATGGATAAGTTTATATTCCTGGCTAATTTCATTATTCTGGATTGTGAGGCTGACAAGGATGTCCCTATCATTCTTGGTCATCTATTATTAGCTATTGGGAAAGCAGTAATCGATGTATCGAAAGGAGAGCTTACAATAAGGGTTGAGAATAACCAAGTCACTTTTTGGATGCTCAATGCTGATATGGGAAGAAAGTCTGAAGAATGTCATAATATAGACATTATTGAACATATTACTCAAGAAGACTTGCATCATCGTAGTATCCTCGTTGCTAGAGATACTACGCTGACAACGGTAGAAGAAGATCTCCCAAATTGTGACCATATTGTGGATGTTCCCACTACGACAGTTTACCATAAATGGCAAGTTGAATATTTAGATCTTGCTTACAAGTCAATTTCTACTTTTAAACCGTCTATTGAAGAAGCTCCTACTCTAGAACTTAAGCCATTTTTAGCTAATATCAAATATCTATTCTTCGGATATGCACTCTGCAATTTTGGATGCAATACAAGAAGTTAAGTTAATAGATATTCTGAAGCGACACAAGCATGCTATTGCTTGGACAATTGCTGATATTAAGGGCATCAGTCTATCCTTTTGCATGCCCAAGGTTAAGCTGGATGGTGGGAACAAACAATCCATTGAGTCACAAATATGCTTGAATGGAAAGATGAAGGACATGGTCAAGAAGAAAATCCTTAAATGGTTGGACGCAAGCATTATCTATGAGATTTTTGATAGTGCATGGATGAGTCTAGTACACTGTGTTCCTAAGAAAAGTGGCATCATAGTGGTTTGTAATGATGCAAATGAGCTGATTCCAACTTGTATCCCTACTGGTTGGCATATTTGTATGGACTATAGGCATCTCGATGCAGCCATAAGGAAGGATCATTTTCCTCTTCCTTTCATTGATCAGATGTTACATCGACTTGCGAGCAAGAAGTTTTATTGCTTCCTAGATGGATATTCTGGCTACAATCAAATTGTTATTTCTCTTGAGGACCATGAGAAGACTACTTTTACGTGCCCATTTGGGACATTTGCCTTCCGTCGCATGCCTTTCGGTCTTTGCAATGCACCAACCACATTTCAAAGGTGCATGATGCAATATTCTTAGATATGATTGATAATTCCCTCGAAATATATATGGATGTTTTTTGGTGTGTAGGAATAATTTCGACCACTGTGTTGAAAATCTGGAGAAGGTATTACAACGATGTGAAGACACCAATTTGGTTCTGAAATGGGAGAAATATCACTTTATGGTTACCGAAGGGATTGTGCTGGGCCACAAAATTTTGAAAGCTGGAATTGAGGTTGATAGAGACAAAGTGGATGTTATTTAAAAGCTACCACCACTGACAAATGTGAAAGATATTCACAATTTCTTAGGCCATGCCAGGTTTTATAAGAGATTTATTCGAGACTTCTCAAAGATTACCAAGCATCTATGCCTACTGTTGGAGCAAGGAAGAAAATTCATTTTTTGACGATGCATGTCTGGATGCATTCAATAAAATTAAATCACATCTTGTGAACGCACCTATCATTGTTGCACCTAACTAGGAGAAACTATTTGAGCTTATGTACGACGCTATTGATTTTGCCGTGCGCGCAGTTTTGGGACAATGTAAGGACGATGTATTTCATGCAATCTACTATGCTAAAATTAATTATACTACTATTGAAAAAGAGTTATTAGCAGTAATTTTTGCTTTTGATAAATTTCTTTCTTATCTTGTGGGCGCAAAAATTATAGCTTTTACTGATCATTCTACTTTGAGATACCTTTTTGCAGAGAATGATACAAAACCATGATTGATCCGCTGGATCTTATTATTGCAAGAGTTTGACATTGAAATTAAAGACCGTAAGGGGTCAGAAAATCTAGTTGTTGATCACCTTTCGAGATTGGAAGCTGGCAGCAAAGATGGCAATAAGTTGCAAATTATCGACGCATTCCCTAATGAAAAGCTTTTTCGTTGTGAATGCAACATCGTGGTATGCTAATATAGTGAATTACTTGGTTTGCGGAAAGACTCCTATTGGCATTACTAGGCACAAAAAGGCTAGATTCCTTAGAGATGCTACGAAGTATCTTTGGAATGAACCTTATTTGTTCAAGTTTTGTAATGACAATATAATTCGACGCTGCGTCTCTAAGGAAGAGATGAAATCTATCCTACAGCATTGTCATAATGCTCCTTATGGAGGGCATTTTGGTAGAATAAGAACATCATTGTCATAATGCTCCTAAGAAAGAGATGAAATCTATCCTACATTTGGATTTTATTGGCCAACCTTGTTCAAAGATGGTCACGAGTTCGCTTAATGCTGTGACATATGTCAACGCACCAGAGCAATATCTAGGAGAAATGAGATGCCGCAACAACCAATAATGGAAATTGATTTATTTGATGTTTGGGGATTATATTTCATGGGTCATTTTCCTAATTCATGGTTCATTTCCACTGCAGCCAAGTGGCTGCTATGTTGAAACGCTATGGAGTAAATCATAGACTAGCCACAACATATCATCCTCATTCTAGTGGACAGGCGGAGGTGTCTAATAGAGCAATAAAAATGTTTTAGAAAAAGTGGTAAACACCACTAGAAAATATTGTTCCTCTTGTCTGATGATGCATTGTGGGCTACACGTACTGCATACGAAACTCTGTTGGGAATGTCACCATATCAATTGGTGTTTGGAAAATCTTGTCATTTTCTAGTAGAGCTCGAGCACAAGGCCTTGTGGGCTCTTAAGCAAGTCAATCTTGATTATGAGGCAGCATGAAAGAAACGCTTGATAGATATCACAAAACTAGAGGAAATACGACACAACACCTATGAAAATGCTTCTATTTACAAGGACAAGGGAAAGCGCTGGCATAATAAGATAATTTTCCATCGAAAATTTAAAGCTGGACAGTTGGTTTTGCTATTCAACTCTAGATTGAAACTGTACCTAAGGAAACTGAGATCACGTTGGCCTGGACCTTTTAAAGTTGTGGAAGCATTCCTACACGATGCTGTCACAATCCAAGTACAAAAGGGGGAGATACATTCAAAGTCAATGACCAACGTTTGAAACTCTATTATGGTGACTTTGACCCTGGAAATATTCAGACTATTAAATTGGTCAATTTTTTGAAAATCTTTTTAATTACTTTATTAGGATTAGATTTTATTTTCCTTGTTTTTTCTTTTAATTTCCTTTATTTTCTTTTTGCAAAATAAAAATATCTTCGTTTTGTCTCTTCTCTAGCAAACTTGTATGGTGGAAGGATGTACAAGATATACATGCAAGGCTCTAGGGGCAAATTGGATAATTCTATTGCAATGATTTCTCCCAATAATCACAACCTTTCATCACATGAGCGAGAAACATGATGAACAAGCACGATTTTTGCACCACGATCAGTCGTTAAACCTCATCGTATCAGATGGTAACAATTATGTCTTTTCATTTTCCCTCTTTTTTCCTCTTTATTAAGCAACTTGTTTTTTATTGAAGGCTCATTTATTTTTTCTACTTTCTCTAAGTATTCAAAGCTATAAAGTTCACATTTTTTTTCTTTTCAAGATCTTTCCTTTTCATCTTTTTTCTTATAAACATCCATGTCTAAAACAAAAGCAACCCGAAAAATAGCAGAGAAAACCCCTGTTCAAGACATTCTGAGCTTGGAGTCAAACTCACAATCAGAAGAACCCATTACTCTTGAAGAAATTCTTGAGTATGAGGTTTTCCAAACTGGGCTTACGGGTGAACGCTTCATAGAGCACATCCAAAAGAGAAACATTCACCCTGAACAAGGAATCGAACTCTCTGCTGAGGAATAACCTAGAAAATCCATACACAACACCATCATACTCCATAATTGGGGCAGATTCTGCGTTCATGTAGGAACTTGGTGTTCAGCCTTGACTTTTTGACAAGCCAAGCATTTAGTCACAAACTCTGAGACGTCCCATTTCATCCTTGGTCACCAATAGAATGGTCGCAAATATTGATACATCTTATTGCTGCATGGGTGCACAGCAAAATGACTACTGTAAGCTTCCTTAAGAATCTTGTCCCTCAACTCATCAATGGCCAGTACACATAAATGATCATGAAAGTACAAGATCCCATCTCGTACTCCAAACTCGATCGTCTCCCCATATTTCACCATTTTAATATTGGCCACTCGATCTTTATCTAAAGCTTATTTTTTCTTAATCTTTTGCACTAACGCTGGTTCCACAATAAGCTCAGCCAGAAGGCCTCCATCATCGATCTTCATCAAACGGGCAAACATGGCTCTCAAATCTGACATGGATTTGCGGCTCAATGCGTCTACAACCACGTTAGCCTTTCCCGGGTGATATTCAATCATGCAGTTGTAATCCTTCAGTAACTCTATCCATCAACGTTGTCTTAAGTTCAACTATTTTTGTGTGAGTAGATATTTCAAGCTCTTGTGGTCAGTGCAGATGTAACATTTTTCGCCATATAGGTAGTGCCTCTAAATCTTTAAGGTGGAGATAACTAGTGCCAGCTCCAAATCATGAGTGAGATAATTTTGCTCATGAACTTTGAGTTGTCTCGAGGCGTAAGCCACAACCTTTCCTTCTTGTATAAGAACGCAACCCAGTCTATTCAATGACACGTCGCTGAAGACCACATAATTTTTACCCGACTTCGATTGAGTCAAAACTGGTGCTTTTGTTAGGTAAGCCTTAAACTACTCAAAAACATGTTGTCTCTCCTCGTTCCACTCAAAAGAAATTCCCTTCTAAAGTAATTTGGTCATAAGAGCTGCTATTATAGAGAACCCCTTAACAAAACATTGGTAAAACCCGCCAAACCAAGAAAACTATAAACTTCTAACACGTTTCTCAGTGGTTTCCACTCACCCCCATCCTGAATCTTTTGAGTGTCTACACAAATATCTTCTATCAAAACAATGTGGCCAAAAAATGCCACTTTAGATAACCAAAACTCACATTTGTTGAACTTAGCAAACAAAGCCTTTTCTCAAAGGGTCTGGAGCACAATGCGAAGGTGATAAGTATGTTCCTCCTCTGAACTAGAGTACACTAAGATGTCTTTGATGAAGACAACTACAAACTGATCCAAAATGGCTGAAAGATCATGTTCATCAAATTCATGAATATCGTCAAGGCATTTATAAGACCGAACGACATCACCAGAAACTCGTAATGGCCATAACGAGTTCAAAAAGTAGTCTTATAAATATCTTCATCTTTAACCTTTAATTGGTAATAACCCAATCTCAAGTCGATCTTGGAAAATGCGCGAGTGCCCTTCAACTGATCAAACAAATCGTCAATCCTAGGAGGAGGATAACAATTCTTTAACATTACCTTGTTGAGCGGATGGTAGTCTATACACAACCTCATAGATCCATCTTACTTTTTCACATGCAGAATATGAGCACTCCATGACAAAATACTCAGTCTGATGAACCTTCGTTCTAACAACGCCTGAAGTTGATTTTTCAACTATTCAACTCTCTAAGTTCAGTGGGTGTCATGTGATATGGCACAATAGACACTGGTACCACCCTCGGTAACACCTCAATCCTGAACTCTGGCTCACATTCGAGAGGCAACCCTAGCAATTCTTTGGGAAAAATATCAATGAATTCACATACAGTCTGAAGACCTTTAGGCGTGGGACAAGGGATCCTTGTGTCTACCACGTGAGCTAAGTAAGCATCACAACCTTGCAATAGCATGTCTCGAGCCAAAATAGCTGAGATCACGTTGGAAAGGCATTGATTCCTTTCACCTTGCACAAACAACCTTTCTCCACCTGATCCATGAAGTGTTAAACTCTTTGCTTGATACCTCAAGCTGGCATCATACTCAAATAACCAATCCATACCCAAGATTACATCGAACTCTTAGAAGGGTAATTTTATCAAATCAGTTGGGAACACATGTCTTTGAATCTCAATCGGACACTGGCGATACACCTCGTCTACCAAGACATCAAGCCCATGGGACTAGACACACGAGCTTCAACCTCTAGATTCTCGGCTATAATCCCTTACCCTTGGCAAATCTCACTATTAATGTATGAATGGATAAATCTAAAGTCCACTAATACAATAATAAAGAAAGATAATAGGGTGAAGGTACCTGAAATCACATTTGTAGCCTCACAGTTATCCCTAGCCATCACAACATACTATCTCGTAAGAGCCCTAATACTGGACCTCTTGGTGCATCCACTCCTTTGTCCTGACATAGATCTCGATCCTTCCCCATTAAAACCTCAGCCTCTCTATCCTGACTGATGAGACCTCTAAGACTGGGCTAGGGCACCATACCTAGCTTGGGGACAATCCCTAACAAAGTGATGGAGGGATCCACATCCAAAACAAGACTTAGTTGACTTAAATCACTCCCCTGAGTGGTGTTGTCTGCATCGATCGCACAAACAGTGGGTTGATGATCCAGAAAAAACACTTCCACTCATCATAGATGAGAAAGTCAAATGCCCTCTGCGGTAACCTGAACCAAACCTCTGATTTGACATTTGTGAATGGTTTCTATTGTTCCTCTTGGAATCTCAAGAATCTCTAGATCTCTTGCCCAAACCCTGAGATGAACCCTAGTCTCATAGGTCTTGTATTGATTTTAAGAGCCTTAAGCATGTCCCTCAATCAGACTCTCAACTTGTTTGACTGATCTGGCACTATTGGCTAACTCTCCAAATGTCTTGTGTGGGTCAGCAGTTACATACATATGTAGCTCGGGCTTCAGACCTCGACAGAACCTCTTGCATCTTAATTCCTTGATCTTAACTAACTTAGGAGCAAACCTACTCAGCCGTAATAACTCTTGTTGATACACAAACATTTTTCAATTCCCTTACACCAAATGGGAGAACTGGTCTCTCGACATATCCATCTAAGCTTCCCCAACATACTTGTTCTTGAATTCATTAAAGAACTACTCATAAGTGTGTAGGGTAGGGTGTAATCCCATCTCCACTATCTCCCGCCACTATCTAGCATTACCCTTCAAAAGGTAAGTAATGCAATAAATGTAACACCCTCGACCCAAATGTCACATTTAAGCCTCAAGCCCAAACCAAAACCATAAAATTTCTTAATTTAGGTTTAGCCCAACAAGGTATTTCTCAAAAACATTTAAAGCCAACATTTAAAAATGTAGTTAAATAATCAAAACAGTACAAAAGAGCTCTAACTTAAATTTAAAACATTTGAACATTCTATTTGATTAATTCAATTTCAAAAATATGGATTACTAACACTACCACATAAGGTACTATAAATACATAGCCCACTAAACACAAGTGCCGTACTCTTGAAATTACCATATGCTAGAATCTTGTACTGATACTGCTTCTCGATCCCACGATCCAACGGTCAACCTACACATGAAAACAACGATTTTGAGCGTTGATCTTACAAAGCTCATTGGTACACATCTACTCTAGTATACTTTATTCTAATCATAAACATAAGCATGCAATCTAGTACGAGCAATAATGAGAGATAAATAAACACGTGGCACTACCACTAGTCGCCTAAACACACGTTGTCATCATAGAAATCATCATACATGGCACACAAGGCCCAACCATACTTATAATACAGCAATATAACATCATATAAATGTGGCGCAACCTCTAGCCGCCTAACGATATAGCATATAAGTAGTATACCATAATATAGGAGTGCGACTCGCATCCACTAAGCATCAGGATACATACACTCTAAGTGAGGCCTTCGACCATTAAGCATTAGGATCATACACTCTATAAGGTGAGGCCCGCGACCACTGAGCATCATGATCATACATTCAGGAATCTTTAACCATGGTGTTGCAACACACTCTTCCCACATTGGGTATTTGCATCCCACCAAACAATGGTAACTCAACCATCTAGGTGTCTATATCAGTACATTGCAAGGACAAGTCTACCACACATCACATAGCATCACACGATCTACCAAGAAACACTACGGTTTCTATTACCATCACGTCACCTAATGTTTACCAAGTTATTAATTATTATAAAAGTGTACATTAATCATCCTCATTAATTATCTCTATTAATTCATATTATCTCATTAACATCCTACTTTAATTTTCATCTTTTTATTAGCATTATAGATTATTCGGTTCAGTGGGTACCGTACTCAAACACGAGTACGGTACCCATGGGTACTGGTACTCACAAGAGTACCGATATAGATATTACTTACTGAAATCCTAGATTTCTACAAGTACTAGTATGGGTCAAACCGTACCGATATGGTCCCCAATCGCATATCGGTACTGCCAAAGCTCGTATCGATACCCTATTTACGGGTTCATACAATTCCTCGAATTATGACATTACCATGCTTTATTCGATCCCTAAAGCCTATGAAAGTCATTAAGGTTTGTTTACTAATGCATTCAATTAATTAATGCTAATTACTGGCTTCATGATCATTTATTTGAATTTTACCATTATTTATCCATTACGCACAACTTCCATCGAATCATGTTAATCCCTTTCAAACAAACATATAAGTATCACAATTATCAATCAATCAACCAGCCATTAAGAAATTATAAAAGCATCTCAAATGACCATACACAGTCTCTAAAGTCTCTATGAGTCTCATCATAAAGATGGATATCAAGTCTCAAACTATCGATCTCTAAACTTGCATATTCATCGTCTACCTATTTTATAGATACTAACACGCAAAGCAATCACATTTATGATGCTCATAAAGTAATAGTAGTTCGAAGTGTACTAACCTTAAGTAATTGTTGATAAATTCTTAGTCGAGCTCCTCTTGATCCAGTATTTGAGCCCGAGCAATCCTCATAAACTTATGAATACCAGAATTACTAATTAACTTCAATCAATAACTAATACAAAATTTTAAACGTGTAAAAATAGCTTACTAGGTTCGAATTTTGGCAAAAAAACTATGCCAACAGACTCAAAACATTGAGAAATCCTCGAGTAAGGTACCCTAAAAAAAGTTAATGGTGGTCAACAGTGATAATGGTCAACAGCTTGCTCAGTTCAGCTCAAAAGGCAGGCTTGATGGACCAGCTCAGTATGTGGTTCAGGTTGTCTCAGCAAGCTGGCTTGACTCGACCCAATGCTGGGCTTAACGGCTTGATCTACAGCCCAACTATGATATAACAGCTCAGCCAAATGTCACCCAAGCACGGTGGTAGCACGTAGTGGCATGTGTGGTGGCTTCTAGTGGCCGGACGGCAGCCATGAAGCTCCTTCCCAAGTTTTTCTACGTTGGCAAACATGATGTCAGTCTCCATTTTATGTTTTAAGCATTTTAACCTCTTTAACTAGAAAACTCAAAACTTTCGCTCTCTTACCTCCTCCGATAGCAGCTCTGATGGCAAAGTCGTTAGTACCAACAAACTCGTCTTGACAAGATGAACACAATGGCGATGGAAATGTCAACAACGAATTTCTGGATCTTGGTAGATTAGAGTTTAAAACTCCCTCTATAAAGACCCAATTCTCGGGCTAGTGAATCAGGTCTCAGGCTCAGGTTATGGGCCTTTATCTTGGAAGACTAAGTTAAGTGCTTTTATATTTGGGCCTATTATTTTGGAGGGGAGGGTTTTGAATTTTAAATAGGTGTAGTTGGTGGAAAAAGAGGAGAAAGTTATGAGGAGGATAGAGAAAAAGAATAAAGGTGAAAAGTGGATAGTGGGAGGGAGAAGATGAAATGGGAGAAAAGTTGAAGGAGGAGTTTTATAACTTTGATCTACTGAGATCTAGTCATCCGTTACAACACCTATACTGTCATTGTATTCATCTCGTCGAGACGAGTTCACCGGTACCAGCAGCGTCACCTTTAGAGCCACCATTAGAGGGGATGAGAGAAAAGAAGTTTTGGATTTTCCAGTTAAAGGGTTAGAGTGCTCAGAAAGCAAAACCGAGGCTGACATCGTGTTCATCAACGTCGAGAGTTGAGAAAAATTTTGTCATCGCCATTCGACCATTGAAAGTAGCCACATGTATTGCCACCTGCGCGTGGGCAATGTTCGGCCAAGCCGGGTTGTCATAATCCAGACGGCTGGGCTGAGCTGGTAGGGCCAACCTGATCCAAGCCGCAGACTGAGCTGATCTACCAAGCCAGTCCAATAAGTCAAGATGCTGAGCCATTTGACTGAGCCACCGAGCTGTTGGTCGAGCTGCTGTAGACTATTAGCCGAGTCGCCGTTATCTTTTTAACTCGGGTTTACTTTTTTTAGGGATCCTACTTGGGGGTTTCTCGATGTTCTGAGTTAGTTGGCATGATCCATTTTCCCAGATTCAAACCTGATAAGCTATTTTTATGCATTTTATCCCCTAAAGTAGTCTGATAGTGTGAAATTGCTTATGTAGTCGTATTAGTTTTATCTGAGGAATTAATGGACTCGAATATTGGAATCAATGAGATGTTTTGAGGAGCTTAGATGGGTATTTATCGCTTTGGCTTAAGGTTAGTACACCTTAAAATCCTATTACTTCTTGAGCATCATAAATGTAATTGCTTTACTTGTTAGTATCTGCAAAATAAGTAGACGATGAATATGCATGTTTGAAGACCGATAGCATGAGACTCGATATCTATGAGATGCATGATGATGTTGTGAATATGATAAGACTCATGGAGGCTTTAGAGACTGTTTAGGGTCATTTAAGATGCTCGTATGATTATTTAATGATTGATTGATTGGTTAATAAATTGTGAAGCTTTGTATGCTTTTTCGAATGGAATGATGTGATTTGATGAAAATTATGCTTAAGGGATGAATACCCGATTAAATGATTATGAAGCCGATAATGAATAATAATTGACTGAATGCGTTATTAAACAAGCCATAACAACTTTCATAAGCTTTAGGGATCGAATAAAGTGTTGCAAAATCGTAATTCAAGGAAATAGTGTGAACCTGTTCGGATGTACCAGTACGCGATTAGGGACTATATCAGTACGAATTGACTTGTGCTGATACTTTTGGAAATTGAGGATTTCTAGTAAACAATATATGTATCGGTACGCGTATGAGTACTGGTACCCAGGGTACTGTATCGATACTCATGTATGAGTACCAATACCCTCTAAACAGAATGTTTTATAATACTAATAAAAGAAGTAAATTGCCATAGGATGATAATGAGATAATATGAGTTATGAAAGATAAATAATGAGGATGATTAATATACACTTTCATAATATATTAACAAGTTGGTAAACCGAAATGGGTGGCTTGATAATTGATAGAAACCACAGAATTTGGTAATCATGTAAAAGTTGTGTGTTGTGTGGTAATCGTGTACATGATGTGTGCTATATGGAAACTTGATTTGTTGTCTTACCCTTGATTTATGGGATTCTATAACACCCTATAATTTCATTAAATAGTATTAAGGTCATTCGGTACTAAGTTAGTAGCTTAAAAACTAACTTAGTGACTAAAATGAAAAAAATGGAAAAGTTAGGATTTCTTTAATTAGGAGCTTTAGAAAAGGAATTTATGAAGTTTAAAGGTATCATAAGATAGAGAATAAGCAGATTAGGGTACATGCAAAATTTGGTTGAAATCCGATAAAATTGGAATGTGAATTGAAGGTTAAAGTTTAGTGACCAAAATGACAATTTTCAAAAGTTGGTTGTTAAATCATAAAGAAAGGAAAAGTTTAAATCCTTAATAAAGAATTTTCCCAATAACTAAATTTTATTCTGCAGATGGATAAATTTGGTCAGTGAGTAAAATCTAATATAGGTCCCGAGAATGCAAATGCAGTATAAGGTATCTAATTTGGATAAAATAAAATTATTAAGTGTGCTCAGACCAGGCAAACACTAGGATGAGTAACCTTCGGGAATGTCCCATAAAAGTGTCTCTGATCGATATTTTGGACTCATTAAGAGTAGAGAATATTCATATAGATTTTCGATAAAGGATTTCTAAGAGAAAGTTTACTCGATGAGGATTTTCGATTATTATCAGAATAATAGACTGAGTTAGGAAATTCAGTCTAAGTTCTTAGGAAAGGAAGTTTTTTCTGAGATAATAGTATCAATTTTCTGAATATGGAAATATAAAATTTTCGGAATAAATTCGATAGCTCAGTAAAGGTAAAATCGCAGTAGAAATGTTTTGTGAATATCGGGAAATTGAATCAAATTAAAATTTTAGAGGCTGTTCGATAAGCTATGGAAAATCATAAAATAATATTTATATAATTTAGAGATATGAGATTTTTGGATTATATTCGATAGTTCGATCAATGGAACATCGTATTAGGTGATTATCGGGTAATTGTATCGAATAAAAATCATAAAATAAAATTTTATGATTTCTTTGGGAATGGCCGGTTATGAAGGAACCAAATTGGTTCAAATGGAATGGAATGACAATTTTAGAGAAGATTTGTAATGAACAAATATTTTTATCTATTTCTACATATGTCGTGGGGGAGAAGAAGAAGGAAAAAAATACATCAAATTTCAAGTTTGATTTGGAAGGGTTACAAGTAAAATCAAGGTTAGTTCATGAAGGAAAAATTAATCCCTGTGAAATTTTCTTTCATTTGGTAGTAATTTTACATGGTACTATAAAGAAGTGTTCATGGTTTGGTGAGAGAGAAAATTTAGGGTTTATGGATTTCTTTGAATTAAGGCTTGTTTTAGTTGAATCAAGTATAGAAATGATATTTACAAGCTTTGTTTAGAATTAATTCCATGTCTATATGCAAAACCCCTAAATTTTGAAAATCAGAGTTTATGTTAGAGTATGAAATTTTAGAACATGATTGAAGGATAAATGGTTCTATGTGTTGTTTTAAGGTGATTGGAATGAAAATCCCTAATTAGAATTGTAATAGGGACCAAAATGTCAACTTTGTAAAGTTTAAAGATTTGATTGTTGAGTTTGTATTTGATGAATGCTATGTTAGAAAATTAATTTAAGTGATTGGAATTGAAGAAGTTTAGGGATTGAAGTGTGATATTGAAAAAATTATGAGTACTTAAGTTAGATTATTGATTTAATTACTTGAATTGAATAAAGGAAGGGAATAGTAGCTTAATTACTTGAAGGACTAATTCGGCTAAGTATGAAAGTTTAGGGACCAATCCGGCAATGTAGTTTTTGATGAAAGATGTAAGGAGAACTTATGAATACAAGCTTCATTTAGTCATTTGATGTAAAATAATAGGACTAAATTGACAAGTAAAGAAATAAGGAGAAGTTATGTTAAATTTAGAAACTAATTATGGGAAGTTAGATTGAATTTAAATTATGGCAGTAAGTTTAGAAATTCACCATAAATTCTATAAAAATGGTTAGATGGTGAATTTTATACCGATAGAAAGGTATGTCAGTCTAGTTTCGTTTCCAGTAAACGAAAACTGATTCCGAGTTTCGTGTTAAAAGATATGATTTTTTTTCGAATGAAGGTCAGAAAAATTACAGAGCAGTTTTCTGCCTGGATAGTCTGTGACGTGAATTCAGTGATTTTTCATAATTTTTGTAGATTTTATTAATTTATTTGGCTTATACCATTAGAACCGTTATCAAATATAGTTTCTCAAGTGTAAAGGAAATTAAGATCCATTATGTATTCTGCCCTATACAAGTCAATCTTTGAAGGTAGCGCAAGCTGCCATAATATAGAATTTGAAACATTCTATATTTAAAGGTTAGTTAGCAAGCTCGGAAGAATTATTGGAAGTTCAAATTAGTCACTAAGGACCATATTGAGTTTTCAAAAAGTACAAGGAAGAAAGGAAAATAATTGAAAATTTTATTTTCAAATGATTTTGTTAAAAAGCAAGTTTAAGATATTGTTAGATTTGAGACTAACAAATATTTTATTGTATTTATATGATTAATGAAGTTGAGTCCGAATCAGAGAAGGTTCGAGTTACTATGAAAGAAAGGATAGAACTAGTACTTAGTGAGGCATCATGTTAAGTGGCCAAGGTGAGTACATTTTTACCTATTTTAATTATGTGATATAAGGAAGACTTGCAATAAGTCGACCTTGATATTAATGAAAAAGTATATTAATCAAAGTTATGCAAATGACATGAAATATTAAATGTACATGTGATACATTGATATGGCACAAAGATATATCTAAGATAAATCAGATTTTTGATATTGGGTATGAACTGCCTAATATCGACTATATGATCTATATTGATGCTTTGAACATGGAATATTGAAATGCCCAAGTAATATGATATGGGAGTCCATGGTATAGTTGAATATCCATAGAGTCCATAGCAGCTGCATCACACAAGATGATATGATTTCATGTTTTGTGACTACTACGGTGTCACACCCACCTTGGGGACCCAAGCCCTTGGTGTTGCACCTTGGGGATCCAAGCTCATGGTGCCAAGTGCACTAAAGATGTGCTTTTATGAGGAGCAAAGAGCATCCTCGAGTACGTAACATACACCTTGGGGACCTAAACCCTTGGTGTGCACCCTGGGGATCCAAGCCCATAGTGCTAATGGCACTAACGCGATGCCTAAATGAGGAGCAAAGAGCATCCTCGAGTATATACTCATTTACAAGTTCAAGTTAGACACTTAGATGTCTTATACATGTGACTCGAGTACCTTGATCTCATATTATTTACTTTGGTTATCTTTAAAAGAAGGTTATACTGTAAATGATTACATGATGACTGATAAATACCGATAACGTGATATTTATACTTGTTTTATGTTATGATATAAACTGTATTGGAATCACTTGTTATTTTACAAGAAATATATTGCACTGTTATATGACCGAGAATTGACTTTGTTAAGTTTATTTTATATGATTCTTTACATTGAAATGATTTACTTTAAATTATAGTTGCCTCACTAAGTCGTTACTTAGCATATACTGTTTCACACGTAGGATATCGAAAACTTACCGGAAGAGGAATCAAGCATGTTAATCAAGCTGCAATCTACCAAACATCAGTAAGACATTCTAATTTTATGATATTCTCTAGTGGGCATGTAATAATTTATTCGTTAGTTGTTTTAAAGACAAAATTTTAATTGTTGTTTATCACGTAACAATTTTAAATCCAAGAAAGGGGTTAGGCAGTGTACCTAGTTTTTGCCCTGAGTTACATACTTATTTAAATAACTAACTTATAAATTTTACAAACCAGTTCAGGGTCAAAACTAGGTGTGCCTGCCTAACATTGTTTTAAATTAGAAACTGAGAAAGGGCCAACCACTGGACTAGTTAAGCAAGAGTAGTATAAAAAAATTTACAAGTCAAGAAATAAGTTAAATAATACTATGACATATTCAATGTGTTTTTAATCAACGAATATACGTTGAGGGTGTTACAGATTCAGATACCCAATGAGAAAGTATTGCAACACCATAGTTAGAGATGTCAAATGTACATTCCTAAAGCTGCGTGGCATCAGGTCTCATTTAAAGATGCTCGGCGTGAGATTCTGAGCATGTGAGTACATTCCCGAAGATGTATGGCATCGGGCCTCACCCAAAGAGTGTACGTTCGTAAAACAGTGTGGCATCGGGCCTCACTGAGAGTGTACGTTCCCAAAGTTATGTGGCACCGGGCCTCACTCCAAGTTTGCGGTTATGACTTTATGTGCTTTAGCTCAGATGATCTAGTGTGATACTGAGTATGGTTGGGCCTTGTGGGCAATATATGATGTTTTGCTATGTTGAGAGCATGTGTTTAGGCGACTAGTGGCAGTGCTATGTGTTTATTTATCTCTCCTTATTGCTCATACTAGCTTGCATGCTTATGTTTATAACTAGCATGAAGTATAGTAAAGTAGATGTGTACCACTGAGCTTTGTAAGCTCAGCGCTCAGAATTTTTGTTTCTGTGCGTAGGTTGATCGTCAGATCGTGGGTTCGAGAAGCACTATTAGTATGGGATTCTAGCATATGAAGGTTTTTAGAGTACAATACTTGCATTTAGTGGGCTATGTATTCATATGACCTTACGTGGTTGAGTCTGTAATTCTTACTTTTGAAATTATATTAATCAAGTCAAATATTTAAATATTTTAAATTAAAGTCGAGCTTTTTTGTTACGATTTAAATTGGTTATATATGTTTTAAACTTATGGATCTAAATGTTTTGGAAATAACTTGTTTGGGCTAAATCTAATTACAAAATTTTATGGTTTTGGGTTGGGTTTGAGGCCAAATGTGACATCGGGGTTGAGGGTGACACAATAGTGGTATCAGAGCTTAGGTTTAGCCAGTTATAGGAAACCCCGAGGTGGTATAGGCATTTTAGTAAGGTGTCTAGTGAATACAAGCCCTTAAATTAAGTTCGTACTCCTTAAGACTGAAATTCTGATGGTGCGCCCAAAGTTACGACATTAAGATTGTTATGATTGTGGCCGAGTTAAGTGTTGAGCCACTCATAAGAGCAATTCCGGGGCCAAGGTCACCCCTGATTGTTGAGATACGAGTTAGTCAAATAATGCCGAAGTCAAGGATATTTCCTCATCCCACCACCTGAATGGTGTCTTTGTTATGTGTTGTAGTCATTATGAATCCTTCAGATATGTCATAAGAGTTTGTGACAAGAAATTTTCATAGTTATACGTGAATAACATTTTTGATGCAGGTATAGATAAACAACTTTCAAAATTGATCAGTGAATGCACGTTGGTTGAAGGATCATTTGTTCGCTCAAAAGGAGTCTTGTTGATACTTAGGAAGTATCATTGCCCTCCTCAAGGGCATTTCTCGGAGATAGTGAATTCATGATCCATTAGTTCAATAGAGTGTGACCAACATTAGACATTTTATAGGTTTGAGAGAGTTACCTTCTTGAAAGTTGTTGCACCTTCAAAATTGCTTTGGTTAATCAAGTGCGATGCTAGCCAGTAATGTCGAGAGTAGGCTCGAGGCTACGAGACCTCGAGGGAACCTAACCTTTGGTAATGAGAATGTTTGGACCGTTTCCTTTTTACCATGTTTTTGTGGTGGTCATTTTGAGAATGACATAACAGGGTTGTGAGACATATTTGACCGTTCGATAGATGCTAATTTATGTAATTCGACGCTGGGGAGCTTTTAGACTTTTAAAGTGTTTGTTTATGCTTCTTGGAGGAGTCTTCAGGACTTCCTCCTTGTTAAGGACATGAGTGGATATTGAGGGAAGGCCAATTGGGACGTCGGTGCCCATCGTCTTTGTCAGAGGACACAAACCCAGTTGAGCGAGTCAGAGATTTAGTTGCGAAAATGCAACTTCAATGAGGTTTTTTTTGTCTGAGTGTTTTGCCCACAGGAAGATCGAGCTTGTTCGCTAGTGAGAAGTTAGTTCATTGAGGTGATGCTTAAACCGTTGATAGCTTGTTAAGTGACAGTGAAAGACCATTACTTTTCTCCTAAGACGAATGACTCATTTAACCGATTGTAAAGTACACATGTTTTCTTTCAAGATTGGTGCGAGAATGAGATGTTTACGGTTAAAGTGTTAAAGGCTAGTATTTTGGAAATAAATTTTGGGAATCAGGACTTCTCTCTTTAGAGCTTGTCGTGGTAAAGTTTAATGTCTACAGTGACGTTTGAGGTGTTTTAGCGATGATAGGATGGGGACCACCATGTTGTCTCTCGAATGTAAGTTTGATGCTTTTCATGAAACGTATGAATGTATAAGGAATATAGAAATATGAGCATTGACCAGATAATGACCTTGTGTGTGGGAAAGTTTGGATACCGTGTAATCACTTAAGGAAGGAAGGGTTTGAGACTTCGTAAATACTTTTGGTTTGTATCACAATTTCCTTGGAATGAGCCAATGAGCATTGGTGGAGATTCGAGATGTGTGAAAATGTTTTATTGTGATAGTGGTGCTAACTTGATTAAAGTTGAGTAAGATTTTGAGATCTTCGAGGTTGATTTGTTATTTTGTCAGGGTTGTATTTTTGTGCAATAATAGGGAAGGGTGCGCCTATCCCAACAATGTGAAATTTGGGCATTTGATCTTTAAGTAATTTGAAATTTGGACAACGAAGTGAGTCAAAGTAATTAAAAGTTGTTGATCGTGTGTAATCGATCACCACCTAAGTAAAGCAAACTTGGTAAGTGATGAAGTTTACAAAGTTAGCTCGGATTAAAGTATTATGCAGCCCATGTGGGGCGATCAAGGATTACAAGTGACAGTCATGTAAGCGAGTATCAATACTAGCTCTATACGGTATTGGTATTCAATTCATCTAGTATCGGTGCTGATCAGTCAATACTGGTACCCGTGTGCTTGTTGGTTAAGCTCTCAGTTGAGGATTGGGTAACTTGGAAGTCGCGAGAAGTAGCATCTGATTGTAATTAAGAGGATATAGTGTTATGATTAAAGTCAGGTTTGATGGTTTTTATTTAACCGTGAGATCTTGTTGTGGGTATTTTAGAGAAAGACATGTCAAGTCAAGAGATTCTTTTTTATATAGTACAGTGGTCAGTATATGGTGAATTTTGAGAGCGACAGTTTGTACCAAACTTTCTTCGCGTGTTTTGGGAGACAATGTGGAGTTGAGTGATAAGTTTTTGACTTGCCATTAGTTGGGAGTCTAACATTGAGTTCTTCAGAGTTGTTGTGATGCTTTGATGTTCTTTAGTGGAAATTAAATAGATGATTGTGGACCTTGTAAAGGATTTGTAAGTGCACATTTTCGTTGGGATTACATCGAGTAATAAAATAGTTCTTGGTAGGTATCGTTTGATATTTTTGGCAAAGATGAGATCTAGATAGAAAGTCTGCTTGGTTTGTTGGTGGGTTGGGTTGTACGACACTGCGGTGTGTACATGTTACCTTTTGAGTCGATATTCGAGGTTTGTGATGTAACCTTATCCCTTGATGATGTTTCATGCAATGAAAGATCTGAGTGAGGGTATAGATGACGTGTTTTCTGGACACATTATAGTTTGGAGTGTAAGACTCTCGTGCGAATTGAGTTTTTGGGAGCCGCTTTAGTTGCTGGTATAAGTTAACATGCCGAGTTTAAGGTAAGTTCTTGAGATAAGTTGAGACGTCATTCATTTTTGGAAGTCTTGCACCAGGCAAACAATGATATTGATAAGGGATGTCGTTAGAGTTAGAGTATCCTTCAAGGAGTCACCGCAAGAGAAATCGTTTTGTTTTGGTTAATGGCTGTTTAACCTCCTATTCTTTTGGATTGTACAGAGTGGTGAAAGGATTTTGTTGTGCATCAACCTTTGGGGTTCTACGACATAAGTTAAGTTTCTTTGAGGAAGTATTTGTGCGACATTTCTGTCAAGGTACCGTTAGGTTTGTTCCATGGATTAGGTTATGTACCAAATAGTGGTAGATCTCTTTAGAAAGAATGGTCAGTTGAAATTATGTTTGTATCATAGAAGACAAGGGTTATGATTGATAAGTGTTGTGGAAGATTAAAGTAGTGCAGCGGGAAATATTTGAGGACGTTGGAGAGTTATAAAAGTTTAAGCATCTTCTCTGTTTACCGATGTAAATTTCGATGAAGAAATTTTCTTTTAAGGAGGGGAGATTTGTAACGATCCAATTCTCGGGTTAGTGAATCGGGTCTCAGGCCCGGGTGATGGGCCTTTATCTTGGAAGACTAAGTTAAGGGCTTTTAGATTTGGGCCCATTATTTTGGACGAAAGGGTTTTGAATTTTAAATAGGTGTAGTTGGTGGAAAAATAGGAGGAAGTTATGAGAATGAGAGTGAAAAAGGTAAAAAGTAGATAGTGGGAGAGAGAAGAGGAAATGAAAGAAAAGTTGAGGGAGCAATTTTGAAACCCTGATCTACCAAGAACTGATCATTCGTTATCGACACCTTTACCTCCATTGTATTCATCTCGTTGAGATGAGTTCGCTGGTACCAGCAGCGTCACAATCAGAGGGGGTGAGAGAAGAAGTTTTGAATTTTCCAGTTAAATGGGTTAAAGTGCTCAGAACGTAAAACCGAGGCAGCTATTGTGTTTACAGATGTTGATAGAGTTAAGAAGAAGTGTTGCCATTACCGTCCGGACACCAAAAACTGCCGCACGAGCCACACATGTCGCCTCTTACGCATGGGCGACATCCGACTGATATGGGCTATTATATTCCAACCGACTGGGTTAAGCCGAGCCGGTCTGCCAAGCCAACCCAAGCCGTAGACTGAGCCTGTCTGCCAAGCCAGTCCAACAAGCCAAGTTGAGCCGTTGAGCCTTTTGACTGAGCCATTGAGCGGTTGACCATTTGACCGAGCCGCTGAGCCGTTGACCAAGCTACCATTGATCGTTGACTTTTTGACCCGAGTTGACTTTTTTGTGGGACCCTATTTAGGGGTTTCTTGATGTTTTGAGTCCATTGTAGCAGCCCATTTCACTAGATTCAAACTTGGTAAGCTATTTTTACGCGTTTTATGCCCTAAAGTAGTTCGATAGCATGAAATAGCTTATGTAGTCGTATTTTTTTATCTGAGGAATTGGTGGACTCGAATATTGAAATCAAAGAGATATTTGGAGGAGCTTAGATGGGGATTTATTGTTTTGTCTTAAGGTTAGTACACCTCAAAATCCTATTACTTTATGAGAATCATATATGTAATTTTTGTGTGTGTTAGTATCTGCAAAATAGGTAGACGATGAATATGCATGTTTAGAGACCGGTAGCATGAGACTCGATATCTATGAGATGCATGATGATGTTGCGAATATGATAAGACTCATTGAGGCTTTAGAGACCATTAAGGGTCATTTGAGATGCTCGTATGATTATTTAATGATTGATTGATAAATTGCGATTCTTTGTATGCTTATTCGAATAAATTGATGTGATATGATGGAAATCACGCTTAAGGGGCGATTACCCGATTAAACGATTTTGAAGCCGGTAATTAATAATAATTAAATAAATGCGTTAGTAAACAAACCATAACGAATTTCATAAGCTTTAAGGATTGAATAAAGTGCTGTAAAACTGTAACTCAAGGAAATAGTGTGAACCCGTGTATAGGGTATCGGTACGAGCTTTGGCTATACCGGTACACAATTGGGGATCGTATCGATATGGGTTGACCCATATTGGTACTTGTCGAAATTGAGGATTTCCAGTAACCAATATCTATATCGGTACACGTATGAGTACCAGTACCCAGGGGCACTGTATTGATACTCGTGTTCGAGTATCAGTACTCGGGGGTACCGTATCGATATTCGTGTTTGAATACTGATACCTACTGAACGAAATTTTTTATAGTACTAATAAAAGATGGAAATTAATGTAGGATGATAATGAGATAATATGATTAAATAAAGATAAATAATGAGGATGATTAATATACATTTTCATAATATATTAACAAGTTGGTAAACCGAAATGGGTGACTTGATAAATGAATAGAGACCATAGAGTTTGGTAACCATGTAACCGCTGTGCTGTGTAGTAATTGTGTCCATACTGTGTGATGTTTGTACACTTGATTGGTTGTGTTACCCTTGATTGATAGGATCTGGATACCCAATGAGAAAGTGTTGCAACACCATGGTTAGAGATGCCGAATGTACGTTCTTAAAGCTATGTGGCACCAGGTCTCATTTGAAGATGCTAGACGAGAGATTCTGAGCATGGGTGTACGTTCCCAAAGTTGTGTGGCACCGGGCCTCACCTAAAGAGTGTACGTTCCTGGAGCTGTGTGGCATGGGGCCTCACTCAGAGTGTACGTTCTCGAAGCTGTGTGGCATCAGGCCTCACTCTAGGTTTATGGTTATAAATTTATGTGCTTTAGCTCGGATGATCTGGTGTGATCCCCGAGAATGGTTATGAATTTATGTGCTTTATCTCTCCTTATTGCTCGTACTAGCTTGCATGCTTATGTTTATGATTAGCATGAAGTATAGTAGAGTAGATGTGTACCACTAAACTTTTTAAGATCAACGTTCGAAGTTATTGCTTTCGTGCATTGGTTGATCGTCAGATCGTGGTTTCGAAGAGCACAATCAGTACGAGATTCCAGCATGTGGAGGTTTTCAGAGTATGGTACTTATGTGTAATGCCCCGATTTTGGGCCTAGCAGTTTTGGGACTGGTTAGACGGTCTAGTGGACCAGGTTAGAGATTCGAGTCAAATTCGGGAGCAGATATTTTTTCTAAAAGATAAAATTATGGAAAATATTTAAAAATCATATTTTATTATATTAAAAATATTTGTGAAAGAAATTTTGGAAAACAATCCTTGGAAGGATGACATTTTGGCTAGTGACCAAAATGCAATTTTTGAAAACTATTTTAAAAGGTGATTGTTTTGTAAAGAGTCAAAACTTAGAATCTTTAAGGAGCTATTTTACCATTTGGTCTAATATGAGTATTCCCTTAATTAGGATTATTTTAAAATGGTTTTAATTAAAAGAATTAAAAATGATTTAGTCAAAAAGGTAGTTATCTTTCTAAAACACATTTTGACGTAACTTTTCTTTTCTCACATTTTCTCCCAAAACACTCTCAGCCAAACACTCTTTTCCATAAGATATTTAAGGTAATGATCTTAATTTCTTTACTCATTGATTTGCTAAGTGATTTCTTAAATTGTTTTCCATAAATCTTATTGAATTTCTTTGCTTTTCAAGAGGAAAAACCATCCAATTAAGGGGAAACTCATTTATTGGAGGTAAGCTTCATTATTCTGCTCTAATGAAATGTTCTTTACTAAAATTCCCAAGTTCTTGGCTCTTTACATATGATTTTCAATAGTTTTGAGTAATTAATTATGGATTTTAGCTTTATTAAGGTTTTATTGAAGAATCTTGTGATTTTTTATTTGGGTCTGTTTTTCCAGTGTTGTAGATTGATTTCAATCTTATTTTGGATGTATTATAATGTGGTTAAGTTGTTTTTAATAATGGAATCCTGAAATTGGTTGAATCTCTAATTGTTAGGTTGTTAGTTAAGGGTTTTGGGGCGTTTAAGGTGTTTAACCATTGCTGGAAGTAAAAGGATGTTGGGAATGAGTTGTTAGATATTAATTGATGAAGTTTGATGTTTCAAATCGTTATTGGTTAAGATTTAGTAGTGTTTGAGGTTGATTTTGGTAAGTTTCGGATGAGTTTTGAGTGGGCATCTTGAGAGCTACGGGATTATGGGTTAAAACAGAGTATTGGATGCATTTTAATGCATGTTTCCTCTGGTTTTGTGTGGCTGAAATAGGGGATAATCAAGGCATAGCATCTTGAGGTGGTTCTAGACTTGCCGGGAGCTTGTTTCGCGGTAGCAAGCAAGGTGAAGTGAAATCGGTGAGTGGAAATGATCTTAAAAGTCTTTCAAAGGTTTGAAAGTGGTTTTAGGAGTTTATGATAAGTTTGAAACACTTACCTAAGTTCAGAAGTAAGTTTTCCTCTTTTTCTCTTCAATATCGGTTCGGATATGAGCATGTGTGATTCATGTTTTAGTCATAAACATGGTTTGCTTTACCTACTATTAATGCATGATTTTAAAGTACATATGTAGTGGTTTAAATGTATATTTAATGCTAGTGAGCATTGGTGTTTATTCTGGTCGGGAATGTGATTTGCATATGTGGGGATTTTTATGTAATGCATTGTAAAACAGTGAGTAAATGGTTTTGAAAATGATATGTTGGCTATGTGACAAGGTGATAGAACATTCGGATATAGTTGGCATGTCATAGGATAAAGTGCACTATAATATGGTTAAAAATCAATCGTGGGCTAAGATTCTTTGAGGTATAGCGTTCGGCTACCCGGACTATATTGTTATTACTTGGGTTGAGCGGTCGATTCCCCTTGTTGATGTAAAGCTTGCGGTTAGCAAGGTTGTAAAGTCATGCGGTCGGCATGGGGTAGTCTTGATGATGGTCGGTCATTAAGGGAGATCCGTGTATTTGATGTGCAAAGTTAACGGTCGGTTAACTAAAGATTAGCGGCCGGCTAATCAAGGATAGTGGTCGACTATCCGGGGTCACTATAAATGCCAATATATGGGAATTTTAATGTTGAATCTATTTAAAATGCTTTGGGATTTAAGCATGGTTTTGTATATAATGCTTAGGGATTTAAGCATGGTTTTGTATATAATGCCTAGAGATTTAAGTATGTTTTGTATTTGATGCTTTGGGATTAAACATGTGGAATACATGTGTTGATTTGCATGTGGTTGATATGCATGTTTTGATTTGAAACTATTGGAACTTGCTTAGGTCGTAAGCATGGTTTGAAAACAAGTGTTGGTTTTCAAGGGTTTTTAAATGCATCATCGTTTAAGAGCATCCTCACTAAGCGAGTGTGCTTACGCTCTCTTTTCTCTAATGATCCAGAGCATTAAAGCTTGGAGGCAACAAAGTCAATGATTAAGTGATCCAAAGACAAGACTATTTGAGTATGAACTCGGTTTTAGTTTCCGGTTAATAAGGTAATATGTTCGCCATGGATTTTGGGATTTGTAATTCAGTTTTCCCTAGTTTTGAGCATGTATAATGCTGTGATTTTGGAGTGTGATTCTTGAAGTTTCGTTTATCATGCACCGTTACCTATAGTTGATGTTATATGGTTACCTAGGTATGCATCTAGATGGTTTTTCTTGGATGACATGTTTTGATGAGCTAAACCTGTTGAGTATGGTCTTGAAGTGTTGTTGGTATGGTGTCTTGTTGACAACTGCTTAGTTAGGTATTTTGGTATGTTTGGTGGTGAGTTATAGGGAGCATGCCTCTAGACCAATCTTTTGGATGGCATAATCTTGTGTTGTAGTTAAACCTTGGTGTATGTGTTGTTAAGTGTGATGTTGGACGCTTATATGTGTGTATGCAAGTTACTAGGACTTAAATGCATCTAGGTATGTGTGAAAACCAGCTAAAAATGTCATTACATGTCTAGGCGTATCGAAATAGGTGTCCTCATACCGGTACGGCTAGGCCATTTTAGGCATAGAGTTTCAATATGCGGGAGGGTGTTTCGATACGATCCTACCTTTTTAGGCTTGATGTTTTGGTACTCGAGCAAGTATTTCGATACGGTCATAGGCATTTTTGCCAGGCGTACCGATACGCGAACAAGCATTTCGGTATGGATTTTAGCTGCTGGAATCTGAGTTTTTGAGAAAGTCTAGGTGTATCGAAACACGAGTACGCGTACCGGTACAGGTACTATTAAGTTGCTTAATTTGGAATCTTGAAAGTTTCTAGTTCTTTCATTTTGGTCCTTGAGTCTTGGGAATGCAATTGTATGAGTTGGAATTGATATGGAATTTATCATGTTGGCATGTAAATGGACTAATTGAGGATTGGTAACCTTAAATTCAATTTTGGTTTTGTAATTTATAGTATTTATGTTTTAGTCCTCAATTAATATTATGATGCGATTGATTGTTTATTTGTGGCTCGTTTCATTTGAGAACTTACCCGCTGTGAGTATGAACATGTAGGAACATTAATTTGCATTTAGACAAGATAAAATAAAATAATGGACTGACTTTTCATAACATTTCTCTGGTTTGCTTCGGCAAACCTAATGTAGCACTCTTAGTTCGGTCGGGCTTCTAGGCCGGGTCGAGGGGGTTACATTGCGTTTAGTGGGCTATGTATTCATAGTACCTTACGTGGTCGAGTCTGTAATTCTTACTTTTGAATTTGTATTAATCAAGTCAAATGTTTAAATTTTTTAAATTAAAGCGGAGCTCTTTTGTAACGATTTAAATTGGTTATCTATGTTTTAAGCTTTTGAATCTAATTGTTTTAGAAATACCTTGTTTGATCTAAATCCAGTTGCAAAATTTTATGGTTTTGGGTTAAGCTTGAGGCCCAAATTTGATATTCGAGTCGAGGGTGTTACACCCCCTATACTTTCTCTCTCACTTTCCACTTTCTCTCCTACTTTTGTTTTTCTCTCTCTCCATCATATCTTCCTGTAATCACTCATTTTTATCTGTGTTTGTTAATATTGCGACATACTAATATAATAATTAATTAATATTATTATTGCATGTTTACATATATATATGTGTGTATGTTATTGATATATATGTGATATATGCGTGTGGTGTGTGAAGGCATGTATAGCATAAGTATTGTGTATACGTACGTATTTATAATTATCATGGTATATGTGTGTTATATGTATGTTTACATTTTTTATGTGTGTATTGTTTGTATGAGTAATGTGTGGATATTTATGTTAATTACGTGTATGATTATATATGCATGTGTTTGTATACTATATTAATTAAGTATGTGTTACATATATTAATGTTTGCATGTGTGCCCGTATGTTGTATATATGTGTGTGCTTGTGTCTTGTATATGTATATGTCCTGTATATGTATAAGGTATTATTATTGTTATTATTATTATTAATATTATCATTATTGGGCTAAGTTAAAATAAAATCCAAAATATATATATAAAAATCCAATATCATTAAATATCCAGTCCATGTATTATTACAAAAGCCAAAAAAATTATTATTATTACATGGCCCAACCGGCTAAACCCCAAGCCCAAACCCTAACAGAACCCTAACCCATCTGATTAAACTAAACCCTAAATTACTTTTATTCCTTGCGCAGCCCAATCTGGGCCGTTGGATCAGATCTTGATCCAACGGCTCCAGATTGATCAAGACATTTCAGCTGGCCGCAGGTGTGATGCACGAACAGACCAATTGTCATCCACGTGCGAGTGAGGAACACGCACTGACCATTCAGCTGCCATATGCAGCGTGTCAAGATCAGAGGCTACCACGTCACTTGCCCAGATCAAATCTCGATCGTTCATCCACTGAAAATCTTAGCCATTGGATCAGATCTGATCCAACGGCTAAGATTGAATCTACCAAAAAGGACTCTTCGCCTCTCTCTATCACCCGAACGGTCACCTCTGCCGCTACCGCCGTACGCTCGCGCCTCACCAGCCCACCAAACCGGGCATGCCAAAATCATCAAAAAAAAGACTATGTCAGTACGAAATCGAAAAAGCATGTATTTCTATGATTATTCTACCAAAACAAAAGTCAGAGCAGATATATATGTAAAGGAACCAAAAAATTTGTAATATCAACAACAATCAGTTTCCTAAAAAATGAAGAATTTTCGAGGGTAATCATTTTCTCCCTTCTTTCCCCTTGTGCATGTATGTAAAAAAAAGAAAAAATGAGTTTACCTCAGTTCAAAAGCCATTGCTGGCCGGCGACAAGCCCTAAAAGCGTGAGCCGTTTAAGAAGTTTTTTTGTTTCGAAACATTAGAGGTCTAGGTTTTTTTGGGTTTAAAATCAAAGGGAAAGGCGTTCTTTGGTTTCTGTTTGGAGTTCGGTTTGCCGGAAGGTGGAGGTCAGGGATGGCTCAAGTCGGCCGTGGCTTGCCTGAGATCGGCCTTGCACGGCGGCCTTCTGGCGAGGTTTTGTTTTGTTTGGGTGGCCGTTCTAGAAACGAAGCGAGAGAGGGGGTGTTTAATCAAAGGTTTTTAAAAAAATTGGGGGAAAAGGTTAAGTTTAATCAGATAGGTGTGTTTTATGGGGTTTTATTTTTATTTAATTGGTCTAATTGCTCACTAAGGACCTCCGTCCTTTGTGATTTTTCGCTTTGAGACTGCCCCCGGCCTAATCGCAACCCAAGTCCCTATTCTTCTTTAAAATCTTTCAATTCAGTCCCGAATTTAACTAAAATCTGTTTAAAACGGTAAAATTACACGTTTAACCACTCCGCGCTTTTGAAATTTTCATTTCGAGTGTGACGCATGGGTATATTACAATATCGGTCCTTTAAAGTTTTGTTCAGATTGCAACCCTGCCCCTGAATTGGATTTTTATTGCTTTTAATTTCTGTTTTTTGTTTTGATTTTATTTTATATCAGTCCTTCATTGTATGTTTTTATTTTATTTTAGATAGCTATGTTCTAGTTTTTTTTGCATGATTTGTGATATCCATCATATATGTATTACATTTAGATTTGTTGCCTTTTCATATTATGATCTTTTTTTTATATGTATTATCATGTTAATGTGTCTTTATTTTGTTCATTCACATTATATATGTGTTTTAGCATGTCTATCTTTTTCTTCAGATTTTATAGGTTGTTTATTTAGTATGATTGCATTACCCATTTGTTTTTTTATTTTTTTATCTCATATTTTTATGTTTTATAAAAGTTGTTTAGTTTATTATATTATGCTTTTACATTTCCGTTCGTTCGTTCATATCTCACATGTTTGATTTGTGCTTGTTTTAGCTTATTTGCATATGGTATGTCTTTTGTATCTTAGCATGGATTTTATGTTCACCTTGTTTTTAGGTTATATATATTAGTGTGATATTTTTTGTTACATAATGCCATGTATTTTATTTCGATGTATGCATAAATTGTGTCATATGATAAAGTTTTAATGTAGTATTGTGGTAATTTTGTTTTATTAATTTAGTATCACATTATATGTATATGTCATGCATATTGCATTTGTGTTTTTTTATGTGTTTAGGCATGTTATATTTAGTTGATTTAATCTTGAAGCATGTTTTTTTCTTCTCTTTTTTTGTCATGTTTATGTTTATATTTAGGGTTAGTTTTGATTCTTGAGACGTGTTTTTTTATGATCATGCTCTTTTAAATGTAATGTTAAATTAGATATGTTCTTTTATATGTTTGTTAAGATTGCATAAGGAGATATTAATTGTCAATACGGTGCTCTTTTATTCGAGCGTAAACATGGCCAGTATCAAGCGTAGTGATGGTGGTCTATCGTTTATTCACGAAAAACAGGGCCTAGCGAAGTTCCGGATTAAAGTGACTATTAAATTAACATTCGGTTGTAAGTGCGCATTTATTTTAACGCATTTAAAATTTGGTATATAAACCAGTCCTTTTAACTGGGGGAAAACGCTAGTGCTTTCGTGAGGATATCATTCCTTCGTATGGGCCTAGCGAAGTACCTTCGGGGCTCGAGTACCTTATGCTTTCGTGAGGATATTGTTCCTTCGTAGGGGCACAAGCGAATGGGTCCCCCTGAATTGAACCCGGTTGAAAGGAGCCTATAATGGGTGATGATCGGGGGCATTGCTACTCTTAGTAGGGGACATCAAGGACAATTCAAGTACCTCCTAGCACCAACACTGCATGTAGAGAACATAAAAAACCCACCCTTTTAGAGCCATGCGGATAACCTTAGGTATTAGACAAATTGTAAATATAGTTGTTTTATTTGTTTACCTTATTTAATTTGCCCTTTATTTATGTATTTATTGGTTTTATCCGGTATTGACTTGTTTTCTTTTTTGTTTTGCTTTTTTGCACATATCACTGCATCTGCATTACATAAAGGTACTGGATCAAGTGGTTTGCCCGATCAGAAAATCTTTCATCATGGAAAAAAGGTATCTTAAGAAGGACGAACTCAACTCAGCCGTCAGACATTTGTCAGAAGTTAATCAGAAGACTCAAGGTAATACTTTGCCGAGCGAGCGCATAATGTCAGGGTACACCTACGTGAGGCTCTAATAGAATGGCCTATGGGAGCTTAAAAGGATTTGAGAATGATGGGATCGAAGGCTACAGGACTTATTTTGTGATAGTTACGGTGACATAGCACAGTTGATGTATGTCCAGCCTTTGCTCCGAGCCATCTTCCAGTTCTGGAATCCTGTCTTTTCCTGCTTCACTTTCAATGGGCAAAACATGATGCCTACAGTAGAGGAATACACAGCCCTACTTAATCAGAAAAATGTCAAGAAAGATTGGATCTATTCGAAGCCGTCGAGGAACCAAAATTACCCTTCAAAGCTCAAAACTTTTGTCGGGATGAGTGACGATTAGGTTAATGGTCTGATTCAGGTTCGAGGGGACATCCTTGCCTTTGCATGGGAGAGTATCCGAGACATCATACCCGTGCACCCAGATGAAGGAAAGAAGATGGACCTGTTTGCCTTAGGGATATATGGTTTGATTATCTTTCCAAGAGTTCTTGGAAACATTGATGTAGCCATCCTAGATCTATTTGAGTGTATGAAGCGGAAGGCGAATCCAGTACCAGCAATCTTAACTGAAACTTACATTTCTTTGAATGCAAGTTGGAAGCACGAAGAGGGACGTTTCAGAGGGTGTGCACAGTTATTACAGGTTTGGATTCATAGTCATATGTAGAAGACACAAACAATGGTTTTACCAGGAATATCATTCCTTCGTAGGGGCATAAGAGAATGGGTCCCCCTGAATTGAACCCGGTTGAAAGGAGCCTATAATGGGTGATGATCGGGGGCCTTGCTACTCTTAGTAGGGGACATCAAGGACAATTCGGGTACCTGCTATCACCAACACTGCATGTAAAGAACATAAAAAACCCACCCTTTTAGAGCCATGCGGATAACCTTAGGTGTTAGACAAATTGTAAATATGGTTGTTTTATTTGTTTACCTTATTTAATTTGCCCTTTATTTATGTATTTATTGGTTTTATCCGATACTGACTTGTTTTCTTTTTTGTTTTACTTTTTTGCATATATCACTGCATCTGCATTACTAAAGGTACTGGATCAAGTGGTTTGCCCGATCAAAAAATCTTTCATCATGGAAAAAAGGTATCTTAAGAAGGATGAACTCAACTCAACCGTCAGACATTGGTTAGAAGTCAATTAGAAGACTCAAGGTAATACTTTACCGAGCGAGCGCATAGTGTTAGGGTACACTTACGTGAGCCTCTAATAGAATGGCCTATGAGAGCTTAAAAGGATTTGGGAAGGATGGGATCGAAGGCTACAAGACTTATTCTGTGATAGTTATGGTGACATAGCACAGTTGATGTATGTCCGAGTCAACCAGCCTTTGCTCCGAGCCATCTTCCAGTTCTGGAATCCCGCCTTTTGTTGCTTCACTTTCAATGGGCAAGACATGATGCCTACGGTAGAGGAATACACAGCCCTACTTAATCAGAAAAATGTCTAGAAAGATTGGATCTATTCGAAGCCGCCGAGGAACCAGAATTACCCTTCGAAGCTCAAAACTTTTGCCGGGATGAGTGACGATTAGGTTAATGGTCTAATTCAGGTTCGAGGGGACAGCCTAGCCTTTGCATGGGAGAGTATCCGAGACATCATACCCGTGCACCCAGATGATGGGAAGAAGATGGACTTGTTCGCCTTAGGGATATATGGTTTGATTATCTTTCCGAGAGTTCTTGGAAACATTGATGTAGCCATCCTAGATCTATTTGAGCGTATGAAGCGGAAGGCGAATCCAGTACCAGCAATCTTAACTGAAACTTTCACTTCTTTGAATGCAAGTCGGAAGCACGAAGAGGGACGTTTCATCTCTCAATTAATAGATAAGTGTGACCCCGTCTTCAGACTACTCAGGAAGAATAACCCAGAGGTATGGGATGAAGAATGTCAAGAGGCTCTAGAGAAGATTAAAAAGTACTTGACGAATGCTCCAATTTTAGTCGCACTGATACCAAGCAGGCCTTTGATCCTTTACTTGACAATTTTTGAAAACTTGATGGGTTGCGTGTTGGGGCAGCATGATGAGTCTGGGAAGAAGGAAAGAGCCATCTACTACCTAAGCAAGAAGTTCACTGATTGCAAAGCACGATACCCACCAATTTATAAGCTATGTTGTGCTTTGGTTTGGACCACCAAAAGGCTTAGACAGTACATGTTATATCACACAACCTGGTTGATATCCAAATTAGATCCCTTGAAGTTTCTGATGGAAGAACTGACATTAACGGGGAGGATGGCCCGCTGGCAGATATTGTTATCTGAGTTTGACATTGTATATGTGAGCCAGAAAGCTGTGAAAGAAAGTGCTATAGCAAATTTCCTAGCTAGCCATGCTTCAGATGATTATGAATCATTGAACTTTAATTTCCCAGATAAGGACTTGATGTGCATTACAACTGGGGAAGACGTTTCAGATGACGGCTCGTGGAAACTTTACTTTGATGGAGCCTCCAATGCCCTGGGCCACGGAATAGGGGTCGTACTAATTTCTCCAGAAGATGTCTACTACCCCTTCACCAGCATATTAGAATTCTTTTGCACAAACAACATGACTGAGTATGAAGCATGTGTCATGGGATTGAATGCAGCCATTGAAAGGAAGATCAAAGAACTTTGAGTATTCAGAGATTCGTCCTTAGTGATCTATCAGTTACGAGGAGAATGGGAAACTAGGGATCCGAAGCTAGTCAAATACTACGAGTTGATCCAAGAGCTCATCAAAGAATTTGAAAGGTTCAGTTTCACCTACCTTCCTAGAGAGGACAACCAGATAGCTGACACCTTGGCAACCCTGGTCTCCATGTTCAAAGCAAACACAAAAGCAGAAATGAAGCCAATTGAGATGCAAACTTTTGAGAGGTCGGCTCACTGTTATAATGTGCAAGAAGAAATAGATGGAAACCCTTGGTATTACAATATCTTGCAGTATATCAAGTTTCAAACTTATCCCGCGGGGGGGAAATGAAAATGACCAAAAAACACTCAGAAGGATGGCAACATGATATGTTTTGGACAGGGAGATCCTGTACAAAAGGCGCCATAATCAAACGCTGTTGAGATGTTTAGATACTCGAGAGGCGAAAGAAATTTTGGCAGAAGTGTACGATGGTTTGTGTAGAATACACGCTAATGGTCTGTCAATAGCCCGAAAAATCATGAGGTATGGCTATTTCTGGTCGACTATGGAAGGAGATTGCATCGATTACACCAAGAAATGTCATAAGTGCCAAATATATACCGACAAGATCCATGCTTCTCCTCTACCTTTATACAGCATGAACTCACCATGTCTGTTCGCAGCATGGGGCATGGATATCATTGGACAGATTCATCCGAAGGCTTCCAATGGGCACCGTTTTATTTTGGTTGCCATTGATTACTTCACTAAATGGGTGGAGGCAGCGTCTTATGCCAATATCACAAGGACAACGGTGTGCAAGTTTCTGAAGAAGGAGATCATTTACCGATATGGGTTGCCAAAAACAATTATCACCGACAACACTTCCAACCTGAATAACAAATTGATGACTGAGGTGTGCAACCAGTTCAAAATAACACACCATAATTCCATAACATATCATCCTAAGATGAATGGGGCAGTAGAAGTGGCAAACAAGAACATAAAGAAAATCATTATGAAGACGACAAACACCTACAAATATTGGCATGAGAAGCTGCCATTTTCTTTGTTCGCCTACCGGACATCCGTTCGCACATCAATAGGGGTAATGCCCTATTCTCTAGTGTATGACACAAAGGCGGTACTACCCATTGAGGCTGAGATTCTGTCACTCCAGGTTCTGAATGAAGTAAAACTGGATGAAATAGAATGGGTGCAAACCAAGCTTGACCAGTTAAATATCATTGAGGAAAAGAGGCTGAAGGCCAACTGCCATGGTCAAATGTACCAAAAACGAATGATGCAGGAATATGATAAGAAAGTGCGCCCAAGAGAATTCTGAGAGGGAGATCTGGTGCTTAAAAATATCCTCCCAATTCAGAAAGATTCCCAAGGGAAGTGGATGCCTAACTGGGAAAGGCCATATGTCGTCAAGAAGGCATTTTCAGGAGAGGTGTTGATTTTAACTGAAATAGATGGAGAAGAATTAAAAAATCCCTTGAATTTTGATTCAGTTAAGAAGTATTATGTTTGAAAAAAATGAAAAATGAATGAAAATGAAAAATGAGGCGAAAACCCAAAAGGGCGCCTTAGGTTAAAAAAAAGGGAGAGCTCGAGGCGAAAACCAGAAAAAGGGCGTCTTGAAGCAAAGGAAGGATCTGAGTTGAAAACTCGTTCAGGGTGGCTCAGATAAATTTTGAGATCGGGCCTTCGGCAAGTAGAACTATCCCCACGGGTACCAAAAGAATGAGCTCAAGGCAAAATTCTACTTTGGTTGATACGGTCATGCTTCATTCATACAGTGGGTATTTGGGATTTTGCATTTCATGTTCTGCTTTCCTTTTTTCTCATGTTTGCCATGACTTGTCTAAAACTGTTCTGAGTCCTTAATGTCAATAAGATCATGTTTTTGTGCCTTCATTTCCTTGTCTTCCCATTGTTTTCATAAGCATCATGCAAACAGGTTAACATAGACTTATGATAAACAAAAGATTTCTGAGCATTACTATGATCTAACCCTGAGAGTGCAGGTGATTAGAAGACAGAATTAACTTTGGTCTCAAGCTTTCAACATAGTGTATGTCGAAGCACGACGAGGTAAAGACTTCGAACGTCAGAATAAGATAACCAATGTTATGCACCATTCATACTTGTCTGAGAAAATATTCAAGATGACAATAGAGATCTCCCAGGTGAAAACCCGTAAGGGTGCTAAAAAAACTCTAAAGCAAAAACCCAAAAGGGCACTTTAGAATTCAAAACCAGAAACTCAGAAAAGAAAGGCCGAAATGGTTGAAGCCAACAGTAAGATGGGGTACCGCAACCAAAAGATGAAAAAGAAGAGAAAGTAAGTGGAGAGTCGAGGTTGACTGGCTGGGGAAGCAGGCACATCAGAATGTTGACGTCCATGCATCATGTATAGTTAGGCATCTCTAGGATTAAGAGCATGCTAACTCATTTGGCACAACATTTTGGCTATTTTAAACAGGTAGTTACAGATTGCCATTGACTTTTGATCTACTACTTCGCATTGAAGAGGTGGATTAATTTGAAGAAAGATTTTGGCAACCTTAGTAGCGTGAGTCCAAAAAGTTTGGTAGCCATTTTCGGCATGAATCCCCAAATTTGAAGAAAGATTTCGGCAGCCTTAGTAGCGTGAGTCCATAAAGTTCGGTAGCCATTTTCGGCGTGAATCCCCAAATTTGAAGAAAGATTTTGTCAGCCTTAGTAGCGTGAGTCCAGAAAGATCGATAGCCAGTTTGGCGTGAATCGCAAATTCGAAGATAAAGGTTCTATATGGGAATGGCCTATATTTTTGAACCCTCGCAATGAAAGGTTATGTATAGGAAGAACCCGTAACTCTGGGATTTCAGAAGCTGAAAGTTTTATATAGGAAAGACTTGCGATTCCAGGGTTTGTAGACCAACAGTTCTATATAGGAAGAACTCTCAGTCGGAAGAATCCATCTGTGACGCGGAAGGTTTTATATAGGAAAAATCTCGCCGCGCTGAAGGTGAAGAGTTTTATATAGGAAGGACTCCAAGCTTCATCATCTCAGAATGAAAAGTTCTATATATGAGGGACTCGTAACTCGAGGCTTTAAAGCAAAAGGTTCTACATAGGAAGAACCCTAACTCTAGGATTTCAAGGTAAAAAATTCCATATAGGAAGAATTTTTAGTCCGAAAAATCCGCTTGATAAAGCGAAAGGTCCTATGTAGGAAGGACCTATAGCTTTAAGATCAGAAGGTGAAGAAGTTCTATATAGGAAGAACTTACGAGCCTGAAAATTCAGCTAAGGAAGAGCGGAAAGTTCCAGAAGAACACTTGACTTCAAAGCTACAAAAAGGGAAGTCGAATAAAAATTAGTGCTTATGATCTTTGCTTTATTCCTGTTCCACAAGAACAAGCAAAGAGGGGCAATTGTAATCACTCATTTTATCTGTGATTGTTAATATTGCGACATACTAATATAATAATTAATTAATATTATTATTGTATGTTTACATATATATATGTATGTGTATGTTATTGATATATATGATATATGCGTGGTGTGTGAATGCATGTATAGCATAAATATTGTGTATACGTACGTATTTATAATTATCATGGTATATGTGTGTCATATGTATGTTTACATTTTTATGTGTGTATTGTTTGTATGAGTAATGTGTGGATATTTATGTCAATTACGTGTGTAATTATATGTGCATGTGTTTGTATACTATATTAATTAAGTATGTGTTACATATATTAATGTTTGCATGTGTGCACGTATGTTGTATATATGTGTGTGCGTGTGTCCCGTATATGTATATGTATAAGGTATTATTATTGTTATTATTATTATTATTGTTGTTATTATTAATATTATCATTATTGGGTTAAGTTAAAATAAAATCCAAAAAATATATATAAAAATCCAATATCATTAAATATCCAGTCCATGTATTATTACAAAAGCCCAAAAAAATTATTATTATTACATGGCCCAACCGGCCAAACACCAAGCCCAAACCCTAATAGAACCCTAACCCATCTGATTAAACTAAACCCTAAATTACTTCTATTCCTTGCGCAGGCCAATCTAGGCCGTTATATCGAATCTTGATCCAACGACTCCAGATCGATCAAGACATTCCAGCTGGCCGAAGGTGTGATGCACGCGTAGACCAATCTTCATCCACGCGCGAGTGAGGAACACGCGCTGACCATTCGGCTACCATTTGCCACGTGTCAAGATCAGAGGTTGCCACATCACTTACCCAGATCAAATCTCGACCGTTCATCTACCGTAAAATCTCAGCTGTTGGATCTGATCTGATCTAACGGCCGAGATCGAATCTGCCAAAAAGGACTTTTCGCCTCTCTCTATCACCCTAAACGGTCACCTCCGCCGCTACCGATGTACGCTCGCGCCTCACCAGCCCACCAAACCGAGTATGCCAAAATCATCAAAAAAGAGACTATGTCAGTACGAAATCGAAAAAGCATGTATTTCTATGATTATTCTACCAAAACAAAAGTCAGAGCAGAGATATATGTAAAGGAACCCAAAAAATCTGTAATATCAACAACAATCAGTTTCCAAAAAAAATGAAGAGTTTTCAAGGTAATCATTTTCTCCCTTATTTCCTCTCGTGCATACATGTAAAAATAAAAGAAAAGAAAAAATAAAGAAGAAACGAGTTTACCTGAGTTCAAAAGCCATTGCTGGCCGACGGTAAGCCCTAAAAGGGTGAGCCGTTTAAGGAGTTTTTTGTTTCGAAACATTAGAGGTCTAGTTTTTTTTCTTTTTTGTTTAAAATCAAAGAGGAAGGCGTTCTTTGGTTTCTGTTTAGAGTTTGGTTTTCCGAAAGGTGGAGGTCAGGGATGGCTCGAGCCGGTTGTACGGTCGTGGCTCGCTTGAGACCGGCCTTGTACGGCGGCCTTCTGCTGAGGTTTTGTTTTGTTTGGGTGGCCGTTTTGGAAACGAAGCGAGAGAGAGAGTGTTTAATCAAAGGTTTTTAAAAAAATTAGGGAAAGGGGTTAAGTTTAATCAGATAGGTATGTTTTATGGGGTTTTATTTTTATTTAATTGGTCTAATTTCTCACTAAGGACCTCCGTCCTTTGTGATTTTTCGCTTTGAGACTGCCCCCCGGTCTAATCGCAACCCAGGTCCCTATTATTCTTTAAAATTTTTCAATTCAGTCACAAAATTAACTGAAATCTGTTTAAAAACGATAAAATTACACGCTTAATCACTCCGCGTTTTTGAAATTTTCATTTCGAGTGTGCCGCATGCGTATATTACAATATCAGTCCTTTAAAGTTTTGTTTAGATTGCAATCCTGCCCCTGAATTGGATTTTTATTGCTTTTAATTTCTATTTTTGTTTTGATTTTATTTTATATCAGTCCTTCATTGTATGCTTTTATTTTATTTTAGATAGCTATGTTCTAGTTTTTTTTGGCATGATTTGTGATGTCCATCATATATGTATTATATATAGATTTGTTGTCTTTTCATATTATGATCTTTTGTAATATATGTATTATCATGTTAATGTGTCTTTATTTTGTTCATTCATATTATATATGTGTTTTAGCATGTCTATCTTTTTCTTCATATTTTATAGGTTGTTGTTTTAGTATGACTGCATTACCCATTTGTTTTTTTATTTATTTATCTCACGTTTTTATGTTTTATAACAGTTGTTTAGTTTATCATATTATGCTTTTACATTTCCGTTCGCTCGTTCGTTCATATCTCACATGTTTGATTTGTGCTTGTTTTAGCTTATTTGCATATGGTATGTCTTTTGTATATTAGCATGGATTTTATGTTCACCTTGTTTTTAGGTTATATATATTAGTGTGATGTTTTTTTGTTACATAATGTCATGTTTTTTATTTCGATGTATGCATAAATTGTGTCATATGATAAAGTTTTAATATAGTATTGTGGTAATTTTGTTTTATTAATTTAGTATCACATTATGTGTATATGTCATGCATATTGCTTTTGTATTTTTTATGTGTTTAGGCATGTTATATTTAGTTGATTTAATCTTGAAGCATGTTTTTTTCTTCTCTCTTTTTTCCCATGTTTATGTGTTTATGTTTATATTTAGGATTAGTTTTGATTCTTGAGACGTGTTTTTATTTATGATCATGCTCTTTTAAATTTAATGTTAAATTAGATATGTTCTTTTATATGTTTGTTAAGATTGCATAACGAGATATTAATTGTCAACGCGATGCCCTTTTATTCGAGCGTAAACGTGGCCAGTATCAAGCGTAGTGATGGTGGTCTATCGGTTTATTCTCGAATAATGGGGCCCTTAAAATTTACTCGTGCTTACAACCAAATTTTAATTTAATCGTCACTTTAATCAGGAAAGTCTAATATTAATAAAGAGGTAATTATTAAAGTACCAATTTTGGGCGGTGTGGGGGTGCTAATCCTTCCCCATCCGTAACCGACTCTTGAACCCAACAGTTTTTAATCTCTGGTTTTATGGTGTCCGGCCTACCTTAGTGGCCGGTGGCGACTTCATTTTTAAATAAAAATGATTTTTCTAAAACCTCACAGAATAAATATTTTTTAAATGCCCGAAAAACCCCAAATACATTGGAACCCGTTTTTTAGCGAAAAGGGATCGCTACACTTCCCTTTTTTCACCTACCACCCACTTTATCTTTTTCCTTCAATCCTTTAAATTTCAAACTCCCATCTCCTCAAATAAAAGATGATAACCATTTTAATAGAAGCCCAACAACACATTCTTTCTTTTTGCCACTAGGCCCAAATTAATTATTCTTAATATAGACTCCCGACATAAAGACCCAATACCCACGTTCGAGGCTCGATTCGTCAACCCAAAATTGGATCATTACAACTCTCCCCTCTTTGAAAAAAATTTTGTCCCCGAAATTTGTATCCTCAAAACCAATAAAGATGCTAAAACTTCACTAACTCTTTTAAAACCTCCAATAATTCCTACCATGCTACTATGATCTTTCACAAAACATAACCATATAACCTTTGTCTTCCAACGGTAAAAACACCTTCCCAACTGATTCTTTCTTTTAGGGGATCCATACTCACTTGGTGCATCATACAACAAGCAAAACCCAACGGTACCCCGTCAAAAGTGTCGTACAAATACGTCATCAAAGAAACCTAACTTATGTTGTAAAATCCAAAACATTGTTGCACAACAAAATCTTTCCACAATTTTGTATGATCTAAAAGAACATGAGGTTAAACAGTCGTTACAACCAAAAAAATTATTTCTATTGTGGCAACTCCTTAAGGAGACTCTAACTCTGATGGCATCCTTTATCAATATCATTACTTGCTCAATGCAAGACTACTGAAAACAAACGGCGTCTTAACTCACATCAAGTTCTTACCTTAACCTCAGCATGGTTTTCATCGAAACGATAACTAAAGTAGCTCCCCAAAACTCAGTTCATGCAAGAGTCTTACACTCCAAACTATAACGTATTTGGAAAAACATGTCATCTATACCAACACCCAGATCTGTCATCGCATGAAATCCCACCAAGGGATAAGGTTCCATCACGAACCTCGAACCTCATGTCAAAATGTAGCACACACCACAGTGTCGTACAACCCACAACCAAACCTAGCAAATTTCTATTTGGATCTCACCTTTGCTGAAAATAATAATCAATACTTACCAAGAATTATACCATTAATCAAAAAAATCCCATCAAAACTGTGCACTCATAATCTTTTACAAGATTCATGTTCATATATTTAATTTCTACCAAAGAATATCGAAGTATCACAACAACTCTAAGGAACTCGATGTTTGACTTCCAACTGATGCCAAGTCAAACACTTATCACTATCTCAAACAAACGACTCCACATTGTTGCCTAAAACACGCGGCGAAAGTTTGGTACAAACGGTCGCTCCCAAAATTTACCATGTACTAACCACTATACTATATAGGAAGAATCTCTTGCCTTGATATATCTTTCTCTAAGACACCCACAATAATATCTCAAAGTCCATCCGAAACCATCGAACCTAACCCGGTCATAACACTATATTCTCTTAATTACAATCAGGTGCTACTCCTCGCGACTTCCAAAGCAAATCAATCCTTAACTTGTAGTTTAACTACAAAAACACATGGGTACCGATCATCGACCGATCGGTGCCTACACCGGATGAATCGAAAACCGGTATTGCATGAAGAAGGTATCGGTACCCCCTTACATGACAATCACTTGTGATCCTCGATTGCCCCCTTTATGGGCAGCATAATACTCTAACCGGATTAACTTCATACAATCCATCACTTTAACAAGTTCACTTTACTTAGGTGGTGATCGACCTCACGATCAACAATTCTCAATTTCTTTGACTCGCGTTGTTGTCCCACTCTTAACTTCCTTGGTGAACAAGCTCTCATAATTTTACACTATTGGGGTAAACACAATCTTCCCTCTTCTAGCACAAAAATACAACCTTCACAATACAACAAAACATCCTAGAAAATCTCAAAATCTTACTCGACTTTAATCGACTCAGCACCACTATCACAACAAATGGTCTCACGCAGCTCGGATCTCCACCAATGTTCCTCGGCTCGTGCCAAGAAAACTGTGACACAAACCAAAAGCATTTGTGAAGTCTCAAATCATTGCCTCCTTAGCTGGTCAGATGGTAACTAAGCTTTCCCACACACAAGGTCATTATCTCAATCAACTCTAATATTTCTATTTCCTTATGCATTCACACGTGTCACACAAATCATCAAACTTATATTCAAGAGACAATATGGTGGTCCCCACTCATCGCTGAAACACCTCAAACGTCACTATAGACATCAAACATTACAACGATATACCCTAAAAAGAGAAATCCTCATTCCAAAATTCATTTCAAAATTACTAGCCTTTAACACTTTAACCATAAACATCTAATTCCCGAACCAATCTTGGAAAAACACACGGGTACTTCATAATCGGTTAAATGAGTCATCCACCTTAAAAGGCAAGTAACAATTTTTCACTACCACTTAACAAACTAGCAACGGTTTAAGCATCACCCTAACGAACTAACTTCTTACTAGCGAACAAGCCTGGCTCACCCCTAGGTGAAATACTCAAACAAATGAAGCCTCATTCGAGTTGCGCCCTCACAGTTGTACCTCTGACTCTCTCAACTAGGTCGGTTTCCTCTTACAAGGGTGATGGGCTTCGACGTTCAACTCAGCTTTACCTTAACATCCACTCATATTCTTGACAGGTAGAAAGTCATGATGACTCTTCCAAAAAGCATAAACAAACACTATGACAGTCAGAAAGCTCTTGACCATTGAACTACACACATTGGCATCTGCCAAACAATCAAACATGTCCCACAACCTCGTCGTGCCATTCTTTAAACAACCACTACTAAAATTACTGTAGAAGGGCAATGGTTCAATATTCTTATTACCAAAGGTTGGGTTTCCTCGAGGTCTCAAAGCCTTGAGCACAACTCTCGATGTTACAGGCTAGCATCGCTCTTGATTAACCCAACCAATTCTCGAGGTAAAACAACTCCCAATAAGATAGCTCTATCTAAACCATAGAATATCTAAATTTGGTCACACTTAAGAAGGGCAGTGATGCTTCATAAGTATCAATAAGACTCTTTTTAAGCGAACAAAGGGTCTTCCAACCAACGTGCCTCCACTGATCGATTTCAGAAGCATGTTATCCATACCCCTATCAAAAATGTTATTCATACATAATGATAAAGATTCTTTGCCACAAAATCTCATAACATATTCGAAGGCTTCAGAACGACTACAACATACAACAAAGACACCATTCAGGTGGTGGTAGAAAGATACATCCTTGACTTGGACATCATTCAACTAACTCGCATCTCAATAGTTCAGGGCGACCACGCCTCCAGAATCGCTCCATGAGCGGCTTAACACTTAAGTTAGCCCTCTCTGCCATGATCGTAACCATCTTAGCGTTGCAACATTGGTAGCACCATCAGGATTATAGTCTTAAGGAGTACGAACTTAATTTAAGGGCTTGTATTTACTAGACACCTTACTAAAACACATATACTACCCTGAGGTTTCCTAGAACTGGCTAAACTTAAGCTCTGATACCACTAAATGTAACACCCTCGACCCGGATATCACATTTAGGCCTCAAACCCAAACTAAAACCATAAAATTTCTTAATTTGGGTTTAGCCCAACAAGGTAAAAACATTTAAAGCCAATAGTTAAGAATATAGTTAAATAATTAAAATGATAGAAAGGAGCTCAATTTAAGTTTAAAATATTTGAATATTCGATTTCATTAATACAATTTCAAAAATACAAATTATAGAAACCACCACGTAACTTCCTATGAATAAATAGCCCACTAAACATAAGTACCATACCATATGCTAGAATCTCGTACTAATAGTTCTCATCGATCCCACGATCGAACAATCAACCTATGTACAGAAACAACGATTTCGAGCGCTGAGCTTATAAAGCTCAGTGGTACACATCTACTCTACTATACTTCATGTTAATCATAAACATAAGTATGCAAGCTACAACGAGCAATAATGAGAGGTAAATAAACATGTGGCGCTACCACTAGTCACCTAAACACGTGTTCTCATCATAGCAATCATCATAAATGGCACACAAGGCTCAACCATACTCATAACATGGCAATATAACATCATATAAATATGGCGCTACCTCTAGCCGCCTAACGATATAGCATATAAGCATTATACCATAATATAGGAGTGTGGCATGAGTCTACTAAGAATTAGGATACATATGGTTTCTATTACCATCACACGATCCACCAAGGATCCATATGGTTTCTATTACCATCACGTCACCCAATGTTTACCAAGTTATTAATTATTATGGAAGTGTACATTAATCATCATCATTAATTATCTCTATTAATCCATATTATCTCATTAATATCCCACGTCAATTTTCATCTTTCTGTTAGCATTATAGATTATTGAATTTAGTGAGTATTGGTACTCGAACACGAGGTACTAGTACACACAAGTGTATCGATACAGATATTGCTTAAATGAAATCTTAGATTTCTACAAGTACTGGTACAGGTTGACTAGTATTGATATGGTCCCCAATTACATATCAGTACTTCCAAAGCTCGTACCGATACCCTATTCACAGGTTTGCACAATTTCTCAAATTACAATATTACCACACTTTATTCGATCCCTAAAGCTTATGAAAGCCATTAAGGTTTGTTTACTAACGCATTCAATCAATTAATGTTAATTATCGGCTTCATGATCATTTATTTGAATATTACCATTATTTATTCCCTACGCGCAACTTCTATCGAATCACGTTAATCCATTTCGAACAAACATATAAAGCATCACAATTATCAATTAACCAACCAGTCATCAAGCAATTATACAAGCATCTCAAATGGCCCTACAAGGTCTATAAAGTCTCTATGAGTCTCATCATAAACACAACATCATCATGCCTCGCACAGATATCAAGTCTCATACTATCGGTCTCCAAACATGCATATTCATCATCTACCTATTTTGCAGATACTAACAAGCAAAGCAATCATATTTATGATACTCATAAAGCAATAGAAGTTCGAGGTGTACTAACCTTAAGAGATTGTTGATAAATTCTTACTCGAGCTCCTAAAAAGCTCATCTTGATTCGGTATTCGAGCCCAAAAAATATCATAAACATATGAATACCACAATTACTAATTAACCACAATCACTAACTAATCTACAAGGTTAAACGCGTAAAAATATCTTACCGAGTTCATATTTTACAAAACGGACTGCGCCAACGAACTTAGAAAATTGAGAAACCCCTGGTATGGTCCCTCAAAAAAGTCAACAGTGGTCAACGGTCAACATTGATCAACGGTAGTGACAGTTAAAGGTGGCGCGGCGGATGGCTAAACTCAAAGGGTCAGCTTGCTAGGCTGGCTCGATCTATTTTTTAGCCCAACGAACTTGATCCACAACCTAGCTATAATATAATAGCTCAGCCAGACGTCGTCCACAAGCGGCGACGGTGCGTGCGATGACTTTTTTTGGTTAGACGGTGATGTCAAAGCGCTTTTCTGACTCTCTCAACGCTGGTGAACATGATAGAGGCTTTGGTTTTGCGTTCTAAGCACACTAACCTCTTCAACTGGAAAACTCAAAACTTCTTCTCTCTTACCCCCTTTGATGGCAGCTCTGATGGTGACGCTGTTGGTATTGACGAACTCGTCTAGACGAGATAAACACAATGGCAGTGGAGGTGTCAACAACAAACGGTTGGATCTCGATAGATCAGAGTTGAAAAGCCCATATATACTTTCTCTCTCACTTTCTCTTTCTCTTCTACTTTTTATTTTTTTTCTCTCTATCATATCATCTTCCTTTTTTCCACTTACCACCCATTTTATCTTTTTCCTCCTCATCTCCTCAAATAAAAAATGATAACCATTTTAATAAAATCCCAACACCATATTTCTTCCTTTTTGCCACTAGGCCCAAATTAATTATTCTTAATATAGACTCCCGACATAAAGACCCAATACCCACGTTCGAGGCTCGATTCGTCAACCCAAAATTGGATCATTACAACTCTCCCCTCTTTGAAAAAAATTTTGTCCCCGAAATTTGTATCCTCAAAACCAATAAAGATGCTAAAACTTCACTAACTCTTTTAAAACCTCCAATAATTCCTACCATGCTACTATGATCTTTCACAAAACATAACCATATAACCTTTGTCTTCCTTGGTAAAAACACCTTCCCAACTGATTCTTTCTTTTAGGGGATCCATACTCACTTGGTGCATCATACAACAAGCAAAACCCAACGGTACCCCGTCAAAAGTGTCGTACAAATACGTCATCAAAGAAACCTAACTTATGTTGTAAAATCCAAAACATTGTTGCACAACAAAATCTTTCCACAATTTTGTATGATCTAAAAGAACATGAGGTTAAACAGTCGTTACAACCAAAAAAATTATTTCTATTGTGGCAACTCCTTAAGGAGACTCTAACTCTGATGGCATCCTTTATCAATATCATTACTTGCTCAATGCAAGACTACTGAAAACAAACGGCGTCTTAACTCACATCAAGTTCTTACCTTAACCTCAGCATGGTTTTCATCGAAACGATAACTAAAGTAGCTCCCCAAAACTCAGTTCATGCAAGAGTCTTACACTCCAAACTATAACGTATTTGGAAAAACATGTCATCTATACCAACACCCAGATCTGTCATCGCATGAAATCCCACCAAGGGATAAGGTTCCATCACGAACCTCGAACCTCATGTCAAAATGTAGCACACACCACATTGTCGTCGTACAACCCACAACCAAACCTAGCAAATTTCTATTTGGATCTCACCTTTGCTGAAAATAATAATCAATACTTACCAAGAATTATACCATTAATCAAAAAAATCCCATCAAAACTGTGCACTCATAATCTTTTACAAGATTCATGTTCATATATTTAATTTCTACCAAAGAATATCGAAGTATCACAACAACTCTAAGGAACTCGATGTTTGACTTCCAACTGATGCCAAGTCAAACACTTATCACTATCTCAAACAAACGACTCCACATTGTTGCCTAAAACACGCGGCGAAAGTTTGGTACAAACGGTCGCTCCCAAAATTTACCATGTACTAACCACTATACTATATAGGAAGAATCTCTTGCCTTGATATATCTTTCTCTAAGACACCCACAATAATATCTCAAAGTCCATCCGAAACCATCGAACCTAACTTCAGTCATAACACTATATTCTCTTAATTACAATCAGGTGCTACTCCTCGCGACTTCCAAAGCAAATCAATCCTTAACTTGTAGTTTAACTACAAAAACACATGGGTACCGATACTGACCGATCAGTGCCTACACCAGATGAATCGAGTACCGGTATTGCATGAAGAAGGTATCGGTACCCCCTTACATGACAATCACTTGTGATCCCTGATTGCCCCCTTATGGGCAGCATAATACTCTAACCCGGATTAACTTCATACAATCCATCACTTTAACAAGTTCACTTTACTTAGGTGGTGATCGACCTCACGATCAACAATTCTCAATTTCTTTGACTCGCGTTGTTGTCCCACTCTTAACTTCCTTGGTGAACAAGCTCTCATAATTTTACACTATTGGGGTAAACACAATCTTCCCTCTTCTAGCACAAAAATACAACCTTCACAATACAACAAAACATCCTAGAAAATCTCAAAATCTTACTCGACTTTAATCGACTCAGCACCACTATCACAACAAATGGTCTCACGCAGCTCGGATCTCCACCAATGTTCCTCGGCTCGTGCCAAGAAAACTGTGACACAAACCAAAAGCATTTGTGAAGTCTCAAATCATTGCCTCCTTAGCTGGTCAGATGGTAACTAAGCTTTCCCACACACAAGGTCATTATCTCGTCAACTCTAATATTTCTATTTCCTTATGCATTCACACGTGTCACACAAATCATCAAACTTATATTCAAGAGACAATATGGTGGTCCCCACTCATCGCTGAAACACCTCAAACGTCACTATAGACATCAAACATTACAACGATATACCCTAAAAAGAGAAATCCTCATTCCAAAATTCATTTCAAAATTACTAGCCTTTAACACTTTAACCATAAACATCTAATTCCCGAACCAATCTTGGAAAAACACACGGGTACTTCATAATCGGTTAAATGAGTCATCCACCTTAAAAGGCAAGTAACAATTTTTCACTACCACTTAACAAACTAGCAACGGTTTAAGCATCACCCTAACGAACTAACTTCTTACTAGCGAACAAGCCTGGCTCACCCCTAGGTGAAATACTCAAACAAATGAAGCCTCATTCGAGTTGCGCCCTCACAGTTGTACCTCTGACTCTCTCAACTAGGTCGGTTTCCTCTTACAAGGGTGATGGGCTTCGACGTTCAACTCAGCTTTACCTTAACATCCACTCATATTCTTGATGGTAGAAAGTCATGATGACTCTTCCAAAAAGCATAAACAAACACTATGACAATGTAAAGCTCTTGACCATTGAACTACACACATTGGCATCCGCCAAACAATCAAACATGTCCCACAACCTCGTCGTGCCATTCTTTAAACAACCACTACTAAAATTACTCAGAGAAGGGCAATGGTTCAATATTCTTATTACCAAAGGTTGGGTTTCCTCGAGGTCTCAAAGCCTTGAGCACAACTCTCGATGTTACAGGCTAGCATCGCTCTTGATTAACCCAACCAATTCTCGAGGTAAAACAACTCCCAATAAGATAGCTCTATCTAAACCATAGAATATCTAAATTTGGTCACACTTAAGAAGGGCAGTGATGCTTCATAAGTATCAATAAGACTCTTTTTAAGCGAACAAAGGGTCTTCCAACCAACGTGCCTCCACTGATCGATTTCAGAAGCATGTTATCCATACCCCTATCAAAAATGTTATTCATACATAATGATAAAGATTCTTTGCCACAAAATCTCATAACATATTCGAAGGCTTCAGAACGACTACAACATACAACAAAGACACCATTCAGGTGGTGGTAGAAAGATACATCCTTGACTTGGACATCATTCAACTAACTCGCATCTCAATAGTTCAGTGGCGACCACGCCCCAGAATCGCTCCATGAGCGGCTTAACACTTAAGTTAGCCCTCTCTGCCATGATCGTAACCATCTTAGCGTTGCAACATTGGTAGCACCATCAGGATTATAGTCTTAAGGAGTACGAACTTAATTTAAGGGCTTGTATTTACTAGACACCTTACTAAAACACATATACTACCCCGAGGTTTCCTAGAATCAAGCTAAACTTAAGCTCGATACCACTAAATGTAACACCTCGACCCGGATATCACATTTAGGCCTCAAACCCAAACTAAAACCATAAAATTTCTTAATTTGGGTTTAGCCCAACAAGGTAAAAACATTTAAAGCCAATAGTTAAGAATATAGTTAAATAATTAAAATGATAGAAAGGAGCTCAATTTAAGTTTAAAATATTTGAATATTCGATTTCATTAATACAATTTCAAAAATACAAATTATAGAAACCACCACGTAACTTCCTATGAATAAATAGCCCACTAAACATAAGTACCATACCATATGCTAGAATCTCGTACTAATAGTTCTCATCGATCCCACGATCGAACAATCAACCTATGTACAGAAACAACGATTTCGAGCGCTGAGCTTATAAAGCTCAGTGGTACACATCTACTCTACTATACTTCATGTTAATCATAAACATAAGTATGCAAGCTACAACGAGCAATAATGAGAGGTAAATAAACATGTGGCGCTACCACTAGTCACCTAAACACGTGTTCTCATCATAGCAATCATCATAAATGGCACACAAGGCTCAACCATACTCATAACATGGCAATCACGATCCACCAAGGATCCATATGGTTTCTATTACCATCACGTCACCCAATGTTTACCAAGTTATTAATTATTATGGAAGTGTACATTAATTATTCTCATTAATTATCTCTATTAATCCATATTATCTTATTAACATCCCATGTCAATTTTTCATCTTTTTATTAGCATTATAAATTATTGAATTTAGTGAGTATTGGTACTCGAACACGAGGTACTAGTACACACAAGTGTATCGTACTGATATTGCTTAAATGAAATCTTAGATTTCTACGATCGATCATGTTGCTAGTTAAAAATCCTAGATTTTCATCAAGTACAAAGCTCGTCTACCCATACCCTATTCACGTGTTTGCCAATTTCTCATACTACAATATTACCACACTTTATTCAATCCCTAAAGCTTATGAAAGTTATTAAGGTTTGTTTACTAACACATTCAATCAATTAATATTAATTATCGACTTCATGATCATTTATTCAAATATTACCATTATTTACACAAATTCCATCGAATACATTAATATCCATAACAAACATATAAATCATCACAATTATCAATTATTCAAACAATCATCACATAAATATACAAGCATCTCAAACAACCCTACAAGGTCTATAAAGTCTATGCTAGTCAAATCATATCCCTTAACATCATCATGCATCTCATAAATATCAAGTCTCATACTATCGGACTCCAAACATGCTTATTAATTATCTACATATTTTGCAGACACTAACACACAAGATAATCACATTTATAATACTTATGAAGCTGTAGGAGTTCGAGGTGTACTAACCTTAAGCCAAAGTGATAAATTCGCATCCAAGCTCCTCCAATCATCTCTTTAATTCCAATATTCAAGTCCACCAAATCATTGGATAAAAAAATACAACTATATAAGCCATTCCACACTATTGGACTACTTTAGAGGATAAAACACATAAAAATAGCTTACTTAGTTCGAATCTAGTAAAACAAACTGCGCTAACGGACTTAGAACATCTAGAAATCCATAGGTATGGTCTACTAAAAAGTCAACTATGGTAAAAAGGGGTCAACATTGATCAACGGTCAATAGATTAAAGGTGGCTCGGTTGGTGGCTAAACTCAAGACATGTCTTAGCTTGTGTCTTGGGCTGGCTCGATCTATTTTTAGCTAATGGCTTGAGCCCACAACCTAGAGCCCAGCTATTATAATAGTATGCTCGTTTGAACGTCATCTACGCGCTGGCGACAACGCGTGCGGTGGCTTCCAGTGACCGGTCAGTAATAGCAAATGCCTAGTTCAACTGTGTTGACACTGGTGAACATGGTGGTGGCCTCAGTTTTTGGATTCGAGCACTCAAACTACTGCAACTCAACAACCTAAATTTTTTCTCTTAACCCCTCTGACGGCAGCTTCGATGGCGACACCGCTGAAACTGGCAAACTCGTCTCGACGAGATAAACACAATGGCAGTGGAGGTGTCAACAACAAACGGTTGGATCTCGATAGATCAGAGTTGAAAAGCCCATATATACTTTTTCTCACTTTTTTTTCTTCTACTTTTTATTTTTTTTCTCTCTATCATATCATCTTCCTTTTTTCCACTTACCACCCATTTTATCTTTTTCCTTCAATCATTTAAATCTTAAACTCTCATCTCCTCAAATAAAAAATGATAACCATTTTAATAAAATCCCAACACCATATTTCTTCCTTTTTGCCACTAGGCCCAAATTAATTATTCTTAATATAGACTCCCGACATAAAGACCCAATACTCGGGTTTGAGGCCCGATTCATTAACTAGAAATTAGGTCATTACAATCAAGTCTATCATCTAGTCTGCACCGCATCTGCCTAAAGGCTCACTGAACATCATGTAGCCATTGGTCTGTATCGACTGGGTTGCAATCACTCGTGCCACAGAAATCTTTGACCCTATATCGACAGATCCTTTCTACGGGAGTCTCTTGTGGAGCATCAGATGGCATAGGTAAGGCCCTAACAAGGTGACAAAGGAAGCTATTCAAAATTTAAAAGTAGGCAGTAGCATCCTCTCCGACGTCCTTCACTTCTGTATTCGGGACGTACTTATCCTCATAGTCGTCCCTTAGAGGTACATGACTCTCGTCACGACCATTGTTACCACGGCCCGTGCCACCTAGGAAAACATAGGAAGCACATCAGATTCCTAGTCTTGGAAAAGTACAAACTAAACTTCAGAGGCTTGTATCCACTAGACATCTTACGACAACTCCCATATATCTTAGGGATTTTCTAGAACCGGCTAACCTAGGCTCTAATACCACTAAATATGACACCTCGATCCTATCGAATCTGAGATGTCACATTCAGGTTACCTTTAACCCGGCCTATAAAATTTTGTTCCATTTTTAATTCCCAAGTTTAGCCATAACCACATTTAAAAACAAGTCATTTAAATTCAAGTCTCATAATAGTTTCAAATTCAAAATATAAATAGAGCTCTGTACAAGTTAAACACCGTATATCAAAATAAGGTAGTAATAGAGTTATAGACCAATAACAGTAAGGTCCCATGGATACATAGCCCTACAACTAAAATCAAGGTACTGAACTCGATATTGATTCGATGCTGGGAAATCCTCATTGATGTGCTCCTTCCAAGAGAGTAACATATCAACCTACGTACGGAAAAACAACATATTTGCACGCTGAGCTAACAAAGCTCAGTGGTACATGTCTACTCTACAATAATTCATGATGTTTATAAAAGTAAGCATGGAAGGATAATCATAGAGCATAAGGTATAAAAATGAAGGAATTGACAAATGTCATCATAGTGGTAGTCAAACCTGGAACCACCTCGAACTCGGGTATTTTCATTAGCTACATACCTTGAAACACATAGCCATCGGGTAGTAACATGGGTCACCTACTCAGAAACACATAGCTATCGAGTAGATGACAACATATACTCGGAAATACATAGCCATCAAGTAAGGTTCATCGCAAACTTGGAAACACATAGCCATCAACTAGAGGAAATCTCGAATTTAGAAACACATAGCCATCGAATAACCAATATCTAGCACTCAGAAACACTTAGCCATCGAGTGTCACTCTTGGGTATCTAGATCCCATCAACCAAGTACCCATATGGCACACACATCATCACATAATCATACTATCCTATGGTTGCTATCATCATACAAGTCTTACAAGACTTTTACCAAGTTCTTAAGTTTTATGCTCGAGTAGGAAGAGATTTCTCAGTTTCTCAGTTTTACAACTCATTTTAGGCCATTAGGGGTCTATTGGATCAAACGGTATAATTTTTAAGCCATTCGGACAAAAGTCAACATTTTTTGGGCAGATTGCCCATTGGGCATTGATACCCAACATAGAGTACCGATACACCTCTCTGGGTATCGATACCCAGCCTACACGTATCGATACTTAGCTTCACAGGGAATGAGGGTTGAATGTTGACCTCGCACTAATATACGGGGATCGTGTATCAATACTCCCTCAGTACCGATACAACTCTAAGCGCACCGATACCATTTTAAGCTACTAGAATTTTAATGGAACAGGGGGTACTGATACTGCTAGAGCCTGTACCAATTCTCCCTTTAAACTTTGCATGTGTTTATCCCTTAAAACATAGGGTATCGGTACGAGCTCCTCGCGTACCGATACCGAAGCGCAGAAATGGCTTCTAAGGCTCAAAAAATCATTCCCCAAGCCCCCAAAATGAAACCTTAACCCTTAACTCGATCCTACATCTTATGGAAGATTATTAGGAATATATACTACCATTTTTATGGGTTTTAACACAAAATTTGAGTTTCACCATTAACATCCATATCCAAGCTCTTAACACCCAAAATCTTAAACAATGTAAAGTAATCACATTTACAAAAAGCATGAAGCACATTGGAGTTAGAGATCTACAAACCTTGCTCAAACTCTTAGAATTCTCTCACTAACAAGGTTCTCCTCAATTCTTCTTATTCTTCTTGGTGTGAGATGGCTCTCCAACTTCTTTAACTAATTAACAAGTGTAAAAATGGATTTTTTACACTCTGAGAAGATTAGATGTATGTTTTAGATGAATTTACAACATGAAATCTGTCCTAAAATAGCCACCCCTCTAAAACCCATTTTCTCTACCCACATCATTTCCATAGATTCCTACCTCAAAATGTAGATTGCAGGAAGGAGAATAACATATCTCAAACACAATTTCTGGGTAGGAAGAATGATGGATAAAGTATGGATTTTACCTTGAACCTTACTTGATGTTCTTACAAGAGAGAGAGCTTGTAGATAAGATGATGAGTAAATGAAGATGATGTAAATGGACAGTTTTTGGTCTCAAGGGGATAAGGAAAGGTGTTGCCACCAAAGGGGAAAATCATCCCTCAAGTCCCTTATCTTTACCCACTATGCCAAACAAGGTTTATTTCAAGCCCAAATACCCAAAATCTAAGACCCACTCGATTATTACCCACCTCCAACCTAAAGCCCACGTCCCGAGTCAACGCTAAGTCCTTGACATAGAAATTCGAGTCGTTATAGAGATTTTTTAAAATAAAAGTAGATAGGTCTACCGTAGATTTTGTAAAGGGTTTGCGAGCACACAGTTCTAATGGGATCACATTTTGAATAAGGATAACCTTCTTCATGAGCATCACACGTGTCTCTTTGGTAGGGATGGAATTCGAGTAAAAGGTCAACATGGATCAAATATGGCTTGGGTCGTACGATAGTACGGTGTGTACATCCCTAACTCTCAATGTAAGATTTAGGTTTTTGGGGAAACTTCCTTCTTTGGTGGGATTTTACGTGATGATAGATCCTTGATGAGTGTTAAAATTAAACCTTTCGAGATACGACATAGTTGCGAGCATGACCCTCCATGGCGTGGAACGGAGTTTGTAAGAGATATGTTAGTTACACAAGTTGATAAACTGGCCGAGAGTTAAGGTCAGAACTTGTGACTAGTTGAGACGTCTTTTGCTTTCAAAGGTCTTGTGTCGGACAAGCAAGTATATTGATAAAGGTTATTATCAAAGTTAGAGTCTCCTTTAGGGAGTCACCATGAGAGGAATCGTTTCGTTTTGGTTGTAACGACTGTTTAACCTCCTTTTTTATAGTACGAAATTATGGAAAGATCTTGTCGTATATTCACCTTTTGGGGTCTTACCACATGAGTTAGATTTTCTCAATGACGTGTTTGTGTGATGAATTTGACGAGGTACAGTTGAGTTTATTCCATGCCTTCAATAATGCACCAAGTGAGAACAAATCCCTCTAAAAAGAAAGAATTAGTTGAGGTTATGTTTATACCGTTAAAGAACAAAAGTTATAATTGATAAGTATTGTGAGAGATCAGAGTAGCGCGGTGGAAATTTTTTAAGGAAGTTGAAGAGTTATAAAAGTTTTAGAATCTTTGATTTATGGGTGTAATTGCTAATTTTATCTGGGGTTTTAACCCATTTTTTATTTTGTAAAAATATGCAATAATAGGATTTTTTTTTAATATCTATCCTTATTGACATTTTATTAGTTATGTTACTATTATTATAGTTAAAAGGGGCTCAAAACAAAAAGATTATTAATAGTATTAATTCTTTATTGCTATTATCTTATTATATGTTACTATGTTTGAAATTAGTATTATTATCATTATATTTATTATTAATAATGTTATTATCGTTAGTATTTATTATATATTATAATTATTATTATTAGCTACCATGATTTTATCATTATAATATATTATTATTATTATTAGATGCTATTAGTTACTATTATTATTATTATTATTATTAAAACCAAGAAAAAATTACAAAAGTTAAATTTTAATATAAATAAAAAGCTCAATATATATTATTTCAGTACATTTACAATTAAATTAAAATTGAGCCCAAAAATATATATTTATATATAGTACATATATTACAGCTAGCCCATTTAGTCCCAAATAATTAAAATCCTAACCCTAACAAAAACCCTAATCTAATTCCTCTCTCCATTCACTTGCGCAGCCCATTCTCTACCTTCAGATCAGAAACAGCTCTAACAGTCCAGATTAAAGGAAGCAGAGGCCCTTCATCTGCCCCGATCCTAGCATGCATCCCACTTGGCTCTTCAACTCGCACCATGCGCCAACACATGACTCTAGGGCTGCTCCACGCGCGTTTGAAGCCCACGCACCCGGCTCTCCAAACCTCCCACGCAAGAGTAGAATCCACCGTCCGACCTCTCTGCCTCTTCGCTTCCCGCATGAGATCCACTTCCGCTGCTCCCGATCAAGCCACATGTACCAGTCAAACAAACCAGCAACCGTAGCTGCCGGTTCTCCCTTTCTCTAATCCCCTCCCACTCGTACGAGAGCCCCACCACATGCAAACAAAACGAGCATATCAGAGACAAACTGAAATGGCAGAAGACGCAAGTGAATACAAACAAATGGTGGCAAATATCAGCAAATGCAACCAATCAAATATTTTCTATTTTATATTTATTACTCATGTAAATTAGTAAAACGAGAATAAAAAGCAAAAACCCTAAACATTGAAAAAAAAGAAAGAAAAAGAAAGGATTTTTCCAAACATCAAAGAGAGCATTTTCGAGTTATCTTATGTTTTCTCCAGTTGCATGCATCATTTATTTTTCTTTTTAAGAATATAAAAAAGGAGAAAAAGGAAGTCAAGAGTTTACCTTCGAAGGGTCTTCGATCAATTTCCCTTGCCGTTCGGAGATAATCTATGGCCGTCAAGCCATTGCGATGAACCAACAAAGGGGGGAAGTCGAGGCCCGTGTTTTAGATCAAGCAAAAAGTAAGGGGTTTTCAAACTAGATAAGGCCTCATCTTTTAAAAGGTGAGAAAAAGGTAGTTTTGGAGATCTAGGGTCGAATTTGGTTTAATAGAAGAAAGGGGTTATTTTTTTGAGGTTTTCGATGGGGGCTTTAAAGTTTTTGGTGCCATTCAACGACGGCAGCCGGCACGGCGTAGAGAGGTCATTTTTTGGGTAGGGCGAACCCTAACAAAGAAAGAATGGGGATTTGGGCAGAGTTAAAGGGGGTTTAGTTTTAAAAATAAGTAAAGGTTTTTTTCGAATGAAATTTGTATTTTATACTTACTCCGATTTTAAAAAATGGGTCTTTCACGTTTTAAAACCCTCCGCCCTGGCGTATTAGAAAGCCAGACCCTTCTGTCTTTTAAAATAACTACTTCGGTCATACTAAATTTTCAAGATCTTTCAATTTCGTCCCGCTTTAGGCCTGATTGGAATTTTTCAAAATGGTTTTATAACCCTCGCGTCCCTCCACGTTTTCAAAATGGTTTTAAAGGCATTTCGCATTTTGAAATTACACCCCTAATCCTTTTGGGTTTAAACCATTTTACAATTTCGTCCTTCAATCTATTCAAATCGGAATTTTTTGGTGGCGTAATCCCCTTTTAGCCCTTGTTCGTTTCGTTCTGTTTTCGTTTTCCCCCAGTGTTTGCATGCATATTTAATTTCCCTTTCTTTTAATTTCTTTAAATTTCAGTCTCATATTTATTTATTCGTTCGTATTTGCATATTTGTTGGTTTGAATGTGTATTTTGGATCTTTGTTAATGTTTGATGTATTATTTCCTTATATATAGCACATATAGTATATAATATATGATATGTAGCATGGTATTAATATACGCATATGTGTATTAGTATATAATATAGTTTAGTTGTCTTGATATGTGTATATATGGCTACTGCCGAAGCCAATTTTTTACTTTTACGTTTCTATTTTCTTTTTGTTTTTTCTAATTGTTTTATTTTCTCTCTTTCTTACTTCAAAAAAAAGTAAACATGTTTTACATATATAAAATTATATATAGATACTAAGGTTTTTTTAAATAATATAAATGTGAGTATTTTAGTTCCTTAGAACTATATATAAATATATATTCGTCATATATATTAAATATTTTCTTTTGTTCATTGCTAGTCATGTGATTATCCTTTTGACTTGGTTGATCTAGGTTTATGTTAGCTTTGTTGGCTCATTCATGCATTGTTTCTGCTTTTTATGTGTTGCTTATCGTGTTAGCATTACGTACCGAAATTTAAGCTATCAATGTGGTGTCCTTTTATTCGAGGATAAGCTTGGCTAGTATCAAACATAGTGGTGGTAGCTTTCACTTATTTTTGAATAACGGAGCCCTTAAAATTTACTCGCATGTATAACCAATTTTTGATTTATTCGTCAGTTTAACTCAGAAAATTTAATACTAACAAAGCAGTAATTAATTATATGTTTCTTTTGGTACCAATTTTTTGGCAATATGGGGATGCCAAAACCTTCCCCATCTGTAACCGACTCTCGAACCTTCTTTCAAACGAATCTCTAGTTTTGTGGTATCTGGCCTACCATAGTGGCCGGTGGCGACTCCAAGTTTTTTATTTTCAAAAATACAAATTTTTAAAGGACTACCCCATTTTCCAAATATTTTTCCAAAAACGAAAGGAAAACTACTACTCCTTTTAAGCGATCTTTCAACTTTTGAAAAAAAAGGTTGCTACAGCTGGGGACTAGTTTTGATTTTTAAAAAACAAAAGAGATTTAGGCCATTTTTTTTAAAATAATCACCACTTTATTAATATTGAAATTTGTGAATTAAATTGATATTTGTTATAAATACGAGTTTATTTTAACACATTTAAAATTTGGCATTTAAACCTGTTTCCTTTAAATGGGGGGAAATGCTAGAGCTTTCGTGTGGATATTGTTCCTCCATATGGTCCTAGTAAGTACCTTCGGCGCTCGAGTACCCTATGTTTTTGTGGGAATATTGTTTCCCCGTATGGACATAACGACTGGGTCCCCCCAAATTAAAATTGGGTGAGAGGAGCCTATAATGGGTGATGATCGGGGGCCTTGCTACCCTTAGGAGGAGACAGCGCAGACAGTTCGGGTACCTTTTAGTACCAAAACTGCATGTAGAGAACATAGAAAGCCCACCCCTTTTAGAGCTATTCGGTTAACCTAGGTTTTTAGAAGAGACGTAAATAGGGTTGTTTTATTTAATGTTTTATTTTAAATTCTCATTTTATTTCTGTATTTATTGATTTTATCCGTTATTGACTTGTTACTTTTTGCGTTTTATTTTGTTTTGCACATATTTTTGCATCTACATTGCATGACATAAAGGTGTTGATTCAAGTGGTTTACCCAATTTGAGATCTTTTATTATGGATAAGAGGCATCTCAAGAAGGAGGATAACAGCTCAACAGTGTGACAACAGTCCAATGTCAACCAAAGGGTTCAAGGTGACAGTTTGCCAAGTAAGCGCATAATACCAGAGTATACCCAGGTGGTCCTACAACAAGATGACCTTTTGGGATTCGAAAGAAATATGGGAGAGTCGGTCAGTCTTTCCAAGAATATCATAATTAGAATGGATTCATCGAGCTTCAGGTCAGTCAGTATTAGAAGGAGATGTTTCAAGTTCCGATCGAGACTTGATGTTGCAGTTTAAGGTTATTTACATGTCTTCGTGATGCTAGCCGATTTATTCAAGACCTAGACTAGTACAACACATTTTTTACAGTTCAGGTACAAGAGGTAGCCCAGCATGTGGAGACATCAGCCATGGAAGCCGAAGCACTTTATTTCTTTCATGGTCCTGGGATGGAAAAGACATCAAGATTCTTTCGGCTACTTAGCGCCATTGAAGAATTAGAAGTTAGGGTCGAGACTTATTGGTGCCTCCTTTGTGTCGAGAACCTTTTTCAAGTTAATGAGAGTTGCTCTAGGGTGACCACCAATGGAATCAATGATTTTATTTGCATACATCCTTGCATTTTATTTGTTCCATGCATTGCATAAAGCATATATCATGCATTAAGTAATTAAACAATAAGATTAATTGTGGGGGATTTCATGACAGTGATTAAAGATTCTACATTTATACTTTACCCGACCCCAGACAAAAGCAAATGGAAAAAAGTTTTGCTAAAATAGAAGAAATTTGAGAGGAGCGTTCATCTCGGGAAATACAAAGAACAAAAGAATGACTTCTAGCCTGTACAGCTTTGATAATATGAATGACCTAGTGGCTAGGGTGGATAAGCTCGAGGGGCTCCAAGAACTTTTGGTGGGGAATCAAAAAGAGATGATGACATATATGAAGAAGTTCCAAGATGAAGCTATGGGGCAAATTAATGAATTGATGGGAATGATGGCTATCATGACCAAAGGAAAGGGTTTGGCGAAAGACCCGTTCATACAAAAGGAGATCGAAAAAACAAGTGAGAGTTGGGATTGCGACTACATAGCGGAAAAGACTTTATCTGGTGAAGACCAAGCCACCATCAACCAGTATGAGGTAGTACGCACTACTTTCGAATGTCCCATCAAATTTGTGTTGGATAAGAATAAAGATTCTCTCTTGAAAATTTTGACTTCGCCAACGAATATAGAACCAGTTCAGAAGCAATTTAAGAAAATAGGTCAGGAGGTTAACAACACAGATACCTGCGAGGCCCCTAAGGAACCAATGATCCCCTCACCCCAGGCCGTACCCCGGAAGATGCAAGGCTCGAATAGAAAGGAGACTAGGGGTCTTAGAGAAGAGATAAAGAAAAAGTCTTTCACCCCTCTACCGATTTCATACACGGAGTTGTACTCGCAACTATATAAGGCCAATTCGGTTTGACCATATTTTTTGCTCCCTTTCAACCACCTTATCCCTCGTGGTTTAATGTCAATGCACACTGTGAGTACCATGCCAGAGTAGTGGGGCACACGATAGAGAATTGCCTGGCATTCAAGAAAGTAGTGCAAAGCATCTTAAAAGTCAGAGTCTTGAAGTGTGAGGGACTTAACGTGGCAATTAATACACTTCTAAACCACGAAGGTTAAGGCGTGAATGCTCTCGAAGAGATAGATGAAAAGAGGGTGAATGTGGATGTGTCAGAAATCAGGTCCCCTTTAAGTTGGGTTTTCAAATAGCTTTTTATGGCGGGTTTGATCGATCATGGTATAAAGAATACACAAGGCGAGCGTGGGGCATTTTGTGAGTACCATAAGAAGGAAGGGCATGAAATCTAGTGTTGTCTAGAATTCAGGCAATTGGTTCAGAGGATGATGAACAACAAAGAAATTGAATTTTTTGAAAAAAGTTTGAAAGTTTGAGGGGTCGGGATGAATGACCAGTGTTGCGATGGTCGAAGACTTCTAGTGCATCCTATCTATATTTTTAGGTCTTGCCATTTTCTTGCATTTTTCTTGTTTTATGTGTGTAATTAACTTTGCTACTGTTTGCCCGAAAGTAGCAAATACACTTTTTTAGGGCTTATGTTATGTTTGCCTTTTCCCTTTCAATGAAAAGATGCATCTTTTAATTAAATCTATATGTGTATATTCTTTCTTACCCTCGTAGATCCCCATATATTACGTGCATGATGTGGCATTGATTCTGATAAAAAGATCAATCGAATATTGTGATCACGATAAAGTATGGTTTCCTTCTTAGTACGCTCTGGTCGGTAAAGCGTGAGACGCAAGACTACTACTCCTCCGATAATGTTCGATGATAAGAAAATCTCGTAGAAAAGCCCAATAGAGTTGCTTAAATGTGATAATTATTTTAACGCCTAAAAATAATGAAAAATAAAGTATTTTAAAAAAGAAACAAAAACCAGAAGGGTACTCCGCTATAGCAAAAAGGTTAAATAAGGATGCTTCTAATCGAGTCGAAAGGCTTGGTTCCCCGGATGGTAATCTATGATTAAATCATAATCCTTAATCAGTTCTATCCACCTCATTTGTCTCAAATTAAGCTCCTTTTGAGATAACAAATAGTTCAAACTTTTATGATCTGTGAAAATGTAACACTTTTCACCATATAAGTAGTGACGCCAAATCTTCAAAGCGAACACCATTGCAGCCAATTCTAAATCATGAGTAGGATAATTCCTCTCATGATTTTTGATTTGTCAAGAAGCATACGCTACAAACTTTCTTTCTTGCTTCAATACACACCCCAAACCATTATGGGATGCATCACTATATATTGTGAAATCCTTCCCGAATTCTGGTTGTACCAATACATGAGCTTCTATTAATATCTTCTTCAATTTATCGAAGCTTTCCTGACATTTATTTGTCCAAATAAATGGCACATCTTTTCTTAATAGCTTAATTATTGGAGCGGCAACCATTGAAAAGTCTTTCACGAACTGCTGATAATAACCAGCTAATCCCAAGAAACTTCTCACTTCAACGATATTTTGAGGAATTTTCCATTCGAGTATTGCTCGAACCTTCTTAGGATCAACTCGAATTCCTTCTGTAGAGACTATGTATCCAAGGAAAGCTACTTCGGACAACCAGAATTCACATTTTGACAACTTTGCATATAATTTCTTTTCTCGAAGTATCTGAAGAACTACTCGAAGATGAGTATCATGACCCTCTTTGGTTCTTGAATAAACCAATATATCATCTATGAATTCCACCACAAACTGATCCAAATATGGCTGAAATATTCGATTCATCAGATCCATAAAAGTTGTCGGTGCATTTGTAAGTCTAAAAGGCATTACTACAAACTCATAATGCCTATATCTAGTTTTGAAAGTTGTCTTTGGTATATCTGCTTCTTTGATCTTCAATTGATGATACCCCGATCGAAGATTAATTTTAGAAAACATCGTTGCTCCTTTAAGTTGATCAAAGAGGTCATCAATCCTTGGTAAAAGGATATTTGTTTTTCACCGTCACTTTGTTATGTTGACGGTAATCCACACATAACCTCATTGATCCATCTTTCTTTTTCACAAATAGGACTGGAGCTCCCCAAGGTGATATACTTGGTCGTATAAAACCTCAATATTATAATTCTTGCAATTGAGCCTTCAACTTTTTAAGTTCTGTAGAAGCCATTCTACAAGGTGTTATTGATATTGGTGTTGTTCTAGTAAGCACATCAATACCAAAATCCACATCTCGGTTAGGAGATAATCCTGGTAATTCATCCAGAAAAACATCTGGAAATTCCCACACCGTGGGTATATTTTCCAGATCTATCTTTGTCTCCGGAGTATTTATCACGTGAGCTAAATAAGCTTCATACTCACATGATAATAACTTTCCAGCAGTTATAGCTGCAATCTTATTACTTAAATAATTATGCCTTTCTCCTTCAAATATTATTTCCAAACCGTATGGTTCTTTTAAGACTACCCTTTTTAATCGGCATTCAACCATAGTGTCATATGCCGATAGCCAATCCTTGTCTTCTCGACTAGGTATGGTCGTAGATACTCCTAGTTTGCCTAATTTCTCCAATGAACAGGTCCCCAATATATTTTTCTTTGAATTCTTTCAAAAAGAATTCCCATGTAATATGTTCTGAATGAACTCGTGCAGTGACTACATTCCACCACACACTCGCTTATTCCATCAGAAGATATACTACTCCTTCCAACTTTCCTTGATCATCGCAAGGAATCCTACTCAACATGATCTTAATATCATTTAACCAGTAATCAGCGACCATAGGATCTGCATTAGTATCACCCAAAAATTATGATGCTTTCATTTTCCTTAATTCCTTTGGAACTGATACTAGTGCTTGCCGATTTACAATAGCTTCTAATGCTTGAAGAAATAAGCATTGATCTTGTACAAGCGTATTTCTTTGCTCTTAAGCTAATGGCTCTACTTTCTGTTGATCCTGAGGTGGATTTTGATTCACCTCATTCCTTCCACTCTGAGCAGGCATATCACGCTCGATTGCCTGACGAGATTCCCAATGATCTGACATCTATTAATGTCACAATCATCCCTTATAAATAAGGAGTAAAAAATATTAATTATTGGGCATCTAATTGTATTCATACAAATATCAGTAATCTTGACATCCTAGTGGCATGTATATAATCCTGACTATCTATATACCTGATTTATGTCCAGAACCGGCTAAACCTGTAGCTCTGATACCAATAAATGTAACACCCTAATCAGTATCCTATATTAAATACTAATTAGAGTATCACATATATTTTTCTTTTTTTTTATCATGTACAATCATATTTCAAATTTTTATTCCATCGAATTAAGTCTGATTTCAAGTAGCAACTTAATAATTCCTTTCTATAATATATAAGGAATATAATTGCCTCAATTAAAAATCTACTCGATTTTAGTTTTAATATAATTACTCATCACCCACTATAAACATAAACTAGATTATATGTTATTACAAACCATATATAAACTAGTATATAACCGATTAATTTTTAACATATGCATCTCATCTAGAAACATCAAAACACATCAAAAGATGTTATTACTGATACCGTGATTGTATTTCGGATAAGTAGGATGCCCGCTTCTTACTCTGGTTTCTGCTTTTTACCTACGCGTGAAAACCATCACACGCTAAGTATATACTTAGTGAGGCAATAATAATATCCAGTGCAATATAACATAACAATTAACATATAAAAGTTTTCATGCATCACGATCACTAGATATGCATTACCTTTTACCATTATGCTAATCATGTATTAACATAATATAAACCGGATATAATTTTCTTACCAATATACTTGCCATAACTTTAAGAGTTTATAAACTCTTTCACATGTTTATCCATTATTTACCGAGTAAACCATAGCCCAAATATAACCTATGAGGACCCTGGGTACACGAGTCAAAGATGCACCGAAGTGCTAATACACATAAGGTCGTACTGACCATCCGCACATTTATAAGGCAGTGCTAACTATACACTAAGTGTCCTTTATATACACTATAGTCTAACCCGGATAACCGAATATGCAGCATGTTGTTGGACTCTATGGCCTGCCAACTATAACCTATCCCTCAATGACTTATTTGGGCATAATTTCCCTATTTATTCCATCCATGGCAATGTATATCAATATAATTGAACATTGGGCAGTTCATACCCGAAATAACATTCATATATAACTAGTGATCCATGCATTTATATTCAACTTTTGACATATTTAAAATATGTCAAATATATGATCAATGACATAAATATCATGCCAATATATAAACAAGGTAGACTCATCGCAAGTCTTCCTTATTATGTATAAAACATCCATGTATCATGTTATGTATGCATTGCACTCACCTGATGCCTCACTAGTAAACCTTACTATAGCTTGTAGCTTTACTCTTAAAACTTTTCCTTATCTTTAAATTTGCTCATACTATGATCTTGATCATAATCACGATTTATAAAATCATCGTTTATCGAATACATACATTTCAAAGCATATGTTAGTATCATTCTAACATAAGCAAATATTAGGAATAAAATTCCTAAAAATCCTTTACTACCCATATCCATCAAAAATTCAAAAGACAATCTCAAATCTCATAGAATAACCATAAAATGAATTCTTTTAGAATTCATCCCAATATTTCCAATTTATTCAAAATAGTCTCTTTCTATTAAACTTCAAATTCAAACACTTAACAACATATTTAATCATTCCAAGAATACATTCAAGCTTAACACATTAATTTCTAGTCACTTTCCATATCATTCCCAATTTTCCCTTAATATGTCATTTGGTCCTCAACACTTTAAAAACTTACAAATTGATCCAAACAAAATTCTAAGCCGTGTAGAATCATTCTCACATGATTTCTAGCTTTAGGGGAATTTTCTATAATTTTTCCCTAATATCTTCCTTTAGGTCGAATATGAAAGGTCACACTATTCAAAATTTCCAACTTGATTCAAGCATGAATTCAACTTCTAAACCTCATTCCCAAGCTTCTATAATTATTCCCATGTCAAAATCAATACAAATTCAACTTCCTATCAAAACCCTAACTTAAACCAAATTAGGATTTAACTACTTTCAAGTAGTTTCAATCATAATATAAGCTTGGATATGATTTTACAACAACAACTTCATCAAAATCTAATCTTAAATCATCATATTTAAACATCCCCTTCATCCATCAAAATCACAAAACTAAGGTTTCAAGCAAGGAAATAATGAATAAATGATACCAAAAGATAGAGAATTTCATGGAGATCAACTTTATATTTCATGCTTTCATCCAAAATCCAACCAAATAAGCTTGAAAATCAAAAATGAAAATTTTCTTACCTTGGAGATGAGTATTCAAACAAGGAGAAGATGAGTAGAGAAGTCTTGAATTTTCATTTATTTCCAATTTGGCCATTTGTCATGTAATTTAAAAATCTAAATAAAAATCTCTTTTATAGCAAAATGACTATTTTGCCCTTGTAACCCAATGTTTCATATCTTGCCACATGTCTACTTACTTATCCAAGGGTCAAAAATAAACCAAGTAGTTAGTGATTACCAACTTTGCCCTTGGAAATTTCCAAAATTACCATCTTGCCATTTTTCATCCAATGGCTCATATTTAACATGGAAAACCTACTTTAATCCAATAGTCCATGTTAAATCCTTTCATTTTAAGACGTGGAAAAGATATTTTTAACCTTGCCTTATCATCCTTTAAAATATCTTAAATTTCCAATTCGATCTGATTATCCGAATATTTTTCTAAACTTTATCGCTTGATAGCTGAAAATACTAACTCTGTACGAAAAATTTGAGTATCACCAAAACGTCATTCTTGGGGGTAAACTATCCATTTAAGGGACTAAAATACATAACTTTTGAAAATTACAATTTAGTCCTTAAACTTTTCCAAAGTTTATACTTTGACCACCAAACTTTCATTTTAGTCACAATCCAAAATTTGGGATATTACAAAGTCGAACACAGATTCTAAAATTTGGGTTATTATATTAGGTGTTTCCGAGTATGCGACACTCGCTACTCGATGGCTAGGTGTTTCTGAGTATGAGATGACCCTTACTCGATGGCTTTGTGTTTCCAAGTACGTGTTGCCCTCTACTCGATAGCTGTGTATTTCTGAGTAGATGGTCTTTGCTACAACCCGATGGCTAGGTGTTTAAGGTACGTAGCTGATGGAGGGGCCCGATGTTGAGGTGGTCCCAAGTAAACAAGTTGACTACCATTGTTTATTGTTGAAACCTTGTGTACTTTTGGCCGGATGATCTATTGAGATTCCGGGTATGATTGGGCCGTGTGTGCCATGTATGATATCTTGCATGATGAGATCACGTGTTTAGGCGACTAATAGTAGCGTCATGTGTTTATTATCTCTCCTTATTGCTTCGTACTAGTCTGCATGCTTATGTTTATGATTAGCATGAAGTATAGTAGTGTAGATGTGTACCGCTGATCTTTATAAGCTCACCGCTTGGAATCGTTATTTTCGTGCATAGGTTGGTAGATTGATCGGGAGCTCGAGGAGCACTATTAGCTTGGGATTCCAGCAAGTGGTGATTGCCAGAGTACGATACTTGTATTTAGTGGGTTGAGTATTTATGGGACCTTACGTGGCCGAGTCTGTAACTTTATTTTTAAATATTATTTTGATATACAATGTATAAACTTGGAGCTCATGTTTTGTAAATTGATTTAAGTTGTTTATTTAGTTATACAAGGTGTTTGATGATATAACGTTCTGAATAAATGCTAAATCTATGGTTTTTAAATGAAACTTTTTGGATCGAATTTTTGGGTAACCCAAATGTAGTACTTCGAATCTGAATTCGGATCGAGGTGTTACACCCATAGTCCATCGTTGAATTCTACTAATTATTGATAGAGTTATAAATCAAGATCAAGGGGAAACACAGTTAATCCTAAAATAGAGTAAAATTCAAATAAATTAAAATTGGGGTCCAATTAAGACAAAAATCTCATTGTACTTTTTATTTGAAAAAAAATTGAGGGCATAAATCCTGTTGAAAAATTCAGAATTTAGTTGTTTTTCAAATAAAAGAAATTAAAATCAAACCATGTTTCAAGAAATGATTGGGTGACGATTTTTTTAATATATGTTGGCGGACTCTAAAATGGTAACAAAATGAAACATTAAACTCCTACTTTGACAAAAAAACTTTAGACGCCTATCGCAAAAAAAATGTATAGTTTGAACACTTATTATTCAGTTAAGCCTTTATTATTTTACAACATAATTTAATACATTTAAAAAATATGAGTAAAAAACTATGAAATGTGTGATGGTTGCTCATCTCATCCCTTAGTCATGAGGTCAGGAGTTCAACCCCTACTCATAGATAAAGAGTACATTTCATGGCCTACTGTTTATCCTTTAACGATAGCACTCATGATGAGAGAATTGATACCTTGGTTCAAACCAAAAAATAGACATCGAAATAAAGTTTCCTTATTTCTTAATAGGATTTTAAAAATACTACAACGTCTTGTAAGAAATTACACCAAACCAGGGCCCATGGCCTTGGCCTCATCATGACTTCGCCTCTGGCGGCCCAGCCTAGTTCTAATAGGCGAAATGCGACCAATGAATTTTGAGTTCAAACGACATCGTTTGAGCGTTGAACCTTATATGTTACCTTGGAGCTGGGAGTATAGGATCATAGCCCACAGATTAGGGTTTTCAGAACTCTCGAAAGCAAATTAGGGTTTTTAATTTCTATCGCCTTTTCACAGCGAAAGTACAAATTTTAATAGAGAATTGCAGAAAGTCTCAACATCGATTCATTTTCTGGTTAAATTTCAGAACCAGGTACTCAATTTTCCACTCTATTCCTAAATCTGTTCAATTCCCCCCTGTTTCCTCCATTAAATCCGTGTCGAGATGGAAAAGAAATCCTCGGAGGCAGAATCAGAGCCTGTGGTATACGAAATACGGGGAGAGCCAGCTGTTGTTATCAATGGAGTCCCAAAGATAGACCCAGATATCAGCACCCTGTCCCGTCTAATTCCAACAAGGAAGTTGACGAGTCTCGGAAAGACGAAGGGTGCGGTGAATGGTTGGAAGGGAGGGAAGTTCAGAAACTTTTTGGGGGGGAAATATTATTACGGGAAAGTGATCCAATTGGACAAGGAAAATGGGTGGTATAGAGTGGAGTATGAAGATGGGGATTCTGAGGACCTGGATTGGGTTGAATTGGAAGAGGTGCTTTTGCCTGTGGACATTGGAGTTCCTTTGAAAACAGTGGCGTTGAAGGTGTTGAACAAGGATCAGAAAGCTGGGGAATTGGTGGTTCCGGTTCCAGGGTCTGAAATTCAAAAGGCCAAACAGGTGGGAAAGAAGGGGAAGAAAACTAGAGCACGTTGATGAGCCAGGTGATTTTGAAACTTAGAATGCTATAGTTTTAGTCATTACTAGGTGGAAGAACAGAATTAGAAGCCTATTTCCCATTTGTGTAACAAGTTTTCAGGGTTTACTATCTTAACTTTTTCCCATGGAAATGTAGTCTGATAATTTGTAATAGAATTTTAGCTTTGATGACCCAGATTTTTAACCTTGAGTTGTTGAAAACCGAAACTTCACTTTGGTTTAATCATCTGAAGATGAATACTCACAGACTTCAATGTTGTGAAGCATTTGGTAGAGACTTGGGTTTCTGTTTTTGCTAATGCATGCATACATTGCTTGGATTTGTGAGGGGAATTACGGAGTTGTTAATCCGACAGGATTGTTTGATCCTGGATGCAAACATCTGAGTGGGGGACGAATCAGAGTTGCAACCAGAAAATTAATGTCTAAATTCGAATGTAATAATGTGAATAGAGCAAACTTAATTTGAGAGTGTTCTCCATTACGGATCTTTATTATTAACAACTAGTTGATCTAACAAAATGAGATGCTAGATCTCTTTTATATATATATATATATATATATATATATATATATATATAAAAGTTTGAATTTTTAGTGTTATAAATGAAGCAATTGGGTTGTCATAGTTTTTCCCAAAATAAATATTTGTAATGCTTTATTCGGATTACTTGACTAATGAGTTGAACATTAAGAATTATAAAAAAAAAAGAGAATCATTAGATGAGGAAACTTAACACAAGTCTAATATCTTACATATTGTGAATTACATTACCTTAATTTTTAGTTAATTATTATTATTATTATTATTATTATAAGGGTAAATTACACGAAATGCCACTAAACTTTAACATTTGTATCGAAAATACCACTGAATTATAAAATGATATTATTATACTACTGAATTTTGTTTTTTGCTATTATGTCACTCGACCGTTAAACTGTAACGGACCGTTAAATGCAAAACGGCATCATTTTGTTGTAGTTGCTTTGTTGTCTAAGATAGGTCAAAACAACGTCGTTTTGTTAGAAAAAAAAATTAAGAAAATATTGCATTTGGGGAGGCTCAAACCAAAAACTTCTAGGATGATAGATTTACACCAAACCGCCAAGCCAACTTAAAGACTTGATATAATTTTAACAAAAATAGTATATAAATTATACTGCATTGGAGCTTACTTTCATTTATCTTATGATATAATTTTAGAATATTTATAATATAATTTTATAAATATATTAACTTTATAAATAAATATTATTTATAATTTTTATTACAAAACTAAAATATTATTTATAATATATACAACTAAACTCTAAACCCCAACCCATACAAGTAACTAACTAAATTACAAACCCTAAACCCTAAATATATATAATTAAATCTAAAATCCCAAACCTCATACCCTAAATATATATAACTAAATCTCAAACCCAAAACCTTAAAATTAAAATATTAATTATAATATATATTAGGATTAGTAATATAAAATATAAATAATATTTTAGTTTTAGGGGTTGGGCTTTAAGGTTTATGATTTAGGATTTAGTTATATATAGGGTTTAGGGTTTAAGTTGGGGTTTAGTTACATATATTGTTAAGGGTTTATGGTTTAAGATTTAAGATTTAGTTATATATATGGTTTAAGGTTTGGGGTTTAATTACATATATGGTTTAGGTTTTGGGTTTTGGGGCTTAGGTTTTAGTTATATATATATTAAATAATATTTTAGTTTTATAATATAAATTATAAATAATATTTATTTATAAAGTTAATATATTTACAAAATTATATTATAAATATTATAAAATTATATCATGAGATAAATAAAATTAAGTTCAATTGCAGTATTATTTATATATTATTTGCGTTAGGATTATATTAAGTCTTTAAGTTTGCCTAGTGGTTTGGTGTAAACCCTTCATCTTAGAGGTTTTTGGTTTGAGCCTCCCCAAATACAGTCTTTTCTTAATTTTTCTCTACCAAAACGATGTCGTTTTGACCTATCATAGGCATCAAAGCAATTATACCAAAACGACGTTATTTTTGCATTTAACGGTCCGTTACAGTTTAACGGTCGAGTGGCATAATAGTAGCAAAAAACAAAGTTTAGTGGCATAATAGTAGCAAAAAAAAAAAGTTATGTGGTATAATAGTATCATCTTATATAGTTTAGTGGTATTTTCAATACAAAAATTAAAGTTTAGTGGCATTTTATGTAGTTTACCCTTACTATAATGAGTTTTTTCATTATTAATTATTTATTAGTTGAGAAAAATTAACATTTTATATATTATAATTATCTTTAAAAAATTCTCTATTTTCATAGTGAACATTTATTTTCAACATAGTAATTTTTTTCATCATTATCATTAAGGATAATTTTATAAAATATATTTTTGAGTTATCTATGACAAATAAGATTAGATTTTGTAATTTAAAGATAATGCCGTAAGTAATCTAAAGATCGAAGATGTGAGTAGGCGATGGTTGAGCTTGAGAGAGTAAATACTGTAGAATATAGGGTAGAATACACTAAATGACACTTAGTTATAGGTTTAGCAATAAACATGTCACTCTTTTTATAAAAGTAACAATTGAGTCATTTAATTATATGGTTAGTAACAAATATGTCACTTTTTTTCTTCTAAAAGTAACAATTTAGTCACTCTCAAATATAGGTTTAGGAACAAACATGTCACTCAATTAAAATTATGTGACAAACAAGTCACTCTGTCATTAAAATTGTAACAAGGGCTTTGTATAATAACAAATTTAGTCCCAAAAACTTATGCATTCTATTAATGTGGTCCTAATTCAAAACAATTCAATAAAATAAACCCTTCATATTTAAAATTTTTGACATTGCTCCATCCTGACACATCATTCGACTACTTACCACACTCTATGTTATTGTCCATCAGTCCGATAATCAACAGATGTGATAGCTCGATAGACATAGTCACTTCACTATTAGACAGCTGACAAACTAATGGAATATACTCATTATTACCTTAAAGTCGCCTGCAAGTAGACACAGTCCCTTTATTAATGAAATTTTTATATATGAAGGGTTAAGTTAATTGAATTATTTCGAATTAGGATCAAATTAATAGAATGCACAAGTTTCAAGGACTAAAAATGTTATTATACCAATTTCGTATTTCAATTTTAATGACATAGTGACTTGTTTATCACATAATTTTAATTGAGTGACATAATTATTCCTAAACTTATAATTAAGTGATTCAATTGTTACTTTTAGAAGAATAGTGACTTGTCTGTTACTAAACATATAACTATGTGACCTCTAGTATAATTTATCCTATAATATAATAGAAGCAAAAGATCGAGGGTGCTACATAGTAGAGTTGTCTCAGTCCACGGATAAACTATTTATTTGTCCAAATTCGAAAGTTTGTTCGATATTTGAGACGGTTTTAATAATAAACTAAGAATATCAACTTATATAAAAAATATTATCCCAATACTCAGGTAGTAGAAACTTTTTTTCACAAGTGTCTTAATTTTAGGGTTTAGGGTTTTAATTTAAGGGTCTTAGTGTAGGAGTTTAGAATTTAGGGTTTAGGTTTTTGGGTAATATGATTAGGGAATTAGGTTTTAACCTATAAACCTAAATTTTAGCTCAAACCCAGAATTCTATGAACATCCCTTAAATTCAAAACCATTACACTTAAACCCCTAAACCCTAAACAAAATCCTTAAAACTAAGACATTTGTATAAACAAAGTTTCCACAAGCGCTTGTGCATGAAACAATTACCCATAAAAAGGGTAATCATACCATGCACCACCTGTAATGTTTCCACAAGTTCCCTAATCTCAAAGGTTAGGGATCCACTTTAGGGTTTATAGTTTAGGGGTTTATGTTTATGTGTTTAGAATTTAGAGATTGTAGTTTGAATTTATAGTTTAGGTGTAACACCCATGGATCGATAGGGTAGCCCTATCCAATCTGAGGTGTCACATTCGGGTCACCGGAGCGACCCTCAGTGAAAACCATATAAATTCTTTTCTTTTCAATATATTAAAAAATAGTAAAACAAAATTTCAATTATCACATCGTTTAGAAAACATTTAAATCTGATAATCAGAAAATCAAAAAACTTGTTACAGACACTAGCATAAATTAGACGCAATATACATGCCCATTAAATATACCAGTACCGTACTTCGCGAGCAACGCCGAGGAACTCCCATAACTAATGTCGGGTGTTGAAACATGATCAAGCTCTTATATCCTGCAATGATAAAAATAACGTGAGCTTGGAAAAGATCAGTAATACAGAACTAACAACAGATGCTATGAGCACAACTGGCTTAAGGCTATACATAAACTGACTTGATGAGCTTGGAACCGACAGGCTTCAAATATGATATAAAAATTTATATTAATGTTATACTTGAGGGTAATAGAGATGCGCTTGATGAGGTTGGTCTATAATCCGAATAATTAGGAGTGGGCTAGATTTTAAGATTTAAGACAGGGAGTTTAGTGTGTTCCAATAAGTGCAGATAAAAAATCATTTCATCTAATTATGATCAACAGAAAACAAGTTATAAGAACAACCATAGTTTTCATGCAAGATTATCTACCCTCCAACCGAACTCTTGAATACAGTTCCCCAGAACTGCATCGAATACTGTCATTAACCAGGCCCAAAGACGTGGGTACCATCCTAAGGGAATACCTTAGGTCGGGGCAGAATTACCCTAGCCGTAGCTTAGGAACCGAATACGAGCGAAATTACCCGAGCCAAAGCATAGGAACCTTAAACGGGAGGAATTACCAACCGGATCAGCGCTGAACCTTCATAGACTTCATATCATAACCCAAGTACCTAGTAAATCTGTACAGACAGTCTTACAATATGTAGTAATTAATAAACATATTCATGTTCAGATAACAACAACCATAAAGCATACTTGTCATATCGGGTACTAGGGTATACATCGAACGTACAGTATATCCATGCTTTATTTCAAAAGCATGTCATGTTTATACGAAATCAACATGTTAGTCATGTGCACATGACCAGCTCAATAAAACATGTAAAATAGTATGCAAAGCAGTCGTGTGGCACACAAGGAACACACTAAATTACCCAATTTGTGGCTAAGATACATGATAGTTGTGGAATAGGTGCACTGGCACTCTACAGACTTGAGTAGCTTTCAGCATAAGATTCTTTAAAAAGGGTTCAATGAATACCATCACCGTTAAGATGTTTAAGAACTTGATTTATCAGGACCGTTCAAAATTTCAGAGTATAATATGATTCATGAATTCAGATACGTCCGGATGAATTTCAGAATACAGATGGATCAAGACCCTTCAGGATTCTTGATACATCAGACGGGTTCCATACAAATTTAGTTCATATGGGAATTTTGACCATTTGACTTTTAAGGGCATTTTGGTAATTTTATCAAATTAGTGAAAATAGATGTTTGCGATGTCCACAACATCTGTCATCTTATCCACCCTCCCAAACCACTTGAACTGAATAGTTATCATCATTGCAATATATACCAATATTCGAATAGGTACTATCACGCGCACTCGATACTTAATATCGACGACTTGTATAGCTGAACAAAGCTTCATCATCAATTATCTTTTAACGAACATTGAACAATCAAACATGTATTTATGCGGTCTTCTTCCATTAATTAAGCAGTATCGGGAACAAAAATAGTTGTACATATGTTAGCTTCAAACCCACATGGGCATCACAGTCTTTTGAGCTTTATGGATTAATTCCAGGATTTACAGAACTTTCACTTATTTCAAGTCACAAGGATGTTTCAATTGATTAATTACTTATTGATGTTTTAGTCATCCCAGTCCTTTTTTGTCCTTTCACACAATTCGATTATTTTTTTGAAAAATTAGGGTAAATTCGTTATTTTGGTTAATTTAGAGATTCTTGTACCTGAAGATATTCCATTTATTTCTATCATTATAGTCAATTTGATGTTTCTGCCAATTTGATTGATTCAGATAAATGCAGAAACTTCCAGTAATTTATCTTCAGGGACTTATTCAGGATTTCAGGAGAATCCACATATTTTACATTCTAAAAGGTTTGAATCTTAATACCAAGATTTTCTAAGTAGGTTGAGGGTTCCAGATGAGTAAGTTGTTTAATCGAGCCAGGAATCAAGTTCTAGGTCATTTCCATCGTCAAGGGTATTTTTGTCATTTACACCTTAAGGGTGTTTTATTCATTAATATAAATTCGAATATTTAGAAGTTAACTCTTTTATTAACCACAATTCATCCTGAAGGTTGACAATATTATTAATTTCTTACCAAACTCAGAAATTCTTCCAGATCGTTAGACTTCTTATTAAGGTATTTTAGGTCTTATCCGGTTTATCATTCTTTTGTTTCAAAGAAAAATTGGCTTAAGCAAGTTAATCGGTATACTCATTCAATATCTTATATGCCATAACCATAAACCAATGTTACATAAAGCATACAATAGGTAGAAATGTATTGCCTCGAATCCAAGCTACCACAGTCGACCCTTAAATTTTTTCTCGATTACATTCGAACTCGACGCCTTTTCGAATCCCAATTTCCAGGGACTGCAGATACCTTCAATTAATCATATACCAAAATTAGTCATTGCCCACGAGCACATAAACTTGATTATTAACTACATACATAAGTTTAGGTTTAAGGTCTGATTTGGAGGCTTTCAGGTTAGAATTTCGCAAAACATACTTAAAAAACGGACTCAGGACGTTGAAAGACATAAATATGAATTTTCAAAAAATTTGACTTTTTGGTCAAAGTCAACGCTGACATCAGCAGTTAACACTGACATCATGCTAGCGTCAGTAGTCAACAGGTCAATGGTCAACTCGGGTTGGGTCAGGTCAAACTCGAATCAGATCCGGTTAACTGGGTTAACTCAGACGAGTTAACTCACTGAGCTGACTCGGGCAAGTCAACTCAAACTGAGTGACTGGATTAAATGGGTTGGTCAAACAAGTCAAGTCAACGGATCACGGATCAGGTCTGGTCAACTCGGGTTAACTCAGGTCAGACCGGGTCTAGCCAGACCGGTTCAAGAACGAACCGATCATGGTGGCCGAAAATTGCCTGTTATGGCGTGTAGGGCCCACGCGCCACCCTGCACGGCCCAAAAATGCACCAAATTGCATGATTTTCTAGATTTAGCCACCCACAACGTTTAAAACTCAGAAACAACCCGAAATTTAAATGAAACTTTACCTATCTTACCTAAACGGAAGAAAACCAAGGGTTTTCACAAAGCTCTGACGAGGTACATGACGACAACCATTCGACGAATTGAAGGTTGGGTTTTTCCCGGCTCGACCTGCTGAGCACGACGGTGGCCTTGGCTTCACGCTATAACACCAGACGGTGACGGAATCGAACAAGGAAATAAACGAGAAAATTGGGTTTAAAAACCGAAACTTCAAACGCTCCTCCACGGCAAACGGCGCGACCACACGACGAGTGGAGGGCGGCCTTGGACTCGGGGTGTGGCAGCAAGCACTCTGACGAGGCGGTGATGGCCACTGCTGAGCGATGTCTCAAATCGTGGCGGCCGATAAAGGTGGTTGGGGGAGAAAGTTTAGAACCTTCTGGGTTCTTTAATTACTCAAACCGAGTACCAAAAATGAGGAGTAGCTAAAAAGGTCATCTGACTTTAATTATTTTCAGAGTACCCGATTCAAAGGATTTAAAATACATTAAACCTAAACCTTAACAAGATGTGATCTTAGTCTTGATGGTTAAGTCTTTAACTCTAGCAACCAAGGGTCACAGGCTTGATTCCCCTTTGTTCCAAAACTTCCTTTTTTATTTGGACAGAGGATTAAATTAAATTTCATGCTAAACTTAAACAACTATACATATCATAATGCAATAATATTTTCGACTTAAACTGAATGGACCCGATTCATGAATATCTCTATTGCTAAGTTGCATTTCCGAAATCGTAACCGCAAAATTATCTCAATTTTCCAACTGATTTTCAGTGTTATACATTTTTTGAGGAATTTTCAGTGTTATACTTGGGCATTCGTTATTAGGGCTTCAGAAGTCCAGCTTCGCCTAATAAAACTTTCATTCTGGGTCCAAAGCTGAAACAAAAAAAATCGAGGACTGACAATGGGATTATGCCATTATATTTAGGGTCCAAAACTTTCCTAGTGGTTTTTCTATAAAGGCGACATTTGGTTTAATAAGGACAATCTGTCATATAAAATTAATAGACAAACATTTATCACAGTAGATTGATAGGATAATTTAATTTCTCAATCAATCCCCAAACATTTTGAAAACATATATAAAAGCCTTGAGATAAGCCTAGATTGACTTAAAAATACTATTTACTTTATTGTTATTTCTTTGCTTTAGATTTTATATCAGAAGTATTGAAATAGCCTCAAAGTATAAATTCTGAAACCTTCGTAATCAATTATCATTCGGGAATTGTCAACAATTTCTCGAGCAAGTAATTAAAAGTTATCAATTTACACCATCATCTCTCCCTTAGGTTATAGGTTCAATACCCATTATGAGCAAATTGTCCCTCTCCCTCCCTCTCCCTCCCCTCAGGTAGGAATTGCTCAAAAAATATTACTAGGGAACTAGTCTAATCAACCAATAATCAACAAAGTAAAATATTGTTTGCCAATAACAAATGATGTGTATTGTTGGTGTATATCAGATGAGATGGCGGTTCATGGTAGTTTTTGAACGGCGATTGTTGGGGGTCACCGGTCGATTAAGACGTAATCATGGATCTTCTTCTAGATAATTCTTCTTAGTTTACCTCTCTCCTCTCTATGATTAGAGCCTTCAACTTATATTCTTCATGCTTATGGGTCCATAATTGAACTATTTGAACATGAACCATCGATTTCTAATGACATCATGTCTGATTATGTTACGCGATTAATATTCGAAATGGAAAATATTACCTAAACCCTTTTTCAGATAATAATCCAAGTTGTTGCAATCAAATTTTATATATCGAAGTCGTACTTTCTACGTCAACGTTAACTCTTAAAGCAAGCAAGACTGACGGACCAAAAAAAAGTTGAGATAATTAAAAGCTATGTTCTGTATCAGTGCAGCCTAATTACTCATACTATACTATTCCGTACCAAATAAGTAGACACGGTACCCATGTAATGCCCAGGTGTTCATGACTCATTGGAATAAATTTGATTAGTTAAAAAAAACAGTTATATGGTTGACATTTATATTTTAAAATTAGTTAATTCAGACAGACTATGTGAATACAGTAGGCCACAAGCTCATATTTATTTCTACTTTTCAGCAATATACATCTTCCAGCAAATCATCCTCTTGCTGCAATTGCTTAAAACTTTCATCATACTCGACAGTGGTCAAATTTGCATTCTATTCCAAGGGAGTGTTAGCTGGCTTAGCTTTCCTTAGACCAATATCTTCTATTAGTTTTAGAGTATACTTCCTTTGGTTTAACAAGATTCCCTCCTCAATTCTCAAGATTTCTAGCCCTAAGAAGTATTTCAAATATCATATGTAACACCCCCTCCCAGTCCGGTAGGAATCCGAGTCGAAAAGCGTTACCGATGAACATTATGGTGATCAGATTGATATTTACAATGACTCAAACCCTAAACAATGAATCAATGATCTCAATGCGATACAATATCTAATAATAATTAATAAACCTTGATCAATTATAATTAGGGGTCATTTAGTGACTTATGCAAATTTAGGCACTAAATTGTAAAATCAATAAATTATAGTCTTGTCAATAAATAAGGTTACCAATGTGAAATTCATTACTTGAATGTCTTGTAAACAAACTTTCGTTATAATCAGAGTTCATTTGAACCTTCAAAGAAGTCTTATAAAAATTCAGTGACCAATTTATAACATTTTAAAACTTCTTTCAATCATCTTTTAACTAACTTACTTACCTCAGTATCGATACTCGAAGATGCCGTTTCAGTAAGCCTATGTCATGGTCGTTAAAACAATTATAGACAATAGGGGTCGTACCGGTATGGGTACATCCGTATCGGTACGCTATGTCGGTCTTAATGAAAACTTAGTTTTTAGTGTCGACTAGCTGTACCGATACGCTTTTGGCTGTATCGATACACCTACCATGACCGTTAAAATGGTTAAACTCATTAAGCTCGTACTGATACTGGGTATCGGTACACATGGTCAAAGCTAAAAGGTCAACCTCAGGGATCGATACGGTATCGCTACGGTGCTACAGTAATTTTCCAAATTCATTTACCCTTACCAATACCTCATTAGACGTATCGATACACCCCCTAATTCCTAAGTCCCAAATTGCACACCCATACCGATACGTCATCACCTGTACCAGTACGGACAGGCTTGTAATGACAAATTTAGTCTGGTTTTTAATTAAATTAGGGGCCTTAACCTTGTCCAATTGTTACTAAATTTTACCAGCAAGTTTATAATCAGCTTAACTACTTACATGTCAAATTTCATAGCCATTGGAATTCATTTACCAAGATTTCATTTATTAGAGCATTTCCATTTCAACATGGTGAGCAATATATACACACAAAATAGGGCTAAACTAATATGTTTAGACCCTATGCAATCATACTAGGAGTTCAAAGGCTAGGTTTACATTACTTATAGCTTATGTGACTTGCTTTAAAACTCTCATAGCTCTAATCCTTGATCTGACACACCTTTTGACCTGCAAATGCATGGAAATGAGATGCATTAGGCTTATATAGCCTAGTGAGGTATCCAACAATAATACCATGAATACCAATAATATCAATAACATGTATATCAATGTAAATGCATCTCAAATCATGTTTCAGCAATAAATTCAACAACTTAATTCCTTGGATCAATATGCGAATGTGGATACGCGAATTCCCAACCAACATCGCCAACAATAAATGGTTAATATCCGCCAACATTGCCAATAGGACCAAAACTAACACATCCCTCCAACATCGCCAAATAGAGTCTTAGCTCAAGGACCGTAGTCTACTCCATACCAATGAGCTCATGAATTCTATGGCATGCCAATTGTATGCAATATCCATTCATATCCAATGATTCAATAATTAGGCCAATAACGACAACAATAGCAATAACAATAACGATGTCAATGTCAACTTGCCAATAACGGTGTATCATGATCAATATGGCCTTTCACAATATTCCAATGTTATCAATGTCAATACCATGAATCAATAACCAATATAACAATTCAATAAGCTTACAAAAGCTTACCAATGATACATTCAACAAGGTTTTCATGTATACATACCTTGATTTCAATGATGAAAATGCAATAAACCAATACAATGAAAACGGGAATGGCACCTAGCCAATCCTAAGACTCCAACTATACTCACTGATACTCCCGAAGCTTTTAAGGCTGACAATTACCTTGTTCTTTGACTTATTGGAATTTAATGGATTTGGAGATTCTTCACCTTGATTCTCTTGAGCTACAAAAGAGATAGAAATTACAAGGATTTCAATATCATTACTAGATCCATAGCAACTTGTTAGCTATGAAAAACAATGACGAATAAGCTATGATATCCCTAGAGAATTTCTAGGGTTCTAAGTTTCTTGAGCTTAGATTTAAGCATGATTTAGCCATGGAATTAATGAATCAATTAAGGGTTATTGCTTACCCGATTGCTAGCAATAGTTTAGAGCTAAGAAACTTGAGAAAATTCAAGCTTGAAGTATCCTTCAATGGAGGTGTATGCTTGGCTAAAGGAAGAAGATGATGATGAAGGGTGGTGCTTGCTTACACTATCAATGGTAAGCTTTTCCTATATTTTTTCTTTCCTTTTTCTTTTTAGTTTCAATTACAAACCTTTTCTTCAATTGAAAGAAGCTAAATCAAATAACCCATGTGTGTGGTGATGAGGCTTGAGGAAGGGCTAATCGTAAGGTTAGTCCTTCAACTCTTCAACTTCTATACTTTAGTCTCCAAACTTTTAATTTTCCCAATTTGTCACTAGGACAAGTTTCAAGGTTTGCAACAAGGTCCGTGATCATTAACAATACTATTTTGGAATTCGATATTTCAATAATTGACTACTTAGTCAAAGGTCAATACTATAGTTTGACTTCTCAATGCAAAAAAATTCCGGTTGCCAAAATTGAATTTCGACTAGGCCCAGTTTTGGGTTGTTACATCCTAGGTCTTTCATCTTGAAATTTTGATTCAATATTTTCGTCAACTCATTTACCAACACAAGATCATTTCCAGTTATAAGCAAAACATCAACATAAATTAGCATTATAACTAATCTATCATTTTCCCTCTTTGTAAACATAAAATAATAAAATTTGCTTTGCTTATAACCTGCTGCCACCAATGATTCTGTCAATTTCATATTCCACGGTTGAGAAGTTTGTTTTAACCTATAAAGGGACTTTTGCAGCCTACACACCATGTTCTCCCTTGGCTACAAACACCCTCAGGCAAAGTCATATACACATTTCAAACAGATCGCCTTAGAGGAAGGCATTATGAACATCTATATGAAAAAGTGGCCATTGAAACTGAGCAACAAGAGCAATAATAATTCTGGCAGTGACAAGTTTGGCTACTAAAAAGAATGTATCAACATAGTCAATTCCCTTCTTTTGGTTATAGCCTTTAGCTGCAAGGCAAGCTTTGAATAGTTTAATAGTGCCATCAGCCTTGTATTTTATTTTATACACCCATTTGCAACCACTGGGTGTTTTTTCTGGAGGTAATAGCACAACAGACCATGTAATGTTTGCTTCCAAGGCCTGGATCTCCTCTTTCATGGCATGAACCCAAACAAGATTTTTAACAGCCTCAGAATAAGAAGATGGTTCATGTAAGGTGGAAGTAGATGTAAGAAAAAATTGGGTGTGAAGTGAGAGATGACAGTAGGAAATGTATTTAGAAATAGGATATAGTATAGAGGAATAAGAAGAAGACTGGTAAGAGCAAGTGTTAGTACAAACATAATCATTCAACCATGAGGGAGGTTTAGTGACACGAGAAGACTATCTTAGTGGTGGAAAAACACTACGACCAAGGTTCCCTGTTGAGGCTGAAACAATGTCAAGTGGTGGAATATTTAAATTTGGGGAAACACTAGGGGAAGAATGATGAATAGGTGTGTAACAACCTGAATTTCAGGTTAGAGAATCGGGTCTCAGAACTGGGTATTGGGCCTTTTGTTGAGAGTCTAAATTAAGTAATTATTTTGGGCCTAGTGGCAAAAAAGAAGATTGTGGTGTTGGGCTTTTATTAAAATGGTTATCATCTTTTAGTTGAGAAGAGTTTAAAATTTAAAATATTAGAGAAAAGAGATAAAGTGGGTGGTAGGTGGGAAAGAGGAAAGATAATATGATGGGGATAGAGAAAAATAGAAATATGGGAGAGAAACAGAGAGAGCTTTGAATCCTGATCTACCGTCGTCCAAGCCTCCGTTCATGACACCGTCAGTGCTGTTGGAAATAGCTCATCAAGATGAGTCAGTCGGTGCTCACCTTGTCGCCGTCGCCGCGTTCGTTCACCAGGGTAAGGGGAAACAAGTTGTGGGTTGTTGAGTTGAGGTGGTTCCGATGGTTAAAACTAGATTTTAAGGCCACCGGTGTGCTCAACGGCATCAGAACAACAGAACTAGAGGTCGCCGCTATCGTTCGACCACCGGAGGGTACCCCACACACTGCCATCGAGGGTGGGCATGCGCAGCAGCAGTCGGGTGCACATACCTCTCATGCACCCGTTCAACACCGAATCAGGCACACCGGGTGCACATACATCCGCCCGCACATGAGCGCGCCCCGCGGGAGCACCATCATCCCCATGCACCTGGGCATACTGGATTATGTACTTGGGCTGCACCGAACTTACCATGCACCGTGCCTCACCGGATCACCAGACCGTTGATCGTCGTTGACTGGCCGTTAACTTTTTTTGGGGACCTAATCTTTTAGTGGTGTAAATACAAATTTGAGGGAACCTAATTAAAATTTCTAAAATATTTGAGTGGTGTAAATTTAATTCCTCCAAACCTTGGGGGTGCCAAGGCTCCCCTAAGCTCTAGCAGTGATCCGCCTTAGTATGAGATAAAATTACATGAAATTTAGGGGAAAAATAAGAAGAAGAGGATCACGTTGGCAGATATTAAAATAGAAAATAATGTAACGTAAGGTACATTTTTATCAAAATAATAGTAGGTGATCAAAACATAAATACGAAAACAAATTAGTACCAAATAGACTGTCTATCCTAAATTTTAGGAGGACATTGACTCCCGGGATTTGATTGTGGTTGTTGTGAATTTTGTATTTTTTTGGCTTAAGAGTGAAAAAAGTCCTTGAACTTTTGAAAAAAAAATCAATTATGTCCATGAATTTTTTTACAGCCAATTAAGCCTTTAAACCAAGAAATCTAATCAATTAAGCCATTGAACCAAGAAATTGAATCAATTAAGCCCTTTGACCAATTTTAACCATTAAATCTTGACAGTTTTTGCATATTTTGGTGCAATGCGTCAAGTTACAGTGTTTCTACTTGACATTTTTAGAATATTTAATACGATATCAAGACTATCATTTTGTGTATTATTATAGTACTTGTGATTTTTCATTGATTGGTACTACAATGGACACAAAATATAAATATCATAGAGGATATTTTAAAAGTACATGCATCACACCAATAATTGCATCAAAATACATGTATTGTATTCATGTTGCCTCATTTTGTATGGGTTCAAATCCTAACATTTGCATTGGAAATATAATACCGTTCTATTTAATCAAAATACATGTATTGTATTTAACAATTTGTCAAATGATAAATACAATATTAAACTTTTTAAAAGTTTAAAAAATTGTTCTTTTAATTTTATCAATTCGTATGAATTTTTTATTTTTCAATTCAATTTATATAATGGCTTAAATGAAAGTTAAGTGCCCAAAGTATCTCTTTTTAAATTTTAAGTGCCTATAATTTTTTTTTTTTGCAAAAATAGGTGCCTAAAAGTTCAAACGTTATAATTTTAGGTGCACGACAGTTAACTACCGTTCAAAAATTCGTTAACCAATAAAAATTTGACACATGCTATGTTTTATTTTATAATTTCTTTTAATTAACCTTTTGTTTTTAATAATTTAAATTTTTTCAAAAAAATCTTGAAATTCTAAAATTTCTAAAATAGTCCCCAAATCCCTAAATTCTAAAACCCCAAATCTTCACCGCTGCCACCGTCGGTCGCCGTCTACGACACCACAGTTTCAGTCGTCGGACCCAGCCGACCATTTCCCCCAACGTGCCGTCATTAGAAACCAACGAACGGTGTGCCATCCGAACATTGAACGTCGAATGTGAAATAGTCGTTCGATTGGCACACTGTTTGTCGATTTTCGAAGACGGCGTGTTGGGGGAAATGGTCAGCTAGGTCCTGCGACCAAAATGGTGTGGTCGGCGATGACAACGGTACAGATTTGGGTTTTTGTTATTTTTAGGGATCTAGGGACTGACTTGAAATTTTTTTAAATTTTAGAATTTTAAAAAAAATAAATTTAAAGTTTTTTTCAAAAATAATTAAAAAATCAATATTCCTGCCATGATTTGCATTTGGTTGGGTAACGGTTTTTTAAACGGCCGGGCACTTAAAATTATAACGATTGAAACTTTAGGCACCTAAAGTTCAAAAGAAATATACTTTAGGCATTTATTTTTCATTTAAGCCTTATATAATTGAGTTAATCCATTTTCAGTTCATCTTATTGAACAAGTGTTTCATTTTTAATTACAAATTTTAAAATTAATTTTTTTAACTTCCTTGTATAATGCATGTGTTATTTAGACTTTTTTATGTTCATAAATCGGTTAATATTAAGTGTTTAAAGATGTTCAATCTTGCGTACTCTTGTATATTATACCAACGACAATAAAATAGGTAACAAGTATGTATGTCTCCATGACCCAAAATAAAAACAACTTTTTGAAGCTTAGTACCATAATTAAATCCACTTGTTAAAAAGAGGTTTCTGAAAGTGACTCCCATAATTCCTTTTTTTTATATATTTGGTAGTCATATTGAGCCTCAATTATTCTGGATTGAAATTTGGAGTCGACTCAAGTTGAGTAGTTAACTAAAGGAAAGCTTTTTTAGCTGCTATTATTTTCATTCATGATATTTGGAAGTAAGGATAGACTACTAACTGGCCTAGTGAAATGATGCATTAGGTAGGTCTCTTGAACAAGGTCTAGAATTTGAATTCTAACATTGTAAAATGAGCAAATTGAACCGAAAAGACTTCTGCAATATCTTATCCAGATTAGTCGATTAATGGGTCTGATATTGTTACCCCTCGACCTAATAGGGGATGGTATGACATATTGATATTGGGCCTTGGTGTTGAACTTTAAGATCTCAACTCTGAGTTGTAATAGCTAGGGGTGTTCAAAAATACCTACTCGGATGACCCGACCCGTTGACTTGCCGACCCGACGAAAACAATTTAGGTAATTTTATGAATTTTTTCAACTCCCGGGTCGGGTACCCGGCTCGCCATTTCTTGTGTCGGGCTCGGGTCACAAAATTCAAAATTTTCGGGTAACCCGATTACCCGAGTACTAAGATATATTTCAAATTATTTTTTTATATTCAATATATATATTTTTATATTAAATAATAAAAAATCTTAACTTTTATATTTTTATATTTAATAAATACATATTTCTATATTAAACTAATAAATATAAATTTTTATATTTTTATATTAAACTAATAAAATATTTTTATATTTAAAAAATATATATTTTTCATATTCGGGTACTCAATTATCTGATTTTGCGGGTACCCGACTAGCGGGTACCAGACCAACACGGACCGGGACACGGGCCGGTTAAACCACTACCCGAAGACTCGGGTACCCGGTACTTCGGGTACACGAAGACCCAAGTACCCAGATTTGAACACCGCTAGTAATTGCAACTTTTGAGCTTCGTTCGACGTAGATTTTCCAACGTCCGTTTGAAGAGAAAATAAAAAATTCAATTTTTTCAAAACGTCCGTTTGAGACCAAATCTGGCGAAAGAACATTCGTTTGAATTGCTTAGAATTATCATTTGCAGTGCCGCCCTTGGGCATGCGCAAGAGGAGTGCCCCGCCCAAGGTCCACTTTTTTTTAATATTCGATATTATTGTCCAATTTTTTTAATATTTATTTTTTAGGTTTACTCTTAAAATTTAATTATTTAATATTTGTTATTTGAGGTCAATTATTTTCAATATTTGTTATTAGGGCCCCAATTTTCGTAACACTTGTTATTAAAGGCTCTATTTTTTCTCAATATTTGTTATAAGGACATAATCTTAAAATTTATTTTTTTCCAATATTATTTATTAGGAGTCTGATTTTTTCTCAATACTTATTATTAGAGAGTCAGTTTTTCTAATACTTGTAATTAGAGGCTCAATTTTTCTCCTAATATTTGTTAGGGTTAACTACATAAATAGTACTCCACCTATTCTCGAGTTATTGTTTTGGTGCCCCACCTATTTTTTGGCAAAATGATACCTAACGTTATGTTTTGTTTCTATTTTGGTACCCCACCGTTAAAAAAATTAACATTATGCTGATAACGAGAGAAAAAATCACACATGGCAGGCTGCAATGTCATTTTCTCTCTCCTAATCAGCATGTCACGTCGACTAATAAAATATTGATAAGATATAATTGACATATATATATATATATATATACAAACTTAATTATTTTCGAGTTTTATTTCAATATTATTTTGTATTCTTTCTTATCAATTCAAGACTATTTTTTTGATAAGTAAGCTTTATTTATCCAAAAAACCTCTAACAGTACATAATCAGGAAAAAATACCACCTTTACACCCCAAGCTTAAAGAAACCTAATTACAAATTAATCCCCCATTTATCATTTAGTATAACCTATCAATCTCATATTCACATCATTATGAATTCAAGACCATTTTCGTTTTTCTCTTTTTGAAATAAAAATAAAATAAAAAAACTACGTCGGAGAAAACCAAAATTTGGCTTTCCCACTAAAAATTTGAATTGACGAAAATAAATTTTTTTCAACAATCTAACATAATATTTTAAACGTTTTAGGAGTTTCTTCTACAAGTTGAATCTCAAGATCTACTACTATAATTTTCTTTCATTTTCTTTTCAAAAGATCTCAGTGAAATATTTTTCAAAAAACAAGCTATACATCTACATTTGCTTCATGAAGTTACATACTCCTTTTGTCCTACTAAAATTATCACTTTTGTATTTTAAAATTGTTCCACTCAAGTTGTCACTTTGAAAAACTTAACTTATTTTTTTAACAAAAATTAACTTTTTATCTTTTTTTTTTCAGTTTTCTAACAAAAACAAAAATTAACTTTTTAAGGGTAAACTTATCATTTAAATTATTTTGCACTACATAATTTTTTCTTCCTAAAACTCTGTGAAAAATTAACATGTGGCATAATAACTGGGACGGAAGGAGTATAAAGATGCATGATTTGATAGACAGAATTACTACTAAAATTAATTTCGATAATTTACCTCCCCAAAGTAAAATACCAAGTGTTGCCACTGTGTTTAAACGATCCTTTGATCACGGAAAAATATATATGAGATGGTTTGTATGTCAACCTAAAATGGTAAACATAGTAGGTTCAAACACCTTTGAGCATGCAATTGCCTTCAATTTTTCAGTTTCTAGGATTATGAATAGTTTAGATATTTCTACAAAATTTATTTTAACACTTTTTTTTCTTTTAAACACTATTTTTTATGTACAATTGAATATGTAGTATTGAAATTTTCTATCAAACAGAGTACATGATATGCGAGGATTACCGTATAATAAATTTTTATAATATTTTAATTTGAATTAACCGACAAATGAATCAAACATCATTGATTATAAAAAACAATTCATATCAATCGGAAAATGAAATTAGCTTTGTAAGAAAAATCTCTCATAAAGAGATATTAAACTCAGTTTTTTTGTGGGATGAAAAATTGGATTTAAACGGAAAATTCCTGCATTTAGTAGAATCAAACAAATAAAGTCTTTGATCAAAACAGAAAAAAGGCAAATAAAGTCAAAATATGACCCTCATACATGCATACATATATATTTTTTTCTTGCATGTCATCTGCACATTCCAGAACACGAACCACTTTTCAAGCTTTGCCTTCAACATCCATGTGAGCCTGAAACAGAAGCATTCATGTCCTCATTTTTCAAATGATTTTTTTTCTCCGACAAGTTGTTGATTCCACCAAATCTTATTGCTATCAAGGGCTGTTGATTAAAAAAAGTACTCAAATTTTATTTTTGAGAAAAAGAAAACAATTAAGTTCATCCCAATAAACAAACAAGGACGAAGCTAAGATTAAATATTTGAGGGGCAAAATTCTACTAAGCATGGACGGACGTAGAATTTCATGTGAGAGGTGCAAACTATTTTGAAGTTGTATTATAAATGTAAGGGTGCAAAATTACAATATTTTAGGAGGTGCGATATTAGATTATCAATAAAAAATACAAAATATATATATAAATATAAAGGAGCATAAAATTTATAAGGGGTGCACCTGTCATCCAGCACCATGTGTTCGTCCCTACTATTATGCCTTTAAATTTAAAACTTAGGAGGGATAAAGAGCTTATTTATCTAATATTTAAACTAAAAAACCTACAATACTAATATGCCAAAAATGGATGGGGGGGGGGGGGTGCTTCCACACTATATAGTATATATGACTGGCTCTTTCCCCTGTAAACAGCTACTATGGATTAAAGTAAGACATGATGTTGATTCCGTAAATCTTCTGTAATTCTTTTTCAACAGTAGTGAATATTTTTCTTTTACCCATAATTTTTTTTTAAAATTCACATAAAATTCTTTATATCTCTTTTATCGTGCAATCATCATACTTGTTTTTCTTATAACACTTACAACTATATAATATATTGAAATAGTCATATAAATGTTCAACTGAAAATTGTTGTTACGCATAAACTAAACCAACAAATTTTTTTTATCTCCTTTTGAAGTCAACAATACATCATCGAAATATTTCTTTCAAAATCTGAATGACTCGTTCTCATCGACCATTTATTTGCAATAAATCTACCATTGGTTAGGGGTGTTCATGGTAGATTAACCGTACCATTTATCTTAAACGTTTAATCCGTTAATTAACCATTATAATGATTATTAATCGTAACCTAAACGTTGAGAAATGGTTAACCGATAATTTTTTAAATAGTTACGGTTGGGTTATAGGTTAACCTTTAATCTATTACAAATTTCTTTTCAAATGTTCATTATTTATTTTTAGAATAATAAATCTATCTCTCTGATAAATATTGTATTAATTTTTTTAAAAAATACTTAAATAGAGAGATTCTAAACACAAACTTCATACTTAATTGAAAAAAGTACCTATAAATTAGTCATTAACCATTATTTTTAACTGTTCGGTTAACCAAAACTGTTTAACCTTAACAGTTAAGTTAATTAAACTATTAACTAAATGATTATGCCGATTAACGATTACGATTTATTTTATATTCCCATGCCGTCGTTTATAGATATGAATGCACTTTATGATTTTGTTAAAAAAAACAATTCATAGTGATGTTTAATCCCACGAAAATTTGAGGGATAAGAACAACGAGAGAGAGGTAAATTTCGTAAAATAATAATATTATTATAGTATCTTGGAACAAATTGGATATCAATCAAGCAAATGTCCCCTCTGTGATTGATTTATTTTTAAAGTATTTTTAGCAGAAACAAAACCTAAAGGAGAAACTGGACTAGACTGCTCTCAACTTGGCAGGTGATATCTGAGCTCTACTTGCTCTCCTACAAATCCATCCTCACGTGTTTGTAAATTAACCAAATCTTGTCTTATGTTTCTTGGTTTCTGTATAATATGTTTGTAAATTATTTTTATAATTCCTTTTTTAAAATCTTCTTATACTATTAACGAAACACTTTTGCTTTTTTAAAAGGTTAGATATTATTTTTTTTAACAATGATAACTGAATTTCATTAATAAAAACAATAAAAAAAATTAGAGTTATAACGCAATCAAGTATAGAGAGAAAATTGGAGATAATAGTCACCAAAAAACACATACATAAAACAACAATATTAAACTCAAAGATATGAAGAAAAACCAAAGCTTCCCTTAAGAGTGAAGTCCAACATCAAAAGAACTCAGTAACCTTCATAAAATCTCCTTGTCCCCGTCGAACGAGACGCTTTACGAAGTGTTAAGGAGTGGTGAGCGAATTAAACTATTTGGCAGGCAGCTTCGCTAAACAATTTTGATTACATTGGCAAACAACCTTTTACCAAAAAGGGGATCTGACTATGTTGGAAAATAGACTGCTGCAAAACGAGCCATTAGCACTGACTGGAAAATAATAAAATAACTAAATGAGACCAAATCGTGTCGTGGTATTAATGATTGCCTTAGAAGCGAATTCATCCCGATGTGTGTAATTGCTACAATGGACGAACCGCCCCTTGAGGTTAGCACGGCTCTCCAAATTTCGTACACCCGAAAGATAGAGTGGACTTTGGTAGCACTGCTCTTCTTTCAACTCAAAAACAACACTCAGGATAGGTTTATGAAAACCAAAGAGAGTGTTTCTAAAGCAAACACTTGCTTAGGGATATAACAAATGAATGAATTTGCCTACTATTTATAGGCTAAATAGTGAGGGCAAAATTGTCATAACTACAGTACAATTTAATTCTATTTACAATAGAATTAAATAGCCATAATTTTAAATGTTATAATGAGCATTAACAATATTCCCCCACTAATGCGAACAAATATCCTCCATAAAAATGAGAGCATTGGAGTTAAAACATGAGAAGACCAATAGCGAGATTAGTTGCTTAAGCCCTAGTGAACGTATCTGGAACTATAGCATAGCGATGATGAGTAATTATTCTCTTAGATAAGGGAACAAATCTTGACCTTTCTAAGATTAGGGTGAACTTATAACACACAACTAACCTCTTCATCCACCGTAGTCCTCGATGTGTCTACAAAGTATCTATACAAATGTATATATGTAGCCATTTCCCCTCAGGATTCTAGTAAGTGTATTAGAAAAAAGGCCCAACATTTTCATAGAATGTGCCTAGTCCTTCTCACTTACGTAGGTTATTTCATCAGGTTTATCTTAGCATAAACTACCCGAATCTGGGCTATAAAATAATTAAGAGCTTTTACAGCAGCTCAACCTCACAAAAGCAAGGTGAATTTCTTGAAGTTCATCTTAAATGAACCACCCAAACTTTGGGATAAGAAATCATTAAGAATAAATACCCAACCTCTTTAATCGGTAATTCAATAAGTCCGTCTCAAATAGGATTACCCAAACTCTTGGGATTGAATTCATTAAGAGTTCAAGAAAACTCATCCTCTCTAACGGCAAGTTCATCTAGTCCTTTGCGATAGGATGACCCACTCAACACTGGGTTATGAACTTATTAAGAGTATATAATCATCCAAAATCGGTAAATTCATCAAGTCTTTCTCACTAAGACCACCCAAAGCATGGGCTATGAATTTATTAAGAGCAATAAAGCTCATCCTATGCATGTACATTATTCATCATAGGGTGTTAACTCCTTAAAAGTACTATTTTCTATGCATATTTCACAATGTTTTTCCTTGTCTTTGAGTATATATTTGCACATTTAGTTAGTAAAATCATGCATTTACATTAGGGAGTTAGGAGCTATTTCTTTTGCCAGTGTAAAGGGTTGTTTTGCTTGTTTTGATGGCAGGTTAGGAGCAGGACAGGCTTGGCAGAGCAGAGCAGGGCAGGAGTAGGGAGCCAAAAATACAAAAGAGAAATGCCGAGTTGCAGTTGGAAAAGTTGGATGAGAACTGCCAAGCTCGGTTCGTAAAAGAAGGATGTTCGATTCCCGATCAAGTAGCCATTGGTCAAATTACACGTCAGCCCTAAAATTCAAAAAGAGGATAAGAAGATAACACGTCTATCATGGTGTGTAACCAACTTTCAAATTTCAAACCCAATCTAGGATTTCCACGCTGGCCTATTTAAAGGAAGCTAATCCATAAGTCAAGGGGGTTGCACCGTGGTGAAAGAGAAGGCTAGAGGGAAAACGTGTTTCAACCAAGCTTAGACCAAGAGCTCTGGATCTATTGAAGGGCTGCATCGATGGATCTTCTTCTTTGTCCATTCTCTTAGTTTTAATTTTCTTTAAATAGTGATGTTAAGATACGATGATTTATGGATGGACCCCCCATCCATGAACTAATTCTTTTAAGTTGGTTGGGGATGTTTTTGTGATGAACACTCACTTAGCTTTTAGTTTTTAATAATTGAATGCCTTGGAATATTTGTCTATTCTGCTATCACTTTATTTCCTTAAATTCTTTGCCATACAATAGTTGGCATTGTATGCTTATTATTCCTTAATATCTTAACAGACTTAAGGGATAACGATTAGTTGCCAGGTACTAAGGAGAGAAACTTTGACAGAAAATGTTCAAGTAGACGAGCTTACTTCGGAAGTGAATCTACCCCTTAGGAGTAAAGATTAAAACTTCATCAATTTAATTTATATAAAACTTCATTATAGACATATAGGGGGTTAATCGTGGTTAACTTAGGGTATTGCCATCGATAAAGGAAAGACTACCCTTAAAATATGCTCGACAATAAAACCAAGGCTGGAAATTATTAACTATTGTCTTAACTGGCGTGAAATCCAGGCATCCCTTGCCAACGCCTTTCATCCTTTTGAATACTCTTGTTTGCCAACCAGTTTACACTTTTATTTTTCCTTTAGTTATTTTCTGAATCAAAATCAAAAACTCAATTCAAACACATTTGTTCCCTTAACAAGTAAAATATCGTGGCATTTAATTTCTGGACAATCCCTGTAGATACGATACTCAACTTAATGTTGTATTACTTGCTGACCGTGTATACTTGCACACAATAAACTTTCACTTGGCATTATTTTCCGGCATATTTACATCATTTCTTCTATTATTTGCCAAGCATGTAATACCCCAAAATTTACTAAGTTTATTAAGGGTGATTTAGTACTAAGATAATAGCTTAAAAGCTAACTTAGTGACTAAAATGACAAAAATGCGAAAGTTGGGATTTCTTTAATTATGGGTTTTGGAAAGGAAATTTCTAAGGTTTAAAGGTATCATGTGATAGATAGTGAATTTAATAAGGTAGTCTTAAAGTTTGGTTGAATACCAAGGAAAATTGGAATGGAAATTGAAGTTTAAAAGTTTAGTGACCAAAATGTAAATTTTGAAAATTTTATGGCTAAAGTATAAATTTTGGAAAAGTTTAGGGACTAAAGTTGTAATTTCCCAAAATTAAGGGTTTTATTTCATAAATAAATAGATCACCTAAAGGTGTGAATCGAATGCGGAATTTTTGGTTCGATCTGATACTTCGATTATTGGGAAAATCACAGTTAAAGTTTAAGTGGATTTCGGATACCCGGATCAAACTGAAAAATTTTGTAGTTTTACCGTATGATAGAGAAAGGTTATAAAAGTCAGTTCCAAGTGTTGGAAATATTTTTAGTTTGATTCAAGATGAATCCTACAGTTTATTTCTGAGTAAAGGATTATTTATCAGTATATTGGATCGAATGGAAATTTTGGAGACTGATCCAAAATATATGAAAAAATTCATAAAATATTACTTTATGAATATTTTATTATATTTGGTTGGATTCCAACTAGATTTAGTTGACTTTTTACAAGAATGACAAACTAGTAAATAAAAACCAGTTGGAGGGCAAATTGGTCATTTGGCCCCAATGACAATTTTGAAATATTTAAAAAGTTATAAGGGAAATTTTAGAAATAGAAAATGGAATATTAAATCTTGGCCCTTGATTGATGATAAAATCAATCTCAACCATTGGATAAAAAGGGCAAAACTATAATTTCACTATTAAATGAATTTAGTATTCATTTAATAGATATATGTGTAAAATAATGGTGAAAAGATGAACATTGAACCAAATGTTCATCTTTTCCAGCAAAAAACGTAAGGGCTAGGGAAAGAAAGAGAAATTTTTTCCAAGCTCGATTCAAGCCCCGAAACTCGGTTTTCAGGTAATCTCTTCAACTATAAAGTTGTTCTACTCTTCAAGCTATATCTTTTGATATCAATAATTCATGGAATCCATGCTTGATTGATGAGAATTTACATGAGAAAGAAATTAGGGTTTATGGATCAAATTGGGGCTTTTGAGATTTTATGATTCCATGTTTGAATTCAAGTTGAAATCAAGCTAGTATGATGTTAAAATCATGATATTTAGTTGGGATTTAAGTTTTACATGTTTTGATTATTATGAAGATGATTAGGGTTTATGGATTCAAGTTTAATTTAGGGTTTGTGATGTTGAAATAATGATCTGCTAAGCATGAATTGTTGTTTGGAAGCAAAACTCTAAGTTAAATTGTGTAGGGACCATTTCGGCAAATTGAAAAGTTGAAGGGCCAAATCTGAATTTTTAGAATTTGGTGTGTATTTATGTTATTAATGATGTTAGAGATAAGAAAATGAAGTTAGAATGCCAAATTGATGTTGAATTGAATTAGTGACCATTTTGACAATTTGTCAAAGTTAAGTGACCAAATCGAAATGGAAGTTTTGTATGGGGGCTAAATCTGATTTTTAGTTGTAATGATGGAATTAAGGTAGTAATGTTGAATTGAGGACTAAATTGCAAAGTTAAGAAGCATGAATCCTTATCTTTGCATCTTAGTATCTATTTCGGTAAATAAGGAAAATTAGGGAGAATTATTGTGACTAATTATTTGGTGAAGAATGTGATGAGTTGGTGGTTTAAAGCTAGTGATTGGACTAAATTGAAAAGTAGAGAAGTAAGGAGAAGTTAGTATAAAAGTTGAAGTTGTTTATGGAAGTTGTGTAGAAAAGCTGGTTTATGGCAATAACTTTGAAAATTCACCATAAAGTCTACAAAACTGGTTAGAAGGTGAATTTTATACCGATGTAAAGATTTGTTCGTCTAGTTTCGTGCCCAACAAACGAAAACTGATTTCGAGTTCCGAGTAAAAAGATACAAATTTTTAAGTGGTGAAAGGTCAGAAAGTAGTATAACAGGCTGTTCCGAAATTCAATACTGGAAATTGACTTTGAAAATTCACCATAAATCGTACAAGTTGAATTTGGGCTATTAATTTGTATGGTTGAAAAGCTTATTGAATCTAGTTTCTTTCAGAACAAACAGAATCGAATTCCGAGTTGTAGATTATTTTATAGAATTATTTCTTGGGAGGTACTGCAAACAGCAGAAAATGAGAATTGATATACTTTGTATCTAAGGTTGATTAGTAAGATTGAAAAGGGTTAATGGAAGTTCAAATTGGTCACTAAGGACCATAATGACTTTTTGAACAATACAAGGAAGAAAAGAAAATGTTTGGAGATTTTGTATTCGAATGATTATATTGGACAATATGTAACATATTAGATTGGGATCTAACAAATATTTTACTTATTTGAATTATGAAGTTAAGTTCGAATCACAGGAGGTTCAAGGTACAATGAAGGAAAGGATCGAAGAGGACTTAGTGAGGCATACTAATACATGGCCCAGGTGAGTGCAATGCATACATAACATTATACATAGATGTTTTATGCATCACCGGTAAGACTTGCGATGAGTCTACATGGTTTATATATTGTCATGATAATTATGCCATTGATCATACATTTGACATACTTTAAATATGTCAAAGGTTGAAAATAAATGCATTGATCACTAGTTATTGATGATGATTTACTATTAATTTTATTCAGTTATGAATTGCTTCATGTTAATATAAATTGATATACATTGCCATGGATGAAATATTTGATGATATAAAGCCCAAGTATGATATAGAGTTTCAAAGGTATAGTTGGCTAGCCATAGAGTCATAAACAGCTGTATAAAGATTCTAAGCACTTCAGGTAAAGTGCAAGTTTTATAAATACTCATTGAGGAGTATACTCATGCATGGTTTGAGTATACGGACTTATTATGGGTGCTAAGCACTTCGGAGTAATTTCATAAAAACTCAATGAGGGATATATTGTATACTCCAGTAAGTATACAAAAGCACTTCGCTGCTAAGCACTCCCGGTAGAGTGCAAATAATATACATACTCAAGAAAGGTTGGGTATGGGGGGATGGCTCGTGTACATAGAATCTCTTAATTCGATACCATGGGCTAAGTAAACTGAATTGAAATAAAAAAATAGAATGATAAGCTTGAAAGCTTGCATACAGAGTTGGAAAAAGGTATTGGTAAGCATTGAAAGCTTACGGATGGAAATGGCACCAATATTGGTAAGATCTAATCTTATCACTTTGATATACATATATGCTATTACATATTTAATTATGTTAATGAGCATGTAATGGTAAGGTGATCATATGCATTATTAATAATTAATATTGAGATTGATATTATGACAATTGCACTTAAATTTGAATTATTGTCTCACTAAGTAAATACTTAGCGTGTAACTGTTTTACACGTAGGAAAGAAGAAATGGTTGGAGTAAGGAGCATATACAGACATCACCAATCAATAACAGGTACATCAATATCAGTAAGATATCTTTTGATACTGTTTCATATTTACTAGTTGGCATGTATATTAAAATGGTATGCATGCTCTGATAGAATTTGTATTTTATTTGGTATCTGGATGAATTTTAAATCAGACAGTTTTTAAGCAGTTTTATTAATTATATCAAGACAAATTAAATTGATAAGTTGCAGCCTGAAAATAAATTCGGTTTGAAGATGAAAATATTATTTTTAAACTTTACGCAAATAACTAGATTTGTAAATAAAAACTAAATACATTGTAACATTTTTAAAGAAACAAAATTTTACCGAGTTACAAATGTAGAGGGTTTTACAAATGTTTTGTGGTATCTCTGACTCGTATTCAGCTATGAATACGGGAAATGGGTATTACATTTATTGGTATCAGAGCTGCAGGTTTAGCCGATTCTCGGCCTAAATGGAAGTGGTTTTATGTTAAAAAGAGTATACATGCCACTAGGATATCAATATTACTGATATGATGTTTTACGATTTGATTGATGTCGTTCCTTACTAATGTAAATTGGGAGGAATTATAAGAAATATTTGAGTCAAGAAAGCGTGATGAACTGGTAAATTGGAAGCTTTGGAAGGAATCAAGAGTAGTAAAAATAAGGTTAATAATAACCCTTCGGATAAATCTGAACAAGAAAGGGGCACTGGTACAACAAGAAGTGCCTGTGCCAGATTAAGGAACTGAAAAGTTTAGAAACACTTGAATTGAAAGAAAAAGCAGATTAAGGTCCAATGATTGTTGATTTATAACTGAATAATCTATGGATTACACTGGACGAATACCGAGAAATTTGGTGGAGCTATTTTGTTCCTCCGAGATTTAAGCTAGATTAGAAAACCATATGAATTTGCATCATAGCCATGATTGCACATATCAGTTCGAGTTTATAACATCAGGACTGATAATGATTGGGATGATTCGAAAATCATAGAAGGTACATCTCATCTTTTTGGATAAACCTGTATTGATGTTGATGGGTCCTAGCTTTACACATTCGTATATAAGTACGAAGTTGAATGGTGAATGAGATATCCTTATAGAACCCATTTCAAGTAATATAACGGTCACGAATTTGTTAGGTTGTAATGTAAGGTCAAGTTGAACATGTGCAATTGCTCGATAAAAACATAAGAAATAGAGTTCCCGATAAACTTAATGGAATTATATTTTGAGGAGTCTAAGATGATTGTGGGCATGAATTTGTTGTCTTCCTATCAGGTCATGATGAATTGTCGCATAAAGTGATTAATATTGAAAAACATGGAAGTCTCAAAAATAGTAGTAGTTGATAAAAGGGTAAACCCCTTTTCTAATGTAATTTTAGTTTTTTATTAAGGAAATTGTTGTTATAAGGTTGCTAAGTTTTCTTAGCAAATGTAGTAGATGCTCGGGCTGTTGAAGTTAAATTGAAAAATAACTCGACTATCCAAAAATATCCAGATGAATTACTCGGAATTACCTCTAGATTGAGAGGTGAAATTCAAAATAAAGATGTTACCAGGCATTGCGCCAAAATTAATGGCCCCGTATAAAATGGCTTCGACCGAACTTCGAGATTTAAAGGTACAAATTGCAAGGAATGTTAGGTCGATGTTTTATAAAGTCAAGTATGTCATCTTGAGGGCACACTAGTGTTAATTGTGAAAGAGAAAGACTGATTTCTATCAGCTCGAGAAGGTAATAGTAAAGAATAAATATCTTCTTCCGAAGACTGATGATCTTTTGATTAGTTAAAAAAAACAAGGAAGAAGAAATTCTAAAGATAGCTTTTCTGACTCGGTATGAATACTATGAGATCGTGATGATACCTACGACATTTATAAGCCTAATGAACCAAGTATTCTAATTTTGCTTGGACCAATTTTTGGTAGAATTCATTGAGTATATTTTGGTCTTTTCAAAGGAAAAAGGAAGAATAAGATGCCCATTTTGCATTGTTCTTCAGACCTTTCGAGAAAAGAAGCTATATGCTAAATTGTTAAAGTATGAGATTGGTTGTCTAAAGCTGTTTTATTAGTTATGTGGATTGGGCAATAGGAATAAGAATAGACCTCAAGAAAGTACAAATTATAGTTGAATGGAAACATCTGAAAATGTTTTAGAGGTTCAGAATTTCTTAATGATTGTCTCCTCATTGACCAAGCTATTGAGGAAAGAAATGCCGTTCAGTTGAACAGATCAATGCTAAGAAATCTTTGAGACATTAAAGGAGATCTTAATAGAAGCCACGGTACCAGTACAACCAGAATCGGGTAAAGATTATGTGGTGCATAGCGATGCTTCTTATAACAGTTTGGGATGCATACTTATGCAAGAAGGAAAAGTAATGGTCTATGCTTGAGACAACTTAAGATATATGAGAGGAATTATCTTACTTAGAATTTGGAGCTAGCAATGGTTGTATTTGCTTTAACATATATAGCATCATTATTTATACAGTGAACGATGTTATATTTATATAGGTTATAAAAGTTTAAAGTATATGCTTACTACAGAAGAGTTAAACTTGACGTAAAGAAGTTGGATTGAGCTTTTTAAGAATTATGATATGGTCATTGACTATCATTCAGAAAAAAGCTCCACGAAAGACAATTGTTGCCTTAAGAGCTATGAATGCAAGATTGGCATTAAAAGAAGATAGTGTTTTGATTGTCAAGTTAAGAATAAAATTTACCATATTGGATTAAATAAGATATCTTTAAAGAAAGGATGAAAATGTTGTCAAGGTGCAAACAAGTGGAAAAGAGTGAAACTGACAACTTGGAAGTTAGGTTTGATAGATATTTGTATTATTAAAGAAGAATTTCTATCTCAATGATGGAAACTATATGTTGAACCTAAAAGAAAAGATATTTAATATGAAGTTAAGGATAAAGTATTCCTTAAAAGTTTCACCTTGGAAGAAGGTGTTATGGTTTAGACAAAGAGAAAGTTAAGTTCAAAATTTATTGGGCTATAAGAAATTGTGAAAGAAGTTAGTCTAATAGTTAAGCTTAATAGTTAGCTTTATCTTTGGAAATGAACAAGATTCATAATGTATCGATGCTCTGGAAATATTGATTAGACCCCTCACATGTTGTTACTCTGGAGAAAATAGAGATTCAGCCGGATTTAAGCTAGGAAAAAGAACTGGTAAAGATCCTAGCACATGGAGTCAAAGAACTAAGAAAACAAGACAATCATGTTTGTTAAAGTTCTTTGACAAAAAAATCACAAGGTTAAAGAAAAGATTTGAGAGAAATAAGAAGAAAATATAAGAAAATAGTTTCTTCATCTTTTGGAACCAAGTAAGTATTGAAAAATTCGAGGACGAATTTTCTTGAGGGGGAGAGAATTGTAATACCCCAAAATTTACTAAGTTGATTAAGGGTCTTTTAGTACTAAGATAATAGCTTAAAAGTTAACTTAGTGACTAAAATGACAAAAATGCGAAAGTTGGGATTTCTTTAATTATGGGTTTTGGAAAGGAAATTTCTAAGGTTTAAAGGTATCATGTGATAGATAGTGAATTGAATAAGGTATTATTAAAGTTTGGTTGAATACCAAGGAAATTTGGAATGGAAATTGAAGTTTAAAAGTTTAGTGACCAAAATGTAAATTTTGAAAATTTTATGGCTAAAGTATAAACTTTGGAAAAGTTTGGGGACCAAAGTTGTAATTTCTCAAAAGTTAAGGGTTTTTATTTCACAAATAAATAGATCACCTAAGGGTGTGAATCGAATGCATAATTTTTGGTTCGATCTAATACTTCGATTATTGGGAAAATCGCAGTTAAAGTTTAAGTGGAATTCGGATACCCGGATCGAACTGAAAAATTTTGAAGTTTTACCATATGATAGAAAAAGGTTATAAAAGTCACTTCCAAGTGTTGGAAATATTTTTAGTTCGATTCAAGATTAATCCTACAGTTTATTTCCAGTAAAGGATTATTTATCAGTATATTGCATCGAATGGAAATTTTGGAGATTGATCCAAAAGATATGGACAAATTCATAAAATACTACTTTAAGAATATTTTATTATAGTTTGTTGGATTCCAACTAGATTTAGTTGAATTTTTACAAGAATGGTAAACTACTAAATAAAAACTAGTTGGAGGGCAATTTGGTCATTTGGCCCCAATGGCAATTTTGGAAATAGAAAATGGAATATTAAATCTTGGCCCTTGATTGATGATAAAATCAATCTCAACCATTGGATAAAAAAGGCAAAATTGTAATTTCACTATTAAATGAATTTAATATTCATTTAATAGATATATGTGTAAAATAATGGTGAAAAGATGAACATTGAACCAAATGTTCATCTTTTCTAGCCAAAAACGTGAGGGCTAGGGAAAAAAGAGAATTTTTTTCCCAAGCTCGATTCAAGCCCCGAAACTCAATTTTCAGGTAATCTCTTCAACTACAAAGTTGTTCTACTCTCCAAGCTATATCTTTTGATATCAATAATTCATGGAATCCATGCTTGATTGATGAGAATTTACATGAGAAAGAAATTAGGGTTTATGGATCAAATTGGGGCTTTTGAGATTTTATGATTCCATGATTGAATTCAAGTTGAAATCAAGCTAGTATGATGTTAAAAATCATGATATTGAGTTGGGATTTAAGTTTTACATGTTTTGATTATTATGAAGATGATTAGGATTTATGGATTCAAGTTTAATTTAGGGTTTGTGATGTTGAAATAATGATCTAGTAAGCTTGAATTGTTGTTTGGAAGCAAAACCCTAAGTTAAATTGTGTAGGGACCATTTCGGCAAATTGAAAAGTTGAAGGACCAAATCTGAATTTTTAGAATTTGGAGTGTATTTATGTTATTAATGATGTTAGAGATAAGAAAATGAAGGTAGAATGCCAAATTGATGTTGAATTGAATTAGTGACCATTTTGACAATTTGTCAAAGTTAAGTGACAAAATCAAAATGGAAGTTTTGTATGGGGGCTAAATCTGATTTTTAGTTGTAATGATGGAATTAAGGTAGTGATGTTGAATTAAGGACTAAATTGCAAAGTTAAGAAGCATGAATCATTATCTTTGCATTTTAGTACCTATTTTGGTAAATAAGGAAAATTAGGGCGAATTATTGTGAATAATTATTTGGTGAAGAATGTGATGAGTTGGTGGTTTAAAGCTAGTGATTGGACTAAATTGAAAAGAAGAGAAGTTAGTATAAAAGTCGAAGTTGTTTTGGAAGTTGTGTAGAAAAACTGGTTTATGGCAGTAACTTTGAAAATTCACCATAAAGTCTACAAAAATGGTTAAAAGATGAATTTTATACCCATGTAAAGATTTGTTCGTCTAGTTTCATGTCCAACAAACGGAAACTGATTTCGAGTTCCAAGTAAAAAGATATGAATTTTTAAGTGGTGAAAGGTCAGAAAACAGTATAGCAGGCTGTTCCGAAATTCAATACTGGAAATTGACTTTGAAAATTCGCCATAAACCGTACAAGTTGAATTTGTGCTATTAATTTATATGGTTGAAAAGCTTATTGAATCTAGTTTCTTTCAGAACAAACAGAATCGAATTCTGAGTTGTAGATTATTTTATAGAAATATTTATTGGGAGGTATTGCAAACAACCAGAAAATGAGAATTGATACACTTTGTATCTAAGGTTGATTTGTAAGATTGAAAAGGGTTAATGGAAGTTCAAATTGGTCACTAAGGACCATAATGAGTTTTTGAACAATACAAGGAAGAAAAGAAAATGTTTGGAGAGTTTGTATTCGAATGATTATATTGGACAATATGTAACATATTGTTAGATTGGGATCTAACAAATATTTTACTTATTTGAATTATGAAGTTAAGTTCGAATCAAGGGAGGTTCAAGGTACAATGAAGGAAAGGATCGAAGAGGACTTAGTGAGGCATACTAATACATGGCCCAGGTGAGAGCAATGCATACATAACATTATACATAGATGTTTTATACATCACCGGTAAAACTTGCGATGAGTCTACCTGGTTTATATATTGTCATGATAATTATGTCATTGATCATACATTTGACATACTTTAAATATGTCAAAGGTTGAAAATAAATGCATGGATCACTAGTTATTGATGATGATTTACTATTAATGTTATTCAGTTATGAACTGCTTCATGTTAAAATAAATTGATATACATTGCCATGGATGAAATATTTGATGATATAAAGCCCAAGTATGATATAGAGGTTCAAAGGTATAGTTGGCTTGCCATAGAGTCATAAACAGATGTATAAAGATTCTAAGCACTTCAGGTAAAGTGCAAATTTTATAAATACTCATTGAGGAGTATACTTATGCATGGTTTGAGTATACAGACTTATTACGGGTGCTAAGCACTTCAGAGTAATTTCATAAAAACTCAATGAGGGATATATTGTATACTCCGGTAAGTATACAGAAACACTTCGGTGCTAAGCACTCCCGGTAGAGTGCAAATAATATACATACTCAAGAAAGGTTGGGTATGGGGGGATGACTCGTGTACATAGAATCTCTTAATTCGATACCTTAGGCTAAGTAAACTGAATTGAAATAAAAAATAGAATGATAAGCTTGAAAGCTTGCAGACAGAGCTGGAAAAAGGTATTGGTAAGCATCGAAAGCTTACGGATGGAAATGGCACCAATATTGGTAAGATCTAATCTTATCACTTTGATATACATATATGCTATTTCATATTTAATTATGTTAATGAGCATGTAATGGTAAGATGATCATATGCATTATTAATAATTAATAATTAATATTGAGATTAATATTATGACAATTGCACTTAAATTTGAATTATTGCCTCACTAAGTAAATACTTAGCGTGTAACTGTTTTACACGTAGGAAAGAAGAAATGGTTGGAGTAAAGAGCATATACGGACATCATCAATCAATAACAGGTACATTAGTATCAGTAAGATATCTTTTGATATTGTTTGGTATTTACTAGTTGGCATGTATATTAACAGGGTATTCCTGCTCTGATAGAATTTGTATTTTATTTTGTATCTGGATGAATTATAAATAAGGCGGTTTTATTAATTATATCAAGATAAATTAAATTGATAAGTTGCTGCCTAAAAATAAATTCGATTTGAAGATGAAAATATTATTTTTAAACTTTACGCGAATAACTAGATTTGTAAATAAAAACTAAATACATTGTAACATTTTTAAAGAAACAAAATTTTACCGAGTTACAAATGTAGAGGGTTTTACAAATGTTTTGTGACATCTTTTACTCGTATTTAGCTATGAATACGGGAAAGGGGTATTACAAAGCGTTAACAAGTCGACAAGTTTTTGGCGCCGTTGCGGGATTGCAAAGGAATTTATTGTTTTGATTTTTACTTGTTTTTGTTTTATATTAAGTAATTGTTTTGTTTGGTGTATGACTAGGAGCCGCACTGCAAGAACCCTATGCAGATTAAGGAAAAAGCTTCGAGAAATGGAACAACATGGAAATGGTGGAGCAGATGGTGTCATGAACAATAAAGAGAACCCTACTATCCATAATGACATACCACCTGCCCTGCTACTATATGGTGGAAAAGTGACCGATTAAAGAACACTTGGCGCTAAATATGAATAATTTTATGCCAGGACTGATTGGTCTAGAGGTAAATACTGCTAATTTTGAACTTAAACTAGTATTGATACAAACGCTATTAAATGTAGGTCAATTTGATGGATCACCTACTAGAGACCCAAGGCAACACTTGAAGCAATTCATGAAGATTTGCCAATTATTTCAGCAACCTCGTGTAGTTGAAGATACAGTAAAGCTGTAACTGTTCACATTTTCCCTGAGATATAAAGCAAAACTGTGGCTCAGTTCTTTGCCACCTGGTTCTGTTACTTCATGGGTAGAACTATGCTAGAAATTTCTTTTGTGATTCCAGCCACCTAAACTTGATGCCAAGCTATGGAGTGAAATTATTACGTTTAGGCAGGCTGATGATGAGACCTTATATGATACCTGAGAGCAATTTAAGGACCTCTTGAGGAGGTGCCCCATACATAGATTTCCTACTTGGACCCAAATAGAGACCTTTTATAATGGACTCAATCTCATGCCAAGACTGTGGTTGATGCTTCGGCAAATGGTTCGTTGCTAGACAATAATTATACAAAGGTATTTGACATCCTGGAAAGGATTGCCACCAATGACCTCTAGTATCCTACTACCAGACTGGGCACTGGAACAAAAGTTGCTGGAAGATTGGAGTTTGATGATGTATCATCTATTAATGCTCAAATTGCCAATCTTACCAATATAGTGAAGACTATGCAAAAACCTACTGATGTTTGAGAAATAAAGGCACTGGACCCATTCTGTACAGTATGTAGAGAGGATTATCATGTGGAAGATTGCCCAACAAATCCTGAATCAATAAATTTTGTTGGCAATTTCAATCGTAATTATAACCCACATTTTAATACTTATAATGCAGGTTGGAAGCAGCATCCGAAATTTTCTTGGTCAAACCAAAAAAGTAATCAATTTAATGCCCAACTTCTAACAATGCACAACAAGGTTTCAACCAGAATGTAATGCCACAAAAAGTACAAAACAATTTTCATACAGGACAGAGAACTACCCAGGGGAACACTTTGAAAGAGTACATGGAGCAAAATGATGCAACTTTCTAGAATCTAGCAGCATCTATGCAAAACTTAGAAGTTCAGATCAGACAGATCACCAATGTACTCAGTAACAGACCCCAGGGAACTTTGCCAAGTGATACAGAAGGTGCTTGGCATAAGGGAAATGAACAATGTAAAGCATTTACTCTTCAGAATGGCTAGAAATGTGAGGCTGAGACACCTGTCAAGTAGTAAATTAATTGCCAGGATGAAGAGAAGGTGCCAATAGATGAGACAAAGGAATCAGAGAAGAAAAAGACAAGCACTGATGATGCAAACCCTCAGTCTTATGCCACCACCAATTTGGCAAAACCAACTGAACCAACATTCACATATCTGCCACAACCTTTTCTACAAAGACTTCAGAAACACAAGCAAGACCAACAGTTTAAGTGCTTCTTGGAATTTCTTAAACAATTGCAAATTAATATATCGTTAGTGGAAGCTCTCGAAAAAATGCCCAACTATGTCAAATTCATGAATGACATCTTATCCTAAAAGAGGAAGCTGGGTGATTTCAAGACTGTTGCTTTTACCGAAGGATGCAACGCAATGATAACCAATAGATTGCCACCAAAACTAAAAGATCTGGGAAGTTTCACAATTCCCTACACGATCAACAATAGATTCATGGGTAAAACACTGTGTGACCTGGGAGCCAACATCAATCCAATGCCAATGTCAGTTTTTAAAAAAAAACTTGGAATTGAAGCAAGTCCTACCACAATAATACTTCAGCTGGCAGATCGATCTTATTCACATCCCAAGGGTAAGATTGAGGACGTGTTGCTAAAGGTAGAAAATTTCATATTTCCTATTGATTTTATTATTTTAGAATATGAGGCGGATGTTAATGTCCCAATTATATTGGGCAGACCATTTCTTACCACAGGTAGGGCCTTAATTAATATTAAAAAGGTGGACTTATTATGCTCATAAATGACCAACATGTTACATTTAACGTGTTTCAAGCTCTTAAGTGTGCAGATGAACCTGAGGAATGCCAAGCTATTGAGATGATGGAGACTATTTTCAATGTGGACATGGCATATATTTGCCAAGACTTAGATGATGTTGCTAGAGAACCAGATTATGAAGATATTATTAGTGAAGAATTTGGAGGACTAACCTTGGAGAATGAAATTGTGAGTTATTTTGGACAACCTGAGCCATTAGAGTTGGCTGGCAGAGAAATCAAGGTGCCAAAACCATCTATAGGGGAGCCACAAGAACTAGAGCTGAAACCTTTGCTAGACAACTTCAAATATGCTTACTTAGGTAATAACTCAACTTTCCCAGTAATTATTGCTCCTGATCTAACTAATGAATAAGAGAAAAGATTGCTGGAGATACTAAGCAGTTATAAGCAAGCCGTAGGACGAACCTTGGCCGATATTTGAGGGATAAGCCCAAAAATTTGCATGTACAAAATCATTCTGGAAGATTATATGGCAAAATAATTGAGGTCCAGAGGAGATTGAAATCGAGCATGAAAGAGGTAGTCAAGAAAGAATTCATTAAGTGGCTAGATGTCGGGATAATTTATCCTATTTCTAATAGTTCGTGGATCAGCCTGGTGCACTGCATGCCAAAGAAGGGAGGAATGACAGTGGTTTAGAACAACAAAGATGAATTGATCCCCTCTAGAATTGTTATAGGTTGGAGGGTATGCATGGATTACAAGAGGCTAAATAATGCCACCCGGAAGAACCACTTTCCACTGCCCTTCATCGATTAGATGCTGGACAGGTTAGCATGTAAGGCATTTTATTACTTCCTAGACAGCTACTGAAGCTATTATCATATTGCTATTGCTCTGAAAGATCAGGAGAAAACTATGTTCACTTGTATGTATGGGGCATTCACTTTTAGAAGAACGCCCTTTGGATTGTGTAACGCTCCAGCAACATTTTAGCGTTGCATGATATCGATTTTCTCGGACATGATCGATAACAACTTGGAAGTATTTATGGATAACTTCTCAGTGTTTGGCAAATCTTTCGAGGAATTCCTTCATAGTTTGGAACTTGTTTTACATATATGTATTGAAATCAAATTGGTCCTAAACTGGGAAAAATGCCACTTTGTCGTGAAGGAGGGCATAGTTCTCGGACATAAAGTGACCAAGAGAGAATTGGAAGTAGACAAAGAAAAGGTAGAGGTAATCAAACAATTGCCACACTGACAAGCGTCAAAGGTATCAGAAGTTTTTTAGGACATGCAGGTTTTTATCATCGTTTTATTAAAGATTTCTCAAAAATTTCTAAACCTTTTTGCTTACTTTTGGAATAGAATACCACTTTTACATTTGATGATTCTTGTTTGAAAGTGTTTTAGAAACTGAAAGATAGATTAATTAAAGCCCTAATAGTCGTGGAACCAAATTGGAGTGAGCCATTCAAGCTCATGTACGATGCCAGCAACTATGCTGTTGGAGCTGTGTTAAGACAAAGGCGTGGCAAAATTTTCCATACCATATATTATGCTAGCCGAATGTTGAATGAAGCCTAGCTTAACTACACAACAACTAAGAAGGAGTTTCTCGTAGTTGTCTTTACGTTTGAAAAATTTCGATCCTACTTAGAGGATAGTAAAGTTTTGGTATACACAGACCATTCGACATTTAAATATCTTTTGGCAAAGAAGGATGCTAAACCCAGACTGATCCGATGGGCACTTTTACTGCAAGAATTTGATCTCGAGATTTGAGATAAGAAGGGGAATAAGAACCTAGTAGTTAACCATCTATCATGATTAGATCACCATCATGAGGATGGCAAAGCTGCTACCATAAGGGATGAGTTCCCCGATGATTACTTGCTTGCAGTCGATTCTATGCCATGGTAAGCTGACATAGTCAACTATTTGGTTAGCAATATTTTGCCACTGGATTTGGCAAGTAATACGAAGGAATGATTTGTGTGCCAGAGGATGCACAACAAAATATTCTTCAACTCTGCTATGCAGCACCATATAGAGGCCATTTTGCTGGGATGGAGACAGTGGCCAAATATTGCAGTCATGATTCTTCTGGCCTACACTATTCAAAGACCCCTATAATTTTGCCAAGGCATGGGATCGATGTCGGTGGACGGGTAACATTTCCAGCAGATATCAATTGCCACTCCATATCATTATGCCAATAGAGCTGTTTGATGAGTGGGGGATATACTTTATGGGTCATTTTCCCCCATTATTTGGTAACTTATACATCCATGTGGCTGTTGACTACGTTTCAAAATGGGTTGAATTTATTGCTCTATCGAAAAATAATGCCAAGACTATTGCCAAGTTCCTACACAAGCATATATTTACCCGATTTAGTGCCCCTAAAGCTATTATTCATGATGAAGGTACCCACTTTAAATGTAATTTAATAACTAAAGCTCTGAGCAAATATGGAATACAACAAAGAATTTCCACATCCTATCACCCCCAAGCAAATGGCCAAACAGAGATCTCAAATAAAGAGATTAAGAACATTTTAGAGAAAACTGTGAATCCATCATGGAATGACTGGTTCTTGAGGCTAGATGACTCCCTTTGGGCATACATAACAGCTTTCAAGACTCTTTTGGGAACTTCCCCATATAGGCTCATTTTTGGGAAGGCATGCCATTTGCCAGTAGAGTTAGAACATCAAGCTTATTGGGCAACCAAGCGGCTTAATATGGAATGGAGGGTACTGGTAAGAAACGCTTACTAGACTTGAATGAACTGGAAGAATTCATAACACAAGCCTATAAAAATGCCAAACTTTACAAAGAGAGAACAAAAATGTGCATGACAATAGAATATTGCTAAGGCAGTTTGAAGTTGGCCAAATAGTGTTGTTGTTTAATTCAAGGATTAAGCTATTTATAGGAAAACTTAAGTCCAGATGGTCAGGCCCATTTGAAGTTGTCAAGCCTTATGCTTATGGAGCAGTCGATATCAAGAATTTGAAAACATGGACAACTTTCAAGGTAAACGACCAGAGGTTAAAGCATTATCTAGAGAGAAATCAAAAGAATGCCAGGGATATTATTCTCTTGGTAGAAATTCAGTGAATTACATCATCATCAGATGATCATTGTACATAGTTAGGTTAGTTGTTTTAATTTTTAGTAGTTTATTCATTTGTCGTTTTTATTATTTTTTATTTTTTCTACTTTGAAAGGTTTTTTTATGTGAGTGTAGTACAAATTATGTTGCCAGGGCAGTATGCCAAGATCAAGGCTGGCATGTGGACATCCAATATCATGCACCATGTGGACTTCGCGTGATTCAGTCCCAAAAGAAGTGGATTTTTGCTAAGTGCATGAAAAAACTTAGCCGTCTAGGGTAAAACTTTAAAATTCAAATTTTAACCTTATCACTTTTACCCTTATCCCTTTTTCTGCACCGTCTTTTCGTCATTAACCCTAAACTTATCATCATCTTCCCACTTCTCCAAATACACATAACTGCCAAACCCCATTATTATCCCCACTCAAACTCATCTTTAAACCTTCTCAACTGTTTCCCTCTTCCAATTAATAACCCTAAATTTTACTTAGCTCAAAACTCTTTATCTTTTCACTTTTTCACACGGCAAGCAAACCAAAAAACCATATTTCTGCCAATCTTTTCTCTTTGATCATTTTTTCTTCTAATATTTTCATATGGATTCTTCTTTTGCATCTTTCAAGATTTTCTTAAATGACGATATCAAGAAAAGATATAAAGAGAACTTTGCTGCTCGTACCTTCTGTTACGAGAAGGGTTTTGAATTCAAGAACGAACCTAACTTAGGGTTCTCACCAGAATTGGTTGCCATTGTCAAGACACACAAATATAAGACCTTTTGCCAACTACCAAGAGAGATCGATTCCACTGTCGTCTGTGAGTTCTACGCCCATCTCACCATAAATGATTCGCCTTTTCTATTTGTGCGAGGCACATGTGTATGATTTGATGAGAGATATGTTAATGGTTTGTTTAAGTTGGATGGTGCAAGAGAAGAACATTCAACGTTTGCTGAATCCTTGGATGATGCCAAGAGAAAGCTAAATTTGAAGGACTTATGCGAACCTAGCACAAAATGCATTTTTTCATCCAAAGGCCACAGGACTGTAAAATGACTGACACTGAAGCCATAGCCGAGGGGCTAGAACCACTTTTTGAAGGACAACCTTATGCCTACAACGCACAACAAGATGGTATCCGAGGAGCGTATAACATTGTTGCACTCTATTATGATGGGGAGAAAAATCAATGTAGGACGTCTGATCATTGACGAAACCTACAAGCGTACTGATAAGGGAAGTGGCAATTTAGTTTTTCCTTCTTTAATCTCTAAGATTTGCAGGTTGCATAAGGTGCCAAAGCTTGACTCTGATAACACCAGAAAAGTAAGGGAGCCATTACTCCTGCACTGCGAAGCTAATTAATTGCCAGGGAGACAAAGGAGAAGGGCAAGGGAAAGACTATTGAGCCAGCGTCTGCTGCTAGAATGCCTAAGGTAGAACTTGTCACATCGATGCCAGCAAAAATGCCAAATGATGCCTTGGCATTACTTTCTTGGTTTTTCTAACGAAAAAAACTTATTTTCTAGAAACTTGAGAAAACTAAGGAGCAAAATTTAATGCTCTGGAAATACGCTAGAGCCAGGGATCGTGCCCTTAAGATAACCCTCGAGGGCATTGCCACCAATCCCTTGCCACCATTTTTGGAATTCCTAACCGAGTTCACTGCACCAGAAGGAATAACGCCTAGCCCACAGTTTGTTCACACTTTAACGCAACAATCTGATGCGAGTGTCCCTATTTCACATGTTCAAGTTGAATCTACTCAAACGGAGACTTTATAGGGGCCCGATAAGAAAGTCTCTGCCATGACCAAAGTACCACCAGTTGTACCTACTTCATCCGCTGCTCCCGTAGCCCCAACTACATCTGAGCTGGTGAAGATAATCGAGGAGGTCCTCTATGATGTGAAAACCTCCACTGTCATATCAAAGCCCAGCTTCAAAAGAAAGAAGCATATGGCTCCTTACCGAGTGAGCTTTATCAAGAGAAGGACCCATGTATCACGCTCGAAACAATTCGAATGAGAGTTCTCTTCCCCTTAAACTCCTTAATTTTGTTTTATTCATTTTGTTCATGCATTTCATATTGACATTTGTATATATATGTCTTCATGTATTGAGGATAATGCACACCTTTGGTTTGGGGTGTATGTTGTCTCAAATTAATTTCCATACCATTTCATGCATGTTTATGTTTCAGTTTACATTTTGTTTGCATTAGATTGCCATGTAGGTTAACACATGTATACCAAACCACAAAAAAAAAAACTTCAGTTAATTTTTGAATGATAATTTTGCCACCACTTTACTAGTTTAGTTAGAATTTGTACTAGTATAATCTATTCGATGAAGATATTAGATCTTTGATAGCATATGCAGCAGGTTAGTAATGTCAGGTTGTTTGGAAATTGATCTCTAGTTTAGGGAACTTTAGTCTCACTTAACATGTAGTGTGCATCTAGTTCCCAAAGCTAACTTAGGATTCTTGAAACTGAACTTGAAAAAAATAGAGAAGAAGAAAAATGCGAGGGTAAAAAAGAATAAGGCAACAACGTTTTTCCAAGGATGAAAAAAATTTAAGAATACTCCTCTGCCTTAGAGACAATACGTAACTTGGGTCTTCGTGCTTTGCTCCCTCTTAGTTCTCAAGCCAACAAAGCTTTAGGGTATGAGTGTAATTGTAACGACCTGGATTTCTTGAGTCAACAATGGGCGTTAACCCGAGCCTTGGACCATTATGTTAGGTCAAATGTTCGAGTTATGTTGGGCCTTGTTGTTGGGCTTCATGGGCTTCTATGTGTTGTTGGGCTTGTTTAAGGGTATTGGGCTTGGCTTAGGATGAGTTTTGAGGAAGGGTATTATGGTAAAATCCTAAATGAGGAGACAAAGGTGAAGAAAAATAGAAAACTTGAAGAGGGGCAGAAAATCTTTTTGTTCTGTGTTTCGAATGAATAATATTTTACAAGGGTTACAACCCTTTTATAGGCTTAGAGTAGGAATTAGAATACAATTAGGAGTCCTACCTACTTAAGACTTTTAATCCTACTTACATTATGATTACAACATGTTTAGGTAGTAGACTTTAACTAGAACTACTACTAACAATTAAATACTAAGTAAATAATCATATTTACACCGGACTTACACTCCCCCTCAAGCTGGAGAATATACATTGTATAATCCCAGCTTGAATTTGAATTTCTCAAAAAAGGCTTTTGGTAAAGCTTTTGTTAGCATGTCTGCTACTTGTTCTTCAGTAGGGACATAGTTCAGAACTGCCACTTCACTTGTAAGTTTCTCTGCGATGAAGTGTCTGTCAATTTCAACATGCTTTGTTATGTCATGTTGAATAAGGTTCTTGGCAATCTGGATTATAGACTGATTGTCACAAAACACTTCAAACTTTTCTTTTTCACTCACTCCCAGCTCTTTTAGCAATTTTACCAACCATATTCCTTCACACATTCCAAGAGCTAATGCTCTATATTCTGCCTCTGCACTGCTTCTCGAAACAACTGTTTGTTTCTTGCTTTTCCAAGTGACCAAGATTCTCCAAACAAACGAACAATATCCACTGGTTGACCTTCTATCTGTCAGCTCACTTGCCTAGCTAGAGTCTGTAAAGATCTTCACTGTCTTGTCCCCTATTTTCTTAAACATCAAACCATGGCCTGGTGTCCCTTTGAGATACCATAGAATCCTCTTTACAGCTTCAATATGTTCTTCAGTAGGATTAGTCATATGCTGGCTAACAATGTTAACTGGAAAAGTTATGTCAGGTCTGGTCAAGGATAAATAAATTAACTTTCCAACTAACCTTTGATACAACCCCTTGTCTGTTTTAGGACTTGAATCGCCTTGGCTGAATTTCAAGCCTGCATCCATAGGTGTTTCAACTGGTTTGCAGCCTAGCATTCCAGTTTCAATGAGTAAATCTAGAACATACTTCCTCTGGTTGATGACCAATCATTTACTCAATCTGGCTACCTCCATGCCTAGGAAATATCTAAGTTTTCCTAGGTCTTTCATCTCAAATTCCTTGCTCAACAAATTTTTCAGATGGTTTGTTTCTTCCTCGTCATCTCCTGTTAAATTTATATCATCCACATACACTATTAAGATAACACTTTTGTTATTAGAAGTTACCTTAGAAAACAATGTATGGCCTGCTAGGGACTGCTAATAGCAACTCTTAAGAACAACCTTTTTGAATCTGTCAAACCATGCTCTAGGAGACTGCTTAAATCTAGAGAGTGATTTTTCTAGTCGACAAGCCTTCCTCCCATAATCTGCAAACTCTAAGCCTGGTGGAATTTTAATGTACACCTCCTCTTCTAACTTATCATTAAGAAAAGCATTCTTAATATCTAGTTGGTGTAGTTTCCAGTCACTGTTTACAGTCAGGCTCATTAACACTCTGACTGTTTTTAATTTGGCTACTAGATCAAAGGTTTCCTTGTAGTCAATCCCATAAGTCTGCGTGAAGCCTTTGGCCACCAGCCTAGCTTTGTACCTGTGCACACTCCCATCGGTATTGTATTTAATGGTAAAGACCCACTTGTAACCCACTGGTTTCTTTTCTTGTGGAAGATCAACAATAGTCCATGTTCCATTCTTTTTCAGTGCTTCAAACTCCTCTTCAACAACCCTCTTCCACTTAGGATTCTATAATGCCTCCTCAATAGTGGTAGGTATCTACTCTTCATCTAAACAAAAGTTAAAAGCCTTAAAAGATGGCATTAAATTACTATAACCAGCATATTTTTGAATAGGGTGTTTCGTACACTCTCTAACCCCTTTTCTTTTAACAATAGGCAGATACTCAAACTCAAGCAAGTGGGAAGGAATTTCAGTTACCTCATTACCTCTTGTTTCTTCACTGGCAACTAGACTAAAGTGCAATTCTCGGCAAGTGTCAGATTGCAAGATGGTCTATGGAATCAACTTTTTCCTTTTGGTATAAACTTGTAGTTCTTTAGGAGGATTAATTGTAGGATTAAATGAGGTGTGAGGAGTTGTAGGAGTAATCTGTGGTGATAGAGATGTTTCTGTGATGATGGGTGAATGAGCAGGGGATTTGAAAGAATTTTAAGGTTTCAAAGAATCAGTATTATCAAAAAATAAAGGTATTGAAGAAACTAAAGGATAAACCTGGTTTGGTTGAGGCTGAAACACATCCCAACTCTCCCCCTGAGTTACAACCTTCAAAAAATAGGGTACCTGCTCAAAAAATGTAACATCCACAGAAGTAAAAAAAATTTGAGAATGAGGGTGAAAGCATTTGTAGCCCTTCTTAAGTGAAGAATAACCAACTAAGACACATTTTAAGGATCTAGGTTCAAGTTTTGTTTTAGAGGGATCTATGTTTTGAACAAAGACTGTACAACCAAAGACTCTCAAAGGAAGGACGGAAGACATAGGTTTAAAGTGAGGAAATCTTTCCAAGAAAACATCCCTAGGTGTCCAAAATTTGAGAACTTTACTGGGCATCCTATTAATTAAATAGGTGGCAGTTAATAAGGCTTCACCCCACAAGTATTTAGGAACATTATTTGTAAACATGAGGGCCCTAGTAACTTCTAACAAATGTCTGTTTTTTCTCTCTGCAACCCCATTTGCTGTGGTGTATCTACACAAGATGTAATAGAGACAATTCCATGTTTAGCAAAAAAAACTCCTAGGGACTTGGAAAAATACTCCCCCCATTGTCAGATTTTAGAATCTAATTTTTTGTACCAAATTGACTATGGACCATGGTGTAAAATCTTTCACATATGGATGCAACCTCAGATTTGTCTTTGAGCAAGTAAGTCCAAGTGGTCCTACTGTGATCATCTATGAAAGTAACAAACCACCTACCACCTGTCACATTCTTCACTTTAGAAGAACCCCAAACATCACTGTGGATCAAAGAAAAAGGTTGTAAGGATTTATAAAGAGATGGTAAATAAGAAGATCTTGTTTGTTTAGCAAGAGGAAATGTATGGCATTTGAATAAACTTGGATTTTTATTAATAAATAAATCAAGAAGTAATTTTGCAAGGTAATAAAAACTAGGATGGCCTAATCTAAAATGCCATAACATCGCATCATATATTTGTCCTAAAGAAGTAAAACAAGAAAGTTGTTTAGAAAAGAAAGGTTTAGGATTGCTTTGAATGACATAAAGGCCATCTTGCAAGCTAGCACTGCCAATCTTCTTCCTCGAGTCTGGTGCCTACAAAAAACAAGTAGAATCATTAAAACTCAAGAAGCACTTTAAATCTTTGGAAAGCTTGCTAACAAAAAGTAAGTTGTATGCAAGATTAGGCACAAATAATACTCTATCAAGTTCCAAGTCTTCATGAACAACAACAGAACCACTCCTTTTAATATGTGATAGAGAGCCATCAGCTGTCTTAATTGATTTGTCAGAAATGATAGGTTTAAAACTAAAAAATAATTACCTATTACCAGTCATGTGATCTGAGGCTCCAGAGTCAATTATCCAGGGTGAGACAGCCTTGGTAGAGAGAAGGGCGGTAGATAAAGAGTTGTTGGAGTTACCTACTTCTTCTACTATGGCTAGATTCCCATCTCTAGTCCTGGAAAACCTGCTAAACATTCTTTGAAGCTCCTTCATTTGTTGCTTATAAAAACCACTCAAACCACCACTTGTTGCTGCATTAGAAACTTCTGAAAAAACTTCCAGTCTAGTAGAATTTTCTGTTGTAGATTGTTGCTCAACGGAAGGAAGAATTTTTTGCCATGAAGAATTTTGCTAAATAGGATCGATTAGATTGATACCATGAAGAAAAATAGAAAACTTGAAGAGGGACAGAAAACTTTATGTTCTGTATTTCGAATGAATAATATTTTACAAAGGTTACAACCCTTTTATAGGCTCAAGTAACTTGAAGGGCTATGTGAACTCGAGTATGTGAACTCATGAAAATACTACTTGTGGCTATTGTGATCCAAGTATGTCTAGGACGTATCTGTGGCTGTAGTGATCCGCATATGATCCTAACCCGACGGCTATGTGATCACGGGTAACCCGACTACTGTGTGAGCACGGGAAAAATAGTAGGGCTTCGTTAGCCATTAAGGAATGTATGTTATTTAGATTGTTGTATGGATGATAGATGTTGGTTAGGTTACCTTTGGGCTATGTGACCAGGGTAGGGTTTGTTACTCGATGGGCTATGTGAGCTCGACTAACTCGATGGGATGTGTGATCTTGAGTATGGGCTAGATAACCCTTGGGCTATGTGATCAGGTTAAGAGACGCAACTCGATGGACGAAGTGGCCATGAGTATGGCAAGCATAGGATGGCTTGGTAGACTTCTTACATAATAGTGGTATCTTGAGACAGTTGTAAGCTCTAGCTAGGATAGGCTAGAAAATGATCCTTAGATGTTTGGAAACCTTTTTGTGCACTCTTGATTATATTATCATGCATGCTTGTTTTATGATATTCATGAATTGTGGTAAAGTATAAATGTATCACTGAGCTTTGTTAGCTCAGCGTGTAGAATTATGGTTTCTTTCGGGCGTGGGTTGACAGGTTGCTTTTTGGAAGAGAACATCGAGGAGGATTTCCTAGCACCGGGCCAGTTTTAGAGTACAATACTTGATGTTTAGTTCGGACTGATTGTATTTATAGGACCTTACCACAGTCGAGTCTGTATTTTATTTTGATTTACTGTTATTTGGTCAAACGATGTATTTTAATTTGAACTTATATTTTGTAAACCCTTTTAATCTTATAATCTATGTGGATTTTATGGAAATGGATCGTTTTGAGAATTGCCAACTTATGGTTTTAAATGGGAAATTTTGATAGGTCGATTTTAGGTGACCCAAATGTGATGCTCCAGATTTGGGACAGGATCGAGGTGTTACATTTAGTGGTATCAAAGCTTAGGTTTAGTCAGTTCTAGGAAAACCCTGGGGTGTCGTAGAGGTCGTGGTAAGGTGTCTAGTGAATACAAGTCCTTAAATTTAAGTGTACTTTATAAGACTGAGGATCCTAATGTGCCACCTTGTTTGTTGCGATTTAGAAAATAATTGATGGAAGGTAGAACCGGTAGTGGAGAGGCAAGTCATTTTCACGACCTTACCTCTGCCCTCTTGTGTGTGGTGCAAGCTATTCAGAGGCGAGTCATTTTCGCAAGATCTTTGTAGAGAGGCTTCATCATTTTTGGCCTAAGATTTTCGAAGGCTTGGGTGAGGATGACCCGATCAAGGATGGCCAGTGGTTGCCCGACACGCAAGGAATCTTGAGACAGATGAAGGAAAGCCCGGAAGATGATCTTGATTGCATTGTTTCCCTTCTTAAAGGCAATGCACACCAGTGGTAGGAGACTGTAGAGTTAGGTCTACAGCCTGAACGATTGACATAGGATATCTTTGTGGATGAGTTCCGAAAGAAGTACATTAGCGTGGTACATATGGATGAGATGAGGGACCAGTTTCTGCTTTTGGTTCATGGAAATCGAATGGTGTTTCTGCGTTTGAGCCGTTATGCTCTAGAGTTTGTTGCCATGGAAGAGTTGAGATGCAAGAGGTTCAGACAAGGCTTGAATTTTGACCTTCATTTGCACGTGACAGCGGGTCCGCTTGGGATATTCTCTGAGTTAGCCAATAGTGCGAAGGCACTTGAGCGTCTTTAGAGTTCAGCATCTAATCAGTTCGAGGATTCTAGAGGTCATGATGTGGAGACCCAGAATATCATAGGTCTTTCTCTCTATCCGGATAAGAGGTTTTATGCTTCGAAGAGTTCAAAGAGAGTTGCTTCGGACCAACTACTGAGAGTCAGCTTAGGATCTAGATCGAGGGTTCATAGAGGCCCTTTTGTTTCTGCTCCAAAAGAGAGTACGAATGGTTTTATTGAAGCATCGCTTCCACTAGCATGCGAGCATTGTGGCAGACATCACCTCAGAGTGTACTTCTTGCTTCGGAGGGTTTGCTATAGGTGTCGAGCACCGGGATACATGGCAAAAGACTGCCCAGTTATGGATGAGGATACGTCAGTTCATTCTCAGAGGTGGGCTACTTTCCGTCGCGATCAGAGTTTTGCTAGAGGCGGAGCTAGGGCACCGTCAAGTTATCGAGGTAGAGGTCCTGTGAGATCCACCGCCAGGGTTGGTGCGTGAGGCGTTGCTAGGCAGTCTGCTGCTCAGGTTAAAGATGATAGTGTTGCGACCAATGATGAGTCAGGTAATTAAGTTTTTGTTGGTTTTAGCTGTTGCGTTAGCCGTTTAGCTATTCGATTGTGTAATAGACGGGTGCTTGTGATGTGTATCTTAGTAAATATTGGGCTTGCTGTTGCTTTATATGGTAAATAGAAATGCATCATTTGCTAGATAAGTTTTTACCGTAGATGGTTGTTGAGAATGCATGTGTGCCATAAGATGTGAGTGAGAAGTTATGAAGTTTTAGTTTGCTTGAATCTAGTTGCTAGTGTTGGTTGTGTAGGATCTTAACCTCTCTAGGGTGGACGTTGTGCTCCGTAGTACTAGCTCAAGAATGGTTCTATAGGTTGCAAGGTGTTCTTAGCTTGCATTGTAGACGTGAAAGTTGAGAGTTCCTAGTCTTAGTGTGATGGGTGTTTCGGGGAATGGAGGTACCCTTGGTGAATGAGCGATCTTAACGGTTGATTGTGGTTTAGAACCGCGATAAAGGTAAGGTTGAGTTTGTTTTTGTGTCCATCACTTCGTGGTATGGTACTTAACGAACTCTTAGTTGGGGGCACACTTGTGCAAGAGACCAATTGGGTGTCGTTGCCAAGTGCTTCGTCGAGATCGTGTCTGCGTGAGAGTAGCTTGTATGGTGGCTTTGTATGTGTTGAGCCGTAGTGCAATAGTAGAAGACCGTTGTCAGTTTCGTGAGATCGGCGACCTTGTTTTGGCCATAGAATGTGAGAGCTTCGCTTGTTGTTGTTGAAGTAAGGTACCGTAGAAAAGGGTAAATGAAGGTTGTGATGAACATGGTTGAAGCCCTAGGGGCGAGTCGTGAGAATAGTAGCTTAGCTTGTGCACCTGTTGAGCTAGATTTTGTGGGGTTTGAGGATTGCCCAATCAAGTTCGACCAAAGTTGTTATCAGTTAAGTCAAGCAGTGTGTAAGTTATCTGAGTGGCACAGCAGAAATGTGGAGCAATAGCTGTGTTGAGGGTAACCGAATAGTTGCTTTGCCAAGAAATGTTTTTAGACGGACCAGTTGGCGATCCTTGAGAGCAGCCAAATGGTTTTCCACATCTGATAGTTGGGACCGAGGCAAGGGTTAGGAAGAAGGTGTTAGACCTTCGCAAGTAGAATGGCTAAGTTTTGGGTTACTTGTCTGAGTTCCTAAGTGATGGTGGTCATTTCTCAGAACTAAGTGGTTGGGATCGAGAGTGGTTGTTGACCCTGTTGAAAACAGTTGGATAAAGCAAAGTTTAAATCTTGTCATAGTGGCCCAAGTCTAGGGAAAAGGCTGTTAGTTCAAAGTAGATTGATAATAATGATCAGTTGTTAGGGTTTTTCTTGTCCTTTAATGGTTTAACCGGGACATGGTTGTTTGGCGTGATGTGTTCCTGGCAATGCCATGTGGGAGTGGTGCAACTTAGATAAAGATGAAGTTTAAGTTTAGTTTGTGGTTATCAGATGCTTGTAGAAGGGTTGGTTAGCCGAAATAGAATCCGATAAAAGTGAGTTCTTTAAGTGAATGTTTGAACAACGTGGGTCGAAGGTGGTTATGTTACCATGCTTAGCGGTTCGCTGTAAGTAGCGTTGGTTGCTGAAAATGAGTCATGGAAAATCTCAAAAGAAGTGTTAAGAGCGGGTGATTTAATGCCTATTTAAAGAGGGTTGGGGGAGAACTCTCCCTAATCAAGGTAATCATGTTTGAATGGTGAAGTGGTTAGATTTGTTTTGGTTACGTCTCTCTTGCATCCATCTAAATTTTGTGGATGAAATTTCATAAAGGAGGGGAGAGTTGCAACAACCCAGATTTCTTGAGTCAAGAATGGGCGTTGACCCGGGTCTTGGACCAATACGTTGGGTCGAATGTTCGGATTATGTTGGGCCTTGTTGTTGGGCTTCATGGGCTTCTATGTGTTGATGGGCTTGTTTAAGGGTATTGGGCTTGGCTTAGGATGAGTTTTGAGGAAGGGTATTATGGTAAAATCATAAATGAGGAGACAAAGGTTGATTGCATTGGTTATTTTCTGCAGAAGGAAAAGAGGGGTGAAGTCACCTTGTCTCCATCTCCCTCCTTATCTCTTTCGTCTTCAAATTCCCTTCCCAAACACAGAAAAGATGGAAACTTGTTGTGGTGAAGTGTGAATCTTGGATTGGTCATCAACGAAGAGCTTATCAGCATCAAAGGATCTTTATTTTGAGCTAAGCATCATTGGAATTGGTGGAGGTTGAGTTTGGAATCTTGGACCAAGAAGAGAGGTGGCAAGAGCTTGGTGGGAGCTTTATTTCAGGTTTTGCTTGTTGAGGTCAATACATCTCTAACTCCATCATTTCATGAGCCTCATAAGATGATTGCTTTGTGTGGTTTATAGTTTTGGGTTGTATAGTTGAGGTTTTAGAAGCTTAAACCCTCATTAATGGTAAATCAAAGTTGAGATGTTGATAATGGATAAAATTGGTAGAAAACCACCTATTATACTCTAAATAACTTGTAGGAAAGTTTTGAGACTTAACCATGGAGGTTAAGGGTGTGAGTGAGAAAATCCTGAGCTCTAGGTTTTAAAATTTGGGCTCACGTACCGATAAGGGGTGGTAGCGTATCGGTACTCATTTGTATTAAGGAAGCTAGTTTGTAAGGGGCGTACTGGTACGTCTTCCCGTGTATCGGTACCCCTTGCTTGATTAGAATTCCAGTAGCGCTTGGGCGTACCGGTACGCTAGGGGCGTACCGGTACTCACTATTGTATTGCCTGAAAAAGGCTTAGCGTACTGGTACGCGTATGTGGGAGTACCAGTATGCAGGTAGATCGGTACAGGGTGATCCTAGTACCGATGATGCATACCGGTACGGTACAGAGCGTATCAGTACGGCTTTGGGTCCAATTCTTTCGAACCTGAGTTGAGTATCGGTACTCGTGGAGGAGTACTGGTACCTAGTGAGGCGTACCAATACCCATGTAGGAGTATCGGTACTCGCAGAGCAATCTGCCCAAGAATTTCAAGGTTGTGTTCGAGGGCTCTATAATTCATGGTAAAGGGCCCGGTGGGTCCTTAAAGGTATAAAACAAACTCTAAAACTGAGAACTCGAGGTTAGTAACTCGTATATGGATTAATGGCTAATGGCTTGGTAATAGTTGGGTAAGTTGCTTGGACTAGTAATCCATAGGGATCCGTGGTGGATCAGTTAATGCTATGTGGTAGCTTGGGGTCCTTGTTGTGTGCTGAAGGGACGCCCATATAGGTTGGTTGTCGTAAGTAATAAGATAATCTAACGAGAAAGGCGTAAATGACTCGTAAAGACATATATTAATTAGTGTAACAAATGAGTCATGCCTTGGGGCATTTTTAATGGTTGGCTACATGTCTTTTATTTCTTGGTGAGATATACTTATGCTCATGGGAGCATGTAGTGTCGTATGTGTCTTGGTCAGGAATCCAGATGTCCTAGAGTCAGTGCAAGGGCACTTAAATAAGAGGATGGTTACTCTGGTCTATGTGATCGAGTACACCCGATGTATCCACGGGCTATGTGATTTGGATTCGGTTAGAAACCTATCCTTGGGCTATGTGATCAGGATATGGAAATACAACTCGGGGGCTGTGTGAGCTCGAGTAACTCGAAGGGCTATGTGATCTCAGGAAACCTGATTGGCTATGTGACCTCAGGAAAAGACTGTTTGTGGCTATTGTGATCCAAGTATGTCTAGGACGTATCTGTGGCTGTAGTGATCTGGATATGATCCTAACTCGATGGCTCTGTGATCACGGGTAACCCAACGATTGTATAAGCACAGGAAAAATAGTAGGGCTTCGTTAGCTATTAAGGATTGTATGTTATTTACGTTGTTGTATGGATGATAGATGTTGGCTAGGTTACCCTTGGGCTATGTGATCAAGGTAGGGTTTGTTATTCGACAGGCTGTGTGAGCTCGAGTAACTCGATGGGCTGTGTGATCTCGAGTATGGGCTAGATAACCCTTAGGCTATGTGATCCGGGTAAGAGACGTAACTCGATGGACAGAGTGGCCACGAGTATGGTAAGCCTAGGATGGCGTGGTAAACTTCTTACATAATAGTTGTATCTTGAGACAGTTGTAAGCTGTAGCTAGGATACGTTAGAAGATGATCTTTAGATGTTGAGAAGCCTTTCTGTGCACTCTTGATTATATTATAATGCATGCTTGTTTTATGATATTCATGAACTATGGTAGAGTAGAAATGTACCACTGAGCTTTGTTAGCTCAACATGCAGAATTGTGGTTTCTTCCATGCGTAGGTTGACAGGTTGCTTTCTGTAGGAGCACATCTAGGAGGATTTCCCAACACCGGGCCAGTTTTAGAGTATAGTACTTGATGTTTAGTTCAGACTGATTGTATTCATAGGACCTTACCACAGTCGAGTCTGTATTTTATTTTGATTTACTATTGTTTGGTCAAACTGTGTATTTTAATTTGAACTTATATTTTGTAAACCATTTTAATCTTATTATCTATGTGGATTTTATGGAAATGGATCGTTTTGAGAATTGCCAACTTGTGGTTTTAAATGAGAAATTTTGATGGGTCAGTTTTGGGTGACCCGAATGTGATGCTCTGAATTTGGGACGGGATTAAGGTGTTACAGTAATGGGTTAGCTTAGTGATGTAACCTGGATTAACGTGGGTTTTCGCTGTTTGCTCCCTCTTATTTCTCACGCCAAACAGTGACATGAAACGAGCCCTAATTTAATGACAACGAAAAAGAAACCATTGGCAAATAAAAAAATGTATTTCTGAGTTTGGGTAGTAAAGTTGACTAAGGGAGTTAAGGGATACTTGATGCAAATTGCCCGCACTTCATGCACATTTCATGACCTTATACTAAAGATATATTGTTGCACTTGAATTTTTTGATCTGATTTCCGTTATTGCATTGGATATCCGAGGACAGAACTAGGGTCATATTTTGCTTGCTAGTAGGTGTTGATAATCAGAACAATTTTCTCGAGGTACTTTTCTTAATTTATTATTTTTACATTTCTTGAGGACAAGCAAAGAGCTAGGTTTGGGGGAGTGTTAACTCCTCAAAAGTACTAGTTTCTATGCATATATCAAATGCTTTTGCTTTCCTTTGAGTATATATTTGCTCATTTAGTTAGTAAAATCATGCATTTACATTATGGAGTTAGGAGTTGTTTCTTTTTCCCGTGTGAATAGTTGTTTTGCTGGCTGGTTAGGAGCAGGCCAGGCTTTGCAGAGCAGAGCAGGGAGCTAGAAATGCAGAATAAAAATGCCGAGTTGTAGTTGGCAAAGTTGGATGAGAATTGGCAAGCTTGGTTGGAAAAACAAGGACGTCCGATGCCCGGTCAAGTAGCCATTAGTCAAATTACACAACAGTTGTTGCGTGTTTTGAGTGCTACGCAAATGGTGCAAGTGAACACGTCGCAAGTAATAAAGTGATGAATATAGAGTATCGTCTCCATAGGGAATGGTTTGGACCACTTGGCTTAAGTTACTGCAAATGTTTTAAGAGTTAAATAATAGTGATGAATTAAAGTAAAATAAACACGACTAAGAGAATTAAAATAAAGTAAATAGGAAACCGAATTGAGAGAGTAGGTTGGCTTATTAGGATTGAGAGTGTGCCGGATGAGTTGTTTTGTCAAGTTGAATGCTGGAGGAAAGTGAGATGCCGAGGCAAGTAATTGCCCAAAAAAGTAGTTTGCTGGAAGTAGGACTCTCCATGACCAGTGAAATGCAATAACAAGTGGTTGAGTCGGAGTACGACTCTTCTCGGCAAGTGGTTTCCTTAGAAAGTTAATTGTTACGGCAAGTGCGATGCCTTGGCAAGTCAATTGTGTCTCCAATGCTCAGGAGAGTGTTCTTCAATGCATTCACGTTATTTCTAACTTAAAGGGCTGACGCTTGTACAAACCTTGGTGATACGTCTATCACACATTACTTTACCAAGAGTGAACACTGTCGATCTTTGAACTCTTGTTAGCCTCTTGAAATTCACTCATTCTCCAAGCTTCCTTCACTTTGTCACTTTTTAGAAACTTGGTTCTAGAGGGAATTAGTCCCCTTTAACTCTTGCAATGTTAGGGAACCTGGATTCACTTCAGTCCATTGATTTCCATCAACTCTCGTAATGTTTGGAAATCAACTCAGTCGAGGAACCTCCAGTGGCTATCACTACACTAGAGTTCCTTCCTACGAATCCTTAATGATCTCGCTCTCCCTTTGCTGTCACCGATCAGGGATTTGAGTTTCAATAAGGGTATCTCCTCTCAAGTGTTTATCTCTAAACTACTCGATTTGTAAAGAATGAAGATGAATCAACACCATTGCATTTAACTTAAACCAAAATAATAGCATCCATACAAAAACTTTCAAAACCTAATAACCCAAACCATCTAAATTTAGTTTGTGGCTAGGTAAAAAGGAAAAAACAAAAGAAATAACCCAGACATGGTGGGATTTCAAAACAAAAAATAAATGGAGAAGAAAATTCCTTTGGGCGTGAATCCCTTTGGCTCGATCTATCTCCAAATTCGACTCCTCTTGTGTTGTTGATGTTATCTCCTTAAATAGATAAAGAGGAATTGTTTGAATGCGTGTGAAATCCATGTAGAATTTATCTCTAACCAACTCTGTGTTTGATTTTAAATATGGAGAATTATCCTATGTGATAAGGATAAAAATAAGAGATAATTCTTGGGAAAAGAAAGATAAATTCTATTTAATTATAAAATAGAATAATTATCCCCTTTTATCTCTCTTTATCTTCTGTCTTTATCTGCAGTAAATTCCCATTTAAATATGAGTCTTTATCCATTGCATTTTTAATTAATTCCTGGAGATAATGTGATTTATCCCGACTTGCCAGGGCAGGACTCGACAATTGTCTTGGCAATTCATTCCTGCATAAAATAAGGCAAAACAATAGCGATTTCTCCACAAAATAGCAAAACACAAGATCAAGCTCTCCAAATAGAAAAACTATGAAATTATGCATGGATAAATAAATATGCAACTAAATGAGGCTAAATCTAAACAATAATCTAAGTATAAAGGGTAGAAAATACAGTACTTTTATACACTTATCACACCCCTAAACTCAAACTATTGCTTGTCCTCAAGCAATGCAAAACTAACAAGCACCTGCCAAGGCATTTACCAAACATGAACAAATTGCATACCTGAATTCAATCCTCAGAACCGTGGCAACTAGATTCAATTACCTTTGTGACTTTAGGCAAAACGCAGAAAAATTACTCAAAATTCAATATGATGCAAGTGAAGTGTGTGTGTAGTCATGTACAAGTTAATCATAGGAGTTCCAAGCAAAACCTTAGTTTTATTAACTTGGCGAGGCAAATGATCTAACTAGATCTAGTTTTGGGCACCTCTAGCAACTTTTTTACTAGAGCCGGATAGGCACCTCTAGCATTTTCAAGAGCCCTAAGAATAGAACCAGTTTTGGACACATCTAGCACAGGTTCATTCATCGTTCATTTTTTGGCTAGAGCCAATTGGACACCTCTAGCGTTATTCTAATATTTCTTGCCTAAGGTTCACTAGGTTCTCCTATATTAATAAGTCACAACTGTAATATCCCAATTTTTGGCTAGTGACCAAAATGTAAATTTTGAAAGTTTTGTGGATAAAGTATAAACTTAAGAAAAGTTTAGGGAATAAATTGTAATTTTCCAAAGTTATGTATTTTAGTCCCGTAAAAGAATAGTTTACCCCCAAGAATGATGTTTTCGTGTTACCCAGATTTTTCGTACGGAGTTTGTATTAATCTATAAAGCGATAAAGTTCAAAAAATATTCGAATAATCGGATCAAATATCCAGGATATTTTGAAGGATGATAAGGCAAGGTTAATTATTCCATTTTACATGTCTAGGATATTTTCTTTGTGTTGGAAGAATATGAACCCTTGGATTTAAGTTAATTTTCCATGTTAAATATGAGCTGTTGGATGAAAAATGGCAAGATCGTAATTTTGGAAAATTATAAGGGCAAGGTTGGTAACTACTAGCTCAAGATTAAATCAAGGCCATTGGATGAAGGATGATGACATGATTTACATTATGGAAATATAGAATTTTCGGAATAGATCTGATAGCTCGAAAAGGTAAAATCATAGTGAATATCAGGAAATCAGATTGAATTGAAATTTCAGAGACTGCTCTATAAGACATGTAAAATCATAAAATGATATTTATGGAATAGCGGTCAGTTGAGAAGGAACTAATTTAGTTATATTATAATGGAATGGCAATTTTGAAACAAACTAGTAAATAAAGACTAGTTGGAGGGCAAATTGGTCATTTGGCAAGGATGGCAATTTTGAAATATTTTTGAAATGTTAAGGACATTTTTGGAAGATGAAATATGTATGGATTTCATCTTGTCCCTTGATTTTGGATGAGATTAAATTAGCCATTGGATTTAAAGGCTAAATTGGTAATTTTACTATTTAAGTGAATTTAAAATTCATCTAATAGTTACAAGTGTAATTTAATAGTAAAAAATGAAAAAAATGTTCTTCTTTTCCAGCCATAAACCATGGAGAAAGAGGAGAAAGAAGAGGGAAATTTCCAAGCTCGATTTAAGCCTCGAATCTCGGTTTTTAGGTAATCTTTCGAACTACAAAGTTGTTCTACTCTTCGAGCTCTATCTTTTGATGTAAATAATTTATAGAATACTTGCTTGGTTGATGAGATTTTATATGTGGAAGAAATTAGGGTTTATGAACAAATTGGGGCTTTTATGATTTTATGAATCCATGGTTGGTTTTAAGTTAGAATGATGCTTGTATGATGTTGGAATCATGTTATTGAATTGGGATTTAAACCCTACATATTTCGGTTTGCATAGAGAAGATTAGGGTTTATGGATTCATGTCTAACTTAGGGTTTGTGATGTTGGATTAATGATCTAGTAAGCTTGATTTGTTGTTTGGAAGCAAAACCCTACGTTAAATGCATAGGGACCATTTCGGCAAGCTTCAAAATTAAGGGACCAGATCTGATTTTTTATTGAGTTTGATGTGTATTTATATTATTAATAATGTTAGAGACATGAAAATGAAGTTAGAATGCTGAACCGACGATTAATCACATTAGTGACAATTGGAAAAGAGGATATGTAGAATGGGTAAATATGATTTTTAGTTAAAATGATGGAATTAAGGTAGTAATGTTGATTGGAGGACTAATTTGCAAAGTTAAGAAGCTTGAATCCTTATATTTGAAATTTGGTGACCATCTCGACAAATTAAGAGAAATTAGAGAAGTAAAGGTTTAAACTTATTTTGATGAAGGATGCAACGAGAAAATATGAATACAAGCTTTATTCTGGTCATTTGAAGTAAAGTGGAGGGAATAAATTGACAAGTAGAGAAATAGGGAGAAGTTGGTGTAAATTAGAAGTTATTTGTGGAAGGTTATGTTCGAATTGAATTATGGCAGTAAGTTTAAAATTTTGCCATAAATTCTACAAAAATGGTTAGATGATGAATTTTATACCATTGTAAATATTTTTTAGTCTAGTTTCGTTTCCAACAAACAAAAACTGATTTCGAATTCCGAGTTAAAAGATATGAATTTTTATTCGAATGAAGGTCAGAAAAATTATAGAGCAGTTTTCTGTCTGGACAGTATGTGACATGAATTCTGTGATTTTTTCATAATTTTTGTAGATTTTGTTAATTTACGTGGCTTATACCGTTAGAACCGTTATCGAATCTAGTTTCTCCAGTATAAAGGAAATTAAGATCCAGGATTTATTCTGCCCTATATAAATAAATCTTTGAAGGTAGCGCAAGCTTTCAGAAAATGGAATTTGAAACATTTTGTATTTAAATGTTAGTCATCAAGCTGAGAAGAATTAAGGAAAGTTCAAATTGGTCACTAAGGACCATAATGAGTTTCTGAACAGTACAAGGAAGAAAGGAAAAATATTTGGAAATTTTATATTCAAATGATTATATTAGACAACATGTTTAAGGTGTTGTTAGATTTGAATCTAACAAATAGTTTATTTTATTCATGTGATTACTGAAGTCAAGTCCGAATCAACGAAGGTTTGAGGTACTATTAAAGAAAGGATCGAGCTAGGACTTAGTGAGGCATTGTGTTAAGTGGCCAAGGTGAGTGCAATGCATACATAACATGATACATGGATGCTTTATACATCATAAGGAAGACTCGTGATGAGTCTACCTTGTTTATATTGGCATGATATTTATGTCATAATCATATAATTGACATGTTCTAAATATGTCAAAAGTTGAATATAATGCATGGATCACTAGTTATATATGATGTTATATCATGAATGTTATTTCGGGTATGAACTGCCCAATGTTAAATTATGTTGATATACATTGCCATGGATGAAATAAATATGAAAAATATGCCCAAGTAAGTCATTGAGAGACAGGGTATAGTTGGCATACCATAGAGTCCAGCAGCGCGCTGCATACTCGATTTACTTGGTTTAGCACTATAGTGTATATAAAGGACACTTAGTGCATATGGTGGGCACGACCTTATGTGTATTAGCACTATAGTGTATATAAAGGACACTTAGTGCATATAGTTAGCACGACCTTACGTGTGGATGGTGGGCACGACCTTATGTGTATTAACACTTCGGTGCATATTTGACTCGCGTACCAAGGGTCCTCAAGGTTTATTTTGGGCTATAAATTAATGGATAATAAATGGTAAACAGGTTAGGGAGTATATGAACTCTCGGAGTAAATGGCAAGTATATCGGTAAGAAATTTATATCCGGTTTATATTATGTTGATATATGATTAATATGATGGTATACTTATCTAGTGATCATGATGCATTTATGCATATAAGGCATATTATGACAAATAGACAAGCATGAAAATCTTATGACATTGGCATATAGTAAATAATTACTAATGCAATGTGAAAGTTAATGCATTGGCATATATCATGCTATATAAATGTAACCATGAAGTTTAATAAAGTGTAAATTATTGTTATTAACTTCCTTTACTGCCTCACTAAGTTTGTACTTAGCGTGTGTTTGATTGTGCACACGTAGGTAAATCAACATAAGAGTGAGAAGAGCATTGCATCAATTATTGGAAAGCTCAACAGGTAATCACAGTAATGACATCCTAATTGAGGTTTGATTATTATAGTGGCATGTATACTTGCTAAACCTATTCGAGTTGTGATTGGCCTTTAAAGTTGTTATTGTTTCATTATAATTGGCATTTCTGGAAAGATTCAAAGTTAAGAGTAAACTCAGGTGATGAGTTGCATGCTAAGATAATTGATTTATGATTGGAACTCAAATAAATAATTTATGTCGATTTTAAATAAAATTAAGCGTGCTTGGGCTAGAGAAATTTTAGGATGGGTGACCATTGAGAAGTTTTCCTAAAAAAATTTAAATTATCCCGATTTTGATTAAAGAAGTTGTAACGTTTCTGACTCGTACCCGGTGTACGGATATGAGAATGGGTGTTACATTTATTTGTATCAGAGCTACATGTTTAGTCGGTTCTAGAGTTAAACGAAGTATGGTAAAAGTCAAAAGTGTATACATGCCACTAGGATGTCAGAATTACTGATGATTTTACTTGTTTGAATGGATGTAATTGCTCATTTCATTGTGATAATATTGTTAAATTTCAATGTGTGAGGGTAAAAAAATCGTGTTAGGTATTAGGAGAGTTAATCAATAAGAGATTCACGAGCATGATAAGGTTAATGATAATATTCTACCTTCAGCTTAGCATGGTGTAGAGGCACTAGAGTAGCATGATATGTTTGTTCTGGATTAAGAGCTTTTCTTCTAGACATTAGATGTGATCATAACTCAGCCTACTTAGGCACGGATAGCAAAAGAATTTAGAGTTCTGGCATACTAGATTTTCAGAGAAATATTAATGGAGATCCTATGATTGTTAATTTATGGTTTAATGATATAAAAGTTATGTTGAAGTAACTCAGTATTGATGATCAGATGAGACTAAAAAGAAAAAAAGTATTATCTCATCTGAAAGGATTAGACCCGTATTTGATAAAGTAATGTTACGGTACATATTCAAAAGTCTATTAGCTAGAAGTTCTTTCTTTGAGGGTTTCGTAACACATTTTATCCTAGAGATGCAACGGAGTTTCTTGCATCTTTATTAGGGAAATTGGGTTATTTATGGGTATGAGTGCAAGTTTAATAAACTGAGCTGATTTGCTTCTAAACTGCATCCTACAGACAGAAGGAGAGCATGTTATGACAGCTCATAGAGGGCTAGAGGTCAGGTACAAAGAAGTACTAACTACCCTATGTATTTCAAAATTCTATGAAGCAGTAAATTATGCCAAATACAATGCAAAGGGTTCAAAATGAGAAAATATCTAAACAAAGGTCACAGCTCGTAAAGAGGAATAGTGAATCATTATGTATTTCACCACTTCTAAAAAGTGATGAGGATTCCCGGTAAAGATATCAAGCTGAATTTATTACATAGTTCCGCTAAGAGATCAAGAAAAGGAAAATTAAGAACTCTCTCACATTTATAATTAATGTTGAAGATTCAAGAAAACCATAAAAACAATCATGTGAGGGTTGTGATAATTGGCATACATAAGCATTCAGAGTTTTTATTGGAATTTGTTACTAATGTGAAAATTATTTAACTTATGCTATGGATACTGAGCATTAAGGGTAAGCTGAGAGAGAGTATTCCTATTGTTTGTGAGTTTTAAATGGGTTGCCCAAGAGGAGCTGTCAGGCTTGACAGTTAATCGAGAGGCTAAGTTTAGGATTGGATTTTAATCCAATATTGGACCTATATCGATTTCACCCTACAGAATGGCTCTTACTAGATTGAGAAAGCGAAAGGCCTAGTTGTAAGAATCATTGGATTGAGGTTTTATATGACCCAGTATATCACCTTAGGAAGCTCCAATGATGTTAGTCAAAAGAAGCAGTAATATTCCTCTAAGATTAAATTACGGTTATATTATTACAGAAGAAGAAGATTTGATAGTAGCACTAGTATTAGTGCAGTATGAATCTAGTAAGGATTCTACCTTATTCAATAATACATCCCATAATAGGTTGGGATGTGTATTGATGTAATAGGGATAATGTAGTATTTGATGTATTTAGCCAAAAACCTTTCTTTGGCTTATAAGCATTAAATGCCCAATTATCTTTGGAGGAAAATAGTGTATTGATTACACAACTTCAACTCAAGCCTACTTTGACAAATCAGATCAAAGATTTATAGATGAAAGATAAGATATGCCTGGAAAGAATTCAGTAAGGTGAAAAGGGAAAAATTAAAGGTAACGATGTTTAGTCTAAAGAATGTTCATATTATCAAAGGGTAATTTATATGCCCAACGATAATGAGTTAAAAAGAGAACTAAGAGGTAATTTAATCTGATTTGATTGAGTTTAGGATGTGGAGAATAAAGTAACAATAGTTAGAAGCAATCTAGAATTGCTTTAGAATAGTGGTGGATATTATCTGCTAATCTTGAAAGAAAAGATATTTAATATGAAGTTAAGGATAAAGTATTCCGTAAAAGTTTCACCTTGGAATGAGGTGTTATGGTTAGGACAAAAAGGGAAGCTGAGTCCGAGAGTTATTAGACCATATAAGATTGTGAAAAGAGTTGGTCGGATGGCTTATTAGCTAGCCTTACCTCCGAAAATGGACAAGATTCACAATATATTTCATGTATCGATGCTCAAGAAGTATCGATCAGATCCTTTACATATCATTACCGGGAGGGAATAGAGATTCAATCAGATTTGATTTAAGAGGAAGAACCAGTAAAGATTATGGCACATGGAGTCAAAGAACTAAGGAATAAGATGATCTCACTTGTTAAAGTTCTTTGGCGAAATCATGAAGTCGAAAAAGCAATATGGGAAAGAGAAAAAGATATGAGAAAACATTTTTCTCATTGTTTTTGAACCAGGTATGTGTTGAAAATTCAAGGAAGAATTTTCTTAAGGGGAGAATTGTAATATCCCAATTTTTGGCTAGTGACCAAAATGTATATTTTGAAAGTTTTGTGGATAAAGTATAAATTTATGAAAAGTTTAGGGACTAAATTGTAATTTTCAAATGTTATGTATTTAGTCCCGTAAATGAATAGTTTACCCCCAAGAATGATGTTTTCGTGTTACCCAAATTTTTCGTACGGGGTTTGTATTAATGGCTATAAAACGATAAAGTTCAAAAAAATATTCAGATAATTGGATCCAATCGAATATCCAGGATATTTTGAAGGGTGATAAGGCAAGGTTAATTATGTCATTTTACATTTCTAGGATATTTTATTTGTGTAGGAAGAATATGAACCCTTGGATTTAAGTTGATTTTCCATGTTAAATATGAGTCGTTGGATGAAAAATGGCAAGATCATAATTTTGGAAAATTATAAGGGCAAGGTTGGTAACTATTAGCTCAAGATTAAATCTAGGCCATTGGATGAAGGATGATGACATGAGGTGCATTATTGAAATATAGAATTTTCGAAATAGATCCGATAGCTGAGAAAGGTAAAATCGTAGAAGTATTTAGTGAATATCGGGAAATCGGATTGAATTGAAATTTCAGAGACTGATCCATAAGCCATGGAAAATCATAAAATGATATTTATGGAATAGTGGTCAGTTGAGAAGGAACTAATTTAGTTAGATTATAATGGAATGGCAATTTTGGAACAAACAAGTAAATAAAGACTAGTTTGAGGGCAAATTGGTCATTTGGCAAGGATGGCAATTTTGAAATATTTTTGAAATGTTGAGGAAATTTTTGGAAGATGAAATATATATGGATTTCATCTTGGCCCTTGATTTTGGATGAGATTAAAATAGCCATTGGATTTAAAGGCTAAATTGGTAATTTCACTATTTAAATGAATTTAAAATTCATTTAATAGTTACAAATGTAATTTAACAGTAAAAAGATGAAAAACAATTTTCATCTTTTCCAGCCATAAACCATGGAGAAAGATGAGAAAGAAGAGGGAATTTTCCAAGCTCGATTTAAGCCCCGAATCTCAGTTTTTAGGTAATCTTTCCAACTACAACGTTGTTCTACTCTTCGAGCTCTATCTTTTGATGTAAATAATTTATAGAATACTTGCTTGGTTGATGAGATTTGATATGTGGAAGAAATTAGGGTTTACGAACAAATTGGGGATTTTATGATTTTATGAATCCATGGTTGATTTTAAGTTAGAATCATGCTTGCATGATGTTGGAATCATGTTATTGAGTTGGGATTTAAACCCTACATATTTCAGTTTGCATAGAGAAAATTAGGGTTTATGGATTCAAGTCTAACTTAGGGTTTGTGATGTTGGATTAATGATCTAGTAAGCTTGATTTGTTGTTTGGAAGCAAAACCCTAAGTTAAATGCATAGGGACCATTTCGGCAAGCTTCAAAATTAAGGGACCAGATCTGATTTTTGATTGAATTTGATGTGTATTTATATTATTAATAATGTTAGAGAAATGAAAATGAAGTTAGAATGCTTAACCGACGATTAATCACATTAGTGACCATTGGAAAAGATGACATGTAGAAGGGGTAAATCTGATTTTTAGTTAAAATGATGGAATTAAGGTAGTAATGTTGATTGGAGGACTAATTTGCAAAGTTAAGAAGCTTGAATCCTTATATTTGAAATTTGGTGACCATCTCGACAAATTAAGAGAAATTAGAGAAGTAAAGGTTTAAACTTATTTTGATGAAGGATGTAAAGAGAACATATGAGTACAAGCTTTATTCTGGTCATTTGAAGTAAAGTGATGGAACTAAATTGACAAGTAGAGAAATAGGGAGAAGTTGGTGTAAATTAGAAGTTATTTGTGGAAAGTTATGTTGGAATTGAATTATGGCAGTAAGTTTAAAATTTCTCCATAAATTCTAAAAAAAATGGTTAGATGATGAATTTTATATCATTGTAAAGATTTTTTATTCTAGTTTCGTTTCCAACAAACGAAAACTGATTTCGAATTTCGAGTTAAAAGATATGAATTTTTATTCGAATGAAGGTCAGAAAAATTATAGAGCAGTTTTCTGCCTGAACAGTCTGTGACGTGAATTCAGTGATTTTTCATAATTTTTGTAGATTTTATTAATTTATGTGGCTTATACCATTAGAACCGTTATCGAATCTAGTTTCTCCAGTATAAAGGAAATTAAGATCCAGTATGTATTCTGCCCTATATAAATAAATCTTTGAAGGTAGCGCAAGCTATCAGAAAATGGAATTTCAAACATTTTGTATTTAAATGTTAGTCAGCAAGCTCGAAAGAATTAAGGAAAGTTTAAATTGGTCACTAAGGACCATAATGAGTTTCTGAAAAGTACAAGGAAGAAAGGAAAAATATTTGGAAATTTTATATTCGAATGATTATATTAGACAACATGTTTAAGGTATTGTTAGATTTGAATCTAACAAATATTTTATTTTATTCATGTGATTAATGAAGTCAAGTCCGAATCAAAGAAGGTTTGAGGTACTATGAAAGAAAGGATCAAGCTAGGACTTAGTGAGGCAATGTGTTAAGTGGCCAAGGTGAGTGCAATGAATACATAACATGATACATGGATGTTTTATACATCATAAGGAAGAATCGAGATGAGTCTACCTTGTTTATATTGGCATGATATTTGTGTCATAATCATATATTTGACATGTTCTAAATATGTCAAAAGCTGAATATAAATGCATGGATCACTAGTTATATATGATGTTATATCATGAATGTTATTTCGGGTATGAACTGCCCAATGTTAAATTATGTTGATATACATTGTCATGGATGAAATAAATATGAAAAATATGCCCAAGTAAGTCATTGAGGGACAGGGTATAGTTGGCATGCCATAGAGCCCAGCAGTACGCTGCATACTCGGTTTAGCACTATAGTGTATATAAAGGACACTTAGTGCATATGGTGGGCACGACCTTATGTGCATTAGCACTATAGTGTATATAAAGGACACTTAGTGCATATGGTTAGCACGACCTTACGTGCGGATGGTGGAAACGACCTTATGTGTATTAGCACTTCGGTGCATATTTGACTCGCGTACCCAGGATTCTCAAGGTATATTTTGGGCTATAAATTAATGGAGAATAAATGGTAAACAAGTTAGGAAGTATATGAACTCTCGGAGTAAATGGCAAGTATATCGGTAAGAAATTTATATCTAATTTATATTATGTTGATATATGATTAATATGATGGTATACTTATCTATTGATAATGATGCATTTATGCATATAAGGCATATTATGACAAATGGACAAGCATGAAAATATTATGACATTGGCATATAGTAAATAATTACTAAAGCAATGTGAAAGTTGATGCATTGGCATATATCATGCTATATAAATGTAGCCATGAAGTTGAATAAAGTTTAAATTATGGTTATTAACTTCCTTTACTGCCTCACTAAGTTCGTACTTAGCGTGTGTTTGATTGTGCACACGTAGGTAAATCAAGATAAGAGTGAGAAGAGCATTGGATCAATATTGGAAAGCTCAACAAGTAATCACAGTAATGACATCCTAATTGAGGTTTGATTATTATAGTTTCATGTATACTTGCTAAACCTATTCGAGTTGTGATTGGTCTTTAAAGTTGTTATGGTTTCATTATAATTGGCATTTTTGGAAAGATTCAAAGTTAAGAGTAAACTCAGGTGATGAGTTGCATGCTAAGATAATTGATTTATGATTGGAACTCGAATATATAATATATGTCGATTTTAAATAAAGTTAAGCGTGCTTGGGCTAGAGAAATTTTAGGATGGGTGACCATTGAGAAGTTTTCCTACAAATTTTTTAAATTACCCCAATTTTGACTAAAGAAGTTGTAACGTTTTCGACTCGTACCCAGTGTACGGATATGGGAAGGGGTGTTACAACAACAGTGTTTATTAAAGCAGCATCATAACAAAATCCGAAGCAAATTTCCATGCTAAGCCTAAAGTCTAAATTTCTCTTATCCTAATGCCGTGGAAATTAAATCATCATTAGATATCACAGTAGGTTATTAACAAGTTCAGTCATGCAAATTGTCATTGCACGTGATGCAAACTATCATGAGAAATGCATGTTAACATAAAAAAACATAAGATGAAAAACAAGTGAATGCAAATGCAACTAACATGAAACAAACAAAGACAATCCCCTCCAAACTCAAAGAAAGCATTGTCCTCAATGCATGTAAAATTAAACAAATAAAAAAAGAAAAATGAAATACAAATGAGTTAATAAAAGAGGTCGTCACCTCGAATTCGTAGCATCCGTATTGTTGTTTGCTTGGCGCGTGTGCTACTTCGCCTCACTGGTTGTGGATCTTGTACATGCTTACGTTCTCCAATTTCCTCGACTTCCTTAATCAACTCACCTTCCTTCGCTATTTTTTTAGATCGAAGCTTTATGCTTCAATGGTCCTTTATTGGCACATCCAGAGGTGGGACTTTAATGGTGCAGAGGTGGTGTCTTGGGAATCTGAAAAATCAAAATAGGAGTCAGTATGCTATGGTTTTTTAAAATGGTTCGTTACCTTTGTGCAATGTAGGGGTTGCCGCGGTAATGCCACTCACAGTTTGTCCAGAATTGCCAACTTCAGTTGCCGGGGAAAGTAACTCAACAGGGAACCCAAGAAAATGTATACTGCAATTCAGATTACCCTCCAATATAATGCGCTCAAAGGGTGTTGGTGTAGTGCCACAGAAGCTGATATTCTGCCTCAATCTGCTCTAATCGATTCATCAGTGAGCTCAAGAGTTCTTTTGGGATCGGGGCAGATGACATGACATGTTCCTTTGTCATGAAAAGTTTGATTGTCTGGGTTTCTTTCAACACTTTAGTCTTAATAAAGTAGAAAACAGAACATCTAAAATCAAAATAAACATAAAAGAAAAGAAAAATTGAAGGGAATAGGGTTGCCTTAAAGAAAGCTTGATGAGGGTCGCTTCCGATACTTCTTATAGTCCATCTGTACCCTCTATCGAGTAATAATATTGCCCAAAAAAGAGTTGGGCCATTATGGTCGTAACCACTTGTAACACCCCAAAAATTGGCCTAGCTAGAATTAGGTTCCCATGATTGGAAAATCTATGTTAGAAAGGTCCAAATACTTTATTGACCTAAATCTGTGTGACTAATGTATTGAATAAGACTCTAATTAAGAATAATTTCAATGACCCTAGACCTAATTGAATTCTTAGAAACATGTTTAATGACCAAATTGTAAAACTTGAAAGTTTAGGGGCAAAAGTATGAAGCTTGAAAAGATGAAGGACTACCTTTGTAATTAGCTACCTTCACGTGGGAGATGCATGGCTTTGGTTAATTGTCATAAATATGACATAATAATGGAAGGAGCTGTCATAGCCATTATGACTATTGACTAAGGAATATATTGTTTAAAAATATGTTTCCCTCAATGGAAGGAAAGCCACTGGATGAATTGGGGTTTTACAGATTGGAGTAAACCATGTTTTTATTTCCTATCTTTTAACCGAGACCTTGTTCTCAAACTATATCCATCTTCCCTTCTTTAGAAAGCAAGCACCTCTCCATCTTCAACCTAAGCCCCTGCCTCCATTGACATCCCTTGAAAGCTTGAGCTTTCTCAAGTTTCTTGCTACCAAGTCATAGTTCTCTTGTGGGTAAGATAAAGTCCTCTATCAATTTTGAAATTCCATGGCTAGCTTGTGAGGAATTTCATATGGAAGGTTTAAGGAAAACCTAAAATATCCTCCATAACATCCTAGCTCTTTCTTTTGTTATTTTCATAGCTAAAGTTTGCTACGAAGTTAGAAAATATCATCGGATCCATTGAAATCGTTGTAACTAGTTTCCTTTGATTTTTGTCTAGTTCAAGAAAGGGAGATTGAGGCTCCATCATATCCTCCAAGAGCTAGAAACAAAGGAATTGTCATAAAGGAACCAAGAAACTCTTAAAAGGGCTAGGTGAGTGTAGTTGAGTCATGGGAACGGCTAGGTGCTTTCCCTATGTCATTTCCATTGGTCTTTACATTAACAAATACATTGTCAAGGCATGACTATATGGAAACTTCATGGAAATCATGTATGGTAAGATTGGTAAGTTCATAGCATTACAAAATATGATCATTGAAATAATTGATATGCCATTGAACATTGAATAAGTCATTAATCTCATGGAAAGCATCATGGACTTCATGGAAATGTCATAACTTCATTAAAAAGAATGTTGATTATTGAAATATGTGCACTGGCCATTGTTCTTGTCCTGGATATCATTGAATCATGGAATTATTGGACTATTGAATCATTGGACCTTGGATTCGAATGGACATTGGATACAATTGGCATGCCATAGAATTCATGAGCTCATTTGGTATGAGTGGACATTAGTCTTAGGCTATGGCCTCTATTTGGCAAGGAGGAGGGATGTTTGTGTTTTGGTCTTTTGGCGAGGAGTAGGGATATGACCATTCATTGATTTTGTGGACTTGGCGAAGAGGTGGAATTCGTGTATCCATTATCGCATATCGATCTAAGGGATTAAATTTTTAATCAAACATGAATTACATTGACTTCTAAGAACCTCATGGACATATTGTGTAATTGAAATGCATACTCATTGATCATGTGTTTTAGCATGCCATTGATGTTGTTGACATGACCATATTATTCATTTCATGGTTAATTAACTACCTAACTAGGCAATTTATGCCTAATGCATCTTTTTTCCATACATTTCAGGTTGTACGAATTAAAGCTCGAGGATCGGTATAAGTGAAGATTTTGCAAGTCACTAAGCTATTTTGTAATGTACTTATAGCCCTTAAACTCATAGTTTGGTGGCATAGTGCTATATAAGTCCTAAATGCCATTTTGATGTGTAATAAGGTGTAGGCATCTAGGTATGCATGGTGTGACTTAAAATGAACTTATAAGTGTTTGTAAAAAGTGACTAAAATGGAATCTTTGGCATGTTATAGGCAAAACATGGTAAATGGAATCGAAATAATTTGAAAATTGGCATGCATCGAGATCGATATAATTATAAGTTGTCTATAAATTTTCATAGACTTTGGACCACATTTGCTAGGTCAAAACATTAATAAACTAGACAAAATTTGCCATTACAGACCCTTCCGTACCAATACGGGTGATGCGTATCGGTACGGCTATGCATAATTGGACACAAGATAAGGGGCGTATCGATATTGCACAGTGCATATTGATACAAAAATTGGCTACTGGAATTTTAGGTTCAGCTCTGTACCGATACGATTTGGGTGCGTATCGGTGCACCCTACGAGTCTATAAATAAATTTAATCACGTACTGATACGGCTTGATCACGTATCGATACGAGTCCACGGATCCTAATGGTATTAACGGTTATTGCTAGGCGTACTGATATACCTTGATGAGTATCGGTTCGGGCCCTTGCCACTGGAAATTTTGGATGTTGCGTCATCCATAGCGTATCCATACAGATCTTAGGCGTATTGATACACTTGCATAAAAATTTGATAAACTTTCATATTAAGCCCTTAAAATTTATTGTTAACTACCCCAAGATTATAAAAGTGTTATTTTGATCTGAATCGTGCTTTAATGATCCTCTAAATCCCCATGTTTCTATAGATAATTAAACATGGTATTGTATAGGTCATCGTTCATAGTCTGGTAACACTTCATGGTCTAGTTTTCTACTAGACCAAGTAGGGGGTGTTACATTTGTGGTATTAGAGCTAGAGTTTAGTCAATTCTAGGACTAAACCTGGACTCGTCATGTATATTGCATTGTATATGCCACTTAGGATTTGTTATTGTATTTTGTGACTTGCAATTGACCCGATCATCTTTTCTTTTATAGCATAGTATGTCAGACTTACATGAAGCCTGCATTGATCTCAATCATGATATGGGATCCTCGACACATGATGAGGAGGTAAGTGCGAGATCCTTTGAATCCCCAACAACAACAGCATGATGAACTGTAACCCCCTTCACCCGGCCTAGTCGCAAGACCGAACCAAGCGAGCTACATTAGGTTTACCAAAGTAAATCGTGAAGATGAAACCCGACACACATCTTTTTTCTTTTAGCTTGTCTAGATGCACAATTATTATCCTGTATGTACATACTGATCACAGGTGAAAGCCTAACTCAATCGGACATAAAATCAACATCCAATTGACAACATTTGCAATTTAGGGACCACATTTCAATTTCGGAAAACTATAGGGACTTAGCTCGTTTTTATGTTAGCAACCTTTAATTTAACAGATTTCATGCTTACATGTCAAAAATCAGCTTAAAATGGTCATTCATACTCATTCAATTGCATCCATAACATTCAGGGACCAAAACGTATAAAAAGGGAACTTCACTTCCATGACATTAACAGAATTAACAGCAACTGTATTGATACACGGGTGACCGTATCGATACGGAGATCAATTATAATCAGCCCTGTTTCGATACTCCATGTACCGTACCGGTGCGCCTAGCTGGAAAATAGGTTCATTTTAAAATATTTAATAATCGCACCGATACAACTTATAAATGTTTCAGTACACAGGTTTTAACTCAAAAAGCAAGACTCCAATGGCGTAGAACCGTACCAATATGCCTTAGCCCGTACCGAAACCCAGAGCCTAAATTCGCCTAGCCATACCGATACGGTCCCCCGCGTATCGGTACGCTTGGATCTATAATGTAACTTTTAGCTGGTTTAACATGCTTTCAACCATACCAAAATATCCTAACATGCTCCTAACACACAACCAACATAATCCAGAACAAAACCTCAACATAACATCCCAGATTCAACATTATTTCATGGCATCTTGCATCAAATTAAATCTATAGGCATGCAACCTAGAACAACAATCAAGTAAAACATGAAATTCTAAACCATCTCCAAAATCAAACCATAAAGGCTATTTACAGCTCAAGAGCAACAAAACAAACTTGCTCAACTAGGGAGTTTAACAAAACATCTCTGAAAAACAACGAAAACCCCAATTGCCCTTATTACTTATAGTCTAAATCAAAACATACTTTGGTTACCAAGTCTTGTACCGATCCCTTGCTTCCCGCTGCCTTCCGAGACTTTAATACTCTGCATTGATGGACAAAAAGAGCGTAAGCACACTAGGCTTAGTGAGGAGTGCTCAAAACAACACACCATCAATGCATTTAAAACTTTTTCTCAACAACATGTTGAAATCTAATTTCAATCCTTCTTTAAACATCACTTAAACATTATCATGCCTTTAAAACCAAGCACTTAACATCTTTTAAAACCAACATATTAAACCATATGCAATCTGAATCATTAATTAACAGCAAATCCAATTGCTCAACCTCAATTTAAGTCTTCCCATGCATAACAACCATATGCAAAGCTTAAAGAGTAAACATGTATAAATCACATTATACAACATAAACCTTTCAATGATACATCAACAATTATATTGGCTCACAAATGATCATTAACCAAGTTCCTTTACCAAAATAGTTCACCGGATGCACGGATTCAACAAGTGTTCTCCCAACACTTCAAGCCATCTCAACCGAAATAGCGATACAATCACAATCGCGGTACCTAAACAACCGAGTACACTTTGAACCCACGGGGACACCAACCCCTTACCTCGGTTAGATGCTTAATCCACCAACTGGGGTATACGGTACTGTATAACCCCTCTACAGTTAGGGTACTTGGATGGAGTTTTCGGTACACAGATCTAAACCCCTCAACATCCAAGGTGACTAGTGCACTATCAATCCTATGGCCGGCCAACTATATCCGATAACAATTTTAAAACAACATCACTTGCCAATATAATTAACCATTTACCATTCACCTCATTGTTTTAACAAGCATTAACCAAACCAATTTTCCAAAGCAACAATCATGCTTTAAAACACAAGTATAAACCATATACTTACAAGGATCACTTACCATGTGCGTCCTTCGGGCATCTCATGCTTAAAAACAGTATAACGCATACTTTAAAACATGCTTAAACAGTTGGTAACATGTAATTCAAAACAAGTGCATAAAACCGCTTCATATGATTTCTGCAAGTAATGCAAGTATGGAGTTGAGTATATCAAAAAGGAAGAAGAAAATATAGAATGTTCACTGTTGGACTTAATGATGACTTACGTCCTCTGTTTAATGCCTTGGGTATCACAGATTTCCAGGAGCTTGTTAATCGAGCTATTGCCACTAAGGCTACCCAGAGGCCTTTGAAATCCAGTGGATAATTTTGGCCTGATAAGAGACCCTGATTCAATTCTCGTCTTCCCTTACCTTTTAAAAGGGGAAGACAACAAGGATCAAAGCAATAATATCACCAAAAGTCTTTTCGATTTGGCGATTTATCAAAGCCTCAGTCTGTATCTCAGTCTATTGCAAGAACTACTTCAGTGGAGAGCATTGGAGGCTCGAGAAAGGAAGCACAGTATCATGTTTGTAATTATTTTCAGAAAAGGTATCCTTTCGGTGAGTGCCGAAAGAAATCTGAAGCTTGTTATTTCTGTGGCAAACAAGGTCACTTCATTATGGATTGCCTTGAGAATCCATCAAGAAATGCTGCAACACCAGTAAACCCTTTGCCACCTACCAGTCTTTTAAGGGTAAGAGACCAAGACATGTTACATTGAGAACCACTAGAAAGTCTAGCGGCTCTAATAGTGCGTCTAATTGTATAAATTCTAAGGCCCCTGCCCAGGTGTATCATGTGCAGAACAGGGTGGAGGATGACGATTCAGACATCATTGCAGGTACCATTGAATTATTTTCTATCCTATTTATGCATTGATAGATCCTGGATCCACTCATTCTTTCATTAGCAATGTGTTGATCAAGAAATTCAAGTTAACTTCCGAACCATTGATGTCCAAGATCCATGTAACCAATCCATTAGGCGATAGTGTTACTATCGTTTAATATGTAAGAATTGTCCCTTGATGATTCAAGGAATTCCATTTCCGGCCAATTTGATGGCCCTCTCAATTCATGAATTTGATGTCATCCTAGAATTTGATTGGCTTGGAGAGCATCAAGCCTGGGTGGATTATGGCAAGAATAATTTGTACCTCTGAGGCCTTGGTAAAGAGAGTATAACCCTTATTGACAGTCAAAATAAGAATCCATCCTGAAATGATATTATAAATAAACCTCGGTTGCAAGATATCAACACGATGAGCGAATTTTCTGATGTCTTTCCCGATAAACTTCTGGATTACCACCCACTCTTGAAGTGGAATTCGAAATTGAGTTGCAACCTGGAACCACCTCGGTTTTCATTACACCATATAGAATGGCCCCTATTGAACTTAAGAAACTCAAGGCGCAAATCCAAGAACTTCTCAATAAAGGATTTATCCAACTGATTTCTTTACCTTGGGGAACTTCAGTCTTCTTCGTTAAAAAGAAAGACAATTTTATGCATCTATGTATTGACTACTGTCAGTTAAATAAAGTGACCGTAAAGAATAAGTTCCTTCTTTCAATGATTGACGATCTCTTCGATCAACTCAAGGATGCTTCTGTGTTTTTCAAGATTGATTTGAGATCTGGGTACCACCAAATGAAGGTGAAAAAAATGTGATGTACCCAAAATAGCTTTTCGTACAAGATACGATCACTACGAATTCTTGGTAATGACCTTTGGGTTCACCAATGCGTCGATAGCTTTCATGGATCTCATGAATCGAGTTTTTTTACCCTCTCTTGATAATTTTGTAGTGGTATTCATTGATGACATCTTAATTTATTCTAAGAACCAAACTGAGCATCAAGAGCACTTACGCATTGTGCTTTAAACCCCCCGGGATAAGCAGCTCCATGCTAAGTTCAGCAAATGTGAACTCTGGCTCACAGAAGTTTTCTTTCTAGGTCACATCGTTTCATCAGCAGGAATCCAAGTAGACTCGAAGAAAATCCAAGCCATCTTAGATTGGAGACCATCGAAGAATGTTGGTGAAATAAGGAGTTCTCTTGGTCTTGCAGGTTATTATAGAAGATTCGTTAAAGGATTTTCTATATTAGCTGCCCCATTGACAAATTTGTTACGTAAAGAAACTCCTTTTGTATGGACTAAAAGTCAATAGAGAAGTTTTGACCAGCTTAAACAAGTTTTAACTCATGCATCGGTCCTGACCCAACCTGAGTCTAAAAAGGACTACATCGTTTACAGTGATGCATCTCACCTTAGGTTAGGATACGTTTTGATGCAAGAAGGCAAGGTTGTAGCTTATGCTTCTCGACAACTAAAGCCACATGAATTAAACTATCCTACTCATGATCTTGAGCTGGCTACAGTTGTCTTTGCATTAAAAATCTGGTGACATTATCTCTACGGGGAAAAATGCTATTTATTCATCAATCATAAAAGTCTTAAGTACCTTTTAACTTAGAAAGAGTTAAATCTTCTACAACGGAGGTGGATGGAACTCCTGAAAGACTGTGATCTTATCATTGATTACCATCTGGTCAAGGCTAATGTTGTGGCTGATGCACTCAGCCGCAAACCTTCGCCTGGTAAGAATTGTCATTGAATCATTAAAATCCAATCTTTTAGCCATATTCTAAACTTTTAAGTGAATCATAGTAGGCCCTCTAGCTATTAATGATCATCTTAAACTCAAGAAACATCACCGGCTTGTAGTTGAACTTCAAGTTCAGCCTACAATGATATCAAGAATCAAGTCGTTACAAGATCGTGATCCTAAATTGCAGGCTGTCATGTCTAAGCTTCATGAAAATCCTAACTCTGACTTCAAAATTAATCTATAAGGACTTCTATATTTCCATGAACAGGTTGTGTACCCAACGATGAATCCCTCTGTAATGATATTCTCAAGGAAGCTCATTCTAGCAAGGTCTCTATTCACCCAGGATCGATAAAGATGTAAAAAGACCTCCGGGAATTATATTGGTAGCCAGGCTTTAAACAAGCTAACACTGACTTCGTGGCTAAGTGCCTAATGTGTCAACGAGATAAAGTTGAACATCGTGTATGCACAGGACTCCTCCAGCCTATTAAACTTCCACAATGGAAGTGGGAAAGAATAAATATGAATTTCGTTAGTGGGTTGCCATTGACTCCTAGGAAAAATGATGCTATCTAGGTCATTGTTGATCGTTTCGCCAAGTCTGCCCATTTTCTGCCTGTAAGAATGAACTTCAGTCTGCCCAAGTTAGCAGACTTGTATATCAAGGAAATAATTAGATTGCATGGTGTGCCTAAATCTATCATTTCTGATTGAGACCCACGGTTTGAATCTCAATTCTGAAGAACAATGCAAGAAGATTTGGGAACCAGAGTAAATCTTAGTACTGCATTTCATCTTCAGTCAGAAAGGGTGATTCAGGTTTTGGAAGACATGTTAAGAGCATGTATTATTGATTTCGAAGGCACTTGGGAGAAATCTTTACCGCTAATTGACTTTTCCTACAACAACAACTACCAAGCATCGATTTGAATGCCCCCTTATGAGGCATTATATGGTAGGAAATGCAGTACTCCCTTGTGTTGGTCAGAACTTGGTGAAGGCAAGATGTTGGGCCTTGACTTACTTTGGGAAATAGAAGAACGGGTTGCCATCATCCATGATCCTCTCAAGGCTATCTTTGACCGACAGAAAGCCTATGCCGATCTTAGAAGAAGGGATATAAAGTACTCTGTAGGCGAGCAAGCTTTCTTGAAAGTATCCCTATGGAGGAAGATTTTCAGATTTGGCAATAAAGAAAAGTTGAGTCCTCGATTCATAGCACCTTTTGAAGTCATTGAAAGAGTTAGCCCCGTGGCTTATCGGTTATTATTGCCTCCAAAATTGAGCAAGATTTATAACGTCTTCTATGTATCGATGCTCCGTAAATATCGATCTGACCCATTGCATGTTATTGAACCTGAGTCTATAGAAATTCAGCCAAATCTTTCCTACAAAAAAGAACCGGTCCAGATTATTGCAAGAAAAGTCAAGAGACTTCGTAGTAAGATCGTCCCATTGGTTAAAGTACTTTGGAGAAATCATAAGGTAGAAGAGGCCACGTGGGAATCGGAGGAGACAATGAAGGAGAAATACCCTTACCTTTTCCATCAGGTAAAATTTGAGGACAAATATTTTTTAGAGGGAGAGTTGTAACACCCCAAAAATTGGCCTAGCCAGAATTAAGTTCCGATGATTGGAAAATCTATGTCAAAGAAGTTGAAATACTTCATTAACCTAAATCTGTGTGGCAATGTATCGAATTAGACTCTAATTGAGACTAATTTCAATGAACCTAGACCTAATTGAATTCTTAAAAACAAGTTTAGCGACCAAATTATAAAAATTGAAAGTTTAGGGGCAAAAGTATGAAGCTTGAAAAGATAAATGATCATATTTGTAATTACCCCAATTTGAGGTGTGAATCACCTCCTTGCTTAGCTATCTTCACGTGAGAGATGCATGGCTTTGGTTAATTGTCATAAAGATGACATAATAATGGAAGGAGTTGTCATAGCCATTATGGCTATTGACTAAGGAATATATTGTTTAAAAATATGTTTCCCTCAATGGAAGGAAAGACACCAGATGAATTAGGGTTTTAAGGATTACAGTGAACCATGTTTTTATATCTTATCTTTTAATCGATACCTTGTTCTCAAACTATATCCATCTTCCCTTCTTTAGAAAGCAAGCACCTCTCCATCTTCAACCTAAGCTAGCACCTCTATTGACATCCCTTGAAAGCTTGAGCTTTCTCAAGTTTCTTGCTACCAAGTCATAGTTCTCTTGTGGGTAAGATAAAGCCCTCTATCAATTTTGAAATTCCATGGCTAGTTTGTGAGGAATTTCATATGGAAGGTTTAGGGAAAACCTAAAATATCCTCCATAACTTACTAGCTCTTTCTTTTGTTATTTTCATAGCTAAAGTTTTCTATGAAGTTAGAAAATAGCATCGGATACATTGAAATCATTGTAACCAATTTTCTTTAATTTTTTCTAGTTCAAGAAAGGGAGATTGAGGCTCCGTCATCTCCTCTAAAAGCTAGCAACAAAGGAATTGTCATCAAGGAACCAAGAAACTCTTAAAAGGGCTCGGTGAGTGTAGTTGAGTCATGGGAATGGCTAGGTGATTTCCCTATGTCATTTTCCATTGGTCTTTACATTAACAAATATGTTTTCAAGGCATGACTATATAGAAACTTCATGGAAATCATGTATGGTAAGATTGGTAAGTTCATAGCATTACAAAACATGATCATTGAAATCATTGATATGCCATTGAACATTGAATAAGTCATTGATCTCATGAAAAGCATCATGGACCTCATGGAAATGTCATAACTTCATTAAAAAGAATGTTGATTAGTGAAATATGTGCATTGACCATTGAACTTGTCATAGATATCACTGAATCATGGAATTATTGGACTATTGAATCATTGGACCTTGGATTCGAATGGAAATTGGATACAATTGGCATGCCATAGAATTCATGAGCTCATTTGGTACGGGTGGACATTAGTCTTAGGCTACGGCCTCTATTTGGCGAGGAGGAGGGATGTTTGTGTTTGGTCTTTTGGCGATGAAGAGGGATACGACCATTCATTGATTTTATGGACTTGGCGAAGAGGTGGAATTCGTATATCCATTATCGCATATCGATCCAAGGGATTAAATTGTTAATCAAACATGAATTACATTGATTTCTAAGAACCTCATGGACATATTGCGTAATTGAAATGCATACTCATTGATCATGTGTTTTAGCATGCCATTGATGTTGTTGACATGATCATATTATTCATTTAATGGTTAATTAACTACCTCACTAGGCAATTTATGCCTACTGCATCTCATTTCCATGCATTTCATGTTGTACAGATTAAAGCTTGAGGATTAGGATAAGTGAAGATTTTGCAAGTCACTAAGCTATTTTGTAATGTACTTATAGCCCTTAAACTCCTAGTTTGGTGGCATAGTGCTCTATAAGTCCTAAATGCCCTTTTGATGTGTAATAAGGTGTAGGCATCTAGGTATGCATGGCATGACTTAAAATGAACTTATAAGTGTTTGTAAAAAGTGACTAAAATGGCATCTTTGGCATGTTATAGACAAAACATGGTAAATAGTTTCTAAATGCTTTGAAAATTGGCATGCATCGAGATTGATATAATTATAAGTTGTCTGTAAATTTTCATAGACTTTGGAACACATTTGCTAGGTCAAACATTAATAAACCAGACAAAATTTGCCATTACAGACCACCCGAATCGGTACGGCTATGCATAATTAGACACGGAACAAGGGGCGTATCGATACTGCACAGTGCGTATCGATACGAAAATTGGCTACTGGAATTTTAGGTTGAACTTCGTATCGATACGATTTGGGTGCGTATCGGTACACCCTATCGAGTCTATAAATGAATTTAATCGCGTACCGATATGACTTGATCACGTATCGATACAAGTCCACAGAACCTAATTGTTATGGTAAGTGCATTGTCGTGGCAAGTCAATTGTGTCGCCAATGCTTAGTAGAGTGTTCTTCAATGCTTTCACGTTATTTCTAACTTAAAGGACTGACGCTTGTGCAAACCTTGGTGATACGTCTGTCACACGTTACTTTACCAATAGTGAACACCGTCGATCTTTGAACTCTTGTTAGCCGCTTGAAATTCAGTCTTTCTCCAAGCTTCCTTCACTTTGTCACTTTACGAAAACTTGGCTCAAGAGGGAATTAGTCCTCTTCTGCTCTCGCGATGTTAGGGAACCTAGATTCACTTCAGTCCGTTGATTTCCATCAACTCTCGTAATGTTTAGAAATCAACTCAGTCGAGGAACCTCCACTGGCTATCACTACACTAGAGTTCCTTTCTACGAATCCTTAATGATCTCGCTCTCCCTTTGTTGTCATCGATCAGGAATTTGAGTTTCAATAAGGGTATCTCCTCTCAAGTGTTTATCTCTAAACTACTCGATTTGTAAAGAATGAAGAAGAATCAACACCATTGCATTTAACTTAAACCAAAACAATAACATCCATACAAAAACTCTCAAAACCTAATAACCCAAACCATCTAAATTTAGTTCATGGCTGGGTAAAAAGGAAAAAAAAGAAATAACCCAGACATGGTGGGATTTAAAACAGAAAATAAATGAAGAAGGAAACTCCTTTGTGCGTGAATCCCTTTGGCTCGATCTCTCTCCAAATTTAACCCCCTTGTGTTGTTGATGTGATCTCCTTAAATAGATGAAGAGGAATAGTTTGAATGCGTGTGAAATCCATGTAGAATTTATCTCTAACCAACTCTGTATTTGAATTTAAATATGGAGAATTATACTATGTGATAAGGATAAAAAGAAGAGATAATTCTTGGGAAAAGAATGATAAATTCTATTTAATTATAAAATAGAATAATTATCCCTTTTTATCTATCTTTATCTTTTATCTTCATCTGCAGTAAATTCCCATTTAAATTTTAGTCTTTATCCATTGTATTTTTTAATTAATTCTTGGAGATAATGTGATTTATCCCAACTTGCTAGGGCAGGACTCGACAATAGTCTCGGTAATTCATTCCTGCACAAAATAAAGCAAAACAACAGTGATTTCTCTACAAAAATAGCAAAACACAAGATCAAGCTATCTAAACAGAAAAACTATGAAATGATGCATGAATAAATAAATATGCAACTAAATGAGCCTAAATCTAAACAATAATCTAAGTAGAAGGGTGGAAAATACAATACTTTTATACACTTATCATCAGCCCTAAAATTCAAAAGGAGGGTAAGAAGATAACACGCCTATCCTGGTGTGTAACCAACTTTCAAATTTCAAACCCAATCTAGGGTTTCCACGCGTGCCTATTTAAAGGAAGCCAATCCATGAGCCAAGGGGGTTGCACCATGGTGAAAGAGGAGGCTAGAGGGTAAACGTGGTTCGACCAAGCTTAGACCGAGAGCTTTGGATCCATTGAAGGGTTGCATCAACGGATCTCCTTATTTGTCTATTTCTCTTAGTTTTAAATTTCTTTAAATGGTGATGTTAAGATAAGATGATTTGTGGATGGACCCCCAGCCATGAACTAATTCTTTTAAGTTGGCTGAGGATGTTTTTGCGATGAACGCTCAATTAGTTTTTAGTTTTTAATAATTGAATGTCTTGGCATATTTGTCTATTCTGCTAGCACTTTATTTCTTTAAATTCTTTGTCATACAATAGTTGGCATTGTATGCTTATTATTCCTTAATATCTTAACAGACTTAGGGGATAACGATTAATTGCCAGGTACTAAGGAGAGAAACTTCGATAGAAGATGTTCAAGTAGATGAGCTTACTTCGAAAGTGAATCTACCCCTTAGGAGTAAATATTGAAACTTCATCAAGTTAATTTATGTAAAACATCACTATAGACATATAGGAGTTAATCGTGGTTAACTTAGGGTATTGCCATTGATAGAGGTAATACTACCCTTAAAATCTGCTCATTAATAAAACCAAGGCTGGAATTATTAACTACTGTCTTAACTGCCGTGAAATCCAAGCATCCCTTGCCAACGCCTGTAATCCTTTGTTGCCAAATAGTTTACACTTTTATTTTTCCTTAAGTTATTTTCTGAATCAAAATCCAAAACTAAATCAAACACATGTATTCCCTTAACAAGGAAAATATCATGGCATTTAATTCCTAGACATTTCCTGTGGATACAATACTCAGCTTACTGTAGTATTACTTGTTGACCGTGTATACTTGCATGCAACAGACTTTCACTTGGCATTATTTTCTGGCATATTTACATAATTTCTTTTATTATTTGCCAAGCGTTAGCAAGTCGACATAGGAATAGGTGGATAGAAATGTACACTATGAGTCTTTCTATGGTTTCGTTTGACCACATTGAACTTAGATAACTAAGTTGGGTATCCCCCATAAATTCCTCAACATATGAGCTTTAAACCCATCCCCCTCGATGAATCTAGAACCAACTTCCGACTTTAACCTTTGGTAAGCGGATCTACTAGGTTGCTCTCTGAATTTAATCATCATTTTAAGACACCCCCACATTTCTAACATTTTTAAGATAGAAATAAATCCATAAGTGTCTTGGACAACGTGTAAACAAATACTCAATCATTCTAGAGTAAAGTTTGCTATGAGTTTTAACCATAAAACTAGGTTTAACCAAACTCAAATCTTGTTTACACGTGATTATATTTTCAAAATTTTTGAAAAGTTGCTAATCATTAAGATTAGTATGCATAATCTCCAACGATTATGAAATTCCTTATATCTCATCAGTAGTCATTCATGACTTTTTCTCCTCAAAAGTAATTTCAGTTTTCCTAGTTCTTCATAAGAAGTGTTTAGGAAAATTATAGAACTGTTTATGAGGAGTTTTTTACTTTTTCTAACAACAGGAAAATTATCTCAAGGTTATTACAAGATATTTCAACACAACTCATGAGATAGACCATCTCTTTCCTTTCCTCTACGTAGGAAAAGAACTCAAAGAGATTTAATTACTACAACATACTTTTAGTAGCACAAATGTCTATCATATTCTCATTCATATTATTCAACATATTATCCCTAAAGAAACCATCACATATTTTATTTAATATGACTAAATTTGGTATTCTACTAAACCAAATTAATCTCAACTCTTTTAACTTCTACACTAAGTTTAAAGAGATCTTATTTGTCATAGTATTTTTATAAAAGTGAGCATATTAAAGAACAATGCACCAGGTAGGTTATCATGAAAGAGAGGTAATGCACTAGGCATGCTTAAATATCAGGTCTTTCATAGAACCAATCCTAGACATGCATTTTCACAATGCTTTCTTAGAAGCCATTTATGAATTTCTCTTACTTTAATTAAGGTCTCTTACAGAATCATGCTTGATACTTTTACTCACAATAGTATCTTATTAAGCATACACACGTTGGCTTACTATTACCTTAGTCTTAGTCCTTATACTAGTGGTTTATCTTAGTCCACAATATATCCACTAAGTTTTAAAGACTAACTTAAAGGCTCAATATAAATCTATGTATATAAAAGCATGAATTAATAGACAACATGTCTAAATAATCTGACCTCGTAGGTAGAAGCATAATATTATAGTAGACTTGCTTACTCTCACCATGCATATGAGCTTCACTCTTCTCATCATTATCTTTTAACCAAAATGATCTCGGAATCTACCAAGATGATTACATAAACTCAAATGAAGGTTATACATGGTTAGCCTCAAAAATAATTTACTAACAGTACAATTTAAGATAATTAACTGATAGTAATATAATTCTTATCTTTAGTACCTTTCGGTAATCAAAACAACCATTGGATAAGAACATTTGATATGGAGAATTTTTCATTTCAACGTCTATCTGATCTGTTCATCTTCTCCAATGAATCAAACTTGGTCATTGACATATTTGTTTTGATAAACGAACATTCATTCCTCCTGTTGACTTATAAATTTCTCAAAAAAAATTATTAGTACGACAATTGTGGATATATATATATATATATATATATATATATATATATATATATATATATATAACAAATTACTCCACATCTCTTCTCCAAAGTTTAAATTTGTTAATAAAACAAATCTCCAACTGTCATTTCCCATTTTCAATTATGATTCTAAAAATGAATATAATTTACACATAAAAAATAGAACCAATATGGGAATGGAAAACAGTTCCAAAATTCTCTAAATAACAATCATAAAATGATTATTAAATCATCAAATTCGTGGACCCCTTAATAATATTCCATGCATCAATTTTTTTCCTGTGCCAATAACATTTCTTGCAACAACCCATTTAATGGTAAATGCAAATTAAAAACTGACATCATAAAAAATTTCAAACGTACAATTAATACATAAAAGTACTATTAATCTATCAAAAACTAATTCATGGCATTTGATAACAAACGATCAATATATATCCGTCATTATGCCTAGCAGACTTTATAGCAATTGTAAAAGTCGGGACCACTTTATTATGCTATAAAACAGTAAACCGTTATATTAAAAACCGAGCATATTGCACAACCACAATATTAATCGGTTTAATACAAAACTCAACATAACAAAATACTAAAATAACAGTAAAGTATGTTTTTTTTCTCCAGAATACAATAAGCCATAAATTTATTCAATGCCATTTAATTCATACTTATTTCCAAACATAAACACATGTTTATTAACCATGTAAACATATATCACATTAAAAAAATGACATTCTGCCACTTTAAAATTCAATTATTTTGATGAAGTTTGCATTTAAAGCCATTTAATTAATAAACGGCTTTCTAATAGTTTCATCAAAAATTATCATCACAAATATTCATAATATTTTAATGAAAACAAATGCAAAATACCTCAAATTCATTTGAATTTGCGTTTACATGGATGATGATCCATTTCCCTTAACCCGATTGCTTTGGAAAAAAATACGATCGACCTCTATCATCTTATTTTTCAAAGTGTGTTTTAACAGCAGTTGAATTCACTTTAAATTGTTGCAAAAATAGATTGTTATAAAATGAGGCATTAGCACTAACTGGAAAATAATAAAATAACTAAACAAAACCAAACAGTGTTGTGGTATTAACCACTGCCTTATAAGTGAATTCACCCCGATGTGTGTAATCGCTACAATGGACGAACGGCCCCCTGAGGTTAGCACGGCTCTCTAAATTTCGTATATCAGAAAGATGGAGTAGACTTTGGCAGTACTGCTCTTCTCTCAACTCAAAAACAACACTCAAGATAGGTTTATGAAAGCCAAAGAGAATGTTTCTAAAGCAAACACTTGCTTAGGGATATAACAAATGAGTGAAATTGCCCACTATTTATAGGCTAAATAGTGAGGGCAAAATCGTCATAACTACAATACAATTTAATTCTATTTATAATAGAATTAAATAGCCATAATTTTAAATGCTATAATGAGCATTAACAACAGACTATACATGACCATCGACAAATCAATCAGAAAACAAATGTCGTGAGAGTCTTTGTACGACCACCAAAACGACTGCAAATATATACGTAAAACGTAACAAAAGTCATAAGGATCGTGCCCAAGAGCAGAGAGAAAGTGTGCCACAAGAGCATAGACCCTCACGACTCCTAGGTTAAAGTTTGATTGATAAATCATAACTTAAAATTTTTAAATTAGGATGTTAGAGTCTAATTTGTTTGACTTTGAAAGGGACCTAAGAGACATTAAACCAAAAAAATAAAAGGCCAAAGATTAATTTGTCTACTTTCAAAATGAAAAAGGAACCTAAAAATGTTTGGGGAGGCATGACCTCTCCCACTATACACAGGGACAAAGCCACGTACATGGGAGTGGCAATTGCCCCTCCCAAATTTTATGGGTTATTTATATTTTAGGTTCCAATAGTTTTGAAACTATTGTATTGAAATACATGTCCCTCTCAAAATTTTCTGGTTTATTATGCTTTTAGGACCTTGTTATTTAAAATTAATAAAATTAAACATTGGCCCCATATTTTTTGGTTTAATTACTTTTTAAAACCTTTCGATTTTAAAAATTATAAAACTAAACCTAAACTCTCTTAATTTTTATGATTTAATTACTTTTTAAAACTATATTCGTTTTAAAGTTTCGTACTTGAGTGGTAAGATGTTTGATACCCTTTAAACGAGATCTCAAGTTTTAATCTTGTCAATTAAAAGAAACAAGTTTGGGAGCTTTTCTCTTGAAATGGGTTCCAACTTGGTTTGGTTCTAGATTCAGTGAACACTCTTTTGACCATTGGACATTAAATCCTAAAACAAATCAGAGACTACACACCAAAAACAAACCCCATACCAAATCGAAACAAGACAAAGGTACAAAGCTATAAAATCGCCTGAAAGCACGATGGTCTATCCACGCCACCCTTTGCCAACGCATCCACCATGCCATTAGCCTCCCTATAGATATTAGAGAAGCAAACACATGCCAATGAAGCAATGCACATATCAATCTCCTTAAAACATTCCCACAATTTTCAAGGACGTCGCTCAACGCTGTCTTCTTTAGAAATTCGCTCCCATTCTCCTTTCATAGTAAGAATGTTTTTCTTACTCTCCAGCCAGCAGTTTAGGAATTTAAAGGGACGAGGACCCCAGTCGACCTCCCATCAGTCACACCAAGGGAGAATGGTTTGATAACCCCCTCGGCAAGTTTTGTAATGCCACACGCCCAAACCTCTCTATCCATCGACTCGATACCAACACACGATCCAGCCTACTACATTTGTTTCCCTTACCGAACCACGTAAATCTCTTTCCCATCATAGGTAAGTCGACCAAATTAGACGTTTCAATAAATTCAACAAACTCCGCCACACCTCTACTATCTCCAACACAACCCATCCTCTCATCCACGTCTATAACCATGTTAAAATCTCCCTCAAACACCATGGGATATCCAATTGTGACAAAATCGTATTCAACGTCTCCCAAACCACCCCCTGCGCCACAATATTACATGGCGCATAAACACTCACCATTCCACAATACCAATTTTCTACAACCCACGATCCTGCAACCATGACAAAATTACGCTGCACCAATACCCTCTCAACTACAAACTTCGAACTCTCCTACACTACCAATATCCCTCCTGATCGGCCTACAGAAGGAGAGAAAGCAAAATCAAACGAGTCTGTACCCCATAATTTGCTTACACATTGTTCCAATTTCATTTCTTGAATAAAACCATATCACAGTGATATTGTCGTAATAACTCTCGCACTGCTTTCTTCTTCGCCGACGACCCTAAACCCCTAACATTCCATGTTAATACACGCATCCTTCCTTCCTATTGAGACTTCTCGTGGCTCTCAATTATCTGAGCAATATCCCGCACAATACCTTCCTCGTTACCAATCGTTGTCGCACCCAAAAACTTACCCAAATCAAGTGTTTCATAAGCTTCCTTTAGAAAAACTTTTTTTATTTAAAAACTCTGAAGATTTTAGAGAGGAATCACCACTTTGTTGTTCCGAAATTTGATTCTTCCTCAGTCTGCCCCTACCTTTACGCGGAATTGTCGCCTTTGTTGATCTACACTCCTCAGTCGATGGAATACCTTATTTGACGGCTGCAAGACTGCTTGTTTTTTTACCTATCCCCTTAGACTTCACCAATACCTTACCAGGGGCCCTATCACACGGCCCAAAAGCCTCCGACGTCTCAAAAAGCAATCCAAGCGTTAGCGAGTCACTCGGATTATTTCCTCTATCAACCATCCCAATATCCTCATCCTGAAAGCTCTTCCCCGATGCAACAATCATATTCCCACCCCTAAATACTCCCAAGCACTCACTTTCTCATGGTCCCTCTTCTCCACCCTTACCTCCACCTCATGTAAACCTTCAGACTATTTACTTACAACAGAATTTTCCTCCTCGTCACTCTCCACCCCTCTTCCTGACCCAATTGCCTCCACCTCAACCAGCTGACGATCCTCATCACTCCTCTTGATCTCGTCTCCAGCATTCCTTTCTTTCTTATCCTCTTTGCTGTCGAATTCTCATTGGCATCTTCACAACATACGTCACAGTTCTTAGCCATAAATGACTCAAATTCTATGACTCGGAGAACATAGCATCTGTTATGTACCCACAAATTGATCCATTCATTAATTTTAGTCCAGTTTCTCGTCTCAATTAGCAATCTACACCACTCAAACGCCAGCGATGCTCTTGTAGACTCCTCCACTCTAACCAACTTACCCTATAAAGCAGCCAAATTACTAAACGTCCCATCTGACCACGCATGAATCGGTATCCCTGTCACGGAGATCCAAACTCTACGATCAAAACCCTCCACCTCTGGGGACCACGTTTCAATCTTAGAGAACCATTCTTCTAATATGCCACTCGCAAGTGTCTCACGTCTGATTTCTGTATCATCAAACATCAGCAGTACACGTGATCCCGCATAACGCATGAATGATACACCTTTAATGTTCGCCATTTAAAATTCATCCGCTAGCTCCAACAATTTACGAGGGTTCTTACTCCACCCAATTGTGCATCGATTCAGAATGCCCATTTTCTCCTCATCTGTCACTCCAATCACTGATTTCCTAAACCCTTTTGATTCTTCACCCCTCTCATTTACCCTCCTTCTCCGATTACTATTTCGATTGTGCAGCTCCTGTAATGGACTCTCATGTTTCGCTTCCAAAACGCTCGATTTTGTTCTCTTTGAGCCAATGATACCTTCAATCTCGCCCCGTAAATCCAATGATCATGTAATCTTTCAATTGCCTGCCTCGCATCAATTTCCGATTCCATCCGCACAAAACCAAATCGTAACCCATCTCTATTCCTCTTCTGCGGTATAAACACATCACATACAACGCCATGTCTATCAAAAACCTGCCAAAGCACCTTCCAATGGATAGTCGCCGATATGTTCGAAACAAACAAAGTCCATACCCTAGTCACTGCCTGTGGATTGCTCACCGCTGCCATCGTCATCATCGCCATCTCCTATCATTTAAAAGTTAACTTATGTTTATTGTTGAACGTCCATTCAAGTTGATATAAGGGGGTTTAATGTTATCCCAGAGCGGAGCCAATAATTTATTTAAAGAGTATAATTTTTAATAGTAGTTAAAATGAGTTAATTATTTACAAAAGAGTACCAATTTTATATTTGTTAATATTTTTATACATAAATTATATAAAAAAATATAATTTCTCAAAAAAAAGTTGAGGTGTCAACAGACACTCTAAATGACCATTGGCTCTGCCCATGTATTATCCTGAAGTTATATTTCTTTTTTTTAGGTTATATTACGAAGTTATAAAACTAAAAAGTCAATCATTAGGATTAGGAGTTTTTAAAGGCACGTGAAAATATTTCTTTGTATGATTTTTTTTATAATGAAATTATATAGTTTGCTAAAAAAGTCAATTATCGGTGATGCACTGTTGCACCTCTTTATGAAAGATCATTTTTAATAATTTTAAGATGGTATAAGAGATCAATAGTTAATAACGTGCCTACACCTCACAAATAAAATTATTGGAATCTGAGTTTTTTAGAATAAATACTATTCGCATTTTTGTATGGATCACTCTTTGAATTATTGTTAAAATCATTTAACTTGACCATAAAACATCACATGACATTATACCAACAAGTGTTGGTTGCATTGGTACGGCATATTACACCCCCAAGAAGAGGACGCGAGTTTAAACTTTAGAGACGACATTGTTGGGAGGAGCAACCTCATATCCCAAACATAGATAGCAAGACATACATGCATATTACCAAAAAATCATCTCATGCCATTATAAAAAAACAACATTTCATTTTGTTTAAAAAACTTAAAAAGCCTAAAAAATCAAAAATAGAAAAGTATAAAAATTTTAATATATACAATTCAAAATTCAAAGTCTTTTTTATGATTTTTTCTAAATAATATATTTAATTATTTTTTAAAATTTATTATTTTTATTTTTTAACAGTCTTAAAGTGATTACAAGGTAGTATATGTTCATATTTTTTTGATTGAATTTAGAAATAATATATTCTTATGCTGAGACTTGAACCCATACAAGATGGGCAATACGAGCATCTTTAACCACTAGGCCAATTAGTGAATCTTTGTTTATACTTTTTCTTCTCTTTGATAACTCACACGCACCTTGCAGACAAATCTACTTGAATCTGAATTTCTTAAAATAAACATCATCATCTTTTTACTGTAACCACTTATAAATATTTCCGTCTCATAACACATTTATGCCACGTGGCATTTTCAGTCACGTCACTTGTATTTTTTTATCATAGCACGTCATTTTAAGGTAAAAGAATAACGATGGATTAATAAAGGTATAATGTTAAAAAAAATCTACTTAACATCTGATTGGATGGTCATTTTGACCTCTATTTTAAATAAAAGTTTAATGTTTCATTCTGGATAAAAATAATCTATTTGTGGATGAAAATTGTTAGTCAACTAACGATAAAGAGCTTGAAATAACTTGACAAAATGACACGTCAACAGAAAAATGACATTGTTATGTCAGCATGCATTGTCATGTAAGTTTTTCATGTCATTTACCGTTAGTTGACTAATCGTTTTCATCACGTAAGTATCATTTTGACCAAAAAAATGAAACAGGTTAAAGTGTTTCAAAAAATGATTAGAGACTAATGTGGCTATCTAGTCAAACATTAGAGACATTTTTTGACATCATGATAATTTATCGCAAAATTAAGGAGAATAAAAATCCTCTACTCCTTTTCGATGCCCTTTCTATGCCCCACACTAAAAATTTAGGTTTATATTTTAGGTTTAAAATTGAGGTTTAGAGTTAAAGTTTATAGAATTATGGGTAGAGTGTATTTTTTAGGGTTTAAAGTTTAGCATTTAAAATTTAAGGTTATGACTCAAAGTTTAATTTTTTTAATATTTGGTGCATAAAAAACCAAAAAATAAATAAATTTTTTGTCGAATGAGGGATAAACTAAAAACGAAAGAAATGACAAACTTTAGACGCTATTGTCACGGGGCTAGATTTTGACTCTAGCTGATCCGTGCGGCCTTAGACGCCTTCGACGCAAATCAGTCGATTCCTACGCCTAAGTCAGCCTTCAACCAGCCTTGTGAGTACTCCTGCTCAACAACGGCTTCGACAATCACTCCAGGTTTCGATGGATCTCGTCACTGACACCACTTGTGTCGCGGGCTAGACCTTTGCCAGACGAATCGTGCCGGACCTTAGTCGCTTTCTCGGTTGAAACGTCGACTAAGTCACCCTGAAGTACCTTGTCACGCTCTTAGGTGAAGATCTCTCGACAAACACCTAACTCAACCAGGATTCTTGCTCCGGAAGATCAAACACTCCTCGAAGCCCTCGAACGAAAGATTGTTCTAAGCGAAAGCTAATCAATGAACAACAGAAAGAGATTGGCAGCTAGAACAACGAAGAACACTCAAGAACAATAAAGAACACTCAAAGAGTTTTAGAGTAAATGCTTCTTGTATTACTCAAAGTGAAGTAGTGATTTACAAGTGAGGAGGGAGCCTCTATTTATAGTTGAACTCCCCTACATCCAACGGCTCAGTTTAAATTACATCGACGGTCGAGATTGATCTTATCTTATCTTATCTGATCAAATCTCAAATTCAAATCTCTAATTATCACAAACATTATCTACACATTATATTCAAATAAATGGATAATGCTTTGACCAATTTACCTTCCTGAATCCTCCATGGATTTGGCTAAGTCTTGTGGGCTTGCGGGCTCTTTAGCATTCTCCAAGTACCGAGCCAAGTGTGATGGTCTTGGCAAGCTCGTTCCACCGCGCAAACCCTCTTTGGCTGGTTCTTGCGCTAACGCCTCGGTCCCAAAGGTATGGTCCTCGCCATTCTCCGAGTGCTGGGCCACATTTGACACGCCCGTTGCGTTGCGCATAACCTCCCTATTTGTTGCTCGCGCTAATGTCTCGATCCAAAAAGTTTGGTCTGTGACAATCTCCCCCACTTGACTTAGCGACGCCCTCGTCGCTGCACTCGAACGAACCTGGGCAGGGTCAACTTGATTACTCGTCGATGCCTCGGCTTCATGCAATTCCCCCATATGAACTGCTCGCCTCAAACTGTTGTTGAACATCGTGTGCTAACACGCCTCTTGATACATCTCCCTTGTAGGAGCACTCTCCTACAAACTCTGATTTACCTCGACTCAGACCCACTTGGTCCTGCGGCAAAGACTTGGAAGTCACAACATTGAACACAGACTGAACTCTCAGATTCGGCGACAACTCTGGCTTGCCCCTTTGAACTCTGAAAGGTCTCTTCCAATCTTCTTTTCCCCCGCACTGAAGACTAGGTCTCACTTGACCTACGCTCATCAACAACAGAAAATCAAAACCAAAAACACTAGGAACGTGTTTGAGATGTACCTTTTCCTCAGTCACATTTACTCTAAAACAGGTCAGCCCTTCTTTCTCCTTGAAGTCTGGCCCCCTCTGCATTGAACCTTCTTCATCGAAGTTCTTTGCATGCATCGGCACTTTCGCCACAAAGTCCGTTGCGTTACTCTGCATCGGCACTTCTTCCCTGAAGTCCGTTGCTTCTGGTTGCACCCGCCCTTCTGACTTGAAGTTTGGTGCTCTCTTGCATCGATCCTTCTTCCTTGAAGTTCGGTGCTTTCTCTTGCGTCGACACTTCCTACCTGAAGTTCGTCGCTCGTTTCCCACCTTACCCATTGGTGGTGTCTCCACGGTTACTATGTCCCCTAACGGCTTGGCCCCCTTCGACTCTACAATGGTCTCAAAAGCGATGCTCTTTCCCCGAACATCCTCGGCAAGCTCCTCGGTAGCCTTCTCGGACATGGTTACCCCTTTCTGCTTTCTGTCCCCCTTGGCCTTGGCAGAACTCGACATTATCGGATCAAGCGATACAGCCTCGCTCTCTTCGGGCTCACCCAACTCCTTGGATGGCTTGACTCGATCCAAGCAATCTCGCAATTTGTGAGGCCCCTTACACTGGTAACACTCTAGTTGCTTAATCTTGCGTCGGCACTTCTTCCTCGAAGTCCTTCGCTTCTTTCCCACCTTGCCCATAGGTGGCATCTTAACGGTTGCTATGTCCTTCGACGGCTCAGCCCCCTTCGATACTGTACTGGTCTCAAAAGTAATGTTCTTCACTCGAACATTCTCGGCAAGCTCTTTCCCAGCCTTCCCAGACATCTTCAACCCATTCTGCTCATGGTCTCCGCTTACCTTGGCAGAGCTAGATAACTCGGAACCAAGTTTCACAAGCTCTTTACTCTTGGCCTTGTCCTGTCCCTCAGACCACTTGGCTCGAAACGGGCATCTCCGCAACTTATGAAGTCCCTTATATTGGTAGCACCTCAATTGCCTCGTCTTTACCCTCGGCTTGACAGCTTCCTCACTTGCCATCGCACCAAGTCTCATCGCTGGCTGGACTACTTTGGCACTCGTAGTCGAACCACAGTTCTCACTTCGCTTAGCGGCATTGACACTCACAATCGCCCCAAGTCTCATCGCTGGCTGGACTACTTTGGCACTCGTAGTCGAACCACAGCTCTCACTTCGCTTGGCGGCATTGACACTCGCAATCGCCCCAAGTCTCGCTACTTCTCCCTTTGACTCGTCTGCTGTCTTCACCATGGCAGCTAGGCGGTTCTTCTCGGGACATCCCCTTATCAAATGAGGACCATCACAGAAGTAGCACTTCAACTTCTTGCTCCCCTTCTTCTCTGGTACGAACTTAGCCTCACCATTCCCCTCGTCTCTCGAACTGGGCATGGTTAACTCAACACTCGCCTGCTTGCATCCTGCGGGCTCGGTCAGAGGTTCGGCAACAACGAAAGCCTCTGAAAGTCTCTGGGCATCTCCTTGCTCTACTGCGAGCTTCACCCCCGATCTAAATCCCTCTAAGAAGGTCTTGAGCGCATCACATTCGCTCATTGCCGTCTTGCAACTGAGCAGCTCCCTCTTGAGCTCATCCACTTCTTTTCACAAAACTTCCATCTCAGCTTCACTCGCATTACTCCCTCGAAATATCACCAACTTGTTGAGAACTTCTCGTGTCTCGTCCTTGAACTGGTCATCTATGGACTCTACCTCGTCAAGACGGGACTCGAAAACACCTTGGGTCTGCTTGGCCTCCTCTTCGGATTTCTCAAGTCTACAAACCCTCTTTCCCAACGACTCCAATTCCACCTTCATTGCCTCCTTTTGCATCTTGAAGGGAATCATCTTGTTGGTTCAACTTCTCGTACACTGAGTTGAGAACTTCTTGGATCTCCTTCGCGGTTTCCTCCTTGGAAGAACTCTCCGCTTTTTGCAAATCCACCATCTTGGCTTCACAAGCACAACTCTCTCGAACTACCTCCAATTCGTTGAGGATGCGTTGCGTCTCGTCATTGAACTTGCCCTCCATGGACTCTAACTTTTCAAGACGTGACTCCACAACACTCCGGGTCTTTTTGGCCTCATCTCTTAGAGTTTCCACTGCAGCCTCTAAGGAATCCCCACGCTCAGATATCTTCACATCCAAGCCATTAAGAGCCCATTGAACCTCCTCATGGATCCCTTCTAGAGACTCTAACATCTCAATATCCAACGAACCCAGCTTCTCAAGGTTTACTGACTCTAGCTGTTCAAACACCACATCGGCCTCCTTCTTGAAGTCCAAGAGTTTATCGACCCAAGCCTCTACGACTGTTATGAATTCAAGATTTGATTGTACCTTATTTTCAAGACGGTTGCTCCTCTCGTCAAATTCGTTCAGAGTCTTTCTTACATCGTCCATTGTCAGTGTCTTCTTCTTTGGTGCCATCTCAATCACCACTTTGCCACGAACCAGTCTAATCCCTGATCACTTCGACTAACTCGAACGCAAAACACCACCACGCTTATCTGCAACTACAAGCTAGAACCCACCACACTTGACTACACCTGCAAGTTGGCTTAAACACAAGTCACCACCACGCTTGACTGCAACTGCGAGCTGGCTCGAACGCAAGTCCCTTCCTCGACTCGCTCGGATAGCACTTATCACGGTACTTCTCTGATTCCACCTCTCGTGGCTCTCTCTGTTACCAACTCTCACGGCTCTTTCTGATATCAACTATCAGCAAGACTTTGCTCCGATGTCAACTGTTACGGAACCCGCTACCGTCTCTGATAGCAACTTATCACCGCTCAACTCTGATACCAACTATCAGCAGAACTTCGCTCCGATGCCTACTGTCACGGAACCTGGCTACCGGCTACCAGCTACCACCGCTCGGCTCTGATACCAACTGTCACGGGGCTAGATTTTGACTCTAGCTGATCCGTGCGGCTTTAGACGCCTTCGACGCAAATCAGTCGATTCCTACGCCTAAGTCAGCCTTCAACCAGCCTTGTGAGTACTCCTGCTCAACAACGGCTTCGACAATCACTCCAGGTTTCGATGGATCTCGTCACTGACACCACTTGTGTCGCGGGCTAGACCTTTGCCAGACGAATCGTGCCGGACCTTAGTCGTTTTCTCGGTTGAAACGTCGACTAAGTCACCCTGAAGTACCTTGTCACGGTCTTAGGTGAAGATCTCTCGACAAACACCTAACTCAACCAGGATTCTTGCTCCGGAAGATCAAACACTCCTCGAAGCCCTCGAACGAAAGATCGTTCTAAGCGAAAGCTAATCAATGAACAACAGAAAGAGATTGGCAGCTAGAACAACGAAGAACACTCAAGAACAATAAAGAACACTCAAAGAGTTTTAGAGTAAATGCTTCTTGTATTACTCAAAGTGAAGTAGTGATTTACAAGTGAGGAGGGAGCCTCTATTTATAGTTGAACTCCCCTACATCCAACGGCTCAGTTTAAATTACATCGACGGTCAAGATTGATCTTATCTTATCTTATCTGATCAAATCTCAAATTCAAATCTCTAATTATCACAAACATTATCTACACATTTATATTCAAATAAATGGATAATGCTTTGACCAATTTACCCTCATGAATCCTCCATGGATTTGGCTAAGTCTTGTGGGCTTGCGGGCTCTTTAGCATTCTCCAAGTACCGGGCCAAGTGTGATGGTCTTGGCAAGCCCGTTCCACCGCGCAAACCCTCTTTGGCTGGTTCTTGCGCTAACGCCTCGGTCTCAAAGGTATGGTCCTCGCCATTCTCCGAGTGCTGGGCCACATTTGACACGCCCGTTGCGTTGCGCACAACCTCCCTATTTGTTGCTCGCGCTAATGTCTCGATCCAAAAAGTTTGGTCCGTGACACTATGTATACATTAAACCAAAGAAAAAAATGTAAGGGTGGTACGGACGTTGTCCTCTTATTTACTTGCGACAAAGCACAAATAAGAAGAGGCCATAAAAAGTAAATAATTTAGCTTGAAATCTTAATCATCATATTCTTTTTCTTAACGTTTCTAATACAAATCTCTCGAATAGCATCTCCACGAGATGTCTCAAACGACAAAACTTTCTCATTAGGGGAAGGTTTCTTCTTCTTCTCTTTATTTTTCAACCACAAAAACTGCAAAACCAATTTCTTATCACCAACATGAACATGAAAATGGTAGATTTTCAGTCTCAGTTTCTTCTTTCAATGGACTGGGATTGGTTTTTTGAGTTCCTAAAAGGCATGATGAAGCGGTGGCTGCCCTTGCCGTCGTCCTCATAGCCGTGATCTTATCTTTCATGCAAAATCTGGGTTTGGAAAAAGAGATGGTTTATTCCATTTTCAGAGCTTTTCTTCAGCTTTCTATTATTGGGTTCGTTCTTCAGTTTATTTTTAACCAGGACAACAGTGGGTGGATCATTCTTGCTTATCTTTTCATGGTTTGTCTTTTCAACTTTTTTATTAGCTTCTCTCTTTCCTTTTGGATTACTTTTAGGTACTCTGAAGTATGAGATTTGAATGTTGAATTCACTGTCTTTCCTTACTTTATTGACAATTTGAGTTTGAATTCTAAAATCTGCAGAATCATGGTCTTTTTCTTAACTGTCATTCTTTTGGGATTTGAATATTGAATTGTATGTTTTTGGAGTGTTTGAATCATATAAGATTTATGCATATAGTTTAGGTCATCTGATATGACCAAACACAGTATAATTATGTAAAGATAAAAATCTATACCATTTTATCTGCAATTTGGGACATTTCTTTACCTGGATCTTGCTTATCAGTGTTTATTTGCTTATCAATGGGTGCTTGGAAACATGGATTGCAGGTTTCGGTTGCCCGATACACAGCAGGGCAACGTGCTAAACATGTGCCCCGAGGGAAGTATGTTGCTGGGGTATCTATCCTGGCAGGAACAGCGTTGACCATGTTTGTTCTTGTTGTATTAAATGTTTTCCCTTTCACTCCGAGATATATTATCCCGTCGCCGGAATGATGATCGGGAACGCTATGACGGTATCCGGTGTCACCATGAAAAGACTTCGAGATGATATCAAGATACAACATGAGCCTTGTAAATTCCAACTTCCATTGTACCAAGTACCTGTCAATGGTCGTCTTATGCAATGTTGTTAATGAGTTTGTATCGCTTTGTTCGTCACTTTTCGCAGGTGGAGACTGTGTTGGCGCTTGGGGCGACTCCGCGTCAAGCAACACTAGAACAAGTGAAAAGGTCTCTAGTGATTGCGCTCTCTCCGGTGTTGGACAATGCCAAAACAGTGGGCCTTATCTCGCTTCCCGGGGCAATGACCGGCCTAATAATGGGAGGCGCTACGCCGTTAGAGGCAATTCAACTGCAGATTATTGTGATGAACATGCTAATTGGTGCCTCTACAGTTAGCAGCATCAAGTCAACATACCTCTGTTGGCCTGCTTTCTTCACTAAAGCATACCAGTTGGAGACAAAAGTGTTCTCTTCCGATTGAAACATTTTCGGGTTTTTTTTTTTTTTTTTTGCTGTTAGAAATAGTAAAATATATGTAATATTCACCTTTCTTGCATTGATATGATTAATTTCAGATGCACCAGTTTTTGTTAGAAAATCTGATTGAATCCTGAATTAATTATTATATAGTGCATTAAAGTGATGGTCATGCATTTATTAACAGAATCATAGAACAGAGTTGCATTTCTAACATAGAATCGCCAAGCAAATACAGTAATTTCTTAATTTCCATGATCATGCTTGCTGGTAAAGTTTCCGTGGTGTTCATCGGTTTATCCCTGCATATTTTCGTAAACAAGGGAAATGACCGATGATGCCTTCAAAATGTCCAGCATTGTCCATACGGATGCCATATGTCGAACTTGTTTCATCTCCATTTTAGCAGTAGGAATCTTCATCTTCACAACATTGATTGTGGTTATTATAATCAGACTGAGTCAGCCTGCCTAAATTCAGTCTCACAATAATAACTGGTATAACTTCGGTCACGGTCTTCACTTTGGTTCTAGTCTTCATCTTCGATCCTTGCCCAGAGGTCATAGTTATCTCAAGCAGGGATAAAGTGGCGCATATCGAACAACGAAGCTGGTTCATCACCAGTACCAATAATACCATTATAAACCTGTTTAGTCTGAAAGTATAAGAAAAAAACCTGTTTAGCAGGGATAAATGCAGTCATGTTGTTGTATGTACTCTAAACAATTGTGGAACAAAATTCTAACTGCTTGTGGTAAGAAAAAGAGTAGGGACTAGATTGTAAAGGTATGCAAAGGTAGAAATAGAGGACAACATGTAGGTCAAGGTAGAACAGTTAGAATGGTTAATGACGGAATAAAAAGTGTAAACTTTATGAAACTACACTGATTAAGGGTGATTTTGAAGCTAAACAACATTAATCTTTCTTTCCTATCCGTTTAATATTTTGAAATAAGAAAAGAGATTTATGTAGATTTAATAACATAAAATATAGTATGATTATATGAATGTAAAATAAAATATGATATAATTATATTAATTTTAAAATTAAGAGGGGCTTAAAGAGTAACTGAACCAAAAGGTTGGGGACTAAACTTTAACTTGATTAATCTAAAATTAACTGGGACTTAGAGAAATTGATAGGTAGAGATGCTGCAGCCATAGCCCAGTTGTGTACAAATTGGAGTATTGGTCTGTAGGCTTTCTTTGTAGAAGATTTCAGATTTTTTGATGGACTAGAATACAAAGCTTATCTAAAAATTTAGAGGACCAAAGCTTAGTTTCATTCATTTTAAAACTAACAAGGACTAAAAGTAAAATTAAACTACATCACTGCCGGTAGCCACCACCACTGTAAGAATCATACGCAGATAATTTCCCATGTTGCACCAGATAAGCCGTTCTCTTGAGGCTTAGAATCGGGGTAAAGGTGTCGCATATGCGACACAGAAGCAGCCACCAGCACCGGTAAACTAACATTTTTGGTTTAATTCAAATTTAGGTGTCTTGTAGTTTAAATTTTATTCAAATTAAGCCTTGGAACGCTCCGCAAATCGTTTTGATTTAAAAACTAAGGTCCCTAACCGATAATCACAATTGTTAATAAACCGGGAGCTAATATATTATCAACGACTCGAGTTTGAGTCGTTCATTGCAGTCCTTCCAACAATGGAGATTGTAAAAGAGACAAGAGCAGTTTCCGTTTTGAAAAAAAGAAGCAAAACTCCAAAACTTTATGTATGTAGTATAGGAACGAAACACTGAATGGAAAAGAAAAGGTAGGAAAATATGTTTGCCCAAAATTCATTTTCTTTGAAAGAAGAATGAAGTCCACAATACAAAAAGTAAAATGGAGATGCGGGGATCGAACACCGTGCCTCTCGCATACGAAGCTAGCACTCTACCTTTTGAGCTACTTCCCTTTTGATGCCTTTGCATATCGAAAGTCCTTACTTATACAAGTTCTAACCATAAATCTACTATAAGGCCGCCCATTTTGGTCAAACAAACTAAAATACCATTACTATTCAAAAAAATAAAATACCATTAGCCTATCCACTCTTTGCCTAAACACGCACACCTTCATTTCCTACTAAGAACAAAACAATTTCCATTTTCAACCAACTGGAACCAACCCCCTCTTCCCTTTCTCTCTTTTACAATTTTACAACTATATATATAACCTCTCCTTGCAAACAAAATCCTAAGCTTTCTTCAAACCTACAGAAACCCTTTGAACAAAATGAGTTCCGTTTGCATTTCTAGTTGTTTGACTGATGCTAGAGACCCTCGGGTACCAATACCATATAGGGCAACGTACGTGAATCTCTACAAGTGGCCCGAGTCGGATGCCGAGTTCGTGAGGTCGAGGAGCTCACGCGCCACCGTGCATGGCGGATATGCTAGAGTCGTCGACGGTGTGTCTTGTAGGCAGATGTATCTGAGGAGCTATAGGTTTTCCAGGAGAGAAACTGTGGCGAAAAAGGCCGTGAAATGCTTTGGGAGAGTTAAAGAGAAAATGGGGGCTCGCGGGAAGAGATGGAAGAGGAGTAGGCAAATGAGACGTATTAGAAGAAGGAAGTGTTTGGTTTGGAAGAAAATAAAGGTTGCATTGTTTAGGTTTTTCAATAGATTGCTTTCATTCTCTGCTAATGTAGATGTTGATCAAAGGGCTGTTTTCTTCTGATTGTTTGATTGGTTTTTTTTACATTACAATTTCGAGAGAAAAAAAGGTAAGAATAGCATAGAGTTTAAGCCTTAGCATTTGATGTCAACTTTATTGATTTGGATTTTGTTTTAGTAATATAATTTTTTTTTTAGAGAAATGGGTTTTGGGTTTAATTAATTAATTTATCCTTCTTAAACTAAAGTCGTCGTCGGTGTATTTTGGCCGAAAGTAATCTAATGTAAATCTTTAGTTAATTAATTTGTCCTTCTTAAACTAAAGTTGTCGTCGGTGTATCTTGGCCGAAAGTAATCTAATGTAAATCAAATCATATCTATTCTCTTTTTGTCATTTATTGAATCTATCTTTATCTTACTGAGACTTTGAAAGAAGAAAGTTATTTCTGTTGTCGATTTGGGCACTTTCCTTGAATTCTTTTTGACCAAAGTAATTTTACCGGCTGTGCCTGTTAGGGTCATGATGAGCGAACAAATGTGATGAATGTGAAGCCAAGTATTTAGTTGGACGGGAAGATTTAAAATTTGCTTTTTCAGGGTAAGGTTTAAGGTTTAGCACTGAAAAAGCAGAGACTATAAGTTAAACGGGAAGACTTAAAACCCATTCAGCTTGTTGGATATATACTGTATGCATTAAATTATTAGAAAATCTAGAACGGGCAACGCATAGGGGCGGATCTAAGAATTTAAATTTGATAGTTCACCCACTGATAATAAATACAATTGTATGTAAGATAAAAATAGATTGAATAAGTCATCAAAATTACTTACGATGTTCATAACTAACATAACAAAAGACCATTTAATTACACTTAAATATATATATATATATATATATATATATGTAACCAGGGACGGACCTAGGAGTGCTGGGGGCAGCCGCACCCCCTAAAAATTTCAAGTTCCCCTATATTTTATATATTTCCTTTGTATTTTCTATTGATAATCTAATTCTGCACCCCCTAAACTCTTGTAATTTTGTATCCCTTATATTTCTAATATAGCTTCCTGATAGTTTGCACCCCCCCTTATATAAAATCATGGGTCTGTCCCTGTATGTAAGAGGTCTACTATGATTTAGTTACTAACTCTCTTTAATAAAATACATGTATAGAGGAATTCACATTAGTCTATACAAATTTTCTCCCTAATCAAATCATTCCAAAACATCATTTTTACAACTAATGCTCTGAACACAAAACATTTTATATTACTTGTAAGTAACTGAAACCATCTAAAATAACTTCTCACGCTTTTATATGAATGATCACTAATCTTTATCACCAAATCTTTATCAACTTTACTTTTTTAATAAAAATACACAGACTTGCTAAGAATTTAAAAAAATTTGTTAAATAATAAAAATCTAGTAACTTAAGAAGTTTAATTATTAATTTATTTTAAAATAATGAAGTCGTTCAAAAATATATGAAATTATTAAGAAAACTATATAATAATACGAAAGCCTTAACTTTTACGGGGTAGCAATAACTAAAACCGAAGGTTTTCATAAATAATTTTAAATAGATTTCAATGAATTTAATTTTAATGTAGATACTAATTATAGATCTAACATTAAAAATAATTATTAATCTATTTACATTTATATATTTGTGTACTAGATTAATTAATGATTTTAAATGAAGTACTCTAGTGTTAATGAGGGTATACATGCGATTTGGAGAAGAAAATGACTAAATTGATGTCTTTTTTAAGTATTAAGGGTTTAATTTATTAAATTATTTTGAATTAGGATTAAATTGGTAGAATATGTAAGTTTTGAAGACTAAAACTATCATTATACAAAATCTCGTTAGATGATCGTTTGTATTTTAAGAGATGAGTGATCCGAGCGTAACTAAAACTTTAATTGAGTGACCTAATTAGAACTTTTAATAATTAAATGACCCAATTGTAACTTTATTAATAATTAAGTGACCCATGATGTAGTTTATTCAATTTTTTTATGGTAGGTCAAGTGACCTACCTTGACCTATGGTAGATACGCCCCTGGCGACGCACATCGCTGAACACCACTAATGCAATATACCGTTGAACACCATTAGTTTTTAATGACTTTTAAATGATTATTAAAAATCTCAAGGGCTCAACATGAAATTAATCATACTTTAAAATAAAATTAGAAGAATTTATTCCATGAAACATTCTCACCACCTCATCCATGACCCTACCCAATTAAATAAAAGGCTTAAATGAAAAATAGGTGCCCAAAGTATAACTTTTTTGAACTTTAGGTGCCTAAAGTATTTTTTGGTAAAAATAGGTGCCCAAAGTTTCAAAAGTTGCAATTTTAGGTGCCTGATCGTTAATGGGTGTTAAAAAAATTTTAACCAATCAATGCTTGACACGAGGCACTAATTTGATTTTTTTTTTAATTTCTTAAAGAAAAACACCCAAAATTTTCAGTTTTTAATAAATTCCCGAAATTTTGCAATTTTTACAAAGCAGTGCCGAAATCGCTAAAATCTCTCAAACCCAAACCCCCAAATTATCGTCGCTTCCACCACCAATCGCCGCCCTTAAGCCTACACCTTTGGTCGCCAGACCTAGCCGGTCATTTGTCTCATCATGGTATCGCCAGAAACGACAAACGGCATGGCAGCCGAAAGTCGATTTCGCGTTTCCAGCGTCGTTCATCGTTTTCAGCGACGCTGTGATTGGGGAAACGACTAGCTAAGTCTGGGGACTAAAGGGGTAGGCTTAGGAGCGGCGATCGGAGGCGGAAGCGGCCACAACTATTTTGAGAATTTATGAAAAATTGAAAAAACTGTTTTAAGTTTTTATTTTGAAAAAAATAAAATAAATATGCCACATGTCAAGCATTGATTAGTTAACAATTTTTTAACACTCTTTAACAGTCAGGCACCTAAAATTGCAATTGTTGAAACTTCAAGCACCTAAAATTATAACGATTGAAACTTTGGGCACCTATTTTTACCAAAAAATACTTTAGGCACCTAAAGTTCAAAAAAGTTATACTTTAGGCACCTATTTTTCATTTAAGCCTAAATAAAATCATATTATCTTTATTTTCCACATAATATTTTCTTATAAATTAAAATTTACAAATTATCGTCTTCTTCCTCATATCTCATATATTAATTCTAATATTATAATAAATAAAATCCTTAAAATAAAATAAAAAACAAAAAATTTAACCCACAAATCAAAAAAGGCAAAATTAAAATAATTAATTTTAATTAATTAAAAATCCTAAAATTAACACATTTATTTTAAACAAATTAATTAAAATATCACACAAAATCTCCGATGCTTGGAGTTTGGGACACGACAACTTTTATAACTTTGAAAAGCTGTAATTCTTTGGCTCTTCAAGGTTGTTTTACCCACCCCTCCCATTCCCTACACTCTGATCGTGTTCACCCTGTGCTTCCAGGGTTGGCGTTCTTCCCATTTGAGGGTATTGTCGCTTCCAAAACTTCAACCTCTGCAATTTTTAATATATTAAAATAAACATATAAGGTATTTTTTTAGATTTTATTTATTAATATATTAAAATAAACATATGAGGTATGAGAAAGAAGATGATGATTTATAAATTTTAATTTATAAGAAAATATTATGTAGAAAATAAAGATGATGTAGTTTTATTTAATTGGGTAAGACCATGGATGCGGTTGTGAGAATGGTTCATGAAATAATTTCTTCTAATTTTATTTTAAAATATGATTAATCGCATTTTTGGGTCGTGTACTATTTCGATCACCTATTTTTTTAAAAAAATGTTTTTCTTGCCACTTACGTTTTCGATCTGTTTTATTTTGGTCACTAGGTCATTAACACCCATTAGTTTGATGACGTGACACGTTAGTCAAAAGGGTCAATTTCTATTTTGACTCCTGAACTTTAAACAAAATATTAATTTAACCTTTAAACTCTTTTAATCTCACTTTTATCCCATAATGTCTCCTCCGACCAACTTCTTTGATGGGTGATGGCTCCGACCACCTCGGGAACTTGTGTTGGAGCTTGATCTTATTTTGAACCTTGATTTGGATAATATTCAAAGGAAATTTATGATTAAGCTTTCTCGGTTATCAATCTTTTCTCAAGTCATTCAACGAAGTGGAGAAGATGAAATCCAAATTCTTCATTCGTCTTCTACCAAGTCAAATTTATCTTCTTAGATTTTATCGGGAGAATCTTCTGTAGCATTTCAACATGAAAATGGCTGTTTACCACTTGATGATAGTTACTCTAGAGCTTATGTTTGTGAGGGGGTAATTTGCTATTTTGCTTGCGTCATCAAGACTATATCTTGAAACATTTAACTGCTTCTTTATCAGTTGAGAAAAACCAAAGTTATTCCTTTGGACCCAGAACTGGTTTGGGTTGGAAGTGGTTTTGTTTCAGGTTTTGATATCAAAATTACGTTGTCTGAACTAGAGGTAAGAAATTCTTTAGCTTGTTCTGTTTCTGCATAAACTTTTATGCACTTGATAACAGTCAGATGCCATCATTATAGCCTATGCATATCTTGTTTCTGACTGAAACTGTTATGGCTCATATTGCTGGATCTAATCTTCTTTGGAACATCAGGTAATTCTCTCTATGGTCTCATCCTTCTCTGGGTTGTCTGTCAATGGGTCAACTGGTGAACACGTGCAAAGGAACTGGTCTTATAACCCGCAAGATGAAAATAATTTTAAGGCTAGGAGGAGGAAAGCGGTGGAAAGAAGGAGGAGATAGAGGTGGTCGAAATCATCATCCATTAAAGAAGGTGATCGGCAGGGATGGACAGAGGGGGCTGGGGGCAGTCGCCCCCTGTAAGTTTCAAATTACCTTAAGCATTTTCTTAATATTTTTTTTGATTATTTAATTTTGCCCCCTAAAATTTTGTAATTTCGTCCTCCTAAATTTTTAATATAACTTACTAATTTTGTGAACTTATCTCTCTACTTTTAATTAGAAGTCTAGACTAAATTGTAAGTATTCAAAATTTTTGTGTTAAATTATAAAATCTAAAAAATTTAGTGCCGTTTTAAAAATCATTGAATTTGAAACTATAATGACTCTCCTATGATTTATCTTTTTATTTATTATCAATCGGTTCTTTTTAAGCTCAATTTATTGTTTGTATCTTTTAATTTTCTTATAAGTTATAGTTTATTATTATTTTATTTTAAATAATAAAAACCCAAAAGATTGCTAGTCGGTGGAGATTGGAGTAACGACTTATTTTCTATGATAACTTAAAAAATTTCGATCACCGTGCAGCCACTGAGCCACATCCAACTGCCGACTCGGCATCTCAATTCTCAAGCCTCAACGGTAGCCGGTAAGAACTCATCTTTCTAAATCCTAGTCTTGATTTGTGTTAAACCCTTGAATTGAATTAAACCTATTTACAATTTACATAGTAGTAGGAATTCTATTTTCCAGTGTTTATTGTTTATTATTATTATTATTATTATTATTATTATTATTGTTGTTGTTGTTGTTGTTGTTGTTGTTGTTGTTGTTGTTGTTGTTGTTGTTGTTGTTGTTGTTGTTGTTGTTGTTGTTGTTGTTGTTAGATCATGTTACTAATCAATTGGAGTTTTAGTATAAATTTTTATAATTTAAATATTTTAATGTGATTGTTGAGGTATTAATGAGTGAAATATTTTATTATTTTCTAAAAAAGGAGTAGTGAAAAACTTCTAAAACTCGATATGGGCAATCGAAAAATCGATTCTTTTTTCAAAAGAAAGGATCCTCATATTAGTGAGAGCTCTCCAAATCCAAGTTCGACACCTATTGGTTCTTCAGGGGTGGATAATCGTCCAGGTAAAGCTGTAAGAGTTGAACAAGAAATCCTTGATGCATCAACTATTGAGCGTGGTCCTAGAGTACGCAATTCTGTTTGGGATTTTCCTCCAAATCAACAAGATGAAGTTCGGAGAGCGTATATCAGTAAGAGACCTTATCAACCCATTCCTACTAATGATCCAAAATATGTTGATAAGCATGGACGTCGATTTTTGGCTTCTTAGTATAAGTTATTTCCCGATTGGTTGGAATATTCGCCAACCAAAGATGTTGCATATTGTCTTCCATGTTTTCTTTTTAATAAGCCCCTTGGACGCTTTAGATCAAATACTTTTACTCATGATGGCTTTCGATCTTGGAAGAAAGATAATTCGGGCTCTAATTGTGCTTTTCTTATTCATGTCGGGAATGATGCGAACTCACTCCACAAGAATGCCATGAAAAGCTATCATGATTTGAGAAAATCTCTTCAACATGTTGAAAAGGTGATCGAGAAACAAACTTCTCAACAAGTTGCAAGAAATCGGTTTCAACTCAAAGTTTCTATAGAAGCTGTGAGGTGGCTGACCTTTCAAGGTTGTGCTTTACAGGGTCGAGATGAGACAGAAGATTCAAATAATCGTGGAAACTTTATTGAATTAGTAAGTTTCTTGGCTTCTTACAACGAGATTTCTACAACTTTAAATAATGCTCTAAAGAATTCAAAGTATGTTTCTCCAAGAATTCAGAAAGAGATCCTTTGTCTTTTTCGATCTAGGATACAAAAATATATTCAAGATGAAATTGAAAAATAAAAATTTTGTGTCATGGTTGATGAAACCCGTGATGAATCGAAAAGGGAACAAATGGTGATTGTGTTGAGATATGTTGACAAAGAAGGTTTTATACGTGAAAGATTTTTTGATCTAGTCCATGTGAAGGAAACTACTTCGTCTGTATTGAAGAATGAGATTTGTGATGTTCTTTCACATCATTGTTTGAATGTGAAAGACATAAGAGGTCAAGGATATGATGGAGCTAGCAATATGCATGGGGAATTCAATGGTTTGCAAGCATTAATCCTTAAAGAATGTCCATTTGCATATTACAATCATTGTCTTGCTCATAGATTACAATTGACTTTGGTGGCTACATCCAAAGAAGTGATTCCAGTAGCACAATTTTTCTCATATTTGACTATCATCATAAATTTAGTTATCTCCTCGTGTAAGAGACAAGATCAATTGAAAGATGCTCAAGCAAGTTATATTGAAGATATGATTGCTATTGAAGGTCTAGACACATGAAAGGGAAAAAAAATCAAATTGGCACTTTACAACGTGTGGGAGATACAAGGTGGGGTTCACATTTAACTTCACTCCGTAGATTGCTCAAGATGTTTGACTCTACTTGTTCTGTTCTCAAGAACATCATAAGTGACGAAAATTTGACTCAAAGAAGCGAAGTAGATGGTGTTTATGATGTGATGACATCTTTGGAGTTTGTATTTATCTTGCACCTCATTATAGATCTCTTGAGCTTCACTGATGATCTTAGTCAAGCTTTGCAACATAAATCTCAAGCTTTGCATTTAGTATCACGTGCAAAAACAATTATACAAAGATTGAGAGAAGAAGGGTGGGATCCTTTACTTGAAAATGTAAGTCATTTTGTGATAAGCATCATATAGAGATTCCTGATATGAATGCTCTATATAAAGGTGGTAGAGGGAGACCTCGACTTCAACGAGATGCCATTTCTGTTGGACATCGTTACCGTGTTGATATATTTGTCTCTGCTATTGATTCTCAAATGCAGGAGATGAACATTAGATTCAAGGATGACATGGTTGAGTTACTTAAGCTTAGTTCTGCTCTAGATCCGAGGGATGGTTATAAATCATTTTTCATTGATGATGTATGCAAGCTTGCAAATAAATTTTATCTAGAAGACTACACGGAGCAGGAAAGGTTGCACCTGAAAGTTTAATTAGAACATTTTGAGTTAGAAGCTAGAGGGGGCCTTGAATTGAGAAAGGCATCAACAATTTCAGAACTTTGTCAAGTGTTAGCAAAGACTCAAAAGTCAACTATTTATCATCTTCTTGATCAACTTGTTCGTCTTGTTTTAACTCTTCCAGTTTCTACTGCAACTACAGAGCGTGTTTTTTCAGCGATGAAACTAGTGAAGACTCACTTGCGTAACAAAATGGAGGATGAGTTCTTGTCGAGCTACTTAATAACATATATTGAGAAGGAAATTGCCCTTGATTTATCTACAGATTCTCTTATTGGTGATTTTGATCTAATGAAAGAAATTGGGCACAATTCTGAATGTCTACTTTTGACAAGTAAGAAGATCTCATTTGTGATATTTTGTAGGTTCGTAATTATTACATCTCTTAGAAGTTATTTTTAATTTATTCTTAAGTATTTCAAGAGTTAACTTATAACTCTAGTTTTTATAGTTTAAGTTTTATTGATTTATAATAGGTAAAACTCTAGCATATTGGTGCAAATTATAAATCATCGTTGTTTGAGAACGAGGAAGAACATTATTTGATGTGTGTATTTATCTTACTAGTTATTATGGTTGTTATTCTACATTGACTTATGTTACTATAGTTTTAAGATATATAAAAATTCGTCCCATAACATAAAATCCTGCGCCCGTCCCTGAGTTCGCCCCCTAGCATAAAATCCTGCGTCCGTCCCTGGTGATCAGAATAGTGATATTGTGGGATAAAAGTGAGGTTGAGAGAGTGTAGGGATACTTAAAGTTCAAGGGTCAAATTAGAAATTAACCCTTTTCATTAACATGCCACATCATCAAACTAACGGGTGTTAACGGTTCAATGACCAAAATAAAATATATAAAAAAACGTAAGTGGTAAGAATAACTTTTTTTATTCAAAATAGGTGACCAAAAAATAACACGGTCCAAACAAAAGGGACCTCCAGTGAAATTTACCCTAAAATTAATGATGTTCAGCTGTGTATTACGTTAATGGTGTTCAGCGAAATGTGTCCCCCGTTCTAAACTCATCATAAGCTATTTTTGTGTTTTACTAATTTCATTCTGAACCCAGTTTCGAACTCGAGGAATGTTTTTAGTTGAAAAAGAATGTTGTTATTTTTAGGATATTTAAATTTGAATATTTTTTTCATTTTGAAGGTGTTTGTGAATTTTATTAAGATATACTCTTACCGTCACTCTTCCTTCTAGGTTAGCAAATTAATGAAAAGCACACAGGATGAAAGCCCTTTCGCGTTTCATCATTTCCTTCCTGGTTAGCAAAATTCGACTTATCTCAAATCGAATTATTTGAATCGATTCGACGCAAAAAATTCGACTAGGTTTAATTCGAACCATAATTTTATAAAATTAACTGAATTTTTTTTAAATAAAGTTTGATTTATAAAATGAGAATTTGAATAACTCAAAATTTTTAGTAATTAGTGAATTAATTTTCAAGTTCGAGCTCACAACTTTATCTGATATATGTATATCGTATATGAAAAGTTATGAAAATATATATATATGTATATCGTATATGGTTATAAAAAGTTGTTTAAACTGAAACCAATTACTACAATAATATTACAAATATCTACAATTAAATTTAAAAAGAAACTCGTACATCTTGACTTTATTCGAAAAAAATTAAATAAAATTTGAGTTATAAAATATGACTCGTAAATTTAAATTTTTTAACCTCGATCGAAATTTGGAACTGACACCATCCATCTTTCATGTAGCATCGTCATGCAACCTTTCACCGGTAATTCCAATAGGGTGATCATCATCAAGTGGGCGACGTAGCAGCTACATCACCAAGAGAGCGTCAACTTCAACAATTTCTCTTTGCAAATGTAGAGTCTTCGCAAGCGCAGACCCTCACCCACTTCCATAGTTTCAACGAAAGAATATCAAAGAGCAAGAAACCCACCATCCAGGCTCTAGTACGGTGACCACCTTATTGATCGAATAAAATTAATAAAATATGTCACATATGAGATCAGGGGCGGATTATGGTGTTGTAGTTTGAGGGGCTAAATCAAAATCTTTGAAAATTATGAGGATTTAATGACAGTTTTTAAGGGAAAATTATATATTTAGTACCCCAATTATACCCGCATTACTATTTTGGTACCTCAACTATTATTTTTGGCAAAATGGTACCTAACGTTACGTTTTTGTTCTATTTTAGTACCTCGACCGTTAAAAACTAACGGAGATGGTGACGTGGCTTGGTATAATCACATTTTTAGTCCAAAACACTTATATATATATTATCAATTTAGTCCAAAATCCATCAATTTAAAACATCATCTTAATTTTGGGGTAAAACATCATCTTAATTTTGATAGAATTTTATCTCATCCCTTTCCCAACCCTCGTATTCTCACCGGTATCCCGACGCATTAACCCTCATTGATCCCCTAAATCTTAAAGTTTTGATTGTCTCTAGCGTGTTTTTTAAACACCAAAACCCAAAAAAGTGTCCGACTGGAAGAAGAAGAAAAATGAGAAATTTATAATTTTAATCCAAAAATTAAAATAATGTTTAAATTGTTAGAATTTTAGACTAAATTGATAGATTGTATAAGTTTTTGGACTAAAATTGTTATTAACCCAAGTCACAACATCGTTTCCGTTAATTTTAAATGGCGGAGGTGCCAAAACAGAACAAAAACGTAACATTAGGTACTATTTTACCAAAAATATTAGTTGGGGTACCAAAATAGTAACACGTGCATAGTTAGGGTACTAAATATGTAGTTTTCCCTTTTTAAAAAAATAATTTAGGGTCTAATTAAAATTTTCAAAAAATTAGGAGTCTTAATGAAAATTTTAACAATTTGGGGAACTTAATTAAAAATATTTAAAAAATTAAGACTTAATGAGAATTTCTAACAAATTTGAGGAGACCTAAGTAAAATTTTTAAAATTTTTGAGGGGTGTAAATACAAATTTGAGGGGACCTAATTAAAACTTCTGAAATATTTGAGTGATGTAAATTTAATTCCTCCAAACATTGGGGGTGCCAAGGCTCCATAGGCTCTAGCATTGATCCGCCTCTGTATGAGATAAAATTACGTGAAATTTGGGGAAAAAATAAGAAGAAGAGGATCACATTGGCAGATATCAAAGTAGAAAATAATGTAACGTAAGGTACATTTTTATCAAAATAATAGTCAGTAATCAAAACATAAATGCGAAAACAAATTAGTACCAAATAGACTGTTTATGCTTAATTTTAGGAGGACATCGACTCCCGGGGATCTGATTGTAGTTGTTGTGAATTTTGTATTTTTTTGGCTTAAGGATGAAAGAAGACCTTGAATTTTTGAAAAAAAATAATTAAGTCTCTGAATTTTTTTACACTCAATTAAGCCTTTAAACCAATAAATCTAATCAATTAAGCTCTTGAACCAAGAAATTGAATCAATTAAGCCCTTTGACCAATTTTGATCATTAAATCTTGACAGTTTTTTTGCATCTGTTGATGCAGTGCGTCAAGTCACAGTGTTTCCTCTTGATATTTTTAAATTTTTTATTTTTTTATAAAATTCTTTAAAAGTTCTAAAAAATTTATAAACTTATAAAATTTATAAAATATATTTTTTGAAAAAATCTTTAATACAACATGATAGAATTGTAGTATATTATGTCCTAGTAATATATAAAGAAAAATTGTCAATGTTTAATAGTCAAAATTGATCAAAAGACTTAATTGATATAATTTCTTGGTTCGAGAGCTTAATCGATTTAATTTTTTATTCAATAACTTGGGTACGAAAAAAGTTTAGAGGCTTAGTTAATTTATTTTCAAAAGTTCTAAGGCTTTTTAGACTGTAAGCCTATTTTTTTTATATCGATATTTCAAGATCTTGCATTTAAAAATCTCTGAAGCAAGACAAATACAGTGTTGTCTTGCTCTTTTGGGTCTCGATGTTTGATGGAAACGGAATGAGTTTGACTCGGTTCAATTATAATTGGCTTGCCTTTACGCTACCCATTTTCAGGTTGTTGAGAAAATTGAGCTGGAAATATATAAATAGATACTAATTACGGGAAAAATTAAAATAAAGAAAATTATATTAAGATTCAGAGTCAAAATATTAATTTAAAGGAGTAAAATAACTTTTTTTTTAAAAAAAATTAAGTTACATTTTATAATTAACTCATATATTTTTAAAATTTATCATATAAATAAAAATATTTTTTTTGGGTGAGATGGGAGGCCACAGCCTCTCCCTCCAGAGAATACTTCGTCACTGACTATATTTACACAAGAAAATACAAATGAACCTAAAATATAATAAAAACCATATTTTAATTAAAAAAATAAAAAAATGGATAATCTAGTTTAGTCATTTTCTTCATGTGACAATGTCACATTTGACAGAACATTGAATGTTATACCTTTAAAATGTCTACTGTGATACAAGTACTTTTAAAACGATTAATGTTATAATATGTATTTTGATAAAATATTTAATGTGATATCTGAACTATCATTTTGTGTATTATTATAGTGCTTGTAATTTTTCATTGATTGGTATATGGACACAAAATATAAATATCACGGAGGACATTTTAAAAGTATATGTATCACATCAGTAATTGTATCAAAATACATGTATCGTATTCATGTTACCTCATTTTGTATGAGTTCAAATCCTAACATTTGTATTGGAAATATAATACCTTTCTATTTAATCAAAATACATGTATTGTATTTAATAATTTGTCAAACGATAAATATTATATTAAACTTTTTAAAAGTTAAAAAATGTTCTTTTAATTTTATCAATTCGTATGAATTTTTTATTTTTCAATTCAATTTATATAATGGCTTAAATGAAAGTTAAGTGCCCAAAGTATATCTTTTTTTAACTTTAAGTGCCTATAGCATTTTTTTGTAAAAATAGGTGCCTAAAATTTCAACCGTTATAATTTTAGATGCCTGATAGTTAACTACCGTTAAAAAAAATCCGTTAACCAATAAAAATTTGACACGTGCCATATTTTATTTTAGAATTTCTTTTAATTAATTTTTTGTTTTTAATAATTTCAAATTTTTCAAAAAAAATCTTGAAATTCTAAATTTTTTTAAAACAGTCCACAAATCTGTAAATCTTAAAAACCCAAATCTTCACCGTCGCCACCGTCAGTCGCCGTCCCCGACACCACAGTTTTTGTTGCCGGACTCAGCCGACCATTTCCCCCAACGCACTGTCGTCGGAAACCGACGAATGATGTGTCAGTCGGACATTGAATGTCGAAAGTGAAATAGTCGTTCGATTGGCACAATGTTCGTCAATTTTCGACGACGGTGCGTTGGAGGAAATGGTCAGCTGGATCCTGCGACCGAAATGGTGGGGTCGGCAACAACAGTGACAACGGTGAAGATTTGAGGTTTTGTTATTTTAGGGATTTAGGGACTAGTTTGAAATTTTTTAAAATTTTGGAATTTTTAAAAAAATAAATTTTAAAGTTTTTTTCAAAAATAATTAAAAATCAATATTCCTGCCATGTGTCGCATTTTGATTGGGTAACGGGTTTTTTAAATGGTCATGCACTCAAAATTAGAACGGTTAAAACTTTAGGCACCTAAAGTTCAAAAGCAGTATATTTTGGGCACTTATTTTCCATTTAAGCCTTATATAATTGAGTTAATCCATTTTCAGTTCATCTGATTGAACAAGTGCTACATTTTTAATTACAAATTTTTAAACTGATTTTTTTAACTTCCGTGTATAATGCATGTGTTATTTAGACATTTTTATGTTCATAAATCGGTTAATATTAAGTGTTTAAACATGTTCAATCACACGTACTCTTGTATATTGTACGAACAACAATAAAATAAATAACAAATATGTATGTCTCCATCACTCAAAATAAAAAACAACTTTTTTGAAACTTAGTACCATAATTATAAAGTCTCTTGAACAAGGTCTCTTGAACAAGGTCTAAGATTTAAATCCTAACATTATGAATGGAGCAAGTTGAACTAAAAAGACTTTTATAATATCTTATCCAGATTAATCGATTAATGGGTCTGATATTGTTACCCCTTACCCAATAGGGGATGGTATAACATATTGATATTGGACTTGGTGTTGAACTTTAAGATCTCAACTCTGAGTTGAAATTTCTAGGGGTGTTCAAAAGTACCCGACCTGGATGACCCGACCCGTTGACCCGCCGACCCGACTAAAAAATCTGGGTAATTTTATGAATTTTTTCAATTCTCAGGTCGGGTACTCAGCCCGCCATTTTCCGGTTCAGGCCCGGGTCACAAAATTTGAAATTTTTGGGTACCCTGTTACCCGAGTACCCGAATATATTTAAAATTAACATTTTTTAAATTCAATATATATATATATATTAAATTAATAAAAAAATAATTTTTTATATTTTATATTTAATAAATACATATTTTATATTAAACTAATACATACATATTTTTATATTTTTATATTAAACTAATAAAATATTTTTACATTTAAAAAATACATATTTTTTATATACGGGTACTCAATTGCCCGATTTTGCGAGTACCCATAATTTTCGGGTACCCGATAGTGGACCCAACCAACACGGGCCAGGACACGGGCCAATTAAATCACTACCTGAAGACTCGGGTACCTGAACACCCGTACCCGGATTTGAACACCCCTAGTAATTGCAACTTTTGAGACTTCGTTCGACGTGGATTTTCTAAGGTCCATTTGAAAAGAAGCTGAAAAATTCAATTTTTTCAAAACATCCGTTTGGGGCCAAATCTGGCGAAAGAATGTTCGTTTGAAGTGCATAGAATTATCGTTCACAGTGCCGACCTTGGGCATGCGCAAGAGGAGCGCCCCACCCAATGTCCACTTTTTTAATATTCGATATTATTGTCTAATTTTTTAATATTTATTTTTTAGATTTACTATTAATATTTAATTATTTAATATTTGTTATTTGATGTCCAATTATTTTCAATATTTGTTATTAGAGCCCCAATTTTGTAACACTCATTATTAAAGGCTCAATTTTTTTCTCAATATTTGTTATAAGGACACAATCTAAAAATTTATATTTTTTTTCCAAAATTTGTTATTAGGAGTCCGATTTTTATGTCAATACTTGCTATTAGAGAGCCAATTTTTCTAATACTTGTAATTACTTGCCCAATTTTCTCCAAATATTTGTTAGGGTTAACTGCATAAATAGTACCCCACCTATTCTGAAGTTATTGTTTTGGTACCTCACCTATTTTTTTTGGCAAAATGGTACGTAACGTTACGTTTTGTTTCTATTTTGGTACCCTGCCATTAAAAAAGATAACGACATGCTGACAACTAGAGAAAAAATCACACGTGGCAGGCTGTCATGTTATTTTCTCTCTCCTAGTCAGCATGCCACGCCGACTAAAATCATAAAAAAGCACATGTTGCATGCTGACTAGAAGTGAGAAAATGACGTGGCAGCCTGCTACATGTGATTTTTTCTCTCATTGTTAGCATGTCACGTGTACTTTTCTCTTTCTTAGTCAGCATGTTGTTAATTTTTTAACGGTGGAATACCAAAATAAAAACAAAACGTAACGTTAGATATTATTTTTCTAAAAAAATAATTATTATAGCAAAACATTAATTTTGTTTGTTCATTTCTTCTATTATATCCTACTTGTACATGTGCAATGTTCTTATTGAATATTGCGGCTGCTCTTGGATCAACGTCGGAGAATTTGGATCAAAGTAAACAGTTGGTTTTTATATGATACTTTTGTTTCGAATTTTAATAAAATACGGGAGGAAATGAATTTATTTTTAATTAATATTATGCCACATATCAGTTATTTATTGATCCTAATTATATTAATGAACTTTTAAATGAATATTTTATTTTATTCTTGCATTTTTAAAGATTGACAGTGAAATTGAAAACTAGTGAAACATTGAGGACTATTCTTAAGTAAGTGAATAATATATATTTTTGAAAAAAAATGTCACATGTTATTTCTGATTGTTCCAAGGGGTCGACGTCAGATTCTGTGACGAAAGTGAGCAAAATGAATGACGGCAAGATAGTTCATGTATTAAATTGAGAATGAAAAAATTAAATGTATGATAATGAAAAATTAAGTATAATTTATGTACTAAAATGACATTTAACCCTAATAATAATAAGTCCTCGAGCCTTGGATAAACCGTATCCCAACACCAAAATATGGAAGGTTTTTTTTGTTATTTTGTTTTGGTGAATGGATTTTATATGTTTGTTTTATAGAAGTTTATTCATGAACTGCTTCATAGAGTGCAAATGTCTGACTCCAACTTGGCGACCACACCTATGTCTCCTTCCTCAAAACTAAGTAAGCACGAGGGTGAATTTCTCAAAGATGTGTAGCTGTATCGCAGTACAGTGGGGCCCTGCAGTACATTTCACACGAGGCCAGACATTGCATTTGCTGTTAATAAAATAGCTCAATTTCTTTAGAACCCTACTGACTTGCATTGGCTGACAGTCAAAAGAATTTTGCGTTACTTGTGAAGATCATCTGAATATGGTCTCTGGTTTCTTGCAGAAGCTCAGAATGGAGTCACTCTCAATGTCTTCTCTGATGCTATTTGGGGAGGAGATGTTGATGATAGGAAGTCGATCTCAAGTCATTGTGTCTTCAATGAAAGTCATCTGCTCACCTGGAGTTCAAAGAAGCAACGTGTTGTCTCTCGATCTACAGTTGAGGCAGAGTATCGCAGCTCGGCCGATGCAACAGCTGAAGTTATTTGGGTTAAAGCTGTTTTAGAGGAAATGGGAGTCAATATGCTGGACACTCCACGCATCTGGTGCGACAATACCAGCACTGTAACAATGGCGGCCAACCCCATTTTGCATCCAAAGATCAAGCATATTGAGTTGGATCTTCATTTTGTTCGGGAGAAGGTTGCTACTAGTGATGTTCAAGTTAATTATATTCCATCCGACAGTCAGTTAGTTGACACACTCACTAAGCCTCTCGCAGTTGGACGATTCGAAGCACTCAGACGCAAGATGTCAATTGTTGAAGCACAAGAGGTTTTCCCAGAGTTGAGAAAGTAGGGCAAATGTTAAACATAAGCCTTTAGGCTGCAACCTTTTATCCTAATTTGAAAAAAATAATAAATTTGACCCTCATTATTTATACATTATTTCAATTTCACCCTATTTTAATTAAAAAAACTCAAAACACTAAACCCCTAAACCATAATTTGGTTTATTTAACTCCATATCATATGTATTAAGCTTAATATGAATCAAGCTTTCTAATTGAACTTAAAATTTTACCTAATTATGAAAACGGGATTGTGAGAAAATTGTTGATAGCTCAAAAGTTTTAAGGTGTACTTATTTCTTCGCATTTTGATCTTTAATATGAAGCTTTTGTAATCGCTTTGATAGTGAATTACAACTGAAGAATTTCTATAGTTCTTATGGTTAGTAATCAGGATAGTGTGTGAAGAAACTGGTTGTGGTTCATCCAAAGATGGCTTAAGGTTTAGGGGGTTCAATTTTAGGGTTTAGGGTTAAATTATTTTTAATTAAAATAATCCCAAATTGAAATAATATGCAAATAATGTGAGTTATATTTTTTTTCGAATTAGGAAAGAATTGTTTAAATGTGCAAACGTGAATGACTTAATGTGTTATTATACAAAATATTTTAATTACCACATCACCCTTTTAACGGTTGATAATGGGTCAATGACCAATTTAAAGCAAAATTAAAAGTTTAATGGTAACATTGAAGCAAATAAAAGTTTGATTATCAAATTAAATAATTTAGCAAAGTTTAGTTACCATTTATGTACTTTACCAAAAAATCTAAAAAATAATATACAAATAATTTTTTTTTTAGATTTTATTCTAAAAAACGATAATAACACTTTCAATCCATATAATTTCAAAAATAATTAAAATAATTAATAGTACATAGCGATATACATAATTAGTGATATATAACACTATACAATATTTATTGTAGAATCATCTGTATGCATAATACACAATTAAATAATAAAACTGAACCTATTTGTTTTTATCCTAAAGTTTCACGAGTCTTCTAAAATGTACTTTTCAGTTTACAGGTACGTATTTAAATCTCTTTTATATATTTATATTTATATATTTATTTAATAATCTCGTTAGATATTAAAATAATTAAAATGATAATACCAATAATTAACAAATAAACTTTTTAAATCTCTTTTGTGTAATAAAAATTGCTTACGTGTCGGACAATAAAGCTATCAACGTAGGATTTTTTGTTTTAATCAGATTACATATCTTGTTATATTATATATATTATTTTTTACTCTGTGTGATGATGTACATGTTTATTGTATTTAATACCAAAAATTTATTTAATAATTTTATATGTAAAAGTTTAACAGTATTTTAAAAGAATTTGATTATATTATTAAATAAATTTAGATATTTGAACATTATTTATCATTTTTCTAAAAAATCATTGTTTAAAAGTTTTGAATTTCCTATAAATTTTCACATTATTTTAAAAGTTGTAAACGATATTAAAAAGTTAAAAAAATAAGGGTAAATTACATAAATGGACATTGAACTATTCTAAAGAATACAAAATGTTACAAACTTTCAAAATTTACATAATGAGTGTTAAATTTTGATTATTGTTGCAAAACAATCACTGAGTCATTATACATTAAAGGGTGACGTGCAGTTAAGAAAATTTGAATAATAATAAATTTAGTCATTCAAATTTGTACATTCAATCAATTTAGTCTCAATTAAAAAATAATAAATTTAATCCTCATTATTTAACCTTATTTTTATTTGTGTGAACCAATCCCTATGGAACACGTCTCCATTTGTATTCTCTCTCTCCATCTCATAACAGGAGTATAGATATATTTTACATTTTCAGAATTTTCTGTAAATTTTAAAAAGCTCCTTTATTCTCTTCAAAAACACAAATTATGAGTGAACTCAATTTTCTTTCAAACATTATCGATTTGTTTGTTTCTCTACCATCGAAAATCGAAGATTTGAAGCTGGAAAATTGAAAATTGCGGCAATTTCTTGCGAGATTGGTAGGAGAGTTGAAGATTCGCGTGGGAGAAACGATTCTCTTTTGCCCCCTGTTTTGTTTTAAACAGAGTTCTCCCCAGATTTGCTCGTCTGTTTGTTGAATTTATTCAATAAAATCACAAATTAGTTGCTAAAATTGAAAGGAGCTGAAACAAGAATGTTTTGTTACCGCATGGCGTTCATTCTCCAAAACGATTCTATAAGTTGGATTTGTGTGTATTTTTTGTTGTTGCTGAGATTATGGGAGGAAAAAAAAGTGAAAGAAGAGAATAATCTTGAATCTTTTAGTAGTGTGTTGTTGTTTTGATTCCATGAAATCACGAAATAGTTGCAAAAAAAGTTTGAAAAAAGATAAATTATAAATTGACTCTTTATGCATGCTAAATGTTTGATTGTTGAGAAAGTCGGTAGTTCTGCTCTGCTGCCGTTAAAATAAGGCTAATAAACGGTGAGACCGGTTCCAGGTTCATGATAAAAGCTGAACCTATAATGTGACACTTACGAACCGAAAATATTATATGTTATGATAACAATAACGGTTGCACATGAAAATGTTATTGTTATATGTAAAATGGGTCCGGGTCAAACAAAATATCGACGGTAAGAAATTAAGTTGAAAGGTGAAAATGTTATAGGTCGCGATAACAAAATTGGTTGTACCTAAAAATGTTACCCGAGTTTTTAAAATTGGGCCAACAAAATCAGGATGGCGACAAATTAAGTTGAAAGCCGGAAATGTTATCAAGCGCGTTAACAAATCTGGTTGTGCCCAAGAATGTTAACGATCGCTAAGAAAATAGGTTGAGATCAAGAATATTTTAAGTTCCTTTAAGATATCCGGTTTGGACCGAAAATGTTACTAGAATTTAGCAAATGAGTCGAAGAAAAATTCAACGGTAAGAAAATAAGTTGAAAGCCGAAAATGTTATCAAGCGCGTTAACAAATTCGGTTGCGCCCAAGAATGTCAAGGGTCGCTAAGAAAATAGGTTGAGATCGTGAATGTTATAAGTTTTTTTTATCTGAAAGGTATGATTTTATTAAGAGCGCAAATCATACACAACCAAACAATCACCCGCCTCATTAAAAACCTCCATAAACCTAAATTGGAGGAAAAGAGTACGGTGTGATAGTTTACCAAAACAAACACTCAAGATCAGGAACAACACAAAGCACAATTACAACCTAGAAAGCACATCAACTCCACCTACAACCTGCCAAGTGTCACGGCCATACCGTCTAGGCTCGGGTCGGCACGCCGTGCGGCACTTGAAAAGGGACTCAATCCAGACAAGTCAACCTTCAACAAGCCCTTTATCCAAGGACTTAACTCGGAAGCGTCGTCTCATGATCCATCAGACAACATGTGCGTCGAATATCGTATCCCGCGGGGCCTAGGGAATGCTAGCTGCCAACCCCTAACTCTCGCGACGAGCGCGATATGGGGCCCTCTAGCCCCAAACCGTCCCTAGGAGGTCTTCCTAGAGAGACATTGTGTCATCCGCTTGGCTCCAATGCCCGCACACCTAGGCCCCACGTGGGCCTAAAAGAAGGTCACTTACACCAAGGCAGCTTGGCTGCTAGCGCTTGGTGAGGAGGATGGTGGAGACCCAACACCAGACCACTTCCCCCCTAAAGAGCTAAATAAACTTACCAAGTATGACGTGAGTAGACGTTGCTTCGTCCCAAACGAGGACACTTTATGAACAGGGCCTTCATCGCCTTCCCAAAGCATCCTAACTTGCATCCTTAACTTGGTAGCTCTTCAAACATTGCTCATATCATTGCTCGGTCCGCCTTTGCTCGGTCCCGAACAGGCTTGTCAAGGCAGGATCGTAATACGATAAGAGACAACCTTGTCATTCTCCCACACTTCCTATTATCGATGTCCTCATTGATACTGACACTCGTTCTTCATCACCTGATGAGTCGATATGGACATCGAAGGCAGTTCCTCTTTGATCTGTGCTTGACTTAATACGCTTCTCTAGTCTCATCATCTAAATATTCACGCAAATAACTTAAGCCTCGATCCTAGGTTCTTTTGATTCCCTTATGACCACGTTGCACCTGTGTGACCATCCACATCGATCATGAACCCATTATGACCCAGTTTTCTCCTTCAATGTCAAGTGCTAGATTCATGCTCACACACTTTTACTCAGATTGTGGCTCGAGCGAAACACAAGTAGCGAATCACTGACTCAACTAACGTGTGCCTTGTAGTGTCTTTGAGTCTCACGATCTAGCCATCGACCTACAAAACAAAAATAGCATACCTGCACATATGCAAGAGAACTATGACTCGCCACACAATGGCTTGCTCTTTGGCACTAAGCCCATTCGCCAACTGTGTCCCCCCGTATAGTGAAACCATCAAAGCAAATAATGTGTCACAAAATCACCATCACCTTATCCACTCAAGCGCCTAAGTGTAGGCTCGTATTGCACTTAGTTGCTTGACATCGTAAAATGGTCTCTAGTTGACATTGTGATACAAAAAATGTACTTTGTCTCTTTTCCTTTCTTTATATGGCTTGTACTATAAGACATACAAGCAAATACATTAGTGATAACCTATTCACACAAGTCTCGAATGATACCTGGTTGGTAAATATTGCCGTACGCATTCACCATTTGCCAAGTAAATGTACATCTATGCCCACTCGAACAACCTTCCTCTTATGAACTCATGCATCTTGGTTTTCCAGCGGCTAATAACATTTTTCCCACAAGCCAACCCGCTTTTAAGGTTATCCAACACTAAAAGCACAACTTGTCTCGCTTTTCTTCTGCACCATCTTGTCGTCGTCCTCGTTGACTGAACAGAAAGAATTTATTCGCTAATTAGAGACATTATTGTAACTTGCAAAGACTAACTTTCCATTGATCAAGTTAGGCACTATTGTGCCACAAAACCAACAACATTCTTCTTTTCAACACAACAAGCGCCTCTGTGCTAGACGTAAATAAGCACCATAGTGGTTTACTTCCCGCGCAACATCATGCTAGGATAATCATTTTGATTAACGACAAGCACCTCTGTGCACTGTCTTCAATATGATTACCAGGCATGCATCATCAGTTTACAAGTAGTCAGCTTCTCAATACTGAGGTAACCATAGTGATTAACGTTAGACACCTCTTGTATACGATTTAACTATGACGACCCAGCTAAGATTTCAAGACATATTAAGTGCCTATGCACCAAAACAACCATAGTGTGTAACGTCAGTCACCTCCGTGAACTGATGACACTATGTTTGAACTCGTTTGCACCTCTGTGCGATAAATGATAAGTGTCTCCACACTGAAACAACCACAGTGGTTAGCGTTAGTTTACCTCATGTTTACTGATTCCACTAGGTTCACTCGTTAGCACCTCTGTGCAATAAGAAATAAGTGCCTCTTGCACTAAAACAACCATAGTGGTTAATGTCAGTCACCTCTTGTGTACTGATCCCACTAGATTCAACTCGTTAGCACCTCTGTGCAATATAAAGATCGAGCACCGCGTATGCTTCGATCGCTGTAGTGGTTACCGAAAGGCACCTCTGTGCCCTGGCTCCACTATAAAACTCACATGCACCTCTGTGCCACAAATTCACAACCGAGCACCATTGTGCTAAAAGGAATGAGCACCACTGCGCGAAGATAATAAGAAAGTACCTCCGTGCCCGAAACAATAGTCAGGCACCTCCGTGCACTAACCAACCCTTAATTTGTTTAACATTATTGACTCACCCAACCCACTTCTATTACGAGGGCGCTTGGTGTAGAGTCTAGTTTCCCTACCCTGCCTACCTCAATTGACAAGGCTCTTGGCGTAGAGTCAGCCCGCCCCGCCTACTCCACTCGTAGGAGCGCTTGGTACGGAGCCAACCGCCTGGGGACACCATCTATGCAGAAGTACACAACCAAACCTGGCTTGAAAGCCTGGCTCTGATACCAACTGTCACAGTCATACCGTCTAGGCCCGGGTCGGCACGCCGTGCGGCACTTGAAAAGGGACTCAATCTAGACAAGCCAGCCTTCAACAAGCCCTTTATCCAAGGACTTAACTCAGAAGCGTCGTCTCATGATCCATCAGGCAACACACACGTCGAATATTGTATCCCGCAGGGCCTAGTGAATGCTAGCTGCCAACCCCTGACTCCGGCGACGAGCACGATATGGGGCCCTCTGGCCCTAAACCGTCCATAGGAGGTCCTCCTAGAGAGACATTGTGCCATCCTCTTGGCTCCAATACCCGCACACCTAGGCCCCACGTGGGCCTAAGAGAATGTCACTTACACCAAGGCAGCTCGGTTGCTAGCGCTTGGTGAGGAGGATGGCGGAGACCCAACACCAGACCACTTCCCCCTAAAGAGCTAAATAAACTTACCCAATATGATTCGAGTAGACGTTGCTTCGTCCCAAACGAGGACACTTTCTGAACATGGCCTTCATCGCCTTCCCAAAGCATCCTAACTTGCATTCTTGACTTGGTAGCTCTTCAGGCATTTCTCATATCATCGCTCGGTCTGCCTTTGCTCGGTCCCGAACAGGCTTGTCAAGGCAGGATCATAATACAATAAGAGACAGCCTTGACACCAAGCACCCAACCTCGAATGAAACCTAACACCAACCAACCTTCAAGATCTACCAATTTACTGCAACATCACATATCTACAACCCAAGCCAACAACTCCATCCACAAAGGAACAACAATACAACAAGGATCGTAACCATTAGTCGATATACTCAATTAATCACGTGAAACGAAGACGTACGATCCATACCCTTTTTCGCCAATTCGTCTTCAAATTTATTTGCCTCTCGATAAATATTATTGAAACACACACACGGTAATTGGGTGCATGCCTTGTAACACCCCGATTCCGTCCCAGATCTGGAGCATCACTTTCGAGTCACCCAAAACCGACCATCAAAATTTCTCATTTAAAACCACAAGTTAGGAATTCTCAAAATAATCCATTACCGTAAAATCCACGTAGATAATGATATTAAAAGGGGTTTACAAAACATGAGTTCCAATTAAAATACTACGTTTGACCAAATACAGTAAATCAGAATAAAATACAGACTCGACTGTGGTAAGGTCCTATGAATACAACCAGTCCAAACTAAAAAGCAAGTACTGTACTCTGAGACTGGCTCAATGCTGGAAAATCCTCCTCGATGTGCTCCTCCAAGCGCAACTTGTCAACCTACGCACGGAAGAAACCACAATTCCGCACACTGAGCTAACAAAGCTTAGTGGTATATTTCTACTCTACCGCAATTCGTGAATATCATAAAATAAACATGCATGATAATATATTCAAGAGTGCACAGAAAGGCTTCTCCATATCTAAGGATCATCTTCTAGCCTATCATAGCTAGAGCTTACCACTGTCTCAAGATACCACTATTATGTAAGAAGTCTACCAAGCCATCCCAAGCTTACCGTGCACGAGGTTCCACCAACCACTGAATTACGTCTCATACCCTGATCACATAGCCCAAGGGTTATCTAGCCTATACCCGAGATCACAAAGCCCATCGAGTTACATCTCATACCCTGATCACAAAGCCCAAGGGTAATACAACCCGTACCCGAGATCACATAGCCCATCGAGTAACAATCCTACCCTAATCACATAGCCCAAGGGTAACTAGTCAATATCGTTTATCTATACAACAACGTAAATAACATACATTCCCTAATGGCCAACGAAGCCCTACTATTTCTCCCGTGCTCACACAACCGTCGGGTTACCGCGATCACATAGCTGTCGAGTAAGGATCATATCTGGATCACTATAGCCACAGATACGTCTTAGACATACTTGGATCACAATAGCCACAAGCAGTCTTATCCTGTTATCACATAGCCGAACAAGATTACTCGAGATCACATAGCCCATCGAGTTACTCTCATTACTCACGGCAACCAACCTACATGGGCGTCCCTTCAGCACATAGCAAGGACCCCAAGCTACCTCGTAGCAATAACTAATCCACTATGGACCCCTATAGATTACAAAACCAAGCATCTTATCCAACTGTTACTAAGCCATTAGCCCTTAATCCACATACGGGTTTCTAACCTCGATTTCTTAGTTTTAGAGTTTGTTTTATACCTTTAGGGACCTACCAGATCCATTACCATGAATTATAGAACCCCCGAACGCGAACTCAACTTTCTTTGGCAGATTACCCAGCAAGTATCGGTACTCCAAGGTGAGTATCGGTACCATCCTCAGAGTATCGATACTCCCCCATAAGTACCGATACCATAACTAGGTTCGATAGAGTTAGACCACAAGCCGTATCGATACGCTCTTACCCCGTACCGGTTCTCAGCATCGGTACTGGGATCGCCCCGTACCGATCCAAGCCCGTACCGGTACTCCACCCTTCGCGTACCGGTACGCTAAGCCTCTCCTAGGCAATCAACATCGCATACTGATACTCCCCAATGGGTACCGGTACCCCTACTAGATTCGAAGGAGTTCATCCTAAGGACGTACCGATACGCTACGTACCGTACTGGTACTCAAAGCCTTTTCAGGTAATGTAATAGTGCATACCGATATGCCCATTACGTACCGATACGCCTAAGCGCTACTGGATTTCTATTTGAGTGAGGGGTACCGATACACAGGGAGGCATACCGGTACACCCCTCACAAACTGTCCCTCAATTTACAAAGGAGTATCGGTACGCAACCACCCCATACCGGTACTCGAGCCCAGATTTCGAAACATGGAGCTCGAGATTACACCAATCCCACCCTTAGCCCTTATGAATAAGTCTCAAATCTTTCATACAAGTTATTTGGAGTATATTTAGTGATTTCCTACCAGTTTACCCATTATCAACTCCCAAAACGTGACTTACCATTAGAGGGGTTTAATGCTCAAGAACCCTAACTAAGCAACCCATAAACATAAAACCAAGCAAGGCAATCATCTTATGAGGCTCATGAAACGTAGGAGTCAGAGATGTACTGACCTTTAGCAAGTGTTCACGAACTAAGGAAGCAACCAAGCTTCTTTCACCTCTTCTTCCTTGCTCCAAGCTTCAAACCTAACTTCCACCAAACTAGGAGATATTTACCTTGAAATATAGGTCATTTCTTGCTGATCGAATCTCCCCTGATCACCAATCCGAGATTCACACTCTTCAACCTCAAGCTTCCATCTTTTCTTTTGGTTCTTGGGTAGGAGAAATGAGAGAGTTTTTGGGAGAGAAGGACAAGGGAGCCAAGGTGATATCATCACCTTTATTTTCTGCAGAAAATGTTAAGGCTCTACCAGCCTTTGTCCCCTATTTATGGTTTTACCATAATGCCCTTCCTCAAAACCCAACATAAGCCAAGCCCAAACCACCAAGCAAGCCCAACAACGCACGGAGGCCCATAATGGCCCAACATCTCAGCCCGACGTATTGGTTCAAGACCCGAGTCAACGTCCATTATTGACTCAAGAAATCTGGGTCGTTACATGCCTCGTCAATTTGCTTGAACAAACGCCAAAATTTCCAAGGCTAATTTTTAAAATATAATACCTATGACACCGCGACTTTCAAGTCAAATTCAATTACAACCGACGATATTCCCATCGTATCTGAATGCACCAACAAGTCCAAGGCATACGCTATTGCACGAAGCTTGACTTCATTAGACTCCATCTCACCCAACGACCCCAAAAATAAAGCCAATACACGACTATTTGTATTACGCAACACCCGTCCGCAACCTGTGGGCTACAGTTTACCTCGTGCTGCACCATCCACGTTAAATTTGACCAAGCCATTCATCGGTGGCACCTATACAATTCTGGCTATACAAGCCCCCATTAGGCCCCTCGGACAGCACAAACGAGGAACTATGCGAGAAGGAAATGAGTTCTTTGAAGGGAAGAAAATGAGTTATACGTTGAATATATGCACCTCAGATGAAAGCCCAAGGAATTATGCGAGAATGAAGCCCTTAGTAATTAAGACCAAGGTTAGAATTACCGAGCTTGAGAAGGGAACAATTCCGAAGCTAGTTATAAAGGCACCTACTCCTTTTCCATACAAGGACAGTAAACAAGTGCCATGGAATTACGTTTTCTCAGTAACGGCCCCAGGAAATACATCGAGAGGAGGAGGAAAAGAAGAAGAACCAGTCAATCAGATGGGCAAATTTACAAGAAGTGGAAGATGTTACTCACCACCAGAGGCTGAAGATAGGGATGCCACCCAGAGGAAGATAACAACTGAAGAACCTGAGGGAGAAAATGATTTCTTTATAGAGAAACCCAGGACTCACCTAGAGCTAGTGAAAGAATCAGAGACTCAGAAATTTTTAAAGATACTCAAACATAGTGAGTACAGTGTGGTGGAGCAGCTCCATAAACTCCCGGCAAGAATTTCAATGCTATCTCTATTGCTGAGTTCGGAGGGCCACGTGACGCCCTTTTAAAGATCCTGAATCAGAATTTTGTTTCAAAAGAGATAACAACTGACAAGATGGACAAGTTGGTCAGCAATATTGCGGTGAATAATTTTATCACATTCAATGACGAAGAAATTTTGGCAATTGGGAGCGGATCCTACAAAGCCCTTCATATCTCTGCTAGATGCAAGGGGCACATGCTACCAGTGGTTCTTATTGATAATGGGTCAGCGTTGAATGTACTGCCTTTGGATACCTTAAAAAGTTTCCGGTTGACAGTTCTCACATGACTACATACCAAAATACTGTGAGAGCATTTGATGGAACCTAGAGGGATATTTTGGGGAAAATAGAGATACCCCTACAAATTGGCCCATCTACTTTTGAAATAGATTTCGTGGTGATGGACATCAAGCCTACCTATAGCTGCCTGTTGGGGCGCCCTTGGATCTACACTTCAGGGGCTGTTCCCTCCACTTTGCATCAGAAGTTGAAATTCATTGTTGATGGCCAGTTAGTGATAGTCGGAGCTGAAAAAGATATCGTAGTCTCGGTATCAACTGGCACCCCTTATATAGAAACAGATGAAGGTGCACTTGAATGCCATTTTAGGACATTTGAGCTCGTTAATGCTACCTTTGTCACTGAAGGAAACAAGGTCCCTGAGCCGGAATTGTCAAGTAACGGAAAGATGCAAGTCAAGCAGACTTTGGGAAAAGGGGCAAAGATTGGCAAGGGCCTTAGCAAGCAGTTTCAGGGGAGGCCATACCCCGTGATAATCCCTGAAAAGAGAGATCGATTTGGCCTAGGCTACAAGCCCAACCCAATGTAGAGAAGAGCAACGATAAGAGAAAGGCAAGAAAGAAGGAAAACAAGACAAAACATAAAAGAAATTAAATGAGAACCAATGACATTCCCATCTACCATTCACAGTTTCAGGTCAGGAGGCATCATGAATCCTGAAACTACAAATGATAAGGAGGAAAAAGGAAAGAAAGAGCTCGAGAAAGCTTTTGAAGGGCTGAACATTAACGCCATATCAGAGGATAATAAGGGAAACAAGTACCTTTCCATGATACACCCTTGTTCGGAGCTGAACAACTGGACTGTGGAAGAAATTCCTATAGCTTTTAGGTCATCCACAGAGTAATGCTCGAAACTAACTCTTTTGCCTTAGACCCGGAGGCATTAGAGATCTCTTGTTAAGGGTCAATGTCAAAAACCATTATGGTTCCTATATCAATAAAAGATGTTTTTCCAATAAATCTTATGTGGCAGACTTTCTCTTTTTTTTTTAACTAAAACACCGTAAACAAAGCCCAAAGCAAATTAAAATAAAAACCAAAAAAAATTGTCATTTCATTTTTTCGTTTGACTTCTCATTTTTGTTGTAAACATATGTATTCAATTTCTTTCAGATTTCCAGATATCAATGGTATAAATAACTCCAAATCTAATTTGGAAATTGACTTCGAGTTGCCCATGTGTTTAGAAGAGGTCGAAGACTGCAAAGATGAAGAAGAATATGAACTGCCTAACGAGATGCTCAAGATGTTAGAAAGCAAAGAGAAGCAAATTATGCCTCACGAGGAAGAATTAAAAGTTTTAAATCTCAGGTCTGAGGAAGAAAGACAAGAGGTGAAGATTGGAACTTCTATCACCACTGAGACTCGACACAAGTTGATCAAGCTCCTACAAGAATATAAGGACATTTTCGCCTGGTCATATCAAGATATTCCAGGTTTGGACACATACATTGTTATGCATCGACATACAAGCCTCTGCAACAGAAGCTAAGGAGGATGAAGCCTGAAATGCTCCTAAAAATCATGGATGAAGTGAAAAGGCAGTATGACGCCGATTTCCTCGAGGTGGTTAAGTATTCTGAATGGGTGGCTAATATTGTCACATTTTCAAAAAAGGTGGAAAAGTACGAATATGTGTTGATTATCGAGACCTTAATAGGGCAAGCCCTAAAAATAATTTCCTATTGCCGCACATTGACACGCTGGTGGATAACACAACAGGGCATTCTCTTTCATGGATGGATCCTCAAGGTATAACCAAATCAAAATATTCCCAGAAGATATGAATAAAACAACATTCGTAACATGGCGGGGAACTTTTTGTTACAAAGTCATGCCTTTTGGTTTAAAGAATGTAGGGGCAACCTACCAACGTGCCATGGTAACCTTATTCCATGATATGATGCACAAAGAGATAGAGGTATATGTTGATGATATGATAGCTAAATCCCGATAAGAAGACGAACATATCGAAAACTTGGAAAAACTTTTTAAAAGGTTGAAAAAATTCCAGTTGAGACTTAATCCGTCCAAATGCACATTTGGAGTGCGATCAGGAAAGTTGTTGGGATTTGTTGTGAGTGAGAAGGGGATTGAAGTCGATCCAGACAAAATTAAGGCCATCCAAGAACTTCCTCCACCTCGAACACAAAAAGAGGTTAGAGGATTCCTTGGAAGGTTAAATTACATTACCCGTTTTATCTCCCAATTAACGGAAAAATACAGCCCTGTATTTAGATTGCTTCGGAAAAACAATCTGAGAACATGGAATAAAGAATGTCAAGTGGCCTTAGAGGAGATCAAAAGACAGTTGACGAATCCACCTATTTTGGTACCACCTGTTCCGGGAAAGCCTCTGATCTTGTACTTAACCGCTCACAAAAATTCAATAGGATGTGTATTGAGGCAGCATGACGAGACCGGGAGGAAGGAGAGAACAATTTATTATCTAAGTAAAAAGTTCACGGATTGTGAAACCAAATATTCCCTAATTGAAAAACTGTGTTGCGCTTTGATATGGAAAGCCAATAGGTTTAGGCAATACATGTTATACCACACCACATGGTTGATATCGAAGTTAGATATCTTGAAATACATGATAGAGGCACCAGCCTTGTCAGGAAAAATGGCTCGTTGGCAAATGTTACTTTCAAAATTTGACATCCAATATGTAAGCTAGAAAGCAATAAAAGGGAGTGCAATAGCAGACTTTTTGGCAAGTCACGCTTCCAAAGATTACGAGGCCTTGAACTTTATTTTTCCTGATGAAGAACTAATGTGCATTTCGATTGACGAGGATAATAGCTCAGAGGAATCTTGGGTGATGAACTTTGATAGAGCTGCAAAGGCATTAGGACGTGGCATTGGGGCGGTTTTAGTTTCACCAGAAGGGAATTACTACCTTTTCTCTTGCCGGTTAAAATTCTTATGCACCAATAAATGGCTGAATACGAAGCTTGTTTATTGGGTTTGCAAGCGTCCATTGAAAGAAAGATCAAAGTTTTAAGAGTTTTCAGAGATTCTGCACTGGTCATTTATCAAATCCGCAGAGAGTGGGAGACTAAGGAAGCAAAATTGATCAAATATCATTTGTTGGTTCTTGAATTAATCAAGGAGTTCGGCGAAATCACCTTCAAGCATCTCCTAAGAGAGGATAATCAGATGGCTGATGACCTCACTACTCTGGCTGCCATGTTCAAGGCTAGTGAAGGTACTGAAATAATGCCAGTCAAGGTGCAAATGTTAGAATCCTCGGTCCATTGCTACAATTTGGAAGAAAAAGCTGATGGTCTCCCATGGTACCATGACATTTTACAGTCTATGAAAACTCAAGAATATCCATTACAGGCGACTGACAATGATAAGAAAACGATTAGGAAATTAGCCGCAGGCTACTTCCTTGATGGCAAGGTTCTATATAAAAAGAGTAGAGATCAAGTGCTATTAAGGTGCATAGGTGCTAAAGAAGCTCAAACGATCTTGGAAGAAGTACATGAAGGGGTTTGTGGGACTCACCCTAGTGGCTTTACTATGGCTAGGAGAATTATGCGCTTTGGATATTATTGGTCCACTACGGAAATACATTGCATCAATTATACCCGTAGATGTCACAAGTGCCAGATATATGCTGACAAGATTCATGCACCTCATCTACCACTTTATGTCATGACTGCCCCATGGCCCTTCTCAATGTGGGGCATAGATATAATTGGCCAGATTTACCCTAAAGCCTCGAATGGCCACAGGTTCATCTTAGTAGCTATTGACTACTTCACAAAATGGGTAGAAACAGCCTCATACACGAATGTCACCAGGTCGGTTGTTTGCAAAATTTTGAAAAAATAGATCATTTGTCGCTATGGCTTATCGAAGAGAATCACCACCGACAATGCATCCAATTTAAATAATAAGATGATATAAGAGGTTTGTGAACAGTTCCAGATCAAACACCACAATTCGGTAACATATCGCCCAAAGATGAATGGGGCTGTCGAAGCTGCAAATAAGAACATCAAGAAGATAGTCGTAAAGATGGCTGACATTTACACTGATTGGCATGAGAAGTTTCCATTCACATTGTATGCTTATAGAACGTCTGTGCGAACTTCCATTGGGGCAACACCATTTTCATTAGTATATGGAATAGAGGTTGTGCTGCCGATTGAAGTTGAAATCCCTTCACTCCATATTTTGATGGAGACAAAACTAGAGGAGTCCGAATGGGTTCAAGCAAGATATGACCAGTTAAACCTCATTGATGAAAAGAGGTTGAAAGCAATTTGCCATGGCCAGATGTATCAAAGAAGAATGATACGAGCAAATGTCAAGAAGGTCCACCCGAGGAAGTTCAGGGAAGATGATATCGTGCTAAAGAAGATGTCGCCAATCTAAAAGGATTCGCGAGGAAAATGGGCACCAAATTGGGAGGTGCCATATATGGTATCAAAAGCTTTCGATGGAGGGGAGCTAATTCTGGCCGAAATAGGTAGAGATAAGCTCAAGAATCCAGTGAATTATGATTCAGTCAAGAAATATTATGCATGAAATGATGAAGAAGAAAAAATAGAGCAAAAACCCGTAAATGGCACTCAAAAGAAAAGAAGAAGAAAAAATGAAAAAAAGAAGAGAAAAAAAGAAAAAAAAAAGACAGAAAAAGAAAAAAAATGAGGGTTCAAGATGAAAACCCGCAAAGGGCGTCTTGAAACCAAAGAAGATTCGAGTTGAAAACCCACAAAGGGCGGTTCGAATTATTACAGACAACGAATAACCCCTTCAGAGGCTTGGCTATTGAGAAGGAATTTCATATCTTCATTCATTATTGTAGTGGACAAAATTTTCTCGACAAAGGCATCACTCGAGGTTGTTTCGAGGAAAGTTCAGACCTTTGATATCTGGATACTTGTCTTTTGACCCCTTTTTTGTACCTTTCTTTCATGTTTGCCACAACATTAATGAAATTCTTCTTTTAAGCCTATCTTTCTTCGAATGCCCCATTTACATGAACGTCTTTTATTTGGTTAAGGGTTATTTTGGTTTAGACATCATTAAAATATGCAAGAGATTTTTGTGTATTACTCTGGAAATGATTTAAGAGCATAGGAGCTATGACATGGTCCCTTGTTAAGCCTCGAATATGGGGCATGTTATGATCATGGGCAATTAATACCCAACCGCTTTGGTAATAAGCCTAAAAAAGGTTAAAATTTCGTGTCATTCGAGGATATTTTACGGGAATTCATGAAGATCCTCAAAAGGGCCTTGTCATATACAATACTGCTTGAAACTTACTCACACAATACTGATGTATCAACTACAATGATAGTTGAATGTGCGAAAGAGTATGTTTTTCAATGAGCAAAGAGATACAAAGTATGGGAATAGTAAAGAAGAAAACTACCATTCAAAGATTGGTGAAGCAGAAGACGATCGTTTGATGAAGCAAAGAGATACTAAGAATATGAATGACAAAAACAGTGAACATGGACTTTTGTCCAGATTAAAACAAGCTAGGAAAAAGATTAAAACTTAGCATGCATTCACGTTTTAGACATCCTAAGGAGCATGCACAACATAATTGCGTCATATTGCAGGTATGCAGAAACCTTTCAGCAAAAGAACCCGTCTATCCGTTCAGGAGTAAGGAGAATGGAACCTCGCTCATCTATTCGGGCATATAGAGAATAGAATCCGTCTATTCGTTCAGGCGTAAGAAGAATGGAACCTTGCTCATCTATTCGGGCATATGGAGAATAGAACACATCCATCATTTCGAACAAAAGGAGAATGGAACCAGCCTATCTATTCAGGCATTTGGAGAATAGAACCAGCCTATCTCTTCAGGCGTCTGGAGAATAGAACCTGCTTACTTATTTGGGGCATCAGGAGAGCGGAGACGATTGGCAAATTGGTAGATGGTGAAAATTAGTGCCACCTGTTCTTTGCTATATCCTTGTTTCTCTAGAATAAGTAAAAAAGGGGCAGCTGTTGTCACTATTTTTTTAAAAAAAATAAAAAATGATAAAAAAAGTAAATAAAATAAATAAAAAATATAAAAGGGTAAAAAATAAAAAAAAACGTATAAAAGGGGGGACCACGCGTAGACACGAGCCTGGCGCGTGTGCTGCACGCGCACAAGATCATCTCCCTAACCCCTCCCATGTTCATGAATAACAGCGGCAACCGCCACCTTTCCGTCTTTGGGCCACGTCAGCTACCGTGGTTGGTGCCGGTCGACTTGCCTCAGTCGGATGAGTCTGATGCTGGTGTCCCCATCCCTTGTCGTCACCGGTAGCTCGTCAATTGAAGGAAAAAAAGGTTCAAACCCTAATTTAAGTGGGGGCAAAATCTCCCAAATTGGAGCCAAATTAGATGAAATTCGGGGTGAATTTCAACATGTCAGAGTTGTATTGATGACATTGGATGATTTCATAGGACGAAAATGGGGATTTTGTCCCCAAATTGCCTTGAATTCCAATCCTTCAAACCCTATAAATAGTGTTCAATTCTCCATTGTTCAAACACACAAGAAAAATTCATCCGAAAATACCCAAAAAATTATTGGGAGGTTGCTGGAATTTGTTCGAGTTTTATGTAGCATTGGTTCGAATTTTCGCGGGAAGTAAAAGCTAGCAATTCGTCACTTCATTGGTATAATTTCTCTTTTTTTTTAATTTCAAATTTATTCATTTTTTTATTAATGCTCTTCTTTTTCGGGATGTATTTGATGTTAGTTTGGATCTTTTAATCTTGTTTGTTTGGTTGATTTTCTAATATTTAGTGTTTATGTGGTTGTTTTGGTTCAAAAAAACAATAATAAAAAGAAACCACTGCCGACAAGTGGTGGATGGCGGCCGGCACGGTGGCTCCACCCCATTGTTCTTTTTGGTTCTTGTTAAGAACATGTGTTGTTTCTAATAGAGTGGGTGTTCGATCCACTTAACTTTTGAAAGATATGAAGATTGTGTTTGTAAATAAAAAGGGTGAATTAATTTTGAAACCATTTTTTAATACTTTCAATCCGAAAATAAGTTTTAAAATCATCATAAAATGGCCACTTAATTGTTACAACCCCATTTTGTTTCTTCTAATTTTATTCTTTTTTTAAAAAAATATATAAAAAGAAAAGCAAAATAAACCTTTTTAAAGGGAGTATTTCTTTAATTTCAAAAAAATAAGGCCTTTATTATTAAAAAATTTAAATATTTTTTTTAAAAAATAAACTAACCTTTTTTGAAAATACAAAATAATAAACACCCCTTTTAAAATAAAACTCTTTTCCAAAATTATCAAAAAGCTTAAAAAGAAAAGTAGTGATTTTTTTAAAAAGAAAATAAAAAAACTTTAAAACATAAAAAGAAAATAACATTTTAAATAAAAAGTTTTAAAACATAAAAAGGAAATAACATTTCAAATAAAAAGCTTTAAAATAAAAAAGAATAAAGATTTTTTTCAAATAAAAAAATAAAAGCAAACAAAAACCTCTCTACAAATAAAATAAAAAATAATAAAAAGAAAAAGCTTTTTTAATAATAAAAAACCTTTACCAAATAAAATTGAACCAAGCCCATTAAAAAAACTTCGAATTTTAATTCTCTTGTTTTGCTTTCGTTTGTTTTAATATTAAGTTGGCCTTAGGAATAGGTTCTTCAAACCTTACATAGAGACTTCTTTGTAATAAAATTTTCTTTACAAAAAAATAAATAAATAAAACATGCTTAATAAAATTTAAACCCTCAAATAGGAAAAATACTTAGACCTTTTTTAGGATTAATAAGTTTTAACTTAGAATAAATAAAAATCTTCAACAAATCAAGTTTCTTTATTTGTTTGTTAAAAAGTGAAATTAAAGTAATGCAGTGTCTTAACTAAACGGAAATGACGGGCTAGCACCGAAGTGTTGGCGGTGATTGGAGTTCATTTTCGGATAGTAAGGTCGTTAAAGTAAAATTAAACTTATGAACGGACAATAATTTAAGCTTTACATCGATTCACAAAATCCGACTTTAAAACCTTTTGTAACCGACAAGGTACCAATTTTTGGGCGTCGTAGGGGCGCTAACCCTTCCCCACGCGTAACTGACTCCCAAACCCGTTCTTGAGTTTTCGCAGACCAAAATCGTTGTTTTAATAAAATAAAAATGATATTATTAAAATGACCCGTTTTTAGGTGATCCAATTACACCTTTAAAAAAAATTAGTTACGACTCCGTTGTTTTATCTTTTATTTTTTTAAAAAAAATGTCGGCACCTCCTTAAAAAGGGGTGGCGACAATGCCAATTGGCATACCCAAGTACTTGAAAGGTAAGTCACCTTTGCTGCATCCTAAGACATTCGCCATCTCCGTCACCACACTATCCTCAACGCCAATTGCATAAACACATGACTTCGCAAAATTGATTTGGAGACCAGAACAATACTAAAAGCACATTAAAATTCTCTTAATCTGAGTTGCTTCATTTACACCCCCTTCAAAAAAAATTAATGTATCATCCGCAAATTAAAGGTGCGTCAACTAAAAACCCGATGACATGCTAATACCATGGATAACTCCCTGCTCCCTAGCATTCTCGATAAGTTGATGCAACATTTCAGCAACGGCCACAAACAACAAGGGTGATAATGGATCCCCTTGACGTACTCCACGCTCCATATGAAACTCTTGCGTTACACTACCATTCAACAAAACAGCAAGACGAGCAGACCCCAAACATGATTGAATCCAGCCTCGCCATCGATGTCCGCATCCCATACTATCCAACATCCTATCCAAGAATTCCCAATAAGGCAATCATATGCCTTTGCAAAGTCTAGCTTGAGTAGAATACCTCCACCACCATCTCGCTCAGGCTTCCAAGAATGGACCACTTCATTAACGAGCAAAATTTCATTAACAATTTGACGTCCTTTAATGAACGCCGTTTGGGTATCACTAATCAGATGTCCCACCATACCTTGAAATCTTGTCCCTGATTTGCTTTAAAAAATTCAATTTGACCCAAAAATGTTAGCGGAGTTTAGCAAATAGGTCAAAGAATTTTGCTAGGTAACAAAATATGTTGGAAGCCAAAAATGTTATGAAGCTTAATAACAAATCTGGTTGTGCCGAAGAATGTTACAAGTAGTTTGAACATATACGGTTTAAACTTGAAAATTTAGCTTAAATATGTTATGAAAAAAAGCTCGAAAAACAAAATATAGAGACCTATGCTCCGAGTTTCGATGCCTAGGGTTAAAAAAAATTCTGAACAGAAGTCTGAAATACAAAAGGTTGATACATAAGCAATGACGTTCGATACTTGGCTATAAAAAAATTTGCTAAGAAGAAGTTCGAAATACAAAATATTGATACATATGCTCTGAGGATCAATAGTTTTGTTTACAAAAAATTCTAAAATAAGTACGAAATACAAAATCTCGATACATAAGCTCTGAGGTAGATACTTTGTTTAAATAATTTTGTGAAAATAATTTCGGTATAGAAAATATTGATATATTTGCTATGATGTTAGATACTATAGTTTAAAAAATTTGCTGAAAAATTCAAAATTTTAAATAGCGATACTTTATGCTTTGAGGTTCGATACTTTGGTTTAAAAAAAAAAACTGCTATGAGTTTGGATACTTTGGTTAGAAAAATTTAATGAAAATAAGTTCAAAAAAAAAACTTTTGATACATTATGCTATGACGTTCGATACTTTTGTTCAGGTTCGATGCATGTTCAATCATTGTAATGTGTAGATAAATAGATTATAAAGGGTTTATGAAGTAAGTCACAGAAGGTTTCTGTATTGCAGAGAAATAGAATCTAAACTGTGTAAGTAACATGTATTAGCAGGGAAGTGACAATTCAAAAGTAGTAGTATTTTGTCATTACTGTACCAGTTGAAAGTAAATTTTTATATATAACTGTATACAATCAATGAAGTCAACATGATAAAAATATATATTGATCAGCTGAACACAATCAAAGAATTTCTAAATCTTCTTGTCCATAATTGCAAGAATTGCATCAATTGTTTTCTGTGAGGGGAAATCTTTCAAAATGTCGTTTGAAGAAGACATTGAACTGTTCAATTTGATGAAGGAACTGTTCAATACGATATTGTCGTCACTAACCTATAGGTTCCCCATCGGTTCGATTCCAAAAGATTTAGTAATGGGGTATCTGAACAATAATGCATAGTTCACAAAATGATCGAAGCATGTTGAACTATTTGCTGACTATGTTAAAGTAAATACAGGTTGTTCCAGTTCAAAAACAAAGTTAGAAGATGCAGGTTATAATTTAGAAGCCAAACTTAAAGCCTTAGATATGTTTGTTTATAGGAGAAAACAAGAGAAACAACAACGTATTGAAGAACTAAACTTAACCTCTGACTATGAAGAGTAAAGGATTGGTTCATCGTTGTGTATAGCTATTGTGAAGTTTGCAATTGTATCGGGTTTTTATTAAGTTGAAATTGTTAATCCCCCTTTGTTTGTGTTAAAAGCGTTAGAAAAAAAGGTTGTGCAAAATTAAGAAAGGGATAAAATAAAGATTAGAATAACATACGCATGAAATCGTTCGAGTTCCTTCGTATATTACATATGAAAACACCTGATTGACATTGATTGTTTGCTTGCTTATGGAAACACATGTGTAGGAAATGTGGATCCGACCAAACAAATGTACATAACAATCATCCAAGTAGTTGGATAAAAATGCATCAAAAGTCTTGAAATCGAATTATATTTGTGAATCACTTAAACATTGCAATTGTTTCCACCCAAAAACAAATTAATCTGAGAAAGGATTATTCCTAACATAGTCTTGAACATTGTCTGCTTTTGCCAAATCATTCAAATAATATAATCATCCATGTTTTTATTTGTATAAAGAAGTGGAAAACAATTTGTGTTAAACCTAAATCATTGTCATTCAATGATGAGGCATCAAAGGGAAGCGGACATATGTAATTGTATTGCTATAGAAATAAATAATTTTAGAGTTAACAAATATTTCGAACATATAGCTTAACAGAATAATTTTCAAACATACCAACTTACTGGATTGTAACTCATTTTTGTTGAGGAATCATCCACCAACAATGTATTTTCTGGGGAAAATTTATTACACAAATTCCAAACATCCTATAGATCTTTAAAAAAATGTTAATTTATCCTTCTTTTGCACCTTTGATGATCCTGGTGAAAAAAGTTAACAACAGTTATTAATAATAGATTACACGCATTAAGATAATGAAAATACATGCCTCTTACCCAAATAAATATAAATTGTTCAGTCAAACCTTGTAGTTGGTGAAGTGCAGGGGCAATGCACAAGCTAATATTGGTGATCGAAAAGTGCATTTTCTAAATGTATGACTTCGTGGTTGACAACTAAAGAATTTGATTTACAGTGGAAATCAATTGTTACAGATTTTAATGTGCAAAACCATATATGGGTTATTGAGAAGGAAAAGACTGATCACTTATGGGCGCAAGCATATAATCGGATATTTCTTCGCCAATATTCGCTCAACGAAAAGGTGTGAGTCAATGAATGCTTCACTCACGATTATACTGCAAAACAAGAAGACTTATTTAGACGTTGTTCGTGCAATTGAAGAAGATATTAGTCAAATACACATTAGCGAGTTGAAATCAGATTTCTTAAATTCACAGACAAAGCCTTTCCAAATCACAAAACTAACTGATCTAGAAATCTATGCAACTCAAGTATATACAAGAGCATCATTTTGGCTTTTCCAAGAACTTCAACGGAAGACATTGTACCAGCTTCTGCAACAGGTTCAAGTATCATTGAAACAACAAACATTTTATTTTTCAAAGTACAAAGAACCAAACAAAATTTTTGAACTGCAGTTTGACGTTGTTACTCAGAGCCTAACATGTTCTTGTAAAAAATTTGAGACAGTAGGATTTCCATGTCGACATCAACTGCACATACTAAAGAACTTGAATTTCACATTTCTACCTAAGTTTTTGATTCTTAATAGGAGGACAAAAGATACTAAGACTTCTGCTTCAAATTTTGTTGACTTCAATGTTCCACCAGAAGTTATACAAATGGCATGGTCCGCTTCTTTACATGCAACTTCAACTCGATTCTGCTACATTGCATCAAAGACTGATGCGTCTTTCAAAACGGCCAGAGATGAGATAAAAAGACTAGCTACAGAAATGGAGGAGTCATTTACTTTGAAAGATTTTGTTGATCGTAACACAATCGTAAATGACGTTCGCGACCCTGCACATAAAGAAGCTAAGCGAAAACAAGTGCATGAGAAAAAGGTGCCTTCCAAAATTAAGCTATGTGGGTACTGCCAACGTGAGGGACGTACCAATGTGAGCTGTCCTCGATTGAAGCTCGGTTTGCCAACAACTTCACGACCTACTGATGCTGATTTTTTTGATGAAGACATGATTTTTTATTACTGTAATTAACAAAAACACAAATGATGAGAATAATGTGAGTCTCTATTTCTGTTTTTGCATAAACTCATTAAATATGACTGTTGATTTCTTTGATAAAGACATGTACAAACAATTTTCCCCCTAATTGATCTAACATTTTTATATGTTCATTTACATTATTTTAACAGAGAATAAAATATCTCAGAAAAAATCCATCAAGCGGAGACCAATGGTCGTTTCTCGTAAAAAGTAGTAATTCATCCTGCACAAAAATTTGACATTCTTCCATCACAAAAAATTGTACTTCCGCATTTCATGGTCAACCATTGTTCACAATGACCCATTACTAGTTGTATGTATTCCCTCACAACAACATTAGTCACGACTACACATGCATTTAATATTTCATGAAAACAATAAGGATTAATGTTAAAAGTCTTAAGCAAGAACTACCATAAATAATTTGCATAAATTTAATAAATGTACCAATAAATAATGATTTTTTTGCTCAGCAAATGCGGAATAAATAATGGTTAAAACCTAGGAAAAGTTGCAAACTCAATCACTCTTTCGTCAAACTAACCTCTCACCCCTTTCTCTGTACCTATACTCCTTACCTTTTATATGTTCGAGGATAACATCTATAATTTTACCCCTTTTACAATTCATTTCATGGTTAATGAGATCGTTTAATACGACCATACGATCACATTGTCCAACACGCTATATTCAAAAAGTAATTATGTTACGACATCATTTAATACAAAAAATTAAAATTCTTTACAACAATTTTTCTAACCTGCTTACCACTTAATTCAATACCCCGTACGTTGTGCTTGCATTCAAAATAAAATATACATGCCACAATCATCTCTCTTGGAAACAATGAATAATACAAATGCATTCAAATCATACTACCATCATGATAATAAATTAACTTATAACACATCTTAATTAATACCCATTTTGTTGCCTTCTTGCTTTTTCCATGACTAATTTCAGCTGTTGCAATGGCATGCTAGGTTTTCCAAATACATCAACAAATTCAACTTTCATAAAATATTCCGCAAAGACTCCGATCTACATAAAAAATAATTAATTAAGGTTAAAGAAAAACATAACACTTAACCAAACGTTTCTTTCCTTCACATTTTTCGTTCTATTTTTGTTCTTTTACGTATTTGGAAGGCTATCATAAACCATTGCTTGGCGACCACTCATATCCAACACCAACAAAGATTAATGGGTATTATTTTCATTCATTGGAATAATGATCTGCATAAAATGTCAATCCTTGGTTTTATAAAATAGAACTTTTTATGATAATAATGTAAATACAACATTTACCCTTTCAATTATTCTTACCGTATCACAATCGGTCAAGATCGCATATTCTTTCATTATACCCTTTCAAAACTGCGCAATATATTCAGCTCCAACATTTTCATCTAAAACCATAGTTTGCAATTCCTCTACCATCGTTGTTCTCTATCCATAACACTTTATTTACTACTCTATTATACTACAAAAATTATATGTATATTTATTATTTTAACTTACAGATACAAAGCAAGGAAAATAAGCAATCCTTGGTTTCCGTTTATTCTTTACATCACCACCATCCACCCGAACATATCAATTATCTTACAAAATCAGTTACACACAATCAACTTTTTTTTTTAATTGCATATCAATATCAATTTAAGGACAGGATAAAAAATTATAGTTTCTCTACTAATCACTAAACTAACACATTCATCCGGTCGTAACGTATCCACGTCAAAGACTATAACATGTTGCTGTCCAAATTGAACAACTTCACTGCATCAAAATAAATGCATAAACTTTTTAAAATAAACCACATAAATAACACTCACAAAGCAAATTTATTTTTTCGAAGATTACTTACTTCACTGCTAACGGACTATTTCATACATACTCAATCGTTGCATTTTCAAGTGACCCGATCTCTCTTAGTACTTCAACATAAGACAATAGCTTCGATTCTTCAACCTTTTACATTGTATAAATGTTGCATCAAAGTATCAGGTGTTAACAACATTATAACTCGAGCCATTAATAACAAACGTTAACATTTTCTTCTCCGTTTGTGTAACCAAATATATCAATGAAATACACTAAAACACATCATTAATTATTAACTTCATCAACATACATTGAAGCTCAACAATTTTGTTAACTCCTCAAAAGTACTAATTTTTATGCTTATTTTACGATGCTTTTGGTTGCCTTTGAGTACATTTAGTTGCATTTAGATGTTAAAATCATGCATTTTCATAAGGAGTTAGGAGCTATTATGTTTCCAGTGAGAAAGGTTGTTTTTGTTGGTATTGATTCAGGTCACAGACGGGCAGACATGGCAGAGAAGCGTAGGAAAGGAAGCAAGAGAATTGCCGAGTAGCAGTTGTCATAGATGGACCAAATAATGCCAAGCTCGGCTAGCAAAGGATTGATGTCCGATGATCGATCAAGGTAGCCATTAGACCTTGTACACTCAGCCCTAGGATTCAAATCGGGATAAGAGGATAACACATCTTATCCCTTTGCACATTCAAAATTCAAACTCAAAGGCTTATCCTAGGGTTTCCACACAAGCCTATTTAAAGGAGCTCAAGCCACCACTTGAGGGGGATTCAAAGAGAGGTTGCACCATGGTAAACCGAAAGGTGACGTGATTCGACCAGCTAAGACAGAGAGCTCTAGAGCATTCGAAAGGTGGCATCGACGGATCTCATTTTTGCCCATTCTCTTAGTCTCATTTGTTTTCAATTCGAAAGAATGATGAGAAACGATGATGTTTTGTGGATAGGCCCCCAACCATGAACTAAGCTTTTATAGTTGGTTGGGGGATGTTTGCGATTAACGCTGGTTTTATGTTTGGTTTTTAATAATCTAAATGCCTTGGCATCATTTCCTATCTGCTAGTACTTAATTTTCTCAAATCATTTGCCATACGACAGTTGGCATAGTGTGCTTATTGCACCTTAATATATTAACAGACTTAAGGGGTAACGATCAGTTGCCAGATACTAAGTCGAGAAGCTTCGACGGAAGATGTTCAAGTAGATGAACTTACTCCGAAAGTGAGTCTACCCCTTAGGAGTAAAGGTTGACACTTAATCGAGTTAATTAATGAAAAGCTTCACTATAGACATATAGGGGTTTTATCATGGTTAACTTAGGGTATTGCCATCAACAAAGGAAATACTACCTTTAATCTTCTCGGTAATACTACCTTTAATCTTCTCGGCAATAAAACCAAGGCAGATATTATTAAAGGCTGACATAAGTAGCTTGAAATCCAAGCATCCCTTGCCAACGCTCATCACCTATTCGAATACACTTTCGTTGCCAGAATGTTTCGATTTTCACTACTTTGTTTTCGCTATCTTTTCAATCAAAAATCTAAATCATTTCAAACACTTTAATTTTCCTACAAACAAGTAAACATTAAGCAAATAAGTTCTTGGTTAATCCCTGTGGATTTGATACTCAACTTACTGCTGTATTACTTGCTGATCATGTATACTTGCACGCATAAGACTCATATTGGCATTATTTTCTTGCATTTTTACACTAAATATTCAATCGTTTGCCAAGAGTTAGCAATAGTCGAAAAGTTTTTGGCGCCGTTGATGGAGATTGCGATGGAATTTATTGTTTTGATTTTTACTTTATTTTTCTTTTATTATTATTTTATTTATTTTAACTGGTGTATGACCAAAAACCGCCCTTTGGTGGAAGATTGGCCATACGACCTAAAAATTGAAAGAACCCTATGGAGGTTAAAACGAAAAGATTGAGAGATGGCACATCAAGGCAATAGAGGAGCTGATGGTAACCCAAATAATCAGGGAAATCTACCAATCCACAATGGGATACCGAATACACCTGCTGCCCCAGCCGTTAATGTGGAGGAAGAGAGACCTATCCAATAACACTCGACACCAAACATAGACAATTTGATGTCATGACTGATTTGTCCAAAGGTAAATACACTAAATTTTAAACTTAAACCGGTGATGATACAAATGCTTTTGAATGTAGGATAATTTGATAGAGCACCTACTGGAGACCCGAGGCAACACTTAAAGTAATTCATAGAAGTTTGCCAGCTATTTGAGCAGCCTGGAGTATCATTCACATTTTCCCTGAGAGATAACGTGGCTTAGTTCTTTGCAACCACGTTTTGTCACCTCATGGGGAGATCTATGCCAGAAATTTCTACTGTGGTTTTAGCCACCTAAACTCACTGCCAAGCTGAGGAGTGAGATTATTACGTTTAGGCAAGCTGATGATGAGACCCTATATGATGTCTGGAAGAGATTCAAGGACCTGTTCATGAGGTGTCCCATGCATGGATTCCCAAATTAGACCCAGATGGAGACCTTCTACAATAGATTCAATGCTCATGCCATGACTGTTGTTGATGCTTCGGCAAATGGTTCGCTGCTTGACAAGAACTATACAGAGGCAGTTGGCATCCTTGAAAGGATCTCAACTAATAATTTTGAGTATCCTACTGCCAGATTAGGGACTAAAACTAAAACTGGTGGGAAATAAGCGCTGGATGAACTAACATCCATCCACCCTGAGATTTCCAATCTTACTAGCATGGTTAGAACTTTGCAAAGGAATAAAGACCCATTCTGCATAATATGTGGAGAGGGCCATTACATGAAAGATTGCCCTGCCAACCCCGAGTCAGTAAATATTGTTGGCAATTTCAATCGTAATTATAATGCAAATTCTAATACTTACAATGCAGGATGGAGGCAACACACAAATTTAGCTTGGGGAAATCAAAGAGGCAATCAATACAATGCCCAGCAGCAGAACAAAAATGCCTAGCGTCTGAATAACAATGCTCAGCAAGGTTTTAAACAGAATGCAATGCCATAGAGGGCACAAAGCAATTTTTATGCTGGAGAAAGGAACAACCAAGGTACTTTGACAGAATATATGGAGAGGAATGATGCAACTGCCCAGAGTTTGGCAGCATCTATACGGAACTTAGAGATTCAAATCGGACAGATTGCCAATGCACTCAGCAATCAACCCTAGGAAACTTTGCCAAGTGATACACAAGATGCTCAGAAGAGAGACAATGAACAATGCAAAGTTGTAACTCTTCGGAGTGACAAACAATGCAAAGCTGAGATACCTATTAAGCAGCTAGTTAATTTTTAGGAGAAAGAAAAGGAACCAACAGAAGAACCAAAAGAAGCAGAAAAGAAAAAAACAAGACATATGCGATGCCAGACCTTAGTCTAATGCCAGCAAACCCTTGGCAAAGCCAAAAGAGTCAGCATTTTGCTTACCCACCTCAACCATTGTAACCTCTTAACCCGGCCAAGCCGAAATCGAGCTAAAAGATCACATTAGGTTTATCGAAGCAAACCCGAGCTAATAACCTAAATCAGTCTTTTTTTTCTTTTTATCTAGTCTAAATACATCCAGTTCATTTTCTAAGGTGAACATGCTTAAGCGGAAACGTTACATTGAAATCAAATTTCAAAATAGGGTTCAATTGATCAAGAACGCACATTAGGGACCAAAACATAATTTCCACAAATTATAAGGACTTAATTAGAATTAAGGCTATCGATCCTTCATTAGTCTAATTTCATGCTCACATATTAAATTTCAGCTCAAGACAATCATCTAAGCTCATTCAATTGCATACATAACATTCAGAGACCAAACTGCACCGTTTTCAAACTTCAACAGACAAAGCATAAAGTTATACACTGCGTACCGATACGATCTACCCTTGTATCGATACGGTTCAACCAACTTAACGACTCTATGTCCTGATAATATAAGCTCCGTATCAATACGGTATTGCAAGCAAGCCCATGCCGATATGGTTTACCCCTGTACCGATCCCCTATGGTTTGCTTTTAAAAATTTGATTCCAGTAGCTACAAGGTGTACTGGTACGAGAGCCCGTGTACTAAAACCAGCACAAAAATTCCTCAAGGCGTAATGATACGGTAGATAGGCGTACCGATACCCTTTGTTATATTTTGATGAAATGAGCCTTTCCAAACCCCGCATACCTACACTAAGAAGCCCGTACCGGTATGTTGTGGGGTGTAATGACATCTAGGTCCAACATATGACACTTTGGCTCATTCTAAACACCTTCAACACATATCTAAACATCACATAACATCAAGAACCATATTTCTACAATCATACGAGCATGGTAGAGGATCATTCACATCATATCAAAACCAAGCAAAAGTCTTACATGCATGATCTCTACCCAAGCATGCAAAACGTATCCAAACCCCACAAATCAAGTTATAAAGCGTAAGCACAAGTCCTTGGATTCCCTTTTCTTGCTTGTTGCCTCCAACCTTTAATTCTCTGCATTGATGGAAAAAGAGAGCGTAAGCACACTAGGCTTAGTGAGGAATGCTATAAAAACAAAACACCATCAATGCATTTAAAGCCATTTAACAATTTGTTTAAAAACCACTTTCCAAAACTTATTTCAATCATCATTTCAACATCACGCCTTATCAAACCATGCACTTAACATTTCCAAAACATCCATATTAAACCATATGCAACATGTATCATGAATCAACAACAAAACCCCATTTTCCCTCAATTTTAGCTTTCCCATGCATACTACCAATGCAAGGCTTAAAGAGTAAAACATGTTTAAACCAACATTTAACAACATAATCCATCTCATGATACATCATCAATTACATTGGCTTACAAGTGATCATTAACCAAATTTCACTTTACAAAATATAACATTGGATACACGGAACTAAATGTACAATTACAACCGGATAAAATCACAATCCCTCTACATCCAATGTGACTTTTTATAGTGCAATATCAATCCTATGGCCGGCCAACTATATCCGATAACATTTCCAAAACCTTTTCATTTCATCACTTGCCAATATAATTAATTTCATAACATTAACTCATTGTTTTCATATGCATCATCAAAACCATTTATCCAATGCATCAACCATGCATTAATCAATGTTCAAAACATTATCGAATCATGCATTACCTCCAAATGCATCATCATCATCATCATAAGTAATCATTTTCCAGCATGAAACCTTGCTCAAAACATGCATATACAGTGAGTAATTCAAGTTATCAAAACAAATGCATTAAAACCAATTGCCAAACTGAGTTCGAGAGAGAATTCATCCTTTACTTACTTTCGATCTTAGACCAACATTTCAAGCTTGATCTAAACCCCCAAACATAACTTTCAAACCTTTGAAAAGCTATAAATCACGTTCTCACTCACTGACACGCAAAGCCTCACTTGTCGATACGATAAACACTCCTCTAAAGCTTCCAAAATGTTCGTCAAGCTTGAGGATCAACTTCTCCTATTTTATCCATACAAAAACAGACGATCCAATGCATCAAAATGCATTCAACAGCGTAGCAACATCAATTCACATAAATCCACTACCCTATTTCACTCCACAACAACCAAAATCAACATCAAACATCTACCAAACTTAACCCAACCAAAACCTAACATTTTAACCCATCAATTAACATCTAAAAACACAATAACATCCTCCTTATACCTCCAGCATTCAATAAACCTCCATAACTCCCCGAAAACTCACAACTAACAACTTAGAAAATTAGATATTCACCTAGTTTTGGGATTCCAATGTTAAAGCCCACTTATTAACATTATTAAACATAAAAATCATGATTATAATCAATCAAGAACTCAACAAAATAGAGCCTATACAAAAATCCATCAATCCAATCAATTAAACCTTGATTTAACCAATCTTCCATAATTAAATCATCAAATCAAGTTAGAAAACATATGTAAAGGATCAATAACTTGGGAATTTCAATAAAGAACCTTATATTAGAGGAGAAGAACAAAGCTCGCCTCTAAATTTGGCTTTCCTCTTAATTGGATGGATTTTCTTGAAAAAAAACAAGATCAAATCAAATAGGTTTTGTTAGGAAACAATTAAAGATCAATTTGAAAACAAAAGAATGTTGAAATCAAGTATTTACCTGAGAAAGTTGAGGTGGAAAAGACTGTTTTTCTCGAGAGAATTTGAGAGAAAATCTTTTAGTGAAAAGTTAGTAACGCAAAGTTTTTGTTACATGCTAATTATGAAATTAACTTCTCCAAGCCCTTTTATTTAACTTAAAACCTTTTTAAAATTTCCAATTAAAATAGAAAAGTCTGATATAAGAATTTGGCCAAATAGCTCCTTAAATATTCTAAGTTTTGACCCTTTTACAAAACAATCACTAAAATAGTTTTAAAACTTTACATTTTGGTCACTAACCAAAATTTCCAATTTCGAGACCTCTTTTGTAAAATTCATTTCACCAAAGCCTTTAGCATATTAATTAATAATTTTAGAATATTTTTCCATAATTTTTCCTCACTCAAAAATATTTACTTCCATTTTAATCCCGAAACAGACTCGAATCCTCTAATCTAATCCATCAGACCGTCTAATCAACCTAGAAAACTCTTAGGCCCAAAATCGGGGCATCAACTCTCCCCCTCAAGAAATTTTTTCCTCAAAATTTACCTGATGGGAACAGATGCAAAAACTGCTCCATCATGGCTAACTTACTCTCCCACATGACCTCCTCAATATCGCGATGTCGCCACAACACATTAACAAGCTCAATCGTCTTTCCACGAAGAACCTTACTACTGGAGTCAATGATCTCCACTGGTTCCTCATCATAAGACAAATTCGGTTGCAGCTTAACATCCTCTACTGGCATCACATGCGACAGATCCGAACGATACCTCCGCAATATGGATACATGAAACGCATCATGAATCTTCTCTAACTCAAGAGGCACACTCAACCGATAAGCCACAAGACCTATACGTTCTAACACCTCGTACGGTCTAATAAACATCAAACTCAACTTTCCTTTACGCCCAAAGCGTGTCACCTTCTTCCAATGTGAGACTTTTAAGAAAACATTTTCACCAACCGCGTACTCAACCTCCTTACGCTTCAAATCCGGGTAGGATTTCTGCCTATCCGAGTCCATTTTCAAATGATCACAAATAAGCTTTACTTTTTCATTTGTGTCTTTCAACACATCAAGCATAGAAACATACTTTTCCCCAGCCTCAGCCAACACAAGGGTGTACGACACTTCCTACCATACAAGGCTTCATATGGTGCCATCTTTATACTTGCCTGATAGCTATTATTGTATGCAAACTCCACCAAAGGCAACTGCCTTTCCCAAGTTCCTTGGAACTCAATGATGCAACATCTCAACATATCCTCTAAAATTTGAATCACACGCTCAAGCTGACCATCCGTCTGAGGATATACTGAAATTCAAGTGAGTACCCAAGGATTGATGCAAACATTCCCAAAACCTCGCTGTAAATCGCGGATCCCTATCTGAAACAATCAACTTGGGCACCCCATGCAACCTCACAATTTCAGCAACATAAAGACATGCCAACTTATCCAAAATATACGTCATATGCACTAGCAAAAAATATGCACACTTCATAAATCTATCAACAATCATCCAAATAGAATCCTTTATAGTCTGTGTCAAAGGCAACCCCGACACAAAATCCATGGTGATCCTCTCTCATTTCCACTCCGAAATTCTCAACGGTTGCAACAACCCGAAACAAAACTGGTGTTCAACCTTCACACGCTAACATACCATACATCAAGCAACAAAATTAGCCACGTCCTTTGTCAAACCCACCCAATAGTACTCTTCTTTTAGATCTCGATACATCTTGGTACATCTTTGTCAAAATTATTCGCCTCAACTCCACATCACGTGGTACCACTATCTGATCTTTAAAACACAACACCCCATCACCATTAAAGCAAAAAATCTGTAGAATTTCCATCCATGATGTCCTTGACATGCAGTACCAAAGCTTCATCATAAGGGTGCTTTTCATTAATCAACTGCGACAAAGATAGCTTCACTTGCAACTCAGCCAACAAACCTCTATCACGGGTCACACTTAACCTCGCAAACATGGCTCTCAACTCCACCACATCTTTTCTACTCAAAGCATCGGTCACAACATTCGCCTTGCCCGGATAATACTCAATTATCAAATCATAATCCTTAAGCAACTCCAACCATCTACGTTGCCTAAGATTCAACTCCTTTTGCGACATCAAATACTTCAAACTCTTATGGTTCGTGTATACAATACACTTCTCCCCATAAAGATCATGTCTCCAAATCTTCAACGCAAACACCACCTCAGCAAGCTTGAGATCATGCGTAGGGTAATTGTGCTCGTGCACCTTCAACTGCCTCGATGAATAAGCTATAACTTTCCCACCTTGCATCAACATACACCCTAAACCAACATAGAATGCGTCGCTATAATCACTCATTTTTGTCCGAGTTGTATAATACAATTGTTAATTAATATAATAGTATATTATTAAATATATATATATATATAAACACAAAATGTAAAAGTAATGTATATATAATTAAAAAAAGAGAAAAAGCAAAAAATAATTAAAAAGCAAAAAAAAGAAGTGGATGCCATGCATCCACGTCACCCCCACCCATTTGTCTTGGCTATAAATAGCCGGTGGGGGGCAGCCATGGAGGCAAGCAATTTGGGGGTGGGGGAGCCAATTAAGAGAGCAGTGCTCTCGGCTCCCTCAATTAAAGAGTGCAGTGCTCTCGGCCCTAGTGTGGTTCGAATAACCATTCGATCGAAAGCTCTTTTATGGTTCGATCGGATTAGGTTTTGAACCATAACCCGATGGCATAAAGATCTTGGTGGGGGTCGGTCAAAGTTTTTCATCCGAGTTCTTAGGGGGTAAAATTCGATCTTTATCTTTGTATTTATTTAATGTTGGTTTATATATAGGGTAATATATAGTTTATTTATTATGTTTTTAATTATTGGTATGTTTTTATAATATATATATTTTGTATGTTATGTTAGATTTAGTTTTTAGGGTCTCGATATTCAATTAGGAGTGGCATCCCAGGTCTTCGGGCGTCATCTCTTTTGGTACCGTAGAACGTGAGTTTTTTCATGCATTCGAATTAATGCCATGTTCATGCATTTTATTCTATTGCATATAGTATTAGGCCTTTATCCCGGTATTCTAGTGGGTGTGTCATCCCGGTCTCCGGTTGTCATCTCCTTTGGTACCATGGATATCGAGGCAAATTTAATATTTGAATCATACATTTTTAGGAATTAAAATTAAATTGAATTTTTATTTTTCTTAATAATTACAATAAGAACCCTTAGGTACCAATTTTGGGCGTAGCGGGGGTGCTAACCCTTCCCCGTACATAACCAACTCCCGAACTCAATTCGAATCTTTGGTTTTGTTTTCGATGTTCGATTTACCTTATCCAAGAAACCAGTGGCGACTCCATGTTTTTTTTAAAATACGGGTTTTCATAAAATTACCCCTTTTAAATAAATTTTCAATAAAAGCGGGAACACCCTAAATGCGATTTTCTAAACTTTTCGTAGAGGCCTAAAAAAATTAGTTGCTACAGCATGGCAACTCCGTTGGGGAATAATTTTTTTGTTTTCAAAAAAATAAAAAGGGAGTTAGGCCTTAGTTGGGTTCGTATCATAATTATTAAGAAAATTTAAATTCGACTTAATTTAATTTTTAATTTCTACCCTTGTTTGTTTAACGTTTTTTTATCATGCAATAGTTGTAGAACCTTTAAGAGGGAGTGATTACTTCGCTTCGTGGGGTGTTCACCTCCGTATAGTGTTGTAATTCACTTCTGGGATATGGTCCTCATATTTTGTGGGGTTCTCACCCCGTATGGTATAAGGGTCGTATTCCCTCGAATCTATAACCAAGCGACAATTCGAGTACCATTTTTTTAGATCCAAACCGTATATAATGGCTTGTAGGAGCCCACTGTTATGCTGACCGTTTAGAATTAACCCTTTTAGGTTTTGTTTGCTTTTATTTGTTGTACATACCTTTTATTCGCTTTGAATTGATTGCTTTATTTTATTGCTAAGTATTTAATTTATTTAAATTTTGTTTATTCGATTGTTTCGCTATACTGACTTGTTTGTTTTTGTTTTGTTTTTATTTTTCCTTTTTTGCATCCAATTTGTATTTCATATCATACATAAATGTTAATTTGAAAAAAGTCCAATTTAGAAGGCAATCCAAATAAGAGAGAAATCTGTTATACCAAGAGCGATAATGCTACAGTATCGAGTTGAGCTGAACGAAGACCAGCCGAGAAAAGAGACAAATTAACAAGGAGACACATGTTAGAGGCGAAGATGGCGTAGCATAAACGCAGAGGCATATCCCCGTGAAAACAAGTAGCATCCATGTTCCCCCAAATTTTAAAGATTTCACATTTATCCTTTTTTTCAAAAAAAAAAAAATAAAAAAATTTAATTTGGCCCTACAAAATTAAAAAAACTATTATTATATTTTAAAATTATATTATAATTTTAATTTTTTTTAAAAAAAATGAAAAGAGAGAAGGGTCTTAAAAATTTTCAATTTTTTTAAAAATTAGTTAAAGTCCTACATTTTACAAAAATTTTAAATTAAACCCTTCACAATCTGTGAAAAAATTTAATTTAAGCCTCCAAAACTTTCAAAAATTTTAAATAGACCCCTTCAAATTGGATAGTCAAGATCCACCCCTGAAGAAGAGACTGCTGTCTACATTCCGCCTTCACAGGTTAATGATCTTTTCAAAATCCCCTGAGTACATAGATTACACTATCGTGGACCTTTTGAGCAGTAGAATTAGAGAACAGTGAGATCGCCTCTCATTTCAGAAGCGACGTTAAGACATGGAGTCGAGATGTTATGACAAGAAGCTAACCGTTATTTGTATTTCATTATTTCAGCTTCTTGTAATCAGACATCTTCTCCGTTAAATGAATGTCATTCTAAGGACTATTTGAGAATCAACATCTTTATTCGCATTCATCTTTGCAATTATGACATTTACCATACTGACACAATTTCTTTTTGTGTTTGTTATCATTTTTTTCACATTTGTTTTCCATTACATTCTCATGGCATAAAACGAGGCATTAATTTTCACAAGTGACCATCGTTGTAGAGGGCAATTATAACGAATAAAAGGTCTCGTGATCAGATAGAGCAGATGAATTTTGAACGTTGTCCTAAGAGTACACAAAAGATTAGAGAGGGTGGATTATCCGAAGAGTTTGAGTCAGACAAGGTAACTGATACTCATGTTGGGGACAATGGTATAAAGATTGTTGTTACCCAAGCGCGTAAAGTTGTTCAGCAAGTAGCGCATGTCGTTAACGCAACAATGCAGTTGAGTTAGAATATTAATCCGACACTATACCAGGAGTGAAAAACTGTCTCGATTGCAAGTAGCTCATCAATATTTGTAAAGCTTAGAAAAGCAACATCTGATGTAACAAGCCTTTTTGTCCAATGAAAGTCTTTCTATGATGAGCACTTTGCGGTCAATACCTCATTGCATTCATATTTACATTTCATTTCAAATCATAGGTGTTGATTATAAAATTATTCTATATTAGGAGATCTTTATGATGGGAGAGATGTTATGTAATATATAGTGTTTGATAATGTTACGGTCTAGGATGATCCGAGCAGAAGCAAATAGAGAGGAGACAAAGTTGGAGCAACGAGTACTCGCTTTACTCCAGGAAATCAAGATACTAGAAATAATGATTATTATCAATCTTTTTTAAACAGACATCTTTTGATATGAAGATTGATGTTACCCAAGCGCATAAAGTGGCTCAGCAAGTAGTTCATGTGGTCGACGCAGCAATGTAGTTGAGCCAGAATATTAATCCGGCACTATACCAAGAGGGAAAAATTGTCTCGATTGTTGGAAGAAGTCAAGAAATTAGGGATCATCAACACTTGTAAAGCTTAGAAAAGCAACATCTGATGTAACGAGCCTTTTTTCCAATGGAAGTCTTTCTATGATGAGCACTTTGTGATCAATACCTCATTGCATTCATATTTACATTTCATTTCAAATCATAGGTGTTGATTTGAAAATTATTCTATATTAGGAGATCTTTATAATGTGAGAGATGTTCTGTAATATATAGTGTTTGATAATGTTACGGTCTATGATGATCCGAACAGAAGAAAATAGAGAGGAGACAAAGTTGGAGCACCGAGTACTCACTTTACTCCAGAAAATCAAGATACTAGGAAGAATGATTATTATCAAACTTTTTTAAATAGACATCTTCTTTTGATAAAAGTCTTTCTAAAATATTATTTGAGAATCAACACTTCATTTGCATTCATTCTTGTAGTTGTTGATTATCGTTATACTTTATACATTTTGTACATTGCATCACCTAGTATGTTCCTACATCATGACATCTGATTTTCCATAAAACATTCATAACAATTGCATTTTTGCATCACCATGAAAGCATGTACATGCATTGCATAAATACATTTAGCAGAAAGTAGTTTTGCACCATTATTCATCTTTCCATGAGAATACATCTTTTAGAAGAAAAAAGAGAAGAAACAAATAATTTCTTGATTCACTCCTTTCGTAAGGATATTTTGAAAAAAAAACAAAAATAACACAGATTTCTTAATTATATCTTTTTTTAAAAAATTAGAATTTCTTTTCCGATCCTTTCATAAGGATATTTTTGAAAACCTTTGGTCATTGTATAAAGACGTTTTTCCTAAAATAATAATTTGTTTTTCCATCCTTTCATAAGGACATTTAAAAAAGGATTTATTAATTCTATCCTTTTACTAGAACATTTTAAAAAAGCACAATAGATTTTTTTTTGAATTCCATCCATTCGTAAGGATAATAATAATAATAAAGATAAAAAAGAGAGACTTTTTTATTATTCTTTCATGTATATAAAATTTTGCATACAATAGAATCGATTGTGGGTTTTCATGGTAGCGAAGTTGGAAAGAGCCCAAGATAAGAGGAGGTATTGACACCTTGGATGCAAGGAAGCTCTGCTTGGTCCCTTACCCGTTTTCTCATAGGGGCACCGAGGCATGCCAACAAGAAGTGTAAGCCGTTAATAAATCAAGAGGCTGGTGGGAAATGGAGTCATGACACAAGAGTTGATCCAACAATAGAAGGCAAAGAAAATGGGACAGGCTTACACCGCGCTGAAGAGGCCAGAATGAAGTGGCACCCTGAAGATGATTCGAAAGTCCCTATGCTTGGGCTCTCATCTTTTATGCTTTCAGATTTCTTTGTATTTTGATTTCCCCTTTTTAAGAATAACGTACGAATCCTACGGCTTAACCCCAAACACAGTAGGAATATTTTGTAAAGATACTTGTAGTTATTTTTGAAAATATTGGAGTTTGGCAAGTCCGGCAGAAATGTTGGTGTAACGTGCTTAAACACAGTAAAGTGTAAGACAATGGATAATTCAAATGTCCATTAAAAATTCATTTTTACGAATGGTTAAAGGAAAATAAATCCTTTGGAAAAATCTAATGTCATAATTGGTATAAACTGATTGTACCCAGAGAATAGTATAGCTAGCCCATAACAAACGGCTACCGGTAAAGGCAACTCAAAACCATTGATCCCTGTGCATTTGGGAAAATGCAAAAGAAATCAATGAGTAAAGCTATAGATTCTTTTTAAATCAAATGTCTATCAAAAATCCATTTTTACGAATGGTCGAAGGAAAATAAATCCTTTGGAAAAATTCAATGTCATAATTGGTATAAGCTGATTGTACCCAGGGGAATAGTACAACTAGCCCGGAGCAAACGGCTACCGGTAAAGCCAATTCAAAACCGTTGATCCATGTGCATTTGGGGAAAATGCAAAAGAAATCTATGAGCTAAGCTGTATATTTTTTTTCCAAATGTTAGAATGTAGCTATTTTAATAAAATTTTCATTTCGTTATTTAGAAAGTATTTTTTGTATTCTTTTATTCTTTATACTTTTCATTCATTGTTATAGGGTGGTTTTGTTCTCCCATTCATTTCGTTATTTAGAAAGTATTTTTTGTATTCTTTGATTCTTTATACTTTTCATTCATTGTTATAGGGTGGTTTTGTTCTCCCATACACATATACTCATATTTATGAAAAAAACATGTATAAGTACATACCTTTTTATTTTATTATGTCATTGAACCTCAAATGTAAGAGTACCTTCAATTAAGATTGAACAATGTAGAGATATTGCAAATGTGAGTTTTCGCTAGTCCATATAGGCCAACAGAGTAACGAATAAAGTGTTTAGATAATGGGCACATCCCATTTTAGGAAATTCCCTTCTCAGGCACTTGTCGTTTAAGATCCTTGAATCGGGTGTTGACCCTAAACATTTATCCCCCCTGAAGACTTTCTCTCAATGTCTATGAATGGGACTACAAATGGAATTTTTTCACCTTCCAAGCAAGAAGAAATGAGACCAGGTACACTGGATACGAAGGCCATATAATCACCATAGGGAAGCAATTGAAGACAATATTAGGTTCAACGAGCAAACCAAGCAAAGGAGGATTATGGAGAATCGAATACTTCTAGGCAGAAATAAACATCAAGGTCTAAAAAAAGAAAAAAGATTTGAGATTGAAAACCCCAAAATAGTCAATCAAAAAAAGAGAGAGAATAAAGGAAAAAGAGAAGAAAAAAAGAAAAAAAAAAGAGAAAGAAAAGAATAAAAGAAAAAAAGAGAAAGAGAGAAAAGAAAGAATAAAAGACAAGAAAAGAAAAGAATACAAGAAAGAGAGAAAGAAAAGAATACATTACAAGTACAACAATGCAAGAATGAAGCTTAGCTGGAAGAAATAAGATACTTCGAGAAATCTCAATTTTGAAGAACTTTGGAAGATTAATTACCTTTAGATAGAAAGCAAGTTAGTCCAAAGGTACAAAAAAAGGAAATGACCTCTAGGCTAAAAACCCAAAAATGGGAAGTCTAGAGTAATCTTGAAAATAAAGAGAAAAGAGTAATATGCTTGAGCATGTTGGCATCAATGTCTGACTAGAGTACGCCGATTCGAAGATACAGAAGAAGGAAATGACCTCTAGGGTGAAAACCCAAAAAATATGCAATCTAGAGTGATCCTGAAAATAAAGAGAAAATGAAAGTCAGTCTGAGCAAGTAAAGCACAAGGTCGAGGCTTGGATAAGAAGAAAAACCCAGAGAATTTATACGAAATCCTCTATTTAAGTAAATATAAGTTTTGAAAGAGTTATAGAGGATCAATTACCTTGAACAGAAAATGAGCATTAGTGCTAACTAGAATACAAGGCGGTCCAAAGTTACGAAAGAAAGGAAATTAACTCTAGGGTGAAAACCCAAAAATGGGCAGTCTAGAGCGATCCGAGGAATGAAAGAGAAGAGAATACTTCATATAAGCATATTCAGATTAAAAAAGTTCACGAACACGATTTTTACTTAATCATGACACATGGTCTACAGTATAAGCCTCCAGAGACCATTTTGATCATTCGTAGATATCTAAGTTGATGAGATTGTCTTCAGATTACATTTCGCCTATAAGGGTTAACCTTTCTATAAGGAATGCCAAACTTCTATATCGAGGCAAGGATAGGAGCATAGTGAGTGGTGAGATCAAGAGAGCCACCTTAAATAGGTTAGAATTTAGATATGGGAAGTATTCCTCTCGAAAGCCTAAATGGACTAGGGGAGACCATACATATGCGTATATTGCCAAACTAGTTAAGATCTTCTAAACATACAAATTCGCCAGCGCATTTGATCAAACATTAATTTTCAAAAATGTTTGGGCATTTTTTCCAAATTTCAGTTCTTTTACATAATTGTTGTTTCCTTCAAGCATTAGTTTTCAAAAATATTTGGGCATTTACTCCAAATTTTGATTTACTCTAAACATTAATTTTCAAAAATGTTTGGCACTTTTCTCCAAATTTCGATTCTTTTAATACTTACCATTTTCTCCAAACATCAGTTTTCAAAAATGTTTGGCTTTTTTTTCTAAATCTTGTTTTTTAAGATATCTAGTTTTCTTCCAAATATTAGTTTTCAAAGATGTTTAGCATTTTCTCCAAGTTTTATTTTCAAAATGACTATTTTTTTCTTCAATTTTTTAAATAAGAATTAAAGCATAGGGACCGAGAGTTGGTTCCCACAGAGATGCTGTAAGAAGATTGAATTTAAGGATGGGTTTAGAGAGTGAGGGCATTTTACCCGCCCTAATATTGAGACAGACCAAGACTATGAATGTTGGGTCAAGAAATTGGAAATAGTTGAACCTGATGATTTAATGAGGAGCATCCCTAAATAAGAATAGTATAGGGACTAGAATAAGGTTATTTGCAAAATGGGTAGAGACCCTAAAGAAGAAGAGAGTTACTTGTGCAAGAGAGTTAAGAGCGTGAGTATTCAATTGATGAAATAAAGAGTGATGAAACAGAGATCAGAGAGCATACTGCAAAGAAATAAGGTATTTAAAGACAAGCAAAAATTTGGCCTGCAGCTTCATGTTGAAGAGGCGGGTCTTATTGAAGATTTTTTATTAGAAGCCATGTTGGCGTGAATCCAGTTATTTGGTCTGCAGCTTCATGTTGAAGAGGTAGATCTTATTGAAGATTTCTGATTGGTGGCCATGTTGGCGTAAATCCAGTTATTTGGTCTGCAACTCCATGTTGAAGAGGTAGATCTTATTGAAGATTTTCTATTGGTAGCCATTTTGGCGTGAATCCAGTTCTTAAGTCCTTTGGGCCATCTGTAAGTCCTTTGGGCTTGAGGCTAACTTTACTTTGATGCCAAGACGGTTAGAAATCGGGGCATCCTTCAAGGTTTTCTAGTCTTCAGCTTTCATGGAAGCAGTGAGAATCTTCTGGTAGTCTCAAAGAGAGATACCTTTTGATGCCAAGACGATTAGAAATTGAGGCATTCTTCAAAGATTTCCAGTCTTTAGCCTTTTGGGAAGCAGTGGCAATTTTTCGGTACTCACACCATAGGAAATGTGGTACTATTTCCGAAGATAAAGGTTCTATATAGAAAGAACCCACATTTTCAAGACTTTAAAGTGAAAGGTTTTATATACGAAGAACCCGTAACTTCAAGATTTCAGAGAAAAAGGTTCTATATAGTAAGAACCCGTCAAGTTCTATCTAGGAAGAACTTGTAGCTCAAAAGATTCGAAGCAAAAGGTTATATATCGGAAGAGCCCACAACTTCAAGATTTCAAAGTAAAAGGTTGTTTATAGGAAGAACCCGTCGCTCCACCTGTAATGCCCTGAAATTGGGCCTAGATGTGAGTCAGATCGGGTTAGTGGTTCGAGAGAACTGGTTTAGGCGATTCAAATAGTTTTAGGAAAATAAATTCATAAAATTGATTTTGTGATAAATAAAATATAGGAAAATGTTTTAAATTACTTAGTTAATATTTTAAGTAATTTGGTAAAGTCAATTTGAGGAAATTAAATCTGATTTTAAGACATTTTGGTCTAGTGACTAAATTGAAAGTTTTCAAAACTATTTTTGGTGACTAAATCGTAAAAGGGTCAAAACTTAGAATTTTTATGGAGTTATTTGACCATTCTTTTTCAACAGATTTATCTCTTAATTTAGGCTATTTTTAAAGTATTTTTAAATGGATTAATAATTAGATAAATGAGGATTTATTAAAAAGATTTTTAATTTGTCAAAAACTCTTTCTTACGTAAGTACTTTTCTCCTAACCTTTTCTCTCAACTTTCTCAGTAACCAAACTAAGATTTCTACTTCAAAATCTTCAGGAATCAAACTCCATTTATTACCTTTTTGATCTCTAATTGATTACTTCAAATTTCTTTGCAAAATCTCTTTGGATTTCATCAAAGCTTGGCCAATTGAGGGAGAAATCAAAAATTAGAGGTGATTTTTGTTTCTCTCCTCTAATTAAAGGTTCTTTATTGAAATTCCCAAGTTCTTGATCCTTTTTTGTTTATTTATGTTAAGAAATTATGATTTTAATATGGATTTATTGATTAAATTGAGTTTTCTTGGAAAATTGTTGGAAATTGATTTGGATCTGTTTTGGTGATGAATCTAGTGGATTTAGATCTATATTTAGATGTATTTTAATTTTGAAAGAGTTGATTAATTAATGTAATCCTGAAACTATGTGAATTGTTAGTTTTCTAGGTTGTGTATAATTGGTTTTTGGCTTGATCTTGTTATTGTAGTGTTGCTGAAGGTATAAGGACGTGTTTAAGGTGGTTTTGGATGTTAATTGATGTTGTTAATGTGTTAGAATCATTAGATGTTGGCTGGGCTTGGTTTAGGTAAGGTTTGGTGGTGTTCTTGTTGGTTTTAGGAAGGTGTTGAGTGGATTCTTGGGAATTGAGGTTGTGTTTGTTGGTTGCTGGAGGTTTGGGTTACAGAGACGTGTTTTAATTCTCTATTTTTGATTGTGTAAAGCAGGGGAGTTGAATCCTTTGGCTTTTGAGGAAGGAGCGGAAGCTTGATTTGTGCATCGGCAAGTGTTAGATTTTTGGTGAGTGAAAAAGTGTTTTACTACTGTTAAAAGGTTTGAAAAGGAGTTGTGGGAGTTTATATAAAGTTTGATACACTTATCTAAGCTAGGAAGTAAGTATCGGTTGAGCTTTCTCTCAATTTTCGTTTTGCAAAATGAAATCTCATGCACTTGTTTTTGGGTTTACTTACTCACTGTATTATGCATGTTTTGAAAGGGTAAGATATTGCAAATGATCATAGATGATGATTCATGAGAATGGCATATGGTTTATAAATGTGTTTTTGAGATTGTTAAATACATGGTTTAATGTATTTGAGTTAGATTGATTTGATGCATATGTAAAACAGTGAGGTAATGTTGTTTATTGAATATATTGGCAAGTGACTGTGTTTAAAATGATATCAGATATAGTTGGCATGCCATAGGGTTTAGATTGCATTATAAAAAGTCGCCTCATGTTTGTCAAGGGGTGTTAAGTGTCTGTAATCTCCAACATGAGAACTACAGTGGTTGAGGAGGGTAAATGTTTCGTTTACTCCTGCTGGTGGATTATACATCCAAACCGTAGATGTGGGTAAATATTTTGTTACTCCGGTTTCAACCGTTGAGGTGGGCAAGTGTGTCGTTACTCCGGTTGAGGTATGTATGTGAAGTGGTTGTGGGAACCACTTGAGAAATCCGTGTATCCGATAAGTTTTGTGAAATAAAAGGTTGCTGGTTTTGAGACACTTGAAAGCCAATATATGGGATAATGTATCGTGTGAAATGGATTGTATAATGAGATTTACACATGTGTTACTCTTTAAGCTTGTTATAAAGGTTTTGTGGTGTGACGCTTAAATTGAGGTAGAGATTGAATCCATGATACATGTGTTGGGAATGATTTAAATGTGCATATTTGAGATGATATGAAAAGCATGAGATGTTTTGCCATGAAATATTTACATGTGATTTGATGGAAATGGCTTTAAAATGCATTAATGAGTGTTTATGTGAATTCCCTCACTAAGCTTATAGCTTACGCTCTCTTTTCCTCATCAATGCAGAGAAATAGCTTCTTGTGCAGTACGTGAGTGAGCAAGGATCCAAGAATCGATACATTGCAAAGTATGGTTTTATATACGCTAACTAGTAATAAGAAGGCAATGTAACCGGGTTGTTTTGGGAGATATATTTTGAGTTACTCCTTGTTGTATAGTTTGGATTGATGTTTTGGTTTGGTATGATGCCTTTATATTTGGTTTTGAGGGGTTGGGAGACATTAAGCATGTTTGGGTAGAAATCATGATCATAGGTGATTGTTTGATTATGCTATGCTTAGTGTAGCCTCAATCTTTGCTGCTATGTTTGATAATTGAATGTTTATGATTTCATATGATGGTTAGAGGATGAATGAAGGGTGTTATATTGAGCCAAAGTGGTATATGTTGGACCTAAAGGTCATTACAAGTCATTCTGTACCGGTACAGGCCCCTCAGGTTTCGGTACGCGAGGACTCGTCCAGGCTCAGAATGTTTAAAATAGCCTAGGTGTACCGATACGCCTAATAACCATATCGGTACGTATACTTGTGTAACAGTGCTCGTTTTGGTACACGGGTTATCGTCTAGATATGGTGCTTAGCTACTGGAATTCTAATTTTCAAAATACACAATCCCATATTGATACGCCTAGGGACTGTATCGGTACGCCCTTGTCCTTTAGTTCTGTATCGAAATGCAACACACCCATATCGGTACGCTGACTGTTATTTTAGTTAAGATGCTATCTGATGTTTGAAATCTTTGCATTTTGGTCCCTATTTCTTAATTGTGCAATTAAATGTGTATGAAAGATCATCTTGGGTTGAGATTTAACACGAAGGCTTATAACATGACTAATTGAGGATTAGTAACTTTAATTTTATAAAAGTCCTTGAAAATATTAGAAATTATGGTTTAGTCCCTGTATTGCGTTCACGAGCAATTGGATGTCGAAACGACACCCGATTGAGTTGTAATTTTAACCATGACTCGTATGAACACCTTAGGATCTAATAATGCATTTAGATAAGATAAAAAGGAAAAAATGGTCCGCTTATATTGTAATCTTTGTGTGGTTTATTTTGTTAAACCCTAATGTAGCTCGCTCGGTTCAATCTTTCGGTTAGACTGGGTCAAGGGGGTTACACCACCATTTCAGAGAGAACGGTTCTATATAGGAAGAACCAATTACTCCAAGAGTTGGAGATTCTATATAGGAAGAACCCACAGCTCTAACACTTCGAGGCGAAAGGTTCTATATAGGAAGAACATGTAGCTCAAAGACTTCAAAACAAGGAGTTTTATATAGGAAAAACTCATCACTCTAGATTTCAGGAAAAAGAAAAGGAAGTGAAAAAGAAAAAAAATAAGAGAAAAAATAATATAAAAAGAAGAAAAAGAGAAAAAAGAAAAAAAAGAGAAAAAAAGAAGAAAAAAAGAAAAAAAAGAGAAGAAATAAGAGAAAAAAAAGAAAGAAAGAAGAAAAAAGAGGAGAAACTCGAGAAAAAAAAGAGAGGAAAATAGTTTATATAGGAAGAACTCAAAACTTTACGATTTCAAGACTCCAGAGTGAAAGGTTCTATATAGGAAGAACCATAACTCTAAGATTTTAGGGTAAGAAGACCTATATAGGAAGAACCCGTAGCTCCAGAATTTCAAAGCGAAAAGTTATATATATAGGAAGAACTCATGCTTCAGGATTTTAAGGCGAGAAGTTCTATATAGGAAGAACTTGTAACTCGAAGGATCCACCTAAAGAAAGCGGAAGATTCTATATAGAATAACATATAACTCTAAAACTTGGAGGTGAAAAGTTCTATATAGGAAGAACTTGTAACTCAAAGACTTTAGAAAGAGAAAGAATGAACAGTTCTATATAGGAAGAACTCGAAGCGGTGAATCTCCGAACATGCAAGTGAGGAAGAAGATACCAACAAAGAACCAAGAGTATTTTGTACTCGCCCAATTATGATATTTCATTGTTGTTGATGCAAAGACGATCAGAAATCGAGACATCATCTTGAGAACTTCCATTTTTTTAGCCTTTTGGGAAGAATCAGGAATTTTTGGTGCTAGCACCATTAGAAAATCGGGAGTTGTGTTTGAGGACAAAGGTTATATATAGGAAGAACCCACGTCTTCAAAATTCTAAGATGAAAGTTCTATATAGGAAGAGCTAGTAGTCCTAAGATTTCAGAGTAAGCGGTTCCATGTAGGAGGAACTCATGACTCTAAGTGAAAGGTTCTATATAGGAAGAACTTGTAGCTCAAAAAACTTTAAAGCAAAGAGTTTTATATAGGAGAAACTAATGCTTCAGGATTTCAAGTCTAGAAGTTCTATATAGGGAGAACTCTTAGTTTGAAGAATCCAAGACGCAAAAGGTTCTATATAGGGAGAACTCGCAGCGTTGATAGTTAAAGGTGAAAGGTTCTATATATGAAGGACTTGCAGCCCAAAGATTTTACCGCGGACAAGCTAAAATTCTTTATAGGGAGAATTTTCTTTCCAAGGAATTGGTCAGAAGAAGAGAGAACAATTCTATATAGGAAGAACTTGTGACCTCGAATTTTTGATTTCAATATTTTTTCTTCCCCAACAGATCATCCATTTAGAAGATTGAAGCTTGAAGAGTTGGTCGAGGAAGAGCGGAAAGTTCCAGAAGAACCTATGATTCTTAAGCCAAGGACAAGGAAGTAGGAAAAAATAAGTGCTTTTGATCTTTACTTTGTTCTCGTTTCACAAGAACAAGCAAAGAGGGGCAATTGTAATCACTCATTTTTGTCCTGGTTGTATAATATTATAGTAGTATTATTAATTAATATAATAGTATATTATTAAATATATATAGGTAAAATTAATATATATATAAATTAAAAAAGAGAAAAAGCAAAAAAAGAAGTGGATGCCATGCATCCACGTCACCTTCACCTATTTGCCTTGCCTATAAATAGCCGGTGCGGGTAGCTATGGAGGCAAGCAATTTGGGGGCGGGGGAGCCAATTAAGAGAGCAGTGTTCTCGGCTCCCTCAATTAAAGAGAGCAGTGCTTTTGGCCCCAGGGTGGTTTGAATAACCATTCGATCGAAAGTTCCTCTGTGGTTCGATCGGATTAGTTTTTGAACCAACACCCGATGGCACAGAGATCTTGGTGGGGGTCAATCAAAGTTTTTCATCCGAGTTCATAGGGGGTAAAATTTGATCCTTATCTTTTTATTTATTTAATGTTGGTTTAGATATAGGGTAATATATAGTTTATTTATTATATTTTTAATTATTGTCATGTTTTTATAATACATATGTTTTGTATGTTATGTTAGATTTAGTTTTTAGGGTCTCGGTATTCAGTTAGGAGCGGCATTTGGGTCTTCAGGTGTCATCTCTTTTGGTACCGTAGACCGTGAGTTTTTTCATGCATTCGAATTAATTCCATATTCATGCATTTTATTCTGTTGCATATAGTATTAAGCATTTATCCCAGTATTCTAGTGGTAGTGTCATCCTCGTCTCCGGGTGTCATATCCTTTCGTACCGTTGATATCGAGGCAAATTTAATATTTGAACCATACATTTTTAGGAATTAAAATTAAATTAAATTGAATTTTTATTTTTCTTAATAATTACGATACGAACCCTTGGGTACCAATTTTGGGCGTAGCGGAGGTGCTAACCTTTCCCCGTACGTAACCAACTCCCGAACTCAATTTGAATCTCTGGTTTTGTTTTCAGTGTCCGGTCTAGCTTATCCAATGGAACGGTGGTGACTCAATATTTTTTAAAAAAATATGAGTTTTCTTAAAATTCCCCTTTTTAAATAATTTTTCAATAAAAACGGGAACACCCCAAATACGATTTTCTAAAATTTTCATAGCAGCCCGGAAAAATTAGCCGCTACAGTCACTATAAACCATAAACTCTTTTCCTGACTCAGGTTGAATCACGATTGGAGCTTATGTCAAAGCTTTCTTCAACTTTTCAAAAGCTTGTTGTCTTGCTTTCGTCCACTCAAAACGTACATCCTTTTGCAATAGCTTGGTCAACAGAGCAGCAACCCTTGAAAACTCATTCAGAAAACATCGATAATAACCTGCCAACCCCAAGAAACTATGAACTTCTGTCACTGAATTAGGTTGTTCCAATTCACAACCGCCTCAACCTTTTTTTGGATCCAACCAGAAACCTTCCGCTGAAACAACATGGCAAAGAAAATTCACTTCTTTAATCCAAAGCTCACACTTGCTCAACTTGGCATAAAGCTGATTATCCAACAAGGTTTTCAACATAATTTGCAAGTGTCGATCATGATCCTCCTTGGTACGAAAGTACACAAGAATATCATCAATGAACACTACTACAAATTGATCCAAGAATTCATGGAACACCCGATTCATCATATCTATGAATGTTGCAAGCGCATTCACCAAGAACTTATAATGCCTATTCCTCATACGAAAAGCAGTCTTCGGCACATTTTTATCCTTAACCTTCAACTGATAGTATCCAGATCTCAAATCAATCTTCGAAAACACCGTAGCACCCCAGAATTGATCAAACAAGTCATCAATTTGCGGAAGGATACTTATTCTTAATTGTCAACTTGTTCAGTAGTCGATAGTCAATGCACATCCTCAAAGTGCCATCCTTTTTTTTCACAAACAACACCAGTGCTCCCTATGGTGAAACGCTGGGTCAGATGAAACCATAGTCCAACAACTCCTAGAGTTGCATCTTTAACTCTTTCAACTCCTTTGCTGGCATGTGATATGGTGCAATCGACACCGGATCCGTGTTAGCATACGTCTCAATACAAAACTCCACCTCTCTATCCAGTGGCAATCCAAGAACTCCTCTGGAAACACCCTTGAAAAATCATAAATAGTACATATATCTTCAGTCTGCACTTCTTCTACATTCGGGTTCATAACATAAGCTAGATATGCTTGACACCCATACCCTAGCAACTTTTGCACTTCCAAGGTTGAAACCACATTGGACAAGAATTTAACATTCTCACCCACAATTACCACTTCATAATCATTCGCAAGTTTCAACAAAACTCGCTTGGCCTCAAAATCGACCATAACCTGATGCTCAGACAACCAATTTATACCCAAAATCATATCAAAACCATGAACGACAGCTTCATCAAATCAGCCGCAAGCACGTGACCTTGAACCATCAAAGGACATTTCCAATACAACCTCATTGTAACAATCTTTTGTCCAAAAGAACTCGTTACTTGCATACCCACATCTAACATTTCTACTGGTATACCCAGCAAATGCTCATGCAAAATATATGAATGCGTAGAACTAGAATCTATCAGAGAAAGTAATGACATATACTACAAGGTAAAGGTACTTGCTATCACATCAGTGTCATTCCTCTCTTCACGATCCGTATAGATCCTCCCTAGTCCATCACCCTCGGGTTGAATCACCACTGTATGCACTACAATCCTCTGTCAATCCTCTCTTCGCTAGAAATGACCTCGACCAAGCACACGACCTCTCGGTCTTGCAACAACAGGTGTAAATGCGTGCCTACCCCTTGCCAACAATGGACAATCACGTCTCATATGATCCACAGATCCTCAACTCTAACAAGAATTCGCAGCCACAACCGCAAGAGCCTATCCTTCTCTGGCCAAACGTGGGCAATCTCACCTCAAATGATCTCTCGATGCACAAACTCAAAAAATATTATGCGCTGCTCTGACCTGGGTACTTTGCCCATACGATCCTCGTCTAGCACCATCTCCACCACGTCTCGCATCTAGATGGAACCTCCAGAACGAAGAGATAAACCCAAACTCTGCTCAATAACATTTTCCGTTGTAACCAGCACGTCGAAATCTGTATAGTCAGTAGCCAACATATATGTTTTAACATCCTACACCAGTCTGTAACGAAATTGATTACAATGATGCAACTCATCTAGCACAAACTTAGGCGCATACTGACTCAGTCTCACAAAATGTACCTCATTCTCAAATACTATCATACTACCCTAAACCAAGACCACGAACTCACTTTTCTTCTCATCCAAGTATTTTAACTCCTAGATACTTCTTTTTGAAGGCAGCTTAGAAGAATTCCCATATCACATCATCAGGTTCCATGCCAGTGATCACAGTGGTCCACCAACTGTATGCATCACCTTGCAACAGGGATACATCACATCCCAGCTTTCGCGCATCATTACACCCCATCTGATCCAAAATCTGATCTTTATTGGCAAATCACTCCTCGAATACCTTAGGTGTCAACCCTCTAAAATCATCTCCTCCAAGACTGTGTAGATGCTCTAACGGCAACCCCTGATTAATAGCAAAAGTGGGTGCCGGTGAGGGTACATGAACTTTAGCCATCGCGGACTGGAACGCTCCAGTTATCGTCTGAACCAAAGGCATCATATCACCATACACTAGAATAGGTGGTGCAGGTGGTACTTGCTCCACTCCCTCAGGAGGATTAGGTGGAGGAGATGGAAATCCCTCAAGATGCACTATCTCACCCTTGACTCTCTGCCCTCCGAAAGTAGTATTTCCACACGATCACAATTCTCTCCCCGGTGGTATCGTATAAAAACGTATCTAAGACATGATAATTACACCAAAATAAAAACAATCAGGTCATCTTCAAGCAAGGATCCAAGGCTTTCATTTCAAACCAAAATCATTTTATAACTGTAGTAATAAGGCAATGTGTCCACAAAAATACCTCAACATGGCATATATCAAACACCGGTACATATAAACAATCATCGTACATATCAAACAGCATTGTACATTCATCAACATCCTAATTTTTTGTAAACCTGGCTCTGATACCAACAAATGTAACCCTCTTAACTCGGCCTAGCCGAAACTAAGCTAAAAGGATCATATTAGGTTTACCGAAGCAAACTCGAGCTAACAACCTAAACTGGTCTATTTTTTCTTTTTATCTAGTCTAAATAAATCCAATTAATTTCCTATGGTGAACATGCTTCAACGGAAACGTTATATTGAAATCAAATTTCAAAACAGGGTTCAATTGCTCAAGAACGCATATTAGGGACCAAAACGTAATTTCTACAAATTATAGGGACTTAATTAGAATTAAGGTTATCGATCCTTCAGTAGTCCAATTTCATTCTCACATATCAATTTCAGCTCAAGACAATCATCCAAGCTCATTCAATTGTATACATAACATTCAGGGACCAAACTGCATCATTTTCAAACTTCAACAGACAAAGCATAAAGTTATACACTGCATACCGATATGATCTACCCCCATATCGATACGGTTCAAAAAAATTAATAGCTCTACATAAAAATACGCTAAGCTCCGTATCGATACAGTATTGCAAGCAAGCCCGTACCGATACGGTTTACCCCCGTACTGATCCCCTATGGTTTTCTTTTAAAAATCAGATTCTAGTAGCTAGAAGGCGTACCGATACGGGAGCTCGTGTACTGACACCAGTACAAAAATTCCTCAAGGCGTACCGATACGGTGGATAGGCGTACAGATACCCTTTGTTATATTTCAATGAAATGAGCCTTTCTAGACCATGCATATTGATACCAGGGAGCCTGTACCGATACGTTGTGGCCTGTAATGACCTCTAGGTCCAACATATGACACTCTGGCTCATTTTAAACACATTCAACATATATCTAAACATCACATAACATCAAGAACGACATTTCTTGTAATACCCTGATTATTAGCTTAGAAGCTAAGTATATTGGCCCCAAGACAATTATAATTCTAGTGACATCTTATAAGCTAAACAAGTATGTTAGGACCAAATTACGATAAAAAGAAAATACATATACATTTGTTGAATGGACCAAACTGAATCAATAATGACATTAGAAGATTGCATGCAAAGAAACTTATAGTTGTGGCCTTGGACACTTGTTCAATTGGAAACAAGCAAGGTGTTTGGGGTAGGAGGGGTTCACGGCATTTGTGTCATGAGGAGAAAAGAAAGCAATTGAACTATCATCTTCTTCCTTATTCTGTACAATAGCCGAATTAGAGTGACATTGAGAGAAAGCCATAGTTGTTCAACCTAGCTTAAAAATTGAGCCTTGTTCGACTAGTGCTTTGATAGGAAGGTAATCTCTTTGTTCTTTCCCTTTTGTGATCTTGTTGTGAATTGGATTGTTTGATTTATATGTTATGAAATTTTGAGAACAATTGAATATGCATGTATGGGAATTGGTCCAATTAAAAGTTGGTAAGATAGTAGAAAGTTCTATTGTTTGAATTGATTAATAGGATGGTAATGATCCAGCATTTTCGAATGGTGTTGCTTAAGTTGTTAGAATCGAAATTATGCTATGAATTAAGGATAAAATATATATGTGGGAACCTTTTTATAATCGAATAAAATATGTAATGCATGTGAAAAATGGATAAATTGTTAAGGACTTAATGAATAATCCTTGTGGCCATGAATTTGATGCTTGAGCTTATTATGGGTGTTATTGTTGATTAAAATTGAACCATGGACTGTTTTGGAATACATAGGGAAACTTAGTAATGCCTTGTATGTATAAATGAATATGTATGAACTTGGGATTGTTAACTAATTACACTAGTAAATGCATATGATTAGAGGAATGCTTTGATGCACATAGTGAATGAAAATTTGACTGCTTTGATCGAGTAAATGTATATATGAGGAAGTTGCCCTGTTTTGGTGTGTATATACATGTAATTGGACTGTTTTGATTGAATATGTACCATGTGTGAAAGCTGCCCTATTTTGGTATATATATATATACACATGTAATTGGACTATTTTTATTAAATATGTACCATGTGTGAAAGCTGCCCTGTTTTGGTGTGTATATACATGTAATTGGACTGTTTTGATTGAATGTGTACGATGTGTGAAAGCTACCCTATTTTGGTGTATGTATATGTAATTGGATTGTTTAGTGAAAATGTAAGCGACTACATGTATTTTGGGGCTGTGAAGTGTTCACATATGTTGGTGGATTGTCTTGAGAATGCTTGAAAGTTGTGATTAGTTCTAATGCATAATTAAACTTCTTGTTATAATTAGACAAGGAAGAAATTGATCAAGTGAGGCATATAGGATACCATGTTGTTGAAAAGCATAAAGGAATTATAATTCAGGAGCAAAATTAGCTAGAATTAAACAGTGAGTGTAGTTTAAAGTCTCGGGATAGGTTTATAACCTTCCCGAGCACCCTTTTGTATATTTTAAAGTATGTTGTTTTAACATTGAGTTAAGTTGTGCTCGAGAAAGTTTGGATTGAGGTAAGTACCTTAATGTTAAGGATTACATGATATGGTATGTTTAAGTTTAAGTATATGATTATAATGAAAACTATTTACACATAGTCTTACATGTGCTTAATAGTAAACTTTAGTATGCTATCATTTGAAATATTTATTATGTTATTAATTGATTGCTATACAATCTTTCGAACAAGATAAGTTTATGGATTGAGAAGTTCATATGATTCGAATATGTGCTTAAAAATAAGAACAATAAGTTTTGTGCATATAATACTCTGATTAAGGAGCTATGCTTATCCTACCTCTGATATGATAAGAATAAAATTAAAGCCTTGGTTTCGAGTCAGTCTTATGTATAGTTGGCGTGGCATAGATTCCATAGAGCTCGTGTTTGGGGTGGAATATGGTCCTGGACTACGATCCTGATGAGGCGACAGTAGAAGGGATGTGTTGTGGTCACTTGGCGACAGTAGGAGGGATTAACCAGTACTGCGAGTACCATTTTGTGCTATTTTAGCGACAGTTGGTTGGGAATTTGAGTACCTAGGTTGTAGCTTGGAACTCAAGGCTATGTTAATAAGAATCATGAAATTTATAAAGGAATGAAATAACTTACTTAACAAGTAATATTTATGTTCTTGTTTATAAAACATCTTTGGAGGAAATAAGAAGATTATAACTAAATATGGTTTTTACCTAAAGTGTATGATAAGATTTGTATATGAATTATGGATAACTATGTCTTTATGAAATCGAGTGATTAAATTGTCTTGGTAATCATGCTTATGTATATAGTTGTTTGCCTCGAATATCCTGTGTAATTATACTTGTTTCTTGTTCAAAATATTACTATACATGATCAAGGGAATGAATGAAAGGAAAGCTGGATTGATCGATGTTATTTTATGCTACTTTAAACTACCTCACTAAGTGAAAACTTATGTAATCTTTTCACTCTATTCCAGGCTAAAGCTTGAGTGCTCGATAGTTTGGGAGCTTGGCTAGATCACAAGTAACCTAATGTATGTTTTGCACACCTTTTGTTAAAAACTCCTAGATGGGTGGAAACATGTTTTGTAATGCATATAGATGCATATAAGTTCATTTTGGTATGTAAATATTGTAATGGCATGCTATCTTTAAAACGTTTGTAATTGGCCTCTATAAGTATTTGCTTATATATGGTAGATGTTTAGTTTATGTGATTGTTTGCTATGCATATAATTATGTGAGAAGAACATATAGGAGCTAGCTAATGTCTTGAATGATGTCTTGTACAAGATTGGATGAATGTTTGGTTCGGAATAGTTTCTTGTATGCTAAGTTGGTAGATATCATATTAAATTGGTGAATAAATTCTAAGTATAAACTAGGAAAAATGTTCTTGTTAAATTGTCTATTTGTATAAAGGAAAATATGATATCATAGAATCCAAAATACATCCATTATCATGAGTATGTGAATAGATTGATACATGTTTAAAGGTCTATATAATTTTTAATGTTTAGGTATACATTTACATTCACAATCGAGTGCATGGAATTAATCTTTAATTGATGTTTGAATATGTTTTGTTATTATCATGAATGCTGATGTTTGTTAGCTATGTGAGTATGTTTTGAGTCACCTCTTATTGTTTGTTTATTGGTCTTTGGTTTGTTAAGAGATGCCTCTGAATTCGGTATATTACCCATATCGATTTAGGGGTGTTTAATTTCTCAATCATACGAGCATGGTAGAGGATCATTCACATCATATCAAAACCAAGCAAAAGTCCTATAGACATGATCTTTACCCAAGCATGCAAAATGTATCCCAACCCTAAAAATCAAGTTATAAAGCATCATACAAATCCAAAACACCAATAAAACTTGTACAACTAGGGAGTTTAGCAAACAACCCTCCTAAATAACAAACGGCCACATTGCCTTTATTACTACAAGTCTAAATCAAAATCGTACTTTTGCAAACACAAATCCTTGGATCCCCTTTGCTTGCTTGCTGCATCCAGCCTTTAATTCTATGCATTGATGGAAAAAGAGAGCGTAAGCACACTAGGCTTAGTGAGGAATGCTCTAAAAACAAAACATCATCAGTGCATTTAAAGCCATTTAACAATCCGTTTAAAAACCACTTTCCAAAACTCCTTTCAATCATCATTTCAACATCATGACTTATCAAACGATGCACTTAACATTTCCAAAACATGCATATTAAACCATATGCAACATGTTCATGGATCAACAACAAAACCACATTTGCTGCCCTCAATTTAAGCTTTCCCATGCATACTACCAATACAAGGCTTAAAGAGTAAAACATGTTTAAACCAACATTTAACAACATAATCCATCTCATGATACATCATGAATTATATTGGCTTACAAGTGATCATTAACCAAATTTCACTTTACAAAATATAACATTGGATACACGGATTCAAAAAGTGTTCCCAACACTTCATGCCATCTCAATCGAAACTAAAGGTACAATTACAATCGAGTACAATCAAAACCCCTAACATCAGTTGGATGCATAACCCACTAACGAGAGTCTTTTGTACAAAGATCAAAACCCCTCGATCGTTAGGGTATTTGGATGGAGATTTCTGTACATCAGATCAAAACCCTCTACATCCAAGGCGATTTTTATAATGCACTATCAATTTATGGCCTGCCAACTATATCCGATAACATGTCCAAAACCTTTTCATACCATCACTTGCCAATATAATTCATTTCATAACATTAACTCATTGTTTTCATATGCATCATCAAAACCATTTATCCAATGCATCAACCATGCATTAATCAATGTTCAAAACATTATCGAATCATGCATTACCTCTGAATGCATCATCATCATCATATGTAATCATTTTCTAGCATTAAACCACGCTCAAAACATACATATACAGTGAGTACTTCAAGTTATCAAAACAAATGCATTAAAACCAATTGCCAAACCGAGTTCGAGAGAGAATTCATCCTTTACTTACTTCCGAGCTTAGACCAGCGTTTCAAGCTTAATATAAACCCCCAAAGACAACTTTCAAACCTATTAAAAGCTATAAATCTCGTTCTCACTCACCGTGTAACGCCCTAATTTTGGGCTTAGTAGTTTTGAGGTTTATTTGACGGTCCGGTGGACCGAGTTAGAGATTCGAGTCGAATTCGGGACCATATATTTTTTGGTAAGATAAAAATATGAAAATAGTTAAAAATCATCTTTTAATATATATTTATTTTTGGTGGAATCGATTTTGGAAAATGGAATTTGGAAATGTGACATTTTGGTTAGTGACCAAAATGTGATTTTTGAAAACTGCTTTAAAGTGACTAAAATGAAAAAGGGTCAAATTCTTAGAATCCTTAAGGAGCTAAATTACCGAATTTTTGCTGGTGGTTTCTCCCTTCAATTAAATCATTTTAAACATGTGTTTTAAATGTGGTTTAAGAGTGATTAAAATATCTAAGTTAGTTATTTGCTTTTAAAGAAAATTTACGTAACTTCTTCCTAAAGATTTTTTCTCAACTTCTTTTCTGCCAAACACTCAGAATTTCATCAAAATCCAGAGGTGAGGGATTCTTTTCACTCATATTATTGATTCTAACTTGATTCTTTAACTTTGTTTTATAAAATCTCATTGAAATCTTATGTTTTCTTAGCTTTAAACAAGCAAATTGAGGGAGAAATCACATAACAGAGGTAAGGTCCATGATCTCCTCTGTTAAATGGTTCTTTATTGATATTCCCAAGTATTTGATCCTTGATTTATGATTTATAATATGATTTTATGTCTTTATATAGATTTAATTGGGTAAAATTGATGAAATGATGAAAGATTCGAATTGAATCTGATTTCCAGTGTTATGAATTGTTTTTGAACATATTTTGGATTTTTAATAATGTTGATAAGTTAATTTTATCAATGGAATTCTGAAACTCTTGAATCTCTTTGTTTAGGTTACTATATTTGTGTTTTTGAGGTGTTATAGTGGTTGTGTGTTTGCGGAAGGTGTTAGGTTGATTTGATTCTATTTCTGGATGTTAATTTATGATAAAAGTGGTGTTAGATTGTTAGGTTGTGGCTAGGTTGTGTTTGGAAAGGATTAGTTGAAGTTTTCGGTTGTTGTGGTTGGGTAATTGTGAGGTGAATGCAAGAATCCGTGAGGATCTGTTGTTGCAGTGTTGTAAATGCATGGAGATGCATTAATCCTCTGTTGTTATGTGGTTTAAACATGGGAGGTTGTTTTGGAAGCAAACGGTGTAGCATTGGAGGCTTTGGGCGTTTGATTTCGCATCGACAAATCAAGGCTTCATGTATCGGTGAGTGGGAACGTGGATTCCAGCTTTGGAATGTTTTAAGGTGGTTTATGGGAGTTTAAACTTAGCTTGATACGCTGGTTTAAACTCGAAAGTAAGTAAAAATGGATATTCTCTCTTGGTCGTACTAGTATTAAATGGTTTTATGCACTTGTTTTGATTTACATGTTACCTACTATTTAAGCATGATTTAAAATGTTTGATATACTGTTTATAAGCATGAAATGCTGAAGGATGCACATGGTAAGTGATCCTTGTAAGTATGGTTTATACTTGTGATTGAAAGCATGGTTGTTGCTTTGGGAAAAAAATGGGTTGGTTAATGCTTGTTAAAAACAGTATGGTAAATGTTAAATGGTTAATTATATTGGCAAGTGATGTGGTTTTAAAATTTTTATGGGATATAGTTGGACGGCAATAGGATTGAGTGCACTATAATAAGTCACCTTGGATGATGGGGGTTTAGATCCGTGTACCGAAAACTTCATCCGAGTACCCTAACGGTAGAAGGGTTAAATAGTACTGTAGACTCTCATTAGTGGATTAAGCATCTAACCGATGATTGGGGTTGGTGTCCCTGCGGGTTGAAAGGTGTACCCGGTTGGTAATGTACCGCGATTGTTATTGTATCACTATTCCGGTTGAGATGCCTTGAAGTGTTGGTTGAACACTTGTTGAATTTGTGTATCCGATGAACTCTTTTGTTAATGGACTTATTTAATGATCACTTGTGAGCCAATATAATTGTTAATGTATCATTGAAAGGTTTATGTTGTATAATGTGACTTATACATGTTTACTCTTTAAGCTTTGCATATGGTTGCTATGCATGAGAAGGCTTAAATTGAGGTTGAGCAATGGGACTTGTTGTTGGTTAGTGATACATGATGCATATGGTCAATATGTTGGTTTTAAAGATGTTAAGTGCATGGTTCTAAAGTCATGATAATGTTTTAAAGGTTGTTTGAAATAAGTTTCAATGTAATGTTGAGAAATGATTTTAAATGCATTGATGGTGTTTTGTTTGTGAGCGCTCCTCACTAAGCCTTGAGTGCTTATGCTCTTATTTTCCATCAATGCAGAGAATTGAGAGCTTTGGAGGCAGCAAGGAGCAAGGGATCCTAGCAACACTTGTTTACCAAAGTATGTTTGGACTAGACTATAAGTAATAAAGGAAATGGGGTACTTGTTTTGGTTTTGGGAGATGATTTGATAAACTCCCTATTTGAGAAAGTTTGTTTGGTTGTTCTAAGGTTGTAAATGGTCATTATGGTTTGGTTTTGGTGATGGTTTGGAGTTTCATGTTTTACTTGAATGGTTTCTAGGTTGCATGCCTATAGATTTACGTTTGATGCAAAATGCCATGAATTGATGTTGAAACTGTAATGCTATGTTGTGAATTGTATCTTAAATGTGTTGGATGTATGTTAGAAGCATGTTAGGGTATTTTGGATAGACTAAGAGCTTGTTAAACCAGATAAATGTGATATTACAGGCCCAAGAATACCGATATGTGGGGGACCGTATCGGTACGGTAAGGCAAAATCAAGAATGTTGTTTCGATACGGGCTTGTGTTTATCGGAACGGCAAGGATAAAATAAGCATGGTGTTTCGATATGGGATTGGGTGTATTGGTATAGATTTTCTTTACTGGAATCTGCTTTTTGGTATAAAACTCGCGTACCGAAACACTACTATACCGTATCGGTACGGTTGTCAAACATTTTCAAACTACCAGCTAGGCATACCGAAACGGGTTGCAATGTATCGAAATAGTACTAACTTTTGTAAGGAACCGTATTGATATGGTGGCACGCGTATCGGTACGGTTGTCTGTTAACTCAGTTAATGTCATGAAGGTGGAGTTATGTTTTCTTGCATTTTGGTCCCTGAATGTTATGGATGCAATTGAATGAGTTTGAATGTTCGAATCGAGCTGATTTTTGACATGAGAACATGAAACCTGCTTAATTAAAGGTTGGTAACTTAAAAATGTTCTAAGTCCCTATAGTTTGATAAAATTGCAATTTGGTCCTTAATTTGCAATTGAGCCAATTGGATGTCAAATCGACGCCCGATTGAGTTGAGTTTTACCTGATGTCAGTATGAACATATAGGTTAATGATTTGCATTTAGACAAGATAAAAGAAAAAAATGGTCGTGTTTTGAGTTCTTTCTTTATGGTTTACCATGGTAAACCTAATGTAGCTCGCTCGGTTTAGTCTTGCGACTAGGCCAGGTCGAGAGGGTTACATTTGGTGGTATCAGAGACAGGTTTGCAATAGTTGGGAGTTGGGTTGATTACTGTAATGTGATTATGAGTTGTTATCTGATGCTTAAATGTACGGCGATTGTAATATGCGCGATAATTGTTTTATGCCATGTTGGGGAGAAATCTGGGAAACCCATTGCCTTATTATTATAGTCTGGAAAGTTTTGATTTTTAAAATTGAAGTCTTGGATCCTTGCTCTAAGCTAGCCTGACTGTTTTGTTTTGAAATGATTATCATGCCTTAGATATATTTTAGCACGATAGGACCGAGAAGGGAGTTGCAATCTGGTACTATTGTTGTTGCCACTAGGCAAGATGTTGAGGGAGATGTTGTACCTCTTGTAGGGTTGCCACTGCCTCCACCTATTCCACCAAAGGGAGTAGAGCAAGTACCACCTACGCCAGCTGGGCCAGGAATAGATGATATGGCACCGTTGATTCAGGCCATGACCGGTGCTTTTCAGGAAGCAAATACGGATGTCATTTTTCGTCACCACTAGTGGTTGGGCAGGGTTTGCCGTTAGAGCATCTTCGTAGTTTAGGTAGAGTTGAGTTCCGAGGTTCGTCGCCTAAGGCTTCTAAGGGCTGGTTGGCCAGTACTGATAGGATACTGGGCCAGATGGGGTGTACTGATGCGCGTAAGCTGGGCTATGCCATTTCCCTATTATAGGGTGATACCTATGCATGGTGGACTACCACAATTTCTGCTATGACAACCAATGATGTGACCTGGGAGTTCTTCTGTGTTGCTTTCTAAAAGAAGTATATGGAAGTCCGATATCAGGACGATAAGAAGCGGGAGTCCATGGCTTTGGTGCAGGGCAGTATGTTTGTGGCAGAGTATGAGGTGCAGTTTATGAGGTTGAGTTAGTACGCACCTGAGTTGGTCTTTGGCGAGCGCCAGCGATGTGATCGTTTCCGCTACGGGCTTGTGTAAGAGGTTAAGACATACATGCTTGATGCTGATTACACCGATTTTGATGTGTTGGTTTTGTGGGTCAAGGATGTTGAGCAGAATCTTGGTTTGGATTCTAGGTCGCGAGGCTTTAGCTCAGGTAAGAGAATTGTTAATTCTGGGTTTAGCGGTGGTTAGGCTAAGAGACACCATGACAAGAGGTTTCGCCCGAAGCCGAGGCATGGTGGAGGTGTAGTGGGATGTAGAGCCTAGGGGCAGGGTGCCCAAGTTAGAGCACCGTTTAACACCTGTTGGGTTTATGGATCCCGAGATTATCAGAGGCGTGATTGTCTATTATTGGCCTGAGGTGGGCAGGGTGATGCACCTGTTGTTGCTCCGCAGTGAGGCCATAGTTGGGGCCATAGGCAGTTTCAGCGTCAAGATGTTGGGCAGCAGACTGTGGCTCATACTGTTACTATCTTGCCTGGGGAAGGTGGACCAACTAGGGTGTATGTGCACCGTGAGGGTCGCAATGACACCGATGTAATTATAGGTACTTTCTCTTTACAGTTCTTGTCGTTATATTTGTTGGTTGGTTCTGGATCTACTCATTCATACATATTATGTGAGCATGCCCAGTTGCTTGATATACTTGTTCAAATTCTAAACGTGGGTATTAGAGTGACCAGTTCTCTTGGGGAGACAGTTGTAGTTAGGAAGTTGTACCGTAGATGCCCGTTGATGGTTCAAGGCCATGTTTTTGTTGTGGATCTGATGGATTTGCCATTCCATGGCTTTGATGTTATTTTGGGCATGGATTAGTTGACTGAGCATCGAGCCGTGGTGGATTTTGAGACCAAACAGATATTCTTGAGGTTGTCGGACGATTTCAAAGTGGTGGTTGTTGGCAAGAATGTCAAGTTATTGTATAATACTGTTTCGGCTTTAGAAGCGAGTCGGATGTTAGGTTCCAGATGTCAAGTTTTCTTGGCCTTTATGATGAATCCTGGTTCAAATGAGTTGAGGGTGCAAGATATTCGCACCGTATGTGAGTTTTCAAGTATTTTTCTGAAAGAATTATCAGGGTTGCCACTTGACCGTGAGGTAGAGTTTAGAATTGAAACCTATGTAGATACAGAACTGATGTCTATTAATCCGTACCGCATGGCCCCGAAGGACTTGAAGGAGTTGAAGATGCAATTGTAGGAGTTGCTTGATCGTGGGTTCATTAGACCACGTATTTTACCGTGGGGTACACGGGTGTTGTTTGTAAAACAGAAAGATGGTACATTGCGGATGTGTTTAGATTATCGGTAGTTTAACAAGTTGACGATAAAGAATAAATATCTGTTGCCGCAGATAGATGACCTGTTTGATCAGTTCAGGGGTACTTCGGTTTTTTCTAAAATTGATTTGAGGTTTGGGTACTACCAGTTGAAGGTGAAGGATGTGGATGTACCTAAGATAGCTTTTCGTACGAGGTACGAGCATTATGAGTTTCTTGTAATGCTGTTTGGTTTGACCAACGCACCGGATGCTTTCATGGACTTGATGAACCAGGTGTTCCATGAGTTTTTTGATCAGTTTGTGGTGGTGTTTATCGATGATATCCTAGTGTACTCTCGTACTGAGGAGGATCATGATAGACATTTGAGGATTGTGCTTCAAGCGTTGTTGGCGAATCAGTTGTATGCCAAGTTAAGCAAGTGTGAGTTTTGGCTTAGGGAGGTTATTTTCCTTGGGCATGTTGTGTCGGCCGAGGGAATTCGTGTTGACCCGTATAAGGTTGAGGTTGTGATGAGTTGAAAGGTGCCTAAGTTGGTAACCGAAGTCTGGAGTTTTCTTGGTTTGGATGGTTATTACCGTAGGTTTGTGGAAGAGTTCTCCAGTTTGGCTGCTCCTTTAACCAAGTTGTTACAGAAGAATGTTCGATTTGAGTGGACAGAGGATAGACAACGAGCTTTCGAAAAGGTTGAAGGAAGCATTGACGCTGGCTCTAGTCTTGGTTCAACCTGAATCGGGAAAGGAGTTCGTTGTTTATAGTGACGCATCATATGTAGGGCTTGGTTACGTGCTGATGCAAGAAGGTAAGGTAGTTGTGTATACATCTAGGAAATTGAAGGTGCATGAGCGTAATTACCCTACTCACAATCTTGAGCTTACCGCGGTTGTGTTTACCTTGAAAATCTGGAGGCATTACCTTTATGGCGAAAAGTGTATGGTTTATACGGATCATAAGAGCTTGAAGTATTTGATGTCCCAAAAGGAGCTGAGTCTTAGGCAACGGAGGTAGCTTGATATGCTTAAAGATTATGAGTTGACCATTGAATATCATCTCGGGAAAGCCAACATTATGGCGGATGATTTGAATAGGAAAGTGGCTGTGGAGTTAAGAGCTATGTTTGCTCGTTTGAGTCTGACGGGTGGCGGTGGTTTGTTGGCTGAGTTGCAAGTGAAACCGTCCTTGTCGCAGTTGATCAAGGAGAGGCAATCGCATGATAAGAGTTTGGTGCTGCATGTGAAGGATATCAAGGATGGAAATACTACGGATTTTCATTTCAATGATGATGGGATGATGTGTTTTAAATGTCAAATTATGGTGCCTGAAGATTATGAGTTGAGGCGAACCATTCTGACTGAAGCGCAAGATAGTCCTTGTGCTATGCATCCCGGTAGTACTAAGATTTATCGTGGGTTGAAGGAAGAGTACTATTGGGTTGGGCTGAAGAAAGTTGTGGTTGATTTTGTTTCTCGTTGCATGGTATGTCAGTGGATTAAAGCTGAGCATCAGTTTCCTCCTGGGTTGTTGCAACCACTGAGGATACCAGAATGGAAGTGTGAAAGGATCACCATAGATTTTTTTTGTCAGGATTGCCTTTGACACCGACCAAGAAGGATTCTATTTGGGTGATTTTTGATTGGTTTACGAAGTGTGCGCATTTTGTGCCAGTGTATACTACGTATACCTTAGATAGGTTGGTCGATCTGTACATCTCCGAGGTTGTGCGTTTGCATGGGGTGCCTAAATCCATAGTTCCGGATAAAGATTCGTGTTTCACAGCAAGGTTTTGGATGTGCTTGCATCATGCTCTAGAACAAGACTGGATTTTAGCACTTCGTATCATCCTCAGTCGGATGGTCAATCAGAGCGTGTGATTCAGGTTCTCGAAGATATTTTGAGATGTTGCATTATTGAGTTCCAGGGAACATGGGAAAAGCAACTATGTTTGGTGGAGTTTTCTTATAATAACAATTATCAGGCTAGTATACAGATGGCACCGTATGAGGCGTTGTATGGAAGGAGGTGTCGTACGCCCGTGTGCTGGACAAAGGTTGGGGAAAAACATCTTTCCTTGCCTAATGTTTTAAAAAGCACGAATGAGAATGTAAAGTTGATATGTGAGCGCTTGAAAGTGGCTTCGTACCATCAGGAATCCTACGCGGATTTGAGGCTTAGGGATATAGAGTACGCTGTTGGTGATCGACTGTTTTTGAAGGTGTCGCCTTGGAAGAAGGTGATGTGTTTTGGGCAAAAAGGGAAACTTAGTCTGAGGTTTATTGGATCATATGAAGTTGTTGAGTGTGAGAGTCATGTCACTTAACGTTTAAGGTTCCTGAGTTGGAGAGGATTCATGATGTGTTTCATGTTTCGATGTTGCGGAGGTATCGGTCGGATCCCTCGCATGTTATGCCGGTGGAAGATATTGAGTTGAGACCAAATTTGTCGTATGATGATGAACCGGTGGAGGTTCTTGATACTAGAAGTAAGGTTTTGCGTGGCAAGATAGTTGAGCTTGTGAAGGTGTTGTGGAGGCACCGCGGTGTTGAGGAGGCCACGTGGGAACGGAAGTCGGAGATGTTGGAGTAGTTTTCGCATCTGTTTCCTCCAGGTACATTTTAAGGATGAAATTTCTTAAGTGGGGGAGATTTTTAATGCCCTGGTTTTGGGCCTAGCGATTTTGAGGTTTATTAGACAGTCTGGTGGATCGGGTTAGAGATTCGAGTCGGATTCAGGACCATATACTTTTCGGTAAGATAAAAATGTGGAAAATTAGCAAAAATCATATTTTATTATATATTGATTTTTGGTGGAATCAATTTTGGAAAATGGAATTTGGAAATGTGACATTCTGGTTAGTAACCAATATGTGATTTTTAAAAACTGCTTTAAAGTGACTAAAATGAAAAGGGTCAAATTCTTAGAATCCTTAAGGAGCTAAATTACCAAGTTTTTGTTGGTGGTTTCTCCCTTCAATTAAATCATTTTAAACATGTCTTTTAAAGGTGGTTTAAGAGGGATTAAAATATCTAAGTTAGTTATTTGCTTTTAAAAAATTACCTAACTTCCTCCTAAACTTTTTCTCTCAACTTCTTTTCTGCCAAACACTCAGAATTTCATGAAAATCTAGCGGTGAGGGATTCTTTTCACTCATATTATTGGTTCTAACTTGATTCATTAACTTTATTTTACAAAATCTCGTGGAAATCTTATGTTTCCTTAGCTTTAAAAAAGCAAATTGAGGGAGAAATCATATAACAAGGTTAAGGTCTGTGATCTCCTCTGTTAAATGGTTCTTTATTGATATTCCCAAGTATTTGATCCTTGATTTATGGTTTATAATCTGGTTTTATGTTTTTATATAGATTTAATTGGGTAAAATTGATGAAATGATGAAAGATTTGAATTGAATCTGATTTCCAGTGTTCTGAATTGTTTTTGAACATATTTTGGATGTTTAATTATGTCGATAAGTAGATTTTATCAATGGAATTTTGAAACTCTTGAATCTCTAATTGTTTAGGTTGTTAGATCTGTGTTTTTGAGGTGATATGGTGGTTGTGTGTTTGCTAAAGGTGTTAGGTTGATTTGATTCTGTTTCTAGATGTTAATTGATGATAAAAGTGGTGTTAGATTGTTAGGTTGTGGCTGAGTTTTGTTTGGAAAGGATTAGTTGAAGTTTTTTGTTGTTGTGGTTGGGTAATTGTGAGGTGAATGCAAGAATCCATGAGGATCTGTTGTTTCAATGTTGTAGATGCATTGAGATGCATTAATCCTCAGTTGTTTTTTGGTTTAAACAGGGGAGGTTGTTTTGGAAGCAAACATTGTAGCATTGGAGGCTTGGGACGCTTGATTTCGCGTCGACAAATCAAGGCTTCGCGATTGTTATTGTATCGTTATTCCGGTTGAGATAGCTTGAAGTGTTGATTGAACACTTGTTGAATCCGTGTATCCGATGAACTCTTTTGTTAATGGACTTGATTAATGATCACTTGTGAGCTAATATAATTGTTAATGTATCATTGAAAGGTTTATGTTGTATAATGTGACTTATACATGTTTACTCTTTAAGTTTTGCATATGTTTGCTATGCATGGGAAGGCTTAAATTGAGGTTGAGCAATGGGAGTTGCTGTTGGTTAGTGATATATTATGCATATGGTTAATATGTTGGTTTTAAAGATGTTATGTGCATGGTTCTAAAGGCATGATAATGTTTTAAAGGTTGTTTGAAATAAGTTTCAATGTAATGTTGAGAAATGATTTTAAATGCATTGATGGTGTTTTGTTTGTGAGCGCTCCTCACTAAGCCTTGAGTGCTTACGCTCTTATTGTCCATCAATACAGAGAATTGAGAGCTTTGGAGGCAGCAAGGAGCAAGGGATCCTAGCAAGACTTGTTTACCAAAGTATGTTTGGACTAGACTATAAGTAATAAAGAGAATGGGGTACTTGTTTTGGTTTTAGGAGATGATTTGATAAACTCCCTATTTGAGCAAGTTTGTTTGGTTGTTCTAAGGTTGTAAATGGTCATTATGGTTTGGTTTTGGTGATGGTTTGGAGTTTCATGTTTTACTTGAATGGTTTCTAGGTTGCATGCCTATAGATTTACGTTTGATGCAAAATGACATGAATTGATGTTGACTCTGTGATGCCATGTTGTGAATTGTATCTTGAATATGTTGGATGCATGTTAGAAGCATGTTAGGGTGTTTTGGATAGACTAAGAGCTTGTTAAATCAGCTAAATGTGACATTACAGGCCTAGGAGTACCGATATGTGGGGGACCGTATCGGTACGATTAGGGAAAATTAAGAATGTTGTTTCGATACGGGCTTGTGTGTATCAGAACGGCTAGGAAAAAATAATAATGGTGTTTCGATACAGGCTTGGGTGTATCGATACAGATTTTCTTTACAGGAATCTACTTTTTGTTACAAAACTCGCCTACTGAAACACTACCATACCGTATCGGTACGGTTGTCAAAAATTTTCGAACTGCCAGCTAGGCGTACCGAAACGGGTTGCAGTTTATCGAAACATTACAGACTTGTGTAAGGCACTGTAATGATATGGTAGCACTCGTATCTGTATGGTTTTCTGTTAATTCAGTTAATGTCACGGAGGTGGAGTTCTGTTTTCTTGCGTACTGGTCCCTGAATGTTATGGATGCAATTGAATGAGTTTTAATCAAGCTAATTTTTGACATAAGAACATGAAACCTGCTTGATTAAAGGTTGGTAACTTAAAAATGTACTAAGTCCCTAGAGTTTGATCAAATTGCAATTTGGTCCCTAATTTGCAATTAAGCCAATTGGATGTCAAATCGATGCCCGATTGAGTTGAGTTTTCACCTGATGCCATTATGAACATATAGGTCAATGATTTTGCATTTAGACAAGATAAAAGAAAAAATGGTTGCATTTTGAGTTCTTTCTTTATGGTTTACCTCGGAAACCTAATGTAGCTCGCTCGGTTCAGTTTTGCGACAAGGTCGGGTCGAGGGGTTACATTTGGTGGTATCAGAGACAAGTTTGCGATAGTTGGGAGTTGGGTTGATTGTTGTAATGTGATTGTGAGTTGTTATCTAATGTTTAAAATGCACATTGATTGTAATATGAGCGGTGATTGCTTTATTCCATGTTGGGGGAAATCTGGGAATCCCATTTCCTTATTATTATAGTCTAGAAAATTTTTGATTTTTGAAATAGAAGTCTTGGATCCTTGCTTGAAGCTGGTGTGACTCTTTTGTTTTGAAATGATTATCATGCCTTAGATATATTTTAGCACAATGAGACCGAGGGGAGACTTACGATCTGGTACGATTGTTGCTGCCACTGGGCAAGATGTTGAGGGAGATGTTGTACCTCCTAGAGGGTTGCCACCGCCCCCACATGTTCCTACTGGAGGAGTAGAGCAAGTAGCATATCGGTAGCTGGGCCAAGAATTGATAAAATGGCACCGCTGATTCAGGCCATGACCGGTGCTTTTTAGACAGCAGTTGCGGGTGTTCATGTACCGAAACCACCAGTGGTTGCGCAGGGTTTACCGTTAGAGCGTCTTTATAGTTTGGGCGGAGTTGAGTTTTGAGGTTTGTCACATGAGGCTTCTGAGGGCTGGTTGGCCAGTACTGAGAGGGTACTGGGCTAGATGGGGTGTACCGATGCCCGTAAGATAGGCTATGTTGTTTCCCTGTTATAGGGTGATGCCTATACATGGTGGACTACCACGATTTATGGTATGCTGACTGATAATGTGACCTGGGAGTTCTTCTGTGGTACTTTCCGAAATAAGTGTCTAGGAGTTCGATATTAGGACGATAAGAAGCGGGAGTCCATGGCTTTGTTCTAGGGCAGTATGTCTGTGGTAGAGTATGAGGTGCATTTTTTGAGGTAGAGTCAGTACGCACCTGAGTTGGTCCCTGGCGAGCGCCAGCGATGTGATCGTTTCCACTACGGGCTCGTGTAGAAAGTTAAGACATACATGTTTGCTGCTAATTACACCGATTTCGATGTGTTGGTTTCGCAGGCCAAGGATGTGGAGCAGAATCTTAGTTTGGCTTCTGAGTCACTGGGCTTTAGCTCGAGTAAGAGAATTGTTGATTCTAGGTTTAGTTGTGGTCAGGCTAAGAGACACCATGACAGAAGGTTTCGTCCAAAGCCGATGTATGGCGGAGGTGTTGTGGGACGTAGAGCCCAGGGGTAGGGTGCCCAAGTTAGAGCGCCGTTTAACACCTGTCGAGTTTGTGGATCCCGAGATCATCAGAGGCGTAATTATCCATTGTTGCCTGAGGTGGGTAGGGTGTTGCACATGTTGTTGCTCTGCAGCGAGGCCGTGGCCGTAGGCTATTTTAGCGTCGAGATGGTGGGCAGCAGAATGTGGCTTATACCGTTGCTAGCTAGCTAGCTTGAGGGAGATGGGCCGGCTAGGATGTATGCACACCGCGAGGGTCACAATGGCACCGATGTAATTGTAGGTACTTTTTTTTTACAGTCCTTACCGTTATATTTGTTGGTTGGTTATGGTTCTACTCATTCATACATATTGTGTGAGCATGCCCAGTTGCTTGATATACCTGTTGAAATTCTAAATGTGGGTGTTAAAGTGACCAATTTTCTTGGGGAGACAGTTGTAGTTAGGAAGTTGTATCGTAGATGCCCGTTGATGGTTCAAGGCCATATTTTTACTGTGGATCTTATGGAGTTGCCATTCTATGGCTTTGATGTTATTTTGGGCATGGATTGGTTGACCGAGCATGGAGCCGTGGTGGATTTTGAGACCAAACTGATATTCTTGAGGTTGTCAGACGATTTTGAGGTAGCGGTTGTTGGTGAGAATGCCAAGTTCTTATACAATGTTGTTTTGGCTTTGGAAGCGAGTCAGATGTTGGGTTCCGAATGTCAGGTTTTCTTGGCCTTTATGATGAATCCTGGTTCAAAGGAGTGAGGGTGTAGGATATTCGCACCGTATGCGAGTTTCTGGGTGTTTTTCTGGAAGAATTGTCGGGGTTGCCACTTGACCGTGAGGTAGAGTTTGGCATTAAAACATATGTGGATACGGAACCGATGTCTATTGCTCCGTACCGCATGGCCCCGAAGGACTTGAAGGAGTTGAAGATGAAATTGCAAGAGTTACTTGATCGTGGGTTCATTAGACCAAGTATTTCACCGTGGGGTGCATCGATGTTGTTTGTAAAAAAGAAGGATGGTACGTTATGGATATGTTTAGATTATCGACAGTTGAATAAGTTAATGATAAAGAACAAATATATGTTGCTGTGGATAGATGATCTTTTTGATCAGTTCAGGAGTACCTCGATGTTTTCTAAGATCAATTTGAGGTCTTGGTACTACCAGTTGAAGGTGAAGGATGTGGATGTACCTAAAACAGCTTTTCGTACAAGGTACGGGTATTATGAGTTTATTGTGATGCAGTTTGGTTTGACCAACGCACCAGTTGCTTTCATAAACTTGATGAACCAGGTGTTCCATAAGTTTTTGGATCAGTTTGTGGTTTTGTTTATCGATGATATCCTAGTGTACTCTCATACTAAAGAGGATCATGGTAGACATTGACGGATTGTGCTTCAGGCATTGTTGGCTAATCAGTTGTATGCCAAGTTAAGCAAGTGTGAGTTTTGGCTTAGGGAGATTGTTTTCCTTGGGCATGTTGTGTCGGCCAAGGGATTTTGTGTTATTCCGCATAAGTTGAGGTTGTGATAAGTTGGAAGGTGCCTAAGTAAGTAACTGAAGTCCGGAGTTTTCTTCATTTCGCTGGTTATTACTGTAAGTTTGTGGAAGGGATCTCCAGTTTGGCTGCTCCTTTAACCAAGTTGTTGCATAAGAATGTTGGGTTTGAGTGGACGGAGAATAGACAGCAAGCTTTCGAAAGGTTGAAGGAAGCTTTGACGCGAGCTACAGTCTTGGTTCAACCTAAATCGGGAAAATAGTTCATTGTATATAGTGAAGCGTCATATGTTGGGCTTGGTTGCATGCGATACAAGAAGGTAAGGTAGTTGCGTATGCATCTAGGCAATTGAAGGTGCATGAACGTAATTACCCTACTTACGATCTTGAGCTTACCGCGGTTGTGTTTGCCTTGAAAATATGAACGCATTACCTTTTGTGGCGAAAAGTGTGTGGTTTATACGAATCACAAGAGCTTGAAGTATTTGATGTCCCAGAAAGAGCTGAATCTTAGGCAACGTAGGTGGCTTGAGTTGCTTAAAAATTATAAGTTAACCATTGAATATCATCTCGGGAAAGCTTACGTTGTGGCAGATGCTTTAAGTAGGAAAGCAACTGTGGAGTTGAGAGCTATGTTTGCTCATTTGAGTCTGACGGGTGAAGGTGGTTTGTTGGCTGAGTTGCAAGTGAAACCGTCCTTGTTGCAGTTGATCAAGGAAAGGAAGCCGTATGATGAGAGTTTGGTGTCGCATGTGAAGGAAATCATGGATAGAAATACTACGGATTTTCATTTCAATGACGATAGGGTGTTGTGTTTTAAAGGTCGAATTGTAGTGCCTGAAGATGATGAGTTGTGGCAAACCATTATGACCGAAGCGCATGCTAGTCCTTGTGTTATGCATCCCGGTAGTACCAAGATGTATCGTGGGTTGAAAGAAGAGTACTATTGGGTTGGGCTGATGAAAGATGTGGCTGATTTTGTTTCTCGTTGCATGGTATGTCAGCGGACTAAGGCTGAGCATCAGTTTCCTTCCGAGTTGTTGCAACCGTTAAGGATATCGGAATGGAAGTGGGAAAGGATCACCATGGATTTTTTGTTTGGATTGCCTTTGACACTGACCAAGAAGGATTCTATTTGGGTGATTTTTAATCAGTTTACGAAGTGTGCACATTTTGTGCCAGTACATACTACGTATAACTTAGATAGGTTGGTCAATCTGTACATCTCCGAGGTTGTACATTTGCATGGGGTGCCTAAATCCATAGTTTTGAATAGAGATCTGCGTTTCACGGCAAGGTTTTGGATGTGCTTGCATCGTGCTTTGGGGACAAGACTAAATTTTAGCACTTTGTATCATCCTCAGTCGGATGGTCAGTCGAGCGTGTGATTCAGGTTCTCGAAGATATGTTGAGATGTTACATTATTGAGTTCCAGGGAACATGGGAAAGGAAATTGCCTTTGGTGGTGTTTTCTTATAATAACAGTTATCAGGCTAGTATACAGATGGCACCATATAAGGCGTTGTATGGAAAGAGGTGTCGTACGCCCGTGTGCTGGGCTGAGGTTGGGGAGAAGAATCTTTCCTTGCATGATGTTTTAAAAGGCACGAATGAGAATGTAAAGTTGATGTGTGAGTGCTTGAAAGTGGCTTCAGACCGTCAGAAATCCTACGCGGGTTTGAGGCATAGGGATATAGAGTACGCTGTTGGTGATCGAGTGTTTTTGAAGGTGTCGCCTTGGAAGAAGGTGATGCGATTTGGGCGGAAAGGGAAACTTAGCCCAAGGTTTATTGGACTTTATGAGGTTGTTGAGTGTGAGGGTCATGTCACTTACCGTTTGAGGTTACCTCCTGAGTTGGAGAGGATTCATGATGTGTTTCATGTTTCGATGTTACGGAGGTATCGGTCGGATCCCTCCCATGTTATGCCAGTGGAAGATATTGAGTTGAGACTAGATTTGTCGTATGATGAAGAACCGGTGGAGGTTCTTGATACCAGCAGTAAGGTTTTGCGTGGCAAGACGGTTGAGCTTGTGAAGGTGTTGTGGAGGCATCGCGGTGTTGAGGATGCCGCGTGAGAACGGAAGTCAAAGATGCTGGAGCAGTTTTCGCATCTATTTTCTCCAAGTAAATTTTGAGGATGAAATTTCTTAAGTGGGAGAGATTTGTAACACCCTGGTTTTGGGCCTAGCGGTTTTGAGGTTTATTAGATAGTCTGATAGACCGAGTTAGAGATTCGAGTCAGATTCAGGACTATATATTTTTCAGTAAGATAAAAATGTGGGAAAATAGTTAAAATCATCTTTTAATATATATTGATTTTTGGTGGAATCAATTTTGGAAAATGGAATTTGAAAATGTGACATTTTGGTTAGTGACCAAAATGTGATTTTTAAAAACTGCATTAAAGTGACTAAAATGAAAAGGGTCAAATTCTTAGAATCCTTAAGGTGCTAAATTACCAAGTTTTTGCTGGTGGTTTCTCCCTTCAATTAAATCATTTTAAACATGTGTTTTAAAGGTGGTTTAAGAGGGATTAAAATATCTAAGTTAGTTATTTGCTTTTAAAGAAAATTTACGTAACTTCTTCCTAAACTTTTTCTCTCAACTTCTTTTCTACCAAACACTTAGAATTTCATCAAAATCCAGAGGCGGTGGATTCTTTTCATTAAGATTATTGATTCTAACTTGATTCTTTAACTTTGTTTTACAAAATCCCGTGGAAATCTTATGTTTCCTTAGCTTTAAAAAAGCAAATTAAGGGAGAAATCACATAAAAGGGGTAAGGTTTGTGATCTCCTCTGTTAAATGGTTCTTTATATATTTTCCCAAGTATTTGATCATTGATTTATGGTTTATAATCTGATTTTATGTTTTTATATAGATTTAATTAGGTAAAATTGATGAAATGATGAAAGATTCGAATTGAATCTGATTTCCAGTGTTATGAATTGTTTTTAAACATATTTTAGATGTTTAATAATGTTGATAAGTCAATTTTATCAATGGATTTTCGAAACTCTTGAATCTCTAATTGTTTAGGTCCCTAGATTTGTGTTTTTGAGGTGTTATGCTGGTTGTATGTTTGCTGAAGGTGTTAGGTTGATTTGATTCTGTTTCTAGATGTTAATTGATGATAAAAGTGGTGTTAGATTGTTAGGTTGTGGCTGGGTTGTGTTTGGAAAGGATTAGTTGAAGTTTTCGGTTGTTGTGGTTGGGTAATAGTGAGGTGAATGCAAGAATCCGTGAGGATCTGTTGTTGCAGTGTTGTAAATGCATGAAGGTGCATTAATCCTCTGTTGTTATGTGTTTTAAACAGGGGAGGTTGTTTTGGAAGCAAACGGTGTAGCATTGGAGGCTTCGGACGCTTGATTTCGCATCAGCAAATCAAGGCCTCTCAATTGTTATTGTATCGCTATTCCGATTGAGATGGCTTGAAGTGTTGGTTGAACACTTGTTCAATCTGTGTATCCGATGAACTCTTTTGTTAATGGACTTGTTTAATGATCACTTGTGAGCAAATATAATTGTTAATGTATCATTGAAAGGTTTATGTTGTATATTGTGAATTATACATGTTTACTCTTTAAGCTTTGTATATGGTTGCTATGCATGGGAAGGCTTAAATTGAGGTTAAGCAATAGGACTTGCTGTTGGTTAGTGATACATGATGCATATGGTAAATATGTTGGTTTTAAAGATGCTAAGTGCATGGTTTTAAAGGCATGATAATGTTTTAAAATTTGTTTGAAATAAGTTTCAATGTAATGTTGAGAAATGATTTTAAATGCATTGATGGTGTTTTGTTTGTGAGCGCTCCTCACTAAGCCTTGAGTGCTTACGCTCTTATTGTCCATCAAAGCAGAGAATTGAGAGATTTAGAGGCAGCAAGGAGCAAGGGATCCTAGCAAGACTTGTTTACCAAAGTATGTTTGGACTAGACTATAAGTAATAAAGGCAATGGGGTACTTGTTTTGGTTTTGGGAGATGATTTGATAAACTCCCTATTTGAGCAAGTTTGTTTGGTTATTCTAAGGTTGTAAATGGTCATTATGGTTTGGATTTGGTGATGGTTTGGAGTTTCATGTTTTACTTGAATGATTTCTAGGTTACATGCCTATAGATTTACGTTTGATGCAAAATGCCATGAATTGATGTTGAATCTGTGATGCTATGCTATGAATTGTATCTTGAATATGTTGGATGTATGTTAGAAGCATGTTAGGGTGTTTTGGATAGACTAAGAGCTTGTTAAACCAGCTAAATGTGACATTACAGACCCAGGAGTACCGATATGCGGGGGACCATATCGGTACGGTTAGGAAAAATCAAGAATGTTGTTTCGATACGGGCTTGTGTGTATCATAACGGCTAGGCAAAAATAAGCATGATGTTTCGATACGGGCTTGGGTGTATCGGTACGGATTTTCTTTACTGGAATCTGCTTCTTGGGACAAAACTCGCGTACCAAAACACTACCATACTGTATCGGTACGGTTGTCAAACATTTTCGAACTTTCAGCTAGGCGTACCGAAACAGGTTGCAGTGTATCGAAACAGTAAAGACTTGTGTAAGGCATTGTATCAATACGGTGGCACGCGTATTGGTACGGTTGTCTGTTAATATAGTTAATGTCATGGAGGTGGAGTTCTATTTTTTTGCGTTTTGGTCCTTGAATGTTATGGATGGAATTGAATGAGTTTAAATGTTCGAATCGAACTGATTTTTAACATGAGAACATGAAACCTGCTTAATTAAAGGTTGGTAACTTAAAAATGTACTGAGTCCCTGTAGTTTGATCAAATTGCAATTTGGTCCCTAATTTGTAATTGGGCCAATTGGATGTCAAATTGACGCCCGATTGAGTTCAGTTTTCACCTGGTGACAGTATGAACATATAGGTTAATCATTTTGCATTTAGAAAAGATAAAAGAAAAAATGGTCACGTTTTGGTTTCTTTCTTTAATGTAGCTCGCTCGGTTTAGTCTTGCGATTAGGCCGGGTTGAGGGGGTTACACATCGACACACAAAGCCTCGTTTCCTGATACAACAAATACGCCTCTAAAGCTTTAGAAACGTTCATTCAAGCTTGAGGATCAACTTCTCCTATTTTATTCACACAAAAATAGAGGATTGGATGCATCAAAATGCATTCAACAGCCTAGCAACATCAATTCACATAAATCCGCAACATCCACTACCTCATTTCACTTCACAACAACCGAAATCAACATCAAACTTCTACCAAACTTAACCCAACCAAAACCTAATGTTTTAACCCATCAATTAACTTCTAAAAACACAATAACATCATTCTTATACCTCCAGCATTCAATAAACCTCCACAACTCCCCGAAAACTCACAGCTAGAAAATTAGAGATTCGCCTAGTTTTGGGATTCCAATGTTAAAGCCCACTTATTAACATTATTAAACATCAAAATCATGATTATAATCAATCAAGAACTCAGCAAAATAGACTCTATACGAAAATCCATCAATCTAATCAATTAAACCTTGATTTAACCAATCTTCCATAATTAAATCATCAAATCAAGTTAGGAAACAATTAAAGATCAATTTGAAAACAAAAGAATGTTGAAATCAAGTATTTACCTAGAAAATTGAAGTGGAAAAGAGTGTTTAGCTGGAGAGAATTTGAGAGAAAATCTTTTGGTGAAAAGTTAGTTACATAAAGTTTTCTTTACATGCTAATTATGAAATTAACTTCTCCAAGCCCTTTTATTTAACTTAAAACCTTTTTAAATATCCAATTAAAAGAGAAAAATCTGATATTAGACTTTGGCCAAATAGCTCCTTAAAGATTCTAAGTTTTGATACTTTTACAAAATAGTCACTAAAAACAGTTTTAAAACTTTACATTTTGGTTACTAACCAAAATGTCCAATTTCGAGACCTATTTTGTAAAATTGATTTCACCAAACCTTTTGTCATATTAATTAATAATTTTAGAACATTTTTTCATAGTTTTTCCTTACTCAAAAATATTTATTTTAATTTTAATCTCAAAACTGACTCAAATCCTCTAATCCGATCCATCGAACCGTCTAATCAACCTAGAAAACTCCTAGGTCCAAAACCGGGGCTTTACAACCATTTCCAAAAAGACTACAGAAGCACAAGCAAGATCAGCAATTTAATCGCTTCTTGGAAGTTCTTAAGCAGTTGCAGATCAACATATCATTAGTAGAAGCTCTTGAGCATATGCCTAACTATGTTAAATTCATGAAGGACATTTTGTTCAAAAAGAGGAAATTGGGTGATTTTGGGACTGTAGCTTCACTAAGGGATGCAGTGAAATGATACTCAATCGAGTGCCACCAAAGCTAAAAGATCCGGGAGGTTTTACTATTCTCTGTACCATTGGCAACAGATTCATGGGTAAGGCACTGTGTGACCTGGAAGCCAGCATCAATTTGATGCCAATGTCTATTTTTAAAAAGCTTGGCATTAAAGTAAGGCCTACCACTGTAACACTTCAGTTGGAAATCGATCCTTTGCACATCCTAAGGGTAAGATTGAGGATGTGTTGGTAAAGGTAGACAAAATTATATTTCCAGCTGATTTTATCATTTTAGACTATATGGCAGATATGAATGTCCCAATTATATTGGGCAGACCGTTCCTTGCCACAAGTAGAACCTTAAATGATGTTCATAAAGATGAACTTACTGTGCGCATGAATAACCAACATGTTACATTTAATGTGTTTCAAGCACTTAAATGCGCATATGAACCTGAAAAATGCCAAGCTGATGAGATGACCAAGTCCATTTTCACTATAGATGTGGCACAGTTGTGCTAAGAAGCAGATGATGATGCTAGAGAACTGGATGATGAAATTGAGACGAGTGAAGACACTAAAGGACCAACCTTGGAGAATGAAGTTGTTACTAACTTTGGACAGCTAGAGCCATTGGAGTTGGCTGGCAGAGAAATCAAGGAACCTAAACCATCCATTGAGGACCCACCAGAATCGGAACCGAAACCGTTGCCAGACCACCTCAAGTATGCCTACTAAGGTAAACACTCTACTTTGCCAGTGATCATTGCTGCTGATCTCTCTAATGATTAGGAGGAAAGATTTCTAGAAATTTTAAGCAAATATAAGCAAGCTCATTGATAGACCTTGGCTGATATCCGAGGAATAAACCCAACTATTTGCATACACAATATAATCTTAGAGGAATATCATGGCAAAAAATTGAGGGCCAGAGAAGATTGAACCCGAGCATGAAAGAGGTAGTTAAGAAAGAAATTATCAAGTGGATGGATGCCAGGATAATCATCCCATTTTTGATAGCTCGTGGGTCAGCCCAGTGCAATGTATGCCAAAGAAAGGTGGCATGATCGTGGTTCAAAATAGCAAAGATGAGTTGATCCCTTCTAGAATTGTTACCAATTGGAGAGTGTGTATGGACTATATGAAGCTGAATAATGCCACCAAGAAAGACCACTTCCCACTGCCCTTCATCGATTAGATGTTGGATAGATTGACAGGTAAGACATTCTATTGCTTCTTAGATGGCTATTCAGATATAATCAGATTGCTATAGCTCCAGAGGATCAGGAGAAGACCACATTCACCTATCTATATGGGACATTTGCTTTTAGAAGAATGCCCTTTGGACTGTGTAATCCTCCGACAACGTTTCAACATTGCATGATGTCTATTTTTTCGGACATGATTGAGAATAACTGGATGTCGGGATAATATATCCCATTTTTGATAGCTCGTGGGCCAGCCAGGTGCAATGTATGCCAAAGAAAGGTGGCATGACCGTGGTTCAAAATAGCAAAGATGAGTTGATCCCTTCCATAACTTTTACCAGTTAGAGAGTGTGTGTGGACTATATAAAGCTGAATAATGCCACCAGGAAAGATCGTTTCCCATGCCCTTCATCGATCAGATGTTGGACAGATTAGCAGGTAAGGCATTCTATTGCTTCCTAGATGGCTATTCAGGATATAATCAGATTTCCATAGCTCCAGAGGATCAAGAGAAGGCCATATTCACCTATCTATATGGGATATTTGCTTTTAGAAGAACGCCCTTTGGAAATGCTCCGACAACATTTCAACGTTGCATGATGTCTATTTTTTCGGACGTGATTGAGAACAACTTAAAAGTTTTCATGGATGATTTCTCGGTGTTTGGAAAGACATTTGAGGAATGCCTTCAGAGTATAGATCTTGTTTTGAGGAGATGTATTGAGACTGACCTGGTCTTGAACTGGGAAAATGCCAATTCATGGTGAAGTAAGGCATAGTTCTTGATTATAAAGTAACCAAGAGAGACCTAGAAGTAGACAAGGTGAAAGTGGAGGTAATCAAACAGTTGCCACCTCCTACAAGTGTAAAAAGGTATCAGAAGTTTTTTAGGACATGTAGGTTTTTATCGTTGTTTCATTAAAGATTTCTCAAAAATTTCTAAACCTTTATGCTTGCTTTTAGAACAAAATGCTACTTTTGTGTTTGATGACTCTTATTCAAAAGAGTATCAAAAACTTAAGGACAGATTGATTAATGCCCCATAGTCGTGGCACCAGATTGGAGTGAGCCCTTCGAGCTTATGTGTGATGCCAGCGATTATGCCGTTGGAGCTATGTTGGCACAGAGGCGTGGCAAGATTTTTCATACCATTTACTATACCAGTCGAACATTGAATGAAGCCCAACTCAACTACACCACAACCAAGAAGAAATTTCTCGAGATTGTATTTTTATTTGACAAGTTCAGATCTTACTTAGTAGGTAACAAAGTTGTAGTGCATAGAGATCACTCGGCATTGAAATACCTCTTGGCAAAGAGGGATGCCAAGCCCAGACTAATCTGATAAACGTTCTTGCTGCAAGAATTTGATCTCAAGATTCAAGACAAGAAGGGGAGTGAAAACTTGGTAGCTAACCATCTATCACGATTAGAGCATCACGTAGAGGAAGGTGGAGCCACTGCCATTAGAGATAAATTCCCTGATGAATACTTACTTGCAGTCGATTCAATGCTATGGTACGCTGACATAGTCAATTACCTGGTAAGCAATATTTTACCACTGGATTTGGTAAGTAATGCTAGAAGATGATTTTTGCGATATGATCAGCAATATTATTAAGATGAGACAATTTTGTTCAAACAATATGCCGACCAAGTGATCCGCCATTGTGTGCCAGAATAAGAGCAGCATAACATTTTGTAGTTATGCCATGCAACACCTTATAGAGGATACTTTGCTGGAATGAAGACCGCTGCCAAGGTGTTACAGTCCTGATTCTTTTGGCCTACATTATTTAAAGACTCTCATTACTTTGCCAAGGCATGTGATCGATGCCAGCGGATAGGTAACATCTCTAGCAGACATTAATTGTCACTCTAGAATATTATGCTAATAGAGTTGTTTGATGTATGGGGAATAGACTTCATTGGTCTCTTTCCCCCATCATTCGGGAACCTATATATCCTTGTGGTTGTTGACTATGTTTCAAAATGGGTAGAGGTGGTGTCTTTGCCAACAATCGATGTCAAGGCTATTGCCAAGTTCTTTCATAAGCATATCTTTACTAGATTCGGTGGCCCCAGAGCCATCATTCATGATAAAGGTACACATTTTAAGTGCAATTCAATCTCTAGAGCTCTATACAGGTACGAAATCCAGTAACGTATTGCAACAGCTTACCATCCCTAAACAAATGGCCAAGTAGAGATCTTAAACAAAGAAATCAAGAATATTCTGAAAAAAAATTGTGAATCCAACGAGGAAGGACTGGTTCTTGAGACTAGATGATTCCTTGTGGGTTTACAGAATAGCCTTTAAGACTCCATTAGGAACTTCTCCTTATAGGATCATTTTTGGGAAGGCATGCCACTTGCCAGTGGAATTGGAACATAGAGCTTATTGGGTAATCAAAATTTTCAATATGGAGTGGAGAGCTACTGCTACGAAACGCTTATTGGACATAAACGAGCTAGAGGAATTCAGAACACAAGCTTATGAGAATGCCAGACTCTACGAGGAAAGAACAAAAAGAGGGCATGACAATAGGATATTGCCAAGGCAATTCAAGGTAGGCTAACGTGTTTTGTTATTTAACTCGAGACTAAAGTTGTTTCCAGGGAAGCTCTGGTCGAGATGGTCGGGCCCCTTTGAAGTTGTAAACCCATATGCTCATGAAGTAGTAGACATCAAGGATTTCAATATGGGGACAATTTTTAAGGTAAATGGCCAAAGATTGAAACACTATTTGGAAGGCACTCAAAAGCATGCCAAGGAGATTATCCTTATGGAAGAAAGTTCTGTGATCATCATCAGCATTGTTTGATTTGTGTATATAGTAGGTTATATGTTTTTATTTTCAGTATTTTCATTTATTTATCTTTCTTTCATTTTTATCTTTCTTTTACTGCGTTGAAAGGTTTTGTTGAGTGAATACAGGATTTTGTTGCCAGGCAGAATGCAAAGACAGAGGACTGGCATGGGGCGATAAAAAATAGAGAAGGAAATTTACCATAACCGCCCAAGTCTTGATAGAGCTCGGCCCAAGAGAGAATGAAAATATTTGCTAAGCGTTGAATTTTACCCTAGCCTCCCAAGGTGAAAAGTTGAAATTCAAATTTTAACCTTATCACTTCATCTTTCCCCGCGCCGTTTTATCATTTTACCCCTTACTACATCATTTTTTATCCTCCCCAAACACGCTAAACCCTTATCATAATCCCTACTCAACCGGCCATATTAAAAACACCATTTAAAATACTCAACCGTTTTCCCTTTCATCTACTTAAACCCTAACTAATTCTCAACTAACGACTTTTCAGTCTTCCTTCTATTGTCTTTATCAAGAAAGAAAAGCAAAATTTACCTCTCTTTCTTCACAAAAAAAATATTCGAGTTTTCAAAAGATTTTCATGGCATCTTCTTCAACACCCTTCAAGATCTTTTTCAATGAAGAGATCTACAAAACGTATTATGATAATTTCGCATCAAGAACCTTCTACTACGAGAAAGTTTTTGATTTCAAGAATGAGCCCAACTTGGGTTATTCCCCAGAATTTGTCACGATGGTAAAGACGCATAAGTGAGAGAAATTCTGCCAACCACCAGGGGAAGTCTATGCCAACATCGTTCGAGAATTCTATGCTCATCTTACGACCAAAGACTCGCCCTTCTTGATTGTGCAAGTTAAGTACGTGCGTTTTGATGAAGGTTATATAAATGATATTTTTTTGTTGGATGGAACAGAGAAATAACACACTAAGTTTGCGAAATCCTTGGACGATGCCTAGAGGAAGACGATGTTGAAGGAACTATGTGAGGTTGGCACTAAATGGAACGTGTCATTAAAAGACCATCAGACTGTGAAACGGTTGGCACTAAAGTCTAAGCCACGGGGTTAGAATCACTTCTTAAAGGTAAGTCTTATGCCGACCACCCATAATGAGATAGTTTTGGAGGAAAGATTGGCACTACTGCACTATATTAGGACTGGTCGCAAGATTAATGTTAGACGGCTCATCATCGAAGAGAACTATAAGTATGCTAGTAAGACCAATAGAAGTTTACTTTTTCCTTTTTTTATTTCTAATATTTGTTTGCAGCATAGTGTGCCACAACTCGATTCAAATAGAATTCAAAAGAGTAAGGGAACCACCATAACTCCTGCCCTGTAGAGGCAGCTGACTGCCAATGAGGCAAAGGAGAAGGGCAAGCAAAAGATTGTCGAGTCTATGCCAAAGGCAGAACCTGTGACTCTGATGCCAGTTGGATTAGTGGCAATGCTTTCCTAGATCTACCAACACTAGGAGATCATCCTTCAAAAGATGAAGAAAGTCGAGGATCAAAACTCTATGTTCTGGCAGTATGTCCATGCCAGGGACTATGCCATAAAGAAAACACTTGAAGGCATGTCCGCACATACATTGCCAGCGTTCCCTAAATTCTCTGTTGACCTATTTGCCAAAGACGATATGCCAGCTAGTCCCCACTCTGTCCACACTCCTACACAATCTGATGCCACTGTCCTAATCTCTCTAGTACAAGTTGAATTTTCTAGAACCGACACACCACCTGAGTTCGAAGATGAAGGAATCCAAAGCCAAGCCAAGGCTGCTGCCACACCTACAGCACCTGCCTTATCTGCTACCACAGATGTCCCGGCTGCCTCCGAGCCAGTAAAGATTGTTGTGGAAGTTCTCCACGACCTTGGAGCTTCCACAGCCGCATCAATTCCCAGCCTTAAGCGCAAGAAGCATGTAGCTCCCAGTCAAGGGAGCTTTATCGAAAGAAAAACACGCGTTTCACGGTCAGAACCCTCCGAAAGAGAGTCATCCTCTTTTTAGACTCCTTGTATTTCATTTTATTTTCATTCACATGTTCATGCATTTTAAATTTTATTTGTTTATATGTGTTGTTTTCATGCATTGAGGACAATGCACACCTTAGGTTTGGGGGTGTGGGTTGCCTTACATTATTGCCATGACATTCATGTTTATATTTCAGTTTGCAACACTCCCCTGAACAACATCATTCTCTTCAAACCTCTCTTCCTCGATGGCAATAACCTTCAAAATAAAATTACATTATAAAACGGTTTTTTTCAATTCTTAATATTAGAAGCTGACTTTTATTATCTTTTGTTTCTTCTTAGATCTTTCAACTTCACCATAATTTGAGCCACCTTTTCATTGCTCTATGCAATAATACGTGGCAAATCAGTTGAAGCTACAGTCGTTCTATTAGAGTATTCGACCAAAAATCGAACAATATAACCTGCAATGAATTTACCAACTGATTCAATTTATCATAGTACTATTTATAAAAAATTATTTTCAATAACCTCTTTCATACTCATTTATCTCTAATATAGCTATACATCCTTTTAGGTATATGTGACTTTCAGACTTTTATAGCTAACTATTCCATCTAACATCTTCTCATGGGAAAATTTTGCCCAATTTAGTTGCCCATTCAACCTTTCCGCGCACAAACATTTTATATTATCTAGGCTCGGACATGTATCATCCGTTGGACATAAAAATACTCCAACGAGGTACAACAGTAGTCTTGCCTTCAATTCATCCCCATCATACTAGCCATTTTTTATATCTCCCTTAATTTTCAAGTAGGAAACATTATTCCTTATATTATACTTTGAATCAAGTTCTTTCCCGTTCTCCTTTTGCATCACTTCTTCAACATTAATCTCTTTATTTTTCAATTCCAACATGGCTACAACATCTTCAACTATAAGAGGAAATTTATTTTCATTAAAATTAATAAAAATATTTTGAATATCAAAATTCTCAACCAACTCTCGATGAATTGATCTCGCCTTTATTCCAATCAAAAGCTTGAACCCTATTTCTTTTAAGACATGCTCATTTTTCTTTCCCTTCAAGTCTTCTTTCAATTCCAACACTTTTGTAAGGCTATACCTTTTCTCTTCACACATCTCATTCTGTTTCTCATGCTCTCCTTTTCTCACCTGCAATTAACCATAAATGTTTTTTACCAATATTTTAACGCTACATTAATTTTATTGTCTACAAATTTTACTAATACGTTAACCTACTGAAATCAGTTTACATACTTTATCCTGCTTCCTTCATCCGTTCACATTCACTTAAACTATAAATATTTTAAATTTGTTTTCACTTCTCATACCTTAATAATTTTAACCAATAAGCATTAGAACAAATATTATACAATTAGATTTGTACTTACTAAAAGTTCATATATGTATTAAGTGGTTTCTTCGGCGGCTTTTCATTTATCGTAATCTGTTCTACCTTATTTTCAACGTTTCCTCCAACTATAAGTGTCATAGCCTTTGACTTCATTTTTTTCCCTATCTGCCACCAACATTTTAACAATAAAATGTACATTCTAAATAAGATACCTAAATTAACTGAATGAAAAATAAGCCATCACACCAACTCATCTTTTCGTCCAACAATATGCACTTCACACCAATATGTTGTTTAGCTTTTCCTTAAATAGATGAAACATGATGCACTTCACACAATTTTATCTTACAAAACAACTTCTTGCTTCACTCGTTTAATATATCACACCATACATTGCATCCTCATCAACTTTAACTTTAATACAGATTTTAAGAATACCCATCAAACTAAAATGTTACATTGCATTTGTTTCTATAAAGTACAACCGAATAAATTCTCTATTTCAATGCAATTTCAATTACAACTTATTATGTTATATACAACCTAACATTTTCAGTTAAATCTATAATGTTATATTACAGTGATTTTATGAATTACAATTGAAAATATTCTTCTTTTCATCACTATTTCAGTTCCAACCCACTATGTAATATAGCAGCTAATATTTTCGGTTCAACCTAAATTTTTAATTTGGGGTGGTTTTAGGATGTTCATCCAAAAAGTTGACAAACTCTTATCAAAATCGGTTCCAACCTTAAATGTTATGGATAAGTTAACATTTTCGATTTAACAACATATTTCGCTCTCTCCTACCAAATTTTTTTCTCATAAGCTCTATTTGGGGGGAAAATGCAAACTAAGATTTCACGTACATACCTTTCCTTTCTTCAAAATGCGATTCTGACTTTTGTTCGTCGAATTGATTGACTGCAATTTCTCTTCTACTTGCTAACAAAGATTACTCAATTCAGAGATTTTTACGTTTTTCTCTGGAAAAAAATAATGGCGGTTTCTATTTTACTAAGCTAATTATGTTATCGAAAAGATCGATACTTTCCCTAAGTTTCGATATTTTCACAAATTTCAATACTTTCATGCCTTTATGTTTTCCCGCTTTTTTTAAATATGTAAGTGCCAATATCATCTTTTTTTTATTTTGGTCATTAAACTAATTTTTTTTGTTAAAATTGTCCTTCCCGTTAGATACCTCTTCTGTTTTGGTCCCTTCCATTAAAAATCTAACAGAATCGCTGATGTGGATTTTTTTAAATGTTTTTAAATATTATTTTATTATTTTCTCTCTCCTCTATATATTATTTATTTGAGTTTTATTCAAACCAATGCGGTGGTGACATGTGTCACTACCACAACAACAAAATAAATCAAATTTGAGGGAAAGCTAGAATTTGAACCTGTATCCCCATGCAAATAATAAAGAGTGTTAACCACAAGGCTAAACCTCAAATATAGTCATATTTACACAAATTAATTTTGAATTAAAGAAACGAACCCGCAAAAACAAAGAAAAATCGAAAACAAGTGACTTACAACAATTGGGACTCAAACCCACATCCCAGAGCATGGAAGGGCTATGCATAAACCAAATGTGCCAGCCAAAGATTTAATTCATTTCTACTCAAATTTATATTTAACGTATATTAAGTTACCAACAACACAAAATAAAATATTAGAGCTAGGGGAGTGATTTGAACACAAAACCTTATTGAAAAAAAATTAAATATTTAAACACCAAGTTAAATTAAGAAGTTGTGATACTTTTAACTTGAATTATATTTAACTAAATTGTGATTAAAATTAAAAATCAAACTAGATTTTATCTTTTTATTTTGTTCGATAATGACAAAATTAATTAAGTAATTATTTAATTATTTTTATAAAATTAATTTTAATAAATAATATGTGGAGGAGAGAGAAAATAATAAAATAATATTTAAAATATTTAAAAAAATCCACTTCAGTGATTCCGTTAGGTTTTTAACGGAGGGAGACCAAAACAGGAAATTTATCTAACGGGATTGACGATTTTGACGAAAAAATTAACTGGATGACTAAAACAGGAAAAAGGTAATAGTTGGGTACCACCCGTGTAGTTTTCCCGCTTTTTTAAGCACGTAAGTACTTATATTTACATAAGACTCAATACTTACTGGTATTATGAGTTTCTTTGTTCTACTACTTTTTATTTTTAATGGTTACAACACAAAATATTATAAATAAGGTCGCATTTTCGGTCGCACACAACCTGAATTGTTATGCTTTTCTCATATTTTTAATTGATTTTATTTCTTTATTTTTTAGCCTTAAATTAAGTTGTTGTTTTTTAAAATTCGGTGAGAAAGTGGATGAATGAAAATAAGAGGGAAAGGACTGAAATTATTTTTATATAATTATTTTTGCTTTTTTGTAATAACTAATTGAGCTTCTAACTAAAAAGACTTTTAAATTCTATATCTTTCTACTTACTTCCTACTTCTTTTAATTATCTTTATATATTTAAATAATTTATAATTAAATATGACCAAATTGAAAGAATGTGTAAATAATGAAGGTAAAATTTATTATTTTTTCAAACTATGACTAAATTGATTGAATATGTAAATTTGGAGGACTAAAAATTTGTTATTATACAAAAGTTCTTTATTTTCACGTCACCCCTTTAATAACAATTAACGGATCAGTGACTATTTTATAACAAAAATAAAATTTTAATCTTATGTTACTTTTGAAAGTTTGATGACCATTTTGTATTATTTAAGATAGTTCAGTGACCATTTGTGCACTTTACCCAAAAATTAATGTCAACTTGTTTAAACCTTATTTTATTAGTGTAACCCTGAATCTCGGTCGGATAATTTTTCAAGTCTGATGATCGAAAACATATTTTTTAAATATTAAAATATTAATTTTAGTCATAGAATAAGTGTAAAAGAAGAAAAATGCATGGCAATTAAACCATTTTGCTAATTAGTGGAGTTTTATGGGAACTTGGATGATTAGGTGTCATGAAGCCATGACCTTAAATTGCTAAGTTGGTGATTAATCAAACAAGGGTAAACTACAATGGATGTCACTCAATTATGGGTAAGGTTACATTTGGGTCACTCAATTATTAAAAGTTACACTTAGGTCACTCAATTATGGGTAAGGTTACATTTGGGCCACCCTTCAGATTTAAAATATATATCAATTTATGTATTAGATTAATTAATAATTTCAAAAGAAGTATTCTAGTGTTAACAATGGTATACAAGTGATTTGGAAGAAAAAATGATGAAACTGATGTATTTTTTAAATATGAAGGGTGACCCAAATGTAACCTTACCCCATAATTGAGTGACCCAAATGTAACCTTTAATAATTGGGTGACCCATATGTAACATTACCCATAATTAAGTGACCCAAGTATAACTTTTAATAATTGAGTGACCCAAATGTAACATTACCCATAATTGAGTGACCTCAGTTGTAGTTTACCATCAAACAATTAAGATTAGAAAAAGAGAAAGTTTTTGGCAATTAGCAGATAACAGATAGCGAATTATATTTGCTGATAACTGCTAGCTAATTGCATTAGCTGAATTGACTAGTTGATTGTATAAAAGTGTTTGGTAAAATTAACTGATAGCTTATAATTGTTTGATAATTTAAACAAGCAAAATGATATATAAGGGCATGATTACATTCTATACTTGTTTGAATAGTTTATTAGGTATAAATATTTTATATCTATTAATATTAATTAGATTATAAAAATAATTTTTTAATATAACATTACTAAGCATATTTGAAGGATCTATATATTAATTTATTATTTGTATAATTTTTTATACAATTAAATTAATTATTAAATATAAATATAAATGTATGAGAATTAAAAAAAGTATCAGTTTACAAATGTCGCAATGTAAATACGTGGGGTGAAGAATTAAAACAGAAAAGGTTAAATTTAGATTATTTGAAGATTTTTTATAATTGTTAAGGGTAAAAGGGTATTTATAATTATTATGTCAAAATCTTTAATTTAAAAAAGCTCATATTAGTAACTTTTTTAAAATTAGAGGTTTTACCCCAATCCACTATTCACCAAACATCTAAATTAACAAATTTGACAGGTCAAACCTCTAATTTTAACTCAAAACTCTAATTTTTACTCAAACCGCTGTTTACCAAACATTACAAAAGAAAATTAAAAAAAAGGACATTTTGTATTCATTTTGGGAAATGAAAACCGTTTAATTATGGGAGAGATTTTCTTGAAATAATAATAATAATAATAATAATAATAATAAAATGTCTATTAATAATTTGGTTTTAGGGTCTTTGTCTTCAAGAGTTATTCCCTCATTCAAAGGGTAAAATTCCAGAAAGAGTGAGTTCATTGCAAAAGAAGCTTAAAATGAATATTCAAAAATAAGTACTAATTGTAGAAACTAAATTTTATCCGAGTTTAAATTAAAATTCTCGAAATAAAATCAATTCACATCACCCTTTTAATACCCAAAACCTTATATCCTAAGCCCAAAATTATATGGCTCATTATATATGATTTTACATATTAAAAAATAGAAAAAATAAAAATCCTAACTCATTGTTTCTTATTGGATAAATCAATGCCTCACTCCTATTGGTTTGAAAGTATTTGGAGCCCACGACCTTAATTTTTATTAGCTCTCATTTTTAAAGAGATAAACCAAAACTATTCTTATTACTCTAATATTAAAACCTAAATTCTATTTTTATTTCCACCAAATATCGTTGATCGTCCTATCTATATATATATATATATATACCCTAAAAATAAGGGGGACTGTCCTATTTTCATTTGATCTAGTCGTTCCCAGCCCCCCCCCCCCCACCCAAAAAAAATCTCACTAATCCCCTCTACACTGCCTAGTCATTCACGCACCTACCCCTGTTCACCCATTCCCTACGCCGCCACCATTACCCTTAACTCCCCACTGCTATTTTCATTTTTTTGCTACCCCTTTGGCAGCTTACCCCTATTCACTACCCCACCATTTGTAGTTAAAAAAACACACACCAATTCAAACCACCAACCCTTAAATCAAGCTTTTCAACCCCAACAACAACAATTCGAGAATTAATTGATCGAGCATATACTTAAATTTTGGGTATTCTCTATCCATCTTTATTTGATCTAATGAAAATGTGATTGATTTTATTGGTCACATTTATTTATTTAAGTTCCTTTATTTATTTAAGTTCATTTCTTATATGTTTTTGTTTAATTCATTTATTTATGCTATGTGTTTTATTTTGTTTGTTGAATGTGGTTTAATTTATTATTTGCTTGTATATATATCTATATATTATTTATTTATTTTTTATTCGAATCGGCTTAACGGTGACTCGCACCGGGAAATGACCTGTATTATTATGGCTCGTTTAGTGTAACTAACTAACATCTAACTTCTAACTTTTATTTTCTTCGCAATTTAATTTACCGCAATTTACTTTCTCGACTTTAAATTTCGCTCTTTAATTTCCGCACTTTATTCGAACATGTCCTTTTTTCGGATCTTTTAATTTCCGCTCTTTCGTTCGATCCGGTCCTTTTTTTATTGTTTTTTTTCGATCCAATCCTTTTTCCGGTCCTTTTTATTTTTCCCGCAATTTAATTTCCGCTATTTATTTTTCGTATTTCTCTTTATGTTCGAACCGGTCCTTTGCCGGATCTTTCAATTTCCCGCATTTATTTCTTTCGAATATTTATTTTTCCTTATTTATTTATTTGTAATATTGTGACATGTTGTTACTTGTCATTCATATAACCTTTAATCCCTTTTTATTGACATTTTGGTAATTAATCATTTTAATCATAAAAAGGAGGTATTTATTAATTCTGATATTTGTGTCGTAACAGTCCGGGCTTATTGGATGTTGACCAAACATTTGAATTAATTTTCACCGTCTGAAGGTAAACTTTAATTCGAAATAAAATTTGATAATTCATGACATCATTTGTAAATGCTTGCATCATGCATAAAGGTGATGTACTTGACTCGAACCGTAAATAACACGGCGATCGGTCTTATTCGATGTCGATTTAATCTACGGTCTGATGTACAATCGCCCTTATTAATTAAATGTCTAATTAATTCAAGCCCACCAATTTGACAAAAGCCCATTTAATTAAAGCATGGATCTAATTAAGACCATTTAATTAAATTTAATTCAAATTTCAATAATTTCCATCAATTACAAGCAACATATATTTTGGTACCGATTTGTGGGCGTGATGAGGGTGTTAATCATTCCCCACTCATAACCAACTCCCGAATCTATTTTCAAAATGAATCGCTGGTTTTATGGTATTCGGCCTACCTTATTAACCGGTGGTGACTTCAACTTTTCATTTTATTTTCAAAAATACCGAGATTTTTCCAAAAAACCCATTTTTTCCAATCTCACATTTTTCGAAGAAACTTCAAAAACACATTTTCAAAACATTTAAATGTTTTAATCTTGATTTTTCTAGCAACAGGAACTTTTAGTCGCTACAGTTGGCGACTCCGCTGCGGATGACTTTTTTGTTTTTTTACAAAACAAAAGAAGAGAGTTAAGCCAAAAAAATATATGTTGCTTTTAATGATGGAAATTTTGAAATTTAAATTGACTTTAATTAATTTGGTCTTTCTTTAAGATGTAATTTTAATTACACGGGCTTTGATAATTGGTGGGTTTGCATTAATTGATCATTTAATTTTTAAGGAATCACCGACATGTGTTGCATCATGAACATTAAGCTCTATACCCGAGCTCTGTCTCTTGAATGAGAGTGAAACGCCACATACCCACGTGAGCAGCCCTCCACGGGTCGGTAATTCATTTCCAAAATGTATGCCTTTTGACACGTGAGCAGCCCTCTACGTCATTAGGTCGTGTTTTCCCTCAAACTGAAGCCAATTCGCAAGCTTGTAATGGGCCAAAATTTGGGATTCTTGTTACCTTAGTAGGTAATAAGATAGGTTCGAGTACCCTTTTTAGAACCGAACCACAAGTGTAAGAACTTAAGAAGCCTACCCCAATTAGAGCCATACGGATAGCCATAGCAAAATAGACTTCATGTTGCTAGGCCGTTTTGGTTTGTGTTTATCCAATTCTTTTGGTGATTCATTTACATGCCACTAATCATTTGCTTGTCTCTTGGCTTGGTTATTTTTTTTGTACATATTCATGGTACATTCATTCGAAATGTTGATTCGAGAACAGTTCAAAATTGAAAGCTCTTATAATGAAAGAAAGAGTCCATGACATCGAGAAAGAGTCCCGAAGCTCGAGACCGATCAAGAAATTAAACAATGACTAATCTAGATTAACATTATATGGTAGACCTTCTTCTCGATGAAATGTGACTCAATCTTCATTATGAGAAGCTGTTTAACGAGAATGTCCGTCGATCAACATTCATTTGTGCATTTTCAATTCTTTGTTTTTAATTATTTATTTGTCATTTATTCATACGCATTGCATTCATTCATGAAGAAATCAAATTAATGGTGGAAAATATCGTGGCAATCAGAGTTTGAGCTGCCACCATTCCGCACTCGTACAACACCCACCCTTAATCAAGAGTCATAGAAGATAGATTGGCTACCATTGAAAAGTCGCAAAGGGACATCGAGGAACCCTTGAACGATATCGAATCAAGGATTGAAAAATCTCAAGAAGAGATCATAGCCCGCGTCACTACTCTGCTAGAAATGAGGGATGGAAAAGCCCATATTGTCGATGAACGCTCTAATGTAGATAACCTAGATGGAAACACATCCCACACGAAGGTTCAATCGGAAGGGTCAGTTCTGAAGAGCGTCTACATAGCCGGGGCATCTGCCAACAACCTAGTCGATATGGGGCAAAGTTTTGAAAATGACGTCGATGCGAATGTCCCGGATTTGAATTTGATGAATGAGATAGAGACAAGACTAAAAAGGGAGATTGAGAAGAAATTTGAAGAGCAACACCTCCAAATAGAAAAGAAGGTCAGCTCGATACAATTGACCGATGAATACAGAATTAATGCCTATAAACTGAGCTTGGTATCTGATTTGGATATCCCGCCTAAATTCAAGGTTTCAAACTTTGAGAAGTATGATGAACCACTTGTCCTTCAACCCACTTGACTATGTATTGCTGTAAGATGGTGGCTCACTTGAAGAATGAGAAGCTTCTTATTTTTTACTTCCAAGATAGCTTAACCGGGGCAGCAGCCTGTTGGTACGCTCAACTAAGCCGAATAGACGTGAAGACGTGGGGAAAAGTTTTGAAAATGACGTCGATACGAATGTTCCGAATTTGAATATGATGAATGAGATAGAGACAATACTAAAAATAGAGTTTGAGAAGAAATTTGAAGAGCAACGCCTCCAAATAGAAGAGAAGGTAAGCTCGATGCAATTGACCGATGAATACATAATTGATGCCTATAAACTGAGCTTGGTATCTGATTTGGACATCCCGCCTAAATTCAAGGTTTCAGACTTTGAGAAGTATGATGGAACCACTTGTCCTTCAGCCCACTTGACTATGTATTACCGTAAGATGACGCTCACTTGAAGAATGGGAAGCTTCTTATTTTTTGCTTCCAAGATAGCTTAACCAGGGCATCAGCCTGTTGATACGCTCAGCTAAGCCGAACAGAAGTAAAGACATGAAAGGATTTATCGAGAGTCTTTATCGAGCAATACAAGCACATGAAGGACATGATCCCAAATAGAACATTGCTTTAGGGTTTGACTCAGGGGAAAAATGAGAATGTCAGACAGTATGCCCAAAGATGGAGGGACATCGCGGCACAAGTTTAGCCGCCCATTTTGGAGAGTGAAGTCACTCGCATGTTTGTAGACACACTGCAAGGTCCACTCTTTGAGAAAATAATCAGCAATGTATCCTTAGGATTCGCTAAATTCGTTAATGCATCAGAATCCATTGAGTCTGCTTTTAAGAGCGGTAAGCTCAAGGCCAGGGAAAATCTGCAAAAGTACCATAAGAAGAGAGACAATGAGTTGAGCCATGAGAGTACTCATCACCCGAATAATGTCAATATCGCACCAAAGACGGCAGAAACAAGTTCACAAGAAGGAGGAGGTCTTCACTCATTTACCCATAACTTACAGTGAGTTATACCCCAAGCTTTACGAGGCAGACTTGATTCGCCCTTATCAACTTACTCCGATGCAACCTCCTTATCCATCATGGTTCGACCTTAAGGCTAAGTGCGAGTACCACGCGGGAATCCCTAGCCACAATATCAACAACTACAAAGCCTTTAAGAAGGTAGTTCAGAATCTTCTCAATACCGGAGTTCTACAGCTTGACACACCGGATGTAGCTACCAATCCTTTGCTTAACCACGGTGGCCATAAAGGGTTAGGTCCTTCCGAAAGTAGCGATGACCACTTGTCGAGGGCACTTGTCATGTTTGCAAATTTTTATTTCAATGAAAAGATGTATTTTGTTAAATCATGAGTATATATGTATATTCTCTCTTACCTCCGAAGGTCCATGGATATCACATGCCTGTTGTGACATTGATTCGAATGCAAAGATTAATCAAATATTTTGATCACGATGAAGTTAATTTCTTACTCAGCACGCTCAGGTCGTTAAAGCGCAATAAGCAAGACTAATACTCCTTCGATAATGTTCGATGATGAAAAAAATCTCTTAGAAAAGACCATTAGAGTTGGTTACATTTGAGAATTCCTTTAACACTAAAAAACACTAAGAAAAAAAAGAGAAAAAAATCTGTCAAGAAATGCACAAGTAATAGAGCTGTGGGGAAGAACAAATCTAATAAGGAACTAGATTCCACTCGTTTAATTCCCCAACATCATAGATAAATCTATAAAATCAATAAACTTTTGAATAAGTCTCGGAACATCTTGATGGAGCTGTGGGGGAAGAACAAATCTAATAAAGAACTAGATTCTATTAGTTTAATATCCTGGCTTCAGTGATGGATGTTTGAAGACACTGACACAATTAATTTTCAATTTACATTTATACCCCGAATTCTCAAAATGATGATTATAAGAGGAGAAAAATGTTGAGAACTATAAGGAGTAATTTTCAAACGGGTCAAGCAAATATCGTAATCATGAGGATGAACTGAGCCATTCAGAAAGATATCACAACTTCAAATATTGCCACAACATTCAAAGGCAAGCCATTGACCACCGAGGGTTGAATCTAAGACACTCTCACATTTGATATCCAAGAAATCGTGTTCTTTTCTTCCCATTTTTCAATGTTGGGTTTCCAAGCCCTGTTTATTAATTCAAAAAATGCGTCATTCATTAAAGTATCAGCCAGTAAACTGACCCTCTTTAAAACAAAATTTCTTTTATTCAAGAAATTGATTACAAACTACAAGGATTTTGATGCAAATGATCATATTAGGTCAACAAAGAGTAACAAGTCCCAAACATGAGGGGTTATTCTGGTCATACGAGAAGACGGGGTGTCTCTTGAAGGAGTGGGGCAACTTTGTCTGCAAGATAACAAGAACTTTAAAACTTGGGATCCCGAGTCAGAATGGACAAGAAAAGACTTTTTGAGCCATTCGAAGTTTTGCTAGCATCTAGAGAGAAAGAGTAAGCAACAAAGATGATAAGTCAGTCGAGATACTTCCGAGACAAAAATTAAGCAATTAAGAAAAGTTCAGTAAGAGTAGTCTAGAGTAGAAACTTTGAAGATACACTCTGAAAGGTTGAACCCAAGTGTGAGATGAGATATTCCAGCAACAATAGAGCCCCAGTGAAAAAACAAGACCCAGATTCCTCAATCAACTTCCTTGAAAAATAAGACTCTCAAGTGGTCCTCAATTGGCATTCATTCATTCATTAATCATACACAGTTAGGCATCCTTAGGTTAGGGACATGCTAACTCATGCATCAATCATTTTATCTTTTTTGACAAATTTACAAATACCTTAATCTGCAACTTCACGATGGAAGAAGTGAATCACAGCAAGATTTCAACTTATACCTTTATGGAAACAAGCAAAGACTTCGATCCATGGCTTCTTAAAAAGTGGATCACAACAAAGAATCGAGAGTTCCCAACGAGAAGAACTCATCCAGTAAGAATCAAGGGTTCCCTTCGAGAAGAATCCATCCAGCAAAAATTCCAAGTGTTACTTCAGGATCTACACCAAAGCCCTCAGTGCATGGTTTCATTTTCGAACTGTCAACCTTTAGTGTTAGACGTTCAACCATCAGTAGCCTCTAGTGCTCAACATTCTTCTTCCAACCATCAGTAATACCTTCAGTGTTTGGTGAGCCAGGTCATCACCCCTAGTAATACCTTCAGTTTTTGGTGAGCCAAGCCATCAGTAAGACCTCTAATGCATGGTGAGCTAGGTTGTCCGTAAATCTTTCAGTGTTGGACTTTCTTTTCGGTTATCAGTAAGACCTATAGTGCATGGTGAACCGGACTGTCAGTAAACTCTTCCGTGTTTGACTTCATCAGTAAGACCTCTAGTGCATGGTGAGCTAGGTTGTTAGTAAATCTTTCAATGTTGGACTTTCTTTTTCGGTTATCAGTAAGAGCTTCAGTGCATGGTGAACCAGACTGTCAGTAAACCCTTCAGTGTTTGACTTCATCAATAAGACCTTCAGTGCATGGTGAGCTAGGTTGTCTGCAAATCCTTCAGTGTTGGGCTTTTTTTCGGCTATCAGTAAGACCTCTAGTGCATGGTGACCCAGACCGTCTGCAAATTCTTTAGCGTATAACTTTAATTCTCCAAGCCATCGGTGAGACCTTCAGTGCATGATGATTTGGGTTATCTATTAAGTCTTCAGTGCTTGATCTTTAATCATTCGGATCCTCAGTAATACCTTTAGTGTTTGGCGATTCGGACCGTTGGTGAGACTTTTAGTACAAGTCATCAGTAAGACTTTCAGTGCGTGGTGATTTGAGTTCTCAACAAAGTCTTCAGTTCTTAACCATCAGCATTTCGAACCATCAGTAGGACCTTCAGTGCATGATGATTCGAACTTCAGACAGGGAAGTGGGGCAAAACTTGTGTCTTTAATCTTTGCTTTATTCCTATTTCACAACAATGAGCAAAGAGAGACAGCTGTAGACACTAAATTTTGTCCAAGTTTAAATTAAAATGCTCGAAATAAGATTAATCCACATCACCCTTTTAATACCCAAAACCTTATACCCTAAGCCCCAAAATTACATGGCCCATTATATATGATTTTACATAGTTAAAAAATACAAAAAATAAAAATCCTAACTCCTTGGTTCTTATTGGATAAACCAATGCCTCACTCCTATTGGTTGGAAAGTACTTGGGGCCCAATACCTTAATTTTTATTGGTTCTCATTTTTAAAGGGATAAACTAAAAATAGCCTTCATCACTCTAATATTAAAACCTAGATTCTATTTTTATTCACACCAAATACCCTTGATCATCCTATATATATATATAATATCTACCCTAAAAATAAGGGGGGAATACCCTATTTCCATTTGATTTGAGTCGTTCCCAGCCCCCCAAAAAAATCTCACTAATCCCCTCTAAACTGCCTAGCCATTCACGCACCTACCCCCTGTTCACCCATTCCCTATGCCGCCACCATTACCCTTAATTCCCCACTGCTATTTTAATTTTTTTTTTGCTACCCCTTTGGCAGCTTACCCCTGTTCACCACCTCACCATTAGAAGTTAAAAAAACACACTCATTCAAACCACCAACTTTTAAATCAAGCTTTTAAACCCCAACGACAACGATCCGTAGATTGATTGATCGAACATATACTTGAATTTTGGGTATTCTCTATCCATTTTTATTTATTATGTAATCCTCTCTTTTGATCTAATGAAAATATGGATGATTTTAATGGTAACCTTTATTTATTTAAGTTCATTTCTTATATATTTTTGTTTAATTCATTTATTTATGTTATGTGTTTTATTTTGTTTGTTGGATGTGGTTTAATTTATTATTTACTTGTATATATATATTATTATTGCATATTATATAGTATTTATTATCTATATATATGTGGTACTTTATCTTATTATATATATATATGTTTATACGTTGTATTATATATTATATAGTATTATTTATGTTATATTATAATATAATATTTATCTATATATTGTTTATTTATTTTTTTGTTCGAATCGGCTTTACGGTGACCCGCAACGGGGAATGGCCCGTTTAGTGTAACTAACTAATATCTAACTTCTAACTTTTATTTTCTTCGCAATTTAATTTACCGCAATTTACTTTCCCGCCTTTAAATTCCGCTCTTTAATTTCCACACTTTATTTTACACCATTTATTCGAACCGGTCCTTTTCCAGATCTTTTAATTTCCGCTCTTTCTTTCAATCCAGTCTTTTTTTCGGATTGCTTTTTTTTCGATCCGGTCCTTTTTATTTTTCCCGCTATTTAATTTCCGCTTTCTATTTTCCGTATTTCTATTTATGTTCGAACCGGTCCTTTTTCGGATCTTTCAATTTCCCGCATTTATTTTATTCGAATATTTATTGTTCCCTATTTATTTATTTGTAATTTTGTGACATGTTGTTACTTGTCATTCATATAACCTTTAATCCTTTTTTAATTGACATCTTGGTAATTAATCAATTTTAATCATAAAAGGGACGTATTTATTAATTTTGATATTTGTGTCGTAACAGTTTAGACTTATTGGATGTTGACCAAATATTAGAATTAATTTTCACCGTCTGAAGGTAAACTTTAATTCGAAATAAAATTTGATAATTCATGACATCATTTGTAAATGCTTGCATCATGCATAATGGTGATGTACTTGACTTGAAACATAAATTAACACGGCAGTCGGTCTTATTCGATGTCGATTAAATCTACGGTTCGATGTACAGTCGCCCTTATTAATTAAAATGTCTAATTAATTCAATCCCACCAATTTGACAAAAGCCCATTTAATTAAAGCATAGATCCAATTAAGACCATTTAATTAAATTTAATTCAAATTTCAATGATTTCCATCAATTACAAGCAACATATATTTTGGTACCGATTTCTGGGCGTGATAGGGTGCTAATCTTTCTCCACACGTAACCAACTCCTGAATCTATTTTCAAAATGAATCTTTGATTTTATGGTGTCCGATCTACCTTAGTGGCCGGTGGCGACTTCAACTTTTCATTTCATTTTCAAAAACACCGAGATTTTTCTTAAAAACTCACTTTTTTTCCAATCTCACATTTTTCGATGAAACTTTAAAAACCCATTTTCAAAGGAAAATTGACACAAATATTGTTGTGAGGAATTTTTTTCCAAAACTATTGCAGTAACTCGATTATTTCTAGGAATATTGTTGTTTGAGTAGTGTCTTAAAGTTAGACTGTGATGTAGCCGAATCACCAAAAATTTCCCTAAAGGCATCTTCAATAAGATCCAACTTTGGGCAAAAAAAATCCCTGAAGTCTTACTCAGCTGGATCCGACTTTGGCTTGAAGTCTGCTCCAGCTGAGTCCGACTTTAGCTTGAACTCTACCCCAACTGAGTCCGACTTTGGCTGCACACACAGACTGCATGCATGCAGCTTCAGATTCTGCCATGGACGGAATTTGAGAAAGGTGAATAGGGTGTAATTGGTATTGGTTGGATGAATTGTGGTATTTAATTGGGTAGGTGGTATGAGTGGTTGAGATTTAATTTTTGTGAGGTTAAATAGGGGTGGGTTGAAGGTAGATAGTGTAGAGGGATATAAAATATTTTGAAGAATGAGAAGAAGATTTGAAGATTTGAAGAATTTTATTGGAGTAAGTATTTTATTTTTGTAATTTATCATTATTATTTTGAATAATTATAGGTAGTAAGTAGTATTTGTGTAATTTATTTATTTTGGTATATTTTATTTTATAGTAATTATGAAAATTAATTTGAAGAATTTTTGTGTTTTGAAGTTAAAATTTGTGATTTTTTGTGTTAAATAGGTTGTTGAAGAGAATAAGGAATTTTGAAGAGAATATAGTAAGTTAATTTATTTGTTTGATTAATTTTGAAGTTGTTGTTTGAATATTTTGTGTTAAATATGAGGGGATTTGAGAAGAAAATATATTAATAGTTTGTTGTATTTTATTGTTTAATTTAAGTTGGAGAGAAAATATTTTGAATAAGAAGAAGAAGATTTAGAGAATTTTATTAGACTAAGTATTTTATTTTTTTAATTTATTTATCATTATTATTTTGAACAATTATAGGTAGTAAGTAGTATTTTTGTAATTTATTTATTTTTTGTATATTTTATTTTATAGTAATTACGAAAATCAAATTTTTGTGTTTTGAAGTTAAAATTTGTGATTTTTTGTGTTAAATAGGTGGATGAAGAGAAGAAAGAACTTTGAAGAGAATATAGTAAGTTAAGTTATTTGTTTCATTAATTTTAAAGTTGTCGTTTGAATATTTTGTGTTAAATAGGAGGGGATTTGAGAATAAAATATAGTAATACTTTGTTGTATTTTATTGTTTAATTTAGGTTGGAGAGAAAATATTTTGAAGAAGAAGATTTGAAGATTTGGAGAATTTTATTAGAGTAAGTATTTATTTTGAATAATTATAGGTAGTAAGTAGTATTTTTTGTAATTTGTTTATTTTTGTATATTTAATTTTATAGTAATTATGAAAATCAAAATTTTGTGTTTTTAAGTTAAAATTTGTGATTTTTTGTGTTAAATAGGTGGTTGAAGAGAAGAAGGAACTTTTAGGAGAATATAGTAAGTTAAGTTATTTGTTTCGTTAATTTTGAAGTTTTTGTTTTAATATTTTGTGTTAAATAGGTGGGGATTTGAGAAATACTTTTTGTATTATTTTGTTGTTCAATAATTTTTTAATTTTTATTTTGATGTTTGAATTTTTGATGTTATAGAGAATATAGTTTGAAAATTTTGTGTTAAATAGGTGGAGATTAGAGAAGAAAATATAGTAAGTAAATTAATATTTTATTGTTTAATTTAAGTTCGTTATTTTTTGTTAATTTTTATTTGATGTTTGAATTTTCGATGTTATTTGGAGAGATAGTTTAAATATTTTGTGTTAAATAGGTGAAAAGATTTTGAGAATATGGAAAATTGTTTGAATATAAGAGAAAAACGTTTAATTTGATTTATGTCTGAAGAAGATATTTGAGAAGAAAATATAGTAAGTTGAATTGATTTGATTTTTATTTTATTATTTTATTTAAGTTCGTTAATTTATTTAGATTTATTTATTTATAGGTGGTTGAATAAAAAATGACGACGTTAATGATTTAATAGAAAATAAAAATACGTAATTAAATTTCAAGTATTAAAATCTTTTCTCTTTGATATGGTAGTTTAAAGTAAGATTATCCGAGTTATTTTTTATTTTATTATAATTGTTATTTTTTAACGTGGTAGATTTAGTCTCGGTTTACTAATATTTTCTTACTTGTCATGTAGGATGGCTGAGCAAGCCCCATTGTTTCATTTATAGAATCGACATATTACTAGCCTTAGAGTTTATGAGCTGGTATAATTCTTTTAAAATTATTTCATTACGAAATAGGTCACTTCTACGTTTTTTTGTTAATAATTATGTTTAAATAATGTGTTATTTACAGGATGCAGAGGAAACATTTAAACATCATTTGTGCATAGTAGACAAACCCCTATACCACAGAATCGAGAATTTCAAAGATATGGCATGATTTTATCATGCCACGTACCTCTGTGGGTACAAGTTGGTGCTCGGATTGATTACCGCTCGAATTGAACGTTGGAAACCTGAAATGCGTACCTTCCATATGCCTTGCGGAGAATGCACGATCACCCTTGAGACGTGGTTTATCTTATTGGGGTCCTAGTAAAATGAAAGCCAGTGGTCGAGCGTACCGAGGACTCAACGACAGAAATTTGTGAAAGGTACCTTGGGAAGGTACCCTATGGAAGTAACGTGAAAGGGACTCGTGTGTAAATGAGTTGGCTAGATAGTGAATTTCAACTCGCTGAGTATAATACAGTTGATGAAATTTATATGGCCAGTCGAGCATATATCCTACAGATGATTGGAGGGATACTGATGTCGGATAAATCTGGAAATATGGTCAGTGTAAGGTATCTTCATTTTTTGGATACTCCTTGGAAACCTGGTTGTCAATATAGTTAGGGATCAACTATATTAGCGTGCTTGTATCGCGAGTTGTGCAAGGGCGCTTTACTGCAAAAGGGTAAGAGAGTAGGTAGTATTGGTGGTTGCCTGTTATTGTTGCAAGCGTGGGCTTGGCAACGACTTCCCTTTTTTACACCGCTTACTCGAAAACATGTGCAGTTTCCTCTCGTTGCAAGGTAAATATATATCCTTATTCTTAGTTGAATCTTTAAATTAATTAAATGAACTTCTTCTTTAAATACATCGTGATTTGTATACAGATGGTGCGAGGAGAAGCATGAGACAGGGTTGGCGTATAACAACGTTAGAGTTTGTAGATCTCTTATTGATTCTCATTGTCAGGAACAGGTATATGAATGGAAAGTAGTTTTTGATGTTAAATGTGTTTTTGACATCTTACTTAGATGTATTATTTTAAACTATTATTTTTTTGCAGTTTATTTGGAAGGCCTACGATGATGACCAAATATTTCTACTGGATATTTGCTGAAGGATTCACTTTTATAGTGTAGTGTTACACCGTGATCCATTTCTCTACTGTCAAGTTCCACTTTGCATATAGATTATTGAGGCAATTTGGCTTCCACCAGCCTATTCCGCGTATTCCACGTGACCATTACCATCTTTATGGCTATGATGGATGTGGCAGGACAAATACGGATTGGGAAGTCGAACATAGAGACTATATTGCTTTGTGGAATGACAGAGGTTCGTCGGTGCCGAAACGCCATCCAATGAAAGCTGCTGATTTTGATTTCAAGAGTTCAGAGTACATGATCTACTATCGTAGTCATGGAATGTCGTACTTAACAGATCAGCCTGAATGGGAGGAATGCGAAAGGTTCCAAAAAATATAGAGGCAAAAGTAAATTATCGAAGGCTGCAATGGGCTCATCACAGGGGCAACAGATTTGTAGTAGAGACCCTACAGGTTGGCCAATGACATGGAAGCCAGATATGAGCAGAGTAACGCCAATGGCTATATGGAAAAAACCGGCTCCTACTTGTGTACAACTGAAAGTGGCCCCGAGATCCTCGAATAATATAGGGTTTTTTCAGCCTGCTATATTTGTATATCCACCAGTTGGCTCGAGCCATTCAGGTAATGTGGGATGGAGCTCTTCAGGTAATGTAGGGTTTGATGATCCTAATTTATACAGACCCGAGTTTATTTCACCACAGACACCCAATTACTCAAACTTGGGCCAGAACATGGATTTTTTGACGCCTCTTACGGCCAACCCCTATAGTGCATTTTCGCTAATGATGACTACCTTGTCGAGTGTTCCTCAAGGATCGATCTCTTTATATCCGTATCAACACGATTTTGGGACTCTCTATGTTCAGCAAACACCACCACAGTCATTGTTCTTCACAGGTGGGCCAATTGGAACGAGTGGTACTGCTATAGATGGAACCGAGAATGAGGACGATGATGATGGCAATAAAGAGCATCAACTTCAGCCCCGTGGTAGACGCAATCCCGATCGGTCTCGTCATCCACCGGGGTGTGGTACCGACGGACGTAAGCATCATTAGCTTTTTTATTTTAAGTACTTAATAGCTTTATAGGACTATGTTAAAATGCAATGTTTGAATAAGTTTTTTATTTTTATTTTGTATCTAACATTGCAAGCAAATCAGAGGACCAAAAAAGAAAGTTATTTAGTTTCTTCTATCCTTCATTTTTATTATAGTCAATCGATTATCCAAATTAATTGGTACAATATAAGATCAAGAACTGAATAATCTGAATTGTTGAACTAATCGATTATAACAATTTAAAAGAAAAATGTTTTGGACTTAATTGATTATATTAGATCTTTCAAAAATAATTTAAAGTCTAAACAAACTTGAACAAAATAAAATAACATTAATAATATTTTCAAATACAAACATTGGAAATCACATAGGCATTGACACGAACCTTGGTTCATTTGGACAGTTTGATTTGGAATGCCCTTCAGCCCTACATATGGTACATCTCTTTTGATGTCCCTTCTCTCTATCATGAAGATCTATACTGGTATAGATGCGAGTCGATCTAGGTCAACCATTTGGAGATTTACGGAGTATAGGATCCGGTAACCATTTTTCATGCTCTACCGATGACCAATAAATTAAATTTGCAATCGGTGGGAACTCACTTTTGTAAATATTTACCATCCTGTGGAGATTGAAGCATTCATCAACAAAAGTATACAGGTCAACCCCTATATACATACACGCTGCAACTAAATGAATACATAGATATCGCCATGCCTGGAATGCTCTATAATCACACCACCTATGTCTGAAATTGACTCGAAATACATTTGAGTGAGTTGCTTCATTGTTGCGTCTAGCACCAACAACATCAAATGTCTGATTAGTTCGGACGAAGCTGTGAACCTTTAGCGACGTTGCTTCCATCATGTTCTCTTTCATTTTTGTCACAAGATTGGGAGCCCAACTTTTCCCCCTGTTTAATAAGGCCTCAATTTATTTCCCTTTAACTACCCAAACTTTCGCCAACGTATAGTATGTCTCTTTCACCAGGCTTGCTATCGGTAGATGACGTGATCCTTTTAGTACTCCATTTATGCACTTCACAAGGTTGGTAGTCATTTGCCCGTATCGTCTACCACATTCGTCTATGATTGGGCCCATCTTTTCCTCTCGATTTCGTTTGCCCAACTCCAAACCTGTTCGACGTACTTCATTAAATTCTTCATCTTCCTCTCAAAATGTGGTCGCGTTAGTAGATATCATGTGTCATAATATTATTAGTATTGACACAAATAAAAAACAAACATTAATAAATAAATAAATTTATATGCAAATTATGGAAAATTTAGTTTGATAAAAAGATGTTTACCCATGCTTATAATCTCATTGCGAAGATATTTATTTTTGAACCGCTCGTAGTTGTTCTTACCAATATGACAAATACAGTAGGTAGGGCATGCGTACGGCGGTGTCCAACGACTTTCGTCTTGATTAATTGCTGCTTTGATACCCGTCCCTCAATCGGATATAATGCAGACCCCATCTTCTTAGACGATATCTCACGTAAATTCGTCAAAAAGAAATTCCAAGCGTCCGTTGTCTCCTGCTCAACAATTGTAAATGCAATCAGAAAGATGTTGTTGTCACCATCTTGCGCAACAACAACCAACAGTATATAAGAGTATCTCTCGTACAACCATGTGCCATCGACTTGGATCATACGTTTGCAATAGGGAAAGCCTTCGATGGCAGGCTTGAACGCCCAGAAAAGTCGATGAAAAAATTTATGGCCTTCAACAATTTGGCTTTCTCGGCCGTACGCATCCTTGGTTTGATACCTCACTATGGTGCCCAGAATAAAATGTGACAGTGCTACTGTAGCTCGTTGTACGAATTATCATAATCACCGTACACCATGCCCATTGCTTTATCCCTTGCACGCAACGCCTTCTTTTATTTTATTTGGTATTCAAATTGTTGCGCAATGCTTGCCTAAATCGTTGAAACTGGAACCCGTGGATTTGCTTCAACCAACTTCATTACGTGATGGCTTATTACGCTAGAGTCTAATTTTTGGTAGTCTTGGTCGATTGAAGTTCGTAAGCATGTGTGAACACCATTATACTTTGTGACCTCCCAATGATTTGACCTCTGTCGCTTCGTCACCCGGATCTTCCAATTGCACCCTTGTTCGTATTTCACGCATTTGGCAAAGAAAGTCATATGGCTGGATTCTGTGACAACGTAGTCCACGTGGTTCTTGATGTTGTACTCTTTCACTGCCAATATAGCTTCATTCTTTTCATCAAATTGAAGCTTAACATATAATTCACCGTGCTGACTCGAGGTTAATCGGGGTAAATCTGGGAATTCAGGCGCCCTCATTGCATCGAAATCCACCGAACTCATGTGAGAAGGATGTTCATAGAATGTAATGTCGCCCCGGTCGAAACGAATTCTCCAACACCAAAACTAGGGGTTGCACCGACGTCATCAGGGAACAAATCATGATCCCCAATGTCTTCATCTTCGCTGGAATCATCAAGTGTTTCTCCCCATCGACCGCGTAAGAGTTCCACATCAGCTTCAACAGTAGGATCAACACACGACCCCTAAGATGAAGCATATGTTGAAGGCCCAGCTTGATGAAATGCATTTGATGTCCCACTTGTCAACACTGCAATAAAACTGCCTCTGGGCATATCAATTTCATCACCAAAATTCATTTGAGCTGATTCTCCAACTATGTTTCTAGATGGGTCGGGAACATCACGCACCTTGGCAAACAACTCGATATATCGAATCCCCATAGAATCATGCTCTACAATCATCATTGCAACATCGTCATCATCTTGGAGAGTGATTGCACAATATCTAACCGGATTGTCAGATGTCATCCATCGGTAACGTAAACCATGAATCTCTTTCCTAATTTTTTGTGATAGTTCCTCCTTCATTTTTTGAAGCATGATTTCCTTCTCGAATCTCATCTTCGTACTGCTTTCAGAATCAAATACAGCCCCGACATCAGTTTTCACCATTTGTCCATTGTAATGAACAATCGCCATAAATTTGTTGTTGCTCATTTTCTCTGCATGATCGAAATAAAACATACTAAATTAAAATGCTCATGAAATAAAAAATAACTTCGGTTACTAACATCATGGATGAGTTTTTTTTCGAATATATATCTTTTAATAAATATATTATATTAATTTTCTAAAATATATAGTTCGAATATATTTCCTAATAATATACTTATCCTATCAAAATGAACATAATAATTTTTTCTAACATAGTAAATCAACTTTACAAATAAGTTTTAAAAATATCCAAATCCAATCCAAATTCGAACTAACTCAAATTATAAACTACATGAAAAAAAATTAAAAATATATGAAACATACAAAATAATAAAATAAAATTACGAAACACAAAAAAATTACCAAACTCAAAAAAAATCGAATCTACTTACAAAATAATAACAAAATAAAATTACCAAACAAAAAAACTAAACTCTAAAAAAAATTGAATCTACTTACAATATTTTCTCCAATATTTTCTTTGTCTTCTTCTACTTCTTCAATCTTAAGTTCCTTCCAACATTAACCTAACTATTTAACAAAAAAATTAAATTTTTATCCCTTATACTACCCTTATCTCTGCCTAACTAACAACTATAAATTTTTAACCTCCACCCCTATACATTTTAAAATACCCTAAACTCATCACCATTCAAAAATCACATCCACCACTCCCAAAAATTGAATCTACTACACACTCTTCCCCAAAAATAAATTGTAAACCCAGCCTAAATCTATATTCGAATCATAACCTATTTTTTCATGCATATACTTATACTTATATTCGAATCAGAACTCTTCCCCAAAAATAAACTACAATCTATCAATCTCAAAAATCAGAACCCTACTAATCCTAATTACACCCAATTCAAGTTTCTCCCAGAGACCAATCTTTTCCCCAAGCACCAATCTTTTCTCCCAGTTGAGAATCAAATTCTCCTGGGAACCTTTTTTCCCTTTGAAGTCAAACTCAACTGCCCCCGAATTTGGGAAATTTTTTTATTTTCCCTTGAAGCCAGACTCAGCTGCCCCCGACTTTGGGGAATTTTTTAATTTCCCTTGAAGTTAGACTCAGCTGCCACTAACTTTAGGGAAAAAAATTCCCCTTGAAGTTGGACTCAGCAGACATCGTCTTTGGCCGTGCACTGTTTAAAGTGCAATATTCCTGAAAATAATCTGCCCACAGCAATACTGTGGGAAATTTTTTTTTCCCACAACAATATTTGTGTAAATTCCCCATTTTCAAAACATTTAAACGTTTTAATCTTGATTTTTCTAGCGACAGAAACTTTTAGTCGCTACACTAATATTGAAAGCCCATGGTCCTAGATAAATATTGGTGGAATCATATCGTCAAATTAGTGTGCGGACGTTATCGATCGAGGTAATCAAACCCTAAATCTTAATCTGTATATTAGTTCAGATTTGTAATAGATATTTCCATTTTAATTAAGCAATGCGTATTTTGTGTGATTTGAGGTCCAAACGATAGTGGTTCATCCAAGCTCAAGGATATACTTAGAATTTAATTTTCTTTAGTGTTGGGCATAGAATTTAATTTTTTTAGGATTTTTAAGATTAAAGACTTAAAATTTAATTTTTTTTAATGTTGGGCATAAAAAAACACCGAAAATGGGCAACGAATTTTTGTTCATTAAATATACGTGTTATGCCATACTGTGAACTTCGACTCTAAAACAAGCTTCCGATTAGAGTGGACTTTGATAAGGCATGTTTGATTTGTGTGTGGCTATGGAAATAATACTGAGAATATGTCCAATACTATAATAATGGACATAGCTATGAAAAAATGATTATTAAGCGAATGTGTGCTACGATTTGTGAATTTGTGTTGGGCTGATGAAAAAGGATCATCGATAATGATTGGTGTATGAATATAGTAGAACCGTGTGATAACAATACTATGAATCAATACTTCGATAAAAGGATAGCAAAAGTATTGAGATGCTTAAATGGTGAATTTCTAAATAGATAAGTACTTCGATGTCTAGATTTGGAAAGTAAAGGTGGGGCTTTATGTCGAAAAGGAGAGTATTAGGGGAGAAACGAGCAGAATTGAGACACTTTGTGTCAACTTGGAGAGTTTGGAGGTATTTTCAATAAAGGAGAGTTCAAAAGACGAATGTGAAAAAGAGAGTAGATAGTTCGTATCCGAAAAGTACCGTAAAAGATAGTTGTAATAGAAAAATACCGTAAAAGAGTGGCCGATTAATACTAATAATGTGTAAGAGAAAAGTACCAGAAAACATCGATAGTAAAGCTCTCTAAAATAATGAAATGAATGGCAAAGATTAAAGTAAGAACAGTTAAAAGAATAATATGCTTCAAACAAATTCCTCGTGAAGTTAATATGGCGACGGATTTCATGGCGAAATTTAACTCTCCTTCAGATTTACTAGTTCATACTGCGGCTTCCTCGCCTTTCGGCCTTATTGATTTGGTTCATAGGGACTCTTTTAGCCCCCTTATTATTGATTGATTACTAAAGAGAGAGATAAATAAGAAGACAACTAAAAACACGAAGAACAAGAGAGAGTTATTAGAGTAAATATTTTCTCAAAAGATGAATAACATAAATAAGGTGAAGAATGCCTTTATTTATAGTTGAATTCTCTTATAGTGAACGATACATATTCATATGCATTAAAGGTTACGATAAAAGTCTACCTTCCAAATCCTAACTAATTAAGAAAAGTATATCACTCGCTCATTATTCTCTTTAGTATATTGATCACATGGATATTCACATTGATGAATATACTTATTCTCTAGAATATTTTTTAGAACGACACCATCTATTATTTTACCAAGTCCAACTTGATCGGGCCTTCTTGCATTATGTAAGTATTAGGTCAAGTTAGGTGGTCTAGACAAGCCTAAAATATTACAAAAAAAAAAAAAAACTCTTGGGCAGTGATATACGCTTGTCCATGACACCAACGTCTACTCCTAATATGGACCAATAGAACTAAAAAATTAGTCATTGGACTCGTTCTAGTTGATGCCTTGTTTGTGATTTGGAAAAATAAATAATAATATTTACCCTCGAAGCCAACAGAACACAAAAATTAGTTATTGGGCTCACTCTAGTGAATACCTTTATTGTGATTTTAAAAAATAAATAATATTATTTTAAAATGGTTATATTTTTATACACAATGTGTAAAAAATTTAAGCCATACAATCTAAAACTTAAATCTTTAAATCTTAGACCCTAAATCTTAAACTCTAACCCTAAATCATAAATTCTAAACACTACAACCTAAACCCTAAATCATAAACACTAAACCTTTAAATTCTGAATTTAATAAACTTGTGTATTTTTCTATACATATTCATATATACATGGTATTTTTAAGCATGCTAATTCAATTGGCTTGTAGTATCTTAGTTCGATTTTTAATTTGGGTTACGCACACATGTAGACTATGTTACTCGAACCTGAGTCACATAGAAACAACATGTAATCTTTTAACGGTTCATTCTTTATATGACCAAAGATAAAAGCTTTGTTTGACAATTAACGGATGACTGATAATGGATAGTGAATTATATTAACTGATAACTGATCATTAGTTAATTTGACTAACGAATTGCATTAGCTAATTATATAAAAGTGTTTGATAAAATTAATTGATAGCTAATAGTTATTTGATTATTTGAAAAAGTAAAATGTACATGATTATATTTATTATTTTTTTTGACAGAGAGAAAATCACCTCAATTCCCCATCTTGAACTCAAGCTCGAATTGAAAATTTACAATAATAACTATAAGTTCGAGCTCACTCGACTTCGGATCAAATTTTCAAGTCGAACATTAGGAATACTTGAATTCAGAACACTTGACAGTTCGAGCTCAATCAAGAATGACTGAACTGAATTCGAGAACTTCTTTTCTACTCGAACTTGACTATCTTACCGGTAAAACTAAAGGAAATCGTTTCACATTTATCCGATGATTCGGAAAAACTAAAACAAGCTGCAAGTACCTAATTACTGCATTATACCTCATGAAACAAAAAGGAAATCATTACTGGTATAGATAATTTATTAGTTATGAATATTTAGTATGCATTAATATTAATTAAATTATAAAAATTATTTTAATGTCATTACTAAGTATATACGAATGATGTATATATTAATTTCTTATTTGTGATATTGTTTTCTTAATATAATTTTAATTGTTGTTAAATTTAGATTTATAAATTAATTTTTTATTTTAGAAATTATCTCTTTAATTTTATTAATTATTTAAATGAATGTCATTTAGAGAGAGAAAATTGTAATTGTTAAAGAAAAAAAGTCTTTGCAATTTTTTTTCCAAACCTTTAATTTAAAAAAACTCCTAAAAAGCATTTTCAAATTGTAACTCCTAAAAATGAGCATTTTTAAATTGAGAAGTTCTCCTCCAATCCGTTATTACAATCTTCTATTTACCAAACATTTAAATTAGCGTATTTGATTGATCAAATTTTTAAAAAAAATTTAAATCTTTAATTTTGACTAAAAAATTATTTATCAAAGGCGAAAATCTATTTTAATTTATGACAAGAAAAGAAAGAGAGAAAGGTATGTTGACCGTAAATAATGGAATCATATATGGTATATGAAGGTACTTTTTTTGAACAAATATATCAAGGTACTTAAACGTGGACTTTTAATTTTAACACAATATATATATATAAGTACCTAAACCTTATTAATATATATATATATATATATATATATATATATTAATAAGGTTTAGGTACTTCGCTGTTGTTGGCTGCCGCAGCTTGCTTGCTTTGCATCCAGACTAGGGCTTTTAGGATCCCTTCTCCTTTGTGCTTGTTTTGCTTTGGGCCTCTGGAGCTCATCTTTGTTTCCAGGCGATGTTTTAGCATGTCTCTTTATGTTTCTTGTAATATTTTTTTAATGATCGAAAGATAATTATAGGTAGTATCTATATATATTTTAAATTTTTTAATAAGTCGCGTACATCTTGTAGACAAAGTGATTGAACCCGGATCTTCTAAGATAAATATCATCTATTTTTCTACTGAAACTACTTGTTGGATTCTCTTTTAATGTATTTTTAATTTAATGAAATCCTGCTTTGATTAAAAAATCCAAACCTCGAGATGATGTTGTATATAATCTACATACATGTGTTTTTTGTGTGTATAGTTTAACTAAGGCATGACTGGCAGCAGATGACTGAATCATTGAGAATTCCCACGTAGATACACTTTCTCATGCATATCATAGTTTAAAAATAAGATTCCATCCATCTGAAATCTTTTTTTTTCTTTTATCTATTATTCTTCTATTTTGATTATCTTTTAACAATGTTGATGAGATTTGTTCTGTGCTACTTACATTGAAACTTCCAGTAAAAAACAAAAGTGTACAGTAGTGTACTACTGTCACCTTCTTTCTGGTTTTGGAAGATTCCTTAACTTCTGCACCCCATTTCTAGTTCAAAGTATATATAAACATGGCAACACTCAAGCGTCCTACGAGAAAAATATGGGGTTTTGCACCTATATTCAGTTCCAATGGTTTTAAGCTAGCCTTAAAGCTTATTAGTTATATTATCTGTCAGACTGTCTGAAGTTCATTGGCTATAGATGCCAATAGATATGGACTGAGGGGCAGTTGACCTCCTAAAATTTGAAATTCGTATATGATTTTAAAAAATTATATATTTTTTATTGAAAATCTTTTTTCGCCCCTAAAATTTTATAGACTCGTCCCTTAACATAAAGTTTTGTGTTTGTCCCTGAATGCCAAATGAAAAGAAGACAAATGGCTATAATTCACATTTTGAAAAGGGCATGAGATAAATGATGAAATACTAATATACGTATGCATGTATGTAATATAAAGGCATTGTATGTATGTGAGCCACATAAATTTTTTTGATGCAGAATTGATGAGATAAATTGGAAGAAAAAAATTGCAGTCTTTGAGCCATTTTATGGTTTGGAAGCATTCAAGATATTACTATACAATGGAGAAAAAGTGGGGGGGGGGGGGACTATGGTAAAGACCCTGAAAAATCCTCATGATTTTTATTTGTTTTAACTTGGGTCCTTGTTTACTTTAAAGAATGCCCCTTTGGTTCTCTCTTTCCTCACCAAGCTCTCTAACCTTTCTTTCCCATAATCACACAAGTGAGTTCAAAAACAATGGCCATAAGCCAAGCTTCATTCAACAATGAAGAAGATGAAGAGTATATAGACATGGAGGTAACTTCATCTTCCTCCAAGTTCTTGTGTTACTCCATAAGCTCTCCCCCTCAGAGCAGAGAGTTTGAGTTCCAAATGTGTGCAGTTGATTGCAATGGAGAAATCACCTCTACTTCACCTGCAGATGAGCTTTTCTACAAGGGGAAACTGCTTCCCCTCCACCTCTCACCTCGGTTGAAAATGGTTCAGAAGCTGCTGCAAAGTCCTTCCAATGGAGATGTTCATGAAATTAGTCCAATAAATAAGAGTGTTCCATTGGAATCATCATGTAGAGTGAACCCGGAAGACTATTTCTTTGAATGGTCAACCCAAATGAATGGCTTCACAGGCAATGATTCAAACAAGTTATGGTCTAAAAATCTCAAGCAGATGAAGCAATCCTCAATAACACAGAAGCTCAAGGCATCAAGAGAGTATCTCAAGTCTTTGTTCAGTAAATCTGGTTGCTCAGATGAATCTTGTGCCAAAGCTGCAGAAAATGGTTCCAGGGCCAACAACAGGTACATGAGAATGGCAAAGAAGAACCCATTTAGAAATATTGAAATCTTTGAAGCAGATAGCCATAGGAAGTCTTTTTCTGGGGTGATTCAGAGGCATTCTGAAACAAAGTCTTCATCTCCATATTCAGCTTCTTTTTCATTCAGTTGTTCAAGTGGATTCTGTGATCTGCAGCTGTTGAAAAGGAGAAACAGTGCCAATTCAGAGATTGAATGTTCAATTCAAGGTGCCATTGCTCACTGTAAGCAGTCTCAGAAACTTGGGGTTTGCTCACTTTCTGCTTCAAACATTTCTGTTTGTGGGGACCAAGAAAGTCCAAAACTTTGCATCATTTGAACTGAAAAAAAAAACTCAGTTCCTGTTAAATTCTTTAGAATGAGTGCCATTTTAATGCAGTGTGATATTTAGAAATATGTTTGAAAATCCATTATTGTTCAAGTAGTGAAAGGAAAAACAAAAATGATTTGGAGAATCTTCCATGGAAGTTCATTATTCATATTTCAAAATCGAATAATCTAACCCTATCCACCCCACTGTTTTGCATTTTGTACTTGCTCAATATTATAATTGCTTGATTCCAACTTCTGTTTGCTTGAATTTTGCTTCCCTTTTTTTATTTTTTTCCTCCTTGGACTGGGACAAGACGTTCTTTTTACAACGAATTGTCAGTTTCCGTACAGCATCTTTTCACATCTGACAAAAATCCTTATTCCTTAACTGTGTTTTACTGTGAGTATAGGTTCCTGCAACTTAATCTAAGACTAAAAAATAGCACAATTGAAATCTTAAAAAAATATGAAATTTAAAATATTACTTACACAATTAAAATTAATTATTTTTTACTAAAGTTTCGAAATTTAGCTATGAATTTTGAAATTTACAACCAAACTAAAATGTTATAAAAAAAATATAACATTTTAATTGTAAGAGTAACGTTTTAGATTCTGTATTTATTAATATTTTGATTGTACAGTTTTTAGCCGTAAATTAGGCTGTTGTAACGTAGACTCAACCGTGTTTTTAATGCATTTATATAACAATGGATGAAACATCTAGAAACACAATTAAAGTTCAACTTAAAACGAAATCGTGTTGTGGATTCCGATATATGTTAGATACGAGAATATTTAAAACTGAACACTTGCATTAAATACGACACGTTCAAAAATAATAATGATAATTAAATCCATGTGTGGTTTTAGTGATAAATGATGACGTTGTTCATTTTAGGTGACTTGAATTCGAGCAATATAATTTGTATATTTTTAAAAGGCTAAAAATAAATAACATATATTATTATGTATTTACTTTGAAATATTAAAAAGAAAAAAATAACAATAACTTACTGAAATACTTGTACTTTACCATTTTATTTTCCTTTCCTACACAAAGACGGAGTTATTCTATATATGGGAGGGACTCTAGCCCCCCATCTCAATCTTTTATTTTGCCTTTAATTTATGTAACAAATTTAAAAATTTATAAAATAATTATAAATTGCTCTCCTCGAACTCTACATCATTGTTCCTACTTGAAGCTTTTCCTTGAATCAGATGCTGTATCACTGTTTCAGCCTTTTCAGACTCTATTATGCCTTTCAGACTGCCATCTTTTTTATCTTTTCTTTTTAGTAAACAGAAGCTTTACTTTAAATTATTTCAATGAGTAAAAAGATGTAACAGAAACATGTACCATATGATTAAGTAATTTTTCACTTTGTATGTTGGAAAAATCGAGTTAGGGGACGAAGAAGAACATATCAGATCATAATACCTTATTACTGCATTCATGGTTTCCCCCAGAAGCAAATGTTCTGTAATAAGCTTTGTGTTGCTATTTGGTTCTTCCTGTTTTACTTCATTAAAGAAACAATAATGCATCCAATTATTCATGATATAATGGCCTAAAGCAATCAAGAAAAAGGAATTGCATGTCCCTAATATGACTCTAGAGATGGGGATTTCAATTTACCAAAAACAAAAGGATGCATACATTTGGCATTGCTGGGACCATGTCACCAAATGAAAAGCATGTGGAAAATGTCAGGATAGATTCAAGGCATCAATGATACTTCCTCAAGACAATTTATAAATTTTAAAAAAAAATCTGGAAAACAACTTGTCATCTTCTTACACTTTGTTCTGAGGCACACACAATGCAACTTCAGCTACAATAATCAACTGCTCCTTTATAGCGTCGTCTTTGCTACAGTCCTGATTATCGACAAGACAAGAACGGAAGAACAATCATAGACAGAGAGGTTCATTGCATTTAGCATTGATCGAAGACAAAAGAAAAGCTCACCCAAAAATACAAGCACAACATAGCAAAATATGTGTTTACAACCTATGAAACTCGTGGACTTTGTACGATGCAGATGGCTTTGCCACCAGAAGAAGTCAGATAAGAAGAAAGTAAATGGGAGAGACTTGGAAAGATGTCCTAGAAAGTGAATGACTTACTAGCAGGTGGAGTCTATCACTATCATGGTCAAGTACCGGTGCACTCACTCGAATGAAGCCATACTAGTATTCAACATTACCAGAGAGTATAAAAAGTTGACAGCTTTCATCTTCAATGATTGGCCTATGGAACTATTTTAACTAACCTACAAAGTATAAGTTATATGAAGAAAAAATGAAGACATTAATGAAAATTGGAGACAAAGGGAACAGCAAACACGGAGAAACGAATTTCATCTTCACGGTCAAATCTAAAAAAGCATAGCCTATCTATGTTCAAGATGCCAGTCAAGAAGGAAACAATGTGGGAGAATTATTGCAATACTCACTGGTACTCTTCGTTTGTTGTCTTGCAAGAGGAGGAAAAGGAACTGTATGACACTGAGAATCTTGTGCATGTGACATGGGAAAACCACAGTAAAAGACATGTAGATAGATAACTCAATTATTTTTAGGTAAAAGATATCAGAAAGTTAAATATAACAATGTTGATAGACAATCTAGATAATCAATCCAAATCATTGATTGATTTCTTAATCTATTGAACTGCAAAAACGAAATGTCTACATATTCTCTGCTGTTTTGCAATCTGTATAAGCTCAACCATTGTTGGTATTCTGCTACGGTTAGTCAAATCTATATACGTGAGGTAAAGAGCTTCTAGTGCATTAAAGCTCAAACCGCATAGAGTTTCTTGTGCTCATTGTTTAGAATCTCTGTGTCAGACGTATATGGTGTGGGCAATGACTGAGTTTTGCTAGTCATTGACGACCTACGGATGCTCCGAAGTTTGGAAGCCTCAATACGGTTCACAACCACCCAATAACACAATGTCCCCAATGTTGATACCATGATAACAGTCCCTATACCGGTAATAAGATTAGCTAACCACCTCTCGTCTTCTCCAACTACAACATACGAAAGGGAAAGAAATGCAACTGAAACCAGCACACATGCCAACCACATGAGCTTATTAATAACTGCCATCATCTGCTTCTTTGCCTTTCTCTGTATAACTACAACTGAGGTTTGCACTACTACGACAGCCAATGATATGAAGAGGGCTATGGAGTCGAAGACGATAAAGATCATAAATGGCAGTTTTACGGCAACTCTCGCTTGTCCAGGAGAGACACCCGGTGAGATGTCGCTAGGACTGTCAGCATATTGGCCTGGGACATTGAAAATGGCGGCAAATGCAACAGAGGCAATGAGAATAGCGACCACAGTGCTGGAGTTGATAGCATTATTGAGACTTTCGACATGCATTTTGTTTAGCCGCTTAGCTATTCCTTGAACACGTTTTCTTGTTTTGCGTGTATGCTCTAGCTGGTTATGAACTCCATTCTTTATATCACTTACAGTTTGTTTTAGTTCTCGAGCTGAATTTGCAGGATGTGGCTTGATGGATTTGGCAGATTGGACTCCATGCTCTTTTAAGATACATGCAATATCAGATAGCTTATTCTTCTCCGCAACGTCGAGAGCTGTTTCCCTATTCTTGTTGATGACTAGTTTGTGAACTCCACTGTCATTAAGCAGCTTTTCAATAATCTGAAAGATTGAATTAGTGATCAGAAGGTTCACATATTTACAGAAAGTTCAATCCTAAAATTCTAAAGAGACATAACAATTACTAAAAGTTCAATCCTCACTACCTGAATCCGACCCTTTCGAGTTCCTATGTGCAAAGCTGTATTGCCCTTAGCATCGACCATGTTTACTAAAGAAGGATCTGACTTTATCAACACAGCTACCACTTCAACATTCTGTCCTTTAACAGCCATATGCAAAGCTGTCTGGCCCTTCTTGTCAATTCTTGTCGCAATTGCAGGTTCTTTAGACAAAAGGGCCTTTACTATCTCTAGATGCCCATTTCTAGCTGCCGAATGCAAGGCGGTTTTCCCGTTGCTCCTTGCTATCGCAGCCACATTACTGCCTTTTTCAAAGAGGAAATTCACCACTTCAGTGTGGCCTTGTGATGCAGCAGTGTGCAATGCTGTGGTGTTATAAGAATCAAAAGTCATTGAAAGATCAAGATTGGCCTCCATGAGAATCTTCAATACCTCTGAGACATTAGACAGAAAAGATTCAGAAATATATATATATATATATTCCGAAGGATATTCTGATAAACAACAACAAAAGTACATTGTTCACAACCAATCTTTCAAGTCCTTAAACCGTAAAAACAGAAATATGTCATAAGATATTTGCTAAAGAAATTGCAGGGTTGGACTTCCATAATTGCTCTGAATATCATATCCAACATAATTGTGGAGTGAAAAGCAAACTACCTCACCCAAGTCCCCTTGCTTGGCAGCGATATGAAATGCATCAAAGCCATTCCTTGCTTTAACACCAGCCAAATCAATGTCATGGTACTTCATCATCTCCTTCACCAAATCAGCATAGCCACATTCAGCAGCAACATATAAGGCAGTTTCACCGGATTGATTTCGCTTAGACAACAAATCCTTCAACACTCCATCCTCACAACTACCACTAATTATCTCCAAAACCGACTCGAAATCTCCTGCTCTGACCGCCGAGTGCAGCGGCGTATCGTCCTTTTTACTTGTCAACTGCTTTGTCATCCTCTTTTTCTCAAAGCTTAGATCTTTTCCCATAGTTTCTTTTGCCTCCCTACCTTACAAAAGAACAAGCAACTCCTTTTTTTCTCTTTTTCTTGGATGTTTCTGATTTCTTAAGAACCATAAAACTCAATCATTCACCATACAGACATATCAAAAACATGAAGAATCCCTGAAATCAATATAAAAAAGATTTGATTCAGAAAAAAATGAAGAGATATGCATGCACATGGGGGACCTGATTTTCCTTGATATCATCATATCCTCAACATTTCCTTTGCAACCCAAATTCAGTACCACTTCTTTTAATCTGAAAAATGAAATCCACTTGTCTCCCACACTCATCATTACAATATCCAATTATCCATAGTTCATATATAATATCAAATTATCTATAATTATTACCAAATATCATAAATAAATAAAAAGTAAACCACTGATTAAGCACAGTAACTTTTGAAACATTGCTTCATGTTTGAATCTATATCTTCATTCAACGAATCAAAGACGACAATCATAATTGGGTAGGTAAATTTTACGCAACTACAAAGCCAAAGAACCCAAGTGGAAAAAAATCAAAGTAAATAAATTAAAATAAATAGATGGTTCTTAATTTTCTTCATTTACTTACCTATGATTCCTGGCTTTGAAAAAAAACCCAGAGCTTCCATCTTCTCTGTTACAGAAACAAGTCATGGAAAAGAGATAATAAAGAAAGGGTTTTGTTTAGAACAAAAAAAAGGAAGAAATTAGGGGGAAATTAGAAGCAAAAAAGGACAAAAGGGGTGATGGCTGGCTATGGAGCATGGCCGAAAGGTGGAGTTTTTAGTGCAAAAAGCTTGCAAGCAACTAGCGAACACCATTGAAAAAACAAATGAAAACTCGAAAAATTGCCGTTGGATTTTTTTTTTTTTGTTTTGTTTAACCACGTATCCTATTCTTGGTTAATTAATTCGAATTGAATTTTATAAAATTAAATATGAGAATAACCAAACATAACAAGTACTTTTAGCAGAAAAACTGATGATATTTATTTTAAAACACTCGAGTTCAAATTATTTCATCTGCAAGATGTGTGTTTTGTTAAAGGCAGAGACGGAACTATGTTGAGGGACGAAGAGTCAATTGCCCTCTCAACTTTGATGGTCTAATTATATTCTAGGTCATTGATAGCTTTAAAATTATTTTAATTAAGTCATTGTCCCTCTCAAAATTATCCCGTATAATTTATTTTTAAAATATTATCAATTTTAGAATTAATTAAAGTAAGCATTGACCCTAAATTTTAATGATTTAATTGTTTTTAAGACATTTTAATTTTAAAATTAGCGAATTTAAATCCTATATCCTTTAATTTTTTATGATTTAATTACTTTTTAAAATCTTGATCATTTTAAAGTTAAACATATTGCCTTCTCATGATTCAATCATGGCTTCATCCTTAGTCAAAGGGTTAAGAATTAACATGTATAAATAGATATATTACCTTATAGTCACCTTAAGATTATTAAAAATAAAGATATCATCTCAACCTAATTTTCTATATATATATATATATATAGTTAGAATTCGAAATTTTAATTAAATTTATAAAATATAATATCTTAACCTGTTTGTCAATATTATCGTTAGATTCTCTTTAAAATCCCGTAAGCTGGGTGGAGCCGACTGTCGAGTCCTGCGTAGTATGGAGTTAGGCCGAATAATTTTTATTCCGCGTAAGCGGTCAAATCAACGACATGGGTCCACCACCAATCAATTAACTATATGAGATGTTTCAAACTTTCAATTATTAAAAGTGTTTTCTTGATTGAATTTAAAATATTTTAATTAAATACTGTACTTCTACGTTGTTTAAAATTTGATCAGACATTTAAATATATTCTGTATCAGCTTAGTTAACGCCTAAACTAATAATTTGATCAGTAAAAAGACGATATTAATGGTTTAAGAACCCAACTAATATTCTAAAATTTAAAGATTAATTAAAATTCTGATATCATAATTGAGAACATTTTATATAATTAACTCTTATTAAAAATAGGAAATAATAATTAAATTTAAGCATTTGAAATGAGAAGATCAAGTTTGAAAAAGAAATTTATAAAACAAAAATATTTAAAGAAATTACAAAAATGATCTTCACGTGAGGCAACCATTATATTTGGAAAAATAAAAATTATATAAAGCTTGCTGTGTAATTGAATAATAATAATACATAAATATTTTTTTTCTGATATAACCATCGGTATTCAACTTATTAGATAGCTAATCATGGTTGAATATTGCAGAGGTTGGTTGCGGAGGCAACCCTCTCAATTCAGTTTTTTATTCATATCTGACTCGAACATTTAACCTTGCTTAAAAGACCAAATATCTCATCATGTTGGACCAACTGATTCTTGGTGATATATAAATATTTTTAATTAATCTTTAAAAAGTATTATAGATTGATATTAGTCAATAACGGAACTAGAACTACTAAAAATGTAAAGGATTTGTATTTCTAATTTTTTTGTTTAATAATAATTTTACTTGTTAATTTAAACAATTGTCCATAATCTCAATAATCAATATCCAAACTTGAAGTTACGTGAAACACCACTTTCTGGATTAAAACAAAAAAATTGACCAAGAAATGGGAACCCAAGTCGAGGAGTGAAGTAGTTGGAGTTTGGGGGCCGTAATTCCTAAGCAAATGGCTGAATCCACCGTCCAACCACCAGCCGGAACGCAATCATACACTGCTTGGACAAAATGTTCGGCACCTTTGTTTTTGCTTGGGAAATTCTACCATTAGGATATTAGGATATTAGGATAACGTTTTTAACAACAAAAATATATATATAACAACCCAAAGAGTGGTCATTAGGTATAAAAAAATGCAAGACAGATCACGAGCTACTCGAGTTCGACTTGATCAAAATTCGGTTAAAGTTCGACTCGAACTCGATTTGAGTTCTTAACGAACCAAGACAAGCTACTCGATACCCGACTCGAAAAGTTCGTGAGCTACTGGAAAATATAATATAATATATTTTATTATATTATATTGATTAATTAGGTTTTAATTTTGGGTTTGGGGTTAATATAGGGTTTAGAGTTTGGTTTGAGAATTAGGGTTAGGTTAGGTTAGGTTAAAAATGGCTTATAGGTTTTTCGAAATAAGGGTAAACAAATTAGGGTTTAGTTCGAGCTCGAGCTCCAATTTTTGTTTTCGAGTTCGATTTGAGCTTGATAACTTTGAGCTCGTGAGCTTTCAAGCCGAGCTCGAGCTTGTGTTCGAGCTTGATAATATTAAGCTCACGAGCTTTCGAGCCGAGCTTAGCCCTGAGCATTTCGAGTTCGAGTCGAGCTTAACGATACTCGAGCTCGACTCGGCTCGGCTCGTTTACACCCCTAGAAGTCATGGTAGAAAAGAGGATAATATCTATTTTAATACACTTAAATTTGAACAGTTTTATCTGCAAGATGTATGTACTACTTTGTAGTCATTTTAAGACTATTCAAAAAAGGATAATTCTACAGTAAATGTCATGTACCGCAATGTATCACTAATCATATGTATCGCAATGTACCATTAATTGTTTTAATTAGTTTTGAAATCTTAGGGACCGATAGTGTTATTATCCCCTTTTAGAATAAAATCTAAAAAATAATTTTTATATTACTTTTTCAGATTTTTCTTTTATTTTTTTAATTCAAAAAATAATTAAACTTTTATTACTATAATAATTCCTACATTCACTTTAATTTAAGGGTAAAGTTCACAAATAGTCACTAAACTTTGATCAATAATTCAATTTGATAACCAAACTTTCAATTGCTTCAATGTTACCATTAAACTTTTAGTTTTGTTTCAATTTGACCACTGACCTGTTAACAACCATTAAAAGAGTGATGTGGCCGTTAAAATATTTTGTATAATAACACATTTAGTCCTTCACGTTTACACATTCAAACAATTTAGTCATAATTCGAAAGAAATAATAAATTTAACCTTCATTATTTCAATTTGACCTTATTTTTAGTTGGATGAGTCTGTTGCTAAACATTATAAATTTTTTAATGACTTTTCATTAAATATTAAAATTTTCAAGGACTCAACATGCAATAAATTATTTTTTAAAATAAAGTTAAAATTTGAATTCAATAACCTTAATTCCCCAAATTCTTAAACCCTAATCCCAAATTCTCAAGTCCTAATCTAAATTCAAAATTAACAACCACGTTTCTATTTTAATTTCTCTAGGTTAAATACTAATATATTAGGTTAAATACTAATAGAAATTATCCCTAACCTTGGCCATTAAAACTCTAATCTTACATGCGTTTTGAGAATTTGGACGTTCCTAAACAATGATAATATGGGATAATTTGGCTCGTAGGTTAGATGCATGATAATTTGGTTCTAATCAAAGATTTGAAAACATATTTCGAACAGTCAAGCGATAGCGTTTTGGCTCGTAGGTTAGATACATGCCTTTTGGTTTGTGAATTTAGTAATTAGGGTTTGAGAATTTGGGAATTGAGAATTTAGAAAATTAATTTTATTTAAAAATGGTGTATTGTATGTCGAGTCCCTAAAAAGTTTAATATTTAATTAAAAGCCATTAAAAAATTAGCAGTGTTTAGAGTTAGCGGTGTTTAGCGATGTTTGTCACCCGTTATAGAATTTTTCTATATAGTTAGAGATAATTAATTTTTTATTTTGATCCCTCAGTTATAACTAATGTTATCTTGTCCCTCCCAAGTCCTAACCATACCTAATCCATACTTTAATTTACCAGAAGTTCAAATTGCAGCATCTAAGTTCAGAATTTGCATAGGAACCGAATAAGAGCAAGCAACACAAAGTCAGAAACACAAATGTAAAAGTTTCTTTTGGACTTGAACGAACCCTTTTACATTAAGCAAATCCTAAAGCTGATAGGAAGAAAGTGTTAAAAGTTTAGATCAGAAACAACTCTTTTCCCATAATAAAATCCATCAATAGCACAGTAACCGTGGATTCCATAAACAGAAATTTCCTGATACCCAGTAATATTCTATATTCAAGTTAAAAATGAATTCTAAAATTTTGAGCCTTACTTTTTCCCAAGCATCATATGAGCAAATTTAAGTATTTCCACATTCAAAAACCAAAGCTAAAAATAAACAATAAGCTTGTAAAGTTGTTAAAATAAATACCTAAAAAACATTCACGATGAGGGAGCTCTCGCAACTATGGGAACAACCTGCAGATCCCAAGCATTTCCATTGTGGGTTTAGGACTCTTTTCTGATTTCGATAAATTTGTACCCAATGGTTTCGATAAAATGGAAATAATTTGTTGCTGATTTAACTTCTGGTAAATTAAAAGGGCAGTATAGAGCTAACAGAAGATGATATAAGAAGAACAAACTAATTGGGATATGGGCTGTGAACATGGTTTTGTAAGTAGGAAATTGTTGAAGACGATGATGATATAAAAAGGGATTGAAGGTTTTTTAGTAATCTTATAACAAATTTTAGTTTAATTTATATATATATTGAATACAGTTTCATGAGATTATTATGATCTATTCTTTATGAAATTTTAAAAGATGGATTGGGTATGATTGAGATTGGGAGGGACAAGATAATATTAGTTATAATTGAGGGATCAAAATAAAATATTAAATTATATCTAATTAAAAATAGGGTCAAATTGAAATAATGAAGTTTAAATTTATTATTTCTTTCGAATTAGGACTAAATTGTTTGAATGTGTAAACATGGAGGACTAAATATACAAAATATTTTAACAGCCACATCACTCTTTTAACGTTTGTTAAAGGGCCAGTGGCCAAATCGAAACAAAAATAAAAGTTTAATGGTAACATTGAAGCAATTGGAAGTTTGATTATCAAATTGAATAATTGATTAAAGTTTAGTGACCATTTGTAAACTTTACCCTTGAATTAAGTGAATGTAAGAATTATTATAGTAATAAAAGTTTAATTATTTTTTGAATTAAAAAATAAAAGAAAATCTGAAAATATAATATAAAAATTATTTTTTAAGATTTTATTCTAAAAGGGGATAATAACACTTTTGGTCCTTAGAATTTCAAAACTAATTAAAACAGTTAATGGTACATTGTGGTACATATGAATAGTGGTACATTGCGGTACATGACTTTTATGGTAGAATTATCCTTAAAAAATAATTAAAATTACAGGCGTACAGTAAAATCAATTAGATAAAATATTATCTAATTATAGAAATAATTATATTTTTGTGTAATTACAAAATTGTACAAAATATTATCTAATTACACAAAACATTACCCAATTATTATAATATTTTATATAATTACATAGGTTATTGTTTTGTATAATTATACAAATTTACACAATCATAATGTTTTATGTAAAATAAATTATACAAATCATTACATAATTATATAAATTATTACAATTTTCATAATGTTCACTGTAATAATTATTACAACTTTTATATAACTACATAGATTATTTTCGGTGTTAAATTTGACATTGTCTCTCCAGTTGACGGCTATTTGATTATCGTATTTGATCTATAATTGATTTGAACTCTTAGACTAGTTCTCTTGTATTGATAGGCGTTTACAATCACCAAAGATGATGTTTATCTTTCACTAACGACAATAGTGTTTGTTTATCTATCATTTTTTATTTGTTTGGTTAGGTTTTAACCCTTTCTTAATATGGTCTCATTTTGTGCTTTAGTGATTAGTTTGTGCACTTTATGGTTTCAGCGTAAATGATTGGTCAACGTGATTAGTTTACTCTAGTTTTGCATACTCTTTTTGTAATCTTATTGTATTTTCTCAATATTCAATAAAACTAACGATTATTATTTGTTAAAAGTATCGAATATAATCATATCATTATATGTCATTTTGTTTGTTCAAAACGTCAAATAATCAAAAAAATTATCAATTATAAGTTAATTTTACCAAACACTTCTATATAATAAAATCAATGCAGTCAATTAATACAACTCATTATCATCCATCAACTAACTGTTGTAGCGATGTCCCTCTTACTAAAAAAATGAGCTTTATCTATTGTTTTGTTTTAAAAATGTCTTCCGTGGGTTTTTAAAAAAAACCGTGTTTTATTTTAAAAAATGGAGTCGTCACCGGCCACTAAGGTACGCCGGACACCGTAAAACCAGAGATTTGAAAATTGTTGGGTTCGGGAGTCGGTTACGGATGGGGAAGGATTAGTACCCCCACACCGCCCAAAATTGGTACTTTAATAATTACCGTTTTATCAATATTAGACTTTCTGGATTAAAGTGACGATTAAATTAAAATTTGGTTATAAGTGCGGGTGAATTTTAAAAGCCCTGTTATCCGAGAGTAAACGCCCAACCACCATCACTACGCCTAATACTGGCCCCGTTTACGCTCGGATAAAAGGGCACCGCATTGACAAAATATATATCCGTTATGCAACTTAGAAAGCGAAAACATCATAAATAAATATTTACAAAGACATAGAAATAAAATATAAAAGCATAAAAATATTAAAATATTAAAATGCAACATACATGAACAAAAGCAATGTAACATGTCCTAATAATAAAACAAAAGTATAAACAAAAACATGCAAAAAGACATGCTTCAAAAAATTAAATTAATTAAATCTAACATGCTTAAACACATAAAGAAAACACTGATGCAAAATATGCATGACATATATATATATATATATATATATACATGATGCTAGGCAAGAAAAACCAAAATGCTAAAATAATACATTAAAGCTTTATCATACGACACACTAATATCTATATTACAAATGCACCCAAGTGATCATGGCAAGAACATACATGGATCAAATCATATGAACATATAAATTATGGATACTTACACGTTATTCAAAATAAATAAAACATGTGTAAACTAATGGATTTAACAACAACAAAATAACCTAATCATAACGTATATTAACAAAGCTACAAAGACATGACATTGATATGTGACAAATCATACCACACTAATATGCAACCTATAGTGCAAAAGAAAGCAAAACATAATATACATGCTAACACAAAAAGACTAACTAGATGCTAAACATGTGACACTAATTATACATGAATTTTAAAAAAAACAAAGCATTATACATAACAAAGGATCACACTAACATACTAACTAGATCTGATCCAACGGCTGGGATTGCATGGAAGACAGACGGCTAGAATACAATCTTGGACTGGAGGGCTGGTACCAGAGAGTGAGCCACATGCGCCAGCTGGATGATCTCTCTCATTCAATTGTTGTCGTTGGATCAAGATCTGATCCAACAGCCCAGGGACAGCTGCGCAATAAGAGAGATGTAATTAGGGCTCTATTATCTGATGTGGATTAGGGTTTTTAGGATATGGGTTAGGGTTTGCGCCGATCGGGCTATGTAAAATTAAGTGGGTTTTGTAAATGATGGACTAGATAGTTATTATAAATGGGTTTTATATTTTAGATCTATTTTTTTAAAATTTAAACTCAATAGTAATAGTAATAATAATACTATAATAACAATATAATAACATATACACATATATAATTTATGTACATACAATCATACATGCAAATTAACATATATATCATATAACATTCAAACACAGCACACATATACATATATTTGTTCACACACCTAATTAATATAAGTATACACACATTATACATACAAACAATTAAGGCATACGTAATATGCAGACATACACACGACACACATTAGTCACACATACATAATACACACCCAATGATATTATATATGTATACATGCAATAATAATATCCTTTAATTATTATATTAACAATATTCACAAATCGGATAAAAATGAGTGATTACAGTTGCCCCTCTTTGCTTGTTCTTGTGAAACGAGAACAAAGCAAAGACCAAAAGCACTTATTTTTATCCGACTTCCCTGCTCACGACTTCAGAATCACGTGTTCTTCTAGAACTCTTCGCTTTTCCTCGGCCGAATCTTCAGGCTCGTAAGTTCTCCCTATATAGAATTTCTTCACCTTTGGTTCTTCTTTGAGATTCTGGAGTTAGGGCTCTTCCTATATGGAGCCTTTCACTAGAGGCTCGAAAACGTAGGTTTCTTCTTTACATAACCTTCATCTTCTATTTTTTCTTTTCTCTTTTTTTCTTTTTTTCTCTTTTTTCCTCTTTTTTTTCTTTTTCCCTATTTTTCTGCTCTTTTTTTCTTCTTTTTCTCTTCTCTCTTTTTTCTATTTTTTACAAGGCTGTTGATATCTTTGGACTCACGCTACTAAGGCTGCCGTATCATACCCGAAAGACTTATTGATGGCCCGAAGGACTTATCACAATGCTCGAAAGACTTACTGGCGGGCCGAAGGTCTTATCATCATGCCCGAAGGACTTAACATCTGGCTTCACGCTACTCTGGCTACCGTCATCTAGCCTCAGGCTACTATGGCTGCCGCGTCATGCCCGAAGGACTTATCACCATGCTCGAAAGACTTAATGGTGGCTCGAAAGACTTAACACTGTGCCCGAAGGACTTACCGATGACCCGAAGGATTTAACATTTGGCTTCACGCTACTATGGCTATTGTCATCTGGCCTCACGCTACTATGGTTGCCGCATCATGCCTGAAGGACTTACTGATGGCCCGAAGGACTTATTACCATACTCGAAAGACTTAATGGTGGCCTGAAGAACTTAGCACCGTGCCCGAAGGACTTACCGATGACCCGAAGGATTTAACATATGGCTTCACGCTACTATGGCTACGGTTGTTTGGCCTCACGCTACTATGGTTGCTGCATCATGCCCGAAGGACTTACTGATGGCCCGAAGGACTTATCACCATGCTCGAAAGACTTAATGGTGACCCGAAGGACTTAACACCGTACCTGAAGGACTTTCCGATGACCCAAAGGATTTAACATCTGGCCTCACGCTGCTATGGCTGCCACATCATGCCCGAAGGACTTACTGATAGCCCGAAAGACTTATCACCATGCTCGAAAGACTTAATGGTGGCCCGAAAGACTTAACACCGTACCCGAAGGACTTACTGATGACCCAAAAAATTTAACATATGGCCTCACGCTGCTATGGCTGCCGTCGTCTTTTCTTTCTTTAGTAAATTCTTTGACAATTCTTCAAATACTTGTCTAAAAACAAGCAAAAATTGACATGCATCTATCTATATGATGCATGCAATGTCGTGCTTTCTTTTTTTCTTCTATTTTTCTTCTTTTTTTTCTTTTTTCTCTATTTTTTCTTCTCTCTTTTCTATCTTTTACCTCTTTCTTCTTCTTCTTCTCTTTTTATCATCATTTTTCTCTCACTCTCTTTTCTTTCTTTTTCTTATTTCTTCTCTTTTTTCTTCTCTTTTTCTGTTATAAAGTCTTACGCTCTGGAAGGTTATTTCTCAGATTTCCTTTCTTCTCTTCTGTTGCAGTATGCCCTTTGATCAGTTATTTATGTGATTCATATCTTTTAAGCCTTTCGCGATATAATTATCTCTCTCCTTTTCTTTTTTTTCTTTTTCTTTTTTTTCTTTCTCCTTTTCTTTTTATTTTTAGACATGTTTTAAAATCCTATGCCCTGAAAAGTCATTCTTCGGATTTCTCCATTTCCTTTCTTTTTTGCAGTATGCTCAGTTTTGGTCTTCATTTCTGTCAATTTTTGTTAAATGAGTACCTATTCTTGTTCTTTTGCACGAGCACTTGCCTTTCTTCTTCGAGGTCTTTGCCCGCTTCACAAACAAACTCTATATCATGCATGTGCAGAGATTCTTACCATTCTCCTTGTTCTGCATTGCCCCACTCGATCATGAGCTCGACTACCTTCCAACTCCTTTGACCCAACATTCTGAGCATCTGTTAGTTTCGTCATCGGGGTGAGCAAATTGCTTCTATGTTCTGAACTTAATCTCAATCTTCTTGTTGCCTCTTGACAGGAACCATTTCTCGATCCATGTGCTTTAATTCTTTGGAGACTCAATGTTTACCTCTTATCGTCCCCCGTATTTTGTAATCTCATTCTCATCCTGGTTCGTCCTTCATTTTCTTGAACCAACCAAGGCATCATGGCTAAAACCCGCTTCTTGTTCTTGAGCTGTCTGACACATATGCTCTTGTCATCATCTTCATCCTTTACATTGTGGGGTCATTTCTGGTTAGGTGCTCTAATAATATCCGTAACCTTGTGTTGTGGATCTTATCTCTGAAGTAATACATGGAAATCTTTGTTGCTTTAACTTGTCAATTTGTTGATTGGCATTCCACTGAAGGGTATCATTTAGATTAACATACAGGATCTTGAAATCACAAAATAGGAGCTCTGGATATCAAGTGCAAGAGCGTCTTAGATTCAACCATTCAGCAATTCAAGGCTGTGATATCTTCCCAGGTGACTCGGTTCATCCTCATAATTACCGCGTTGCTGCAGAATACTACTCTTTCTTAATTTTCATTATTTGCTCCGCCCCCAAAAAGGGTGGGCTTGTATGACCACTCGAACACATAAATATTACTCTAAGAATAGAGTTCTAGGTGGTGCGAGTTTTAATTTTACCTATGTTATCATTTATTTTTCTCTCTTTTCTTTTCTCCTCATTTCTCCTCATTTTTCTTCCTTTTCTTTTTTTTTCTTTTCTTTTTTTCTCTTTCTTCTTCTTTTTTTCTTTTTCTTTTTTTACGCTTTTATCATTATTTGAGGAAATCAATTCGTCACAGTCCTTTGTCTTGAGGACAACGATGGAGCGAACAACATTGCCCCAAGTTACTCGGCATAGTCACGATTTGAAAATATTACCATCACTTATGAAGCTAAGGTTTCTTGAATTAGATGGTGTATTGCCACCTTATCGCTTCAGCGGAGTGCCCCAAAATTGCCACACTCTTATCCGAACAAGCATATTACCAGGTTTCGAACATAGGAGTGTTTTATATTATTCTTTTCTCTTTCTTTCTTTTTTTTCTTCCTTTTTTTCTCTTCTTTTTTCTTTAAATTCTTTCCCTTTTTAATTCTTATTTTTAATTTTTTACTACCTAGAAGATTATGCCTAGAGTTTCAATTTCAAGCAACTCTACATGGTTGACATTTGGAGCTTTTTCGTCCTTGAACATCATCGAAAGAGTAGTAATCTCACTTTGCTGACCAGAGTCTGGTAGGGAAGATCACACCTCATCGTTGTCACAACATCCATCTAATGTCACATCTTGCAATTGATATCCAATGTCCTACAACGGCGAGAAAATATGCATCTATGTGCTTTCAAGAACATTGTATGTTAAGCGAAATGTGTTCTTCATTGGAATAAAAATCAATAAACATGCCCATTCACAAAAGATTTTTACCACATATGGGCCACAGGTAGTAAAGTTGATTCCTTGTATTACTTCAAGAAAGTCTTTTAATGTAGAGACATCTCTGGCTTCCTCAGCACTATGCAGACTTACCCCTCATCCTTGGTCCTCCACTGCTAGATTAGCTCTTGTGTCAAGGTCCCATCATTGACCAGCTTCTTGATCTCCTCCAATAAAGGTCTACATTTTCTGGTGGGATGCCCGGTGCCCCCATATAGAATTCGCATGTGCTACTCGAGTCAAAACTATGGGCAGATGGATCAGGTGCAATCTTCATCGGTCTAGGAGCAAGATAGTGACCCCTACCAAATGAGGTCATGTGTCTGAGATGGATACTCTGAACACTTCTAAATTTGCGCTCGTCCGAGGAATTTTCCTTGATGACCCTGAGGTGTCAATCTGTCTTCTTCTTTTACGGCCACGCGAACCTTGGAGATGACACTAACTTACCTTTCTGTCTTTATCTACCTTATCTTCGATTCGGTCCTTAGACTTGGACCCCAATTTTCCTTCTTTGATTGCATATTCTATCCTCTCTCTAATCGTCATGAAATCTTCGAATGTGTTTCTCGATTTCTCCATCATCACATCGAAGAAAAGAGAGGGAAGCGTTGCATAGAACAGGGGAGTCAACTCTTCTTCCTCTATAGGAGGCTGGACTTGGATCGCCAAACATCGCCACCTTAGTGCATATTCCCTTAAGCTTTTATTTGGTCTCATTTTCTCATTCTGAAGAAACTGACGACAGGGCGCTAAATCTAAAGCATATATGTATTGACTCAAGAAGGCATTAGCAAGGTCACCCCATGACCTAACTTGGTTTCTGTTCAAACAGTTATACCACACTGTTGCAAGTCCCGTCAGGCTATCGTGGAAGTAATGGATCAACAACTCTTTATTCTTTATGTATCCCTCTATTTCTCTACAAAACATGGTCAAGTGAATCTTCAGGCAGCTAGTTTCGTCATACTGCGCAAATCTGGGAATCTTGAAATCCGGAGGAATGACCAAATCAGGGACTAGGCAGAGTTCCCTCGTATTGAAAATATTTATCTTTTCTTTCTTCTTCAGCTCTTTCTCGATTCTTTCTTCTAGCTGGTCAAGCCTCGACTCTTTAGTTCGTTCCATTTTCCAACTAATTCTGCCATTGAACCCTAAGTATTAAATGATGAAGTACCATGCGATGATAAAACTATTAAACAATGCAAAAGACGTTATGCAAATGCAATGCATGAATGCAATAAGGCATCGATTCCGCAAGTGTTTTGTCCCTATAGAACAATCTTTCATTCAGACCAAAAGGTTTCATTACATCCGGTATTAGGGGTTTACAGATAGCGGTGAGCCCTAGCACCTAATTTCTAGACCTCATTCAATAGTCTCGTCAGCTTTCCTTCGCGGTCCAACGCTGGATCCATATTCTGGCTTATTGGCGCTGCTGCATCAGCTAAGTCTGCTACCTGTTGAGCTACTTGTCATGCTTGAGTCATAACTATCTTCATGTCTCGGTCTTTCTCATGTATTGTCTGCTCGGCCTTTTGTAGCTTGACGGTCACTGCCTCAGCACGAATATCGCTGGTACGTAAAGAAGTCTTGAACCTCGCTATCTGTTCTTTGAGTGCTACGTTTTCCATTTGAAATGCTTGTGATTCCTCTATTTCCTACTGCATACATGATTTTAGGATATCATCCATGGCCAGACTGCTTTCCAACTCACTTTGGAGAACATCGCGTTGGCTCTCAGCTTCTTTCATCTTCTGTGACAATGATTTGGCTTTATTTTTACTAGTTTTGCATTTCTGCCTCCAGCGTTCTAAATCGTTCCTCAACCGAATCATACCATTAATCCACTCTTTAGCGGTGTCACCCAGACCGACACTCTTGAATTCAAAGTGCAACTTCTGGTACTCGTCTTGTATGCTCTTCAATTTCATGTTCAGATCGTGCATCTCATGCTCGAGCTGGTCGTACTTGCATGCAAGTTCATCTTCTGAGACGCTTTTATTCTTGACTCCTGAATTTATCTCACTTGAGTGACCCACTTCTGTGTTACCCGAACCTTGGGCCGGGCGTTGACCCTCCTTCGACTTTGCCCCTCGGGCAACGGCTGGTTCGTTGTAGAATCGGGGTTGTCCATTTTTGAAACCCAAGACTCTCATTCTGATAAGATCTTGAACTCTGTCCTTCAGGCCCTACAATTCTCAGTGTGATGACTCGAATCGCCTATGTGGTAGCTACACCAGACACGACTGTTGTAACCCTTCGGGTAAGGAGGTTTCCTTGGTACAGACTTCACCGGTAAGATAAGGCTCCTTTCGACAAGCAACGGAAGTAGCTCGGTGTATCTCATGGGTATAGGATAATGCCTTCTGATGTCATTGGATTCTCGAGTTTCCCCTGGTCTTGCCTCTGTTACCTTGGTATCTACCCCAGATATGCCGCTTGTCTATTTCCTGAGATTGATCACAAAGGGATTCGATTTGTCATATTTAAATGTTGTCTGTCTTGACATTCTGACCATTCTGTTCTATATTCTGATCTTTGATCGATTCTTTTTTGAGTTCGACAAGTTGCTTGCCTTTCATCATAGCATTCATCTGGTCCATCATCTCGGCCATTTACTTCTTTAATTCTTGTACTTCATCTCGTTTGTTACCAGAACTGACACTACTTACCGAATCTATTCTGGAGTCCCTGAACGATCCTTCTTCTGTTGTCCCTGGCCTAGTCTCGGGATGGAACTCTGGAACTGGACCCCCTTTCATTAGGTTAAAGAACCTTTGGTCCATCATGAACAATCTTCTATTATGAGAGAAACCACTCGGGAATCAATACCCTATGTAATGCGAATGCGATGATATATGCAAAAACAAAACAAAAAAGGAAACAAGTCAGTACCGGACAAAAACAATAAGTACACAATAAAAAGGGAAAATTAAATGCGATAAACAAACAAAGCAATCATATTTACATCCCGTCTGAGACACCTAGGTTATCCGCATGGCTCTAACAGGGTGGGTTTCTATGTTCTCTATATGCAGTTTTGGTGCTAAGAGGTACCCGAACTGTCCTTGTTGTCCCCTACTAAGAGTAGCAAGGCCCCTGATCATCACCCATTATAGGTTCCTTTCAACCAGGTTTAATTCAGGGGGACCCATTCCCTTATGCCTACACGAAGGAACGATATCCTTACGAAAGCATAAGGTACTCGAGCACCGAAGGTACTTGCTAGGCCTACACGGAGGAACGATATCCTAACGAAAGCATTAGCGTTTTCCCCCCACTTAAAAAGGACGGGTTTATATGCCAAATTTTAAATGCGTTAAAATAAACACACAATTATAATCGAATGTTAATTTAATAGTCACTTTAATCCGGAACTTCCAATATTAGTAAAGTGGTAATTATTTAAAAAGCTTGACTCTCTTTTATTTTTTTGAAAAACATCCTCAGCGGAGTCGCCATCTGTAACGATGTCTGTTTCGCTAAAAACGAGTTTTATCTATTGTTTTGTTTTAAAAATGTCTTCCGTGGGTTTTTAAAAAACCGTGTTGTATCTTAAAAAATGGAGTCGTCACTGGCCACTAAGGTAGGCCGGACACCGTAAAACCAGAGATTTGAAAGTTGTTGGGTTCGAGAGTCGATTACGGATGGGGAAGGATTAGCACCCCCACACCGCCCAAAATTGGTACTTTAATAATTACCGTTTTATCAATATTAGACTTTCTGGATTAAAGTGACGATTAAATTAAAATTTGGTTATAAGTGCGGGTGAATTTTAAAAGCCCCGTTATCCGAGAGTAAACGCCCAACCACCATCACTACGCCTGATACTGGCCCCGTTTACGCTCGGATAAAAGGGCACCGCATTGACAAAATATATATCCGTTATGCAACCTTAGAAAGCGAAAACATCATAAACAAATATTTACAAAGACATAGAAATAAAACATAAAAGCATAAAAATATTAAAATGCAGCATGCATGAACAAAAGCAATGTAACATGTCCTAATAATAAAACAAAAGTATAAACAAAAACATGCAAAAAGACATGCTTCCAAAAATTAAATTAATTAAATCTAACATGCTTAAACACATAAAGAAAACACCGATGCAAAATATGCATGACATATATATACATGACGCTAGGCAAGAAAAAACAAAATGCTAAAATAATACATTAAAGCTTTATCATACGGCACACTAATATCTATATTACAAATGCACCCAAGTGATCATGGCAAGAACATACATGGATCAAATCATATGAACATATAAATTATGGATACTTACACGTTATTCAAAATAAATAAAACATGTGTAAACTAATGGATTTAACAACAACAAAATAACCTAATCATAACGTATATTAACAAAGCTACAAAGACATGACATTGATATGTGACAAATCATACCACACTAATATGCAACCTATAATGCAAAAGAAAGCAAAACATAATATACATGCTAACACAAAAAGACTAACTAGATACTAAACATGTGACACTAATTATACATGAATTTTAAAAAAACAAAGCATTATACATAACAAAGCATCACACTAACACACAACCTAAGATGCAAAAATAAAAATAAAACATAAATGAGCACATATAGACATGATAAATAACTAAGCTAAACATAATCGCTTAGTAAAATATATGTATGCAACATGAACAACAAAAATTTACACAATAATACACATATTATGAAAACATAAATAGATGCACAATAAGTCAACCAAAACATATAAAAACATAAAGAAACATACAGGCATGACATGCAAACATACTACATAAAACAAACATGGGTAAACAATACCAAGCAAATCAAGACATCGAACACAAATTAAAAGGTATAGATAAACATGAAAAGCATACATAAGTATAATGATCAACATAAACATGCTTAAAAGACACATAATAAAAACATAATGGCATAAATATTTAAGTAAAAAAGAAGGACCGAAATGAAATAAAATAAGACAAGGTAACAGAAATTAAATAAATAAAAGATGCGTTCAATGACTTAATCGAGAACTGGATGAAATACATAGGGACTGGTCATGTAAATAGCCCAAGGGGCAAGCCCAAAGCGTAAGAAACCAAAACGCGAAAGGACTAGAGGTGAGATTTTGCCATTTAAAACCGGATTCAGTTAGTTCTGTGGTGAAATTGAAAGGCTTCAAAAACAAAGAGGGGTCAAGGGTGTGAATAACCCAAGGGGCGAGACCGTTTTGAAAATTCCCAAAACACTGTGGGATTTAATGAGTAATTAGACCATTTTAAAGATTAAAGACTCTATAAAATAACCTAATTGGTTCGGTTTTCAGCCTTTTAGCATTTAAAATTTTTGGGTTTCAATAGAAAACCTCTCTCTGTTTATTTTTTTCTTTTCAACCGAGAACCTCTCCCCAAACGCTTAACCACCCAAACGGCCGCCCCTATTACCAAAAACCTACGACTACAAAAAAACCCCAAACGATTCCCCATCTTTCATCTATGCCTGAATCCAACCTTGGATTTAAGGGATCAACCTCTTAATAACCTAGATCTAGGACATCCCGAAACAAAAACATTTTTAAAACAACACCCCGACCAAAGACATCTCGCTCTTGATCAGCTCACCCCATGAGGCCTTATTGCCGACCATAGGAGATTCCCCAGTGGTTGGGTAAATTCTAAACCCTCTGTATCTTCTTTTTTTGTTTTTTTTTTATTTTTTGAAACCAACATGCAAGAAAGAAAGAAAAGAAGTAGGGAATACCACTGGAAACTTTTTGTATTCTTCTTGAAAACTGAGTGTTGTTACAATTTTTTTGGTTGGTTTACATATATCCCCCCCGGTACAAAAGGATTTTACATTTGATATATATTTGCCTTCCTTTGGTTCTGATTTCCTTGTGTTTGGTAGATAATACATGTTTTTTCAGATCTATTTACTGATAAATCCATTTTTTGACGTTTTTCTGATGATTGACGCAGTGGTTGGTACATCCGATGTGGGGAGCATGGTGGCAGCGTGGTGGAGGTGGAGTGGTGCCAGTCTGAACCCAGGCTGTTGGATCAGATTTGATCCAACGGCTGGGATTGCATGGAAGACAGACGGCTAGGATGCAATCTTGGACTGGAGGGCTGGTACCAGATCGTGCCACGTGTCTTCTTGGTATCTGAAGGGTCAGCGCGTGCACGCCACGCGCGCTTGGAAGTCCAGCAGCCCCGAGAGTGAGCCACACGCGCCAGCTAGATGATCTCTCTCATTCAATCGTTGTCGTCGGATCAAGATCTAATCCAACGGCCCAAGGACAGCTGCGCAATAAGAGAGATGTAATTAGGGTTCTATTATATGATGTGGATTAGGGTTTTTAGGATATGGGTTAGGGTTTGGGCCGATCAGGCTATGCAAAATTAAGTGGGTTTTGTAAATGATGGACTGGACAGTTATTATAAATGAGTTTTATATTTTAGATCTATTTTTTTAATTTAAACCCAATAGTAATAGTAATAATAATAATAATACTATAATAACAATATAATAACATATACACATATATAATTTATGTACATACAATCATACATGCAAATTAACATATATATCATATAACAATCAAACACAGCACACATATACATATATTTGTTCACACACCTAATTAATATAAGTATACACACATTATACATACAAACAATTAAGGCATACGTAATATGCAGACATACACACGACACACACATACCACATACACATTAGTCACACGCACATAATACACACCCAATAATATTATATATGTATATATGCAATAATAATATCCTTTAATTATTATATTAACAATATTCACAAACCGGATAAAAATGAGTGATTACAACTGTCAAACATGACCAAACTTTTTCTACTCTAACCATCCTACTCATAAAAGAGTGAGAGTTAAATTGAAAACCTTTATAAATAAAAATACTAAAGTTTTTGGAAGGAGTAGGAGAAGGTGTACATTCGGCTTTTCTAGAGTGTTAAATTGAAGTCCCTTGATGGCCCATTTGCCTTTCAATTGCTTCTCTGTTTTTAGTCCAAGCAGAAACTGAATCTTAATTCGGTTAGTATGATTGTTATAATTATATTTAAAAGGACGTGAGTTCGTATATATTTATACATATATTTTCTTTTGATTTATAAATGAGATAAAGCCTGGATACGTATTATATGTATGTAATTGAAATGTATTTACATCATATAATATATATTTATAATCTTTAAAATAATAATAATGATTAACGTGAAATGGTACATCAAAATACATCAATACTTATATGTAATAGTACGTTCACTAATACGGTGTTGACTACCTTGCATATAATAGTTATTTTAAATTTTGATTTTTCAATTTTTTTTCCAACTAAGTTGGTATCATTTGACACGGAACATAGTTATAATTTTAATTATAATTAAAAAAATATTATGAGGAAAATGAAAAACACATTAAATTTAATCCTTAAAATTTAAACTCGACCCATATCTTAAATAAAACTTTAAACTTATTTTTAGCCTAATGTTTTATATTTAAATATTCACAATTTGAGCTTGGGCGTAAAACCCAGTCCTTTGACGGGCCCAAAGCTGAGTTTGCATTACTGTTTGTTTTTTAGTTACCCTCCCTGTTATCCATAGTTTTGCCTAATTAATTTGAACCGTTCTGCGTCGCAGATATAGTTTTAATGGGTGAGTCTTCTAGCCGAATTTTTTTTTGCATACACAAGGCTTTAAACTCGAGATGTGTTTAAACGATACCAAACTGCTTAACACTTGGACCAATAAAAAAAAAGCAGTAGTGCATTACTACTCGATTTTGGTTTCATGTTTCATTTTCTAGCTTAGTAAACACATTCAGACAGTGGCGGAGCCACATATATTCTTGGGTGGGCCATGCTAACCTTAAACTTTTCAAAGTACATATATTTGGTTTTAATTTTTTTAATTTTTATGAATTAGTCCTTAAATTTTATAATTTGTGCCCACCCTGAAATTTTGAGGTTTTTATAATTTGCGCCCACCCTAAAAAAATATTTTGACTTGTGTCCACCCTAAAAAACATTCTGAATCCGCCACTGTATTTAGATGGTGCAAAAGTAAAAGCAGAAGGCCAATCTGTTCAAAGCAATGAAAAGACAACTATGTGTTTGAGATTTACGAATTGAGCTTAAAATACTCATATTGTCTCATTTTGTATGAGTTCAAATTTCGATATAGAAATGTAATATCTCTATTTAATGAAAAAAAGATAACCATGTGTTTGCAACCTGTCCTAAACATATTACAATGTCCAAGATGTACATACAACAATTATTTTTTTAAGAAAATGTATCTCAGGCCATTTTCAACTAGTATGAACATCAAATGGCATAGATTGCGCTCACTTCCGGATCGGAATCCGATAAACTCAGTGAGCCTGCTTGATTCCTTGATTTTTCTCTCCTCACTCTTCGAATCCTTTTGTTTTTCAAAACTAAGAGTCATGCCACCTAGTACTCCTAACATTGTTACTCCTCCTATAACCGTTACAAGAATTGCGGCCCACTGGCTATGCCGTCCGACTACTATATACGCCGAAGCGATAAACGAAATGCTAGTGCAGATAGAGGCCAACCACATCAACTTATTGATCACCTGGACGAACCTTTTCTCCGTGTTCAGTTGTCCTCTCACGACCGTGATTTGTACGACCACGACGCGAGCGAAGTGAAGAGTGCGAGCACGTTAGAAAGGCAGAAGACCCTAAACGGTGTTCCTTGGGCTGCATTTGCTGTCCCTTCGTCGCTATCACCCCCGAGAACTGTGAAAATAGTTGTGAATGCGACGGTTGCGAAAAGCACGGCTACCACCGTGACTCAATTGGTGGCGTTGTAAATGCCTTGCTGGTGAAGTTTAATCAACTCCAGGACAATGCCATTGACGTTTCTGTTTGTTTTGAGGGTTTGTTCGAGCTGAGTATGCACTTCTTTCTTGATCTCTTTCATGGTTTTCCTCAGCTCGTCCGGTGCATTGTGTAGCTCAGTCGCTCGCACTGCGCCGAAACTGGACAGACACTCTTTTATTTCGGCTATTTCCTCGGAGAGTGGAAGCCCTTCAGCAATGTCGAGAGCTGTTTTCTGGTCTCTTGTAAGTGCATTGACAAGTCTCTTTGATGTGTAAAAGTTCATTCACAATCTGCAACAAATAACTTAATCAATGCCTTCACTACTACTATGTTACATATATGACACTAATCGATCATCAGTACCTGTGTCCGTTTTTTCCTAGTAGCGATGTGTAATGCCGTATTACCGAACTTGTCCGGGAGTGTAACAACGGAAGAATCCGCCATAAGAAGCAAGTTCACTACTTTACAGCTTACCCCTTTGACTGCCGTCTGCAATGCTGTTTGCCCTTTCTTATCAATCTTTTTTGCTAATTCTGGATCCTTGGTAAGCAATGCCCTAACAATATCTACATGGCCTTGCCTTGCAGCAAAGTGTAATGGATTTTTCCCATTCGCTTTCGGTATCTCTAGCAAGCTAGGGTCTTTGCTGAGCAATACATCTACCACGGCCGTATGTCCTTTCGTCGCTGCCGATACTAGAGGGGTCGCATTTCCTTGCCCGACCGTTTTACTTAACTCCGGGTCGTGATCCAATAGCACCTGCACAATAGCTGCACAAAAGAGAGTCATTGAATTAACACAAACTGCAGTATATAAAGATGCAAATTCAGCCCTCATAAGAGAGGAAGCTGTTCATAAATACCTTCATGACCTCGGTTTGCTGCGATATGCAATAGATTAAACCCGAACTGATTCTTCATCGAAAGACTCTCCTTAGTCGTATACTGCAAAAGCTCCTTTACCACATCGATGTACCCTTTCTCGGCCGCGATAAACAAGGCCGTCTCGCCTAATTCGTTCACTTCACTCACGATTGCTAACTTTATCTCTGCCACCTAGTTAAAAAAACATGTAAAGAGGATCAAAATGACAATGTAATACATCTAAAAAGATACATTGACATATTGCAGACATTGTTGCTTACCTCGGCATCGAATTCTTCTGCACTAATTGTTGCAACCATCTGAGAATCGATGTCTACCAGATCGCTGCGATATCACCCTTCTGAGCGGCGAGGTGTAATTCGGTGTCGTTGTGGCGACCGGTGACTTGTTTCAGGTACTTCCTTTTTATCGAATCGAAATCTGGAACTCGAACTGGACATGAGAGACTTGCTAGAACTCGGCATCAAGGATTTGCCCGAATTCGATGCCAACAAGGCCTTCCCGGAATTGGATAGAAACAGAGCAGGCCTCGACGTTGGCGATGACGGTAGTGTTGTCTCCGGCAATAGGACGGGCTGTGAAGGAAGTCCTTTTTCGAGATCCTTCACGCATTCTTTGCACATTCCATTCATGTTCAACAAGAAAAATGAAAATCAATCAATTCCAAGATATCCCATGAATCCAACGATGAAAACCAATATTTTTTTTTTCGAAAACCAAAAGGATCGTAAAAAACACAGGGAGAGAAGGCACCTTCTTCTTCTACACCAGACCCCATGAAGAAATTCAAAAGAAAACACTACGAAATCAGAGAATTTAGACTTGAGAGTGGAACAAAAAATGAAAAATAAAAAAGTGTGGACAAATGCAGCCGTCGTGTCAGCCTTGTCAACCACCGTGCAGGGTCACCGGAGGTTTGGGGAACTCACTTGCTTTCCTTTAATTGTTTTTGTTACTTTTTTTTTAGAAATTTTCCTTTTTCTGCAAAGTCTTATTGCGTGGACTTGCTTTTTTTACATCTGCAAAAATGGATAAACTCCATAACTCCGTGCATATAGAAAGCTTAACGTAGTGGATTTGCATGCCCGTTAAGAGTGGTCTATCATTGTTGAGTTTACTCAATCCGAGAAACCTGTAATTACAAATCAAGGGATCGGAATAAATCGAGAGAATATCGAGTAATCAAAAATAGTAGGCGAAAAAATTGACATATATTTATATCCAACTCTCACCTTGATAAACAATCAATATGTAATTTTGAAACATGTGAATGATTTAAAATTGCCATACTGTTTTCTTTCTAAAAAAACACAGGTGAAAAACTCTAAACTCTTAAGGGCGAGCGAATATGCCGCCGACAATGTCACAATGTTGAAGAGGATGTAGATGAACTTTCGGAATTAATCCTCACAAAGAACAATTCCGATACGCAATTCTCTACATCTTCAGGCGAAAACCTGACGAATAATCTCACACTACTTTCATCTTCAACGGTTGATTTATGGGTATCATGAAACTCCCTGTACACTGCGACGAGTCTCGTCCCGATAGAAACCTTGATCTCGTTTCGCAGTTTTGGATCGGACACGACGGAAGAACTCTGCTTAAAGCATGCATCTTCAAAGCTTATATTAAACTTCCTGAAACATTCTCTAGCTTCCCCACGGGTCATCGGAGCCGTCGGATTCTCCGGCAATGAATCGAACACTTTTCCCCAAGCTAACCGCTCGTAGCTCGCCGCGAACTGCCTCACCTTAGCTTCATGTTTTGCTATCCATTCTTCGCCGAGTATATACGTGAGATTCGATGTACGGACTCTGGAGAGTACGTGTTGGATATTGTTGGCTAGAAATAGGTAGGATAGTGAAATGTCTTTATAATGCTTTGATTTACCGTCGAGTTTGCAGAGTAGGACGAGGATAAGCCACGCAATGCGGACGGAGATCGCCGGTGCCGGTGAATCTTCGGAGTCCGGACTTTCAATCAAAGACTCCGGTAATGATGATCTCGCCGGAGGTGGCCAGTCCGAGATAATTTCAGTAAGGATGTTACCGTAATCGGCTAGGAGAGTTAGGTAATTCATCGAGTACATCGTTAAACGATGCAGACCGCCGCCTGGAATCATCGCTTTGGACGAGTCCTTTTGGATTCTGGACTCGAAATCAGTCAGCAACGACAGCACCGACTCACTGAGTCGAACAAGCGAGTTCAGAGCTTGTAATCGGATGGATGAATCTGATTGAAAAGCAAAGATCGTTTCAATCTCTTGCCAGTCCTCTGAAATAGCGGTGTACATATCGAGAACACGGAACATTTTCTCCGTCGGCGATTTTTTGGTCTTGGCGACGAGTTCCGGGAATTGAAACAGAAGCGCGACGCCTTCTTTTGAAATCTCCGTGAAACAAGATTCCTTGATGGAATCCGACGAAGCAAAGACGTGATCGCAGAGGATTCTTTCTCCACTGAAAAGCGTCCTCATTGAAATCTTCTCGGCTTGTAACCAGTTCTTGATTTTCAAGTCCAGTACATCCCACTCCATTTTATTAACCTGAGACGAGCTTAGTTTCTCGATTCCCAGCTTATATATACCTTCATCGATAATCGATTTTCGAATAGTTCTGTACATTTTGATGCATTCTTTAGCGTAACCGGAAGCGATCATACAATCTGCTATCGATTTCAGATCAGACATGGCCATAGAAGAAACATCTTCAACTTCAGAGATGGAATCCCCTACGGTGCGGATCTCATCGTCCGGAGAACCGTCATCATCATAATCCGACGTGCTTGTTCTCCTGGAAGTCCGTGATGATCGGGTAGAAACGGATTCCGGATCCAAATCAGTCCGATTCATCGTTAAAATCTGGTAAAACTCTTTCTGAAGCCGTTTCATTGCGATCTGCATCAAATGTTGAGCTTGAGTGAGCTTTTCCGGATCGGAATCTTGACGTGAAACAAGCGAATGCATGATCTCTTGTAGATCGTTGACGGATTTGATGAACTGAATGGCTTCTCTTTTGCTTTCGTAGAAAAGAGAAGTGACTCCGGCGTAAGCTGACGTTTCCGCATCCCATTTCATGATGATATCGGCAGCGGCGTCGATGGTCGTCTCGATCACGGATCTACGGCGAGGAGTACTGGAGAGCGAAGAGGTTGAAGGTGACATGGATTGGCGAGAGAAGGAAAACGACGACGTTCTGGAGTTGAAACAAAGGCTCTTCATCCCTTTCCTCGGCATAAAGAAGTAAGTGTCGATCGTAAGCTTCTTCTCTCTTTTCTTTTCTTATCGTAAGCTTTCTCTTTGTTTGTTTGGGTATTAGAAATAATGAAACTGGGTGAGGAATTTATAGAGACGTTGGTTTAACGACGCCGTCGCTGGGAGCGGGGTGTGAGAACTTTGACTTTCGAATCCCACAACTGCCCTTTACGCGGTACACTACCCAATCAAAGAAATCTTTAAAAGTTTTTTTTAAATAGTATAAAGTATTCGCAATATAATATCTGTTTATAAATATTAATTTTTAATAATGCGCATATATTTTATAAATAAAGCGATTTGAACCCGTGAGCATCATCCGTTTTTTCCACTGAAGTTTTATCCAGATTAATCTGAATCGATTCACGTCGCATATCTAATTTTAGTGGATCAATTTTCCGGCAGAAATTTTTTACATATACAAGATCTCGAACTCAAAACATACTTAAGCAATATTGAGCTGCTTATCACTTGAACTAATCTCGTTAGTCAAAAGTTAGTACTACTTTATTAGACTTTTTAACATTGTTTAATTATAATTCAAATAAAAATTATTTATAATAATATTTTTATAAATAATTAACTGTTAAATAAAATTATTATCTAATATATACTTTTTTTTAAAAAAAATTAGACAGTGATTAGTAAAACTATATTTATACATGTTGTAGTTAAAAGGTAATAATTCTCAATTCATATCACCAAGATTTTGAACAATGATTTGGCGACGAAAACAGGAGTATGGGGGTTCAAGATACATACATATTTATTCAGGGATGACACATGATTTTCTGTCGAATATGCGACTTGTTAGGGGATTTAGTCATATTAAAAAAATTAAGGAGCGTAAAGTTAGACAATTAATAATAAATATTTAAATTATATATAATTTTAATATTTTTAAGAGTATAATTGACCTTTAATACTTCTCAGTTTATCCATGTATTTATAGCTCATTAATGAGGGCACTAATATTATTACAACCAGGTCAAGTATCAACAAATAAAAATATTGAATTCTATATTACCAACTAAGTTGGAAAATTGTGTCGCTTGAAGAAATATTTCTCCAATATTAATGTAATTATTCATTTTTGTCTGAATTATATAATATTATAATATTATATTAAGTAAAATAAAAATGTGTAAAAAAAGAAAAAACTTGTAAAAAATATAAAATAATAATAATACAAAAAATGTGTGTGACTCACAAAGAGCCACATCACCCATTTTCTCCCACTTCCCCTATAAAAGGGGGAGGGGCTGCCATTTTGAAACATAAGGAGCCGGCCAGGGCTGGGGGAAATTATGGGGGCAGTGTCTCCTAGTATTCCGCCCTAATTTGAGTAGTGTTTTTTTTGGAGAATTTTTATTTTTAGGTGGGTTGATCTAGTTAATATTTAGAAGGACCGTGGTAGATCATGTTAGAAGGTTGTTCGAGTTCGAGCTTTTATGGGGGTAAAATTTTAAATTTTATCTTTGTATTTTATTTTAATAATATATCGCTTGTTTATTCGTTTGTATTTTAAATTTTTAGCGTGTTTAGTTTATATTAGATTTAATATATGATTTAATTTCTATTTTTTATGCATGTTTTTTTATTCTAAATAACGGAACGTCTCTTTAAATACTTAAAACATTCTCATGCATTTAAGAACCGCATTTTAAATTTTATTCGAATTCGAAATTTCCAACACTAAGACTTTAAATATTCGACTAGGTACCAATTTTGGGCGGTGTGGGGTGCTCATCCTTCCACATCCGTAACCGACTCTCAGACCCAAATATTTTTATCTCTGGTTTTATCGGTGCCCGTTCTACCATTTTTAAATGATCGGTGGCGACTCCACATTTTTTCCAAATTGGGCGGGGGTTTTCAAATAAAATTAAAATAATCAAAATAAATTTTAAAACTCGAATAAAAAGGAGTGCCAGACGGATTTGGGTAATTACAGCTGGCAACTCCGTTGGGGACATAAGTTTTAAATAAACGAGTGTCAAGCCACAAGTCAAATATTTTTAGTCTTAGTGTTGGAAATTTACGAATTCGATTATAATTTGAAATATGTTTTTGTCTTTAGTTAATAGGACATGCATTTATTTATTTATTTTCTGTAAATATATCTGTTTTACTTTCACTGCATAGTATAAGTGAATATAGACATAGGGTGTCAAAAAGGTTTGAGAGTTTCTCCTCACACATCGTGCACTTGCATTGCATTTCATGAGCTTTCTACCGGAGCTCCGTCCTATTTTAAGTGGAAGTGTGATACCGCCTTCGTGTGGGTTACCACCGTATAGGTTGGTGAATCGCTTTCGGGATATATTTCTTATGCTTTCGTGTGGGTTACCTCCGTATAGGCATAAGGGATGTATCCCCTGAATTGAATTTGGTCCATTTGAAGCCTATAATGGGTAAGGATCAGGGGCCTTGCTACCTTTAGTAAGGGATAGCGAGGACAATTCGGGTACCCTTCCCTAGAATCGAACTACATGTAAAAGACCATAGCAGCCTTGCTTTAGAAACGGAACCTGTTAAAAGTTCAAAGGAAAAACGCTTCTAACCTTTCATATACTCTGTATATATTTATTTTATGAATAAAATACCATGTAGAAATTATGTATGGTAAGATCCTTCATTTTGTACCGGATAGATACCATGTCGGGTAAGATCTTTATTTTTGTAAATAATAATATGCTGGGTAGAAATCATGTCGGGTAGGATCTTTCTTTTTGTAAATAATATTATGCCGGGTAGAAATCATGCCGGGTAAGATTTTTCATTATGTACCGGGTAGATACCATGCTGGGTAAGATCTTTATTTTTGTAAATAAAAGCATGCCGAGTAGAAATCGTGTCGGGAGGACTCTGTTTATTATGTCGGGTAGAAAATCATGCTTGGGTTGGTTGTACAAATTTACTATTCAATATGTACATACTTATTATTGTTTTCATCTTTATTACACGTGTACTGACCATTTTTTTGTTTTCTATATTTTGTCTTTTTTTGCATTGCATATGCATGATATAAAAAGGTGTTGATTTACGAGTGATCTACTATTAAGAAGGCCTTCATAATGAAAGGGTCAAGTGATCAGATAGACAAGACCATAGATATAGGGCAGTGCCTTAAATCGACGCCAGAGGGGATAAGAAGTCCTTTTTCTGAGATTCACATATCAGATGAACCAAAACATGCCTACACTAATACCGAGATTAGGGAGATACAAGAGTTGAAAAGACAGATGGCCGAAATGATGAGTATGATGACTTATATGGTGAAAAAGTCTAATGTACAAGGAAAGAAAGACGAGTTGAATAAAAGCCAAAGTATGGTGGCCACCAGTCAAGACCCCATATCTGAACAAAATGATTCTGGTAAACCTAAAGGTTGGTGCACCATTGCGATCGACATCAAGACACCCGAGGATGCAAAGGCTTCAATTTCAAAGAAAGTGGAGGTGAGCCAAAGAAAAGCAGGAGAAAAGAAAGATAAAAAGAAGGTATTTCAAATCCCGATGGCATACACAGATTTGCTCCCAATACTGGTACAGAAGGGTCTTGTGACTCCGATCCAATCCAAGCCGAATGAGCCCCATTTTCCTAAAGGGTATGACAACAAGGCTAGATGCAATTATCATTTATGAGGTATAGGTCATACTACCAAAAATTGTGGAGCTCTAAGGAACAAAGTCATAAACCTTGTCGAAGAAGGGTTGCTGAGTTTTGAAGAAGGAATCACCAATGTTTCCAAAAGCCTAACCAATGCTAGTGCACCAGAGCACACGAAGAAGAGCCAATTTCCAACACTCATAGTCCAGTACCCGTGACAGAGTTCAAATTCTAGTGTCCAGTTTTCCAAGTCATCGTCATCTGGTGTCCAGAAGTCAAGAATCAATAGTCCTTTCGATCCTATACTCGTCTCGTATAGAGAGCTATATCCATAATTATTAGAGGCGCGGTTGGTGGTCCCTTATTACATCACACCTCTACAACCTTCGTACCCTAAATGGTATGACGCCGAAGCTCATTGTGAGTATCATGCAGGAATTAGGGGACATTCAATTGAAAATTGTACCGCCTTCAAGCGTCGAGTTCAGAACCTCTTGGAGTGCAACATGTGGAAATTCGAGAAAGAAAATCAAAATGGTTCAACTACCATTCAATCAGTTATGGAGCCAAAAGAGTCTGAAATTGAAGAAAATGAAAAGGGTCATTCGAAGCATGACGCTCGAGCTAGTGGGTCGAAAAAAGAGATGGACTGCTTGAAAAGTAAAAGAAAACTATGAAGAGCTTCATTTGACTTTCAAAAATGTTGGTTTAGGCAACACTCCCGATCAATGGAAAGAAGGAATTAATGACCTGAAAAGGGATGTCGAATTTTGGAAAAAGAGTTCTAAGGCCAACGAGGAATGAGCTAGTACCTTGTCCCATAATCTGCAAGTAATGAACAATCAATACCTTGCCCTCAAGGAAGACCTGAAGAGAAGTCAAACTAAAATTGAAACCTTGAATATGTGTATAAGTTCACGCGGAGATATCGTTGCTGAATTAAATGATAGTCAAGCTGAAATTCAAAGGCTAAAGAAGCAAGTGAATGAACGTAACGAAGTTATAATGATGTACAAAGATCTTGTGGATGGTCTCAAGAAAGCTTGGAAAGAAAATAAAGAGAAGTGGAATCTTCAGTTTCGAAGGTCTTTAGAGAAGATAAAGGAAAAAGATAACTACATGAAAGACATTATTGCTGAAGCCAGAAGAGTGGCCCGACAGGTGACGGACTTGGCTGATACCGCGACAGAATTAAGTCAAAACGATGAGCTCCCAGAACAAAGCGATAAGTTGGCTAGGCTCCTAGGGAAGTTACAGAAGCTAGGCGCTAAGGCCCGACATTATTTGTAACTCTAATGTCTGATGTAACATAATCTTTGATGAAAGTTGTTCTAAGACGTTCACTCCAGAATCAACCTCTTTTCTGCATTCATTCGGCATTGCATCTTTATTGCATTTTGCACTTTCAGCGACATAACATGTTCATTACATATATTGCACTCATATACCCATTTTGATAATTTATCATGGGGCATCCGTCTTAGGTCTAATTATACCCCTCATTTTAGGATTAGATCCTTCTAAGTAGAGAGTAAAAGTAAAGGTCCGCCCTAGAAAGAAGTTAGAGTAGAGCAAGCTTTTGGATTGGCTATAATTTCAGAACGGGAGAAGTATGTTTATTCCACACTGTGTGAGTTTAATTTTCTTCAAAAAAATATAAAAAAGAGAGAAAGGAAAAAAACAAAATGAGGAGCTTTTGTCAAAACTATTGTTTAACTATTTTAAACTTTATTTTACATCTCATTTAACAAACAATTCATATTCTTTGATTTTTTAAACATTTCATTCATTGCTATGAGCTGGTTTTTTCAAACATATATGCGTATCATTTTTTATCAGGTCCTTGAATTTCAATTGCATGAGTACCTTTTATTCAAATCCAATGATCAAGTTCGAATAACCTATGTCCAAGAAAAAGCAAATGTTGCAAGGATACTGCAAATTTGAACATTTTTTGTTCTATTTAGGTAGACAGAATGAACAAAATAAGTGTTCGGGAAATGGGCAGATCCCATAGAGTGAATTTCCCCTCTCGGACATTTGTTGTTTAAGGTCATTGAATCGAGTGTTGACCCTAAACTTCTAGCCCCTGAAGACTATTTAGATGTTCGTATATGAGAAGACGAATGGCATTTCTTCAGTTACTTTCACGAATAAAAAAATATCCATTTGGTCCCCATTTGAGTTTGATCGTTTCTTTCTAATAAAACTCGAACCAAGGATCACACCTACATTAGGGGCAAAGAATGCAAATTTTGTTTGCAAATAAAAGTCGCCCGATCTTGATTATGCTACACAGATAACATTTCAATTGGGGAAAGAAATGAGATTAGTTACATGAAATGCAAGGGTCCGAGAAACATTAAAAGAGGCTAATGAAAAAGTTTGTGCTCAAAGAAGCTGATCAAATCAAGTTGAAAATTACTAACAAGAAGGTTGAAATAATCAAGAGAGAAAACACGAAGTTAAAAAGTGCAATAAAAAAAAGAAAGAGCCTTAAAGAATTGGTTACTCTCAAACAGAAGCAAGAATCAATGTCAAGTTGGGATTACAGAATATTCTACAGCTACAAAAGAAGGAAATTAACTCTAGGGTGAAAACCCAAAATGGGCAGTCTAGAGCGATCCAAGGAATGAAAAAAAAAGTTACTCCATGTGAGCATATCCAAATCAAGCAATATGAGAATGAGGTTTTAATTAGAAGCTTATACCAACTTTGACGCATCAATGCTGAACCAAGATACAAATTGGTTAAAGGTTACATGTCCTAGAGCTACAAAGGAAAGAAATGAACTCTAAGGGCGAAAACCCAAAAATAGGCAGTCTAGAGCGATCCAAATAATGAAAAAAAAGAGCATTTCATCAAAGAACATCCAAATTGCAAGCGCAAAAGTGAGAGTTCGCCAAGAAGAAATGATTCTTGGTTTCATTACCCTTAAACACTTGTTTGGGACTGTATATCCTTGTTTTCATACCTATGAGCCATAGTGTAGCGATAGATTTTTTCGCTAAAAATGAAAGTTTGTTTTTTATTTTGAAATATTTTCTTCCGCGTGGGATTTTTATAAAACCCGCATTTTATTTAAAATTGGAGTCGCCACCGGCCACTTAGGTAGGCCGGACACCATAAAACCAGAGATTCAAAAAGACAGGGTTCGGGAGTCGGTTACGGATGGGGAAGGATTAGCACCCCCACACCGCCCAAAATTGGTACTTTAATAATTACTGCTTTATTAATATTGGATTTTCCGGATTAGAGTGACGATTATTTTAAAATTCGGTCATAATTGCGAATATATTTTAAGGGTCCCGTTACCCGAGAATGAACGCCCAACCACTATCACTACGCTTGATACTGGCCCCGTTTACGCTCGGATAAAAGGACTCCGCATTAACGAGTTATAAATCATATGCAATCTTAGTGGCAAAAATATAAAATATGACAGATAATTTAAAGACAGTAAATATTCACATAATAAGATACTAATCTAATAAATGATATACTAGATTAAAACATGCATACATACATATTATTCTGAATGATAAATAAAAACAACTTTAACAAGTTAGAACAACAATGCAGGAATAATTACGTTATATGTAAACGAACAAATATTTAAAAAGACATACATACTATTAATAAAACATATTTCAACATATACGGACAATATATTATACAATAAAGAAGACACACTAACACGTAACCTAAAAGCCAAGAAAACATACAATACGTACAAAAATACAAGAACATGCTGTTTTACGAGTCAGATAGAACATAACATGCTTTAATACGAATAACCGGATAAAAAACATGACTATCATACTTAACACATATATACATATAAACATAAAATACGAGTCATATACGAGTCATATACGAGGGACATAGAATAAAATAATAGAATATTAACATATACGATTATAATACGAACATGAATATTTACAAAGAATACATGACTGAAATGAAAGAAAAATAAAATTCAGTGGCAGAAATTAAAGAATAATAATATGTAATTTAGGGACGAAATTGCGAAACAAACAAAACCTAAAAGGACCAGAATTGTAATTAGACCAAGGGGCAGACCCAAAATGAAAAGTTCAAAAACGCGGGATGGTTAAGGGCGTAATTTTACCATTCAGAAACTGATCCGGTATAATTTAGGGACTAGATTGTAAACTTTTGAAATATCAGGGGACTAGAATTGTAATTATACCATGCGGCGAGACAAAAACGAAAATATTGAAAACGTGGGATGGTTGAGTGTGTAATTTACCCATTTAGCAAAATAAAAATAACTATAAAAGCCCCCTTTTAAGGCCGAAATCAAAATTTTAGCCATTTGTTTCATTTTCTGGTTTTTACAAGAACCATGTTCTTCGTTTTTCTCTCAACTGTTCTTCTGAAACCCAGAATCCGGCGGCCGACCGCCGTATTCTCCGCCACCGGCCGCCGCTAACCGGCGCCGGCGTGACTCCAAAACACACCAAAACAACCCCCTCCTCATCCTCAATATGAATCCTAGGTTGGATTCAGAGGATATACCTCTATTCGCCCTAGATCTAGGAAATACGAACAAAAAAAATATTTTTTTAGACCAAAACAACACTACAAAGGGTCTTCTCCTCCCTTTAGTTCACCAGATCTGGCTTGTAGAAGCCGAAAGGCTTATCACTGAAGAATGGAAGACCCACAAACGACGCTGGTAAGACTACTCTCCTTTTTTATTTCTGTTTTTTCTTTCGTATATGCATGTAAAGAAAACAAGTAGGAAAAAGAGACAAAAATTTACCACTGGACTGTCTTTTGATTATCACTTGACTGGTTACAATTTTTTTGTTTCTACAAGATCTTCGTTCTCCCTTTTTTTGTTACTACCCTCGTTCCTCCCCGTTACAAAAGTTCTCGTTTCATATATATTATTGTCTTTGTTTGTTGCAAGTTGCATCTTCTTTTTCAGATCTGAACTGACAATTTTGCTTGTTGTCTTGGGCATATTCTGAACACGGGGACTGAATATCGGCGCGGTGGCGGTATGGACATTCTGCCAGCGGCCAGACGCGTTCTCGGCCGTTAGATCAGATCTAACGGTCGAGATGGCTTGAAGGACGAACGGCTTGGATGAAGCCTCGATTTGATGAGACGGCTTCAAATTTCGCCACGTGGAGCTCCGCAGTCGAGGAGTCAGAACGCGTGGATCTTGCGCGCGTGGGATGTTAAAGCGTCCGCGCGTGGACCACACGCGCGCGTGGCACTCGAACGGTCCATACGTATGGAACACTCGCCTGGCAGATATTTTTGACTTCCTGGTTGCATTGTGGCCATTGGATCAGATCTTGATCCAACGGCCCACAGTTACCTGCACATTGTAATTAGATAAGATTTAGATTTGGGCTAACCGGGCCTTGTAATTGGACTTGGACTTGGACTGTAAATTTATTTGGGTTTAATATATTTAATTCTTTTTATTTTGTCAGCCCAATAATAATAATAATATAATTATAACAGCAATACATATACATACGAAAATGTATACTTATATTATACAATCATTAATTAATATAATATTCTAGTATACGTACGTATAATCATACATAACATCTATATATTAATCAAATACGCTCATACTCTAGATACATACGCGACATGCATACACCCCTAATACGTATACATAGCTTATACATGCACACACCACCTTATATTAGTAACATTCATATAATAAATATACATGTAATATTAATATATTTACAAGTGAAAATGAGTGATTACAGTTGCCCCTCTTTGCTTGTTCTCATGGAATGGGAAACAAAGCAAAGATTCATAAGCACTCATTTTTATCAGACTTCCATGTTTGTAGCCTTGGAAAAACGAATTCTTTTGGACATCTCTGCTCTTCATTGGCTGAATCTTCAGGCTCGTAAGTTCTTCCTATATAGAGCTTCGTCACCTTCCGATCTTGGAGCTACAGGCTCTTCCTATATAGAACCCTTCGCTCTGACATCCCGAATTATGAGTCATTCCTTTCACTTTGAGACAATAAAGCTTGGAGTCCTTCCTATATAGAACTCTTTGCTTTCAACGCTGGTTTCTCCTATATAAAACCTTTTGCGCCACTGATGGATTCTTCCGACTGGGAGTTCCTCCTATATAGAACTGCTAGTCTTCAAATCCTGGAGCCGTCAGTCCTTCCTATATAGAACTTTTGGCGTCTGAAATCTCAGAGCTACAGGTTCTTCCTATATAGAACCTTTCACTCTAAGACAATGAAGCTCGGAGCCTTTCCTATATAAGACTCCTTGCTATCGACACAACATGTTTCCTATATAACCCTGTGTCATAGGTGAATTTCTTTGACCGGGAGTTCTTCCTATATAGAACTGCGAGTCTTCACCTTGGAGCCGTCGGTCCTTCCTATATAGAACTTTTCGGCGTCTTAAAATCTTGGAGTTACGGATTCTTCCTATATAGAATCTTTCACTCTAAGACATTGAAGCTAGGAGCCCTTCCTATATATAACTCTTTGCTTTCGACACAGCAGGATTTCCTATATAATCTTGCGTGTCATGGGTGAATTCTTTCGACCGGGAGTTCTTCCTATATAGAACTGCTAGTCTTCACCCCGGAGCTGTCAGTCCTTCCTATATAGAACTTTCAGCTTCTGAAGCCTCGGAGCGGAGGATTCTTCCTATATAGAACCTCTCTCTAGAGCTTGAAAACATGTGCCTTTTGTATGTAAAAACATTGTCTTCTCATTTGGGATTCACACCGTGATGACCCTCGATGTTTCTTTAGATCTGCAGATACCTGTCTGAGATGAAAACAAAATGCTATGACAAATGAATGAATTGACATGCTCCTAATCCTAGTGATGTCTGACTATTCATGATGCATGAGATTCAATATCTTGGTGGGCTTGTTTTGGTCCTTATTTGATCTTGACGTTCGCTTTCTCCTTTCTTACGGGCATCGATACCCCGCTTCACTGCCAAGTTCAACCATCTCGACCTTTCTCTCTTTTTTTTCAATTACGACTTGGAATTCTAAAGTGCCCTTTCGGGTTTTCACTTTAGAGATTTTTTTTTGCCACTGGGTTGTCTTTCTGGTTTTCACCCAAAAGATCTCTTTTGTTATCTCGTATGCCTTTCTTGAATAGATAGGACATGTGCCATTGGTTATCCTACCAGGTTGTTTGAAGCTTTCCGCCTTCCCTATCGACAGCCATTAGGGAACTAGAGGACGGAGTTAACATCGTTTTCTTTGATCACCTGCATTTTCAAGGTTAAATCATAGTAATGCTTCGAAATCTGTTGTTTCATTATAAGCCTATGTTATCTTATTTGACTGAAATTGACAAGAAGGCCAGGAATGGATGCTCAAAACACGGTTTTATTATGATTAAGGGTTTGGGATATCTTAAAAAGAAAGGTATAACACACATGAGTTAAGTATGAAGATACAAAATCCCTCATTATCCTCGATATGAATGATACATGACCCTGTCAACTGGTGTAGAATTTTTTGCCTAAAGCCTTCTCTTCATAATGTTCATGAAGATACCCTTCTCTTCGGATATTCAACTTTTCAACTTACCCGAGCCGCCTTTTGCAGGTTTTCAACTCGAGTCCTTCCTTTGCTTCAAGACGCCCGGTTTCGGGTTTTCGTCCTGAGCTCTCCAATTTTTTTTTAGAGATAGTATTTCTTGACGGCATCAGAATTTGCGGGATTTTTCAGCTCGTCCCCATCCATTTCTGTTAGGATCAGGGCTCCTCCTGAGAAGCCCTTTTTTACGACGTACGGTCCTTCCCAGTTGGGCATCCATTTTCCTCGAGAATCTTTTTGGATAGGGAGGATTTTCTTGAGTACCAGATCCCCTTCTTTGAATTCTCTTGGGCGCACCTTTTTGTTATATGCCTGCACCATCCGCTTTTGGTACATCTGACCATGACAAATGGCCTTTAGTCTTTTTTCGTCAATGAGGTTTAGCTGGTCGAGTCTGGCCTGCACCCATTCAGCTTCTTCCAATTTTACTTCGTTTAAGACCCGGAGAGACGGAATCTCTACCTCAATTGGGAGTACTGCTTCGGTACCATACACCAAGGAGTAGGGTGTTGCCCCTGTTGATGTGCGAATGGACGTCCTATAGGCGAAAAGGGCAAAAGGCAACTTCTCATGACAATCCTTGTAGGTATCCGTAGTCTTCGCTATGATCTTCTTTATATTTTTGTTTGCCGCTTTCCTTCGCTCCATTCATTTTAGGACGATAGACTGTGGAATTATGGTGTGTTATCTTGAATTGAGTGCACACGTCCTTCATCATTTTGTTGTTCAGATTGGAAGCGTTGTCGGTGATGATCCTCTCTGGCAATCCGTATCGACAAATAATTTCCTTCTTTAAGAACTTACAAACTGTAGTCTCGTGTGATATTGGCGTAAGACGCTGCCTCTACCCATTTAGTGAAGTAGTCTATGGCGACCAAAATGAAACGATGCCCATTGGAAGCTTTCGGATGGATCTGCCCGATAACGTCCATGCCCCACGCTGCGAAAGGCCACGGAGAATTCATGGTGTGTAGAGGCGATGGGGGTGCATGAATTTTGTCAGCGTAAATTTGGCATTTGTGGCATTTCCTGGCGTAATCGATGCAATCTCCTCAATGGTCAACCGAAATAACCGTATCTCATAATTTTGGGGCTATAGACAGCCCGTTGGCATGCGTTCCACAGATCCCATCATGTACTTGGCTAAGATTTCTTTCGCCTCCGGGCATCCACACATCTCAGCAATGTTTGATCATGACTTCTCCTATATAGGATCTCCCCATCTAGGACATATTTTGTTGCCATTTTTACGAGCGTTTTTTGTCATTGTCGTTTGCCCTTCTCGGATACTTTGAAGCTTGACATATTGCGGGATGTCATAGTACCATGGATTTCGTCAATCTCTTTCTGTACATTACAACAATGAGCAGGCTTTTCAAACGTCTGCATCTCAATGGGCTTCATTTCTGCCCCGGTGTTTGTTTTAAACATGGAGGCCAAGGTTGCCAATGCATCTGCCATCTGATTTTCTTGTCGGGGCAGGTAATTGAAGCTGACCTTTTCGAACTCTTTGACGAGCTCTTGGATCAATTCGTGATATTTGACCAACTTCGGGTCTCGGTTTCCCACTCCCGCGCAATTGGTAAATGACTAAGGACGAATCTCCGAACACTCGAAGTTCCTTAACCTTTCTCTCGATGGCTGAGTTCAGTCCCATGATGCAAGCTTCGTATTCAGCTATATTGTTTGTGCAGAAGAATTCCAATCTGCTGGTGAAAGGATAATAGACGTCCTCAGGTGAAATTAGCACTGCCCCTATCCCATGTCCGAGGGCGTTGGAGGCTCCATCGAAGTAAAGTTTCCATGACTTATCATCTGAAACCTCTTCTTCAGTGGTAATGCACATCAAGTCTTCATCTGGGAAACTAAAGTTCAATGCCTCATATTCGTCCGAAGCACGACTAGCCAGGAAATCTGCTACGGCACTCCCCTTTACAACTTTCTGATTAACATATACGATGTCGAATTCGGATAAGAGCATCTGCCATCGAGCCATCCTCCCCGTTAATGCTGGCGCTTCCATTAAGAACTTCAGTGGGTCTAGCTTGGATATCAACCAGGTAGTATGGTACAACATGTACTGTCTGAGCCGCTTGGTAGCCCAAACTAGAGCACAACACAGCTTCTGCACTGGCGGGTACCGTGTTTCACAATCATTGAATTTCCTGCTTAGGTAATAGATGGCTTGCTCCTTTTTTCTTGACTCATCGTGTTGCCCCAGTACACATCTCATTGAATTCTCGAAGACTGTTAAGTAGAGAATTAGTGGTCGACTGTCTTGGTGCGACTAAAATTGGAGCATTTGTCAGGTACTTTTTGATCTTTTCTAGGGCTTTTTGACATTCTTCATCCCACACGCCATGATTATTCTTTCTAAGAAGTCTGAAGACCGGGTCGCATTGATTGGTTAATTGGGAAATGAAACGAGAGATATAATTCAGCCTCCCCAGGAAACCGCGGACTTCCTTCTGCGTGCGGGGTGGTGAAAGGTCCTGGATGGCTTTCACTTTATCCGGATCAATCTCAATCCCTCTTCTGCTTACTACGAACCCTAGGAGTTTTCCAGAAGTAACGGCGAAGGTACACTTGGCATGATTGAGCCTCAATTGGTACTTCCGTAGTCTTTGGAATAGTTTTCTCAGGTTTTGTAGATGCTCCTCCTCTGTTCGGGATTTGGCAATCATATCATCCACGTATACTTCTATTTCTTTGTGCATCATGTCATGGAAAAGAGTCACCATTGCCCTTTGGTATGTTGCCCCTGCGTTCTTTAGCCCAAACGGCATCACTTGATAACAAAAAGTGCCCCACATAGTTATGAATGTGGTTTTCTCCATGTCGTTAGGATCCATCTTTATCTGGTTGTACCTTGAGAAGCCGTCCATGAAGGAAAACCATGAATGTCCTGCGGTGTTGTCAACCAGCGTGTCAATATGTGGCAAAGGGAAGTTGTCTTTAGGGCTAGCTCGGTTCAGATCCCTATAATCTACACACATACGAACTTTCCCATCTTTCTTTGGTACTGGTACAATGTTTGCAACCCATTCGGGGTATTTGGCTACCTTCAAGAATCCAGCATCAAATTGCTTTTTCACTTCTTCTCGGATCTTTAACAACATATCTGGCCTCATTCTCCGAAGTTTTTGCTGTACTGGTTTGTACTCCGATTTTGTTGGCAATTTGTGCACCACTATGTCGGTATTCAATCCTGGCATATCTTGATAAGTCTATCCTTGAATTCCTGAAGTATGGCTATCAGTTCATGCTTGGTTTTTGAGGAAATAGTCGTTCCTATTTTTATTTCTTTTCTCTCTTCTTCAGTCCCCAAGTTGACAATTTCTGTTTCTTCTTGGTGGGGCATAATCTGCCTTTCTTCGTCGTCCACCATTCTCTTTAACTCTTTCGGGACCTCAATTTCTATTTCATCATATCCTTCCTCAATTTCCTCTGAGACCTCAGGGCATTCGAAATTTACTCCAGGATTGGATCCGGTATCATTCATATCGTCAATCATGAGCGACCTGCATTAAATGAGAATGAATTGTATTGGGAAAGAGACGGCTTTACATGAAGGGAATGAATATGAAGAATGCATGAATGGAATAAATGAGACTTTGGTCATTTTTAAGAAAGTGGGGATATTTTCATTTCAATCAAAAAGTTAACATAGGTGCCCCATACAAGAGATCCCCATTGTTTATGGACAAAAACAAAAGGTTGATTCAGAGCATTACTCTAATCTATTCCTAAAAACTACAGGTAGATCAATGCAGCTCCAGTTATCGAGTGTCTCCCCGGGATGGCAAGGGCGGATGTTGGTCAACACTTTGCTGCCGCGGTCCTTTTCAGCTATCATGTTGATGTACATCCCTTCAAATGATTCTCTGAGTACTTCCTCCTGGTTAAGTTCATCATTTTTCTTCATTGCCTCTCCAATATCTTGACCTGGCTGGTAGAGCCCTCCGGAGACAAAAGTGGCTTTCAAACTAGGAAAGGATATCGGTCTCCATAGAATGTCTTCTCCTTTAGATCTGGCTTTTCTTTGTTCTTCCTTCCTCTTATATTCCTCTTTCTTCTGTTGGACACTTGGTTGGTAACCCAGCCCGAAACGATCCTTCTTGGTTGTCATATTCTTGGGTCTCAGGTTTCCTTGTAATTTCTTCCCCAGCCCTTTTCCTATTTTGGCTCCTCGGCCCAGAGTTTCTGCGACGATCATCTTGGCACAATTAGATAACCTGGGGTAGGGGATCCGGCTTCCCTCTGAAACGAATGTGGCATTTACTAGTTCTAATGCTCGGAACGAGCATTCTCGCAAAGATCTTCATCATTTTGAATGTAGGGTGTGTCGATGTCACGGAAGCAACAAATTCATGCTCTGCCTCTCTGTGACCAATTTGCCTTCAACTACAAATTTTAATTTTCGATGCAATGATGATGGGACACCTCTTATGAGTGGATCCACGGTCTTCCCAACAAGCGGTGTAAGATGGTTTTATGTCCATCACCACAAAATCGATCACATATTCGGTTGGTCCGATCAATAGGGGCACCTCAATTTTCCCCATTGTTCCTTTTTGCGTACCATCAAAGGCTCTTACCGAGTTGTGGCAAGGCTTTAGGTGCGAACCATCTATTGGCAATTTTTGCAGGGTTACCATAGGCAAGACATTCAATGCTGACCCGTTGTCGATCAGTACTCATGGTAATACATACCCTTTGCAGTGGGTAGTGATGTTAAGGGCCTTGGTAGACCCCATTCCTCCCTCCGGGATCTCATCATCACTGAATGTGATATGATTATAGGCGGTAATATGCCCCACTATCATGTCCGGTTTTTGTTCTGAGAAATGTCCGGGGCACAAAAGTTTGATTCAGCACTTTCAATAGCGTCTCTCGATGCTTCTCTGAACTCAAGAGTAATTCCAGCACTATGATCCTGGCCGATTGTTTTCGTAGTTGTTCCACTACGCTGTACTCACTATGTCTCAAGAACTTTAGAAATTCTTTGGCCTGGGCCTCAGTTACCGGCTCATTTATATTTGGGGCAGGTTCTTCTCCAAATATCTGCGTAGGGCTAACTGTTGTACTCTTCCCCTTATCTTTTTCAGCCGCTTTCAAAACCTCGGAGGAATAACATCGGCCGCTCCTTGTGAAATGGCCTGCCTCACCAACGTTCACATCGTTCTGGCTTTGTTGGTCTTCCAGCGTAGGCACTTTTACCTGTTCGTGTTCTGATTTTTCTGGCATGGTCACATTCACAGCATAATTCCAGGGAATTTGTCGCATATCTTTGAATGGAATGGAGATGGTGCTAAAATGATGATCTTGGGATTTATTTTGCTGATTTCTCCTTGGGAGACACCTGCATTCCCTGTTCTGGGAGAGATGATAAAATGTCTATCCTTCCCGTATCTAGTTTTGAGGCTATCTGTCATGTGTACGTCTGATCCCTTCCCCATGGGCTCCTCAAAGAATTCAATTTGTTTTTCATTCATCAACTTCTGCACCAATTTCTTGAACTCGTCACATTCTTGGATATCATGCCCTTCAGTCTGATGGAATTCGCAATACTTTCCACATTCCTTCTGCCTTATTATCATGCCTTTGTTGATCACACGAGCCATGCACAACTGTTGAAATACCCACCGTAAAGGAGACTTGATTTCTGACACGTCATCCTTTATCCTCCTGGTAAAGCATTCTTCTATGACATTTACCCCCTGCTCCCATGATTAGGTAGCGGTTTGTTGGCTACACTCAGCTCTTCAAACTTCAATATCCCAGAATCGATTAAGTTCTGTACAAGCTTTTTGAAGGCAAGACAGTTCTTAGTGGGATGTCCAGGGGTACCGCCGTGATAGTCGCAATGTGCGCTTGGATTATACCAAGGCGGGAAGGGTGGATTGACAGGAGTAACGATGTATGGCCGGACCAGGTCTGCTTCATATAACTGGGAATAAAGTTCTGAGTACGAAACAGGTAGGGAGTGAAAGTTCTCTCTTTCTCTTTTCTGGTGACTCTCTCATCTCTTTGATTCGAATTTTGTGTTTTTCCCACAGGTGCTTGTGGCTGTGAGACTGTGAAGTTCTTCGGGGCGGTATAGGTGCTGGTGGTGTTTACTTCATTTCTCTTGTTGTACTTTCGAGACCCTTCCCCACCATCAATTTCGCCACTCTTAATTGCCGATTCGAGAGACTCCCAGTCTGATCAAGTCGGCAAAACACTGTGTTGTGTTATTAATGAGGCGGTCAAAGAGTGCCCTTTTGAGTATTGACAAATAATGGCGTGATTTCATGCTCCGGGATAGGTGGCTGGATTTGGGCGGCCACTCTCTCCACCTTTGGGCATATTGTCGCAGCTTTCATTGGACTTACGCCCCATATTTTCTAACATAATTCTGTTAGGGATCATGTACATTACATGTTTGTATTGCTCAGTAAATGCTTTAGACAGATCTTTCCATGTTTTAACATTCGCTTTGCTTAACTGAGTATACCAACGTAACGCCGCTCCAGTTAGACTATCCTGGAAACAATGGATCAGTAGCTTTTCATCTTTATGGTAAGTCGCTATTTTTCTACAATACATCGTTATGTGTGCAGAAGGACATGTGGTTCCATCATATTTATCGAACTCTGGCGTTTTGAATTTTGGCGGCAAGACAAGATCAGACACCAGACTTAGGTCGCTAGCGTCATTTCCTAATTCTTCATTTGATTGTAACGCTTTAAATTTTTCCTCCATGAGGCGAAATCTTTCTTCCCACTTTTTTTCTACCTCATTCTTGATTCTTTCGACCATGTTCAGGTCCGGTACTTCTTCTTCATAAAGTGCTTCAGTATCGAGGGGTTGAGTCTCAGGTACCCCTATTTGAAAGCTGGAAGACATTCCTGCAGGGTCAATATACACCTTCCTAGCCTGGTTTGGTGCAGTTGGTTGAACCTTGTAGTGAGCCGGGGTGCCTTCTGGTTCTGGAACATTTTCTCCTTCTACTCGTTTTCCAAGATTTTTTGCCAGCAATGCAGTTATGTCAGATACTATAGATGTTTGTGACTGCGCAATCTGATCACTAAGGCTTCTCTGGGCCTCTTCTAGCCTTGTCTCGAGCTCTCTTTGCCCTCTTTCTAGACTAATTATCCTTTCTTCCATGAGCTTTCTTTGTAGCCGGGTAAAATATAGGTGATGAATGATTGCGGGTTAACTACACACAACGCCACAATATTCATTGTTAATATGGTTGCAAAAAATAAATGTATGTACAATGATGCGAATGTTATGATGCAAATACAAGAATGTATGCAGATAAGGTACTGATTCCGCTGGTAATCACCCTTTTGAACTACTTCCACGGGAATTAAAGGGTCTTGATTACAACAAAGTTCGTGTTACAAGGTAAAGATCCCTAGTACAAAAGATCTAATTACAACACAGAGTCCTATAGATAGACTCTAGCTCTATCTCCTAATTTTCCAATTGCCCTGAGCAGCTTGAGGAACCTAGGAGCTTCTTCCATTTCCGGGGCTATAAAAGGTCGGAGGGTCTCAGCTTCGACAGCTAAATCATTTACATGCCTGGCGACTTGCTGTATGTCCACCATTAGGTTTGCGTAGTACTGGTCTCTGTCCTGTATCATTCGAGCAGCGTCGCGTAATCTCTTCTGCCAATAGGTGTCCCCTCCGGCTGTAGCCTCCTCGAACACATTAATTCTTTCCTTGTAATCCTCTACAGTTGCTTCGAGGGACCCGATTCGTGCTTGTAACACACCCATTTCGCGTTCTCTTTCTTGCAGCTCAGCAAAGTTATTCCTGCGGCAGTACATTCGAAGTGAGTGTTCGACTTCCGCCATCTTTGCTTTTAATTCATCATTTTGACTTTGGCTTTGCTCCATCCTTTGAATAGTGTCATCGTACAGTTTCTGCATCTCTAACAGTCTATTTCGGCTGCTTATGGACTTTCTCTTCCATACGGCGACGCTTTCTCTCTCATGATGGACAGCTTGTTTTCCCTTGCTGATTTCTTGCCTGGATCTTTCTTTCTCTTGATCAATGGCCTTTTTGGCGGACCTTTTTTCTTCCTCCATAGCCAAACGGCAGCTTTCAATCTCTTTCTCGATCGCTCTTTTGTTAATTTCTCGTTCTTCTTCCACCAAACGGATGCCGTTCATTCTTTCTTTTTCCACAGCTATGAACTGACTCGGCCGGGGCCTTCGTATTTTTGCTTGTAATAGAAGGGCATCTTTTTGATAAAGAGTATTCTTGTCGCTCAAATCTGCATTTAATTTCTTCAATTGCCTAATGATCCCATCTCGCTCGTCAACTTCTAAGCTTGCTTTATAGAGTTCGCTCGCATGTTGGGTCTGTTGAATGTCCATTTTCCTTTTAACTTCTTCGAGTTCACTCCTTAAGATGTCGGCCGGACGGTACCACCCTTGTAAGCTCTTCGAGTGACACTGCTGGTCCTTGATCGATTCGGGAATCACATTATTAACCCTCAAACGTCTCCAAAGATCGTAATCTGGGGGTAGTCATGTGCTCGGTATCTCCTTCCACCCCGATCCGATAACAATGATCCCAGGCCTCATAGTGGTGGTCGAATTTTTCCTTTGAACTCTCCTTTGAAAAGAAATTCAGTTTGGCTTAATCCGCGGTATTGGGAATGAACTGTCGCGATCCGAACTGCGAGAGACACTAAAAGCGGGGGCACAAGCGATCCTCCATGCAATCCCAACATCATCAGCCGGTTGAAGTCACCACAATCAGATAGAAAATAATTAACTTTACCGAGCCATGGGACCCTCCATGCTATGTCTTCATCTTGAATGTTCTCAAGAAACTGGTCCATATTTTGGTTTTCAAATCCTCTCGCCATTCCTTTGCTAAGTATTCTCGTAAAGGCGAAAAACCTTGGAAGGATATCCCCGGCAGGGACTCTTGTCGGCGTCTTCCACATGTGACTGAATCCATACTTGTAATAGCTGCTATGCGCATCCACGAAAAACGTCCTTCTTCATGTTTCGGCTAGCATTTAAGGAAATGAAAGTCTCGACCAAGATTGTTGGTACTGGGTTTGCTTTCCGTTTCACCCGCTCAAACAAATCCAGAATGGCTATGTCAATGTTCCCGAGTACTCTGGGAAAGATCACCAAGCCATATATTCCTAAAGCGAATAGGTCCATTTTCTTTGCCTCGTCTGGATGTGTTGATATGATGTCCCGAATACTCTCCCATGCAAAGACTTATTATCTCCTCGGATTTGAAGGAGGCCACTAACCCAATCGTCACTCATTCCCGCAAAGGTTTTGAGTTTCGCAGTGTAATTCTGATTCCTCGGAGGCTTCGCGTAGATCCAATCTTCCTGAATATTTTTCTGGTTAAGTAAAGCAGTGTATTCTTCTACCGTAGGCATCATGTCCTGCCCATTGAAGGTGAAGCAGCAAAAAGCCGGATTCCAGAACTGGACTATAGCTCGGAGTAGGGGCTAGTTAATCCGAACATATAATAGCTGTGCGATGTCGCCATAACTATCGCAAAATAAGTCTTGTAGTCTTCGGTCCCATCTTTCCCAAATGTTTTGAAGATCCCATAAGTCGTTTTGTTGGAGACTCACATAAGTGTATCCTGCTATTATGCGTTCGTTCAGCAAACTGTCCCCTTGGATTTTCTGATTGACTTTTGACCAATGTCTGACTGACAAATTATGCTCTTCTTTCCTAAGACACATTTTTTCCATGGTGAAAGACTTTCTGATCAGGCAAACCACTTGATCCAGTACCTTTATGTGATGCAAATGCAATGATGTATGAGAAAAAAACAAAAAGCGAAAAGAAAACGAGTCAGTACCAGATATAATTAATAAATATATAAATAAAAGGACAAAAATAAACAGAATAAACACACAAAACAACCCTATTTATCCCGTCTAAAACCTAAGGTTATCCGCATGGCTCTAAATGGGTAGGTTTCTATGTATTCCCTACATGCAGTCTTGGTTCTAGGAGGTACCCGAACTGTCCTTGTTGTCCTCTACTAAGAGTAGCAAGGCCCCCGATCATCACCCATTATAGGCTCCTTTCAACCGGGTTCAATTCAGGGGGACCCATTCGCTTATGCCCGTACGAAGGAGCGATATCCTTACGAAAGCATAAGGTACTCGAGCCCCGAAGGTACTTTCTAGGCCCATACGGGAGAACGATATCTCCACGAAAGCATTAGCGTTTTCCCCCCACTTAAAAAGACGGGTTTATAAGCCATATTTTAAATGCGTTAAAATAAACGCGCAATTATGACCGAATGTTAATTTAATAGTCACTTTAATCCGGAACTTTCAATATTAGTGAAGCGGTAATTATTTTAAAAGCTTGACTCTCATTTGTTTTTTTATATTGAAATATTTTCTTCCGCGTGGGATTTTTATAAAACCCGCATTTTATTTAAAATTGGAGTCGCCACCGGCCACTTAGGTAGGCCGGACACCATAAAACCAGAGATTCAAAAAGACAGGGTTCGGGAGTCGGTTACGGATAGGGAAGGATTAGCACCCCCATACCGCCCAAAATTGGTACTTTAATAATTACCGCTTTATTAATATTGGATTTTCCGGATTAGAGTGACGATTATTTTAAAATTCGGTCATAATTGCGAATATATTTTAAGGGTCCCGTTACCCGAGAATGAACGCCCAACCACTATCACTACGCTTGATACTGGCCCCGTTTACGCTCGGATAAAAGGACTCCGCATTAACGAGTTATAAATCATATGCAATCTTAGTGGCAAAAATATAAAATATGACAGATAATTTAAAGACAGTAAATATTCACATAATAAGATACTAATCTAATAAATGATATACTAGATTAAAACATGCATACATACATATTATTCTGAATGATAAATAAAAACAACTTTAACAAGTTAGAACAACAATGCAGGAATAATTACGTTATATGTAAACGAACAAATATTTAAAAAGACATACATACTATTAATAAAACATATTTCAACATATACGGACAATATATTATACAATAAAGAAGACACACTAACACGTAACCTAAAAGCCAAGAAAACATACAATACGTACAAAAATACAAGAACATGCTGTTTTACGAGTCAGATAGAACATAACATGCTTTAATACGAATAACCGGATAAAAAACATGACTATCATACTTAACACATATATACATATAAACATAAAATACGAGTCATATACGAGGGACATAGAATAAAATAATAGAATATTAACATATACGATTATAATACGAACATGAATATTTACAAAGAATACAGGACTGAAATGAAAGAAAAATAAAATTCAGTGGCAGAAATTAAAGAATAATAATATGTAATTTAGGGACGAAATTGCGAAACAAACAAAACCTAAAAGGACCAGAATTGTAATTAGACCAAGGGGCAGACCCAAAATGAAAAGTTCAAAAACGCGGGATGGTTAAGGGCGTAATTTTACCATTCAGAAACTGATCCGGTATAATTTAGGGACTAGATTGTAAACTTTTGAAATATCAGGGGGACTAGAATTGTAATTATACCATGCGGCGAGACAAAAACGAAAATATTGAAAACGCGGGATGGTTGAGTGTGTAATTTACCCATTTTGCAAAATAAAAATAACTATAAAAGCCCCCTTTTAAGGCCGAAATCAAAATTTTAGCCATTTGTTTCATTTTCTGGTTTTTACAAGAACCATGTTCTTCGTTTTTCTCTCAACTGTTCTTCTGAAACCCAGAATCCGGCGGCCGGCCGCCGTATTCTCCGCCGCCAGCCGCCGCTAACCGGCGCCGGCGTGACTCCAAAACACACCAAAACAACCCCCTCCTCATCCTCAATACGAATCCTAGGTTGGATTCAGAGGATATACCTCTATTCGCCCTAGATCTAGGAAATACGAACCAAAAAAAAATATTTTTTTAGACCAAAACAACACTACAAATGGTCTTCTCCTCCCTTTAGTTCACCAGATCTGGCTTGTAGAAGCCGAAAGGCTTATCACTGAAGAAGGGAAGACCCACAAACGACGCCGGTAAGACTACTCTCCTTTTTTATTTCTGTTTTTTCTTTCGTATATGCATGTAAAGAAAACAAGTAGGAAAAAGAGACAAAAATTTACCACTGGACTGTCTTTTGATTATCACTTGACTGGTTACAATTTTTTTGTTTCTACAAGATCTCCGTTCTCCCTTTTTTTTTTGTTACTACCCTCGTTCCTCCCCGTTACAAAAGTTCCCGTTTCATATATATTATTGTCTCTGTTTGTTGCAAGTTGCATCTTCTTTTTCAGATCTGAACTGACACTTTTGCTTGTTGTCTTGGGCATATTCTGAACACGGGGACTGAATATCGGCGCGGTGGCGGTATGGACATTCTGCCAGCGGCCAGACGCGTTCTCGGCCGTTAGATCAGATCTGATCTAACGGTCGAGATGGCTTGAAGGACGAACGGCTTGGATGAAACCTCGATTTGATGAGACGGCTTCAGATTTCGCCACGTGGAGCTCCGCAGTCGAGGAGTCAGAACTCGTGATCTTACGCGTGCGTGGGATGTTAAAGCGTCCGCGCGTGGCACTCGAACGGTCCATACGTGTGGAACACGCGCCTGGCAGATATTTTTGACTTCCTGGTTGCATCGTGGCCGTTGGATCAGATCTTGATCCAACGGCCCACAGTTACCTGCGCATTGTAATTAGATAAGATTTAGATTTGGGCCAACCGGGCCTTGTAATTGGACTTGGACTTGGACTGTAAATTTATTTGGGTTTAATATATTTAATTCTTTTTATTTTGTCATCCCAATAATAATAATAATATAATTATAACAGCAATACATATACATACGAAAATGTATACTTATATTATACAATCATTAATTAATATAATATTCTAGTATACGTACGTATAATCATACACAACATCTATATATTAATCAAATACGCTCATACTCTAGATACATACGCGACATACATACACCCCTAATACGTATACATAGCTTATACATGCACACACCACCTTATATTAGTAACATTCATATAATAAATATACATGCAATATTAATATATTTACAAGTGAAAATGAGTGATTACACATAGCCTACATTACAAGCCTATAAAGACCATTCTGATCATATATGGATGTCTGGGTTCTCTTCAGACTATATTCCGCCCATAAAGGTTAACCTTTCTTTAAGGAACGTCAAACTTCAAGTGCCTGATTGACACCAAATGAGGTAAGGATGGGGCATGGTAAGTTAGTGAGATTAAGAGAGCCACTTAAATAGGGTAGAAATTAGGTATGGGAAATATTCATTTTAGAAGCCTAATAACCCAGAAAGGACTTCGTATGTGCTTGTGTTATTGCAACCCTTGCCATCCTTTAAACATATGCTTCATTCAGGTTGCTCATTGTCAATTTGAAGAAAAAAATACTTTTAGCACTTGATATTTGAGTGCTCAATTTTGATTTTTAAAATTTCACATTTCTGAAAATTTTGATAAGTTCTTCTAAACTCTACACAAGTTTTGCATAAATGAAAGAAAACTCATTTTCACAAGCTTTTGCATTTAAAACTTTCTCGCCCTAAATGTCCAAAATTAGGCAAACTTGACATATTGGGTCGAAGAACAGGAACATCAGTGGGGTATTGTTGTCCACAAACACCACAAACATAGGAGAGTGAGCTTAATATAACTGATTCAGGAAAAGAAAACACCTCACCCGAAGAGGTGATTTCCAAAAGAAACAATCAAATCTAAGAGAAGTTGGGGCATCATTCGACAAGATTGACCTTATCCGTCAACAGAACAAAACTTGGGGCATAAAGAGAATAGTGCTAAGAGGCCTTATATGACTAGCTAGAGTCATGAGGCATTCCCTTTAAAGTCAAGCCATAGTCAATTGCATTGCATATCATTCGTCTATGCATCAAGCATTTAGGTTAATTACATACATACACCATAAAATGGGGTGCATTCATCAACAAGTGTATATAAATAAAAATAGGAATGATTCAAATATGGCGAATCCTTAATCAAGAAAGGAAGCCCTACGCATTTAAAAATGAAATTTTCAATGAGATCCAACATCCTTAACAAAAAAGAATGGGGTAAAAGTGATATGGCATCCTTGAGACGAAGGAGCAGATCACTGTCAGCGAGTTCCAACATCCTTGATAGGAGTGAGTGGAGCAGATTATTTCTGACAAGTTCCAAGTATCCTTGACACAAAAGAGTGGAGCAGAAAAAAGAGTGAAAAGAGTGAAAAAAGGAGAAGAAAACAAGAAAAAGAAAAAGAAAAAAAGGAAAAAAATGAAAAATGAAAAAAACAAACAAGGTGAAAACCCGAATGGGCGCCTTGAAAAGAGAGTTTTTTTAAATATCTTAGGTACGAACCCAAAAGGAGGCTTGAAACATTCAAAACTTCGTCACATTTGTCTCATCTCCCTGAAGTGGCAGCGGAATAAGAGCCAAGACGAGTTTGTATCCCTGAAGAGGCAGCAGAATGGATCTGGTATAAAGCTTGTTTCCCTGAAGGAGCAGTGGAACAAAACTTCATCACATTTGTCTTATCTCCCTGAAGTGGCAGCGGAATGAGAGCCAAGATGAGTTCATATCCCTGAAGAGGCAGTGGAATGGACCTGGTATAAAGCTTGTTTTCCTGAAGGAGCAGTGGAACAAAACTTCATCACATTTGTCTCATCTCCTTGAAGTGGCAGCGGAATGAGAACCAAGACAAGTTCATATCCCTGAAGAGGTAGTGGAATGGACTCGGTATAAAGCTTGTTTCTCTGAAGGAGAAGTGGAAAAAAACTTCATCACATTTGTCTCATCTCCCTGAAGTGGCAGCGAAATGAGAGCCAAGACGAGTTCATATCCTTGAAGAGGCAGTGGAATGGAACTGGTATAAAGCTTGTTTCCCTGAAAGAGCAGTGGAACAAAACTTTATCACATTTGTCTCATCTCCCTGAAGTGGCAGCGGAATGAGAACCAAGACAAGTTCATATCCCTAAAGAGGCAGTGGAATGGACCCGGTATAAAGCTTGTTTCTCTGAAGGAGCAGTGGAACAAAACTTCATCACATTTGTCTCATCTTCTTGAAGTGGCAGCGGAATGAGAGCCAAGACGAGTTTATATCCCTTAAAAGGCAGTGGAATAGACCATGTATAAAGCTCGTTTCCCTAAATGAGCAGCGGAACAAAACTTCATCACATTTGTCTCATCTCCCTGAAGTGGCAGCGGAATGAGAACCAAGACAAGTTCATATCCCTGAAGAGGCAGTGGAATAAACCTGGTATAAAGCTTGTTTCCCTAAAGGAACAGTAGAACAAAACTTCATCATATTTGTCTCATCTCCCTAAAATGGCAGCGGGATGAAAACCAAGTCGAGTTCATATCCCTGAAGAGGTAGTGGAATGGACCATGTATAGAGCTTATTTCCCTGAAGGAGCAGTGAAACAAAACTTCATTACATTTATCTCATCTCCCTGAAGTGGCAGCGGAATAAGAACCAAGTCAAGTTCATATCCCTGAAGAGGCAGTGGAATAGACCCGGTATAGAGCTTGTTTCCCTTAAGGAGCAGTGAAACAAAACTTCATTACATTTATCTCATATCCTTGAAGTGGCAGCAGAATGAGAACCAATACGAGTTCATCTCCCTAAAGAGGCAGTGGAATGGACCAGGCATAAAGTTTGTCTCCCTGAAGGAGCAGTGGGACAAACTTCATCACATTTATCTTATATCCCTAGAGTGGCAACGGAATGAGGACCAAGAAGAGCTCATCTCCCTAAAGAGGCAGCGGAATGGACCTGGCCTAGTTTATCTCCCTAGAGTTGCAGCGGAGCAAACTTCAGATGTAATCAAGAAATATTTTGTTTGAAAAAAGAAAAAAGAAAAATTCAAAAAAAATGAATGAAATGAAATGATAAATGAAAATCAAGGTGAAACCCAAACAGGCACCTTGAAAAGATCATTTTCAAGCATCTCTAAGGCACAAACCCATAAGGAAGCCTTAGACATTCAAAATGAAGATACGTTAGTCTCATCTCTCTGGAGTGGCAACGGAATGAGTATCAACACAAGTCTGTAGAACAGAGGAACTACAACCTCAGACCTTTACTCCTTGAACTACCAATGGAGTAGGTCACCCATCCAATAGCAGAAGAACTACAACCTCAGACTTTTACTCCTTAAACTACCAATAGGAGCAGGTCACACATCCAATAGCAGAGAAACTACAACCTCAGATCTTTACTCCTTCCAAGAGAGCAGATCACCTGACCCTATCTCCTTGAACTACCAATAGAGCATGTCACCCATCTAATAGAAGAGGAACTACAACCTCATATCTTTACTCATTTCAATAGAGCAGATCACCCGACCTTATCTCCTTGAACTACCAATAGAGCATGACACCTATCCAACAGAAGATGAACTACAACCTCAAATCTTTACTCCTTCTAAATTGAGCAGATCACCCGACCTTATCTCCTTGAACTTCCAATGGAGCGGGTCACCTATTCAACAGAGGACGAAGCTAAAAAAAATAAAAAAAAACAACAAAAAATAAAAAAAGGGAAAAACAGAAAAAATGAGAAAATGGCGAGCAAGAAGGCATTTGTTTTCAACCAAGCATCATTGTACTTTGGTAAGTCTCAACAAAGAAAGCAGATGAGCAGATTGATCGAAGAACTCAACATCCTCGAAGAGTGAAGATTGAAGACCAGCGCCAAGGAAGAAAAGCAGCAAGCCAAACTCATTTTGTTTCCCCAACCCCTATTTTGAAGATTTTGCTTCCCCAAAAGTGACAAGGTGGATCAAGTCAAGAAAGAAGACATGCGTCGAAGAGAAAGAAGATCTACCGAAGAAAGAAGACATACGTCAAGAAAGAATAAGCTTATCCGGACCGGACAAAAATAGTGATCTTTTGGTCTTTGCTTCATTGTCGTTTCACAACAATAAGCAAAGAGGGGTAGTTGTAATCACTCATTTTTGTCCGGGTTATGTAATATTATAGTATTTTATTTGGTAAAATAAAAAGGTGTAAAAAAGGAAGAAAGTTGTACAAAAATGTAAATAAATAATAATAATAATAATAATACAAAAAAAAGTGTGTGGCTCACAAAGAGCTACATCACCCCTTTTTCCCCACTTTCCCTATAAAAGGAGGATGGGGCTGCAATTTTGAAGCATAGGGAGCCGGCTAAGGCTGGGGGAAATTATGGGTCAGTGTCCCCTAGTACCCCGACCCCTGTTCGAGAGTAGTGCTCTCCCCGGGGAATTTTTATTCTTCGAGTGGTTCGATCTAGTTAATATTTTGAGGGATCATGGTAGACCGCGTTAGGAGATTGTTCGAGTTCGAGCTTCTATGGGGTAAAAGTTCGAATCTTATCTTTGTATTTTATTTTAATAATATATCGCTTGTTTATTCGTTTGTATTTTAAATTTTTAGCGTGTTTAGTTTATATTAGATTTAATATATGATTTAATTTCTATTTTTTATGCATGATTTTTTTGGTATGTAATATTTTTATGTATTGTATTCTAGATTATATATATATATATATTTATCATGTAATATAGTTTTGTATTAATTATATTATTATATATGCATATATATTATGTTCATATTATATTAAAAATATTTTAACATAAGTAGTATATTAAATATATAAATACATATATATAAAACATTATAAATGGCATCATACTAATTAGGATAATAATAAATTAAGGTAATATTCTTTTATTTAGGGGGTTCGAGAACTAGTGTCCAAGGCGTAAAGGGATGCGACCTCCTCGATACCCCTAAATGAAATAATATCCTTACCATTTTAGGATATAATATTTAAGGGGAGTTTCTGTTATTTAGAATAGTCGAGAAATCATTTCCCGGGCGTAAAGGATGTGAACTTTTCGGTTATTCTAAATAACGGAACGTTTCTTTAAATACTTAAAACATTCTCATGCATTTAAGAACCGCATTTTAAATTTTATTCGAATTCGAAATTTCCAACATTAAGACTTTAAATATTCGACTAGGTACCAACTTTGGGCGGTGTGGGAGTGCTCATCATTCCCCATCCGTAACCGACTCCCGGACCCAAATATTTTTATCTCTGGTTTTATCGGTGTACGGTCTACCATTTTTAAATGATCGGTGGCGGCTCTATATTTTTTTCCAAATTAGGCGGGTTTTTCAAATAAAATTAAAATATTCAAAATAAATTTTAAAACTCGAATAAAAAGAAGCGCCAGACGAATTTGTGTAATTGTAATTAGACTTAACTCCAGTCAAGGCTACAGACTTATATAGGTCCCATGCATGGTATAGTTTATACCATCAAAATATTCTCGTCATCGTATTGTTACTGAGTTAATGATAAGTGGTATAACTGAATTTAAAATATAATTTTAATATTAAAATTTATACAATTAAAAATTTAATGATATAAACAATACAATACATATAATTTAGTGATATCTTGTCTAGTTTACCCAAATAATAATTAACTGAGATTTTATATGCCCACGAATTCCATGCAATGTGGAAAAAAATGTTGTATATAATATTTAATTTAAGTTGAAGTATGCATAGAATCTCTGGGAATAAGCGATTGGATTTGTTAAATTATTATTTATTGCACTAAACTTATCACACGTGTTGACAATTCAAAAGTAATTCACTTTTCATTTTTTTTTATTCTTTCACATGAACTGTATACTTTGTTCTGTAATTATTTAATCATATCCCAACTTTACTGGAACGTGTGTCAAAGTTTTGTTGGATTTTATGAAGTTTCAAACACATGTATATATAAAATAAGATTAATTTTGTAATTATAGCATGTTATTCAAATTAAAATTATACAATTAAGGTTATTTTTTTAATAAATCTTAATTCTAATCCTAATCATACATAGAGGGAAGGAGAAAAATAGACTCTAGGAAGAAGGAAGAAGATGTTCCTAGTAGTTCTAGAACCTATGACCTAAAGAAATGTGAGAGAACAAATATGAGCACCTTGGTCAATCGGCCAAATACACTTGTTCACAATCAAGGTTATTTTGATTTCAATTATCAAATTAGATAAGAATGAAATATATGTAAATACTTAAGTAATTAGTTTATAATTAATAATGGACTGATTAAAAATTAAGATTATTATGTGAATTAATTTTTTACATCTCATATTCATAATAGATAGTTATCTTCTAATTAAAATAGGATAAAATTAATAAAATATAAAAATATTGTGAGTTAAATTTATTAATTTTTTTAACTATGACTAAATTGGTTGAATGTGTAAACATGGAGGACTAAAAATGCTATCATTTAATTTTTTTTAACTGTCACATCACCCTTTAACAGGAGTTAACGCCCTAGAGATTATTTTATAATAAAATTTAAAATTTAATGATTATTTTATAATATTTAAATGTTGAATGATCAAAATAAATATTTTTATCATAATTTAGTGACAATTTGTATAATTTACCCTATTTTTTTACATCTCATGTTCATAAAAGAGAGTAACATCCTCTAAAACTTATTTGTTAGTTCAAAATATAAAAAACCTTAATTTTATATCAAACTTATTGCAATTTTAACAACTTTAAGAATCGAGTCATGAGTTAAATACCAGATATAACATTATTTATAATAGGGTAAAGTATTAAAATGGTAACTAAATTTTGCTTAAAAATCAAAATGGTCACCAAACTTTTAAAAGTTACAAAATGACATTTAAACTTTGTGTTTTGATACAAAACAGTAATTCGGACGTTAAAGGCCGTTAACTGCTGTTATGAAACTTTGTATAATAGCACATTTAATGCTTCATATTTATAATTCAATCAATTTAGACCTAATTAAAAAATTAATAAATTTGACCTCATTATTTAGACATTCTTTTAATTTGGTCATATATTTAATTAGAAATGATTTAATAATTTTTTAAAAGAGAATAAATTGAAAAAGAAAATTGAGGAAAAAGGAATTCAAACCTGGGTGAAGAGGGGAGCTAGGAGTGCTATTAGCCACCAAGCTAAGGCTTTTATTTGGTTATAATTGTTAACAATATTTTTTTATTTACTATGTTTCATTGCTGGCAATAAAAAAAAAGAAGTGATGAGGGACTCGAACCTGGGACAAAAAGGAACATTTAGACATGACAAACCACTAGACTAAAATAGATTTGATATTAATTGACAACACTATATTATATATTCCCTTCGTCCCATTTATTTTGTTTATTGTTAACTTTTCACACAGTTTTAGGAATAAAAAATTTGTGTAAGAATGTGTAAGAAAGATGATGTAAAATAATTGAAACAACAATTTTATCCTTAAAAAGTTGAATTTTGTTTTGTTGGAAAACTAAAAAAAAGGTATAAAAGGAGACGTGCCTTATAAAAGTTATTAATTTTTTCAATGAGACATTTTAAGTGTGACAATTTCAAAACACAAAAGGGGCATATTGAGTGGAACAAAGAGAGTATGTTAAACTGTAATGACAACTCGTTTTGAATAACTCAAAATTTTAAAAAAATAATTTTTTAATTGGAATCTAGTTTTCTTCCCTCGTATGATTTCTTTGGCCATTTGACCTTTGAGATTGCCTTATTTTACTTCCATCTAACTAACCTATTTCAAAGGAAGAAATAAGAGGCTTTGCTATATTATTGGAGCATTAGCATTGTGGACTTTCATGCACATTTTTTATGAGAAAATATAATAAAATTACACCATTAATTAATTGAAATCGCCAGTCCTTTCAATTTCTATAATAATTAATTTCAATTTGAAACGTTCGTCCAAGACTCAATTTCGACCGCTCATAAAAGCTCGATACTAGATTTCTATGTTAAGTTTAAATTGAAATTAATTATTAAATATATCAAATTATGAAATATAATTACAATTACACGTAAATATATTAAAATCCACAACCGATATAAATAAATAAATAAATAAATATATTTGGAAACGGTTTGAGATTAATGAACATATTTGAAAACCAAAATAAATAAGTTATTAGATTGATTCGGTTGATTTTTTTTCTTCTAATTTTAAATTATCTATTGTAGTTTAGTTCAATTTGATTTGATTATCGTTTTATATTAATTTTGAGTTATATATATTTTATCTTATTTTGATATAATAAATGTGTTTTATGATTCTTTTCGTTTAACCACGGTTATTTGATTTATTAGTCGACTAATTCTGATCGAATTTTGTGGAAGCTCAATAGATGATTCTCTAAATCTAATTTTTTCTATTTACAATGTCAAGATTCAAACATTTGACCTTGCTTAAGGGACATAGTGCATTATTTCGGTAGACCAATTGATTGTTGACTGTTTTATGATTTTTTGAAATTATTTGATAAAATTTTATAAGTTTTTCTATACAAATATCTAAATAAAATTACCTTTTCAAATAAATAAAAAATATTAATAAATTTTATATAATAAATTTTAAATTATTTTCATTATTTGAAATATAAAATATTTAGTTTTATATTATTAGTTAAAAAATGATTCGTTTCAATCTATAGAATCTCAATGTTGTTATTTTTAACTATAAACTATTTAAATATTATAATTACATTTTAAATTTATTTGACGGAATACGTAAAAAGATTATATACTTAAAAAGTATTTTTTTTAATAAATATTAAAAAAGTTACAAATTAAGAACCCAACAAATGACATCAGTAAAAAAATGGACAATATTCATTCTAAAAAAAATTAAATTCAATCATTTTATCTATAAATATATATACGTTGTCAGATAATTAAAAATATATATAAATAATGGCTAACTTATAATTATCTTTAAATTAATAAAAAAAATTACAAATCAAACTTTGCATATTTTGGGCGAAGTCAAATCATGATGAAGCATCAAATGTGATTAATTGGTCAGGACGCGGTATCGCCAAAGTTGTTACGATCAACACGGCAAAAGAAAAGCCCTTTCTTGTAATGCCATTAATGTTATAATTGATATGCATTTATTATGAAAGAAAAATTATTTGGGTAAATATTTCATACATAAGTATTTGGGCAAACTTTGTTTCACTGAGTATCTTAATTTAAGATTTAGGAATTTTGTTTAGGGTCTAGGTTTAAGGATTTTAGTGGATAAGTTTTAAATTCAAGGGATGCGGTTAGAATTTAAGGTTAAAATTTAGAATTTATATGTTAAAAATTAAATCCCTAACCATATTATCCTAAAACTAAAACCTTACCTCTAAACTCTAAATTCTAATCCCTAAACCCTAAATTTTAATCACAGACACTAAATTCTAAACTTATGCACTTAAAACCATAAAACCCCGAATCCTAAATTTTAAGCCCTAAATCAAGGCACTTGTGGAAATCTTCCGTTTTCACGCCAGTACATGGCGTATTTTTCTAATTACTTGATATATAATTTGTATAAATTTTAATAATAAATTATATAAATATATCTATTTTAGGTATAGGAGTTTAGTTTAAAGTTTAAAATATAATGATTTAAGTTTTATAGTTTAGAATTTAGGGTTTAGGTTTACAATTTAAGATTTTAGTGTTAGAGATTAAAAAAATTAAACTTAAGAATACACATAAAATCTCAAAATCGTAAGATGAACAAGGGGTGGGTGCAATGACAAAGTACATTACTTTTTCAAGTACAAAATTCGAATTTAAACTTTGGAGACGACATTATTAAAAGAGAAAATCACAAATTTTGAACATCAATTATAAAATGCACATGTACTTTACCAAAAAATTGGTAGGCCTTAAGATAGATATGGATGTGCAACTGGTCCCTGATTGTATCCATGTAATTCTGATTCATTGACAAGAAAGAATATTCTCTTTGTTCTACTAAATTTTTCTAATATTGATTTTTTTATTTTGACTCATTATTTTTTAAATTTATTATTTATAAAATATAAAAAATATATATTTAAAAATCTTAAATCAAGTAGTTTAAAAATATACTTTTATAAAATTTAATTAATTTAAAATTTTAAAATAATTATTATCAAAGTTTAAATTATTCAACTTTTAAAAAGTTAATACTGGACAAATTTGGTGAGACGGAGGAAATATGTATTTGCACATAAATATAAAAACATATTTTTTAAATATGTAAAAAAATATACATTTTTTTAATATTTTAAAAGTGATTACAAGGTAATATATGTTCATACATATTCTTAACATTTTAACAATAGACATATACCTTGTAGACTTTGAAACTGTATCCTAAAATAAACATGATTCGTTTTTCTATTGAGACACGTAGTTTATGATTTTATACATTTTTTTACCTAAAAATGATAACTTATATTGTAATTTAGTAGAAAGAATCTAACCAACAACAATCAGAATATTAAAATAATTATCGTCTTTATTCATCGATTCGAACTATTTATTTACGAAACAGTTTACCGCTGAAATAGTTGGCACCCCTTGCACAAATAGAAGACTATTTTTCTTACAGTTTAGGCCTAAAATTTGCTTTTTCAATTTGAAATTTAGAACTCTAAATCAAGAGGACTTTTTTTTATTTATTTGTGCAAATTATAAACTAATACTAAACCGAAATGTAATTTTATTTTCCAATTTTCAGTACTAAAGAGACAAAAAAAAGGTCTGAAAATAGATAAAGAGCGAGAGTAACTAACTGGCGGCGAGTGGCGACGGTGGGGGCAGTGAAATGGTGGATGGTCACCGGTGGTAATTTTGGGTAAAATATTAATTATATATATTTCAATTAAAGCGTTTAAACTTATTTGGAGTTCGAGGTATTATATATGTAAAAAAATATCGAGATACACACTCATTAAAATAAGTATAAAACGCAGGTCGATCTGAATTAATTATTACAAAACTTTTAAGAGCTGAGAGGACAAAAAAAAAAATAATACTACTAATCTAAAAATAAAAAAATAGAGAATCTATCCGACTTATGAATCCGTAATATTTAGCCGAAAAGATATTATACCCAAGAAATTTTTAAAGTAAAAAATATTTAGTTATTTTTTAAAGTAAAAAGTATTTTATACACCCAACCCAAAACATATTAAAGCATAGAGAAATAAAAAAACAAAGTAAAATAGGACAACAAACTTGTTTTTATCAACCATTCATTAGAAGAATTCAGCGTCCTCCTTAGTACGACAATCATGACATGAGAGCTCAAAAAACAACCAACTCCAAAAACCAGCGAAATAAAAAATCATCATATATAAAAATAAAAGTATATAAATTACCAGAAACAATAACTCAAAAAAACAAACAAGATACTTATAAATTAAAGCTTTCTTGTTTCTCTCACCACAAAATATCCTTACTTCCCGCCCATAAAACAAAAGAGAAAAAACCCAAAGCTTCCTGTTTCTCTCACTACAACAGATGGCATGAAAAGGCCCAAAGGATCTTCAAAGGCACATACGTTCCCATTCACTTTTCCCATAATTATTAGAGTTACGTTCGCAATGAAAACCTCCGCCACTGACAGTGATTGACACGACAAGGGCGTACGATTCATGCACATTTTGGGTTTGGGCCTCCAGGTTCACACAATATTTCTCAAGCATATGGATGGTGATACTGTGATAGGTAGTTACGAAAATGAGGGTCTTCTTCTACGTAAGGGTTTAGTCTAAACAATCAATTAATCATTATAATAGTTATTAAATTATAATGGGTAAACATCACATACCATTTAAATATGATCATTGACTCAAAAATACTATCAAATTTTAAAAAAGTATAAATTTATCACTGAACTTTAGTTTGCGACTCGAAAATAACACTAAACTGTTAACTCTTAACGTCCTGTTAAGTCAAAGCGACGACGTTTTGTTGAAAAAAAAATATTAAAAACCATCCACTTGAAGGGTTTTGAACCCATAACCTTCAAATACAAGGGCTAAGCCTTAATTGCTAAACCAACATGATATTATATATTATTTTACCACAAATTTTATATATATCAAACTACTTAAGATAAATTCAAATGATTTTATATAATAAATAATACTATAAATAATATTAATATATAATATAATATAAATTATTTTCATATATATATATATATATATCAATATATAAATAAAAATGTATTGTTTTTATTTTTTATATAATATTTATAATATAAATATATTGTTTTTTAAAAACCCCAAAATATTCATAAAAATAATATATTTATTTTATAAATAATATATAAAAACTCTAAACTCTAAATCCTAAACCTTAAATTACAAAGACCAAACCTCAAATCCTAAGCCTTCTAGTTTGGGGTTTATGGTTTTTATATTATTTATAATATAAATATATTATTTTATGAATATTTTTTTGTTTTTTTAAGTAATATAGTTATATTATAAATAATATATAAAAATTATATATTTTTATTGATATATGTAAATAATATATTTTATATTGATATTATTTAAATTATTAAATTTTTCATAAAATAAGTTGAACTAAATGGATAAGTTTATATAATTTAAATAAAAATATAATATTTTTATATATTATTTTAAAAAGATCCAAAATATTCATAAAATTAATATATAAAAAACCCTTAAATCTTAAATCCTAAACTCTAAGGTTTAGGGTTTAAGTTTGAGGATTGGGGTTGGGGTTAACAATTTAGGATTTAGGGGCTTTTTATATATTATATTATGAATATTTGGGGTTTTTAAATACATATTTTTATTATTAAAAATATAAAAATAATATATTTTTATTCATATATATTGATATATATAAGCAAATAATATATTTTATATTGGTATAGATTGATATTATTTATAGTATTATTTATTTCAAAAAATAATTTAAATTAATCTTAGGTAGTTTGAGGTACATAATATTTGTGGTAAAACAATAAATAATATCATGTTGATTCAATGGTTAAAGCTTAGCCCTTTTATGTGAAGGTCATGGGTTCAAAATTCTCCAAGTGCATGGTTTTGCTATTTTTCCTCCAGCAAAACGACGCCGTTTTGACTTAACGTGACGTTAAGAGTTAACGGCTAAGTGATATTTTCGAGTCACAAACTAAAATTCAGTGTTAGATTTGCACTTTTTAAAAGTTTGATGACATTTACGAGCCAGTGACCATAGTTGAGTGGTATGTGGTGTAGTTTACCCAATTATAATTTAACCGTTAAGAAATGATTAATTATTTTAGTCGTTAATGGTTGATTGTTATTAACATTTCGGTTACATGTTAACCTGTAACATATTTCACCATTTTCTTCATATGTTCACTGCTTTTTTTAGAATAATAAAATTATCTCTCTAATAAATATTATATTATAAGAGAGCTTCGAGAATTTTGAAAACAAAATATATGTATAAATAATTTAATATTATTTTAATATTATAGTATAAGAGAGCCTCGAGATTAACGTAATCAATCTTGTAAACAAAATATGTCTCAATAATTTAATAATGGTTAACTATAAGTTAACCATTAACTATTATTTTTAGCAATTCAGTTAACTGAAACTATTTAGTCTTAAGGTTCAATTAATTAATTTATAAAATATAACGATTATATCGATTAATGGTTAACTAAAATCGTTTAATTAAATTTGGTTAATTAATATGTAAAATATAATAGTTATATCGATTAATGGATATGATTAAATATACACGCCCTAACGAAAATCTCGCTTTCTTACATATTTCTCAGGCGTTCCGTTGAAACGAAACGAATGCAATTGTGTGTGGTTTGTGTAAAGACGACGATAGTTGGAAAACGAACAAGTGTCGGGAAAAAAAAACCCAGCAAACCAGACTATAATGGAGCATTGTTTGCGGTCTTTCGTCAAAAATTTTAGGACCATCGGCTAATAAATATGGGCGGAGCCACATGAAATAAAGAGACACCCAAATTTTTTTGAATTTTTTTATATAATTTAAGATAATTATACAGTAAATATTATGTATCGTAATGTACCATTAACTGTTTTAATTAGTTTTAAAATTTTAAGAATCAGAAGTGTTATTATTTCTTTTTAGAATAAAATCTTAAAAAATATATATCTTTTGAATATAATTGCATGAGATGATTATGATATATTCTTTATGAATTTTAAAGGATCGACTGGGAATGGTTGGGACTTGGGAGGCACAAGATAACATTAGTTATAATCGAGGGATCAAAATAAAATATTAAATTATCTCTAACTAAAAATAGGGTCAAATTAAAATAATAAGGGTTAAATTTATTATTTATTTCGGATTATGACTATATTGTTTGAATATATAAACGTGGAGGACTAAATGTGTTATTATATAAAATATTTTAACAATCAGATCACTCTTTTAACGGTTGCTAACAAATTGAAACAAAACTAAAAGTTTAATGGTAATATTGAAATAATTAGAAGTTTGGTTACCAAATTAAAAGATTGATCAAAGTTTAATGACGATTTATGAACTTTACTATTAAATTAAAGTTAACATGAGAATTATTATAACAATAAAAGTTTAATTATTTTTAAATTAAAAAATAAAAGAAAATCTGTAATATGAAAAGTATCTTTTAAGATTTTATTTTAAAAGGGGTGATAACATTTTTGATCTTTAAAATTTCAAAATTAATTAAAACAATTAATGGTATATTATGGTATATATAAATAGTAGCACATTGCAGTACATGATATTTATTGTAAAATTATCTTATAATTTGTATATAAAAATGACGCTCCATTTACAAATAAAACAACATTTTTTTATAAATAAAATGACACCTATTTATGAATAATTAAAACCTTAAATACTGTTAAAAATATATCCTTTAAATGAATTCATAGCTCCGCACCTGCTGCAAAGAAACTTGTTTTAGATGTTCATTCCATATTATTATACCACGTGCATCAGAAGAATGTGTTGTCAACAATTTGCAAACCAGATTCATAAAATGGCATTCTCCATTTCTTTGGAGAATTTTTTTTTGGTAAGTTTTACTTATTTATAATATATAAGGTTTAATATAAAAATAAGTGTTTAAATTATTCTATTTTTAGGTTTATAAACGTTTTTTTAGCTCTTTTAATGTCAATTATTATTTTTGGTTAAAATAAATATTTAAGTTAACTTTAAAAAAAATAAAAAATGAAAATTTAAACATTTAAAAAAAATTAAACATCAAAAAACGAAAAACAAGATAATTTGAACATTTATTTTGATATTAAACCTATATATAACATAATTTTGGAGAAATTTAGGCTTTATTGTTTGAATATTCCCTTATGGGATATTATTTGGAAATCCACTCCCTTTGAATAACATTTGAAAAAATACCCAACATTCAGTCCACGTAAGTTAAACTCGCGTTTGACTAAACGTGAGTTCCGTATTGAGTGGATAGATAAAAAAGAAAAAAAATAATTTACCAAGTTTTTATTACACAGAACTCACGTTTGACTAAACGTGAATTTAACCTACGTAGACTGAATGAGAGATATTTTTTCAAATATTATTCAAAAAGGTAGATTTCTAATTAATATCTCGAAAATATTCAAACATTAAAGCCACATAAATTTATGAACATGACACTAATCTTTTATGTCTTGTTTGATTTTGTCTTGCTGTCTGAACCGATTTGATGGAACTAGTATGGTTAAACAAATAGACGCGAGATGAAATTAAAAAATTAAAAATATCAATTGATATCCAAGTAACCCTTCATCCAGTGGTTTTAGTTATAATATTAGAATTTAAATTTCTAATTTTACTCAAATAATATAGTGTCTTATTCTACTAGGCCAACTAATTGTTGATAAATTAATTTATAATTAAACCATAAATAACACACAAACATTATTGATCCATGTTTCATTTTTATAATTTCATTAACCATTTGTATGTTGATAAGTGTTCAAAAGAATTCTTTGTAGACTTAGGCTCATATTAGTTGCATAGTTAGTCATTCATGCATTAATCCATGTTTCCTTCAAACGTTGAACTTGATTACATAACTTGGTGATTTTTGTGGAAATAGATGCTGCTTTGGTGTGTTTTTGTGTGTGTATGTGCAGGGATCACTTGCCAAAGCAATGCCGAGCTAGTTGCCGTGGCAGTGCATGAAGGAGACGCGAGCTAGTTGCCATGGCATTTGTCGACAAAGACCAAAAGCAATATGGATGTCGAAATTCATGACTTTACAAGCCCAAGATAACATGGAGCAAGGCCCAAGCCCAAAGGAATTTGATTGCCATGCAGAGATTAAAGAAGAATTAAATTCCAAGAGGATAGGAGAAGTTCTAATAGGAATAAAATTATAATAAAGAATTATATTCTTTAAAGATAATTTAATTCCAACTCAAACTCCTCCTCAAAGAAGGACTTTGGCCTAGCCCTATAAATACCAAGGAGATTTCGACAAGATGAATAGAGAGAGCAAGAGGGAAATTTCGGCAAGTCCAAGTAGGGCAAGAGGAGAGAATTTTCGACAAGCATCAAGGGCAAGGAGGATTTCGACAAGCCTCTTCCTTCATCTTTGTTCGATTGGGTTCATGCTAGGGATTAATTATCTTGTGTTTCTTTGGAACCTAGCCATGAACTAAATTTACTTGGCTATGGTTATTGTGTTTTGTGGTTGTGAGAAACTATTGGTTTTTGTTTAGGTAATAAGAGTTTGCACTTTTCTATTTCAAGGTTTATTCATTCTTGATTCTTATTATTGTTTATGAGTGAATTGGGAGAGAATCTCGTGATTTCATCCATTTATCTAATATCGGGAGAGTTAGATTCAAGAAACGAATGAATATGATCTTTATGCAATCCAATGATGGTGAAGATTAATCCGCTTAGGAATAAGTTAAGGATTTCAACGGCTAAGAGGAGCGCAAGATTGGTTGTTGTTCACCCTTGATTCACGCAGGATGTATTATCAAGGCATGCACAAGTAGCTAGAGTTCGACTTAGGGATAAGAAGAAACCATTGAAGAACGCTCCGCCGAACCTTGAAGTTGCTGCCCATCGCCCAAGTAGTTGCCCAACTAGTCGCCCAAGCAACCATCAATTAGTTGCCAAGGCAACCCGCACAGTAAGTCGCCACGGCAACCGAGTTGCCCATGCACTCTTTTACCAAGACAATCCAATCGCTATCACACCTCAACTCACGATAACCTAGCCTATCTCTCTCAATTGAATTCATCTTTTATTTTATTTTATTGCTTTCTAGATTAGTAATTAGTTAAACTTCGATAATCCTTTACTTGTGTTTTTACTTTTTACAGTGCAAGAGACTAGATTCTTGAAGTGGCACCAATCCCTGTGGAGACGATATCTTTTATACTATAACTTGCGACGTGTATACTTGCACATTTGCGTAGTACTTATTACGCGCAACATATGTCCATAAAATATTAAGGTCATGTGAATGACATTTAAAATGCATGACAAAGAATTGTATAAAGTAAAACCTAGGCCCACTAAAGTCCTAACCTAAAAAGGCTCAAACTATGAAAATTCAATTAGTGATCTAATTATTAACTAGGCTAGTCTAATATCAACCATAAATTAATTAAATCCTAAAAACTAGAAAAATTCTAATAACTTATAGATTATCTTGAACCATAATAATTAATTTGATTAATCTTAGACTAGTATCCCAAGAAGCCATGGATTCTATTTAAAACGAATCGAATCAATTAATTATGATTTTATTAAAGTTTCATCTAAGTCAAGTATCAAATTTATCATAAAGGGTAATTAAGAGGTGTTCAATTAATTTAATGAATTTAACATTTATCCCAATAATCCAAGAATAAATTTAAATTAATTAAATTAATTCGAACCTTTAATCTAACTATGGTTCTAAAACTAATTCTAAATTTAATTTAATTAATTTAGAACTTATGCCCCAATAAAACATCTCATAGTTTAAATTAATTAGATTAAATTATCCTAAACTAACCTAAGAGGCCTATCCTAAAAAAAACTAAAAATGAACATATATAAACAAACAATTATAAATAAAGGCATATAAGTAAATAAATAAATAACATAAAATAAAATGCACCAAATAAATATGCAATGATGGCTTAATTAGAACAAAAATAAAATGGAGGGACCAATAGGGTAGTTTAAATACTGGAAAGGATCAAATTGAGAGATTTAAAAAAACGGGGACTTAATGGGTCATTGTCCCTTCTCAAAACCGGAATTAATTAAAATGAGGACTAAACTAAAAAATAAGTGAAACTGTTAGGGATTGAGGGAGTAAATTAGAAATGCGTAAGTGCTTAAAAAGGATTTTAAAGGCACGGAAGGACTAAATAATAAACCATTAAAAACAAGATTAATCTTGAAACAAGGATGAAATTGTAGCTTGAGGAAAACTATGAAGGACCCAAGGTGATATTTAAAAAAGCAGAAACCCCTCTCGTGCGTAATTAAAAGATGCGGAGGGGTTTATGTGGTAATAAAACCTTTTAAAAATTAGAAGGGGTATAAATAAATTATTTCGGGTAAAAAATTGGCCTAAGCCATTTAAAAAAACCCATTTCTGTTTATGGAAAAACCTCCGAAGCACCGGATGAACACTGCCGTGGTGTTCATCCCTGAAACCCGGCTTCTGCCACATTTCTCATAAATCGGCGGATGCTCCGTCGTCGGTCGCCATATTCTGGCACCGGCCAACCACCCGAAATCACCCAAAATTTTTATCTCCTTACCTCCGACCTAGATCCGAACCTAGATTTTTAAAACCAAAACCTATTTCTCCTAGACCTACAAAAACCAAACCTAAACCCCCTTTAAGATCTTGATTTTAATTCCGAAACGAGAGAGACCCCAGACTCCCCACCAGTTCAACACGAAGGCCTGAAGGCCTTGGCTTATCACCGGGAAAGAGGGACTCGAATGGCGGCGGCTGTGCCTCAAAGGTAAAACAAACCAAACCCTCTTACTGTTAGTACTTTTTCTTTTTAAAATATGCATGCAAAAGAAAAATACCTTGAAACTGTTGGTTTTTTTGTATTTCTATTGATAAATTCCTCCCCGTAGGGTTTACATGTGCCGGGGTTCCGTTTTTATAACCGAACCATTACAAGGGAAATAATAATAATAAATAATATGAAAACATTGTTGCTGTGAAATTTTGTTCGTATTCATGTGCATATCTGTTGTTGTCGACTCTGAATCAATTGTTTGTGGTTACATGTATGAAATTATGTGTTTTTCCTCTGATGTTACTGACCCCTTTTGTCTTGATCTTGCACGTGACATGGCTGCCGGTGGAGGAGGGAACAAGTTGAGAAGACCAGAGGTCGTGCGTCGACGTGGAGGGACACTAGAGATATGGGCAGTGAAGGTTTAAACGTGCCGTACACGCATGCGGGAGGACTCGAACAATCTCGCGTGGTGCGAGCTGAAGAGGCGCGCATGTGGCACGTGGGGACTCTAGAAGCTTCCCAGCTTTAATCTCGGGCCATCAGATCTGCTCAGATCTGACGGTGAAAAATTAGCTGCGCAAAAGAGAAAGTGTTAGGACAGACCAAAATTAGGGTTATTAAGGTTTTGGGCCTTACCGGGCCTTGTATGTAATTAATTAATATTTTTTGGTTTTTCATAACTGTAAATGGACTTTAATAATAAATATTGGGCTTTTTGTTTATTTTAATACTATTTAATAGTTTTTGGTTTTTATTTAATCATAACACTTAATTACCATAATAATAATAATTATAATCGGACATAATAATAATATAATAAAGAATAATAATAATAATAATATCAAAATAACATATAACAACAAACTATTAATAATAAGCATAATAATTATAATAATAACCAAATATACTAATAATATTTTTGGGCTTTTAATCATAAATAGATAGTAGTAATAAATAATTAATATTTATAATATTTTAGGGTTCATAATGACATATAATATAGTATAGTAATACTAATAATAATATAGTATATTAATACTAATAATATTTTTTTGGTTTTTTAGGGGGTTTGTATTTATAAATTATATTAACTAATATATAAAAACCGAAGCCCATTATTTCGAATGCTAACAAAAATGTAAAAAAATGTGGGTTAACACCCCGGATAAAATTAGTGATTACAGTTGCACATCTTTGCTTATTCTTGTGGAACATGAATAAAGCAAAGACCATAAACACTAATTTTATTCGACTTTCCTATCTGAAGATTCTAAGCTGTGAGTTCTTCTATATAGAATTGTTCACCTTGCCTCTTCCCGAAATCCTGAAGCTACGAGTTTCTTCTATATAAAACTTTTTCACTTGAAGTCCTTAAGCAGCGGGTCCCTCCTCTTCTTCAGGGCTCTTCTTCAGGGGCTTCAGACCATATAAAATGATTCACATCGACACGGCTTCCAATCGGATCTACCTCTTTTTTAGAGGCTTCAAACCATACAAAAGGATTCACGCCGACACAGCTACCAATCGGATCTACCTGTTCTTCAGGGGCTTTAGACCATATAAAAAGATTCACGCCGACACGGCTACTAATAGGATCTACCTCTTCTTCAGGGGCTCTAGACCATATAAAAGGATTCACGCCGATACGACTACCAATCGAATCTACCTCTTCTTCAGACCATATAAAAGGATTCATGCCAACACGGCTACCAATCGAATCTACCACTTCTTTAGGGGCTTCAGACCATATAAAATGATTTACGCCGACACGACTACCAATCAAATCTACCTCTTCTTCATGGGGCTTCAAACCATATAAAAGAATTCACGCCGACACAGTTACCAATTGGATCTAACTCTTCTTTAGGGGCTCCAGACCATATAAAAAGATTCACGCAGACACGGCTACCAACCGGTTATACCTCTTCTTCAGGGGCTTCAGACCATATAAAAGGATTCATGCTGACACCGCTTTCAATCGGATCTACCTCTTCTTCAGGGGCTTCAGACCGTATAAAAAGATTCATACCAACACGACTTTCAATCGGATCTACCTCTTCTTTAGGGGCTTCAGACCGTATAAAAAGATTCACATCAACACGGCTACTAATTGGATCTACCCATTCTTTAAGGGGCTTTAGACTATATAAAAGGATTCATGCCAATACGGCTACCAACTAAATCTCTTCAATAAAATGCCCCAACTTCGGATCTTCCTGACGTAAAAAGATGTTCGCCACTCTCGAATAATCAGAGATTGGAAGACCTTTAGAAACCCTAATTATACAAGTCGACGGACTCTTAATTCTCTGAGGTCTACTTCTTATCTCGTAAAGCTATAAATCAAACATTCTATCTACCTTCGAATACCTGTTTTGAATAAACAAAATGCTATGATGGTATGAGTTAGCATGCTCCTAACATAAAGACATCTAACTACAAATGATGCATGAGTAAAATCATCTTTAAAATTGTTGGGAAAAACTCTTGTTTTCTGTCTGGTCACCCTTAGCTCCCATGGACCCTTTGTCTTTGCAGAATCTTCATCTTTTGTCCATTCCTGAAAGGGTATTGCTAACTTACATTGGTCGGAACACAAACTGTCACATCTTAAAGTTTAACTCTGGATCATTGCCCCTGTTTCACTTGGGCTTAAATGTTGTCTCTTCAATGACTCTTCATGACGAGTCTCATTTATTCTTAACATTGGGGCGAGCACCATGCCCCCCAAGTTTCTAAGCTTTCCGTACTTTGATAAGGCCCAATTTTCAATTTCCTGAACCAAACAAAGTATTTCTTCTGTCCTTAACAAATCTTCATCTTTTGTCTCATTCTGAAAGGCAATTGCTGCCTTACACTAGTCATACAAAATCTATCATTTTCCATATTGTGACATTGCCCTCACTCAACTTGGGCTCAACTGTTACCTCTTTTAAGACACTCCACAACGAGCCTTCTTCTATCTTAACGTTGGGGTGAAAACTGTGCCCCAAGTTCCCAAATTTTCTTTATCTCAATAAGGTCCCAAATCTTCACTATTATGAACCATACAAAACATTATAGCAGAAAGTTACTTCAAATCCTTGAGTTGTCTAGCGTAAGAAATCTTGCTATTATTCTTATCCCATTCACTGATAAATTACTCCTTCATTCTAGGCCAACCATGTAGATCCTTGACCTAACACTCCAACCATAGGGCCATGCAAGGAGCCGTTCTTCCTATTCTTTACCTTGATAGCACCTCATCTCACCTCTGGGTTTAACTGTTATTTTACCCCTAACCCATTGGTACGGTATTTCTTTTGTCTCGATGTTGGACTGAAAATATGCCCCCTCCAAACTTTTTTCTTCAATAAGGCTCAATCTTCATTTTGATGATCCAATTAAGACATTATGGCAAAAATTCCTTTTGAGTCCTTGAACTGTGCAGCACACTGAGTTTTTCTATTATTCTCTTTAGAATCACTGACAGGTTTTGTATTAGGGAAACCATATACATCTTTGACCTAAAATATCCCAGAAGCCATGCAGAAGGATAATTTTCTTCTTTCTAGATCTTGGTAATAACTTATCTCGCCTTCGGGTTTGGCTGTTATTTTTTTGCCTTTGATCCAACGGGATGATCTTTTTTCTATCCCAAAGGTAGGCCAAAAACATGCCCCCTAAGTCTTAAAATTTTATTCCTTCAATAAGACCCAATCATCATTCTTTTGAATCAATCAAGGAATTGTGACAAACACTCACTTTAAGGCTTTGAACCGTATAGCATACCAAGGCTTGCTACCATTCTTTTCTAGATCACTAACGGGTCATTGGTGTTTGGTCGATCATGCATGTCTTTGTCCCCTAATTCTAAATTTTATTCTCAAAACAATACAAAGAAACCTTATTCTTCCTATTTATTTCTCTGTCTTTTCCTTCTCTTTCTTTTCTATTATTTTTTCCTCTCTTTTTTCTTTCTTTTTCTTTTCTCTTTTTTTCACCTATACATCAGTTTGCCAATGAATATTTCAAAAGATGATGCTTTTTGGATTTTATATAGAATCAAAATCAACAGGAAAAGAATAGAATGTCCCGAATATCAAGTGCAAGAGTGTCATAAATTCAATCCCCGGTGATCAACGGCCTGCCTTTAAATGTTGTGGCATTATTTGAATTTGTGAAATTCCTCCTAGATTGCTCGGTTCATCCTTATGATTATGGTACTTGCTTGATCTGTTCGAAAACTACTCCTTCTAGTTCTCATTGTTTTTCTCCGAAATATAAATATGTTCAAGGTCTTCGAATTTTATTTCGCCCATGGAGTGTGGAAAATATCATTCTAAGAGTTCTTAGTATAAGTGTATTCTAATTGCAATTAATGTAGTGTCAGTGTCTTCATCATCTTTGACGCTAGGGTATTGAATATGTGAAGCATAGCTCCTTTTTAGATTCGTTCCCCTCACAGCTCCATCAGGATGCTCCGAGACTTATTTTGATTGTTCATTCATATTTTAGTTTTTAATTTTTTTTTGTTTTTTTCTTGGGAATTAAACTCATCACAGTCCCTTGTTTCGAGAATAATGATAAAGAAAACAATAGTACCCTGAGTTACTCGGCATAGTCATGATTTGAAAACTTACTCATATAGCGAAGGTTTTTGACTCAATTAGAGTAAGTGGAGCAAAGTATCCTTATTCAGCCTTTTCGCTATAGCGGAGTACCCTTCTAAATTTTTTTACATTATGTTAAAAGAATTCTCACATTCAAGCAGCTCCATTGGGCTTTTCTAGGAGATTTTCTTATCATCGAACAATATCGAATGAGTAGTAGTCTTATGTCTCGCACTTTACTGATCGGAGCGTACTAAGCAGGAAATCATACTTTATCGTGATCACAACATTCAATGGATCTTCTTATTAGAATAAGTGTTTAAAAAGGTGCATATAAGGCACGCCTAGGCGCTAAGGTGAGGCGAGACTGAAGCGCCTAATTGGGTCTAGGCAAGGCGATTTCAAGGAAGGGCAGCAAAGCGCGCCTAAGGTGCACTAGGCGCAGAAAGGCACCGCCTGTTCAATTTTTTGATCTTTTTGTCTTTTTTTTCTTTTTTATTATGTTTTACATACTAACTTGGGTCAAAAGTAGAGACCACACAAAAATAAAATTAATCAAATGAAATTTAAATTAACATAGTCAAGTTAATGTGTAATTTGAACTTAAAGCATAACATACGATATATACAAACATTAATTAAATTGGATCTAATTTAAATTCAAATTAATTTGGTTGAGTTTTAAAACTTGAACTAAATTTAATTTTTACGGTTTAGGGTGTAAGGTTTAGGGGTTTAGATTTAGTAGTTTAGAATTTAGTCTTTGTGAATAGAATTTTGGGTTTAGGGTTAGAATTTAGTGTTTATAGGTTAAAACCTAAATCTTCAACATATTATCCTTAAATTCTAATCCTAAACCCTAACATTTTAACCCTAAATCCTAACCCTAACCCCAAAATTCTAACCATTACCCTTAAATTCTAAACCCATAAACCCTATACCCTAAACTGAGTCCCTAAAACTAAGACGCTTGTTTTAGTTTCCACCACTATTGTATTGGATATAAATCTTTAATTTAAATCATATTATCATATATCATTTTGAAATTATTATATAACTAGCTTTGTCTATTTACAGTATAAAAAATTTCATATTGCATGATAAAATACAATGCCATATGCTTTTTGATTGGAAAGTTAAAGGTAAATGAAATGAAGACCTTTTGTTGAACTTATAGTCCTTTTTAAAGTACTAATTTTTTCTTGTTTATTAATTTTCTTCATGTGCATTTATACATACTCCTTGATTAGTTCATGTTGAAGTTGAAATTCAAAGAATCTCATTATCAGTATCACCCAAAATTTTATTGAATGTAAAGAATTTTGAAGTGATGCTTAATACATAAAATGTTGATGATAAATACTTTTTGGTGTTTACATTGCATAAACTGTTTTTTGCTTGACTATACAACTGAAAAAAAACATGTATATCTCTTATTTTCGAAAAGTGCGTCTTGCTTTAATAAGGCGCGTGCCTCGCGCCTTGGCTATAAAACCCCTATCGCCTTATTGCGCCTTGAGCATTTTTTAACACTGATTGTAATCAATGCCACATCATACACGTGATATCCAGGGATCTACGAGGGTGAGTACGAATAAACACATATATATTTAATTAAAAGATGCATAATTTCATTGAAACAAAAACAAATATAACATAAGCCCTAACATGATCTTGCTACTTTCGGGCAAACAGTAGCAAAGTTGGTTTGATGTATTACTACAAAAGAAACAAATGCAAGGAATCATCAAAGGGATATCAGTCCCTTTCCGAAACTCATCCATACAATTCTCTCTTACCACCTCAAAAGACCAGCCTCAATCAGACCTTGGACCTTGTTCCTCAAAGCTCTACAATTTCCTATCGTATGGCTTGTACTCCACATGTGGTAGTTACATACTGCATTGATGTCATAATTCCCGGGATATGGAGGACCTTTTGGCTTGGATGGGACAGGGGTCAGCAATTTCTTTTCAACAAGCATTAGGAGCAACTCGGTGTAGGAAATCAGTAGAGGGGTGACATGCATTTTCTTCTTCTCACACTTAGGACCCTTGATCTTCTTTTTACTCGAGCCTTGCACATTCTCGGGTTTAGCCTGTGATAAGGGGATTATCTGTTTCTTAGGGACCTCATAGGTGTCATTAACCTCATGGTCAATTTTATTCCGAGCTGGTTCTTTATCTGTTGGCGAAGGCTAGATTTTTAAGAGGGAGTCTTCGATCTTATCCAACACCAATTCGATGGGACATTCAGAGGCAGTGCAGACTATCTCATATTGGTTGATGATAGCTTGGTCTTCATCAGACAAGGTCTCTTCCATTACAAAGCCATAGTCCCGACTTTTGCTTGTTTTTCTAATTTTTTCATTCATGAGACAGTCTTCGGTTAAGCCTGCCTTGCACCACTGCTCGAATTCCTGACTTAAAGGAGACTTGACTTTTGACATATTCATCTTCTCCCTCTTTGCATCTACCTCTTCAAAAGCATTCACGCCCTGACCTTCGTGGTTTTGTAATGGCTTAATTTCTACGTTAGGTCATTCACACTTCAAGACTCTGACTTTTAACATGCTCTGGACTATTTTCTTGAATACCGTGTAATTCTTTATCATGTATCCTATTACTCCGGCGTGGTACTCATAATGTACGTTAGCATCGTACCACGAGGGATAATGTGGTTATTAGACAAAGTCTTTTCCGCTATAGAGTCGCAATTCCAACTCTCATTTATCTTTCCAATCTCCCTTTGTACGAACGAGTCTTCAGCCAGACCCTTTCCTTTGGTCATGATAGCCATCCTACCATCAACTCATTGATTTGTCCCATAGCTTCCTCTTGGAACTTCTTTTATATGCCATCATATCCTTTTGGTTCCCAACCAAAAGTTCTTGGAGTACCTCAAGCTTATCCACCCTATCTACTAGGTCAATCATACTTCTAGAGCTGTGCTGGCTCAAAGTCCTCCCTTTGCTCTCTCTATTTCCTGAGATGAATGCTCCTCTCAAACTGCCTTCTATTTTAGCAAAAAAAAATTCCATTTGTTTTCTTTGGTGTGGGATCTTTGATCACTGGCACGGGATCCCCAACAATTAATTTTATTGTTTCATGAATTAAAGCATGTTATGCATCGTATGCAAAATAGAAATAAATGATTACAAGCAAACACTTAAAAATGCACAACTGAATGCAAATGTGAAGCACCAAAAATTTTCATATGAAAACCTTTAATCAATTTCAATACTTTGCAATTTTTGCAAACATATGCGACATAATGTAAACATGCATGAATGCAAAGAGAAACACTGATTTGGCAAATATCCTCGTTAAACAGCATGCACTAATCGAGATATCGTTCCATTACAATAATGAAAAAAAAACCCGCTAGACATACAACCCACACTAAGATGGCCTTTGTTCATTTTCTGACTCTTTCTTTGTGTATTCTCGAAGTCTTATAGCATCTCATGCTAGGAACTGGAGCCATTGGGCAATTCCTCGTACTTGAACCATCAAATTTGCTGTCTCTTGTTCTTGCTCCCGAATATTCAAAGCGGCATCTCAAAGTTGTCTCATCATCGGTATTTGATATTCTTGGGTTTCCCCTTTGTAGCTTGCAACTTAGTACCCGAGCTTCTAAATCTCAGTTTTTCTTTACTCGGATCTACCCCCGGTCAATCATCCTTTTGTAGAAATCCCTCGGAATTCTTCTCATCATTTTAAAGTATCAAATCTCCCATTGATCAAGCCTTTAATTTCAGACTATTTCCAAATCAGTGTTTTCTCAATGACATGACAAGGTATAAAAGAGGAAAACAAAAGGACAAGTCAGTAATGGACATAACAAATAAATTAATTAAAAAAGTAGTAAAGCTAGGTAACCAATAAAGAAAAGCGAAAACCTAACCACATGAATTGTAATTCACGATGGTTGTCCGCATGACTCTAATTGGGGTGAGCTTCTTAGATTCTCACGCATGTGGGTTCGGTTCTAATCAAGGGTACCCGAACCTATCTTATTACCTACTAAGGCAACAAGAGCCCTATAGCTGGCCCATTACAGGCTTACGAATTGGATTTGGTTCGAGGGAAAGCACGACCTAGTGACTTAGAGGGCTGCTCACGTATCAAAAGGCGTAGATTCCGAAAGTGAATTACCGAACTATGAAGGGCTACTCACGTGGGTATGTGGCGTTTCAGTCCCACTCAAGGGATAGACATCGGGTATAGAGCTTGATGATCATGATGCAACACATGTCGGCGATTTCTTAGAAATTAAATGAGCAATTAATTTAAAACCACCAATTATCAAAGCCCGTGTAATTAAAGCTATATTTTCAAAAAGAACCAATGAATTAAAGTCAATTTAAATTTCAAAATTTCCATCATTAAAAGCAACATAGATTTTTTAATTGGCTTAACTCTCTTTTTTTGTTTTGTAAAAACAAAAAATCAGTACCCAGCAGAGTCGCTAGCTGTAGCGAACTTTTTAAAATCATTAAATCTTGAAGAATCGCTAAAAGGAGAGGTTCTTTTCCTTTTCTCTCTTGGAAAAATATAAAAACGAGGAATTCTTTTCATAGTTTAGAAAATAAAAGACTTGGGGAAGGATTAGCACCCCCATCGTGTCCAGAAATCGATACCAAAATATATGTTGCTTTTAATTGATGGAAATTATCAAAATTTAAATTAAATTGTTTGCGATTGAATTTAGACTTTAGTTAGACAGGCTTTTTCAAATTGGTGAATTCGAATTAATTAATCATTTAATTAACAAGGGTGACAATACCCCGGACCATAAATTAAACCAACATCGAAAAAGTATGACTGCCGTGTTAATTTATGGTTCGAACTTCGTTCATCACCTTTATGCATGATGCAAGCGATTAAGAATGATGTTATGACTTGTCAAAATTTTATCTCAAATTGCATTTACCTTTAGATGATAAAAATTAATTCGAATATTTGGTCAACATCCAATGAGCCATGACTGTTACGACACACATATCGGAATTAATAATTACCTCATTTTTATAATTTAAGTTAATTAACCATTTGTATGTCCATAAAATATTAAGGTCCTATGAATGACATTTAAAATGCATGACAAAGAATTGCATAAAGTAAAACCTAGGCCCACTAAAGTACTAACCTAAAAAGGCCCAAATTATGAAAATTCAATTAGTAATCAAATTATTAACTAGGCTAGTCTAATATCAACCCTAAATTAATTAAATCCTAAAAACTAGAAAAACTCTAATAACTTATGGATTATCTTGAACCATAATAATTAATTTGATTAATCTTAGACTAGTATCCCAATAAGCCAATGATTCTATTTAAAACGAATTGAATTAATTAATTATGATTTTATTAAAGTTTCATCTAAGTCAAATATCAAATTTATCATAAAGGGTAATTAAGAGGTGTTCAATTAATTTAATGAATTTAACGTTTATCCCAATAAGCCAAGAATAAATTTAAATTAATTAAATTAATTCGAACCTTTAATCTAACTAGGGTTCTAAAACTAATTCTAAATTTAATTTAATTAATTTAGAACTTATGCCCCAATAAAGCAAGCACATAGTTTAAATTAATTGGATTAAATTATCTTAAACTAACCTAAGAGGCCTATCCTAAAAAAACTAAAAACGAACATATATAAACAAAAAATTGTAAATAAAGGCATATAAGTAAATAAATAAATAACATAAAATTAAATGCACCAAATAAATATACAATGATGGCTTAATTAGAACAATAATAAAATGGAGGGACCAATAGGGTAATTTAAATACTGGAAAGGATCAAATTGGGAGAGATTTAAAAAATAAGGACTTAATGGGTCTTTATCCATTCTTAAAACTGAAATTAATTAAAATGAGGACTAAATTAAAAAACGAGTGAAACTGTCAGGGATTGAGGGAGTAAATTAGAAATGCGGAAGGGCTTAAAAGGGATTTTAAAGGCACAGAAGGACTAAACACGAAATAAACCATTAAAACACTGAATTAATCTTGAAACAAGGACGAAATTGTAACTTGAGGAAAACTATGAAGGACATGGGGTGATATTTAAAAAAGCGGAAACCCCTCTCGTGCGTAATTAAAAGATGTGGATGGGTATATGAGGTAATAAAACCTTTTAAAAATTGGAAGCGGGTATAAATGAATTATTTCGGGTAAAAAAATTGGCCTAAGCCATTTAAAAAAACTCTATTTCTGTTTATGGAAAAGCCTCCGAAGCACCAGATGAACACCGTCGTGGTGTTCATCCCTACAACTCGGCCTCTGCCATATTTCCCAAAACCTGACGAGTGCTCCGCCAAACTCTACAATCGGCCGTCGTACTCCGACGCCGGCCAACCACCCGAAAATACCCAAAATTTTTCTCTCCTTACCTCCGACCTAGATTCGAACCCAGATTTTTAAAAACAAAACCCATTTCTCCTAAATCTACAAAAAACAAACCTAAAACCCCTTTGAGATCTTGATTTTAATCGAAACGAGAGAGACCCCAGGCTCCCTACCAGTTCACCACGAAGGCCAGAGGCACTTGGCTTATCACCGGGCAAGGGGGACTCAAACGGCGACGGTCGTGCCTCAAAAATAAAACAAACCAAACCCTCCTACTGTTTGTACTTTTTCTTTTTAAAATATGCATGCAAAAGAAAAATACCTTGAAACTGTTGCTTTTTTGTATTTCTATTGATAAATTCCTCCCCGTATGGTTTATATGGGCCGCGGTTCGATTTTTATAATTGAACCATTACAAGGAAAGAATAATAAAAAATAATAATCTAAAAACATTGTTGCCGTGAACTTTTGTTCGTATTCATGTGCATCTCTGTTGTTTACGACTCTGAATCAATTGTTTGTGGTTACATGTCTGAAATTCAGTACTTTGCCTCTGATGCTACTGACCCCCTTTTGTCTTGATCTTGCATGTGACATGGCTGCCGGTGGAGGAGGGAACCAATGGAGAAGACTAGAGGCTGTGCGTCGACGTGGAGGGCCACTAGAGATCGGGGAAGTGAAGGGTCAGGCGTGCCGTACACGCACGCGGGAGGACTCGAAAAATCGCGTGTTGGAGCATGATGCGAGCTGAAGAGGCTCGTGTGTGGCACATGAGGACTTTAGAAGCTTCCTAGCTTTAATCTTGGACCGTCAGTTCTGCTCAGATTTGATGGTGGGAAATCAGTTGTGCAAAAGAGAAAGTGTTAGGGCAGACCAAAATTAGGGTTATTAAGGTTTTGGGCCTTATAGGGCATTGTATGTAATTAATTAATATTTTTTTGGGTTTTCATAACTGTAAATGGACTTTAATAATAAATATTGGGCCTTTTGTTTATTTTATTACTATTTAATAGTTTTTGGTTTTTGTTTAATCATAACACTTAATTACCATAATAATAATAATTATAATCGGAAATAATAATAATAATAATAACAATAATAATAATATCAAAATAACATATAACAACAAACTAATAATAATAAGCATAGTAATTATAATAATAACAACCAAATATACCAATAATGTTTTTGGACTTCTAATCATAAATAGATAGTAGTAATAAAGAAATAATATTTATAATATTTTGGGGTTCATAATGACATATAATATAGTATAGTAATACTATTAATAATATAGTATATTAATACTAATAATATTTTTTGGTTTTTTGGGGGTTTTGTATTTATAAATTATATTAACTAATATATAAGAATCAAAGCCCATTATTTCAAATGCTAACAAAAATGTAAAAAATGTAGGTTAACACCCCGTATAAAATTAGTGATTACAATAAGTAATAAGGGTAAACTGCATTGTAGGTCACTCAAGTATTAATAAGATTACATTTGGTTACTAAATTAATATTATAGTTACAAGTGGGTCACTTTCCTGTTTAAATGCAAACATATATTAAATTATTGTCAATAGGAAATGCATTGAAGGTCACTCAATTATTAGTGAAGTTACAAACATGTCACTCAATTATTAAAACTGATAATTGAGTCACTCAGCTAAAGTTGGGATAATGGCACACATATCCCTTGTACTTTGTCAAATGTTTCAATGTGATTTTTGTACTTTTTAAATGTTCAATATGCCCCATATACATTTTTTGTCTACTAAATGCCCCCTGAGATTAACGGTGTTAACTGATGACGTGGTAGAGACACGTGGCACTCTCATATACTGCCACACGACACTTTTTTAAGAAAAAAACACTCAATGTCAAAGGACTTTGAAACAATTTAACCTTTTTTCTTTTTTCAAAGCAAAGGAAAATATGACAAAAAAATGAGGGCATGAAAACAATTTAACCCCCTGTACTTTGTCAAATGTTTCAATGTGATTTTTGTACTTTCTAAATGTTCAATATGTCCCCTATACATTTTTTCTGTCTACTAAAATGCCCCCTGAGACTAACGGTGTTAACTGGTGACGTGTCAGGGACACATAGTGTAAAACCTATATTTGATTTTGATATAACAAATTGTTTAAGGACCAAATTGTAAAAGAATATAAATTTTTAAGTACTCAAAAGTCTCAGATAATGACAAGGAAAATTTATTATTAATTTTAAACCTTAAACCCAAAGTTATTCTAAGTGTTTTCAAGCCAAAATACACAAATACGCCCAGGAATATCGATACACCCCTTGGTGTTTCGATACAGATTTTAGCTATTGGATTTGATTTTGCAAAACGTCTTGACCGTTTCGATACGACCTTGAACTTAGCTTGCATTCTAAACGATGCGTATCGATACGGCCTCACCCGTTTCGATACGACATTCATCTGGACAAATGGTTTTGTAAAGTGTTTCGATATGATCTAAAATCTGGGTTTAAGATATTTTTATTCGTACCGATACAGGTCCATCCGTATCAATACTATTTGCATTAAATGTTTTCGACCGTTGCCTTGTTAGTTATTGAAATCAACGAACTTTTAATTTTTCAGTTACCCATATCGATACGCCCCTAGGCGTATCGATGCTATTTTTCAACTTGGATTCCAATGAGCAAATATCGTACCGATACGGCCTTGCCGTTTTGATACACCCTCAATTTTACACTATGATCATTTTGATATGGCCTCCCGCGTATCGATACACCACTACATAACGGCTATATTTTTCTTGCAACAGGTATTGATACGGGCCTACGTGTACTGATACGGTAGGTGAGCAGACAATATTTATTGCAGGAAACTTGCTCACCAACGGCTATATTCAATACCTCAACCACTCAAAAGGATAAAATTCAATGAGAGGGTATAAATACAAGACTCTAATGCTGCTGCAACAACTAATGGACCTATTTTGATCAACACTCAAGCATCTAAGCTAAAATCCAACCTTTGTGCTTTTAGAGTCATATCTTGTACACCCAACTTGTGTAACTCCTTTGTAAATCCTTGTTTCAAGTTTGGGGTTGTGAGAAATCTTATTTGGGAAAAAATTTGTATCTTGTGAGGATATTTTATTTGCCAATTTTGTTTCATTGTAATTGAGAGTAAATTGTTCAAAGCTTTGGGTAGAAAGCTTGAACTTGTAACGGTTGCCTCCTAAGCCTGGAAAAGGGGAAGAATTTCATAGTGAAATTGTTGAAAATCCTTAGTAGGAAGCTAAGGTAATGGATGTAGAGCTTGTTAGAAGCTTAAACCACTATAAATCCTTGTATCCTATTGTTCATACTTTCTTAAATTGCTTCAAAATTTAAAATTGCCAATTCACCCCCTCTTGGCCACCATCTCAATTGATTGATCATCCTAACAATTGGTATCAGAGCCACACTCAACCAAAGGTCTAGCAACCGTTGAGGCAATCCTAGAAAGTGATTCAATCAATAGAAGTCAAAGCAATGGCATCCACCTCCGGCAACAACTTGTACGAGTCTTAGTCCATCACCAAACCTCCATACTTCAATGGGGATAACTATCCCTTTTGGAAAAAACGTATGAAGTTCTTCATCAAATCCCATGACTACCTCCTATAGGATGTAGTAGAAGATGAACCGACAATCCCAATGAAGAGAGAAGGTGATCGGTTAGTACCGAAGTCCAAGCACGAGATGACTGATGGAGATTGGAAAAAGCTCTAAATCAATGATAAAGCAATGCACATGGTATTTTGCTCACTTGGACCGGATGAGTAATCCAAGATAATATCTTGTTCAAGTGCCAAAGAAATTTTGGATAAGTTAGAGATCACATACGAAGGCACCAATGAAGTTAAGGAGGCCAAGATTGGGCTTTTTAATTTGAGCTATACAAATTTCAAGATGGTGCAGATGAAGAAATCTCTAAAATGTTTGAACGATTCTCCGTCATTGTCAATGGCCTCAAGGGTCTAGAAGAAATAATTCCGAAGAAGAAGCTAGTTCAGAAACTACTCTACTCACTTCCCGAGTCTTGGAATGGTAAAAGAAGACCATCATATAAGTGAAGAATCTCAAGACCCTAAAGCTTGACGCTCTTATGGGTTCTCTTCTCAACCATGAGATAATGAAGAAAGGAAGAGAGAAAGAAAGGAAGAGAGGAAGAAAAGAAGAATGAGGAAATGAAGGTCGAAAAGAAGGAAGTAGAGAAAAAGAAGAAGATGAGAATCGCTCTTAAAGCTTCACAAGAAAAAATGATTCAAGTGAGGAGGAAGATGAAGAATTGGCTATGCTAGCCAAGCGATTCACTCGACTCATGAGATCCAATCGGAGAAGGAAGTTCAATCAAGGAAGGGATTTCAAGGGCAAGAGCAAGGAAGAAGAGAAGGATCCTATTGTATGCTATGGATGCAAGAAGCCATGACACATCAAGATCGATTATCCCCAACTCAAAAAGAAATGCTTCAAAAAGAAGAATAAACAAAAGGCCTATGTAGGTACTTGGAACGATGAAGAATCGTCAAGTGATGAGGAGCAAGAAGTCGCAAACCTATGTCTCATGGCCTTTAAGGAGGATCCTAAGGTAACCTCCAACTCATTTAATGATCTTAATTATGGTGAATTATTTGAAAATTTTAACGAGTTGCAAGAGGCTTGTGACGAATTAGTTTTGAAATACAAAGAATCACATTTGAAAAACAAGAAAATAATTTCCAAGTTGAAAAATCAAAATGATTCTTTGATCAAAACTAATTCGGAACTTGAAAAGAAGGTTTGTGATTTATTAGGCAACCAAAAATATTTTGAAAAGGGAAATATTGATTTAAACAACCTTTTTTCGAGTTGAATGCTCATTACCATAAGGAGGTAAATGATCTCAAAGCTTCTTTGAACAAGGTTGGGAAACCAAATTTTGAAAAAGGGCAATCTTCAAAACCCAACCATATAAAAAGGAACTTTGGTGGGTACAAACATGGAGGGTATTCAAGGCCCTATTATGGTAAGAAAGTTAGAAGCATTTGGATTCCTAAGGATGTTGTAGCTTCTAACAATGCTAATGAGATTGCTTCTTGGATTCCTAAGAGAACCAAGATTTTGAGAACTAATGCTCATGGACCCAAAAAGATTTGGGTACCAAAAATCAAAGTTTGTGATAAAATTTTCAAATGATAAAATTTGTGATGCTTGTGCAAAAGGCAAACATAAAAGAGTATCTTTTAAACCTATTAATGATGTTTCAACTAGTAGAGTTTTACAATTGATCCATATGGATCTCTTTGGTCCTATTAGAACAACTAGCTTGGGTGAAAAATTATATGCATTTGTTTTAGTTGATGATTACTCTAGATACAATTGGGTTATATTCTTAAGTACCAAAGCTTTAGAAAAATTCATCACATTTTCAAAAATTACTCAAAATAATCTTGGTCAAACTATTTCTCATATTCGAAGTGACCATGGTACCAAATTTCAAAATCTAGGTTTTTGAGGATTTTTGTAACTCAAATGGTATAAGCCATAATTTTTTAGCTTCTAGAACACCTCAACAAAATGGGGTTGTTAAAAGGAAAAATCGAACTTTAGAGGAAATGGCTAGAACCATGATTTGTAAAAATAATTTGCCAAAATATTTTTGGGCGAAGCCACTAATACGGCTTGCTACATTATAAATAGAGTAATAATTAGGCTTATTTTAAAGAAAACTCCTTATGAGATTTTAAAATCCAAAAAGCCTAACATTAGCTATTTTCATCCATTTGGTTGTAAATGTTTTGTTTTGAACAATGAAAAAGATAATTTAGGCAAATTTGATGCTAAAAGTGATGAAGCTATTTTCTTAGGATATTCTTCGAACTCTAAAGCCTATCGTGTATTTAATAAAAGAACTTTAGTTGTTGAAGAGTCAATACATGTGGTTTTGGTTGATAACCTCATTCTGAGGAAGGATTCTTGTGATGATGATGATGTAGGGACTTTTGAAACCAATGATGGTGAGCAATCATCAAAGGTGAATAAAGTTCCAACCAAAGAAGAGGAAACACAAAATCCACCTCTAGAAGCCTTGAAGGACATGAATCTAGAGGAAAAGGAAGTGAGCTACCCAAGAGAGTTCAACTATGTCAAAGGTGGTAAGATTTTGGGTGATTCATCCAAATGGGTAACCACTAGACTTTCTATTAAGAATGCATGTAATGTAGCATTTATCTCATGCATAGAGCCTAAGAATATCATAGAAGCATTAAATGATGATTATTGGATAATGGCTATGCAAGAGGAATTAAACTAATTTGAGAGAAGTCAAGTTTGAACATTAGTTGATAGGCCTAGTAATAAATCTACTATAGGAACTAAATGGGGTTATAGAAACAAACTAGATGAGAGTGGTAACATAGTAAGAAACAATGCTAGACTTGTTGCTCAAGGTTACACTCAAGAAAGTGGAATTGATTTTGAAGAAACCTATGCACCCGTAGCTAGAATGGAAGCTATTAGGATGCTTCTTGCATTTGCATGTTATAATGAATTCAAGCTTTTTCAAATGGATGTTAAAAGTGCATTTTAAATGGTTTTATAAATGAAGAAGTGTATGTAGAACAACTACCCGGTTTTGAAGATCCAAAATACCCAAACACTGTTTTTAAACTTTCAAAAGCTTAATATGGTTTGAAACAAGCTCCTAGAGCTTGGTATGAAAGGTTCTACTAATGAATTTCTTTGTCAAGAGTTTGCTAAGTTGATGCAAGGTGAGTTTCAGAAGAACATGATGGGGGAACTATCTTTCTTTTTAGGGCTCCAAATTAAACAAAGGAATGACGAAGTCTTCATCAATCAAGCTAAGTACATCAAGGACATGCTCAAGAAGTTTGGCTTGAAGAACACAAAGCCTCAAGCCACACCAATGAGTTCTTCTACAAGGCTTGATAAGGATGAATGAGGTAATTGTATGGATTTAAAGCTTTATAGATCAATGATAGGATCTTTGCTTTATCTTACCGCAAGTAGACCATATATCTTGTTTAGTGTTTACTTGTGTGCTAGATTTCAAGCTAGTCCTAGAGAATCCCACCTTATAGCCGCTAAGAGGATCTTTAGATACCTTAGAGATACACCTTGTTTAGGTCTTTGGTATCCTAGAGACTCTTCCTTTAGTTTACACGCCTTCTCGGATGCGGATTATGGGGGTTATAAAATAGATAGAAAAAATACCTCCGGTACATGTCAATTCCTAGGTAGTATGCTCATATCTTGGTTTTCTAAGAAACAAAATAGTGTAGCATTATCTACCACCGAAGCCGAATATGCATCCTTAGGAAGTTGTTGTGCTCAAGTCCTTTGGATGAAGCAACAACTCTTAGATTATGGAATTGATGTAGGTACCATACCCATTAGGTGTGACAATACTAGTGCCATTTGTCTCACTAAGAATCCCATCCAACACTCTAGAACCAAACACATAGAAATAAGACATCATTTCGTTAGGGATCATGTCTTAAAAATGATGTAGTTCTAAAATATGTAGACACCTCAAATCAATTAGCAAATATCATCACCAAGCCACTAGACAAAGAGCGTTTTTGGTCTCTTATGAGAGAGTTAGGTTTAACAAGCCTTCCTTGACCCTTAGAGCCTCTTTTGGTCTTAAAAACATGCTTGAATTTATTTGATTACATTGCTTTTGTGATTTTGCTCCTATATGCATCTATGCTTGTTGCTAGGGGGAGTATGCATATGTTTTTGATCATACATGATGGTTTCATATCATTTTTATGCATTTTGATTCGATTCAAATCAAATTTTTGAGCAACTTGCAGCCAAAAATGTCAATTCTGGCACAGGCGTATCGATACGGTGTTTTGCGTATCGATACGGATTATTGCAACGTGTTTCGGTACAGATTAAGATGTATTGGTACGATGTCGCGTATCGCAATGGGTTACAACAGTTTCGGTACAGACATTTCAGTACACTACGTGGCGTATCGGTACGCGCAGCCGGTGGGCAGTTTAAAGGGCATTAAAAGAGGATTTCTTATTTTATATCAAATACCTCTCTTTTCTCTAAAACCCTAAGCCAAAAATCTCTATAAATCCTCCAATTCCCTTACAATTTTACACACAACTCTTAAAAATCTTTGAGGGCTTTTGGTTTTTACATCAAACTCAAGCAAAAATCATCAAGTTTGTGCATCAACATCTCTTCATTCCTTAATCTCATATTCAAGGTATAAGCCCTAACTTTTTTCTTTTTAATTTTCGTACATATTTACTTATTGTTTTTGAATCATAGTTACATATTTAGGATATACATAATATAGTTTTCAAAGTTTTTGTAAAATCTTTTTCAAATCTGAAATTTTTTTATTCGAATATAAAATTATATCATATAATTTTTAACACTATTTTTGAAGTTTTCTTTTACCAAAAATTATTTTTATACTTGTATATGTTGTTAAACTATATTGTATAGATTTTTAACAATACCTTGATTATTGGATTAATTTTTGGATCGAATAGGTTGATTTATGCATACATCATTTTTGGTTTGATTTTGTTTTCAGATTATGGCACCAAAGAAACATGCAAGAAAAGAAATAGCCTCAAGTTCCAATCCTCCTAGTCACAATCTCGACCGTAATGGTAATCGACCCAATCTTACCCATATCTATCAAAATTGTTTTAATGAACCTCAATTTCCACATGCCATTGATCGTTTTAAAAAGTATCAAAGTTATAAAATTCATCGAGTGTTACTTCCATCCTTTTTCTATCATCCGGAAGATTTCAATTTAAATATCTTAATTTGATGAAAGAATGGAAATTTATGCCTTTTTTAGTATACCCAGGATTTTTATACCGAAACCTTGTTTTGATTTTTTATTCCAAGCCCGGTATATTTTCAATGACAATATATTCTTGGTTATTGCAATTGAATCTTATTTAATGGGTAAGAAATTTCGTATTGATTCAACTATTTTAGCAAACTATTTGGTTTTGAGGATACGGGAATTGATGATGAGGATTCGATGGGACATACCCTCGGAGGCTTCGTGAATGTACTAGATGCCTATGACCACATTCTACACCTTATGATCACTTGGTAGTTTCGTCCATCCAGTGGGAAGTTCTCTAGGATCCGACAAGTCGACGACTTTTGGATCCGTTGCTTCTGTGAGGGTAAGCGCACTAACCTTGCTTAAATTATGTTCGCGAAGATCGTTTTCCTTGTGCAACATCGTCATACCTCTATGGTTACATCTTTCACATATAGCACTGCCTTGAGCTACATATTTTACAATATGGGCATTGATTGCTACTATGACTTTGCGGAACCTCTCACTGATCCTATTGATGAGCGTTCTCTCCATCGTGCAAAGTTCACATACTACAATAGAGAATGGGCTCGAAACACTGATCTTTTGGGAGGTGTTCAACCCGAACCGGTGGTGACTCCTCAAGAGGCTCCCATTCCACAAGCTCTGATGGCTCAACCAAATCTTGATGCTCTTATGGATTATCTCAGTGGGCAATTCACCAACTTGAGCACCAACATTGCTTCTTTGCAAACAACCATGGATTCCGGGTTTGCCGCAATTGACACTCGCTTCATATCTTTGGAGGAAACATTGATGGCTATTGAAAATCGCCAAAACTTCATGGATATCTCTCTTACCGCGTTTCATGGGAAATGACGCCAATCCCTTGAGACTCAAGCCAAAAATGATGAGGAGGATGAAGATGACGAATATGAATACGACGGGATAGATCCTTAGGCATTTTGTATTTCATATCATATCATATTAGGATTAGTTTATGCACCTATTGTTTTATGTTTTTGGATTCATAAGCTTTGGTTTTTATTTGGTTTATGTTTTTAGCACTTAAGTTGGATTTAATTATGTTGCTTGAACTATGATTTGAATTTTAATGCTTATGTTGCTTTTCCTTTACATGCTTGGAGTTTGTTGCCTTACTCTCATATATTATTGATTTTGATCTAACAAAAAGGGGGAGAAAGAATTTAGCCAAATTTTTTCAAAGTTAAGCTTAAAGTAAGGAGGAGTATTTTCAAAATTTTCAAAGTTACTTAAAAATATTTACTTTGGTCTTGTTATATCAAAAATGGGGAGATTGTAAAACCTATATTTGACTTTGATATAACAAATTGTTTAAGGACCAAATTGTAAAAGAATATAAATTTTTAAGTACTCAAAAGTCTCACATAATGACAAGGAAAATTTCTTATTAAGTCCAAACCTTAAACCTAAAGTTTTTCTAAGTGTTTTCAAGCCAAAATACACAAATACGCCCAGGCGCATTGATACACTCCTTGGTGTTTCGATATGGATTTTAGCTACTAGAATTTGATTTTGCAATACGTTTTGATACGGCCTTGACCGTTTCGATACGACCTTAAGCTTAACCTGCATTTTAAACGATGCGAATCGATATGGCCTCACTCGTTTCAATACGACATTCATCTGGGCAAATGGTTTTGTAATTTTTTTCGATACATCTTACACTGTTTCGATACGATCTGAAATCTGGGTTTAAGATTTTTTTATTCGTACTGATACGGGTCCATCCGTATTGATACGGTTTGCATTAAATGTTTTCGACCTTTGTCTTGTCAGTTATTGGAATCAACAAACTTTTAATTTTTTAGTTACCCGTATCGATACGCCCCTAGGCGTACCGATGCTATTTTTCAACTTCGATTCCAGTGAGCAAATATCGTACCGATACGCCCTTGCTTCGATACACCCCCAATTTTACACTATGATCATTTCGATATGGCCTCCAGCGTATCGATACGCCACTGCACAACGGCTATATTTTTCTTGCAGTAGGTATCGATACGGGCTTACGTGTACCGATACGGTAGGTGACCAGACATCATTTATTGCGGGAAACTTGCTCACCAACGGCTATATTCAATACCTCAACCACCCAAACAGATAAAATTCAATGAGAGAGTATAAATACAAGACTCCAATGCTGCTGCAACAACTAATGAACCTATTTTGATCAACACTCAAGCATCCAAGCTAAAATCCAACCTTTGTGCTTTTAGAGTCATATCTTGTACACTCAACTTGTGTAATTCTTTTGTAAATCCTTGTTTCAATTTTGGGGTTGGGAGATCTTATTTGGGCAAAAATTTGTATCTTGTGAGGATATTTTATTTGCCAATCTTTTTTCTTTGTAATTGAGAGTAAATTGTTCAAAGCTTTGGCTAGAAAGCTTGAACTTGTAATGGTTGTCTCCTAAGCCTAGAAAAGTGGAAGAATTTCATAGTGAAATTATTGAAAATCCTTAGTAGGAAGCTAAGGTAATGGACGTAGAGCTGGTTAGAAGCTTGGACCACTATAAATCCTTGTGTCCCATTGTTCACACTTTTTTAAATTGCTTCCAAAATTTAAAATTGTCAATTCACCCACTCTTGGCCACCATCTCAATTGATTGATCATCCTAACACATGACACTCTCATATACTGCCACGTGGCACTTTTTTTAGATAAAAACACTCAATGTCAAAGGACTTTGAAACATTTTAACCTTTTTCTTTTTTCAAAGCAAAAGAGAATATGACAAAAAAATGAGGGCATGAAAATGATTTTACATTTTTCTTCGAGAAAAAAAATTAAAACATCGATCTCTCCTTCTTCTCGGTTCCTAGCCATGAGAACGACAATATAGATGCATAATGCATTCAGTCTCTCAGGAGCTTCATCGTGGAACCCAGTGGCAGCATCCACCATTACTAGATCTCATTTGAGAAGAGAATCCTTAGCAAGCTCGCACCTGGAAAATCTAGGGTCACCTACAACTTTACATTCCTCTGTCATTCTTGTCTCCATTAGATTAATCGCTTGACTAGAGATGGTGATAAGATTCCAAACTCGAAAATTTCCCCTTTATCTATTGAAGCCCTAAACCCTTTATATGATGAAATCGAGATTTTCTTGAGGGCATGTTGCAGGGTGATATTTGTGGTGGCGTAGTGGATGAGGGCAATGGCTAGAGATGGTGGGTTTTGAGGCTTGTCGACTGAATTTGTTATGTCTGAAATATAGGATTTTGAAATGGGATATGATAATGGTTTGGAAAATGAAGAGTTTGTCGTTTGAAATATTTGCGGGAGCGCGTCTTCACCACTGAAATCTTTCTTTTCCACAAGTTCCTCCAAGTGTTTCCATGTATTTTAGTGTTTTACTTTGGTCCCTTCCTCTTTCGATTCGTCTTCTTGGAACTCGAGCAAGCACTCCTTGAACAGATCTGGATCGAGACCGTAGAAGATTTTGCGGACGTTTAGAGTTAAGTTATGTACGGCATGATTCTAATGGTTTCTCGCATTTTTCTCCATTGCCGGGAATATAACTTTTCAGTTTTGAATGATCAAGTTCTCGATGTGATCTTCTTCCACACAAACGAGAATGAGCTTGGTGTTGAAAAATGTTAAATTGTTTTCATGCCCTCAATTGTTTGCCATGTTTTCTTTGTCTTAAAAAATAAAAATGGTTAAATTGTTTGAAAGCCCTTTGACATTGAGGGTTTTTTTTAAAAAAAAAGTGCTACGTTGCAGTATCTAAGAGTGCCATGTGTTCGTGCAACATCAACAGTTAACACTGTTAGCCTAAGGGGTCATTTTAGTTGATGGAAATAAAGTATAGGGGGACATTGAACATTTAGAAAGTACAAACATCATATTGAAACATTTGACAAAGTACAGGGGGCGTTTGTGTTATTATCCCATTAAAGTTTGGTTAAAATTCAAACTAATATCTATATTTGACAATTTTAGTCCTCAAAACTTATATATCCTATTAATTTAATCTTAATTTAATAAATTTAACAATTCATATTGAAATGCACATTTTTCGTCCAAACCCAATTAAATAAAATTAATTAAAAAACATTTTTATTTCCATTAAACCAATGTCCAATACAACCATGAACCATTTACATACCCAACTGCCTAAATCCAATTAAATGACCTAAATTACATATACCCAATATTACTCTGCCACCATTAAACCCAAAGCCCGCTAGCCCACTGCACTTTAACAATTTTGGCTAGTCCCCTAACCCTAGCAAAACTCAGCCGCCAAGCCTTCATTTCCCCAAGTTTTAGAACCTTTTCATGTGACCTTTGCTCTGCCCTGCATCAGCCACGTCAGTGCCACCTCAATGTCACGACGACAATAGGACCAATGGTAGTCGATCTCGTCAGCGATGGCTCTTCACGGCACCAGCCTCTGATTCCTCAACAAGCCAAGACCACCACTGGTCCCCTCCATCACGGCACATGCAAACAAAAGCAAGAGGATTTCAGACGCGTTTCCAACAATTTCAGAAAACAGAGATGAATACAAACAAAGAGAATCAGCAACCAATGAAAGATTTTACTATGTTTTTATTTTAGATGTAAATATGTAATTTTTGACTATAAAGCCCGAATCAAAATCAATGTAAAGGGGGACGATTTTCTAGAAATACAAACAAAAAATTTAAAAACTTTTTAATTTTCATTAGCTAGTAGGGTTTACCTTTTCATTAATTTCTTGTGATACAAGAGGAATCCGTTTCTTCATTGTTTATTTTAAAATCAGAAGCTTTTTACAGTAAAAAAAAAAAAGAGAAAGAGCTTTTACCTTTAACCGTGGTGATTTTCGGTGATTGGGGCCTTCGACGGAAGATTGTAATGATAGAGAAAATTGTCTTGACAAGGAGAGCGACATACATCAAAATCACACTGATCTGATGACCGACAATGCAGATCGATAGCAAGAAAAGACGGCGGTCTTGAAATATTTTCTTGACGATTGAGAACGTTTTCGGTAAGATCAAACCAAGAAAGAGGAAGAGGAAAACGTCAGCTTCCCTATGATGGTCTTAATTCGTCAAAAAACCCACCGGAACGATGACGACGGTGTTAAAAATGTGACGATTCTACAAATTTTATTCAAAAATACAGCTTTTCCAAATTTTATTTCAAACCATTTTTTTAAGAAAACCGGTTCTTTCAAGTAACACCGTAACTTTTATTCGCTACACATATTTGAAAATATATTAATTAATATTAGATATTAATTTAATGAAAAATATATTTATCTTGTTTCGTGTATGCTTAAGTTTCATTATGTAAAAATAACTTATGTGCCATGTTTTAAACATGAATGAGAAATTTATAGATCTCCATACTAATAAAAATGTTTAACAATTAGTAAATTTGTAAATAAAAACAAAAATTAAAATTATTGTAAAAAATATAAAACTTTTTAATGAAAACACACAAACTTGTAGAGAATTTAAGAAATTCGTTTTATAATAAAAATTTAGTAACTTACATGGTAACAGTAAAGAACTTGATTTTTTTAGAAAATTGATTGATAGCAGCAACTAAAACTATTTTCATAAAAATTTAAATTAATTTTAATGAATTTACTTTTTAAGGGAAAACTATATATTTAGTGCCCTAATTATGTCCGCATTACTGTTTTGGTACTTCAACTATTATTTTTGGCAAAATGGTGCATAACGTTATGTTTTTGTACCTCTTGCATTTAAAATTAACGAAAATAATGACGTGACCTGGGTTAATAACAGTTTTAGTCCAAAAACTTATACAATCTATCAATTTAAATATTATTTTAATTTTTGAATTAAAATTATAAATTCCTCATTTTTCTTCTTCCAATTGAACACTTTTTTGGGTTTTGAATTAAAAAACATGCTAGGGACAATCAAAACTTTGGGATTTGGGTATAAATTGGGGGCTAATGCGGGATCCATTGGAGGACTCAAACTCCATGATCGAGATACCGGCGAGAATACGAGAGGTGTGAAAGGGATGAGACAAAATTCTATCAAAATTAAGATGATGTTTTAAGTTGACGAATTTTGGACTAAATTGTTAACATATATAAGTGTTTTGGACTAAAATTGTGATTATACCAAGCCACATCATCATCTCCATTAGTTTTTAACGGTCGGGGTACCAAAACATAATAAAAACGTAACATTAAGTACTATTTTGCCAAAAATAATAGTTAGTATACCAAAACAATAATGCAGGCATAGTTGGGTACTAAATATGTAGTTTTTCCTAATTTTAATATAGATGCTAATTACATATCTAACATTAAAAGAATTATAAATTTCTTTATATTTTAAATTTGTGTATTAGATTAATTAATGATTTCAAATGAAGTACTCCAATATTAGCGATGATATACACGTGATTTGAGACAAGAAAGAATGACTAAATTGATATATGTGTATATATATATATATATATATATATAGGGTAAAGTACCAAAATGATCACTGAACTTTGTTAAAATAAAACGGTAACTAAACTTTCAAATGTTACAAAATGACAATTAAACTTTATTATTTGTAGTAACAAAATGGTAACCCGGCCGTTAATGGGTAGCGTTGTAATTATGAAAATTTGGATAATAACACAATTAGTCCTCTATATTTATAGATTCAATCAATTTAGCCCTATGTTTCTCAAAGCTCCCATAACAAAAGAAAACATCAATACCTGAAAATGAGGATCGTCCCAGACCACTGTACGATCATCCCAATTTAAGCGACCACCAGAAATATTCTATATACCATTCTGATTTTTAAAGTGTGCACAAGGGTGATTCAATACATCACCGAGAACTTTCAGACCAACTTAATGGAGGCTCTTCACAAGTACCTTCAGCTCATCAATAGTTCCATATCTGAGAAGAAAATTTACACAATGTTTTGCTTTAGGCCTTTTGAGAACACATTTTTTTTCATATGTAACAGAAGTCTCCTTTTAGTTTTATCATGACAGTTCAATTTTAAGTAAACAACAAATTGCAGGAGAGAAGGTCCAAACTCTGATACTTGGAACCAACATTATATGAGCGACTGAAGCAAAACATAAAAACACATGCAGTTTCATCGATCGAAGATTCCCAGTTATAATTATCATAAAAAAGTAGTTGTTATGTGAAAGAAGTTGAAAGTTCATCTTTGCAAGTTTCAGCTTCTATGGCCAAGCACCAAATGACAAGACACTGAAAGAGTGGTTATGTACTACCTGGAATTTAGATTATACAAGTCCTTTGGCATGTATCCTTCAGGTGAGCCCACATTATTGAGATTCCCAGTTGAAACCTTGGCACAATATTTCGAAACCTGTGCGGGCTTTCTTGTATTGGTATCAGTTTCGTTTTTTTCTCTCGGCAATGTTAGATTAAATTATAACACACTATCCCCTAAAATATATGTTTCGTTAATTTTTTTATTTTAAATGAAAAAAAAAAATACGGCACATAATAGGCCTTATAAAAAAAACCAACAGCCCCAGCGACCTCGATAGCATCTTCCTCTAGATGTGTTGCAATGGAGCTCCAAAGGTTCTACAAGCACATTAGAGAACTGCTGCAGAGCACCTAGGATCAGAAGCCAAGGGAATGTGTCAGTATATCACTTAACAAGGAACATAGAGGATAAGAAAGATGTGGTGGAAAAATAGTCCATTATGTTCCCACATCCTATTAACTAATTTTTATAATTACAACATTATCCCTTTAATGGTCGAGTTACCATTTTATTACAAAATATAAAGTTTAAATGTCATTTTATAATATTTAAAAGTTTAGTTATTGTTTTATTTTTTTGACAAAATTTAGTGATCATTTTGGTACTTTATCCTATATTTTAAATATGAAAGAATAACATTATTTAGTTATTTTAAATTAAGATTAAATAGATAAAATATGTAACTTTCAAAGAATAAATTGTCATTATATCAAGCCTTGTTAAATATTTTTTTAAATTTTAATGAAAGAGTGATCTGATTGTAACTAAATTTTAATTAGGTGACTTATTTAAAATTTGAGTAATAATATAGTGACATAATTATTACCTGACAACAAATTTTAAAGTCCTTTGTATTTAAACAAAAAAGTAATCTAATTATAACTTGAATAATAATTGAATTACCTGATTTTAATTTATAATTTTTAATAATTAAGTTATTCAAATATAATATTATTAATAATTGAATGATCTCTCTAGTTTACCCAAACAATAAATATGTAAACTTTGAGGAATGCGTGATGTTTTATTTCATTTAAAGCATCGTCTTTTAAGCCCAATGAGTACAATGCAGATTTTAGGGAAGGCATTGGCTGGTGAGTTCAGTCCACAGAATACAAGAGGAAAATCTGGATCATAAAACTACATTTTCAAGATTTCTTCAAATAAATATAAGGAATCAACAAAACGACCCCTCCCTTCTTTTTCCAGCTCTCTTCTCCATCTCCATTTTCGTTCATTGCTAAAAAACCAGTGAATGATTGAAACGAGTTTCAGCCTTCCACCTTCAACATTCAACCCCCGTTGATAAAGCTAAAGAAAATAGCTCAACTCTTTGAATTCGAAAACCCCAGAAAAAAATAAGCCATGAAACAGTTACACAAGCAATCGAGCACGAACCACAGGCGGGATGAGGAGATTCCGCCGACCCAAATTCATCCTTACTCCCCCAAATCCCTGAAACAACACAGGTCTCTCCCTCGATCCATTAATTATCTATTCAAGGAACAGCGCCTTCTGTTTATCCTCGTCGGCATTCTAATTGGTTCCACGTTTTTCATCCTGCAACCATCTCTCTCTCGTTTGGGCCCTTCCGATTCCAATTCCTCGATCCGCAGATCTTTCTCCAAGGACAACACGGTCACCGCCGACGTTTCCCATGACCAGGACTTGTCGTCCGGTTATAACAAGCCCACTATTAACAAGGCGGGGCGGGTTCCTGTTGGGATCGGACGGCGAAGAATGAGGGTCGTGGTCACGGGTGGCGCTGGGTTCGTCGGGAGTCATCTTGTTGATAAGCTGATCGGAAGAGGGGATGAAGTGATTGTTATTGATAATTTCTTCACTGGGAGGAAGGACAATTTGGTTCATCTGTTCTCGAATCCCATGTTCGAACTGATTCGTCACGACGTGGTGGAGCCAATTCTCTTGGAAGTGGATCACATTTATCATTTAGCTTGCCCTGCTTCTCCCGTTCATTATAAATTCAATCCTGTCAAGACTATCATATCCTTTGCTCTACTTCATTCCAATTTCAATTTTACGATGTTGTTTGTCATCGTTTTCGATAGAGAATGGGTTTTATTTTTGCTTTTTCTTCAGTAATTTCAATTTTGAGAACCTTGATTTTGTGAATTCACAAGACAAACGTGATGGGTACTCTTAATATGTTGGGGCTTGCGAAGAGAGTTGGGGCCAGGTTTTTGCTCACCAGCACGAGTGAGGTCTACGGTGATCCGCTTCAGCATCCTCAGAAAGAGACCTATTGGGGAAATGTCAATCCAATTGGTAAATTGCACAGCAGTTCTTGGTTCTGTTTGCTTGTTTCTCTGTTTTTGTTGTCTAATATTATGGTTGGGTTAAATCCGATTAGGCGAGAGGAGTTGCTATGATGAAGGAAAAAGGACTGCTGAAACCTTAGCTATGGATTATCATCGAGGTGCCGGTGTTGAGGTATGGTTTTCTCGATTTACTTGTTCGACATAATAGGATATCGAACACCGGCTCTAGAAATAATTGTGTTCTAAACTTTATAGCTATGTTTTCTTTCAATAACCCTATTAGCATTGAATATCCAGTTAATTGTTCTTCCATCAGATTCTTTGCAAGTACATTAGTTTATGTTTATTCTCTAGCATTATGTAGTGTTTACTGCGGAGTATTATAACCTTTGATGCTTATTTGTGCTTTCTTAACCGGTCACCTATAGGAAAGTTTGGAGATGGATTTACAAATGTTTAGTAATTTTACAGATTCTATTAGTGACGTGCTAAATGAATGTGTCCGTGCATTCAGAAATGTATATAAACTCACATTGGCAGTGAATCATCGAGGTCGGCAAGGTCCTCTATGGGTCTGTCAATTGCCAGCTTCGAAGTGATCATCTGATACTTAGCCAAAACTTAAAATATTAACTTTCATTTGAAAATACAAGTTTTTGCAAAATTATTATTAACAATGTAGTTGAAGAAGAGGATAAAAAAATGTCTTATATCATGTGAAAAATCTCTTACATGCGACGCTCAAGTGATGATACTTGCTATTTGCAGGTCCGAATTGCTCGTATTTTCAATACTTATGGGCCTCGTATGTGCTTGGATGATGGACGTGTTGTTAGCAATTTTGTTGCTCAGGTTGGTTCATACTTCTACTTCTTGAGTTCATTTACAGTAATCGGTTGAGATTTGGATCATATGTACATTTTCTTATAACAGTAGCTTTGTTCTACAGGCCATCCGGAAGCAGCCAATGACTGTTTATGGTGACGGCCAACAAACACGAAGCTTCCAATACGTTTCTGATTTGGTACGGCTGTTTCCTCTCATTGCTAGGAAGAAAACTAGTTATATAACTTCTTGTACTTGAATAGTTAAAAATCAGACAATGTGGAAGTTAAGAATGCGTGAATACATGCAAATCGAAGATGTTCATATTGGAGCTCATAAATGACAGGTGGACGGACTTGTTGCTTTAATGGAGGGTGAGCACATAGGGCCTTTTAATCTGGGCAACCCAGGAGAGTTCACCATGCTTGAATTGTCGGAAGTTGTCAAAGAAACGGTTGATCCGACTGCAACAATAGAATTTAAACCAAATACTGCAGATGATCCACATATGAGGAAACCGGATATCAGCAAAGCAAAGGATCTGCTGAACTGGGAACCAACAATCTCTCTAAGAGAGGGGTTGCCTCTTATGGTGGGTGATTTCCGGAAACGCATTTTGAACGAAGATGAAGGAAAGGGAGCTTAAACAGAAAAGAAAAGCCGAAACAAGTATGTACAGTGTGACGAGCATCTGTAATTTGTTGACTCATTCGTTTATTATTATTGTTATTATCATCCTTTGCTCCACATTACCTGGGAATTTTGCTGTTCTCAACCCACCCCTCTATAGGAAAGATGTGTCGTTCCTTCCTTTTATGATATATTATTAGTTCAAAGTCATATAACATCTAAATTGTGCAGTGGTTTGCACGAGTCGAGTTTTGTATCGATTGCTTTTTGAAGGCCTTTGGTGGTCTGGCAGAAGTTGAGGAAAGTGTTCATCTTCTTGTTTTTGGTGCAATAATGCCTTTGAAAGGCTTGCACTTTAGGCTTTGGTCGAGCAGATTTAGCTCATTTTGTAAGTTAATTCTTTCAAGTTCTAGCAATAAAATAAAGAAGTAAAAAGAAATACATTTTTTAATCTTATATGTTTAGAATTCACTCATGAATATTGATTTTACTTGTATTGAATAGCTTGACCATGTGTATCGCCTTTGTATATAATTAAATTCGGATTTCGATATGTATAACACAATTCGGATTCACAAGTTAGGGGTGTATGTGAACAAAACGTTCGATGAACTATTCGTGAATCGTTCGTATAACGTTCGTTTATTAAACTAAATAAACGTTTGTGAATAAATTTTTTATGTTCATTTAATAAACAAACGAACACGAACATAGGTGTGTTCAGTTCATTCATGTTCACGAATAAGCTTGCTTATCAGCTCGTTTATAAACTTGTTTATCTATTCGTTCATAAGTTTGTTTACCCGGTTCTTATTTTTTTATTTTTTACATTTTAAATATTGATGAAAGTAAGGATTAAATTGAATATGAGGTTAACTTTGGAGTTCAAGTTGTGAAGCTTGAGAAGCTTAAGGATTAGTGGTATAATTTCATCATTTTTCTTTGCAAATAAAAGGGTAAAAAGAGTGTTGGTGGCGGAACCATTTAACATTTCATATAAATGAATATATTTACTAATACTAAACGAATAAAATATAAATACCTTAAAAAATAAATAAGCAAATATAAATACAGTCTTATTCATCTAGACTCGATTCATATCACAAGTCTCCATCATGTTATCTTGCCTAGAAGATTGCAGAAAGAAAGAACAAAATATCCGTTCCTTTTGGTGTATCTTTTTGCACAAGGGAAAGTTAGGTCACAAGCCATAAACAACGACACTTGGGGGGTCGGGGACCATGAATAAAAGTTGGTGTGCCCAACCCATTTTTTCTGCTTCTTAGTTCTTGTCCTGACCCTTTTTCTAATCAAATCAATTGGTTAATAATTATAATTAGTAGTCTTTTTCTTCCATAATTTTCACAGACGTGGATCCCAAAGAAAACTTGTTCCTTTATATGTTTTTGCATTGCTCATCTTGAATAAAGCCTAAATCTTTTATTAGGAGAAGTGCAATTGGGGCCATACTTCTCGTGGAAGGCATCATCTAAAAGTAGAGGCGTAAATGAATTGAATTTGAATGAAAAATGTCGTGTTAGTTTTTATTTGTTTATTTTTGAGGATGTTCATTTTTGATTAAATTTTTAATATTATGTTCGTGTTCGTTCATTTAACGTTCGTGAACGCTCTCTTCTTACCTAGAACCGATTATAAGGGAAGCAGCCTGAGCAACCGCTCAGGGCCCCCAACCAGCTTAGGGCCTCCAATCAGTCTAGGACCCTAAAATTTAATTATACATATTTTTAATTTTTTTAATTTATCAAATAAATAAATAAATTTAATGGTAAAAAATTAATTCTCTTCCCCTAAATAAATAAATTAATTAATTTAACAATGAAAATAATGTGTTTGAAATATTAAATTAATTGTTCAAAGCAATGAGATGACTAAAAATTCTAAGTCCCTTTTCGGTGCCCATTTATATGTCCAGCACTAAAAAATTAAATTCTAAACTATAACTTTTAAATACTAAATCCTAACCTTTGCGCCCAATATTTTAAACCACAATCCTAAATTATAACCTTAAACCATAACCCTAAATTTTTATTGTTGGGGTATAAATATGGACAAATGATTTATATTCGTAATGAGATATGCTTTCGTTATATAAGGGTCCATTTTAGTTTTTGCTTAGGGCCCTAAAAATGATAAATTACACCACTAGTCCTTAAGCTCTTTAAGGCTTCACAATTTGAACTCCAAAGTTCATCATGTGTTCAATTTAGTCTCTACTTTCATCAATATTTAAAATATAAAAAATAAAAGGAAATGGAGAACCGAATAAGCGAGCTAATAAACAGAGTTTGTTCGTGAACTTAAACGAATAAAACACACCTATGTTCGTTTTCGTCCGTTTATTAAATGAACGTAAAAATTTTGTTCATACTCTTTTATTTAACTTAATAAACGAACATAAGCGAACGATTTACAAACAGTTTATCGGACGCTCTGTTCATTTACATCTCTACCCAAAAGTTTACAAAATATCATTCATTCTTGAATTTTGGTGTATAAAGAAGAAAGAAAAGCCATTTCCAAGCATCTGATTCCCGCTTAATTTCAAAGCTGAGAATCTGAATAAAAAACATTAATGTTGCATGTTCCATAGTAAAATTGTGAATGGCAGCAGGAACATAACTGGGACTGCCCCTGTTGTTGCAGTAAGAGTGGGGGCATTCTGCAACATGTGTTTAATTCATCCTCAACTATCTCATGCATTATTAAGCAACTAATTTGGAATTAATCTGATTTTCTTATACAAAGAAAAAGAATTACTCCTATGTACTTGCACCTCTTTCAGTTCTGCTGTATGATTCATTTCAAAACATTGAATTCACACACAATAATTGACTGATAATGTAGGCCACCCGCACCTGCAATTCAAAAAAAAGATAAGATTTGATTATTTATTTATTCTGCAGAAAAGGAAAAGAAATCAATTAAACAACGGTTTATGATCAAACCAATGTTGTCATATGAACATCTCTTCCTTGAACTCTTGTTCTGTCTCTTAGAATCAAATCTAATACCTAATCAACATAAATATTAAAAATCCCATTATGATCAAGGCCTTAATTCCTAGCCCCAAAGTTAGAGTTACATTACATATATTAAATGCAGCGCTTTAAATTACTCATAAAAGAACAAGCCAGGCCAGTCCCCTCTACTTTAGGTCTTTTTCATTCATTGAAATTTAATACTACATAAAAGTTGGTTGCATCAATTAAAGACCAGATTCTTCCTTTGTATTTTGGCCCTTCTAGTGAAAGAATCTAATTTAGGCATATGCTTTTGATATAATCTCAATTTGAACTCAAGTTCGTATAATCATTTTTAAGAGGTAATATTTATAAATTCGATATTTAAATTTTAACCCCTACAACCCCTTCCTTTCCTTATCCTAGACTTGAGCATAAAAGCAAAACAACCAACCCTGTTTTGGAACTTGCTTTCTGCCATTCTCATCTTCTGCAGAATCTCTAAACCACAGACCAGTAGTTATTCTTCAAAGCTATCAATATCCGAACCTCATAAACAAAAATGAAAAAAAATGGATCTTTTTTGTGCATCCCAAGCTTCAACAGCCGTATGTTTAAGCATGGATCAAGTGGCCGCCTCCTCTTGCTCCTCCGCTTCCGCGGTCCAACTCGGTGGTCGAGCCATCGACCGCCACAACCCCATCATCCGAGACGCCAAAAGGTTCACCAGAACTCTACCTTCCAACCCTTGCACATCTCAGCCACCGCCAATCAACCCTTTACCTTACCATCAGCTCAAGAAGAACCAAAAAAAGAGTTCAAGCAATGATCATGCAAAAAAGGCTTCCTCTTCTTCTTTGAATGATCATAAGAAGAAGAAAAAGAGTTCATCTAAGAACAGTTCATTGAAACCAACTGATATTAAAGCTGCAGAAACCAGTGGGAAAAGCTTCACCACCAAGGCGATTGATCTTGTCACCCCTCCCGGTTCCACTAGATATCTGTTGGGTGATCATAATAATAATAATAATATTTCTGGTGCTTTCGATGGAGTTTCGGATTATGATCCAGTTTGGGCATTGGTTGCTGCTGAAACAAACCAGATTCAAGCTGTAAAACAAGACCAATCCATTGTTTCCAAGCCCTCTCCATCCTCTAAAGACCAGGTTTGTTTTGCTCCTTTTGAAGATAAATCTTCTGAATCTGCAGTCTGTAAACTATTAGTATATGGACCAGCCGGAGGTGACAGTTGCACCCCTGGAAAATTTATATTTCCCTATAGTTTAGATATTTCTTGTGTTCGTCCCTGTTTAATATCAACTTTGGTTTTCAGGTTGTGGTTCTAAGAGTGTCATTACACTGCAAAGGATGTGAAGGAAAAGTGAGGAAACATTTATCAAGAATGGAAGGTAATTTTCTCTCTCAGGTCTAATTATAATTCTAATCCCTGTATTATACTGGAATTCAAGATTTAATCTCACAATTCTGAATGTGATAAATTATTTTGGTTTTAGGTCTTACGTCCTTCAGCATCGACTTCCCAAGCCAAGAAGGTGACAATTGTGGGAGATGTAACGCCATTAGGCGTACTGGCCAGTGTTTCAAAGGTAAAGAGTGCACAGTTTTGGACATCCGCCATGGCTGCTTCATCTGCAAATGCTAAAAACAAGTAGAGCAATCTTACTGACAACATTTTCGTGGAAAATAAACTATTTTTGCCTTTGAAACTGTTTGTTTAGCATCTATACATGATGGGACTTTGTATGTGATAGCCGAATCAGAATCACTTTATCTTCCATATTTTACCGAGATAATGATGTTAGAATAAAGATTTAATAATCTGGGGCGAGTTTTTTTTCTTCTTATTTCATAAAATAGAGAATAGAGATAGTTTGAAGGTTGCCAGAAAATTTTGAGGACTTCGGTGTTTTTTTAGTTCATCTTTTTTCTTGTATATACTTCACCACTGATGTCATTTTGCACTTTTCAATGTCTTTCTCAAAGTCGTCTACATTTCTCAGGAAAAAAATACTAATTAGTCTAAAGATGTTCATGTTATCTCATTTTGTATAATTTCGAATCTCGACATGAGAACATAATATTTTTTTATTTAATAAAAAATATAAGGGGAAAAAATTAAAACAAAAGTAGGGGGGGAAATCTCCTTTGTCTAATAACTTTGTTTCTATGGGACTCTTTGGTTTCTGTTTGGGAAAAAAGAAAAGCATCTTTTGGGCATTTTATAAAGAAAGCCAGTCTCCCATTTTGTTCTCCCATGCTTTTGACACTGCATTCCCCATAAGATAGCATTGATTTCAGCACAACTAATGAACTGAACTGTTAGTCTGAGTTAAGGGTTTAGGAATTCGTAAAGAAAAAACAGACATTTGGGTACAAACTCGAGGCTATTTCTTGGTACATGTTTCAATGTTTTTTAACAGTTTTATCTAGGGTAAGATACAGTAGTTTGAACTTTTATGTTAGTCGAGTTCGAATATTTTAATACTCAATTTCTGAATAAAAGATGAGGTGTTTAACGTTTTATTTAATTTTAATACTTGTGAAGTTCAAACTTATATATAAGCAGTGTATATTATGTTAATCTAGTACAAGTAAATAAACAGAGTAAATTAAATCGGAATTTAATAAACTATTACTGCTACAACTTTTACTCTTCCATGCCGTTGAAGTACCTAACAATTGGACCCAATTTATTTTCTGTACACTGTTAATGCAGCCCTGGAAAAATATAAATGCAGGTGGGGAAAGAAAGAAAAAAAAAAGTAAAAGAAGAGAACATGTTTCAAGAAATCAAATTAAAATTTTAAATATAATACTTCATATTAATGTATATCAGTCGTAATTATTTAATTTTAAATAAATGGGTTATGTAATATATTAAAAACGATTCCCAACGAGTGTTGGGTGCATTGGTAAGGCACATTACACTCTAAGGAGAGTGGAGACGACAATATTGAGAGGGACAACCTCGCACCCCGAACATGAACCGTAATACGGACATGCATATTATCAAAAATATATTAAAACAATCAATGGGATTCTAATTCGAATAGAGCTTAAGAAATAAACTCAACTGTAAATAGATGCGAAATTCAATCAAGTTGAGTAGAAGAAAAACTGAGTTCGTTGAGTTTTACATGTACCATTTTATCATTTAAATTTCATTTGAAATTTTAAAGGTCAATTCGAATATATTTATTCGAGTTTCTATTTAAATTTATATATAATTAGTTATAATGTTATAGTAATGTTTGGTACCAACTTAAACAACTCTTTTTAACCATATATAATATACACATATATTTCTTCATTTTTTTTTCACACAAGTAAATAAAATTTGTAATGTTATTTAATAATTCAAATATCACCTCAAATTATATACTCCGTATGTCCCACTAAAATTGCCTTATTGATTTTTTGTCAAAAAATTTCAAGTTTAACTTTTTATTATTTAAATTTTATTATTGATAAAAATGTAAAAAAATATTTTAAAAACTTTTAATCAAGTAATTTTTAAATGAGGTTATTCATTCACATGATATTGTTTGTGGTTGTGAGAATGATGATTACAGTAGCGACAAGAGTGTTGATAAGGAATGCGAAGATTGTAGAGGTAAGGACATGGGTACTCCACAAGAATTGCATCATGACAAACGGCAGGACATGAGTGTTTGGAGACTAGGGTGCATTTGCAAAGAAATGTCTTGTGGGAGGCTGCAGGTGATCAGGGTGTGCGTAGGATGTATGGGTCGGATGAATGGGCTGGGATCGTTGAAAGGGAAGAGGCAGAGGTAAGGTGCGACAGGGACATGTTTGGTGGTGAGGCTGAGTTGATGTCGTGGCAAGTATTAGCGGTGAAAGGGCACTTATGGAGTCGAGGAATGTGGGATCATCCCCATCTGATCACGTAGTTGAGTTTGGTACAAACTCTATAGGGGATAATGCAATGGTAGAGTTTCAACCAGTATATGACTCTTTGGAGTTACCCAAAAATATGAATAATCTGGTAGATCAACAGGAACATAGGAGCGGAGCGAGAATTGACCGTGTGGTAGAAAAGACAATGCCCTTACCAACAAAACAAGTTGTCGAGACAGAGGTGAAAGGCAAAAAAAAAAAAAAACGTGAGAGGCCGAGAAAAGAAACCTCACGACAGGAGCTTGGTGAAGGGGTGGAGGCAGTGCAGGATTCGGTTTCGGATACGCAAGCAAGACAACCTGCAATCTTTCGTGAGGCTGTGGCTACTGTGAAACTTGGACAATTGGTAGGGGTTAGCACGGTGGGGGCGAGAGGAAGACATTATTCTCGATATATCACGTATTATCAGCGATAATCGTAAGGTCGAGTGATAATGAGGATCATATCGTAAAACATTTAGAGTTTTGGGGAATGTGTCGAAATGAGGAGGGGTACGCGATGTTCTTCGACAGCAGCAATGCTACATGTTATTGTTGCAAGAATCTAAGCTCGAGGAGGTGTCCACAAATATAGTTGGTAAGCTTGATCGGCGACGTTGGAATTTATGAGAGCTTTTTGTCGAGATCGATGTGGCATGTGCGGAGTTAGAGGACGTATGTTTTGTACATGTTTATAGAGAGGCAAATGGGATTGCCGATGTCTTAGCCAAGGAGGGTGTGGATAGGTTTTCATTGTTTCATATTGATATTTGATGTTGTGTAATGTGGTTGTTTGTTGTGCTTGTTATGGGCAGTGCTGTTTAGGGTGAGGTTGGAGTTTGGTTGAGTGTTGTTTCAGGTGGGCTGTGGTTTCATGATCTTGTTGTTTTGTTCTTGTTCTTTTGATTTTAATTGATCAGTGTACTCTTTTCCTCCGACTAGGTTTATGGGGTTTTTAAATATATTGTTTTCTAAAATTTAATTATTTAAAATATTTAGATTAAAGTAAAAAGTTTAATAAAAAAAGTCAATAAGAGACAATTTTAATGGGATGAGTGGAGTAATATATTTATAATGTTATTTTTAAGGGAGTTTTGAGGAAAAAATATTAGTGAGAGTATAAAGAAACCAATAAATTGATGAGAAGAAAGAATTTGGAATGAATTGCAGTAAGTAACCAAATTGAAACAAAATATAGAGTTGAGATATTAAATTAAAAAATCAAGAAATTTATTGTAAAAAATAGTAATTGAATTTACATAGAATTTCTATAGTGGTTGAGAGGTATGTGGTTCAAATTTAGTTAAAATGACTTAAAACGAAGAACAAATTGATGAAACAAGAAAATCAGACTAAATTGTAAAATTTGTTGTAAAAAAGAAATATTAAAGTTAAAATAGTTGAGTATGTGGTTTAAATTTGGTTAAAATGATCTTAAACATATGATGAATTGAAGAAACAAAAAAAATCAAAGACCAAATCACAAATTATCAAATTTCTTAGCTAAAGACCAAAACGACATCAATTTAATTTTTAGTTTTTTTTTAGTTATTCAAACTTTGCAAATTCAAACTCAAACCAAACTCAAAATTTAAATGGACTCTAATAAATCGAAATTAAATTAAATCAAATTAAATTTTGCTCATTTCTAATCATAAACATGAAAAGGCATTAATAAAAACAAAAAAGTTGATAACAAATGGAGCATGGAATCCAACTTAACCTTAGACCTACTATCAAATTTTGTACTAGTTCTCAAACCTACAATTAATACCAGATTTAAAGTTTAAATCCCTTACAAATGGCTAAAAAAACGAATTGTTAATTGCCTGTTAGGCCTTATTATATACTAGTTGGTGGTAGGGGTATATTCGGTTCGTTTCAGTTTGATTTTTTGACAAAATATGAACCGAATCGCAGTCTACGATTTTTTAAAATGGAAACCGAAACCGAATGATAAAAAACCAAAATACCAAAAATTGAATTTTGCGGTTCGGTTAAAAACCACGATTCTAATGTTTTTTTTTTAATTTAAAAAAAACAAAACACATAGCATATTTTAATTTACCATTGACACTCAAATTCAATTTAATTTGTTATTAAGAATAAGAAAACATAAGTTTTGAACCCTTGACAAATCTAAGATTTCAAATAAGAATGAATTAAAAAATAATGACGATTACAAAACATACAACATATCTAAAAATTAAATCACATAAAATATACATTCAATTAATATCCACACAATGATTCCACACCACCAACATAAAACACAAATATTCAGTCTAACATATTATTTTATTAAAGAAAACTCAAATATTCAACATCATAAAACAACATCTGAATAGTAAATTTTATAAAAACATATTCCAATTTGAAACACAATATTCAATCAATTTAATATTATAAAAACATATTCAAATATTCAAGAGACCACCTTTAAATTATAGTACATTTGATTTGGGTCATAATGTTTTTTTATTCGGTTGATACGAAATAAACGGGTTCCATATGAAAAACCCGAAATCGAACCAAATTGAAAAACTTAAATTTTAAATAGAATCAAAAACCGAACCTTAAGATGCAAATCCGAACCGAACCGTATAACCTAGTTCGAATCGGTTTTTCGGTTTCGTTGCTCACCCCTAGTTGGTGGGATTTGGGCCTACTTTTACCCTAAGGTTCAAAGTTTAAAGTCCAAATCTGTAATTATATTTTCAGTAATGAATCTCACGGGGATTTAAAATTTATGACATGTTCCATTTACTTTTATTTTGATGTCCATCTCTCAAAAAATGTATTGTTTTATTTAAACTGATTACTACAAAATTTATAATTTAGTATGATAGTATTTAATTCAGACTCGACGAATTTTTAATAGACCCTATATTATAGGGCTAGATTTTTAAAAAAAAAATTAAATTAGGTTCGATTTTGGGTGAAAATATCTGACTAAAATATATGTACAACTATATATAGCGGTAATTATTATAATGTACGTCTCTTTATATACTCTTTCAATTACATCCTTAATTTTATTGAATAAAAAGGAAAGATAATAGAGATAATTACTATAAATAATTCTATTTATATTTTTTTTTTCATATTATCCCTTTGTTTTTAATAGAAAATGATATATATTTATAGGTAAATTACACTGGTAGTCATAAAAATTTTAAAGCGTTTTCATTACGGTCGCTAAACTTTTAAAACTTTCATTACAGTCACTCAACTTTTATATCGCTGCCATGATGGTCCCTGTCGTTAAAAAAAAGCTAAATGGCACGTTAACTTTTTCTTTCTCTTAATAAAATAATATTTTTCTCTCTCCTATCACATTTCTTTCTTCTTATCTTTTCTTTACAGCAACTAGTACAATAGCTTATAGCTACCATTTCTGTCGTCCCCGCCACCACTTCTATTCCCCATCGGCACTAGGGTTGTCCCTGGGTATAGGTAAGAGGAGCGTCCGCCCAAGACCCAATTTTTAATATTTGATATTAAAATTTATTTTTTTAATATTTATTATTAGGGTGTTAAGTGTGAAAATGTACTATATTTTATACCATTTTTATTTAGATTATTGCTTAGACTTAGTCTCATTTAATTGCATCTGTAGTTATTTCATGCATAAATTCGTAGTCTTTATGTTTATTGGGCTTGACCTAATGTTTAGCTATTGTTGTGGAGAAATCACTGTTGTTTTGCTCTCTTTTGTGCATGGACGAATTGCCGAGCTATTATCGAGTGTGGCCAAGGCAAGTTGGAGATAAATGTAGATTTTCAAGAATTATCCCTTATCCTTATCACATAGGATAAAATCCAGATTCAAATTAAGAGCTATTGGAGATAAACATAAAGGGATTATCCTCTCTAATTTGAAAATCAAATGGAGATATCAACCTCTATATAAACGCATCACATCAACAACAACAAGGAAACAAAGAGAGGAGGATCGGAGCATGAGTGAAATTGAATCAAGAGGGAGGATTGGATCGTGGAGGAGCTCAACTTCTCCAAATTTTATTTTTTTATCTTTCGATTTACCCGATGTTTGGGTTTTATTCTTTGTTGATTTCTTTCAACCCAGCCATGAACTAAATTAATTGGCTTGGGTTTTTGGGTTTATGATGTTTGTCAACGAATGATTTGTTTTGGTTTTTAATTCAATATTTCGGTGTTTATCCATTTCTTGGTTCTCTATTTAATATCAAGTGAACTCAGGCGATGGACTTGAATGAATCCATTTATCTAGGCTCGGGAGAGCTAGATTCACGAAACGATTGGATACAGTTTTCATTTAAACAACCATTGGTGGGAACTAATTCGCCTTAGGGATAAAGAGTGAATTTCAGCAACTAAGAAGAGTTCATTGATCGATGATGTCCACCAAAGGTTAACGCATGGATGTATTACCGAGGCTTGCACAATCATCAGTTCTTCGGTTAAGGATAATTTGAAGGCATTAAAGAACACTCTATCGAACATTAAAGGGTAATTAATTGCCACGGTAATTCGTCTGACAACTACATCACTATACTCAATAACCCAGTCTACTCTCTCAAATCAGTTTCCTCTTTCATTTATTTAAATTCCTTTAATACTTAGTTTATTTTACTCGTTTAATATCACTATCTATCACCATCGATTTAATTCCTTTTCAGTGCGAGAAGCTAAAAGTCAAAGTCACAAATCCCTATAGAGACGATCTTAATCTATACTATTACTTGTGACGTGTATACTTGCACCGTTTGCGTAGCACTTAAATCACGCGACAAGGGGTTTATTTTTAAAATTTAATTCTTCCAATATTTATTATAAGGGTTCAACTTTTTACAATATTTATTATTAGGGTCTATTTTTTCCAATACTTGTTATGAGGGCCCCATTTTTACAATATTTGTTATTGGGTTCAATTTTTTCCAATATTTGTTATTAGACGTCCACTATTAAAATTTATTTTTCTCAATATTTGTTATTAGAGATCCGTTTTTTCCAATACTTGTTATTAGGGGCCTAATTTTTTCTAACATTTGTTTTTAGGGACATACTCTTAAAATTTATTTTTTAATACTTGTTATTAGAGACCCAATTGTTTTTTAATACTTGTTTTTTAGGGACATACTCTTAAAATTTAATATTATGGCTCTAGTTTTTCACAATATTTGTTATTAAGGATCTACTCCTAAAACTCAGTTTTTTAAAAACATTTTGTTGTTAATGGTCCAATTTATTTTCTAATACTTGTTATTAGAGCCTAATTTTTTCCTCAATATTTATTATTAGGGGTGTACTATTATAATTTAATTTTTAATACTTGTTATTAGGGGCATGCTTTTAAAATTCAATTTTTTAATATTTATTAATAAGGGCCTAATTTTTAGATTTGTCCTAGGGCAACCAAAATTTCAAGAATGGGTCTGGTCGGCACCACCCGATTCTTCTACCTTCAACATTTGACTATGCAAAGATGCTCTTTTAAACTGCAAGGTCTTTTTACCAAAAGCATTCGAAGTGGTATCCTTTATTCTCATCTCTTAAGCAATAGCCAAGTCTTTCGACACCGTGTCGATTAACCAAGTACATGCATTCAGAATACCGAATAAAAAATTGTTTTAAGGATATTCATAACATCTTCATAGCAGTAAAATCTTCCATTCCATGATTAATTACTGAGCAGAACTCACCTGTACACAAGTAGGACAATAATATATAGATTTTCAAAAGTTAAAGTAGCTCCTGGTTGAATTTTGGTACGCTTATAAACCTTATTGCTTGTTTTCATTATTTTTTTCCCATTCATTTTCTGAACAAAAGTGTTAAACAATCAACACATATCATAAAATTACAAAAAAACAAAAAAAGTTATTTGGCAGGTTTTATCCTCACATTGTGTGTACCCCCAAATCTCACTACACACAGATTTTACCTTAACAAGAAGTCATAAAAATACAGTAATTCAAAGTCATTAATTAATTTGGTAGACACGAACAATTCCGATCAACATGATCATCTAGACCATCATAATCTAAATTCTCATTTCTTCAAAATGATAATTAAAGCTTGGTTTGGTACTCAATTCTCAAACCCGGCACCCTTTGCTCTTGATTTTGGTAAAAAAAAGGTTGAAGGTGAAAGAGCCTGGTGGTGCTGACGGAGAAGGAAAGTGATGGCTGCTAAAATGAGAAGAAAGACGTGCGAGGAAAAAGAGAAAAAAATATTATTTTATTAAAGAAAAAAAGTTAAATTTTTTTAACGATAGGGACAGTCATGATAGTGTTATAAAAATTGAGTGACCGTAATGAAAATTTTAAAAATTCGGTAACCGTAATAAAAATATCCTAAAAGTTCGGTGACTATTAGTGTAATTTACCCTATATTTATTTATGGGTTTTGTGCTGTCAATAAGAACTAGATAAATTCTTATTATGATTATTTTGATTTTCAAGGGAATCTGGTAGAATGTTTACATTCTAAAAAATTGTGTTCAATTAAATTTGGGTGTTTAATATAATTAAACTCTAAAATCTTAAATCTTTAAAACATGATCCATACACCATAAATCCTAAGTCATATACCCTAAAACCTAAAAACATAAATTATAAAATCCTAAATCTTAAACTATAAACTCTTTTAGGTGAGTATTTATTACATTAAACATCCTAAATTAATAGAACATTAGGAATATAATTAATTATATTTTACTAAATTTCATTTAAAAGCAAAATAAACATTAATGGTAGGAATTTATCTAGTTCTTATTTATAGCCCTAAGGGTTGTCAATAGCAAAACCCTTTGTTTATTTATTTATTTGTTTCGGGACGGGACAAGGCCAGTTTTAGAGCTAGAATTTGGATCGAGTTTGGTCGGGTAAAAATTTATCGCATATAAGACCTGAGTCAAGTCAGATGGAGCCTTTTATATTTTTGGGCCGGATTCGGGTTGATCAAAAACTCGATCTGACCTGACTCATGCCTATCTTTAAACTATGATTATCGGTACAAAATATTTATTTTACAAGTAGGTTAAAAAGTTAATAAATATATCTTGAGATATGTTTAAATATATGAAACACTTATCATCAACTTGTAAAATTATCTTTTTCACGGAAGTATATCCGTGTATAAAAAATATTTTTTTTCCATATGTTAGTGTTCAAGTTAATTGAAATTGTGTATTACAATGTATGTGACACTACCAAAATCCAATGAGATTTATCGTATCTTATGAGTGGATGGCTTGGTTCTTAAAACTCCGAATATATCAACATATTTTATCTACTTTCTTTGGGGAAAAAGTAGTGTTAGCATTTAAACTCTAATTAACTGAAATAGTAAGACAACAATCTAGATTTGGATATTCAAGGGGTCGGACAGTCTGAATTTGTGCAATTTTAGGATCCACTTACACACATTGTAAAACTCATAGTTTTACACATTGACATGACATCCAATTGATCAAGAACATACTTTAGGGACCAGATTGCAATTTCTAAAAATTATAAGGACTTCTTTAAATCCAAAGTTACCAACTCTCAATTAGTCATGTTTCACACATTTAGGTTAAATTTCAACTTAAAATAAACATCCAAACTCATTTAATTGCATATATAACAATCGGGGACTAGATTGCACATTTCCAAACTTTGACAAGCAAATACACAAAGAAACCAGCAATGCATGCCGATATGGGCCTGCCCGTATCGATAGGGCTCAACGAACTTAACCGCCATGAATACCGATACACTAGCCACTGTATCGATACGATGCATAAAGCAACTCGTATCGATACAGCGTAGTTCTCGTACCGATCCCCTTTTTTCCTTCAAAACCTCAATTTCTAGTAACCATAATGCGTACTGATATAGTACCCCACGTATCGGTACGATGCGGTAAAATGAAAGGGTTGTACCGGTACTCAAACTCGTGTACCGATTCTGATGCACAAATCTCAAAGGGTGTACCGATACTCGACTAATCGTACCGGTACCTTTGTGCATTTTACCCTCAAAACGAAGCTGTTTCAGACCCCGTGTACCGATTCCCAGGTACTCGTACCGGTACGCGAAGGCATGTAATGACTTCTAAATCCAGCATATGACACTTTGGCTCACTCTAAACACATCCAACACTTACCTAAACATCACACATCAACAAAGGCATACTTTATTCAATCATACTAGCATTTTAAATCAGCTCAAACCAACCTACTCAAACATCCACAACAACTATAGGCATGCTTTCTACTCAACATCCAAAACATAAATCCAAAGCAATTTCAAACATATAAAGCCACATACAGGTCCAAAACAACATTTAAAATTTGTACAAATAGGGAGTTTAGCAAACAACCCTCCCAAACAACAATTGACCACATTGCCTTTATTACTATAAGTCTAATTCGAAAACCATACTAGAGTTTGTTCAAAGCTCTTGGATTTTCCCCTTGCTTGCTTTCTGCCTTCGAACCTTACTTATCTGTATTGCTGGAAAAAGAGTGTAAGCACATAATGCTTAGTGAGGAGCGCTAAAAAACAAAGCCACATCAATGCATTTCAAAACCGATTTTCCAAACCATTCTCAAACAAACTTCTTTTAAAACCATCACTTTAACACATTATTGCTTTAAACAAACATCAATTGAAATCATCATCATTCCAAAAATGTCATGTAAAACATCATGCCTTGCTGTCCATGCACTTAATCATTTCAAAACATGCTTAAAACCATATGTAATCACATATTATGATTTCACATGCATAATCCCATATGCATAATCCTATATGCATACCTCCATTTAAGCCTTCACATGCATTCAAACACAACGCAAAGATTAAAGAGCAAACATGTATAAATCACATTATACATCATCATAACTACCTCAATTTAAGCCTTCCCATGCATTCAATCCCAATGCTAATCTTAAATAGCAGCCATGTATAAATCACATTATATAACAAAATCCATCACATGATACAACATCAATTATATTAGCTTACAAAATGATCATCAACCAAGTTCAACTTTACAAAATATTACATCGGATACACAAATTTAACAAGTGTTCTCCCAAAACTTAACATACAATCTCATCCAGCATCTCAAGGTTCACCAACGAGAGTTTTTGGTACAAATAAACCCCTCCACCGTTGTGGTACCCCTGGAGGAGTTTTTAGTACACATAAACCCCTCAACACCACTCATCGGCTAGATGTATAATCCACTAACAGGAGTCTTCGATACCATATAACCCTTTAACCATTAGGGTACTTGGATGGAGTATTCGGTACACATAAAACCCTCAACATCCAAGGTGACTTTTTGTAGTGCACTATCAAATCCTATGGCCGGCCAACTATATCTGATAACATTTCTATAACCTTTTCATACCATCACTTGCCAATATAATTCATTCCATTAACATTAACTCACTGTTTTCATATGCATCAATCAAAACCATTTATCCAATGCATCAACCATGCATTAACCAATGTTCAGAAACATTATCCAAAACATGCATTATTTCCAAATGCATCTTCATCAATTTATAAACATTTTCCAGCATTAAACCATGCTTAAATCATGCATATAACAGTGAGAAATTAATCATCAAAACAAGTGCATCAAAACCAATTTGCCAAACCAAAATTGAGAAAGAAAACATCATTTACTTACTTTCGAGCTTAGACTAGCATTTCAAGATTAATCCAAACTCCCAAACATAACTTTCAAACCTTTGAAAAGCTGTAAATCACGTTCTCACTCATCAACATGCAAAACTTTGATTGTCGATGCAAATCCAAGCCTTCATAGCTTTTGATACCTCACCTCAAGCTTGAGGATCAACCTCCCCTGCTTTAACCACACAAAAACAGAGGTTCCAATGCATCAAAATGCGTTCAACAACCCAACAACATCAATTTACACAAATCCTCATCAAATTCTACTCAATTTCACTCCACAACAACAAAACACAACATCAAGCACCTTCCAAACTTAACCCAGCTAAAACCAATGTTTTAATCCATAAATTAAAATCCAAAAACACATTAACATCATCCTTATACCTCCAGCATTCATTAAACATCCACAACTCCTCAAAAACTCATAACTAACAACCTAGAAAAGTAGAGATTCACCTAGTTTTAGGATTCCAATGTTAAAATCAACTTATTAACATTATAAAACATCAATATTATGATCTAATCAAGTCAAGAACCCAGCAAAATAGATCCATAACGAAGATCAATCAAAAATATCAATTAAGCCTTGATTTAACCATTTATCCATAACTAAATCATTAAAACTCATTAGAAATCATATGTAAAGGATCAATAACTTGGAAAGTTTAGTAAAGAACCTTATATTAGAGGAGAAGAACGAAGCTCACCTCTAACCTTGGCTTTCCCCCTTAATTAGATGAATTTTCTTGAGAAAACAAGATCAAATCAAATAGGGTTTGTTAGGAAATCATTAAGTTAGTTTTTTTGAATTAATTCTCCAAGCCTATTTAAACTCCTTTTAAACCTTTTAAAAATATCCAATTAAGGTGAAAAGTATGATATTAGAGTTTGGCTAAATACTTAAAACAATCAAAACAATCACTAAAAATAGTTTTAAAACTTTACAATTTGGTCACTATCCCAAAATCTCACTTTTCAAAACTTTCTTTTGTAAAATTAATTTTACCAAAATTATCTACATATTAAATAATGATTTTAGAATATTTTTCCATATTTTTATTTCACCCAAAAATATTTATTTTGAATTAATCTCGAAACTGACTCGAATCCTCTAATTCGGTCCACCGGACCGTCTAATCGACCTAGAAAACTCCTAGGCCCAAATCCGGGGTGTTACAGTTTTCGTTTTCATCACTGCAAGAAAACCCTAGACTTCTATAATATAACTTTTTACCTTATATTGATCCCCAAGATCAAGTTTCTTTTCCTTCAAGCAACTGTAATTCAATAAAACGCTTGTTTTTCCAGATCTCTAGTGTCGAAGAAGAACATCATCAAGAGTTGCTACATCTTGATCTTTCATTAGGGCCACCATGTAGCCCTAACCCTAATCTGGTGGCGGTGTCGGCTTACCCTATTCGTTGTCAATGCCGATCTCGAGCAAACCCGTTTTAGAAACTCAAACAAAGGAAAAGTGAAACCATAGATGCACCCTATCCATGGGCTACAACACGACGGGCCACGATTCATAATCTTAACTATCTTTTATCTCAAAACATTCGTACCATTAGTGGTGAAGTTGAATGCAAAGGGTGCCTACAAAAACACACGATTGAATACAACTTGGTAGAAAAGTTCAATGAGATTAAAGATTTCGTGTAGGCGAACATGTTGACGATGAATGATCGAGCATCGGATTCTTGGATGCATTCGAGGCTTGATAATTGCAAGACTTGTGGCAGCGCTATGAGACCGATTATTGTAAAGAAAAGGCATGTGAATTGACTGTTTTTGCTGTTGGGACAAAAGCTGGGGTGTTGCAGGCTCTTGGTGTTGGATTAAAATCCGCAATTTTGGGCACATATGTAAAATGTATGATGCTATTATAAAGTATGACACAAAATCAAGTGACCAATTATGTTAGCAGTGTCATGGGTATTAAAATGTCATGGAAATAAAAGTGTAGATACCATAAGATGTATTTATAATTCAATGAGGGGCAGGGTTATAAATACTTAATAGTTAATTTATTAAATCAACTATATAAGGAGGTAGTGGTCCCCAAAAAATATGTTAACTTATTTTTCTCTCTTTCCCCGTCAGAGAGTTTTACATCAAGAGAAAACATATCTTCTTGGAAGATCAATACCAAAGATTTAGTCTTTCAAGATCCAGATTCAAGGTTTCCAATATATCAGATATATTCAGGTACGCTTCCGCATTCAGTTTATTGTTCGTGATGATTTGGCATGATAGATCATGCGTTTAGATTTCATAATAATTTATGATTTGATTCTATTAAGTGGCATCATAACCTCGTCATGTTGAATCATTAAGAAACAATAGATTTATTTTTAGATTACATGCTCTTACGATTTTATTTCAAATTCAATATCATGAATTGAAGTTTGGATTAAAATTAATCTTGAATTTTTTAGGGTTCTGTTTTTCGCTTGAATAAAAGGTATATAATTCAGGCATTTAGGGTTTAGTGTTTCGCACAATTTGTTATTCCCAAATACAATCATTACTCATTAGTATATCAATCCTATGATTATACGATAACCCTCATGGTTCTATTCTTAAATTTTGGGTTTTAAGAACCATGGATATTAAAGTAATAGTAGGGTTTTTTTTTATCCTTTCAAACTGTGGGAATATGAATTTGGTTTTAAATCGGATCATAATATTTGATTGATTTAACTCGTTATGATTATACATATCAAGTTTAAGATTTTGGTATTCATATTTAATTCGGTGCTTCAAGATTCTTTTGTTTATTGAAATTTGAGTTTTAATTTCAGCAAAACTTGATGTTTGAAATCAATTAAGGATATTATGTTTCCTTTATCAATTTTTAGGGTTTATGAAGTATGAGATTAAAATTCTCATATACAGTTTTGGTATAATTCGTATATATTATTTTTATCGATTTTAATTTTTATGTTGTTTAAAAACTCATGCTTAGATACACCAAAAGTCAAAAGTTCTATTCACAGTTTACAAAGAAAATTGGTCCTTACATAATTAATTATTGAGATATATATATCTGTCCATGTTTGACCCTTTTGGAAGTTTGATTGGCATGCGGAATATTTTGCTTTCAACATAGTGGAAGGCTTGGTTTCATGGCGAGCTATCGATTAGCTCAAACAACTAGAAAACTGGGACAGTAATAGTTTTTGATTCCATGTTCTTTATAATCCTTCAGTAATTATGTTTTTGGCTTGAGTTAGTTTACGGTTTCTATAATTTAGTTCCAAAGTCAATAAGTCGTTATGCCATAAGACTTTAATTTTTGTCATGTTATGCTTAATACATCTATGGATTGGATTGATATATATATATTTGGTATAATCACATCAAGTTATACTAAGGCTTTTGATTATGTATTTGATTTTGATCTTTGGCAAAGCATACAATGATATTAAAGTTTTTATGTGATCATTATATGAATTACTCATTTGTATCGAACTTTTGATTTTGGCTTTTAGTTCAAGACTGAATATTTTGAATTCGACTTTGATTTTGGTAAATGCATGTTTAAGACATTAAAAAAACAGTCAAAGATTTATGTTTTTCGATTTCTGATAGCCTCTTTCAGAGAACCTTATTTTGGGTTATTTTGGAAACTTAAGTGTTATCAGAAATTTCAGTTTTGACTGTTACAAATTTTTAAATTTGAATAGCGGTATATTTATATTATATATTTTAAGATAAATTAATTGAAGCATTAAGTCACCAAAGTGACCTCTATTGTAGAAATTATTTTATTTTAATATATAGAAGGTTTTGCACATGTAAGTCGGATTATGTTAGTATTAATCGGACCAAAGGAAGGTTAATAATTAACATTATTACATGTGCAACTATGGTAATAAACATGTGATAATTATTCAGTTTTATACGTGAACAATAAATCGGCCCAAAGGAAGATTTCTGTTTGACATGTTCTTATTATCAATGTTTGATTACTGTACCAAGATATCACTTGCAAGTTAATGTTTTGTCTAAAGATGAAATATTAATGGAGTGTCCGGCATCTTGATATGAGGTTTACCTTTATTCAAATTTATTATTATTTTGGTTAACTTTTAATTTGATTGAAAGATAAAATTAAGACAAATATTTTGAAAAAATTAAATTCATATTTTGGCTTCGGATGTCTAATACTTTAATGGATTAATTGAAACATAATGTCACCAAAGTGACAACTTTTGTGTAGATTAGTTTATTTAAAATATTAAGATAATTATAGGGTTTTGTAATTCATGCGTTTATTAATTGGTCCAAAGGAAAGTTAATATTTGACAGAATTACAACGACAATTGTGGTGATAAATGTGTGACAATTATAAGGTATTTTATGTAAGCAATACGTTAGTCCAAAGATTAATATATTGTTTGACATAGTTTATTGTCAATGTTTGATTGCTACAACAAGAGTACCGCTTACAGTTAATATTATTGTCCAAAGACTTGATATTAATGTTGTGCTTGGTATCTTGAGGGGAACTAGCCATTATTTTGAATTTATTTGTTTACTTATGAATATTTATGTGAGCTTGTTTTTATTTTATTTACTTATTTTTGTTATATATTTAGGTAATTTATCTTTGCTATCACAATATCAGTTAAATACATTCTACACTCATGTTTAGTGAAACTAGTTTCAAGGAATAGAAAAGATACTTACATATATTATTTGGTTGTATGAACATAGACTTTGCACTAAGGAAAGAATAACTTGCACCTCTCACCACGATAAGCACCCATAAAAGGGATTTTGAGAGGTAAGATTGTTCAAATCGCATGAGTCTAATGATTATAATGAATAACATTCTATAAGTCTTTAGAAGTAAAAAAATATAAAGAGATTACTCATATTAAGGGTTTCCTTGACGAAATTAAGATATGTTTTACCCAAAATATTAAGGTTAAGATTACATCACTTATGCCTTCTTTGATGTCTATGAAGTATAAGGGTCAAGGAAATGTGAGGGAGTATATTATGAAAATGTTTAATATTGCTTCAAAATTTAAGGCACATACGATCGAACTTTCTAACAATTGTTTGTTCTTATGATTTTGACACATCTTCCTATATAGTTTAACCAATTCAAGTTGCAATTGTCAAAGGGAGAAATAAACTCTATTTGGGCTCATTTCTCATTGTATTCAAAAGGAAGAAAGGTTGAAGCATTATAAGTGTAAAATAATCATTTGGTCAATGCTTATTATTTAGTTAGTGTCTTTGAGAATAAGGGCAATACAAAATATTAGAATAAAATTTCTAAGGTCCAACTCAAAAGAAATAACAATAAGTTACAAATGGTTGATTTCTTTTGTAACAAGTTAGGACACAAGTGAAGTAATTAAACTTCAAAAATGAGTAATTACTTCGGTTATTTTGAGTGATCCATGGACTATAAGCTTTATGATCCCACAATTAGGAATTATTTAAGGAGAGATCTATAACTTTTTTAGGATGTTGAGTTTGGAGGGAGAAATAAGGTTAAACACATTGCTTTTGAGGAGGAAATGAATTATGATTTAATTCCTACTATCACTTTCGACGATGTTTAGGTTTTCACACCTGCCATTGATCAAGAAGTGAATCAAGTACCTTAGCAAAACAATGTTGAACAACTCTCATTCAAGATAAGGTAATTGTTTCAGAAGAACAAACTCAACAACCTTAAAAAACAAATGTCATTAAAGATATCCATGAGAGGAAGGAGAAATACTATTCTAGATTATTACTTTGTATTTCTTCAAGAAAATAAGGATAATGATAGAATGATAGAAAATGATTCAATCATTTTTTATCATACTATATAAGTTCTAACTCTCACAAGTGGATTGATGTCATTCAAGAAGAGTATAATTTTATGCAAAACAATAAAGTTTAGGAACTTGTCTCATTACTTGAAGGTGCAAACCAATTGGTTGTAAATGGATATTTAAAATCAAGAAGAATGCAAATGGTAATGTAGATAAGTATAAGGCATGTCTTGTATCTAAAGGATATACTCTAAAAGAAGACATTGATTTTGTGGAGACTTTCTCTCAAGTTTCATTGAAAGACTCTTTTAAGATAATCACGACGCTTGTTGCTTATTTTAATCTTGAGTTACATAAGATGGATGTTAAGCTTGTGTTTTTCAAATGTGACATTGAAGAAACAAATTATATGGTACAATCATAGATTTGTGTCTAATGATACAAAATCAATGATATGTAAATTAAAGAAATTCATCTATGAGATTAAGTAGAACTCTCATTAATGATATTACAAATTTCACCAAGTAATTATCTCGTTCAGTTTTGAGATAAATTTGGTTGACAACTGTATATACTACAAGTTCAGTGGGAGTAAACCAAGTGATACTCCAATTGCTAAAGAAGACAAATTTAGTCTTAATCAATGCCCTAAAAGTAACCTTGAAATTTAGAAAATACAAATGATTCCATATGCATAAGCTATTGAGAATCTAATTTATGCTCAAGTATATATGTGTTCAGATATTGCGTACATTGTTGGAATGTTAAACAAATATTTAAACAATTATTGTATGAACTATTGGATAGCAGCCAATAGGGTTATGAGATATCTTTAGAGAACAAAAATTACATGCTCACATATCGGAGTTCTGGTAAGTTAGAGATCATCAAGTTTACAGACTTTGATTCTATTAGAATATTGATGCAAAAGAATTCTGTCACATGAGCTGCTACTCATAGATTGAATAGAGAGACCACTTAAGTTATTTTGTGACAATAAATATGCATTCATTTATTCTATAAACAATAGGAACACTTCAAATTTGAAGTATACAAATATTAAGTTCCTAGTTGTTAAAGAAAATTCAGAGTGGTTGTGTGTCTATAGAGCATGCTAGTACAAACTCCATAATTGCGCGCTTATTAAGAAACTATCACCCTAGGTCTTCCATGAGCATACTACTCATGTGGGTGTAATGTTATTTAAGGATATTCAGTTTTAGTGGGAGTTTGTAATTTTGAAAAATGCTCATTCGGTTTAGACACAATTTCGGTTACTTTAGTTTAAGGATATTTTAAGATTATTTTCTGTAGAAATAAAGTTTTTTTTCGTTTATGCACACTCTGAATTCAGTAAAGTTTGATCTCACTAAGGTTTAGGAGGACCAGTTGGAAATAGACATTCTCGGTTCACATTTCATGTAATTTTCCATGTTGCGCATCCATGATTGATCTATGTCATTTGACTATATTTGTATACGTGACCATTGATGGGTCTAGTCATGATTGATATGGCAAATGCTGCTTTGATCCTATATGGATATAGTTGATGGACGAGATTGTTATAGAATACCTATTATATAATAGCAAATTTTTGAGCTCATAAGGTTGTACATTTATCAGGAAACATATGTTGCCCAAGTGGGAGATTGTTGGATTAAAATCCGCAATTGTGGGCACATATGTAAAATGTATGATGCTATTATAAAGTATGACACAAAATCAAGTGACCAATTATGTTAGGCGTGTCATGGGTATTAAAATGTCATGGAAATAAAAGTGTAGATACCATAAGATGTATTTATAATTCAATGAGGGGCAGAATTATAAATACTTAATAGTTGATTTATTAAATCAACTATATAAAGAGGTAAGAAATAGGTTAACTTGTTTTTCTCTTCTTCCCCATCAGAGAGTTTTACATCAAGAGAAAACTCGTCTTCTTGGAAGATCAATACCAAAGATTTAGTCTTTCAAGATCCAGATTCAAGGTTTCCGATCTATATAAAGAGTTAAGAAATAGGTTAACTTGTTTTTCTCTTCTTCCCCATCAGAGAGTTTTACATCAAGAGAAAACTCGTCTTCTTGGAAGATCAATACCAAAGATTTAGTCTTTCAAGATCCAGATTCAAGGTTTCCAATATATCATATATATTCAGGTACGCTTCCGCATTCAGTTTATTGTTCATGATGATTTGGCATGATAGATCATGGGTTTAGATTTCATATTAATTTATGATTTGATTCTATCACTCGGAGCTGAAGTACTTTTGCAAGCATACGAAGAATCATAGGACGAGAGCTAAGAATCGATTTTTTTATCTTGCTTACATTGGAATATGCAAACAACTATGCCATGATGCACCGTTTGATGTTCGATGATTTCTTGGTATAATCATTAATACCTGACTCATTTTTCGACTAACTTGATTCGGATACTTTAAAAGTTTATCATGGGGACGATTTGCTCAACCCATCTCACTTTGTTTACAACATCCTAATTCGAATCATAAACTTTATTTAAAGGATATGATGATTCACCTTGTTAGAATAATAAGTCGTTGGTATGTATGATAATATTTAATTAGGGTTTAGATTAATTTTTCAGTTTGGAAAGGAAATCTTTTTCGTTTTTTTCCATTAGTTTGTTACTATTTGTTAGATTACTGATTCCGCCGTTTGTTACTATTTGTTATCTTAATGTTAGAGTTTGCTTTGTTATAATGTTAGCTTCCATGGTTTAGCAGCGTTAACTTTTAGGGTAAATAACATTATAGGTTAAGCGTTTTTTCTGTTTTGACAAAAATAATAGTTTGGTGAAAAAAAAGAAAGTGAAATAGTTTAGTGACCATGATTTTGTTTACTCTAACTTCTAATGGTATGAACCTAATGTGTGGTACGAGAGGAAAAACGTTATTCTTCTTACGTGATTCGGGTTTGAACAGCGTATTCTACATGTGGTGTGTGTATGTTTTCAAAAAAAAAAAAAGAACAAATATGATTATGTAATCATATCATAATATTCAAAACAAACTTTTAATGCTATAATTTCAATTTTAAATTTTGCAGTATTTACAATTTTTTAAAGAAAATGTAAATGTTTGATTTCACCTCAGATCTTCTCAAAAGTTAGATCCAATTTATTTTTTTCATTGTTGGACGAACTACTAATTCAATTAACTCCTTACTTCACTATGGGTTTTTATTTTTTTACTTAAGAAATAATTATTTTTTATTAAATAAGATACAATTTTAATTCAAGACAATTATTTATTTACATTTTGTATATTACAAATTTATTTCAAATATACCAATCTTTAAAAATATATTTAAATTTTTACGTTAACGTGGATTTTATTTGTAAGATGTAAAAAAAAAAATGGAACCAGTCTCAACCTAACCTGGACATGGACATATCAAGTTTTTTTTTTTTTCCTTATCAAGTTGAATATAGATTCTAAACAGATTATTCAATATTTAATTAAAATTTCCATAAAAAACGTAATTATTAGGGTAAACTACTTAAATTTAATAAATGACCACCTAAAAGAATTGAAAGCAAGAGCTTGGCTTAGGTGGGATTCAATCCAAGGCAAGGCTGGTGTGACTTTGCCACTGGCCCGGGTGCAAATTTGAGATTATAATTACAAAATTTAATATATGTTAGTTTGTGGTTAGTGCCAGTAAAAATGAAATATAATTATAAAATTTGAGGCGGCATAAAAACATTTAAATTATTAAAATAAATTTAATATATTAAAAAATTTAAAATTATAATTATATTAGCGAGTTTGGGTTTGTTAAATAAATTTTAATATAATTTTAAATTTTTGATTTTTTTAATATAATTTCACATATATAATAATTTAGTTAAAATTTATTAATAAAAATAAAATTATTAAAAAATTAAAAAAAATCAATTCAATGATTATATATGTAAAATTATAAAAACAAATGTAGAAAAGAAAAAATATTAAATTTATTTTAAAAATACAAAAAATTTAAAATTATTTTTATTTTAAATCACATATTAACTATAATTTAATATATATAATATTGTCAACTTTAATTTAATTATTAGATATATTACAGTGGTTTAATTGGTTTTATGCATTCCAAGTGTACAATATTTGATTCTCTCAAGTCACATTTATTTTATTTTTCCTGACATTAATAACAAATTAACGCATATATAAAATTTTGTACTTTATATCACTAATTTGCACTTGACCTAGTCGTAAAGGAACACTATTCACATTTGCCTTGCCCTATATCAAATCCTGCTAAAGCCAAGCTCTTGTTTTAATTTTCTTCCTCCAATTAAGGGAGAAAAATTAATTTATTAAAACAAATATAAATAACTAAAGTACTCTAATGATGTCACTACCTAATTGAATGATTAATTTATTTTATTAAATTAAAATTAAGACCAAATTAATAGTATGTATAAGTAATGAAGACCAATGTGTAATTATACAAATTTTTATTAATTATCACGTAACTATTGTCATATCACCATATGTACTAGATTTTAATAGTAGATGACTTGATTGACACTACTTAAATAGTTAAGTGGTCATAATGAAAATTTAAAAATATGGTGGTCATATTGGAATCACACCCAAAGTTAGTATGGTGACCAATGCGGACAGAGGTATAAGTTCTAGAAACGAAGTTGCTGCTGGTGGAGTACTACGTGATACTAATGGCAGCTGGCTCTGTCTTTTGTAGTCTTAATAATTGTTCAGTTATTGTTGCGGAATTTTGAACGTTACATGATATTTTGAGTTAAAGATTGAGATATCGTGGGATTGAAATTGAGACGGATATGGCTCTTCTAGTGTGCTAGGTGGTTCTGTCCTTAAGGACTATTCATGAGTTACTCTCACGAGACTAGAAACGATGATTTGTCATATTCGGAGGAAGATGAGCAGATAGGATTGCCGATTGGGGAGGCTATTTAGTTGCCTTATTAGCAAGTGAGGGACAAGTGACTACATAGTCTCTGATTCGATTTTGTATTAGCGAAAAAGAACATACCTTGGACTGTAAATAACATGTTAAAACTTTTAGAACGCCCATATGATATGAAATCGTACCAAAATATTCTTGTTTGCAAAATTATCAAAATAAACATTAAACCAAAAGCTATATTGATAGCTTGTTTTCTGATCATTCTAGCTGTGGTGTAAAGATTTTGAATTTACTTATACATTCGTGCAATGGTAATCCCATTATCTTTGTATATATGAACTCACTAAACCAAAAGCAGCTTTACTACACTGCCATTACCTCGGCTGCTAGTTCATCTACCAACAGTCTCTCGATTTCCCTACATATTACGTCAATTTCCTCCCTCGAGTCGAGCCTTTGCCATTCCCCTGCAAGCACCATCTCTCTCACATCCATATGCAGTTCCATGTTTTGCATCACAAGAGAACTACGCAGGCTTTCTTCGAGCTCTTCGATGTTCCATTTCCAAACGATTTTTCTTGGATGTAGGTGTTGGTCCATGCATTGCTGATACATCTCCAGTAGCTTTGAATTAATCCTATCGAACATCAACCGCCTTTCAGCCCTCAACCAAGGATTTAGAATACAATATTTTTTCTCGAGTTGTTCAAATATTAATGGATTCACTGGACATTCTGGAGAATGCCATGTTGCTAAGAATGTATCCGGGTCAACTCCGATACTTCCAGAATCAACCAAGATGTCAACTATGTACATGGATTTCCAATTCTCTTCATCCCTCGGTATCCCTTGGTTCTCGGCAAACCCAACAGATGCTTCATCACCATCATCGTCACTTGAAAGAAGCATGCTTCCCTCTTCATACGCCTCGGATTCTAGTTTTAATAGTTGAAGTTGCATCCGAAGTCCTAAAAACATAAACAGAAACAGAATAGGTAGAATCTCATGCAATGTAAATTTAGAAACAGAATGTTTCATGCAGCATACAGATCAATGACAATCTATTCACTCAGATATCAAGGGACGGCTTTGATGTCCCGTAATTATAACCTTTTCGAGCAATGAGAACTGCAATGGCATTTCTATTTTTTAGTCCAAATGGAGGCTAGATATAAAAGTATTGAAACTAAAACAGCCACTAAATTACCATGGAGATCAGCACTAATACTCTCGAAGCATTCGGAACCAGATGAAAAATCCTCCGTGAAAGGAGCTTCTATAATTGAAACCGGACTGGGTTGATCTGCTTCCTTACAGATTACTCGAGACTCTAGTTTTGATACAGGGCAATGCAATGTGGCTTGCTTAGACGGTCCCTCTGATGGTTCCTGGAGATAATTGCAAGAAATGAGAAGAGAAAATTCTATTCATCAAACATTATACAAGATTCTGCTAAATACCAAAACGGTTGATAAGAAAAAGAATACCTGAGTGTCCAAATTCTCCATTTCACCAGTAGAACCAACAACATTCAGTGAAGCGGGAGCTGATAATTCCACGTGAGAAGGTTCAGAAAGCACAACCTTATCATGATCATTGGCATCCACAGCATTTTCAAGAACTGAACTTGAATCCATGGCAGTATCAGCGGATGACCCTGAGACCATAAGGTTGTGTTCAGATTGAGTATCCCCTTCAGAGTTTTGCTGTACACGGCATGCGGTGATATGAAAATCTAGTGAAGTATCACTGTTTTCCACATTGCTACTGCAGCTACTAATTGGAAATCGAGACTTCTCAACATGGAATCTTTGATCGTTAGTCAACGGAGCTTCGCGCTGGTTAAGATTGCCTTTTATTGCCTTGTCTTTGTTCCTCCTGGAACTGTCTTTTCGAATCACATAGTTATCTTGGCAACGATTTTCATGGCGTGTGTTTATTTTAGGACTTCCAAAGTTTGACAAATTACGGACACATCCTTCCTTCCAACCATCTCTACTGCTAATCCCTAAAGGTTCATTCCACACTGCTGGCCTAACATGATTACAAAACTCATTGCATCCTTCCTTATCAAAGCCACTACTGGAATTTGCAGGGCTTGCTTCGTTATCTGAGATGGCAAGCATTTCACCGAGTGTGCTGCCACTACTAATCAAGTCTACCTCTTGAAGCCTATGTGTTAGTTTCCACCTCTCAGATAGTCTCTTCTTGGCCTCCCTACTAAGACATGACTCACTAGAAAGGGATGATGGTCTCCTATGCTGCTTGTTCCAGCCAATGCTATCTGTGTAAGACGCTGTTGTTACATCTGAATCATTTTCAGACTTAGACCCCGATACATCACATGAATTCGCCTCCCCAGCGTATCCTCTAAACCTGGAGGTTGAAATCTTTATTGAGCCATTGCTAAACCTATTTTTCATTTGTCTAGTAATCTCTCTGGCAATTTTCCTGGACTCCCTAGAATTATGCCTTGAATAACCAATATCTTGGTGAACATTTTTCTCACCCCATAGTTCTGCCTCTTCATTTTGGACACCTAAGTTTCCAACACAACCGGATGGATAATGATGAGAAGGACAAGGAGATGAAGCAGTCCCGGTAGAGCTATGTGACTTCCCAACATTTGGTTTTAAGACAACAATTGTTGTAGGTACAATAGCTGGTCCGCTGTTCTCTTCTAATTGAACCTTAGGTACCTTGAGGCGACTGTGAGCAGCATATCTCCCATAAGATTGGCTCAAATTATCTTCTTGATGCTGCTGAGGAAATTTAGTGTGGTGCTTCAATTGAGTTTCTCTCCCTGCTTTTTGGCCTAAGCAATCATTTTGATTTTTCAGAGTGTGTGATGACTTCATAGCTGATATTCGACCACAACGGGACTGGGGTGTAGCACCTTGCAGATCATCCAAATGCTTTGTGAATAATGAATCCGGTTTCTGAAGGAATTTCAACAGAATATCCGTGTTCGAGTCTAACACCTCAACAGCATCACTGAATTCCTCAGAATCCTTAAGCTTTTCATTCGTTGAAATACCTTTAGCTTCCATAAACCTCCCCTGAATGAAGGGTACCTCAACATCGGACAGCATCGAACTTGCAGTCCCCTGCAATGAGCAACCGCCAGCCTCCACTTTCGATGCATCTAATACTTCAAAAACATCTTTAAATCCATGGTCATCCTTTGTTCTTTTCCTAGAAGACCGCCTGCTATAGAACGCACCACTCTTTTGAACCTTCGATGGACTACTCTCCATTCGTTTTTGCTGATTGCGGTGAGGCTGCTTAGGTGGTAGTCCATCAAAGCCCATTAATCTTGCTATAACACCTGGTGATCGCCTTCTAGATTCATTTTCTTTCAACATCTCTTCGGCCAACAACTTCTTCATTGGGATCCCAGTTGGTTGTTTTGATGATCTCCAACCCAAGTCAAACCTCAACTGCAACAACCAGGACGTATCCGAATAAAAATTCGGAGAGATATAGAGCTAGAAGAGTATAATGCTAACACAGTAATGGAAATAAGGGGGTGAAATGTAGCCAACCTGATCTTCCTCTGTAATATCACCGCTGTAGGAAGATGGTTTTGGAAATTTTCTCTGTTTGTTACCTGGAAAACATGAGAACTAGCAACTCAACAACTAAGCTAAGCAACTCATGACCCTGGAAAAACAAGCAAAATCATGTTGATTTTCAATTTTCACATAGAAAAATCAGAAAGGAGTTAAAAAAGACTTGCCTTTAATGAAAGCTTAAGCCAATGATAGAACTAGAAGCAGGAGATAACCGAAAACTTAAAGTAAAAAAAAGGGGTTGCGTTTGGTAACTAAGAAAATGTAGGAAAACAAAATTAAATGTAAAAGGAAAAGGAAAAGGGGAATTAAAACATTAACTTTTTTTTCTCTTTTTCTTTCCCTGCCAGCCAAATGCAACAGAATCATTATTTTCTCTTTCAAAATGCAAAAGCAAAAACGGATTGTAAAGGATTTCCTTTTAGCCAGGATTAATCAGAAACCAATTAACCAAATCAAGTGAAAAGAAAAGAAAAGAAAAGCGAACCTCTAAAGGAAGCAGAGGCAGTTGAAGCGGTGAAATCAGCGGAGGAGATGGAAATGTTGGGCCTCCGTTGCCAAAACATCTCCATTTTCACTAACTCGACTAAAAATACAAACTTCACGTATAATGCCGAAGGAATCTCAGAAAAGAGAAAAATGGTCCAACCAAATCATGAAGGAAAAAACAAAGGAAACCAAAAGAGAGAGAATTGTTAGCTGAGAGAATTAAAAGAGAGAGCGTGACAAGGGCGAGGAGCAATAAAGAGCGGTCCGTTAGAAAGCGTGGAAGACAGGTCACAGTGCAGAAACAAGAGACTTCAAATTCGTAAAACATTCAAATAGTGTGACTGTTCGAAAGCTACAACTCGAAATTTTTTCGGGATTCGTGACTATACCTCTTAATAAAGTTTGATTTTAATATCGTAATTAAATAATTTAACAAGATGAGTTTGATGTTATGTATTTATTTTACCCTTTAGCATAACTTAAAAATGAGTTTTTACTAAAAAAAATTGATTTTTCACGCCCAAGCTCAATTAAAATAACTTTTAACCCTTAATTATTAACACTAATATATTAAAATAATATTAAATATAATTATTATTATATTAAATTAATATTTTAATATTAAATAAAATAAGTATTAAATATGTTAAATGTAATAGTTATTAAAATAATATTAAAATTTAAATATTTTAAATAATAATAAAATTTAATATTACAAGATAATATTAAATATAATAATTATTAATATATTAAATTAATATTTAATTATATTATAATAATATAAAAAAATCATCTTTAAAGGTTAAATTTTTATATTTAATTCAAAATTTTATATTAATTATTTATGAATATTTAAAGTTTATATTTTATATATAAAAATACTAATGAATTGTCATGGTTTTATATTTTTATTATTTAGGTTGATTTATTTCATATATAATAATGTTAATAAATTTTATGATAACGAATTTAAACATCATTTACGTTTATTTATTTTACTTTACATTATCATGTCTAAATTGGATATTTTATCTTTTCAAAGGCTCTTTTTGATAGCAATATCAAACATTAAAATCTTACAATTAATTTTTCATAATCACTTTTAAAATCAATTTCTAACAACACTTTTATAAGCTTTTTCAAAAGCAATGACAAATTAGCCCTAAAGCTTAATTTTGGTCGCTTTTGAAAAGTGCGATGAAGAAGTGATTTTAAAAAATGATGTGGGAAAGTGATTTTGAAAAGTTGAGTTTAAGATTTTAGTGTTTATTATTGATTTCGAAAAGTGATTTTGAAATGATAAAATATTCATTTTAGACGTGATATTATAAAATAAAATAAGTAAGCTTGAGTGATGTTCAAATTCGTTAATATTATGATATATGAAATAAATTAACTCAAATTATAATAAAAATATATTTTTTGTAAAATTTAATTTGAAAATATAAATTATATTATAGATTATATACGGACATAACAATTACAAATTCATAATAAATTTAAAATAAATTACAAATAAAATAATTTTATCCTTAATATAATTATTATAAAATTTATATTATTTTATAATTATGCAGGTTAAACATTAGCTTAACAATCAATTATAATTAAATAATAGAGGATAAAAATATATTATTTTCAAACCAATTTTTCCACCACAAAAGCTATAAAATATTGCTTTTGAGTTTGGGTGGAAAATCATAAAAGCTATAATAGTGATTTTAGTGTTAAAAATCAAGTATTTTGCATTATTTTTACTTAAAAAGGTGTTTCTAGGTTGCTAGAAGCAACTAAAAACAAGCCCTAAGCTCAAATCGACAAAATCACTTAAATATTATCATTTAAATAATTATTTATAATAATTTCCCTTAAAATTGTTTACGAAAATACTCTTCTTTCTAAATATATAGAATGTAGTCGTGTTTTGCCAGACACGACTTTTAAAAGTTACTTATGAAAAATTACAAATTTTAAAAGTTACTTTGAGAAGACGATATTTTCAACAAAAAAAAATTATTGGTATAATACTTCAATTCTTTTATATTTGAACCTTTTATATAAATACAATTATAATTTCACGTTAAAAAAATTGAAACTGCATTATACAAAAAGTGACGTTCTCTCATAAGCGACTTATCCTCTCATAAACGACTTTTCAAAGTCGCGTTTGACAAAACCTCATTTTATCCTACGTATTTAGAAAGAAATATATTTCTATAAATAGTTTTGACGGAAATTATTTTATTTTATTTTATTTTAAAGAGAATATTTAGGTGATTTAGCCGATCAAATCAAATATGGTCTCTATTTCATCAAGGCATGGTTGGTTCTGAATACCTTTATTTCAGTGCAAAAAAGCCGAAGCAAAAAGAGCACCATAATAACCAAAAAATGATTGTTGTCGCCGTCGCCATCACCATCACCATCACCGGCAATACCCAAATCCACAAATTTATGATAAAAGGTAGTGTCTTGGCTACCCTTTCCCAACCGTCTCTTGTCTCATTTCTTTTTGGTACTTAATTCTACTTGACCATTAACTCGATCAAAACCGTTGAGTTCGATTGCGCTTAAATCCATTTGTCATGAATCGGAAGGTTGAGGGATTATACTATGTACACTCGAAATATAATACTAAAAAATTGTCTCATATGCCAGATTGCCAACCATGAAAGTGCATAGCTTTAGGGACCGTTCGGCAATGGTTTTCCAATGGGTGTTGGACTGCTGAACGAAGAAGCAATACCAAACGGTCACTCCAAGCACTTCAAAACAGATGTTTCCCCGCCTGATTTACGCTTCAAACAGCGTTTCGCAAAAGCTGAAAAATTCAGCTTCTCCCCAAACGAGTCATTGCCAAACAAAGCCTTAGACAATCAAAGGAAATGCAATAAAAACTATAAAATGGAATTCAAGGATGAGAGACCTTATTATTACTGGAGATAAAAGATGATAAAATGTTTTTGGAACAACTGGGTAAAATTTTAGCTAGCTAACTTGACCCGATAAAGTTGAACATAGCATCAGCCGAGAGATAATAACTCTGTTTCTCTCCGAAGTCCTATTCTTTCAGGTTCCAAAGTCACCGCCGGTCACCTACAACGGGTTAATCAGCTCAGCCTCGAAAGGAATTGATCATTTATCAACAAAATTAAGTACTTAGAGGCAATAATGCATCTTGTTCAAAATGAAGTCCAAACTAAAGATAAGGCTAGGGGGGAAATAACAGTACAAAATGATCAAGCAAACAGGGGTAATGCACTAAAAGAAATGAGACGAGACTGTATCAAACTACAAAAGCAGTTAATAATACCATATTCAGCTTTGAACGCTCGCACCTCACCACCTAACTAAAAGGCTAACCTTACACCAAACAAATAAAGCATGCACTGGCAAAAAAAATTAGCTCCAAATAAGAAAACAAGAATTCTTACTCGAACATGGCCGGTTATTCAAAGTGTGAAAGGCTGTGTCCATTAACATGCACGGCTATGAAGTCACGAATCATTTTCAGGCTGTGTCAATTGACATATAAAGCCAGCCAACTTTTTGTTGGTTTTCAGGCTCTAATTTTCTCAAGAAACATCATTTTATTCCATGGGTCAATTCATTTTCAACACGCACGGCTATGAAGTCAAAACACTGTCTTGTTCTGTGGTGGGGGCCTCTTGATTTCAGCTAGTTGGTGCTTGTTTCTACAGGCAAATCCAGTCCTATCTGAGAATCCATGTCTTCTCTTTTGCTTTTACATTCATTCTGCAAAATGATAAACATATATGATTTTACTGTTTGTTTGTTTTCGTTTCATTTCGTTGTTGTTAATGATCACGAATGGTTGATGTTGCGGTTTTGAAAACAATGATTCCTCAATCTTCTACCTTTGCCGTTTCGGACCAGGAATTCAATATGTTCCACAACATTGATCACACGTTATACGGTCTGGTCGTCATGGATCTATGGCGAGACCCGGTGGAGGCTCTTCATTTCGTAGTGCTATGGCTCTGGTTGGAAAGAGTCGGCTTAAGACAGTTCATGAAAAAGATTTTGTCTTTGCCTCGTGTGTTGATAAATGAACTTGCAGACGAGGCTTTCGTGTGTCTGAACATCATTCCCAATGACCAAGTATTAGCAAAGGCTTTAGCCAACGATGTCCATTCGAAGCAGAACCTGATCCACGACGATCTTTGTCTCCAGTTCTTCGCCAAGCACCGACTGATCGTGACCCGAGGTTTGGTGAGGATCCTTAACTAGGTGTATATGAGGATGATGAGGAACATCATGCAAGTCGCCATCGAAAGAAACGTTGCACAAAGCTTAGCCGATCATGCCCGACAACAACAACAAGTGCAAGTTCAGCAATATGAGGCTCAACCAGGTTTGCCACAGGTGGTGGGATATGGACATGGTTCGATCGATGTGAGACTCTCGTTGGCCCGAACCAACGAAGTAGTTCCACCGAATGATCGGACCACGTTTGTCACCTTCTCGAAGGGGTATCCAGTTCATGAACGGGAAGTTGACTTTTTCAACAGGCTTTATGGGGATTTTTTCATTGTGGATCAGGTTCTACATCGAATGGACATCGTTGGCTAAAGCCAGTGCCAATACTTGGTCATTGTGAATGATGTTCAGACACATGAAAGCCTCGTCTACAAGTTCATTTATCAACACACGAGGCAAAGACAATATCTTTTTCACGACTTTTCTGAAACCAACCTTTCCAACTAGAGCCATAGCACTGCGAACTGAAGAGCCTCCATCGGGTCTCGTCATAGATCCATGACGAGCAGACCGTATAACGTGCGATCGATGTTGTGAAACATGTTGAATTCCTGCTCTGAAACGACAAAGCTAGAAGATTGAGGAATCTATCGTTTTCAAAACTGCAACATCAACCATTCGTGATCATTAACAACAACGAAATGAAACGAAAACAAACAAACAGTGAAATCATATATGTTTATCATTTTGCATAATGTATGTAAAGCAAAAGAGAAACCTGGATTCTCAGATAGGACTGGATTTGCCTGTAGAAACAAACACCCACTCTTTAAAACCAACTAGCCGAAATCAAGAGGCCCCCACCACAGAACAAGACGGTGTTTTGACTTCATAGCCGTGTGTGTTGAAAATGAATTGACCTACGGAATGAAATGGTTTGTTTCTTGAGAAAATTAGAGCCTGAAAATCAACAAAAAGTTGGCTAGCTTTATATGTTGGTTGAAGAAAGAAAATTTGTTTATGGTAAGGCTTAGTATGGTAATTACAGTTGGGGACCATTTATAAAATATCCATTATTATTTGCCATTCATAAACATTTGCAAATCCCTCGAACGACCAACAATCGAGCAGCGCACAGAAATCAAGCAAATCTGTGAACTTACACATAGGGTCAGGTCAACCACATAACTATATATTCTAGATACAATTGGCCCTTTAATTGATAGACTAGTAAGATAGTTGGCAACTAGTTGGCCCAAGGTGCAAAAGAAATAATATAAAAGGTAACGGAGGAAACCAAATGCGATAAAACAATATGAATCTATATTACAGTGATCCAACAATCAAGAGCACAACTCCATTAATGGTTTAACAGAAATTCATCCAACAACTTTCACATGCACTTGCCAAACATAAAACATTACAGCGCCAACAAGACTGTAATTAAGATTTGGCAACCTCAACTCATTGTACATAGCATCTTCGAACTAGAAAACGACAAGCACAAAATATTGAATATTGAGGAAATTAGTTAGTTTAGTGCAACCTTTTGCATGAAAGGAAAACAGAAGTGGAAACAAAATGAATTACCAGTCAAGTGTCGCACAGAATCTCAGATTATGCTTGAAGCAAGAAAATTGGCCTTGTAAATCTATTTTCTGAATCTCCTACAGATCTAAATTATACATGGCATGTTTTTTTTTCTTTCCATATTGACTAGGAGGCATTTTCTACCATGCTTAATTAAACCTAATCCAAGGTTATCAACAAGTTTTAAACTACAAGTTCGCTAAAATGCCACAACGTGGATCTGGAAAATAGATGAAGAGCCATCTACCGCAGAAATACACAGAAAATTATTTCAGAATTCCTATACTTTGTAAGAGGAACAAGGCCAATTAACAATTATTTCTACACTCCATTTTTCTTCAGGCAGAATTCCAAATTTATTGTATTCACGCAGCCCTCTTATGCGAACAAATTCACTTCTAGTAAATTCTCACTAATCGGAGCAACCTCGCGATAAAGCAACTATGCTGACATCAGCTTAAATGGCTACCATAAAGCAATCTCTACCGTGTTAACCATTTCTAACCGTACTCAACAAAATATTGACCCCTGACATGCATACACATGCTAAAATAAAAACCTTCCGCTAAAACCCGATGTAAAGACATCAACATATCTTTCGTTAGCTACTGCAACTTTTATGAATTACTCTCATATGGGAAACATTTCATAGCATTTCCTCAGTTTAGATGGGCTATGTGGGTTATCATGACATCAATATAAGTAGGATTGTTCATGAACCACAACTTTATCACTTCATTTACGACCATAAGTACCACACCGAAGCAGGGGACCAGAAGCCACATCATTAAATAACTGATGAACCGTTTATTACGGTCATACATAATCAACAGAGAAGGTTATGTAACAAAAAGCAATCGGTATCATCATACTTAATTTAAAATGTAGTGAGAGCAAGGTAATTTCATACATTCAGGGTAAGCCTACTTGAAAGTAATTACTTTAACAAAGCCAGAAATTCAAGGATCGATACTCGATAGTGAAGATCGTAACAAAAGCATGTTTTCCGATTTGTAATCATCATCCATGATAGTTACCAGTGATGATGAAACATTTATATACATGTTTGTAAACCAACTAGAAAGGATAACAGAAGCTTGAAGTTAACTTCCATATTAGATAAAGCTTAGCTCAACTTAATGCAATATTGAATAAAACAGAGGGCCAAGAGCTCAACTGTTGTAATAAAATTGAATGAGAGTTAAAAGGAAATAAATTTAAACAAAAAGGGACCTCTTTGAAAGAACATCAACCTTCAGCTCTGCAAAAAATAAAAAACTCCAAGCCTCTCAACGCTTCCCTGCGCCTTCCCTTTCGGCTTTTTCGGAGAAAAGCTTAGTGGCCAGCATGTTATCAACAAAGTACTCCCTGTAAGGATGATTTTTTGGAACAAGTTTCCTGAACTTTTCGAACTGTTTTTCAGCCTCATTTTTCTTCTTCAATAAAGTGTAGATAATCCCCATGCACAAATATGGCCTAAAATCCTTTGGATCTTCCTTAACCAAAGCTTCATAAACCTTCAGAGCTTCCGAATGCTTCCCTTCGATGACCCGAATTTGCGCAATTAATAACTTAAAATCCCTAAAATCCTTAGTTTTATTCTCTTTCTTGCACTTATCCATCGCCTTTTCAATTCTCTTTTCCAGTTCTTTCAATTTTTGACCCGAATCCGAATAAGCCATTACGAGGCCATGAAACGCCTCGACACGATCCGGGTCTTTAGCTAATATTTCTTCGAAATCCTTCTTGGCCATATCGAACTCGCCGGCGTAGCTGTGAATTTGGGCCTTCAACATTGGCCATTCGGGGTCCGAGGGTTCAAGCTGGATCAAACGATTGATAACTTCGACGGCTTGCTGGAGTTTCTTCAATTTGATACGGACCTCCATGAGAGACCGTAGAGTCTCAACGTCATTCGGGTTCTTCCCTAGCTTTTGTTGGAGGGCTTTTTCTTGCTCCTGTAAGGAGGCAACCGTGTCCTTCGAGGAGGTCTCCACGGTGGGCAATGACGTAAGCGAGGCGAGCGCGGGTTTCACGTGGAAGCGCGCGAAGAAGACTGCGGCGGCGGCGGTGAGGGAAATGCAAGTGGATTTGAGGAGAGGCGTCACAGCTTGGAGAAGCAAAGGCTTTGGGGGCTCATAGGACGAAGATGAAGCCCTGATGGGGCATAATTTGAAGGGCGACGATGAAGACGAGGTCCTGAAGGAAAGGGAGGCGATGGGTTTGGGGAAACAGTGACGGTGGTGACTGAAAGAGAGGCGGAGAGGGTGGTGACGGCAGTGTAGGTTAGCGAGAGACTCCATGGTTGTAGAGAAACAGAGACCTTTTCTTTTATTTCTCCCTAAAACCCAGGTAGATGATAACGAAATGGGAGAGGGAGTTGGGGAAAAATGTTCAAAATCAATACCATTGGAGCAACGAAGAAAGAGGATTCATCCCAAAATGTGCGGTCTTTGAAAACTGAAAACATCTGATTTTTTAACTTTGAAACCCATTGAAGTTTGTTCATTTAGGCCCATAAATTAGCCCAACCTAACAAACTCCTCCTCGTTGTGAGCAAAAGGTTTCGATAAAATCCAGATGGCTCAAATGGTGTACAAACTATACTTTTTAGGTTAAATTTGTCTAACGTTTTATTTCGTTATTCAAACAAATTTTTGTTATCAACGATTATTGTAAAAGTTTCGTCATTCAATCAAAATATGACACATGATCTTCTTTATATTTTTAATTTTTGAATTATTTTAAAAATATAAACTTCTTTAAAAATCTCAAAGTTTTAATTTCTTTCGATCAAACCCTCAAATAGCATCTCCTTCACCGTCCGACATCCCCCACATGTCGATGGTTGATCGTTCACCGCCCAAGTGTCATGTACATCACCGTTCGGCATCTCTCACCCTCTAGCCTTCGGTCGAAGCCCAATCGACCTATTTTTTCTTCATTGTTAGGTGTTCTATCGATGGTGCAATCAACGATTTATTCGTTGGTTTTCGACGACGGGATGATAGAATTTTCAGGCTTGGGGTCCGGTGAAGACAATGGTGGTTGAATCGGTTGTCAGAGGGGAAAACTTAGGGATTTAGGGTTAGAGATCGAGTATGGCCTTTTTTAAAGAAATAATTTTTTGGGTTTTTTAATAAAATTAAAGTTTTTTTACTTTTTTAAAAATAAAAATTAAAGAAATTATCAAAAATAGGCCACATGTCATGTTTTGATTGAATAATAAATTTTTTTAACAGCCATGATAGAAAAACCTGATTTGGATAACGGGACGAAACGTCTGACACCAATTTAGCCCGAAATAAAATTTAAACACCAAACTAAAAAAATGTATAATTTGAGCATTTTTCTGGCGATTAAGCCAATCTAGTTTAACATTCTAAAATAACCTTATTATAAAAACAGAAATAATACTTAAAGACATTCTCTAAATATTTAGTATTTAACAGTAAATTTACTAAAAAATAACGTGAATAATCAAATCAGGAAAAAAAATAACGTGAATAATGTACATCTTCTGCGACTTTATCATTAATCAAAATTAAAATTTGTATTATAAACAAAAATATTCTTTTCTATGTGTACTATTTAAAGTGGTTTTATAAAATTATACACATATTAATTATTAGCATTATTATATGCGAAGTGTTATAAAAGAAATTCTAACGTGTTATATAAATGTGTTTCATGTTAATAGAAAAACATTGTTTTATTATATAAAAAAGTTAAATAGTGGTTTGATAAAAACTGTTTCTAAAAAATTACGTCAGTGTATCGTATAATATATATATATATAAGTTTATGTTAAAATTAGGCTTAAATAAAAAAAACAACCCTCAAACTATGTATTTTTTCTGCTTTTAGCCCTTAAATTATGATTTGAGTAAAATAGGCCCTTAAACTATTTGGTCACTTTAAGTCCCTAAACTATGATTTGGGCAAAATAAACCCTTAAACTATCATTTTTTGTCACTTTAAGTCCATGATTACAAAAATATCATTTTTAGGCTTTTCTAACATATATAAATATTTATGTTCTTTTTAAATTTTAAAATATCATATATCAAAATAAGCCCATAAACTATCATTTTTGGTCATTTTAAGTCCGATAGTTATTTAAGTCAAAAGGAAATTATTTCGACTAATAAGATGTTGACACATCACAAAGATTTTTTTAACCAATTGATAGTTTTGGGGACTAAAAGATGAAAAATGACATAGTTTAGGTACTTATTTTGACCAAAAAATAGTTTAAGGACTTAAAGTGACCAAAAATGATAGTTTAAGGGCCTATTTTGCACAAATCATAGTTTAAGAGCTAAAAGCAAAAAAAAGACATAGTTTGATGGCTGTTTTTTGGTTTAAGCCTTAAAATTAATCATGTTATATTAAAAAAAATTATTATAAAAATATATATCATGTTATATATATATATATATATATATATATATATATATAAGTTCACAATATACTAAAAAAGTTAGTTTTATTATAAAAATATCCTTACATGCAGGGACAGGGCCATGGGTGAATAATGAGGGGGAGTGATATTTAATTTTGGAATAATCGAGATCTTAAAAAGTAATTAAACCATAAAAAAAAGATAAGATTTAATTTCACTAATTTTAAAATTAAAAGATCTTAAAAGCAATTAAACTATAAAAAATTTTATCTGAACCATACAAATTACAATGACACACCTTATTTGCCTATCTTCGATACTATTTTTACGCCAAATTAAATTTTAAGCCCTAAATCTTAAATTCTAAATCCTAAACCCTTGAAAATACACTCTACCCTTAATTTCTTAAATCCTAACCCTCAAAATTACTTTTTTTTAATATGAAAACATAAATAAAATCACCAAAAAGACACGATTTCTACTCATCTCATAGCCTTAACCATTCCAATCAAAGTTCATAAAAGATTTTCCTTGCTTGCATCAAACAAAAACGTAAACCTAAGCAGCTTTCGTTTTGAAAAAACCTAGCCGTTTCTGTAATTTTTTAAGTGGTTGGTAGATACACCAGTTTTGATGATGGGTTGTCGATCGTCAGTAATTGTTTTTTTTTATTTTTTATGTTCTTGTTTTTAATTAACATTGTCGTTGTGACACATGTTTTCTCTATCTTTTGACACGTTTTTATTTTCTTATTCGGTCGTTTGGTCGCTTTTATTCTTTAATTTCTTATCAGGGTTGAATTTGACATCGTCATGACTGATAAGACGACGCTCTTTAATTATCCTGTTGATCTCCCTGTTTTGGACCCTCGAACTGAATTCGGATAGAGCTTACAATCACTGTTCTTGTTCGCGATTGAGTTGTGATAATGATCGTGTTGTCAACGTGCCTTATTATTGTAATATGCATTTTCTAATGTCGTTTGTTGTTGGTTTTTTTACCTTTCATCGTCGAGCGTTGGTGATGTTTATATCTATTTTGTTTCGGGTATTTGAGCTAAGGTTTTACCCTTTCTTTGTATAATCTTGTTTATGATCTAAAGACGTCAATTTTTGTATTTTTAGAAATATGTCTGGGTCAAATTTATTTATCTGAATTATAAATTTTTATTATATTTTAGATTTGTTCTCTTTTAATAAAAATTAGTCTACTCGCATTAAAAAACGTAAACCTAAGCACTTCCATTCCTAAATCCTAACAAGCAATTATTATGACCGTCACTGATTTAAGCCGAACCGAAAAGAAGAAGAATTTAATGGTAGCATCTTTGACCCGATGCAGAGATGAATGAAACGACAAGTCCACAACTGGGGCGAGCCATTGATATCTACTGGGGTCTCATAAATACATTGCATGCCCCATGTTGGTGTTCTCAACCGCACACTTTTAAATCATTTACGCACCAATAACAACAAAACCTAATCTTGTCGTTGCTCACCTCTTTCCATATTCATTTGATCAAAACCAAAAAACAAAAAAAGCTTGCGACTGTGACAACTGACGAACAGAAAGAGTGGACGACCCTAAATAGGGTAAACGACAAAGCGTGTTGTGTTATTTAAGTCATCAGCGACTCAGACTGCAGAGCCAACAAAGGAGGACGTAATTGCAATTTGCAACCGCAAATATATTGGTTTCATATAACAGTTAATCTGTAGGTTCATTTCTTAGTCTGATTAAAATATATTATCTTTAGATATTATTATTTAATTGTACTAAAAACATAACAGGTTAACCATGAACACCCCTAGACTAAACTACTTAAACAAGTCTGACTCTTGATTTGCATTAAACTAGTTCTTATTGGCATTCTTCTCCCCGGTGAAACTATCAAGACTATCTTGGGTTCTTTTCTTTTTCTCTATTTCAGTAGCTCTCTGGTCTCTGTGTCTTGTGTAAGCCTCGAAGAATTCCTTGTTCTCTTTTTCTAACTCATTCCAAACTGTAAACTCAAACCATATATACTTAAATCATGGAAGACGAAGAAGAAGAAGAAAAAGAGGCTTTTATAACATGCAATGTTTGTGTAATAAAGAGAGATGAGTGAAACCTGTTGAAGTGATGACTGTTTTAACACTTGCATGGTTAGACAAAGCTTCCATGCACTCTTCTTTGCTCATGTTGAATATCAAGCACTCTTCTATAAGATGATGCACCTGCATACATACATACATACATGATCATCCTGGAAACAATTGCTATACCTAGATGATTGATTATTGTACTTACCATATGGATGTATGAAGCGGAAGAGTCATCCATAGTCATATGTGAATATTAGGTTGGAGAAGGAGGGGTCTTTTGTTTACTGCTGCTGTTTAGGCTAATACTAGAGCTCCTGCCAGTGTGGAAACTGTTTAATAAGGGGAACAGAGATGAAGATATGATGTCATAGGTTGTTGGTTGGGTACAAAGTCCCACGTGGGACGATGTCTGTGATTGGTGGAGATGAGATTTTATTACCAAGCAAGCACCACTCTTTTGTCCCAGGCTCGATATAGCCTTATAGGTAGAATTTTTGTCAAAAGATAACAAATAGAGTAGAGCAGGTATCGGACCGATAAAACTCAGATCAAAGCTCAAATAAGGTAATTCAAAATCAAATTTTAGAACGAAATGGTTATTAAGGTTTCGTATCTTGAGCAATTTGGGATTTTGAGAAAGACGATAAAGGGAACCGGAAGGTTAAAGAATAAGGAAGAACGTTTTCTTTATTGTATATTATTAGATAATAAAATGGTTTATTTATACAAGTAAAAAACAAATAAAGAAAATACAGCTAGACTTTAACTGACTCTTAACAATAGAGTACAACTAAGATAACTAACCCAAAACTGCTAGAAATAATATTCTAATAGCCCCCCCTCAAGGTGGAGCATACAAGTTTTGTATGCCCAACTTGGAAATAGATCGCAAGAAAACAGAAGCTGAAAGAGATTTGGTGAAGCAATCTGCCAACTGGTTTGTATTTGAAATAGGAAGTAAGGTAATGAATCCCTGTTGAATCTTCTCTCGAATAAGGTGACAATCTATCTCAATATGCTTAGGTCTTTCACGATGAACAGGATTTTCTGCAATTTTAATGGCAGAAAGATTGTCACAATACAAATTAGCTGGAAATGAATGAATATGTAAATCAGAAAGTAAAAAATTTATCCAGTGTAGTTCACAAGTCACAGATGCCAAGGCTCTATATTCTGCTTCAGTGGATGAACGAGAGATAGTCTGTTGTTTCTTGGATTTCCAGGAAACTAATGCAGATCCAAGAAAAACACAAAATCCTGTAGTAGATCGCCTTGAATCTGGGCAAGAAGCCCAGTCAGAATCAGAAAAAGCATTCAATTTAAGTGGATTATTAGCAGGAAAAAACAGGCCTTGACCAGGAGTTCCTTTCAAATATCTAAGGATTTTATGTGCTGCTGTCATATGAACATTAGTAGGAGCAGACATAAATTGAGAGAGCTGCTGAACAGCAAAAAAATATCAGGTCGAGTATTAGTCAAGTAAAGTAATTTTCCTATTAGTTTTCTATAAGAAGTTATGTCTTGCAACACATCTCCCTCAGTTTTTTAAATCCTTTTAGTAACAGCTATAGGAGTTGAAACAGGTTTAGAACCTAAAAAACCAGATTCTTCAAGCAATTCAAGTGTGTACTTTCTTTGAGCAAGATTAATACCTTTAGAGGATCGAGCAACTTCTAAGCCTGAGAAAAATTTTAAATCTCCAAGGTCTTTAATTTGAAAGGTGTTATTATAGAGAGGTGAGAAACAAAAAGAATAAGGTTTCTGTTATTTTTTAATTATGTTTTCGTTACAAGAATTGAGTCTTTAAATAGACTCGGCAGTAATACAAAGTTTTCAGGACTCCTTGTTGAATAAGGAGTTATACTAAAGTACAAACTCTATCTATTAGATAAAATTTAATCTAAATATAATTCTAATCTATTTACAATAGCAGTTTTATACTTCTACACTCCCCCTCAAGCTGAAGAATATATATTATATATTCCCAGCTTGGATGATAGCCTGTCGAATGCTGGTTTTGGTAAGGCTTTTGTGAGCAGATCTGCCAGCTGACCTGTAGGGACATAGCTCAAGGAGGCTGTTCCATTATACATTTTTTCCGAGATGAAATGTCTGTCAATTTCAACATGTTTAGTGCGATCATGTTGGACAGGATTTTTTGCTATTTGAATTGCTGATTGATTGTCACATAGAATCTCAAATTTTCCTTGTTGGTCTACATGTAGTTCCTTGAGTAGCTTGAGTAGCCAAATTCCCTCACACATCCCTAAAGCCAATGCTCAAAATTCAGCTTCTGCACTGCTTCTAGCAATAACTTGTTGTTTTTTGCTTCTCCATGTTACAAGATTTCCCCCAAACGAAGGTACAGTAGCCACTTGTGGATCTTACGTCGAGAAGCTCCCCCTGCCCGGCTCGAGTCTGTAAAACTTTTTTGTGAGTTCTATCTTGTGTCTTTGTAAACATCAAACCGTGTCAGGGGTTTTCTTTAAGTATTTAAGAACTCTATTTTCTGCAGCCAAGTGTTCTTCTTTCGGGTTTGACATATGTTGGTGAGAACACATTCAGGATAGGCTATATCCGGCCGAGTTAATGACAAGTAGATTAGCTTACCAATTAACCTTTGAAAGCTATCCTTATTTACTGAAATGGCAGCATCTTTACCAAACTTCAAGTTGGCCTCCATGGGTGTATCGGCTGGCTTACATCCCATCATACTGGTTTCACTTAGCAAGTCTAAGATATACTTTCTTTGGTTGATCATCAATCCTTTGCTTGACCTTGCCACCTCCATGCCTAGGAAATATCTGAGTTTTCTTAAGTCTTTTGTCTCAAACTCTTTGTTCAGAAGATTATTTAAGCAGCCAATCTCTTCTTCATCGTCTCCTGTCATTATTATATCATCCACATACACAATTAAGATAACCTTTTTTTATTTTACGTGAGTTACCTTAATGAACAAGGTGTGATCTGCTTGGGATTGTTTGTACCCATTCTTCAAAATGACTTTTGTAAATCGGTCAAACCAGGCTCTAGGTGATTGTTTTAGGCCGTATAGAGATCTATTAAGCTTACAGACCTTTTGTTCTCCCGCAGCATGTTTCAATCCTGGTGGTAGCTTCATATAGACTTCCTCCTCTAGCTTCCCATTTAAGAAGGCGTTTTTAACATCAAGTTGATGTAATTGCGATCACAATTCACTTTGCTAGACTCAAGAGAACTCGGATTGTATTAAGTTTAGCCACATGTGCAAAAGTTTTGATGTAACCGATTCCAAAAGTCTGTGTATACCCTTTAGCAACTAACCTTGCCTTGTGTCTTTGGATGCTGCCATCGAATTAAATTTTCAGTGAATACCCATTTACATCCAACGGGTTTTTTACCTTGAGGAAGATCTGTAACAGTCCAAGTGTCGTTTTCCTCTAGAGCATTTATTTCTTCCTCAACAGCCCTTCTCCATTTAGGATCTTTAAGGGCCTCATCAATGGTTGTAGGAACTTCTTCCTGATCCAAGCAAGCTGTGAAGGCCTTGAAGGAGGGCATCAAACAGCCATAAGAGGCAAATCTCTGAATGGGGTGCTTTGTACATTGCCTAACACCTTTCCTTATGGCAATAGGAAAATCATCAAGATTAGTAGAAATGAGAGGAAGTTCACTGATCTCATTACCTTCACTTTCACTATTAGCACATGAACTGAAATCCAACTCTCGGCAAGTTTCTGATTGCAAAATAGGCTTAGATATTTTCTTCCTTCGAGTGTAAACTTGTAGCTTTTTGGTTGATTTAGGTGGAGATGTGGTTGGCGGATGTGAGGTGTCTATGGGTGTTTTAGTCGAAGTAGTAAGTGAATTAGAAGATTTGGTAGATGCAAACTCTGAAGGTTCTGAAGGAAGATTAGACTCAAAGTCTGAAGGTTCAGAAGAAAACACATGAGAGTCAGAATGTACCTGAAAAGGCTGAAAATCACTCCAAGTCTCCCCCTAAATTGCAGCCTTGGGAAAGTAAGGTTCCTGTTCAAAAAAGGTAAGATCCACGGTGATATAAAATTTATGTGTGGGGGGATAATAGCATTTGTAGCCCTTCTTAAGTGATGAATAACCAACTAGAGCACATTTAAGGGATTTAGGATCAAGTTTGGATGTATGTGGGGCAGAGTTATGGACAAAACAGTACAACCAAACACTTTTGGCGGCAGTATAGAAGAAACAGGTTTAAAAAATGGGTAACTCCTCAAGAAAACTGTTTGAGGTGTTTGAAACTTCAAAATTCTGCTAGGCATGCGATTAATTAAGTAGGTGGCAGTTAACAAAGCCTCACCCCACAAGTATTTAGGAACGTTACTAGTGAAAAGCAAAGAGCGGGTAACTTCAAGGAGATGGCGGTTTTTTCTTTCAGCAACACCATTTTGCTGTGGTGTATGGGTACAGGAACTCATTTGAACAATCCCTTTTAAAAGAAGTCTCCCAAAGATTTAGAAAAGTATTCACTGCCATTATCAGAATGAAATAATTGAACTTTGGTTGCAAATTGAGTAACAACCATATTATAAAATTTTTCAAAAATTGCTTTAGTTTCGGATTTTTCTTTCATCAGGTAAGTCCATGTTAGCCGACTGTGATCATCAATAAAAGTTATAAACCAGCGGCTACCATTAACGTTTTTCACTTTAGAAGGGCCCCAAATATCACTATGAATAAGGGAAAAAGGTTTGGAAGGTTTGTATGGTGAAGGATAGTAAGAAGATTTCGTTTGTTTTGCAAGAGGACATATATGGCATGTAAAAGAATCTGGATTTTTATGAACAAAGAGATTTGAATGCAATTTAGCAAGATATCGAAAACTGGGGTGTCCTAGTCTGTAATGCCATAATAGAACTTCATCAATTTGTCCTATAGTAGTAAGAGAGCATGTAGGGGAATTTGGGAAAGAACTAGAAAGAATATAGAGCCCGCTTGCAATCTAGCACTGCCAATCGTCTTCTTCGAGTCCAGTGCCTGCAAAATACAACCAGAACCATTAAAACTGATTGAACACTTTAAAGTCTTCGATAACTGACTAACAGATACAAGGTTGCAGGCAAGATTGGGAACAAACAAGACATTGTGCAAAACTAGATCATCATTAATCCGAACAGATCCACAACCCAAGATAGTAGATAGGGAGCCATCAGCAGTCTTAATTGAACTAACAAAAGAGGTAGGAAAATATGTAAAAAATAATTCCTTGTGACCAGTCATGTTGTCGGATGCCCCGGAATCAATAATCCAAGAGGATTTTGATTGAGCCGAAAGGAGGGCGGTGGAGAAAGGAGTATCTTCAACCTCTTTTAGGGTCAGATTTGCCGTGTTGGATGCTCGAAAGTTACCAAACAACCTCTGTAGATCATCAGAACCAAAATAAATTACTGGCAGAGATGTAACTTCATTAGAAGAAGAAGATGTAGCGGAAACAGTGGCCATCAACTAGGTTTATTCGATCGGAACCTAAGCTGATACCATGTAGAGAGGTGAGAAACAAAAAGAATAAGGTTTCTGTTATTTTTTAATTATGTTTTCGTTACAAGAATTGAGTCTTTAAATAGACTCGACAGTAATACAAAGTTTTCAGAACTCCTTGTTGAATAAGGAGTTATACTAAAGTACAAACTCTATCTATTAGATAAAATTTAATCTAAATATAATTCTAATCTATTTACAATAGCAGTCTTATACTTCTACAGTTATTAAGATAAAACTTGATAGAATTAATCTCATCCATACATGGGCTAGCAAGAATAATATCATCAACATAAACAGCAAGGGCAATAAAAATATTACCTTCTCCTTTTGTAAAAAGAGAAGTATCAGAACTAGTTTGCTTAAACCCTTGTTGAATAAGAGCATCTGTTAACCTTTCATTCCACTTTTGACTTGCTTGTTTCAATCCATACAAGCTTCTATTTAATTTACAAACTAAACCAGTATTATTAGGATTAGAAAAACCAGGTGGTAAATCCATATAAACCTCCTCTTGTAGGAATCCATGAAGAAAAGCATTGTTTATATCAAGTTGTTGTAAATGCCAGTTCTGAGCAGCAGCTACTGCCATTAATATTCTTATAGTAGTTATTTTGGCAACAGGACTAAAAGTATTAAGGTAATCTACCCCTGGTTGTTGTGTATAGCCCTTAGCAACTAACCTAGCTTTATAGCGTTCAAGAGAACCATCAGACCTAAATTTTGTCTTAAAAACCCACTTACATCCAATAGTGTTTTTATCTTTTGGTAGAGGAACTAAGGTCCAAGTATTATTCCTTTCTAATGCTCTAATCTCTTCAGTCATGGCATCTTTCCAACAATCATGTAATACGGCTTGTTTAAAAGTCTTAGGTTCAGCTAGAATATTGACATTATTAACATAAGACATGTAATTAGAAGATGTGTGTTGGTAAGAAAGCACCTGAGCAATAGAGTGAGGAGTAGTTTTTGATCCTGGTAGAGTGACTTGGTAATCTCTAAACTTTTGTGGAAGTTGTTTAGTTCTGGATGGTCGATCTGTTTTCTTGGAAAAAAACATCTTGATGCTGGACTGCTGGAGTGAGATCTGTAACTGGTTCAGAAAAGGATGCTGTTGATTCTGTCTGAAATGAATCAGCCTGCTGTGTTTCAGAGGATAAAATGTGGCCTGTAGAAGGTGGATGTTGCTGTTGCAAATGAGTTATAGACTGAGGATTACCAAAAGCAGATTTACTCACAAAATCTTCCATCAAAGTTTTGTTGTTATACTTTGGTAAAACAAATTTGCTAGTAAAACTTGGAATTTGTTGAAAAGGAAAAATATTTTCAGAAAAAATAACATCTCTAGAAACAAAAATATTTTGAGATTCAAGATCATATAGACTATAGCCTTTAATGTTCTTAGGATAACCAATGAAAACACATTTGTTAGCCCGAGGATGTAACTTAGTCGTAGATTTAGGCAATATAGAAGCATATGCAAGAGAACCAAAAACCTTTAAATATCCAAGTTTAGGCTTTTTGTTAAACAAAATTTCAAAAGGGGTATTATGTTGCAGGATAGGAGTTGGAGTAATATTGATTAGATATGCAGCATGTAAGATACAATCTATCCAGAAAGATAAGGGCAAATTATCCTGAAGCCTCAATGTTCTATCTACATTAAGCAAGTGTTGATGTTTTCTCTCAACAATACTATTCTGTTGAGGAGTATAAACACAGAAATTTTGATGTATAATACCCTTAGAGTTATAGAAGTCAGTCATGTCGAATTCTTTTGCATTATCAGTTCGAAAACATTTAATTCTTTTTAAAAATTGTGTTTCTATCAAATTATAAAAATTCAAAACTAAACTCCTAAACTCAGATTTATACTTCATAGGATAAATCTATGTAAAACGACTCTTATCATCTACAATGGTTAAGAAATAGAAATGACCATAGACACTTTCTACTGGAAAAGGCCCCCAAACATCTAAATGAACAAGGCCAAAAACAGATTCAGATAAGGAACTACTAACTGAAAAAGGTAATCGTTTTTGTTTAGCTATATGACAAACATCACAATATGAACAACTACCAGAAGGAATTACAGAATGTAAAGAACTAAAATACTTCATCGTTTGCTTAGAAGGATGGCCTAACCTCAAATGCCAAAGATTCAAACAAGAAATATCAGAAACATTACAAACAGTAGGGGTCTCAGAGTGTTGGTTCTCAAGCTTATATAATCCATCAAAAACTTTAGCTAAACCAATCGTTTTCCATTTCTTGATGTCCTGTATACAACAAAAACAGAAGTAAAAAATAAAGAAATGTCCTGATTTTTAGTTAACTGTGAAACAGATATAAGATTGAAATGGAAAAAAAAAGGTATATGAAGAACATTAACCAACAACAAATCAGGATTAAGTTGTACAGTTCTTATATGTAAAACCTCAATCAACTGACCATTAGGCAATTTTACAAATTTATTAGAAACTTGCTGAAAACTAACAAAGAATTGTAAAGAGTTAACAATGTGATCCGTAGCTCCTGAATCAATTATCCAAGGGGTATTTAAAAAACCAGAAAAACAATTTAGAACAGTACCTGATTCTGAAGTTGGTGCAAGATCAAAAGTAGAAGCTAGCATATTCACTTTAGATTGAGGTACAGAAGATTGAACATTATCAGTCCTTTCTTGCAACATACGCAACAAACTGTTACACTGATCCTTAGTGAAGGAAAAAGATGAAACATTGTCATTGGTAACAGATTCATGTGAATCATCAATATTAGCAGACCCAATCTGATTTGCCTCACTGGTCTGAGCCTGATGCTTACACCCAGGAGGAAAACCATGTTTCCTGTAGCACTTATCGACCGTATGACCAAAAAGACCACAATGAACGCAAATAGGCTTTTTATTACCAGAACCATAAAACCTCTTAGTAGGAAAAGATCTATGATCATGTTTATCCCCATTCTTAGCAGAGACAGAATATCGATCAACCATCAAAATGTTAGAGTCACTTCCTAAAACAGAATCTTTAGAACTGGTAATAGACTGTTCATGTTGAAGAACAACAGCAAAAATCTGATTAATAGGCGGAAAAGTCGTCATCATAAGAAGCTGAGATTTCTGTACAGAAAAAACATCATTCAATCCTCTAAGAAACTTAAGCGCAAAATCCTGTTTTCTATATTGAATAGCAGAACAAGAACAAGAAGACAATGGACGAAGGTTGCAAATTTCATCCCAAAGAATTTTAAGCTGAGTATGATAGGAAGTAACAGAAAGGTTACTTTGCTGAAACCCATAAAATTCTTGCATCAAGTCCGATAATCGAACAAGATCACCCTGATTGAAACGGTCGAAAAGATCCGTCCACAACTCATAGGCAGTATCTATCCAAATGATACTCTGAGCGATATCGGGATGAACATCTCGCTGCAACCATGAAATGACCAAATTGTTGCATTTAACCCAAGCCTGATACTTGGAATCGCCTTCACTAGGTTCTTTGATTGAACCATCGACAAATTGAAACTTATTTTTGGAAATAAGCGACATCCGCATGGATCTTGCCCAACTATGATAGTTGCTTCCGGTGAGTAGATTAGATGTGAGAACGAGAGCAGGATTCTCGTTAGGATGAATGTAATATTCATCAGAGACATCGTCAGTCTTGTAAACCCAGCTAGATTCGGTTGATCGAGAAGCGGAATTTTCTTCTGATACCATATTAAGGTTTCGTATCTTGAGCAATTTGGGATTTTGAGAAAGATGATGAAGGGAACTGGAAGGTTAAAGAATAAGGAAGAACGTTTTCTTTATTAGATAATAAAATGGTTTATTTATACAAGTAAAGAACAAATAAAGAAAATACAGCTAGACTTTAACTGAATCTTAACGATAGAGTACAGCTAAGATAACTAACCCAAAACTGCTAGAAATAATATTCTAATAATGGTTGGAAGCAACAACTATAAACTCCTAATATAAACCATAAACAAACATCGAAAATAAAATAGAATAAACTCATGCTTTTACTTGGTTGATATATAATTTGAACTCTGCAAGTATTAAAGATGGTTTCGTATAATTAAATGTGTAGGGTTGGGTTTGGGGCTTAAATTTCAGACCCCTCCACTTTCTTGTGTCCATAAACATAGTGGGATCAAAATTCAGAAGCATCAGCTTCAAAATTTGGCAAAACATCCATCACGGTTCAATAAAAGTATTTGCAAATGGTTTTCAATTTCCATCATGCCGAATTGTTTCTAACAATTTAACAAATTGTTAAAATGGCCCCTAATCAAGATAACACCAATGTTAGCATTCCAACTTCAATTTCATGCTTAGCAAAACCTTATATAATCAATAATAACTTATTAAATACAACACAACATCAGTCCCTAATATTAATCAATCATACTGAATAGGTCCATAAAGATTTCCAAATTGCTGATTTAGTTACTAGTTGTAATAACTAGATTTTCAACCTCCAAACATCAAATTCATGCTTCAATTATCATCAAATCTATAAACACTCTTAAAAATTCAAATTTAGACACCAGCCCCTAACCTTTAAATGCTGGACGAAATAGTCCCTTAACTTTAGACATCAATCCAATTTAGTCCCCAGCATGGAAACAACATAAAATCAAACATAATTTCTTAAATCTTCAAAATTCCCCAAATTCACATAACCCTAATTTCTTCCTCATATAAAATCTCATCAACGAAACAAGTATTCTATGAATTATTTACATCAAAAGATAGAGCTCGAAAAGTAGAACAACTTTATAGTTCGAAAGATTACTTAAAAACCAAGATTCAGGGCTTAAATCGAGCTTGGAAAATTTTTTTTCTTCTTTCCTCTAGCTCCCACGGTACATGGCTGGAAAAATATGAACATTTGTTCATCTTTTAACTATTATTTTACACTTGTAACTATTAAATGAATTTTAAATTTATTTAAATGGTGAAATTACCAATTTAGCCTTTAAATCGAATGACTAATTTAATCTCATCTAAAATCAAGGGCCAAGATTAAATCCATGTATATTTCATCTTCCAAAAGCTTCCTCAACATTTCAAAAAATATTTCAAAATTGCCATCCTTGCCAAATGACCAATTTGCCCCCAACTAGTCTTTATTTACTAGTTTGTTTCAAAATTGCCATTCCATTATAATCTAACTAAATTAGTTCCTTCTCAACCGGCCACTATTTCATAAATATCATTTTATGATTTTCCATGGCTTATGGAACAGCCTCTAAAAATTTCAATTCAATCCGATTTCCCGATATTCACTAAATACTTCTACTACGATTTTACCTTTATCGAGCTATCGAATCTATTCCGAAAATTCTATATTTCCATATTTGGAAAATAAATACTATTATCTCATAAAAACTTCCTTTCTTAAGGACTTAGACTGAATTTTCCTAATTCAGTCTATTATTCTGGTAATTATCGAAAATCCACATCGAGTAAAATTTCTCTTAAAATTTTTTTATCTGAAATCCATACGAATATTCTCTACTCTTAATGAGTCCAAAATATCGATCAGAAACACTTTTATGGGACCTTCCCGAAGGTCACTCTTCCTAGTGTTTCCATGGTCTAAGCAAGCTTTATAATAGGGTTCGATCAAATTTCGATACCTTATACTACATTTTCATTCCCGGGACCTATATCAGATTTTTACTCACTGACCGAATTTATCCATCTACAGGATAAAATTAGTTATTGAGAAAATCCTTTATTATGGATTTAAAGTTTTCCTTTCTTTATGATTTAGCAACCAACTTTTAAAATTTGTCATTTTGGTCACTAAACTTTAACCTTCAATTCCCATTCCAATTTTATTAGATTTTAACCAAATTTTGCATGTTCCCTAATCTGCTTATCATCCTTCAAAATATCCTAGATATTCAATTCGATCCGATTATCCGAATATTTTTCTGAACTTTATCGCTCTATAGCTATTTATACAAACTCCGTACGAAAAATCCAAATAACATAGAAACGTCATTCTTGGAGATAAACTATTCATTTATGGGGTTAAAATACACAACTTTTGAAAATTACACTTTGGTCCCTGAACTTTTCCAAAGTTTATACTTTAGCCACAAAACTTTCAAAATTTACATTTTGATCACTAGCCAAAATTGGGATATTACAATTATCCCCCTTAAGAAAATTTGTCCTCGAATTTTTAGTACGTACCTGGTTCAAAAGGTGAGGAAACTGATTTCTCATATCTTTTTCTCTTTCCCAAGTCACTTTTTCGACTTCATGGTTTCGCCAAAGAACTTTAACAAGCGAGATCATCTTATTTCTTAGTTCTTTGAGTCCATGTGCCAGTATCTTTACCGATTCTTCCTCATAAATCAAATCTAGTTGAATCTCTATTTCTTCCAGGGTAATGATATGTAAAGGATCTGATTGATACTTCTTGAGCATCGATACATGAAATATATTGTGAATCTTGTCCATTTTCGGAGGTAAGGCTAGCTAATAAGCCACCGGACCAATTCTTTTCACAATCTTATATGTCTCAATAAATCTCGGACTCAGCTTCACTTTTTGTCCAAACCATAACACATTCTTCCAAGGTGAAACTTTTATGGAATACTTTATCCTCAACTTCATATTAAATAACTTTTCTTTCAAAATCAACAGATACTATCCATCATTCTAAAGCAATTCTAGATTGCTTCGAACCTTTCTTACTTTATTTTTCGCATCCTGAAATAAATCAGACTCAATCACCTTTTAGTTCTCTTTCTAACTCATTATCATCAGGGATATAAAATACCCCTTGATAATCTGAACATCCTTTAGACTTAACATCGAAATCTTTAATTTCCCCTTTTTCACCTTACTAAATTATTTCCAGACATATCTTATCTTTCATCTATAAATATTTGATCCGATTTGTCAAAGTAGATTTGAGCTGAAGCTATGTAATCAAGATACTATTTTCTTCCAAAGGTAATTGGGCATTTAATGCTTATAAGCCAAAGAATGACTATTGGCTAAATACATCAACTACTACTTTAGCCTTATTACATCAATACACATCCCAAATGAGATGTATTATTGAATAAGGTAGAATCCTTCTAGATTCATACTGCACTAATACTAGTGCTACTATCAAATCTTATTCTACTAGTAATAATATAATCTTAGATGAATATTACTGCTTCTTTTGACTAACATCACTGAATCTTCTTAAGGTGATATATTGGGTCGTATAAAACCTCAATCTAATGACTCTTGCAACTAGGTCTTTAGCTTTCTCAATCTAGTAAGAGCCATTATGTAGAGTGCAATTGATATAGGTCTAATATTGGATTAAATCCAATCCTAAACTTAGCCTCTCGATTAAGCGTCAAGCCTGACAGCTCCTCTTGGGCAACCCATTTAAAACTCACAAACAATAGGAATACTCTCCCAGCTTACCCTTGATGCTCGGTATCCATAGCATAAGTTAAATAATTTTCACATTGGTAACAAATTCCAATAAAAACTCTACATGCTCATGCATGCCAATTATCACAACACTCACACGATTGGTTTTGTGGTTTTCTTGAATCTCCAACATTAATTATAAATGTCAGAGAGTTCCTAATTTTCATTGTCCCGATCTTTTAGCGGAACTATGTAATAAATTCAGTTTGATATCTTTGCCGGGAATCCTCACTACTTTTTAGAAGTGGTGAAATAAATAATGATTCACTATTCCTCTTTACGAGCTATGACCTCTGTTTAGATATTTTCTCATTCTGAACCATTTGCATTGCATTTGGCATAATTTACTACTTCATAGAATTTTGAAATACATAAGGCAGTCAGTATTTCTTTGTACCTGACCTCTAGCCCTCTATGAGCTATCATAACATGCTCTCATTCTGTCTATAGGAAACAATTTAGAAGCAAATCAGCTCAGTTTATTAAACTTGCACTCATACCTGTAAATAATCCAATTACCCTAATTAAGATGCAAGAAACTTCGTTGCATCTCTAGGATAAACTTTGTTACAGAACTCTCAAAGAAAGAACTTCTAGTTAATAGACTTTTGAGTATGTGTCGTAACATTACTTTATCAAATACGGGTCTAATCCTTTCAGATGAGATAATACTTTTTCTTTGAGTCTCATCTGATTATCAATACAGAGTTTCTTCAACATAACTTTTATATCATTAAACCATAGATTAACAATCATAAGATCTCCATTAATATCTCTCTGAAAATTTAGTGTGCCAAAACTCTCAATTCTTTTGCAATTGGTGCCTAAGCAGGCTGATTCATGATCGCATCTAATGCCTAGAAGAAAAGCTCTTAATCCAGAACATGCATATCATGTTACTCTGGTGCCTCTGCACCATGCTAAGCTAAGGGTAGAATATTATCATTAACCTTATCATGCTCGTGAATCTCTTATTGATCCACTCGCCTAAACACTTGACACGATTCTTTTACCCTCATACATTGGAATTTAACATTATTATCATAATGAAGTAAGCAATTGCATCCATTCATACAAGTAAAATCATCAGTAATTCTGACATCCTAGTGGCATGTATACACCTTTGACCTTTACCATACTTCATTTAACTCCAAAACCGGCTAAACCTGTAGCTCTGATACCAATACATATAACACCTTTATTCGTATCCATACGATGAATACGAATCATGAATGTCACAACTTTACTATCCTTAAATATTAATGATATTTGAAACAAAATTCAAGTTTTGATAATTTTGAACCCAAATCTTAAGTGCTAGTACACCCTGTCCCAAAATGCGTATTCTTGCATTTTAATATTTCTAATTCATCCTAATTCAATTCCCAAATGTCTTTAAATGTTACGTATGCTTATAAGGAACAATTGACTGTTATAAAACATACATGCTCTCAATTATCTTAGCATGCAACTCATCATTTGAGGTTACTCTTAATATTGAATCTTTCCAAAAATGCCAATTATCATGAAACCATAACGAACTTTAAAGGCCAATCACAACTCAATTAGGTTTAGCAAGTATACATGACACTATAATAATCAAACTTCAATTAGGATGTCATTACTGTGATTACTTGTTGAGCTTTCCAATATTGATGCAGTGCTCTTCTCACTCTCATCTTGATTTACCTACGTGTGAACAATCAAACACACGTTAAGTACGAACTTAGTGAGGCAATAAAGGAAGTTAATAACAATAATTTAAACTTTATTCGACTTCATGGCTATGTTTATATAACATGATATATATGCCAAAGCATCAACTTTCACATTGCATTATTAATGATTTACTACATGCTAATGTCATAAGACTTTCATGCTTGTTTATTTGTCATAATATGCCTTATATGCATAAATGCATCATGATCACTAGACATGTAAATCCATCATGTTATTCATATATTAACATGATATAAATCACATATAAATTTCTTACCAATATACTTGCCATTTATTCCAAAAGCATATAAGCTTATTCACATGTTTATCATTTATTAACCATAAACCATAGCCTAAATATAAGCCTGTGAGGACTCTGGGTACACGAGTCAAATATGCACCGAAGTGCTAATACACATAAGGTCGTGTCCACCATAATACACATAAGGTCGTGCCCACCATATGCACTAAGTGTCCCTTATATACACTATAGTGATAAACCGAGTATACAACGTGCTGTTGGACTCTATGGCATGCCAACTATACCCTGTCTCTCAATGACATACTTGGGCATATATTCCATATTTATTTCATCCATGGCAATGTATATCAACATAATTTAACATTGGGCAGTTCATACCCGAAATAACATTAATAATATAACATCATATATAACTAGTGATCCATGTATTTATATTCAACTTTTGACATATTTAAAATATGTCAATCATATGCTCCATGACATAAATATAATGACAATAAAATTTGGGTTGGCTCATCGCAAGCCATCCCAATGATGTATAAAACATCAATATGTCATGATGTGTATGCAATTGCACTCACATTGGCCACTTAACACAATGCCTCACTAAGTCCTAGTTCGATCATTTCTTTCATAGAACCTCGAACCTTCTTTGATTCAGACTTGTCTTCATTAATCACATGAATAAAATAAAATATTTGTTAGATTCAAATATAACAATACCTTAAACATGTTGTCTAATATAATCATTCGAATATAAAATTTCCAAATATTTTCCTTTCTTCCTTGTACTATTCAAAAACTCATTATGGTCCTTAGTAACCAATTTGAACTTCCAATAATTCTTCCGAGCTTGCTAACTAACATTTAAATACAAAATGTTTCAAATTCCATAATTCGAGTATTCTATTCGATTTTCATTCACTTAAAGGTTTATGGACTAAAATGAAAATCTTTTCTATTTTAATGGCATTTTCAATATATTTATCACCAATAGAATTTTTACCTAATAACATTCATCATAAATTCTTCACTTACAACTTTTGTACATTCTAGTCCCTAAATCCCTAATTTTGCCGAAATGCCATTTTGGTCCCTAAACTCAAATTCATTTTGATTCGAATGTAATTTCCAGAACTTAACCACATTTCTAACACACAAATACCCTAATTTCCAGATTCTTACACGCTGGTCCTTACATTATCTCATATTGCCGAATTGATCACTAAATACAATCCAAGGATTCAAGCTTCCTAAGTTTGCAATTAAGCCTCCAATCACTGTTAATTCATCAAACTCATCATTATACTCAAAAATCAGAACTGATCCTTTTCAATTTCCATCATGCCGAATTGGTTCTTACAATTTAACAAATTGCTAAAATGGCCCATAATCAAGATAACACCAATTTTAGCATTCCAACTTCAATTTCATGCTTAGAAAAACCTTATATAATCAATAAAAACTTATTAAATACAAAACAACATCAGTCCTTAATATTAATCAATCAAACCGAATAGGTACATAAAGATTTCCAAATTGCTGATTTAGTCACTAGTTGAAATAACTAGATTTTCAACCTCCAAACATCAAATTCATGCTTCAATTATCATCAAATCTATAAATAATCTTAAAAATTCAGATTTAAACACCAGCCCCTAACCTTTAAATGCTGGACAAAATAGTCCCATAACTTTAGACATCAATCCAATTTAGTCCCAAGCATGGAAACAACATAAAATCAAACATAGTTTCTTAAATCTTCAAAATTCCCCAAATTCACATATCCCCAATTTCTTCCTCATATCAAATCTCATCAACCAAGCAAGTATTCTATGAATTATTTACATTAAAAGATAGAGCTCGAAGAGTAGAACAACTTTGTAGTTCGAAAGATTACCAAAAAACCGAGATTCGAGCTTAAATCGAGCTTGGAAATTTTTTTCTTCTTTTTCCTCTAGCTCCCACGGTACATGGCTGGAAAAAGATGAACATTTAAATGAATTTTAAATGCATTTAAAGAGTGAAATTATCAATTTAGCCTTTAAATCCAATTGCTAATTTTATCTCATCTAAAATTAAGGGCCAAGATTAAATCCATGTATATTTCATCTTCCAAAAACATCCTCAACATTTCAAAAAATATTTCAAAATTGCCATCCTTGCCAAATGACCAATTTGCCTTCCAACTAGTCTTTATTTACTAGTTTGTTTCAAAATTGCCATTCCATTATAATCTAACTAAATTAGTTCCTTCTCAACCGGCCACTATTCCATAAATATCATTTTATGATTTTCCATGGCTTATGGAATAGCCTCTGAAATTTTCAATTCAATCCGATTTCCCGATATTCACTAAATACTTCTACTACGATTTTACTTTTATCGAGCTATCGGATCTATTTCGAAAATTTTATATTTTCATATTTGAAAAATAAATACTATTATCTCATAAAACTTCATTTCTTAAGGACTTAGACTAAATTTTCCTAACTCAGTCTATTATTCTGATAATTATCGAAAATCCTCATCAAGTAAAATTTCTCTTAGAAATCTTTTATCTGAAATCCATACGAATATTCTCTGCTCTTAATGAGTCCAAAATATCGATCAGAAACACTTTTATGGGACCTTCCCGAAGGTCACTCTTCCTAGTGTTTCCATGGTCCAAGCAAGCTTTATAATAGGGTTCGACCAAAATTCGATACCTTATACTGTATTTTCATTCCCGGGACCTATATCAGATTTTTACTCACTGACCGAATTTATCCATCTACAGGATAAAATTAGTTATTGAGCAAATCCTTTATTATGGATTTAAACTTTCCTTTCTTTATGATTTAGCAACCAACTTTTAAAAATTGTCATTTTGGTCACTAAACTTTAACCTTCAACTTCCATTCCAATTTTATCGAATTTCAACCAAATTTTTCATGTGCCCTAATCTGCTTATCATCCTTCAAAATATCCTGGATATTCGATTCGATTATCCGAATGTTTTTCTGAACTTTATCGCTTTATAGCCATTAATACAAACTCCGTACGAAAAATTCGACAACATGGAAACGCCATTCTTGGAAGTAAACTATTCATTTACGGGGTTAAAATACACAATTTTTGAAAATTACACTTTGGTCCACAAACTTTTCCAAACTTTATCCTTTAGCCACAAAACTTTCAAATTTTACATTTTGGTCACTAGCCAAAATTGGGATATTACATGGGGCGTTTATGAAAAAAATGAGAATTTTGGGGATTTTTGGAGAAGAGGTTTTTATGATTTTCTTTTTTTAAAAAAATAAATGAAATAAAAAAGTCACGTGTCATGCATTCATTGGATAATTTTTTTAATGGACAAACACCCAAAATTAACAAAATGAAACATTAGACACTCATTTTGACCAAAAAAATCTTTATGCATCTAAAGTAAAAAAGAAGTGTAGTTTGAGTACTAATTATTTAATTAAGCCTATACGTTGAGAATATATTATTTTTCAAAATTTTTTGATATTTTTTTTTGATATTTTTCTTCTTCTTTGAGACTAATTATTTGTTAATTTGGTGAGATGTGTATTGCATTCCTTAAACAAAAACATAAATTCGAATCTTAACTTATAAATGAAGAAAACTTGGAAGTCCATTTTTACAAAATCTATTCTGAAATAGTCGTTCAATAAATCAAATATCGATAACTAATTTTTTATACAAACAATCAAAACATACAAAATGTACTAAAAGACTTTACAATAAGGTTGGATTCAACATTTTCAAATCCAAGAAATTAAACCTTGATTGTGTTGTCATAAATTAATTAAGTGTTAATTTGGTTGAAAAATGATTAAAAATTATTTTTAAAATGATAAGAAGGATAAAAAGCGTTTTTTTATATTTTTATATAATATTTAAATAAAATAATTTAAAATCACTATATGTTTAATTTATAATTAATTGTTTTTGAAATAAATATTTTTTACGTGACAAAATCTAATTTAATTTAATTTAATACTTAGAATTAAAATTGGGAGTCGTAATGGATGCCTAAAAGGCCTAATAGTAAAAATGGACCTAATTTTCTTTGCAATTAAATTCAAAAGCGTCTTATTTGTATATTAACGGGCTCACGTGTTCCAACGGCTCTTACATCCCCAAGTAACCGTTGGGAAAACACACAATTTGAAAATTAAAACTAAAAAGACAACACGATCAACCCAATTTTCACATCTGCAAAGCCAAATAAAAGAAAGGATCATAAAATTTTAGAAAAGGGAAAGAAGCTCTTTGCGAATCGCATATCATTTATTCTTCAATCTTCAGATTCTACTTCAAAAGGTTTCCCATAAAGGAAGAATTCAGGTAAGATTTTCGTTTGAAATTTATTAATCATTTTCAAATCACTTGTTTGTTCCCGTTCCAATAATCATCGATTGATTTCATTAGGGTTTCAAAAAAATAAATTGAACGAGATAAAACAACAAAGAAACGATGTCGCTCACTCCAGATCAGTTTAGAAAAACTACGATGGGGGGATTAATACCATCTCCATCTCCTTTCCTCACTCCCCGACCTGAACGACGTCGTGTTGACTCTAGAGGACCTGATTGGTTCTCTAATCGCCAAGATAGAAATAAAGAGGTTAATGTACAAGTGCTGCTTAGATGCAGGTATTTTTAATTTCTCAATTTAATTTACTTATTATTTAATGATTTATTTTCCAAAAAGAATTAGTTCAATCCAGTATATTATTTTTCCTTGATGAATCTGGGTTTTAGGCCATTAAACGAGGATGAGCGGAGGACGAATGTTCCGAGAGTGATTTCTTGTAATGAACTTAAAAGGGAAGTTACTGTCTTGCAAAATTTAGCTAACAAACAAGTGGACAGAGTTTTCACTTTTGACAAGGTAATGTTCCAGCTTCAATGTTATGAAAATGGCCATCTTATTAGGTTTCTTCAAATTTACAGGAAGTTGGATTTTGTTTTATATTTGCTAGGTTTTTGGCCCCAAGGCGCAGCAAAGAACAATATATGATCAAGCTATTGCCCCAATTGTCAATGAAGTACTTGATGGTTTCAACTGTACTGTCTTTGCCTATGGGCAGACTGGTACCGGCAAAACATATACAATGGAGGGTGGGATGAGAAACAAGGTATAAGATTGTTATCAAATCAATGTTTTGTTGAGACTTTGTTTTATGTTTAAGGGTTTATGTTAAATACAGGGTGGGGACTTGCCTGCTGAGGCTGGTGTTATTCCAAGAGCACTGAGACAAATATTTGATACCTTAGAGGCCCAAAATGCTGATTATAGCATGAAAGTTACATTTTTGGATCTTTACAATGAGGAAATAACTGATTTATTGGCCCCTGATGAGAGTCCAAGATATGCTGAAGATAGGCAAAGAAAACCAATCTCTTTGATGGAAGATGGAAAGGGTTGTGTTATTGTGAGAGGTCTAGAAGAAGAAGCTGTATACACTGCTAATGAAATCTACACTCTCTTGGAACGTGGAGCTGCCAAAAGACATACTGCTGATACCTTGTTTAAACAAGCGCAGCAGGTTGGAAGTTGGATTTGTTTGCTTCATTTGTTAATATGATGCTTGGTATTTAAGAACCTTTTGACTAAAGTCACTTTCTTCGCCTTGAAGCCGTTCTCATTCTGTATTTTCCATCACCGTCCACATTAAAGAATCGGCTGTGGGAGATGAGGAATTGATAAAGTGTGGCAAGCTTAATCTGGTTGATTTGGCGGGGTCTGAGACTATTTCTCGTTCTGGTGCTAGAGAGGTAGGGAAATGTAAATTTTAGATTTGAAGTCTATTACCTGGTACTTAATTTCCTTTTATTGAGGAAGTCTTGGGATTTGAAATGCCTTTGAAGGGTCCAGACTGGTCCCCCTCCATTATGTTCTGGTCCAGCACTTTCAAATACATGGTTAACTAACCATTATTAAGTATGATTTGTAAATGGATCCACATATATAAATGATAATGATGGGTGCATTTTAATCCGTAGCGGTCAAGTTTTTTCATCAAATTGAAATTGCAGGGTCGCGCAAGGGAAGCAGGAGAGATTAATAAGACCTTACTTACCCTTGGCCGTGTCATAAGTGTACTTGTGGAGCATTCAGTTCATATACCATATAGGTTTGCTTCCTTAAAACTCCTTTTTTCCCATTGAGTTGCTTGTAAGTTTCTTTTAGTAGTTTTATCCACACAAAAAAGTTTCTTTTAGTAGCTTTTGCCTCATGGTTACCAAAATTCTTTGCAGGGATAGTAAGCTGACAAGGCTCTTGAGAGATTCTTTGGGAGGGAAAACAAAGACCTGCATTATTGCCACAATATCTCCATCTGCTCATTCCTTAGAAGAAACGTTGAGTGAGCACCTTAGATTATGCCTATCGGGCTAAGAATATAAAAAATAGACCAGAGGTTGATTTAAATGCCTCTTTCGATCTATTTTAATTGTTATTGTGTTGGTATAAATTTTACCAATGAAATGCTTATAATTTCAGGCAAACCAGAAAATGTCCAAGGCTGTGTTGCTTAAAGATTTGTACTTGGAAATTGAGAAAATGAAAGAAGGTATGGAAAGCACTTACAATCTCAGAGTCCTTTGCTTGATACAAAAATACAATGTAGATTCTTATTCATGTAAAACAAAATTGATCCAGATGTTCGAAAGGGTATTGATTTGAATGTTTTACTTTTTAACCTTGCAGGAAAGGATGGAGAAGATAGAGCAACTCGAGAACAATATCAACCTTAGTGAGAAGGTTTTATTCCCACTTATTTTAGTTTCACTCTTTTCTTGCCATATAGTATTTGATTGATTCTTCTTCATCATGCAGCAAGCTAATAAGTATCATGAGTTGTATCTCACTGAGCAAGAGCAAAGACTGGACTTAGAAATTGACCTGAAGGATTGCAAGGTAAGCATGGACTGGAAATATTAATATTTTTTCTCTCAATTCTGAGCGATTTCCGGATTGTAAATTTACGTTGTTTCTCCAGATAAATCTCGAAAAGAATAGGAAAGAATTGCTTAATCTTCAAGAGAATCACAGGCTAGCCATCCAGACACTGAAAGAAAAGGAATTCATCGTCTCCAAACTGCTATGCTCAGGTACCAGAGTCAATTCTGGAAATCTTCATTGTCTATCATTTTCCTTATTTAGTAACAATGAAAATTGGTTTATGAACAGAAAATTCTTTGATCGAAAGGGCAAAAGTGTTACGTACTGATTTGCAACATGCATCAGAGGACATAAATTCCCTTTTTGAAAAACTAGGTATAGTATCTGTTCTCATTCTTGGTTACGATCAGTTTATCTTAAGGTTCCCCTGAAAACTATATTATCTTTCGAAGTCCATGTTGTATGTCAAAAACAATTGCCAGCCATCCATTATTTATTAGGAGATATAACAGAATGTTGCATCTGTCAGACACCATGTTTGATAGGTCCAGCTATAAAAGTTTCCAATGGAAACAATACTAGTACATTTGAGTACTTACAACTGAAGGGAAAAAAGGAATCCACCTCCATTATTTCAGAGACCTTAAATATAAATATTTTCCGTACAGATGATAAGGAGAAGATGGAAGCCGAAAATCGAAGCATTGTTTTAACATTTGGTTCTCAGCTCAATCAGCATCTACAAGATTTGCATAAGACCATCCTGGGCTCCGTTTCTCTGCAGCATCAACAACTGAGATGCATGGAAGAGCATGCTCGTTCATTTCTTGCCAGTAAATGTGATGTAAGATTGGAAAATTTTTGCGTTGTCTTGCTCTATAGCATGTGGCTACATTACTTCTGATTCATGATTTATGAAATATTGGTAGGCAACCAAAGCCTTGGAATCTAAGGTTCAGAGTATGACCGAGACATATGCATTAGGAGTTGCAAGAATGAAGGAACTTGTCAACAATATCCATATGAAAGCTTCCTCTGACATGGAGGAAATGAATTTTTCATTTTCATCTCAAATAGAAGCCATTGATAAGGTAGGTATGCTATCCAGGAACACTACTTTTCAAGTTGCGTATAAAAATCATGTGATTCTGATTTGCTTGAGCGATGTGTTAATTGCTTTTGAAGTTCCTTGTCACTGCGGTGATGGAAGCCAAGGAGGTTATTGAGGATCTCCAGAATTCTCTTAATGAACAAAAGGAGTTATTGGTTTCCTCTGTTCGACAACAAGAAGAGGTGGGTATATTTGTTATTTTCCAATTTCATTCACGCTATCGCTCTCTTGGGTAAGTTTTTCTCATATTTGTGGGATAATGACAGGGATTGCACCGCAACTTGATTTCAGCACAAGAAATATCCAAGGCAACATTTCATTTTCTCACTGACATCAATAATCAAGCTTCCAAATTCATGACAGCCCTTGAGGAAATGGAAACCAAGAAATCTTAGCAAATAACAAATTTCGAAAACAGATTCAAGGCAAGTATTCTACATGCATGATTGATATGGTGAGAAAAAATAAAGGCTAATAATGAAATTGAACTGCTGTGAAACAGGAAGAAGCTGTTAGGGAGGAAAAGCAGGCTATGGAAAAGATCGCAGCAATATTAGCAACTTTGACATCTAATAGAAGTGCTATGGTACGTATCTGCCACTTTATTATCTTGCAAAAACCCATATATACACATGGAGATTTTGCTTATAGAAATTATTTTATTAGGTCTCGGAGGCATCAGGACACATGAAGAACTTGAATATTCAAGATAATAAAATATTGCAGCATCAGATGTCCATGCTCCAACAGGTTTCAGCAGATGTTGGGAAGGAAATGTCCAAGTATATGGAAAAGGTGGAAACTCTTTTCGTGGAAGACACCTTCTCAGCGGCTGAATCTACAGGCATCATGGAAGATGGCCTTCAAGAATGGTAAGTTTTCATTTGACAAATTTCTGTTTCCGTAAATCAATTGGTGAGCTAGTTCTCTATCCAATTTATTTGATTCTATGTGTTCATTTTGTTGATAAATGCAGAAAAACAGAATTGAAGTTTCTGCTTAAAAGGAAAAAACAGAATGCAGAAAAGAATGCAGAATTTTTCTGCTATTGCTCAATAATATTTTACATCTCTCGATACACACTTATATAGGCTCTAGGTCTTTTAGTACATTAAGAAGACCTTCTTAAGATAACTTCTAGTTCTAATCTACTAAGTTGATAGACTCTAACTACAATAAGGAGTCCTACTAAGGATAAAATCTAATCTATTAGGGAGATAAACTTTAAGTAGGATAATTACTACATTATTTACAAACACTGAAATTTCTCTCGGATAACTCACACTCCCCCTCAAGCTGGAGAATATACATTGTATAGTCTCGGCTTGAATAAGAACTTATCAAAGAGAGCTTTTGGCGGGGCTTTCGTAAGGATGTACGCCACTTGTTCTTCTGTAGGAACATAGGTTAAAAAGCTACTCCACTTGTAAGCTTTTCTGCGCAATAAAGTGTCTGCATCGATCTCAACATGCTTGGTCTGTCATGTTGAATTGGATTTTCTGCAATCTGAATTGTAGATTGGTTATCACAAAACACTTCAAACTTCTCGTTTTGAACCATGCCTAGCTCTTTTAGAAGCTTCATTAGCCGATTCCTTCACAAATTCCAAGAGCTAAAGCTCAGATTACCTTCACGCACTACTCCTTGATACAACAGTTTGCTTTTTGCTCTTCCAAGTCACAAGATTACCCCACACAAAAGAACAAAGTAACCACTTGTTGACCTTCTATCACCAACTCACTTGCCCAAATTGAGTCTGAATAAACCTTGATTTGTTTTATCAAGGGTCTTTTTAAATATTAAACCATGTCCCGGTGTACCCTTTAGATACCTTAGTATCACGGTAGCTGCTTCCATATGCTCTTGTCTCGAATTTGTCATGTCTTTGATTGATGATATTCACAAGCAAAGGTTATATCCGGCACGGTGGGGATAGATAAATCAATTTTCCAACTAATCTCGAAAAAGTCCCTTGTCCGCCTTTGGACTAGGCCCATCTTTGCTAAACTTTAGGCTGTGTCCATAGGAGTATCGATTGGTTTACAGCCCAACATTCCGTCTCTCTGTGAGTAAGTCAAGAACATACTTCCTTTGGTTGATTACCGGACCTTTGCTTGATCTAGCCACCTCCATGCCTAGGAAATATCTAAGCTTTCCTAGGTCCTTCATCTCAATTCTTTATTCAAAAGAGATTTTAAGTGGCTTATTTCTTCTTCATCATCTCTGTCACAATAATGTCATCCACGTATACTATCAAAAAAACTTTTTGTTTTTGGGAGTTACCTTAGAAAACAAGGTATGATCTGCTAGAGATTGTTTGTAACCATTTTTCGAATTACTCTAGTGAACTTATCAAACCAGGCTCTTGGTGATTGCTTTAACCCATAAAGTGATCTGTCCGGCTTGCAAACTTTTCTCGCCTATTCTCTTGGACTCTAAACGGGAGGAATCTTCATAAAAACTTCTTCTTCTAGTTTCCCATTAAGAAATGCATTCTTAATGTCAAGTTGATGAAGTTTCAGTACAATTAATGACCACCAAACTCAACAGGACTCGATGCGGTGTTCAACTTAGCAACCGAGCAAAAGTTTCCTTATAGTCTATTCCAAAGGTCCGTGTAAAACCCTTGGCCACCAATCTTGCTTTGTACTGTGCACACTCCCATCCGAATTGTATTTGATAGCAAACACCCATTTGCATCCCCTTTGGTTTCTTGCCTTGTGGAAGATCGGTTATGGTCCAAGTGCCATTTTTTTCTAGTCTTTGTAATCTCCTCCTCAATGACTTTCTTCCACTTGGAGTCTCTTAAGGCTTCTTCAATAGTCTTGGGAATCATTTCTTCATCTAGACAAGTTTGTAAAAGCTTTAAAAGAGGGCATCAGATTGCTATAAGCAACATATCTCTGAATAGCATGCTTTGTACACTGTCTTACCCCCTTTCCTTTTAGCAATAGGCAGAATTTCAGGTTCAAGTAAATGAGGAGAAATTTCAACATCATTACCTCTTTTATCCTCACAGCATTTGGACTAAAGTCCAATTCTCGGCAGTGTCGATTGCAACACAGTCTCTGGAATGGCTTTTTTTTTTTCGGTATATACTTGTAATCTGGCTAGTGGGCTGAGCAGTTGATTTAGGTGAATAATGAGGAGCGATAGGAGTAATATTAGGTGAAGTATGTAGAGGTGTAATGTTAGAAACAGGGGTATCGGGTTTTAAAAATTACGAGGCTTCACAAACAAATGAGCTATAGGTAAAGAAGGTGAAAAAGAAGGAACTTTGTTGTTAGAGAGATGGAAATTATCCCAACACTCCCCCGATTTTCAGTCTTAGGAAAATAAGGTACTGTTCAAAAAAAAAGTGAGATCCAAAGAGACAAAAAACTTACGAGAAGGAGGGTGATAACATTTGTAGCCCTTCTTAAGTGAAGAATATCTAACGAAAAACACTTTGCAAAGCCCTAGGATCTAGTTTGGAACTTGAAGGATCTGTGGATTTTAGAAAAACAGTACACCCAAACGTCTTTAAGGGAAGATTAGATGACATAGGTTTAAAAGTAGGATAATTTTCCAAGAAAACATCTTTAGGAGTTTCAAATGCAAGACTTTGCTAGGCATTCTATTTATAAGATATGTAGCCGTTAATAAGGCTTCCCCACAAATATTTTGGAACAAAGCATGGGTGAATAATAAGGCTCGGGTAACCTCTAATAAATGCCTATTTTTACGTTCAGCAATCCCATTTTGTTGTGGGGTATCTACACAAGAACTAAGATGTATTATACCTTTAGTCCGAAAAAAATCTCCTAAGGCAGTAGTGAAAAACTCTCCCCCATTGTCAGAGTGAAACATTTTTATTTTGCTATCAAACTGAGTAACCACCATTTCATAAAACCTTGCAAAAATAGAAACAACGTCAGATTTTTTCTTTAAGAAGGTAGGTCCAAGTAAGTCTGCTATGGTCATCAATAAAAGTCACAAACCACCTACTCCCCTGTAATATTCTTCACTCGAGAAGGACCCCAAACATCACTATGAATAAGTGTGAATGGTTTAGAGGGTTTATGAACAGATGGTAAAAATAAAGATTTGGTTTGTTTTGCAAGTGGACAGATATGGCATTTAAAAGAATTTGGATCTTTATTAACAAACAAATCAGAAACATTTTTCTAAGATAGTGAAAATTGGGGTGACCTAACCGAAAATGCCATAACATTATAGTATCTAATCGTCCTAAAGAAGTAAAGCAAGAAGGAGAATTTGAAATAGAAGATGGATATTTTCCATGAAGGATATAAAGACCATGTTTGCAAGCTAGCACGCCAATTATTTTCCTCGAATCCAAAGGCTGCAAAAAACATGTAGAATCAGAAACCTTAAGGAGCAGTTCAAGTCTTTAGAAATTTTGCTCAGCGATATCAAGTTGCATGCGAGGTCGGGACAAATAACACATCCTTAAGGATCAAATTACCATCTAACGAAACAGAGCCCGTCCCTTTGATGGGAGATAGAGAACCATCTGCAGATTATAATGGAAGCTTGAGAAGAAGACTTTTTAAAACAGAGAATAAAGCCCTATTACAGTCATGTGGTCGGAGGCCCCAGAATCAATAATCCAATTTGCTGCAGGTGGGTAGAAACAAGAGCAAATCGGCAAAAAAACATCTATATTACTGCAGTTTTCACCATAGCCAAATTTCACCCCCAACAGAATTAAACTTTGGTGTGGCGGTAGGGTATGATGGCCTGGATATCTTGGATGCTGTAGGTTTCCATCTTGCTGGTCGACCATGAATTTTCCAGCATTTATCCTTGGAATAATCGACCTCTTTGCAAAAAAACACAGACGGTTTACCTCTCCTCATCATTGGAGAAGAAGAAATTGGAGTAACCAAAGGAGGGCATCGACCGAAAGTCAAGAAATCGCCATTGAAATTTGCTATTAGGATCGTATTTTAGACTGATACCATGTTGATAAATGCAGAAAAACAGAATTGAAGTTTCTGCTTAAAAGGAAAAAACAGAATGCAGAAAAGAATGCAGAATTTTTCTGCTATTGCTCAATAATATTTTACATCTCTCGATACACACTTATATAGGCTCTAGGTCTTTTAGTACATTAAGAAGACCTTCTTAAGATAACTTCTAGTTCTAATCTACTAAGTTGATAGACTCTAACTACAATAAGGAGTCCTACTAAGGATAAAATCTAATCTATTAGGGAGATAAACTTTAAGTAGGATAATTACTACATTATTTACAAACACTGAAATTTCTCTCGGATAACTCACACATTTCATGCAGTTCGAAACGAGTGAATGTTTCTAGGCAACAGTGGGAAAATGCTAAGACATACATAAATGAACTTAATACAAGCAGTCTTGCAGAGATTAAATCAAGTGTTAGGTAAGGCATTTCTTGGTCCTTGTTTTGCAGTCCTTGTTTTCAACTTTCGAGGTCTATTATCAGCTAAATTCTCTTCTCATTACATTGACAGCTGAAAATATCAGAAGAAATCATGCAGTACATGACGAACTTTTATCCGTACTCTCCTCTACGGATGCAGAGTTTGGCACTAGAACTGGAGATATAGTGGTTGCAATCAATGGTAATATAACTTATTTGTATGCAAGATTGTCATTTTAGAATTGCACTTTTTTCTCATTCTAATTCTGCAAATACCGCCCATCGGCAGATTCACTACATCATGACCATGAATGTAAGAAGGAAATAGACTCCTTTACAAACAGTTGCGTAGATCAACTCAAAACAGTGCAAGAAAAGCATGGTGAAAGCATTTCAAATATCAGAAGTGAAGCTGAGAAATGCATCACAAAAGACTACTTGGTAGGTTCCATGTGATATATAATAGTCCAGCTGCCAGTGATTGTTACAGGATTTCTAAACATATATTCGGTCGTATTGAATAGGTTGATCACCATGCAAAGCCGAAGAAGCAAGACATAGTTGTGCCCAGCTTATAGCATCAATAGAAGGGATGAAGACGCCGGTCTTCGAAGATGTCGAAGGAGAAGAAAACGACTTGGAGAACAACGGATCAAAATGGGGAAACAATGAAAGTAAAATCCAGCAGCATGTTACTAGTTTCTCGTCCAATAGAACCCCTTTCACAGATGTCAATTGATTATGATTAAGACAATACTAAATAGTTGTACGGATGTTGTAGAATGCTCATCTGCTGATGAGTACATAACCCTTGTACCTTTAGGATATGTTGTTTCAATGCTATATTAGTAGGTCTCATGGCATCAGATATATCATATCACACCATTTGTTCTTCAATGTTGATGTAATAGCATTAAGAAACTTAAACTTCTATGCTAATTTACTAAGCTCGCGATTAATTATTTTTTAATGATCATTTTAGGATATATTTTAGGGATGGCAAAATTATCCATATCCTACAAGTTTTGACCTAACTTGAGATAACTATGAAAATATCTTTTTATATATATATTTAAATATTATTAGTTAGATTTTGATAATATATATAGAAAAAAACTTCGATACACAGGCCGTGTAAACTTTAGTTTACATGTGCCTTTTAGTTTTAGGGGTTAAGGTTTTAGTTTAGGGTTTAAAGTTTAGGGGTTTAGGTTGTAGGGTTTAGAATTTAAGGTTAGTGCTTAGAATTTAGTGTATAAGGTTTAAAGTTTAGGGTTTAGTTTTTTAGGGTTAGGATTAAGAATTTAGGATTTGGATTTTTATAGTGTAAATACCAGGATTGTGTAAAATTATTTTTACACAGTCCGTGTATCAAAATTTTACCCATATATATGCAAAAGTTAGCCTATAAGAATCATGACATTAAATGAATAAATTAGTATTTTATTTGATTATTTTTTGTTTTGACAAAGATATGTGAAAAAGTAAAAAAATTTATGTTAAATGGGGATGGAATATTGTCAAATTTTTAACTAAATTTATTTATTTTTTATAAAAGTCACTTGTATTATTAAAAAAATATATTCAAATTACAATGATGATTTATAATCCTAAACGTAAACTAAACATAATTTGAATATTTTCTAATAACCGATGACAAAAGAAACTAGCCACTTTATCTGACTGCAAGGATATTACCATACAATGAAGATACGAACATATCTGACTGCATCGACAAACAAACCACAAAAGGGGATCAAATTATTAAAAGAACACTGACAATCACAAATCAGAGTCGAGCGTCATGAGAAAATCCACAACGTAAATCGCATATCGAATCCAATTCGAGGGTCCAAAGCAAGGAAGATCAGCAGGATAACTAAATAAGAGTCATCTTGATCAGTCGTGACGATGTCAAATTCAACTCTGAGAAAAGTAAAAATAAACAGCCAAACGACCGTCAATAAAGACAAAAACATGTCAAAAAACAGAAAAAGTCATGACAAAAGACAAAGAAAACGTGCTACAAAGACAGAAAAAATATCATAAAAACAGAGTTATTCTTAATAAAAACTAAATAATAAAAGTATAGATAAAATATAATAAAAAAATTATTGACGGTCGACAACTAACATTAAAATTAGTATCGTTATCAGCTAAACAATATGAAAAACAAAGCGGTTGTTAGAGAGAAATTTTTTAATAAAAATCTTATTTTTAATTAAAATTTTGAATTGAATTCGCGACAAGTAAAATTATATTTTTAACTCGTGTGAGGTTGGGATCATGTCGAGACGACAAAAACTCTGACATGCTTTGTTGCCATTCATCCAACGCTAAGCCACCAACTTAACTACAAAAGTACATAAGAAGAATTAAATTAGGTATCTACTATCTAGTTTTTATACTTCAATTTGATATATTTTGATGTCTTTAATTGTTTGGTTTATTTAGAAAATAGTTATTTTAATTTTTATACTTTTTTCTCCCCTTTTAACTTTTAAACTTTTAATTTATGTAAACGTAACAGGTCTATTAAGTTGACATCAACTATTATATTCCTTTTTTTTTGTCAATACCGACTAAATTATTTTATTCTTTTGCGTAAAAAATTAAAAATAACAAAAATATAAATAGACATGTTTAAAAAATATAAAATTAATAAAAAGACAAAACAAATAAAATTGATTCATTTTATACTAATCAAAATTAATTTTAAACGAACCTCTTATCAAATCATTTTTAACTAACTTATGCATGCATTTTCATTTTAAGCCATTAAACAAGTGCTAAAAGCCTGTACATCAATTATAATCTAAATGTACCGTGAACATGTTTTATGTCTTATGTCCTAAAAGCACAATCCTATTAGACACAATGTCAATAACTTTACAATTATTTGATTAATATTTAAAACGTCGTTTTTAACATTGTTGATGTGTATAATATTTTCTTAAGTGTCTTAAAGATGATTACAAGATAGTATTAGTTCATATTTTTTCTTAACTATTTGATAAGACACACACTTTGCCTGTTTGAATTCGGGTCTCCTAAAATGAACATATCATCTTTTCTACTGGTACCATTGGTTGGGTTTACAAATATATAACATTCTCAATATAAATGAAAAGCTTTTTACCAGAAAAGTCAATCCCTTTAGCAAGTCATTTGCAGTTGTTACCAAATGTAACTTCTTCTCCACTATTATGTTTCAATTCAATGAAATAACTTTTATCATGTATCATGTGTCTTGAGTGTCCATTATCATGGTACCGTGACTTTTTACTTGAGTTGTTCAGAGACGGACACAAAACTTTATGTTAGAGGGGCGAACTTATAAAATTCTAGAAGGGCGAACCTATAAAATTCTAGGAGGGGTGAATAATTTTTCAATAGGAAATACATAGAAAATTTCTAAAAAAATTCTTAATCAAATAGGAATTTCAAATTTTTAGGGGGGCGACCGCCCCCTCCAGCCCCCCTCTAAGTCCATCCCTGTAGTTGTTAACCTTGAAACAATACTCTTAATATTTTAGTCCCTTCGATACCCACACACTAATTTACCCTCATTTTTGCTTGTGTCCATCAGGTATCGATATCGTATGAATGGGTATTACAACAAGAACTCAAAAAAGTGCATAACATCTAATCCATATTTAAACCCTTACGTTCAACGACAAAAGCATTGATAAGTTTAATATTTGCATGTTTTTCACATATATATACTTATGTTTTGGTGTTCTAATCCAACTATAAATCTATGTTTTAACAAGTATTTGATTTTTGCAGGGATCTTGATAGCTAAAGGATAATACATGCTTACAAGAGAAGTTTTAGTTGGATTTGAATTCAAAGGAGCACTTAACACAAGAATAGAAATTCTACTTCAAGTTGAACTTTCACTTTTATATTATATTTGGAGTAGGATAGAGTTTTAAATTAAATCTTATTGTAATTCCTTCTCCTAGTTGATGTAAATGACCTCTATTATAAATAGGGTCATGAGGAGAAGAGAAATCATTCATCCCATAATTCTCATTCTTCTCTTCTTTGTTGATTTTTTTCTCTAGGAGTTGCTAAACTCTTTTTATAGTTAAGGTTTAGATTCGAGATTATTAATAAAAGTTTTAGTGAGATTTATTGTTTTTCATCTTCTTCATCTATTTCAAGTATTTTTATATCTTCCGGGCTTATTCAACACGTATATATTGGATTATATATATACAACAACCAATCGATGCATCCTTGATACAAGTGGTAATAACCAAGCAACGGGTTAGAAGGTATGAATTCATATTCTTGATAAGTTAACGGACTAGTGCTTTGATAGTTTATGTGCATTGGGTCTCTTAATTCGGTAAAGCTATTTGATAGATTTTAATTTTAAGTGGATTTTCTAAGGATTTTAATCTTGATAATAAGAGTTAGTCATTTATGGATTATTAAGTGATTATCTATTAAGTAGGAGGGAATGAGTTTAATTATGGATTATCAGTTAACCTATAACCAAGCTATTTGAGATTGATGCAGTTTTATCTTTTGTGAAGTTCAATGATCTAAAACTTGGATTAATACATTGAGATCTACCTTAACTAGAGTTCCTATCAATATAGAATTCTCAATTACTTTTAATTGTTTTCTTTTTTAGTATTTTAATTTAACTCAATCACAAAACCCCTCATTTTACTTTACTTGTTTATTTTTTATTAAACTTAATCTCTTACCATTCCTTGTGGATTCGACGCAGCTTATTACTACTACAAGTTACTTTGAGCATGTTTTATTTTTGACGGCTTCAACAACCGCTTTTAAGCATGTATAAACTGGGAGGGGCTCTTGTCCCTCATGCAATTTTTTACCTTTTATTTATATATTTTTTAAAAATAGAATAATTATAAATTTGTTCCCAACACTTAATTCTGACTTCGTCCCTACTTGTATTATAATCCTAGTTGATTTTTATAGTTGATGAAAGTCATATGAGATCATTTTACACCATTTTTAGTATCCCCTAACATCAAATAAACATTTGATCACCACATATATGCTTAGCACCTAATATGCACAATATCTTAAGAAAAAAACTCGAAAAAAGATCCTTCAACTTTCACGAGTCTTCTTTTTGCCTAATACATGATGACTCACCAATCTCTTCCAGTAATTAAATATATTTAAAACAGATCACCACCATGAATGAAACATTAAAGAAAGTAAGGAGATAAATCAAGAACACAAAAATAATATAGAAATGATCTGTAGGAGCTCTCTAAGCTTAACCCCTCTAGAATATTTTATCTATGAAATTAAAAAAGACGGAGATTTTCTTAAATTAATTTTTAATATATATGTTATTAAATAACATATAGAGACTAAATTCAAAATTCAAGTAAAGGACCAAACCGTAATTTGAACAATTTATACGGGCCTAAGTTAGTATATATAAAAGGGTAAATATAACTTTTGGTACCCAACATTGGCATTATATGTAACATGGTACCCAATTTTTTGATGCAATTAGGAACCTAAGTTTTCACCGTTTAATGATGCAATTAGGTATCCAACATTTTTTTTAAAATTATACATGTTCATACTTAGAATTTTAATGTCTAACTTTTGAATCTATAACATATATTATCCCTTTAACTAAACGACATTAAAATTATAAGTATGAACCAATCAGAATTGAATATGTGTGATTAAAAAAATGTTACGTACCTAATTGCAGCAAAGAAAAAGCTTAGATGCCTAATAACACAAAAAGTCGGTACCTAATTGCATCATTAGAAACATTTGATGCCTAATAACACATTAAAGCTTAGATGCCTAATAACACAAAAAAGTCGGTACCTAATTGCATCATTAAAAACATTAGATACCTAATTACACTAAAAAAATCAAGTATATTACATTACACATAAATACTAAAATTAGGTACGAAAAGTTATATTTACCTTATATAAAATATAGGCTTAAGGGTTTAATAAGCCCTTAAACTTTTGTAAAAAAATCAATTAACCCCTTAAACTTTTTTGCATCCAATTAAGCCCTCAAACTCAAGAAAAAAAATCAATTTGGCCCTTTGACCAACGTTGAACGTTAAATTTAACGGTTTTTTAAATCTTCTTGGCATGTGTCGCAACAGGATAATGTTACTTGACATTTCTAAGAATTGTTAAACTTTAATTTTTAAAAAATATATAAAAATCCAAAAAAAATCTTAAAAAATATTATTTATTCAGATTTTTATATATTTTTTCAATTTATTTTTTTTATAATTGTATAGTAGTATTTAATATTTTTAAAATTATTTAATCTTTTGAAAAATTATTATTTATTATTTTTAAATAAACTTCAGAATTAAAAATATTTTTTTTATATTTTTAAAACAATTTTCCGGAATTTTTTAAATTTTTTCTTCAGATTTTTATATATTTTTTAAAAATTAAAGTTTAAAAATTCCTAAAAATGACAAGTGATATTATCCTGTTGCGACACATGCCAAGAAGATTTAAAAAAATCGTTAAGTTTAACGGTCAAAGTGCCAAATTGATTTTTTTTCTCTTGAGTTTGAGGGCTTAATTGTGTGCAAAAAAGTTTAGGGGCTTAATTGATTTTTTTTTGCAAAAGTTTAAGGGCTTATTTAACGGTCAACGTTGGTCAAAAGACCAAATTGATTTTTTTTCTTGAGTTTGAGGGCTTAATTGAGTGTAAAAAAATTAGAGACTTAATTAATTTTTTTTACAAAAGTTTAAGGGCTTATTAAACCCTTAAGCCTAAAATATAATAAGAGATTAAGTTGAGATATGATTAAATGGGTCTCGTTCGAAGTGAAGAGGGCTTTTCAGAAACACTCAGCCTACATTTTCAGAATCTCATTAGTTAGAAGTGGATCAAAGGGATACAAAATCAAGGCTTGTGATGATGGAGTGGCCATTTTTTAGTTTTTCTTAAGTTTTTTTAATGTGATTTTGTGATAACTAAATTCACAACATATATTAGGGTAAATATATATTTTGATACTTAAATTTAAATTTCAACAAGGTAATTAAGTTTTTTTTGACTAATTAGATATTTGAATTTAATTTTAAAGTTGAAATTAAAACTTAAAGTTTTCCTAGTCTACGTAGGTACATAAAATGGGTGACTCTGCGGTATAACAACTTAATTTAAGACTAAAAACCAACACAACCGAAATGTTATAAAAAAATATAACATTTTCGATCGGTACGGGTAACAACTTAGGTTGCAACCAAAATATTAAAAAATAGAACCTAAAATGTTACCCACACAATCGAAATGTTATACTTTTTGATAATATTTCGGTTGCTACCTAAATGTTATCCCATTGCACAACTGAAATATTTACTTACAATAAAAAATGTTATACTTTTTAATAATATTTCACTCGTATCCTTTTTAGCCGTTTTCAATCTTACCGTTCCTTAGACTCTCCCACATGAAATTGGTATTTAATTTATTCGATTGGGTATTTGAATTTGGTCTTTTAGTTCAAATCGATTTTTTTAGCCGTTTTCAACCTTACCGTTCCTTAGACTCTCCCACATGAAATTGGTTGTTCGGTTCAAATTTGATACCTAAAGTTTTCCTAATCCAGATAGGCACATGAAATTGGTTGTCTGGTTCAATTTGATACCTACACTTTTCCTAATCTAGATAGGAGCATGAAATTGTTGCTTAGTTCAATTTGATACCTAAATTTTTTCTAATCCAATTTAAACCATGAAGCCAAGTTCAAAAAGACCAAATTCAAATACCCAATCGAATAAATTAAATACCAATTTGAACATTAAAGTCAAATTCAGGTACCAAAATATATATTTACCCATCATTAAGATCTTTTTCTTTGCAAGAAAAAAAAAGACAATCTCAAATAAAATTAGGGGTTTCCTATATCTTTGACATAAAATTTTGGATTGCAAATAAAGGGAACAAATCTAAAGCTAACATACTCCACCAAAGGAAAAATCATAGTATGTTACCTACTACAAGGCCATAAAATGTTATGAAATTTATTTCCTTGTGTGTTTTAACATGACAAGAACACATACGTTTCTTTTGTGTCACAAAGATGCAATTAGGCTTAATATCTTGCCGACATTTGAAAGTATAAAAAATTTAACCTTAATCATTAAAAATAACTCGTCATTTATTATAAAACGCTCATAATTAGAAAGAAGAAGAAAAGGATGGGTGACGGATTGGAAAACGAAAGGGTCCTATAAACCATGGTGGTGGAAAAAATTGAGTCGGAATACTTTCGAACTAGCGATTCACTTTTAATTATAACTAAATCTCGCCAACGTTAGCCTTCATATCATTTGTAATGAAAAGATTTCATTTTAAAGTGACGACCCCAATATATAGGCATGATTTATTTTTCAATTTGAATCTTCTTGAGTTATCGAAATGTAACTTTTATACAGGGACGAAGTTAAGATCAAATATTGAGAGTGACAAGAGTATATTAAACATTTGAATTTAAAATTTGGGAAGGACAAAGACCTTATTTGACTAATATTTAAATTAAAAAAGCTTAAAATGCAAATATACAAACAAATTGAAATGGACGACAACCCCTCACACCCAATCAGTGGCGGATCTAGAATTTTTTGAGGTGGGCACATGTCTAAATATTTTTGAGTGTGGGAAGAAATCATAAAAATCTCAAAATTTTAGGGTGAGCACAAATCATAAAATTTAAGGACTAATTCATAAAATTATAAAAATTGAAACTAAATATGTAAACTTCAAAAAATTCAGGGTGGGCACAGGCCTACCCAACCATGAACGTGCATCCACCACTGCACCCAATACATGACTTCATCACTACTTTTGTGTTTTTTTTACCTTCATATGACACCTTTGACAAAAAAGGTGAAAAGATCTACAACATTTTCTGGATTCTAAGGTTTAAATTTAGGTTATATTTTGTTGAGATATTAATTTTTGATATAACTAAAATGAAAAATATTTTTGGATTTAAACAAAATTGTAAAAATAGTTCAAAAGTCAATAAACTGGAAAACTTTATTTGAAATGTTTTCAAAGGATTTTTGACATACTTGAAATGATTACAAATAGCTAAAGTGTCAAAAACAGTCCCTGAGTACTGATATAATTTGACTCGTACCAATACCCATAAGTGTCCGTAATTGTACGGTTTTTCGTGTACCGATACGCCCTTTTGTCCCCGAGTTTTGACAAATTCCAGTAGTCAAAAGGTGTACCGGTACAGGCTTGGCCCTATCGATATCCTAGGGTGCGTACCGATACACCTATATTGTGTACCGATACCCTTTGTAAAAATGTCAACGACTCTTTTTATTTTGAGCAAGTGTCCCGATACTAGTGCTCGCGTATCGATATTGATGAGCCTAGAAGTGCAAATAATGCTGAAAATAAAGATCCCAGCGGCTAGTAACGACCACAAACTCCTTAGAGGGTTAAAAGACCTCATCAAGCAGCCATGCAACAACAAGAAACCAACTACCAACATTCATGTATAGAGAAATTTGTATTTGAGCTTAAAAGTCTTATTTTTCATTAGAAAACACTTGCGAGCTTCAATTGTCAATATTGCTCAAGTGTCTAGGTTTGGGTGAGTGCTTAATTGTGCAAACACATTTGTCTTGTAATGGTTTTCATTGTTTGCTAATTTGTATTCTCTTTGTAATAGAGGGTTTCAAGACTTTGGGGTATAAGTCTTGGTTGTGAGATCTCGAAAAAAGAAAAGACAAATTAGTGGATTTGTGAAAAATCGTTAGTGTAGATAGCTAAGGTAGTGTAGGTAGACTTGGTTTAGAAGTCGAACCACTATAAATCATCGTGTCTCAATTTTTATTACTTAGTCATTCATCCACCAAAGCAAAAATTCAATTCACCCCCTCTTGGCAACTCGGTTGATTGTTCGAGCCTCCCAACATATTTTGATACATAAGTTGTGTAAAAAGATTTACACAACCTTCATATTTAAACTATAAAAATTTAAAACCTAAATCCTAAACTATAAACCCTAAACTCTAAATTTTAATCATAAATCCTAATTCTACACCTTACAACATAAACCCCTCAACCCTAACCTAAATCCCTAAACCCTAAAATTGAAAGGCTTGTGTATACTTTAGTTTACACAAGCTTGTGTATCAAAGTATTTTCCTTAAATTTAAAACCTTTTTTAGTAGTCTTAGGTTATTACAAGGTAGTATTTATTCATATTTTTTTCTTAACCTACACACACCTTACAGACAAAATTATTCGCATGCGTGTATCTACTAATATACCTGGTAGGTCACATGATCCACCATTAAGACGAAGAAAAATTCCATTCTTTTGGGGCTAATTTCTCTATTGGTCCTTCAGCTTTTATATGTAGTTCATTTTAATATAATTTTACATAATTATTTATTATTTTAACCATTTCAAGTTTTATTTTCTTTCAATTTGATCATTCTTCACTTTTATTTTTATTTTCATTATTTATTTATTATTTTATTGCATTGTATTTTTTTGTCATGGTAATTGTTTGGTACACTCGTGGTGAATTTTTTTCCCCACAAGCATCCTTCTAAAGCTACTATGTATCCTTTTTAGGGGTCATAAACCCTAAATTCTAATCTCTAAACTTTAAACCATAAAATCTATTCACAACCCTTATAACCTAACCACAAACACTAAACCTTAATCTCTAATCTCTAAACCCTAAAAGCTATGTGATTGTGGAAAACAAGTTTTTTCACTACCAATACATAGAATATCTTCCCTTGTTGTTATTAGTTTTTTATTTTATTATTATGAAACATCACTATTATTTTTCGGTAGTTAATATACTTTTTATAAGGGTAATTATTCCATGCACAAGCGCTTGTGTAAACTTTGTTTCCACAAGTGCCTTAATTTTAGGGTTCGAAGATATTGTTTAGGGTTTATTGTTTAGGGGATTAGGTGTAGGGGTTTTGAATTTAGGGAGTGTAGTTATAATTTAGGGTTAAATTTAAGGTTTATTGGTTAAAACCTAAACCCCTAATCATATTACTCTAAAACCAAAACCCTAACCTATAAACCATAAATTATAACCATAAACCTTAAATTCTAAACCCATACACTTAAACCCCTAAAGCCTAAACTGAGTCCATAAACCCTAAAATTAAGGCGCTTGTGAGAACTTTTCATTTGCACCGCCAATGCATGTGATATTTTCCCTTTTTATAGCTATAATTATTGTGTAATATATTTTCCATCTATTTTATTATATTTATTATGATTATTTTTATTATTACCATTTTCATTATTTTTATTACCATATATATTATTTTTTTTATTATTACTATTTTTTTATTATATTTTTATTTGATTTTTCAAGAATTAAGTTTATTTGTAGTGATTATTATATCCTAGTAATTTGTAATATGATTTTTATAAAATTTTAAATGTACCTTTTAATAACATATTTAATTTACTTTTGGTTTACATGCGATTGTATCTATTGTTGGTTGGTAAACCACCAAATTAAAATTTCTGGATCCTCCCCTAGCTGTTTGAACTTAGGTTTTCAAAAATAAACTTTTTCCACTCCACTCCTTGGGTTCAAAATTCTCGCCATACACTCAAATCTATGAGCAATTGTTAAAATCCTCTTCTACTTTTATCGTATGGGGAACACACAATTATGAAAAGTAACCATAAATTGTTTGACTCAATGTTGTTAGTGCTAATGATATTCTTTCTTTATAACCTATTTAAAAGAAACAATTCAATGACCTTTTATGATTTAAATCATTTTCAATATTGTTGGCATAAAATGTTGTGTAATTACATGTGTTCTTCACCGGTGATTGAAGTAATATTTATTGGGTTAACATGTTTATTGTACTAAAGAGTATTATAATGAATTTCTCTTTGAACTTCATTTATCCAAAATTTTTTTCTAAACAAGATTCTAGAAAAACAGAGTTGTTGATCGATCCGAACTGTACAAACAATTCTAGTAAGATGTAAAATCATATAAATACACTAGTAAAGTCGTTGATCGATCTGCGCAAACAATTCTCTTATGTTTTCTTAAGTGGTTCACCCAACACCAACCAACTCTAGCTAGTAATGACGCAAAAACCACACTAGTAAGATGTAAAACTATATAAGTATATATTAATTTAAATATCATATTTTGTTGAATCTGTTTCAAAAGCTCAAGAAAATAAGTTAAATAGTTTGCAAAGTGAAGATATATGATTGTTCTTGATAAAACCCTTTCACCGAAAATGACAGGGCTTCCCATGCACTTTCGAAAATCGCCTATTAAAACTATACCTTTTTTTTGGGGGGGGGGGGGGGAATATTGCGATATATATTAGCTAAGACTATTATCAATCCCATGTCACTGAAACTGAACTAATTTCTTTATTATCAAAACCAATCGCCAATGATTAGAAACCTACTACCTAAGGTATTTTTCAACTAGGGGTATAAACGAGCTAAGTCGAGTCCGAGTAATGCTGAGCTCGACTCGACTCATTAAGAACTCAAGCCGAGTTCGAGCTCGAGTTAAATATTGATCGAGCTTTGACTGAGTTAGACTCGAGTATCTCACGATTTGTCCCGTCTCATTTGCAGCCATAATAATAATAATAATAATAATTGAGTGGATTTATTCATCATCATCACCAACAACAATATTATTATTATTATTATTATTATTATTATCCAACAACATACATTTTAGTTTTAAAAAATTTAGTATATTATGCTTTTAGTAGCTCATGAGCTTTTCGAGTCGAATATCGAGTAGCTCAGCTCGGCTCGTTAAGAACTCGAGCTGAATGCAAGCTTCAGTCGAGTCCAATCAATTTGAGCTTTGACTGAATTAGACTCGAGTAATTTGCGATACGTCACATCTCATTTCCATCCCTATTTACAACCCAAAATTAATCACATGGAAACAAAATGATGAGGTCATGAATTATGTCATCAAATATAATCTTCTACTCCGAAGAGCGTAAATTTATAAGCCATGTTTCCTGGAGGAAAACCATGCATCCAAAGTGAGCAAACACCATTAAATGAATGTGCGGTTCGTTTTCAAGAGTGTAATACCGGTCCAATTATATGGCTTAAAATCTCCAGTACTTAATATTAACCATGATGTTAACTGGGGAGCAGCTTGACTGTGACACTTACATTAATAATGTGGATTGGGATTTTATCAAATTATTGACCTTCGTTCGGGATTCATCTTACTTTATAAGCTGATATTCATGTATAATAAATTATGCAGTCATCTAAAGGCACTTGGCTCTATTTTTCTTGCTTAAATACTTCCCCATCTTCCGATAAACCACTTATCAGCTGCTTTCCTGCTGAAAAACTATGACCAACTGATATTCTGTTAAAATTTCCATGTGTTGAATGCATGTACGATACAGATTGTTATATTTTGAATCAAATTCTAATTGGTAATTAAGTTGGGTTTTATTATAATTCTAGTGGTTGAAGATTACTTGGTAATTAGGATTTACTTCAATGAGTAAATATCTATTTTAGGTAGAGATCTTACTGAATAAGGTTTCTTGGTGACCAAGTATTTGAGTTTATAAATATAAACTAGGTTTAACCTTTTGAATTATGAGAGAACAAGAGAATAAGAGAGAGGGGAAATTACTCTGGAGAGATGTAACCACTTTTAGGATCTCTACAATTATTGTGCCTACGTTGTAGAGATGGGTATTGTATGAATGTTGGGAATAGTGTTTTGGTTCCACCGGGTCATGGGATTTGTACACCGGGTATTTGTACTCTTCGGGTTCTCTACGCTATTAGTGGATTGTTCGTTTCTCTCGTCCGTGGAGGTAGGTTATGCTGAACAACGTTAAATCTTGTCTCCTGTGTATATCTTGGTCTATGTCGTTATCACTTTAGTTATTTTGCTGCATACCAAATTCCTAACACAGATACAACAACGACATGACATAATACATGTCCTGAGGGATATGTATAAAAACTACAAAAAAATATACAATGAATATCCCTCAGGACTACGTATAGCAAACACAAAAAATACAATGAATAGGTATTTAGTTGAGACACTTAAATAATAAATTCGGCATGATTAGTGTTTAATAACTAGTTCTGAAGTTGTTTTATTCCAACAATCGAGGGTTCCAACCACCTTAATTATCTGGTTTCAATATGGAACAAAGTTAATTAACAAACCATATGCATAGTTTTAAACTGCAACTTGGTGTCCAAGTCAACTATTGGGAACTCGCAATCAATCTCAGAATTGAAGCAAATAGAAGCAGACAAGGTGCAGTTAAACGTCATTGCTTAGCCAATTCACAGATAACACCAATTGCTGGGGATTTTAGAAAAATAACTAAAACAAACGAATTGGACCCCCAAAACTAATAAAAAAAGCTTAGCCAAGTCTTTCATGTACCTTTTTTCTTTCTTTTTGTTCAACTTTTCATTTTTTAGCTCTAACCTAATGAGATGAATTGGTGATCGAAATTTGACCCAAAACTATAAAGGAAAAACAATACTAAACTTCAATGAATTCATGCAGTGGCGGGGCCACATGGCCCAGCATGGGAGCATTTGCACCCCATTAGTTGGGGGATTTTTTAGTGTTAAATTTTTAAAAAAATTATTTTAGTGTGTAGAGGGGAAAAAATGAAAATTTGCATCCTTATTTAAAAAAAATATTTTACACCCCATTCTTAAATTCATGGATCCACGGTCCACCATTGAATTCATGGAATGACCATTAAACCCTAGCTAGCATTATGTTGATGGGTTGGTTTTAAACTATGTTTTAATCATGGATGTCAATAAGTGGCCCCACGAAAAACAAAAAGTTTCAATTCATGGAAGCTCAAAAATCATGGCTGTAATTATGTGGAGACCCGGCATTGGAATAATTGGGGGCTAACTTTTCTTTTAAATTGTAACCCGATATTTTTTTAGTTTAACAATGTGTATCTTACTCATTAGTTGATTAATCTGGATCGAATTTTATAGAGTTCCAAACAATTCTCTTAATTTAGTTTTTTCTATTCACAACGTCATAATTTAAATTCTTAACCTTACTTAAAGGACCTAGTACCTCCTAAACCTATTGGTTGATTCACTAATCCATTTTCCATTGTTGATATGTATATTATCTGTTTGCCCAAATATGGGCAGGGTTCACATGAATTAATCAGTCTCATGGAATAAAGTATCCAGGTGATCCCTTTACTAAAATAATTGAGCAAACAATTCTCTCTACATATCAAGTGTTTATGTTTTTAACACGGAAACAAATCAATAAAACGGATAACAGCGTTAATGAAAAGCATCTCGAATATTGATGTGACATATATATTCAATATAAATTTTATGTTGCACTCATAGTAATGACCAGGATATAATAAAATATTGAATAGGATATAAATTTTGAAAAAAACTTTGATACACAGGCCGTGTACGTGCCTTTTAGTTTTTGGGGTTAGAGTTTTAGTTTAGGGTTTAAGGTTAGGGTTTAGGTTGTAGAATTTAAGGTTAGTGTTTAGAATTTAGAGTTTAGGGTTTAGAGTGTGAGGTTTAGTTTTTTAGGGTTAGGGTTAAGAATTCAGGATTTGAGTTTTTATAGTGTAAATACACATGTTTGTGTAAAATTAATTTTACACAGCCTGTGTATCAAAGTTTTACCCATAAATTTTATGGTATGTTAGCTAATGTAATCATAACTTATTAACGGAGAAATCTGTCTGTTTGGTTCGCTCATCACTCTTTTTTCATCTTGTAAAGTGTCTCGTTTGGTTAGAGACAATAAGATTCATGAAGGCTTCTGGGTTTTGATGGTATGCTAATCTCCATGGAAAGATTTACTTTTCTTTGCAATTTTGTATGAGATTTTTAGTGGACTAGTCCATTTTTTTTCCTCTCTTTTTGATGCATTATATTTATAATATCCTTAATGATGATTAATAAATTTAGATGCTTTTGTTCAAAAAAATAATGACATTTCAATTTGACATGGAACTTGCTTACTAAAAAATGTATTATCCAAACTAATGGATGCAACTGCAAAAGATAATCCTATAAGAATACAATATAGTCATTATATATATAGCACCGTTATATATCGATAATCAGGGACGAAGCTAAGATCAAACATTAGGAGGAGTAAAGGTCTATTAAGCCTTTAAATTTAAAAATTAGGAGGGAAAAACTTTATTTTACTACTCTTTAAACTAAAATGACTTCAAATGCAATTATACAAAAAAATTTGGGAGGGGCTCTGCATAACATGGCTCCGTCGCTGGCAGTAATGTACCGTCCGAAACTGTTATTAGAAAAATAGTGGTCCACAATAACTATAACAGCACCTGTTATGTCCACAATCGTGCTAAAACATCGCTAACGAAAATACAACCGCAATCATAATTTAAATTCCCGATAACCACCGTTTTAAACTTAGCTTCGGTGGACGAGCTTGCCACAGTCGATTGTTTTGTTTGTTTGTTGAAGTCCACTCTCGATTGGATTTATACCAAAGAAAAATATATGGGCGAAGGTTGAGTTAGGGTCATCGATGACACCTGCCCAATCTGCATCTGAGTGTATGGACGGATTAAAATTTGATGTGCGAAACAGGCAGAAGCCGTGAGCCATGAAGCTACCGGAGAACACGTTTCAGAGCCTTCCAATGTAACTTTGATGGAATGGCATTTTTCCTTTTTCTATAAAATATGCTCCTCACACGCACATATTGTTATAATAAAATTCACCATATATATTGATAAAATTAATATAAAAATACCACTAAAGAGTAGAAAAAACTTTGATACACAAGTTTTTATAAACTTTAGTTTACACAATTGTTAAATTTAGGGTTTAGAGTTTAAAGTTTAAGGTGTTAGGGTTTAATATTTTAAAGAAGTATTGTGTAATATTTTTTACACAACTTGTGTATCAAATTTTTACACAGCTTGTATATCAAAATATAACCCTTTAAGATTATCTTTTTTTGCTAAAGAAAAGAAAGTCTATCTTGAACCTAAAGCTAACATGAATTGAAACCATCTTCCCTTTTTTGTGTTCATATGTATATCCTAACATTAAAAAATTAAATTTAGAGTTTAGGCAGGGACGAACACATTATTTTATGTTAGGGGGCGAACTTATACATGCAAGAGAGAAAAAGAAAGGAATGAGGATTTTTGTTCAGCTAACATAATACTCTGGGTGTTCATAATTTAGGGGGCGAACCCATATACTATAACAAAGCATGATTTAAAAACAATGCATAGTATAGGTTATCATAAGCTCATAATGAGAGAGAAAAAGAAAAGGTTAGGATGGGTGAGGGATTTGAAAATGAAAGGGTCCTGTAAAACACTTATTGTGGTGATGACTGATGAGAACAAAAATGCTAGTCAAAAAACTTTCCAACTAGTGATTAACTTTAATTATCAATAAATCCAAATAATGTTAGCCTTCATACAGACAGAAATAGATTTCATATCAAGGAGATGACACCAAAGTAATTCAATATATATGCAAGAAGGTATTTTTTTAAAAAAGAATCGAATCATCTCAAATTATCGAAATGTACCTTTCATAAGAAATAGATATGTATAAAGTAAAGCAAGCATATGATCGTCAGCTAAAAGAAGGTAAAAAGATGAAAAGAACCACACTCAGCCGTTGGTTACCACTATATACACACCCAACGGCAATACTGTGATGGCAACGCCAGAGGCTGTTTTTTGCGGGTCCGAACCTAATTCTGCTCTACATAAACCGTACATGTTGTATTCAGTCAATACAGTGTTTAAGTGGCAATGGTCACTGCCTACATGCAGATATAAAAGTAAATAAAAAACAAAAGGAACCAATAAATTGGTAACGCAAATCAGACCCAATGGATTATGCGTCTGCGGAGTCAAGTTCAGTGAATATTTTACTATCCAACAGCAAGTACAAGAAGTGTTTTAACTTGAATCACTCTCTCACGTATTACAGTCATACTCTCGTACTTAAAGAATCTATATTTTTCGACCTCTAAGTGTTTCCCGCTAAACACTTGGTACAACACAACACTTTAAGTACACAAAACTCCATCTAGTTTATACACAGAATGTCTTTATCCAATAAGAACTATTTGTCAAGTTATTTCATCATTTAACTCCTAGAAAACTCTCATCAAAGCTTTTTAGTAGGACATAGAGGTGACAAAAGGGTCGTTTGGTTCGGGTCATTTTGGATCTGATTACATTTAATTCGGTTCGATTTAGTTTGTGTGCGGTTCGGTTTTAGTTTGGGTCTATAGTGATTTGGGTCGGGTCGATTGATTCCAGGTTGGGTCAATAGGAGATCGGTCGGTTTCAGTCGGGTTTTCAGGTCGGTCAGTTTATATATATATATATGGCTTTATAAAGCTGGTATATTTGGCTTTATAAAGCTGGTATATTTGGCTTTTTGGTGAGTTTTGCGGCAATTCACATATCATCTTTCTTTATTTCCTTTAATGTCTTTTCTTTATTTCGAGTTGCCTTCGGTTCAGGTTACTTTCGGTTCAGATCCATTCAAGATTCGGGTACATTTCGGTTCAACTAAAATTTAGTTCGGTTTCGATTCGATTTATTTCGGATTCTGATCAAATTCAAATCACTATGTATAATTACTATATATACCTTTGCTACTTTATATCGTTGGGGGAATGTATAATAAAATGAAAAATGTAACAATAAATAATTGTGAACAAGATTCTTTACTGAATTTTTAAGGCGCTTTCAATATGGTTATCGAACTTTTACAATTTTTATTACAGTCACTTAGTTTTTTATTCGCTTTCATTACGGTCTTTGTCGTCAATTACCGTTAAAAAGTTGACGCGGCATGCTAAATTTAAGGGTAAACTACACTGATAGTCACTGAACTTTTAGGGCACTTTCAATATGGTCACTGAAGTTTTAAAACTTTCATTACAGTCGTTCAAATTGTAATTCGCTTTCATTACGGTCACTGGGTTCAACTACCGTTTAAAAAAACTGATGTGGCACGTTAAGTTTAAAAATAAATATTTTGCATCCTATTTTCTTTCCCCCTCTTATTTTTCTTTCAATTTTCTTGTATCCAAACATTTCTATCTTTCTTTTTTATCCTCCTCTCCCTCCTCTCTTTCTCCTTTGTAATCTTATAGCCTTTGTGGGGTGAAATTGTCCTACTGCCTGCACCATTAAAAAATCTCTTAAGGCTATAGCTATCCTAGAGTTTTTTTTTTGATGTAACAATCACTTAACTTGATTTCAGTGTTACCAAAAAAATTCCATTCTACTTTTAGAGTATCCAAGTTGATCAGATTTTTAATTTTTTTTTCAAAGTACCATGTTCAAGAAATATTCTAACAAGACATGAAAATTTGGTCATCTAAAATCCTCCCAATGCAATAAAAAGTGACATGCCAATATTATATATACCCATATCTAATTTCACCCTACAGTTTTAAGTACCTAAACCACAAGAATAGTAGCAGAACAAATAATCTTTATTTTGGTATCATTTTTCTAAAATTTTAAATTAGTTTTGAAAATCGTTGAAAAAATAGAAGGTAGAGAATGAGTGGAATCATATACCCTGGCACTTTATTATTATGCATGTGAGAAAGATTGTTCTCCAAAGAATGAACAAACCTACAACTATAGACAATACTTGGCTTTGCATGTAACACCCTCGACCCGGATGTCACATTTGAGCCTCAAGCCCAACCAAAAATTATTAAAATTTCTCAAAATGGGTTTAGCCCAACAAGGTATTTCTCCAAAAAATTTAAAGCCAACAGTTGAAAATATGGTTAAATAATAAATCTGGTACAAAGAAGCTCCAATTTAAATTTAAAACATTTGAACATTCGATTTGATTAATACAATTTCAAAAATAAGAATTACAGACTCCACCAAGGTCCTATAAATATACAACCCACTAAACACAAGTATTGTACTCTAAAAATCACCTCATGCTGGAATCTCGTACTGATAGTGCTCTTCGAACCCATGATTCGACTATCAGCCTACACACGAAAATAATGATTCCGAGCGCTGAGCTTACATAGCTCAGTGGTACACATTTACTCTATTATACTTCATGTTAATCATAAACATAAACATGCAAGCTAGTACGAGCAATAATGATAGATAAATAAACACGTGGCACTACCACTAGTCGCCTAAACACATCTTCTCGTCATAGCAAAACATCATACATGGCACACAAGGCTCAACCATACTCAGGATTTTACCAGATTATTCGAGAAAAAGCACAAAAAGTCTTACCACAAACCTGAAGTGAGGGCTAGTGTCACACAGCCTCGGGAACATACACATTCTCTAGGTGAGGCCCGATGTCACATAGCCTCAGGAACGTAAACTCTCTCTAGTTGAGGCTCGGTGTCACACAACCTCGAGAACGTAAATATAACACCCCCGCCCCGGATGTCACATTTGGGCCTAAATCCCAAACCAAAATCATAAAATTCTTAACTTGGTTTAGCCCAAATAAAATGCTTTCCAAAAATATTTAAAGCTCGCGATTCAAAATAAATATAAAAATGATTAAAACGTTAAAAATGAGCTCTAATTAATAAAGCATTTAAATATTTGACTTGATTAATACAAATTTAAAATAAAAATTACAGACTCATACACGTAAGGTTCTATGAATACACAGCCCACTAAATACAAGTATCATACTCTAACAATACTACTTGCTAGAATCCCTTACAGATGCTCCTTGATCTTGCGATCAACCTACAAACGAATACAACAATTCTGAGCACAAAGCTTACAAAGCTCAGTGGTACATATCTACTCTACTATATTTCAAGCTAATCATAAACATAAGCATGCAAGCTAGTACAAGAAATAAGAAGAGATAAATAAACATGTGGCACTACCACTAGCCGCCTAAACACATGCTGACATCATAGCAATCACCAATCGTGGCACAAAAGGCCCAACCAAGCCCGAGATCTCCACAGATCACAAGGCAAAACAACATCATCAAAAAATAACAACACAACTCTAGAGTGAGGTCGGGTCACAAAGCATCGATACATACACTTTGGGTAAGGCTGGGTCACGTAATATCAGATCATACACCCTGGGTGAGGCCGGGTCACATAGCATCGGAAATATACACCCTTGCTCGGAATCATCCCTCGAGCATCTATTCTCTGGGTGAGGCCGGTCATATAGCATCGGAACATAACCCATACTCAAAATCCCTCATCGAGTATCTTCGTATGAGGCACGGGTCACATAGCATCGATAACCTCCATTTGGTATCTCAACCATGGTGTTGCAACACTCTTTCACTGGGTATCTGGATCCCATCAATCAAAAAGATTCAACTCATTAAATGCCTATCCGACATACAAGCAACATGATCCCAAGGATCCCCTATTGTTGCTAATCATCAACATATCATTTATTATACATTACCGAGTTGTTAATACATTATGGAGAAATGCATATTTAATCTCATTAACCAAGGCATAGTTTAATTATTAATATTTTGTATTTTACCCTTATCTTAGACTGACATTTCAGACTATCCCATTCTGCAACATCGATACTTGAATATGAGTATCGACACGGTACCCCTGGTTAATGGTACCCACACTCGTACCGCTAGCAATTAGTTTATCGAAAATTCCCAATTTCCATAAGTACCAGTACAGTCCTACCCGCATCGATATGACCCTAATTGTTTACCGGTACAACCAAAGCTCGTACCAGTACCCAACTCACAGGTTCATATAATTCCTTTAAATTACGGTGTTATAACATTTAGTAGATTCCTAAAGCTTATAAAAGACATTAAAGTACATTGCTAACGTATTTGATTGATTATTACCACTTACTGGCTTTTTACCCATTTAAGAATATTTAACAGTATTGTCTCTAACCAGTATTCAATCGAACATATTAATTTATTTAGCTAACACAGAAGGCATCACCATATATCAATCAGTCAACCAATCACACAATCATATAATCATATGGATATTTAGACAATCCTATACAGTCTCTAAAGCTCATAACAGACTCGAACATTCTCAATCTCATCAAGCATCTCGATAATTATTAAGTCTCAAACTAACAGTATCAACACATGCTTATTACTCATGTCCTAATTTCCAACCACTAACATGCAACGCAATTGCACTTATGATGCTCATGAAGCATTTCAGAGTTCGAAATGTACTAACCTTAAGCTGATATCGCTAAAATCCTCATTCAGTGTAACAACCCAGGTTTTGGGACCCGAGCGTTGGGCTAACCTGAGGCATAGGCCTCGCGCTTGGGTTATGGTGTTGGGCCTTATAAACTTTTTTTGGGCTTGTGTCTAGTTGGGTTTGGGTTTGGAAGATGGAATGAGGGCATTTGAGTAATTATGTTGGGGGAAAATGAAGAGAGAAAGTGTTTAATTTTTGCACAATACAGAATGTGGTGAGATCATCACCCTTATTCCTCTCATCCTTTCCCAAAATCTCTTCTCCTACCAAAATCCACAACATCAAAGGTTGGATCTTTGAGAGTTTGAGTAATAATCTCGTTTGGGGCAAGAATGGAAGTTTGTTCAGCATCTCAATATCTTTTATCCAAGGTAAGATTCATTTGGAATGGTAAGGGAAGATGGTTTTACTGGGTTGAAGAGGAAGAACGGGAATAGGTTCTTGAAGACCTCTTTATTAGCCTTAATCCAAGGTTAGTACACTACTAACTCCTATAGTTTCCTAAAAATCATGAAAATAGACATTGTAGCGTGTTTATGGTGTTTTGGTTGAGATGGAACCTTGGTTGCTCTTTAATGGTAAATTCAAGATTTGATGTTAATAAGGCTTAAAATTGGTAGAAATCGACCCTAAACACCTTTCGTAAATTGTAGGTTGAGTTTGGAAGTTTATTAGTTTGAGTTGAATGTTAAAAATGAGATTTTTAAACTCCAGACTCGGGGTTCTGGGTTTGTGTATCGGTACAGGGGTAAGCGTACCGGTACTGCTCCCTAGGAAATGTTCGGTTTTTATGCAGGGTGTACCGGTACAGCTTCCCGTGTATCGGTCCCTCTGTTGTGCTTAAAATTATAGTAGCTAGTTGGTGTACCGATACACAAGGGTGCGTATCGGTACCTCTATTTCTATTGAGGTTTGAGATCGGTACTAGGGTAAGCATACCGATACTAGGGTACCGATACGTAGGGGAGCATATTAGTACGAGCTATTCAGCTTTTCTTTCGAATATAATTTGAGATCGGTACTCGTGGAGGAGTACCAATACCAAGAGGGTCGTACCGGTACGCGCAGAGCAATCTGCCCAAGAAATTAGACTTTGAGTTTGAGGGTTATATAATTCTAGATACAGGGTCTAAGGGGTTTTCTATGGTATAAAATGAATAGTAAAACTGAGAAACGAAGTTTTAAACCCGTATATGAAATAAATGGCTATTAACATGGCAAATATCTGGGGAATTACCTTGAGTAATAAGACAGTGTGGACAAATGAGTCAAATAAGGGATTAACTGAATATTGCTCTATAATGTACTAGCAACTCAGTAATGTAAAATATTGATGTGCTGTCACTTAGCAACATTAGGGGATCATTGGGATCGCAATGCTTGTATGCCTGATAGGCATTGGTTGGTTTAAATGTTGATATGTTGTGTCATGTGGGCACTTGATTGATAGGATCTTGATACCCAGTGAAGAGTGTTGCAATACCACGGTTTGAGATGCCAAATGGAGGTTACCGATGCTTTGTGACCTGGGCCTCATTCGAAGATACTCGAGGGAGCATTCTGAGTATGGGTGTATGTTCCGATACTAGGTGACCCGACCTCACCTAGAGAGTAAATGCTCGAGGGATGATTTCGAGCAAGGGTGTATAATCTGATGCTATATGACTCAGCCTCACCCACGGTGTATGATCTGATGCTACGTGACCTGGCCTCACCCGGAGTGTATGCATCGATGCTTTGTGACCCGACCTCACTTTAGAGTTGTATTGTTGTTGATGTTATTTTTGCCTTGGTGATCTATGGAGATCTCGAGCTTGGTTGGGCCTTGTGTAACACGAGTGATGATTGTTACGATGTTTGCATGTGTTTAGGCGGCTAGTGGTAGCGCCATCGTTATCATGCCATGACATTATTACATGTTGCATTGTTCTTATTTATGATTTGCATGAAACATGGTTGAGTAGAGGTGTATCCACTGAGCTTTGTTAGCTCAGCGTTCGGAATCGTTGTTTCCGTTCGTAGGTTTGGCTTGTCTGCTTGGAGGAGCACCATCAGTGACAGATTCCAGCGCCTCGTCTCCATAGAGTACAATATTTAAGTTTTACGGCTATGTATTCGTAGGAACCTATTGTATTTTATAACTCGTATTTAGATTTTAAAATAACCGAGTAAATATTTTATGTATATAAATTTTTGAAGGAGCTCTATTGTACATGTTTCAATTATTATTTCTATTTTATTGGATTGAAATCAAATGGATTTTTGGAATTTGATGGTGGTTGGGCTAAACCAAGTTAAAATTTTATGGTAATGGTTTCGGCTTAAGGCTTAAATGTGACATTCAGGTTGAGGGTGTTACATTTAGTGGTATCAGAGTCTAGGTTTAGCTGGTTCTAGGAAAGCCCCAGAGTGGTTAGGAGTCGTGAATAGGTGTCTAGCGAATACGAGCTATTGTGTCTAAGTTGTGACTAGAATCTGGATGGTGTGCCCTGTGTTCGCGTGTGTCGCTGGTTACGATATTAAGATAGATTCGATCGTGGTTGTGAGGGCCGTGATGATGGCTGATTCCTTTGAGGATGATCCCGAGATCAGAGTTATCTCAGACGTTAAGGTTGGGTTATGAAGAAATGGAGGAGTTGAGGGTGTGCCATCCTCCCATCACTTGAGAAGTAATCATGGTTATGTGCCGTAAGTTTCCTTAAAGCCTTGAGTTCATAGTGAAAACCTCCAGTGGCGAGATTCCACGTGTTGGTGGACAACCTTTATGAGACGAAATTAAGAGGGCTTGCTTTTGATCGAACAGTGATGAAATATCAACCGAGGGTCCCTCCATCCATGGAAAAAAGGACCTTGATGGTAGGGTACTATGTGGTTGGGATGTGGTACAGCTGATAGAAATGCGTTTCTACTTAATGTAGAGAGGTACTTGATGGTTGTGAGGTTCCAAGTACACTCTTAGTAAGTCGAATGCTTGGGGATTCGAGAGACGTGTGCTTGCTATAAATTGATTACAATAATGGTGGGAAGGACATCGTTGAAATTGTGCAAGGCAATACTCGAGTAAGGCTCGAGGATGAGTGTTCAATAGACTCTGTGGAGTTATCTTTTTAGAGAGTTGTTATGATCTTGGTCATTGGTGATTTGTTCAAACGAGCTAGCTTGAGATGTCAAGCATGGTGTTAGAAGCTCGAGGTTCGTAGAGAACTGAACCCTTGGTTGAGAATGATGAACTACCACCTTTATAATGCAATTTAGGCTAGTTGGTTGAGTGGCGCGAGACAAAACCAGGAAGGTCGCAAAGAGATTTATGTTTCTCAAATGGGAGAGGTGATGTTATGAATCAAAGAATATTGAATAGTATGGTGAAGAATGACCTGAATGAGCAAATAAGTGGTTAAAAGACACTCGGATGATTCTGAGGTAGTTGTGAAGTAGTCTTGGAAGTGATCTTGATTGTAATGTGTTGCGCGTAATAAGTGCTACACAAACGATGCAACTATACATGTCGCAAGTAATTAGTGATACGAGTATCGAGTATCATCTCCACAGGGATTGGTTTGGGCCATTTTGCTTAAGTTACTGCACTGTGAAAATAAAAACACAATTGATAATAGAGGTTATAATTAACGAGTAAACCAAGAGCAATAAACTAAAAGAATAGATGGAATCAAATAAGATAGAGTATGCCAGGTTATCGTGAGTTGAAGAGTGATAGCCAATTGGACCGCCTTGGTAAAAGAGTGCAAGGGCAACTCAGTTGTCGTAGCAACTTGCACAGCTGGGTTGACTTGGTAACTAATCGAGCGGTTGCCTGGGCAACTGGCTGGACAACTGTTTGGGCGGCTGGGTAGCAACTTCAAGGTTCGGTTCGGCAGAACGTTCTTCAATGGTTTCTTTTTATCCCTAAGTTGAAACTCTAGCTAGTTGTGCATGCCTTGACAATACATCCCTGTGTGAATCAAGGGTGAACAACAACCAATCTTACGCTCCTCTTAGCTGTTGAAATCCTTAACTTATTCCTAAGCCGGATTAATCTTCACCATCGATAGATTGAATAAAGACCATACTCATTCGTTTCTTGAATCTAACTCTCCCGATATTAGATAAATAGATAGAATTACGAGATCCTCTCCCAATTCACTCACAAACAAGAATAAAAACCAAGAATGAGTAAACCTTGAATTGAAAGTGCAAACTTTTATTACCTAAACAAAATCTTGTTGCTTCTCACAACCACAAAACACAATAACCTAAGCCAATTCACATCAATTCGTGGTCGGGTTTTGAAAGATATACAAAGAATAATCCCCAAGCATGAATCGAATAGAATAAAGAAGAAGATGATGAAGAAATCGATCAGCCCCCTTGAATTCTCTCCCAATTGAACTCACTCCCTCCCAAACTTTCTCCAAATCGAACTCTCTCCCCCTTGCTCTCCCCTTGAGTTTGACGACTTGGTCTCCTTTAAATAGGAGATGGCTAGGTCAAAGTCCTTCTTAAGGAGGAAGTTAAGTTGGAATTAAATACTTTAAAAGAATATAATTCTTTATTATATTTAAATTCCTTCTAGATCTTCTCCTATCTTTTTGGGATTTAATTTCTCTTTGACCTCTTCATGGAAATCAAACTCTTTTGGGATTTAACTTTGCTCCACGTCATCTTGGGCTTATCTAGTCATCAATTTCGACTGCCATATCATCTTATCCCTTATCGACAATTGCTCTGGCAACTAGCTCGGCATCTCCTTCATGCACTACCCCGGCAACTGCGTCGGCATCTCTTTCTTGTATTGCCCTGGCAACTGGTTCCAGCCTTGCTTTGGCAACTAATTCTTCACACACAAAAACACACCAAAGCAGTATCTTTTTCCACAAAACTAAGCAAAATATGAAATCAAGCTTGTCCACCAAGGAAACAATGCAAACATGCATGAATGGCTAATAATGCAACTAATATGAGCCTAAGTCTAACAATAATATGATTAAAAAGGGTAATAAAAATAGTACTTTTGAACACTTAATACACCCCTAAACTCGAACTATTGCTTATCCTCAAGTAATGCAAACTAACAATTACCTGCAAAGACTTTAATCATCAAAGACATGCTTCAAACTTGAATTCAAACCTCAGAACCGTGGCACAAAGTATGATCACGTCTTAATTTTTCAGATAGCACAAAAATTACATGGAATCAAACTATAATGCTCGTGACAATGTGTGTGCGTAGTTGTGTACAAGTTGATTTTCAAGATTCTATGTGAACAATAGGCTTTTATCAATTTAATTACCAGGGCATTTAGTTTTATATTCACTAGAGCCAATTTCGGGCACCTCTAGCAAAGTAAGCAATTTCTCATTTTTTTAGTCGACTAGATCCAGTTACGAGCACCTCTAGCGATTCTTTAATGTGCATTAAATACTAGAGCCAGTTTCGGGCACCTCTAGTAAGAAATTAACTTTTAATTTTCAAATTTACCCAAATTTTAAGCAACCTAAGTTCACTAAGTTTATTTCAATCAACAGGCCACAACCGTGTAAAAAAATCAGCGTCATTAGTAAAATTCTAAGTTCTTTTCATGCAATCCTAAAATTAAAGGTTCTTTCAATTAAGTGTAGTGGCAAAAATTCATCATTGGATATTCAATAAGTCTTAAGCAGTTAAATCCAATTAAAGGCATGGCAAGTAATATATGCAACCTATATGTGATTGCTAAAGATGAATGCAACTAAACATGAAACTAACTAGAAACCAACACCCCCCAAACTCGAGAGAAACATTGTCCTCAATGGATGTAAAAGTGAAACAAAATTTAAAAGAAATGAGTTAGTCGGAGAGGTCGTCACCTCGAGTGATAAGTTTCCGTCGTGTCGTTTGCTTGATTCTTTTTTCGGTCGGTGGTTGAATGCTTGTGGCTGGTACCGCGTGAATAACATTGCTTTGATTTGATCCATGTTTGCCGAGGCAGGTTCACTTGCCTGGGCATCAGTAGTTGCCGAAGCCATTGTTGTTGCCTGGGCATCGCCAGTTTCTATTATCGTGGCAACTGTTAAGGTAGTTGCCGGGGCATCCTCTGTTGTGGTTGCCATGCAAGTAGTCGGTGGTGCATTTCCTTAGCATGGTGGTTGTGAGTCTTGTTGTGGAAAAGAAAAGGAAACAAAGAAAACCTGGAAACTAAAGATAATGAAGAAAAGTAAATTAAAATATCTCTTAAAATTCCAAAAATAAATAAAGAGAAAAAAAACAAAAATAAAATAAAGTTCCAAAAATTAAAAACAAAAATTAAAAATTCTTAGAAAGAACATATTTCATGCATCTTCTAAGGTTACTGCATATCCGAGAAAACTGGATGAGGGTCATTTTCGGTACTTCTTATAGCCCATCCGCACCCTCCATCGAGTGACAATATTGCCCAAAAAGAGTTGGGCCAATGTGCTCGAGCTACTCCATTTGCATTACCATGGTGGATGTGTCTTTCTTCCGTGTTCCCTTGTAGCCCATGTACATCTTCCACCTTGCTATTGTTCCTGAAGGCATGAATTTATTATTAGGAAAAATTATATCAACATCTAACCATTTAATTACCTCATTCTCGTCGGGCTCCATCATGGTTGGATGCATCATTTGTTGTCGTGGTAATTGCTGCTCATGCCAATTGCCGTGGCAATCAGTTGCCAAAATTCGCTGTAAGTCAAGGCAAAAACCAATTTTCTAAAAATCTTTACAAATCCAAACACCGTTTTCTTTTGGCCTCTCAAACATCTCTATCAGTAGAGATTTTGATGGCTTCAAATCTACCAACATCGGTTCCTCAAGACATACATGCAATGGACGGGGTGGGTTTTTAAAGAATTCGAAAGGTTCAACCATTACCTGCTCATATTCTATTGGCAAAAAGTATTATCATCTCGTTGATCTTGCATGTGGTTGTGCAATTGCCGTGGCAAAGATGAATGAGAGCAATCTACAAATTCCTGCTTCAACATCAACGTTGTAACCTTCTGGGCATCAGGTTCCTCAAAATTTGCTGTAGTATTGTTGTTCTCAGCTTCACTGAGTGTTTTCGTGGCATTGCTCTGTTCAGATTCCTCAATCATTGCCGAGGCAATTTGTTGCTCAGGCTCATCAAGTGTTGGGCAGTCTTTCTCATTGGCAGGCTCTTGACTTGGAGGTTTTAGTTGATCCTCACACATCGTGGATCTCTCCTTGTATTGCTCTTTCTCATCTTGCCTTAGGATTTCAGTTTCCCTAGCAATTGATTGTTGGGGCATGTTATTCATGGCATATGTGGATCTCCTCAATTGATCTTTTGAATCCCTCAAGGGTGCATCCCACTGAGCTATCCACATATCCATGGACTTTGATAGCTCTCGAATCTCTTCAATTGATCCATCAAGTCTAGCCAAGGAAGCTAGCAACGTTCCTCCAAGGAATTTGAATTCACTTGAAAAAGACTATATTGTCATGGCATATCTGTTGCTGCGGTAAAATTGTCATAGTAAAAAAAAAATTGAGCTTTTTGATCATACCATGGAAAATTTTGCCATTGGTTCCATCTATGGTCCTCCATGTAGTCATATGCACCGAAAATGTGAGGGCAATTTTCAAACACATGATGTTCTCCACACATAGCACAAGAGTTTTCCACGAGGTAGGCTCTTTGGGCTTTTCTCAGTTGGTATAGGTAATCATCGAAGGGTGTAAGAAATTCTTGAGTGGATTGATTCCTATATTCCATCATCAACTCTCGTATATATCGGCTTTTATTTCCCGACATGTTGATGTCCCTTAACTTGTAGCGCACCTGATTTTTTTTGATAAAATAAACAAAAAGAAAAGTTAGTAAAACTAAGAGGAAAAATGCAATAACAAAAACAACCCGTCAACGGTGCCAAAAACTTGTTATACGTAATAAGTGCTACGCAAACGGTGCAAGTATACACGTCGCAAGTAATAAAGTGATACGAGTATCGAGTATCATCTCTACAGGGATTGGTTTGGGCCACTTTGCTTAAGTTACTGCACTGTGAAAATAAAAACACAATTGATAATAGATGTTCTATTTAACGAGTAAACTAAGAGCAATAAACTAAAAGATTAGATAAAATCAAATAAGAGAAAGTGGGCCAGGTTATCGTGAGTTGAGGAGTGATAGCCAATTGGATCGTCTTGGTAAAAGAGTGCAAGGGCAACTCAGTTGTCGTAGCAACTTGCTCAGCTGGGTTACCTTGGCAACTAATCGAGTGGTTGCATGGGCAACTGTTTGGGCAGCTGGGCAACAACTTCAAGGTTTGGCAGAGCGTTCTTCAATGGTTTCTTCTTATCCCTAAGTCGAAACTCTAGCTAGTTGTGTATGCCTTGACAATACATCCCTCTGTGAATCAAGGGTGAACAACAACCAATCTTGCGCTCCTCTTATTCGTTGAAATCCTTAACTTATTCCTAATCCGGATTAATCTTCACCATCGATAGATTGAATAAAGACCATACTCATTCGTTTCTTGAATCTAACTCTCCCGATATTAGATAAATAGATAGAATTACGAGATCATCTCCCAATTCACTCACAAACAAGAATAAAAACCAAGAATGAGTAAACCTTGAATTGAAAGTGCAAACTCTTATTACCTAAACAAAATCGAATTGTTTCTCACAACCATAAAACACAATAACCTAAGCCAATTCACATCAATTCATGGCCAGGTTTCGAAATATATACAACGAATAATCCCTAAACATGAATCAAATAGAATAAAGAAGAAGAAGATAAAGTCCCCTTGAATTCTCTCCCAATCGAACTCTCTCCCTCCCAAACTTTCTCCGAATCGAACTCTCCCCCTTGCTCTCCCCTTGAGTTTGACGGCTTGGTCTCCTTTAAATAAGAGATGGCTAGGTCAAAGTTCTTCTTGAGGAGGAAGTTAAGTTGGAATTAAATACTTTAAAAGAATATAATTCTTTATTATATTTAAATTCCTTCTAGATCTTCTCCTATCTTTTTGGGATTTAATTTCTCTTTGACCTCTTCATAGAAATCAAACTCATTTGGGATTTAACTTTGCTCTACGTCATCTTGGGCTTATCTAGTCATCAATTTCGACTGCCATATCATCTTATCCCTTATCGAAAATTGCCTTGGCAACTAGCTCGACATCTCCTTCATGCATTGCCCTAGCAATTGCGTCAGCATCTCCTTCTTGTATTGCCCTGACAACTGGTTCCAGCCTTGCTTTGGCAACTGATTCTGCACACATAAAAACACACCAAAGTAGTATCTTTTTCCACAAAATTAAGCAAAATATGAAATCAAGCTTGTCCACCAAGGAAACAATGCAAACATGCATGAATGGCTAATAATGCAACTAATATGAGCCTAAGTCTAACAATAATATGAGTAAAAAGGGTAATAAAAATATTACTTTTGAACACTTAACATAATGTTCCCTTCCTAAAAGCAATGTGTACGAGTAGCAGAAGATTGTTGAATTGGGAGCTCAACTCGCATTCCTAACAAGGTATATCTTCTGGGTTGAGTCCAAAGAGAAGTACGTCAGTGAGGTTCGCTTGGGTGAGATAAGAGACCAGTTCTGGCATTTGGTTCAGAGTGTTAAGAAAGTGTTTGAGTATAAACAAGATTCTCTAAGATTGAGCTGTTATGCCCTAAAGTTAATTGCTATCGAAGAGTAAAGGTGAATGAGGTTTAGACTTAGATTAGAGAACCACCTATAAATACGTGTAACAACGGGTTCACTTAGAACATTTTCAGGGTTGGATGATTGTAGAAAGGCACCCAAATAACTTTAGAGTCAACGTTGAGTCAGTTTGAGGATTTCATAGACCGCGTTGTGTGGACCCATGACATAATGAGATTCTTTTTAGGTTTTGTTTAGAGGTTTCGTGCCGAGTGGAGATTAAAGAGAGTTGTTACAGATCTGTTACCGATGGTTGGTCAGAAATCTAGATTGAGGGTTTGTAGAGGGCTCTCGATTTTAGCTTAAACATGGAGTGTTGATTATTCGGTCGGAGCGTCTCTTCCACCGGTTCATGAGCGTTATGGCCGACATCGCCTTAGGGCATGATGCTGCTTGAGAAACTTGTTATGAGTGGCAGACATCGGGTTGCATGATAAAGGATTGCCCAGTAACTGATGAGTGTGCGTCCGTTCAGTCTCTGAGATTGACTTTTTCTTGGCACAATTAGGTTTCTTTAAGAGATAGTACTAGACCATTGTCAGAGTATCAGGGTGGGAGTCACGTAAGACCCACCGTTAAAGTTATCGTACGAGCTTTTGTTAGATAGTTTGTCATTCAGGCCATAAATTATAACCTTGCTATCGAGGATGTACCGGATGGGAATGTATTGTTTTGATTCTTGGTTCATTAATAACGGTTTGAGTTCTTGTTCTACCGTGGTGATGCTTTTCGTTTAGGAAGTCTTATGATAAGTTCCTCGAAGTTAATGTCGGATTAGTAAATTATAGATTTGAAGTGTTGGTAGGTAAAAATTTCACCACAAGTAGTGAGTACGGATCGAGAGTAACAGTTCTTGTGGACTCATTGGAGTCACCCTTGTTATAGGTTAGTAGTGTCAGTACGATGTGTGGCTTGGCTTCCAAGCAAGAGTCTCGATATTGGAGTTCGAATGAATCAATTGTTGGTGATGTGCGTGAAGAATCTTTATCTCTCTAACTTATGTGTCGTGTCTCTGTGATGATAGTTCAAGGTGAGCCTCGTGGACTGCAAAACGTTCTTAATTCGCGTAGTTAATGCCAGGTTGAGAGTCGTAGTTTTAGAACGGTGGATGCGTAAGAGAATTCTGGCATGCTCTTTATGGAAGAGTGGGCTACCCTCCTAGTCATGAATTGAAACCCATAATTGGAGATACATCGAGTTCGGTAATTGTATCTATCACCTTATAGTTTGGCATCAACAGAACTTTTTACGTAATGACTCATTGGATGAAAGTTTTTGCGGGCGATGTCGCCAATGGCTTCACCCTGGGATGTACGTGTGTTGGTATGACAAGAAAGTATAGGCATTGGTTGTTGTGGGCAGATTGATAATGATTGGGGATCGTTTCCTATTCTCCAGGGTTGATAATCTTGTTAAAGTTGAAGAGTTCTAAGATTCTGTAAGGTCTTTCGGAGGTTGGGCCTTGTAAATCAAAGGTTTTAGGGAAATTATGATAAGGATTGGGTTTAATGCAATGGTTGGACTCACGTAGGTGCTGTTATAAACTCAAGTTTGATGTTTTAAGGGTTGCTTTATCGGGTATAAGATGTATTGTTTTCTGCATGGTAATCAGTGAGAAGTTCCTATGAGTAGCTTGGTTGAAAGGTGAGCTTTTGGCTATGGTGGAGTGGAATTTGATACTCATATTATAATGGATTTTATCGAAGGAACTTCTTTGAAAATTTTTTAAGGGCTTTTTAAAGTTTTGGCACAATCGTTAGTAAGAATTAGATGGTCGGCTTGGAAGAGGATGTTCGAATCTTTAAGAATAATTTGGTGGGTTCGATCCCTAGTAGAGCTTGTTGTGGTAGCAGTTTCCTTTTGGAACCAAAGTGGCTCGGCTGGTGGAATCGTTTGATTATGGATTCGTATCTATTTTTGTGGAAGTGGGTTCAAGTAAATGAGGCGTTAAGCTCCGTCTTAGGGGACCGAGTCAAAGGAAAAAGTGTTGATTTCAAGATAGTTTGGCGGTAGAAATTGATTGATAGAGTTCGCCAGTTCTTGAACACCCGAATCATGATGTTGTTAATAGTTGAAAAATTGACAGGTAATGTACCTTCGAAGAAGTGTCGCGTTCCGAACGCGAAAGAGGTTTGAAAGTGCGAGAAATAGTGAAGAGGTTGATATCCGTGATGCGATGCCTTTCGGAGTGAGTTCGGTGGAATGATGTCCGATTGTGCTGTTGTGGTTATCCGTTGTCGTTTTACTCGTAAGTTCGTATGAATTAGCTCTAGATGTTGAGAATAAATCGTTGGAGAATCTTGTGTAGAGTTGAGAATTTATGTTAAATTTGTTGGATATGAAAGTATTGTAGAGAAAACCTAGGGTCGTGTGGTATGTATGGTCGAGATGATAGTTAGATCTTCAGCAGTTGTATCTCCTTCCCTCGATTAAATTTCGAGGACAAAATTTTCTTTAAGGAGGGGAGAGTTGTAATGACCTGGTTTTGGGACCCGAGCGGCGGGCTAACCCGAGAAATGGGCCTCGCGTTTGGGTTATGGTGTTGGTCCATATAAACCTTTTTGGGCTTGTGTCTAGTTGGGTTAGGGTTTGGAATATGGCATGTGGGCTTTTGAGTTATTGTGTTGGGGGAAAAGGGGGAGAGAAAGGGTTTAATTTCTGCACAATGCAGAATGTGGTGAGATCATTACCCTTATTCCTCTCATACTTTCCCAAAATCTCTTCTCCTACCAAAATCCACAACATCAAAGGTTGGATCTTTGAGAGTTTGAGTAAGAATCTCATTTGGGGCAAGAAGGGAAGTTTGTTTAGCATCTCAAGATCTTTTATCCAAGGTAAGATTCATTTGGAATGGTGAGGGGAGATGGTTTTGCTAGGTTGAAGAGGAAGAATATGAATGTGTTCTTGAAGGCCTCTTCATCAGCTTTAATCCAAGGTTAGTACACTACTAACTCCTATATTTTCCTGGAAATCATGAAAATATACATTGTGGCATGTTTATGGTGTTTTGGTTGAGATGGAACCTTGGTTGCTCTTTAATGGTAAATTCAAGATTTGATGTTAATAATGCTTAATATTGGTAGAAATCGACCCTAAACACCTTTCATAAATTGTAGGTTGAGTTTGGAGGTTTATTAGTTTGAGTTGGGGGTTAAAGATGAGATTTTTGAACTCTAGACTCGGGGTTCTGAGTTCGCGTACCGGTACGAGGGTAAGCGTATCGATACTGCTCCCTAGAAATGGATCAGTTTTTATGTAGGATGTAACGGTATGGCTTCCCGTGTATCGGTACCCCTGTTGTGTTTGAGATTCCAGTAGCTAGTTGGTGTAACGGTACGCAAGGGGGCGTATCGGTACCACTATTTCCATTGAGGTTTGGGATCGGTACAAGGGTAAGCGTACCGGTGCTAGGGTACCGATACGCTCCCCCGCGTATCGGTACAGGCTGTTCAGCTTTTCTTTCAAGTAAAATTTAAGTATCGGTACTCATGGAGGAGTTCCGATACCAAGAGGGTCGTACCGATACCCATATAGGAGTATTGGTACACCCAGAGCAATCTGCCCAAGGAATTAGACTTTGAGTTCAAGGGTTCTATAATTCTAGATAAAGGGTCCAAGTGGTTCTCTAAGGTATAAAATGAATAGTAAAATTGAGAAACAGAGTTTTAAACCCGTATGTGAAATAAATGGCTAATAACTTGGTAAATATTTGAGGAATTACCTTGAGTAATAAGACAGTGTGGACTAACGAGTCAAATAAGGGATTAATTGAACACTGCTACATAATGTACTAGCAACTCGGTAATGTAAAATATTGATGTGTTGTCGCTTAGCAACATTAGGGGATCCTTGGGTTGGCGATGCTTGTATGCTTGATAGGCATTGGTTGGTGTAAATGTTGATATGTCATGCCATGTGGGCACTTGATTGATGGGATCCGAATACCCAGTGAAGAGTGTTGCAACACCACAATTTGAGATACCGAATGGAGGTTACCGATGCTTTGCGACCTGGGCCTCATCAAAGATACTCGAGGGAGCATTCCGAGTATGGGTGTATGTTCTGATGCTAGGCGACCCAGCCTCACCCAAAGAGTAGATGCTCGAGAGATGATTCTGAGCAAGGGTGTATGATCTGATGCTATGTGACCCGGCCTCACCCAGGGTGTATGATCTGAGGCTACGTGGCCCGGCCTCACCCGGAGTGTATGCACTGATGCTTTATGATCCGGCCTCACTCCAAAGTTATGTTGTTGTTGATGTTGTTTTTGCCTTGGTGATCTGTGGAGAGCTCGGGCTTGGTTGGGCCTTGTGTGCCATGAGTGATGATTGTTACGATGTTTGCATGTATTTAGGCGGCTAGTGGTAGCGCCATCATTATCATGCCATGATATTATTACATGTTGCATTGTTCTTATTTATGATTTGCATGAAACATGGTTGAGTGGCGGTGTATCCACGGAGCTTTGTTAGCTCAGTGTTCGGAATCGTTGTTTCCGTTCGCAGGTTCGTAGGTTTGGCTTGTCTGCTTGGAAGAGCACCATCAATGACAGATTCCAGCGCCTCGTCTCCATAGAGTACAATATTTAGGTTTTAGGGCTATGTATTCGTAGGAACCTATTGTATTTTGTAACTCGTATTTGGATTTTAAAATAATCGAGTAAATATTTTATGTATATGAATTTTTAAAGGAGCTCCATTGTACATGTTTCAATTATTATTTCTATTTTATTGGATTGAAATCAAATAGATTTTTGCAATTTGATGGTGGTTGGGCTAAACCAAGTTAAAATTTTATGGTAATGGTTTGGGCTTAAGACCCAAATGTGACATCCAGGTCGAGGGTGTTACAGTCCGCATGATCTGATATCTAAGTTGAATAATCCTCATATACCAATTAATACCATCAGTATCAATTAACCACATACTTTAATGGATTTGAAAGGTCAAACGCATAAAAATAGCTTACCAGGATCGAATTTGGAAAAATGGACTGCGCCATTGGATCTGAAATGTCGATAAACCTCCAAGTAGGGTCCCTAGAAAAAGTCAATGGCCGGTAAACGCCCTGGTCAAGCTGGCCGATCCAGTACAACGCGGTGCACCATAACTAGCGTGCACCCACGTGGCCTGGTCCAGTGTGGCTGAGCCCACGTGAGACCGGGTGCAGGATCCAGTGTGGCACGGCTCACGGGTTCAACATGCACCCGCCTGGGCTGGCGCACGCCCACTCGCAGGGGCGGCCATGAGCCCTCATCTGGCGGTCGGACAGTGGCGGCGAGCTCCAGGCCCACTGTTCTCTAACCGATGGTTTCGATGGTGGCCTCCGTTTATAGCAGTGACGACCGAAACATGTTAAAGTAGTTCTCTCTAAAACTTTTTCTTCCCCACTTCGGAGAACGGCGGCTCAGACGGTGACGCGGCAACCACCGTTGGACTTGTCTCGACGAGGCCTTTCTAATGATGCCAGCGGTGTTGTGCACGACAACTCTAATGGTCACAGATCGAGGTTCAAAACCTTCTCTCTCACTTTTCTCTCTTTTCCTCCTTTTTTCTCTCTCTCCCCCAAAATATCTCATTTTCTCTTTTCTCTTTCCCCATCACATCATCAACCAATTTATTTCAAATACCAAGCCATTTTTTATTTTTTTCCAATCAAATAAATATACACACTTTATTAAATACTTCCTTTCCCCTTTTACCCCTAGGCCCAATTAAATTGGGTCCGAGGCCCAAGTGCAAAAACTTGAAAATTTGGGTCATTACAACTATCCTCTCCTTTAAAAAAATTTTGTCCCCAAAATTTGTACTAGCAAAACAAGAAAGATACAAAAACTGCTTAACTCCTCAAGGTCCTCGATTATAACCCGCTGCGCTACTCTGATCTAAACATTTATAAAAAGTAACATTGCCCTCGAGTATTACAATCACAGTCTTAATTGATTATTCTCTGAAAGAATTTCATCCTCGCTTGGTACATCACAGAAGGCAAGCGAAATCCAACAGTACCCTGAAAAAACTGTCACACGAATACGTCAATAAAGAAACTCAACTTAGGCTATAGAACCCAAAAGATTGCTGCACACAAAAAAATCATTCCACAACAACGTACGATATAAAAAGAACAAGATGTTAAACAACCGCTGCGCCAAAACGAACAATTTCTCTTGTGGTAACTCCATGAAGGAGTGTCTAACCCTGATGACCTCGTAAATTTAAAACATTAATTGCTCAGTGCAAGACTTCAGAAAAAGAACAACGTCTCCACTCACCCCAAGCTTACCTTAAACTTGCATGGTAACTCTTATCGATAACTAAAGTTTATCTCATTAACTCGATTCATGCAAGAATCTTACACTCTCAACTATAACGTGTCTGAAAATACATTATATGTACCATAAGATCTGTCAACTCATAGGATTCCCACCAAAGGATAAGGTCCCATCCTAAACCTCGAATCTCATGTCAAAAGGTAACATGTACACACCGCAGTGTCATACAAGCCAACCACAAACAATCTAAGAAAATTTTAATCTATATCCCACCTTTGCCGAAAATATCAAAAGATATCTACCAAGGACTGTATCATTACTCAAAGAAATCCCATCAAAACCGTGCACTCATAATTCTCTACAAGTTCCACGGTCATCATTTCAATTTCTACTAAGGAACATCAAAGCATCACCACAACTCTGAGAAATTCAATGTTTGACTCCCAACTGATGGAAAGTCAAACACTCATAACAATCTCAACATACGACTCCACACTATTTCCTGAACATGTGACTAAAGCTTGGTACCAATTGTCGCTCTCAAAACTTACCATATACTGACCACTGTACTATAAAAGGAAAATCTCTTACTTTGATATATCTTTTTCTCTAAGGCACCCACAACAAGATTTCGAAGTCCATCAGTAACCATCAGAATCAAATCCATTCACAACATTGTGTCCCCTAAATCAAAATCAGAAGCTAATTATTGTGACTTTCAAAACAAAACAATTTTTAACTCGAAACTTAACTAACGAACACACGGGTACCAGTACTAACCGATTAGTACCAACACAGATAAATCAAGTATCGGTACTTTATAGAGCTAGCATGGGTGCTCCCTTACACAACCATCACTTGCGATCCTTGATGGCCCCACATAGTTAGCATGGCATTCTAACCTAAACTAACTTCGTACAATCTATCTCTTGTCAAGGTCACCTACCTAGGCGGTGATCAATCACGCGATCAACAACTCTTGATTACTTTGACTCGCGTTGTTGTTCAAATCTCAAACTCCTTAAAGATCGAGCATCTGAAGTTTTACACTATTGAGGAGAACACAACATCCTACATTAACACAAAAATACAGCCATGATGATGCGACAAAACATCATCAACGATCTTAAAATCTTATTTGACTTTAATCGGGTCAATACCACTATTACAGTATAGCGGTTCCACGCAGCTCAGATCTCTACTAATGTTCCTCGGTTGCCTCAAGAAAACTATGATACAAAATAAAAGCATTTACAAAGTCTTCAACCCTTGATTCCTTACTGATTATACGGTAATCAACCTCCCTCTCACCCACAAGGTCCTTAAGGTAATTATCTTGTCAACGTTCATATTTCCATATTCCTTGTACCTTCGCACGTGTCACGCAAAGAATCAACTTACATTCGAGAGACAACATGGTGGCCCCTACCTTATCATTGCTAAAAACCTCAAACGTCACTGTAGGTGTCCAACGTTACCACGACATGCCCAAAAGAGGGGAATCCTCATTCTAAAATTTATTTCAAAACTCTAAGCCTTTAACACTTTAACCACAACCATCTTATTCTTTAACCAATCTCGGAAAGCACACAAATACCTCGCAATTGGTCAAACGAGTCATCCACCTTAGGAGACACGTAACGATCTTTTACTGTCATACGAAAACTATCTACGGTTTAAGCATCACTTCAACGAACCAACATCTTACTAAAAAACAAGCAAGCTTCTCCCTTGGGCAAAACACTCAGACAAAAGAAACCTCCTTCAAGTTGCAGCTTCTCAACTGAACCTCTAACTTTCTCAACTGAGTCAGTGTCCTCCGACAAAGACGAGGAGCACCGATGTCCTACTCAGTCTTACCTCAACATCCGTTCACGTTCTCGACAGGGAAGAAGGTCCGATAACTCATTCAAAAGGCATAAACAAACACTCTGACAATCTAAAGCCTCACAAGTGTCTAACTGCACACATTAGCATTCGTTGAACGGTTAAACATGTCATACAACCCCGTGTATTATTCTCAAAACAACAACACGACGATCACGGTAGAATTTCAACGATCCAAACATTCTCATTATCAAAGGTTGGGTTCTCTCAAGGTTTCGAAGCCTCGAGCACAACTACCGACGTTACTGGCTCGCATCACGTTTGATTAACCAAAACAATTCCACGGTGCCATAACTCCCAAAAAGGTAGCTCTCTTTTAAACTTGTAGAACGTCGAACTTTGGCTACACTCTGACGAACTAGTGGATCCCGAATCTACTATCTCTAATAAACGTCTTCGCAAAGGGCAACGAAACTTCTCATCTATCATTGAACCCTCTTTTAAGCAAACGAAAGGGTATACTACCCAACATGCATCTAGTGACCAGTTCAGGAACATATCATCCATACTTGTGTCATAACCATTATTCACGCACGTAACGATGAATTCATTGCCATAACCTCTCATAACGCATCTGAAGGCTCCAAAATAGTTTACGCCATGACACCATTTAGATAGCGGGAGGAGAACACACACCCAACTTCGAAATCATTTAACTAACTTGCATCTCAATAATATGAGGCGACTTCACCCTCAGAATCGCTCCCATGAGCGGCTTAACACTTATCTCAGCCCTCTCGTCCACAAACGTAACCATCTTAATGTTGCAACGTTGAACGCACTATCAAGATTCCAGTCTTAAGAAGTATGAACTCAATTTAAGGGCTTGTATTCATTAGACATCTCACCATAACACCTATACCACCCCGAGGTTTCCTAGAATCGGCTAAACCTAAGCTCTGATACCACTAAATGTAACACCCTTGACCCGGATGTCACATTTGGGCTTAAAGCTCAAACCAAAATCATAAAATTCTTAACTTGGTTTAGCCCAAATAAAATGCTTTCCAAAAACATTTAAAGCCCGTGATTCAAAATAAATATATAAGCGATTAAAATGTTACAAAAGAGCTCTAATTAATAAAACATTTAAATATTTTACTTGATTAATACGAATTCAAAATAAAGATTACAGACTCATACACGTAAGGTTCTATGAATACACAACCCTTAAATACAATATCATACTCTGACAATGCCACTTGCTGGAATCCTATACATACAGTACTCCTCGATCCTGCGATCAACCTACGCACGGAAGCAACAATTTCAAGCTCTAAGCTTAAAAAGCTCAGTGGTACACATCTACTCTATTATACTTTATGCTAATCATAAACATAAGCATGCAAGCTAGTACAAGCAATAAGAAGATATAAATAAACATGTGGCGCTACCACTAGCCGCCTAAACACATGCTGACATCATAGCAATCATCAATCATGGCACACAAGGCCCAACCAAGCCCGAGATCTCAGCAGATCACTAAGGCAAAATAGTATCAAGAACAACAACACAAATCTGGAGTGAGGCCAAGTCACAAAGCATTGGTACATGCACTCCGGGTGAGGCCAGGTCACGTAGCATCAAAATATACACCCTAGGTGAGGCCGGGTCACATAGCATTGAAAACATACACCCTTTCTTGGAATCGTCCCTCAAGCATCTACTCTCTGGGTGAGGCCAAGTCATATACTATCGAAACATACACCCATACTCAGAATCCCTCCTCGAGTATCTTCGAATGAGGCTCGGGTCACCTAGCATCGGTAACCTCTATTCGGTATCTCAACCCTGGTGTTGCAACACTCTTTCACTAGGTATCCAGATCCCATAAATAAAAAAGGTTCAACCCATCAAATGCCTACCCGGTATACAAGCAACGCGATCCCAAGGATCCCCTTTTGTTGCTAATCGTAAACATATCATTTATTATACATTATCAAGTTGTTAATACGTTATGGAGAAGTGCATATTTAATCTCATTTACCAAGGCATAATTCAATTATTAATATTTTGTATTTTACCCTTATCTTAGACCGATATTTCAGACTATCCCATTCTGCGACATCGATACTCGAATATGAGTATCAATACGGTACCCTGGTTAACAGTACCCGCGCGCGTACCGCTACCAATTAGTTTATTGGAAATTTCCAATTTCTATAAGTACTAGTACGGTCCTACCCGTACCGATATGACCCTAATCACTTACCGGTACAACCAAAGCTTGTACCAGTACCCAACTTACATGTTCGTACAATTTCTTTAAATTACGGTATTATAACACTTAGTAGACTCCTAAAGCTTATGAAAGGCATTAAAGTGCGTTGCTAGCGTATTTGATTGATTATTACCATTTACTAGCATATTACCCATTTTAGAATATTTAACAGTATTTCCTTTAACCAGTATTCAATCGAACATATTAATTTATTTTGCTAATACGCTAGGCATCATCATATATCAATCAGTCAACCAATTATACAATCAGATAACCATACGGATATCCAGACAATACTATACAATCTCTAAAGCTCATAACAGACTCGAACATTCTCAAGCTCATCAAGCATCTCGGTAATTATTAAGCCTTGAACTAAATATATCAACACATGCTTATTACTCATCTCCTAATTTGCAACCACTAACATGCAATACAATTACACTTATGATGCTCATGAAGCATTTTGGAGTTCAAGGTGTACTAACCTTGTAACGCCCCGGTTTTGGGCTTGGATGTTTTAAAGGTCTGGTAGACCGGTATTAGAGATTCGAGTCAGTTTCGAGATTAAATTAGATTAAATATTTTTAAAGGTGATACAAATATGGAAAATATGATAAAATAATTATTTAATATAATAATGCTTGTGGTAAAATAAATTTTGGAAAATGAGATTTGGAAATTGGACATTTTGGACTAGTGACCAAAATGCAAACTTTGAAACTGTTTATTTAGTGACTGTTTTGAAAAGGGATCAAAACTTTGAATCTTTAAGGAGCTAATCATCTTAAATATTTTTAACAGATTTCTCCCTTTAATTAACTGATTTTAAATGGGTTTTAAAAGGTTTTAAAAGTGGAGAGAATTAATAAATCATATTTTAGACTTTTAACAAAATTCAAGTAACAAACTTTGCAACTTCTTTCTCTCAATTTGTCTCCAGCCAAACACATTTCAACTTCAATTTCTTCAGGTAAAAATCAAAGGTTTTGATTTCCATTTGATTTCCTAATGCTTTTTCATCAAATACTTATTGTTATTCTCTTGATTTTCATGTTTTACTAAGCTATTAAGGGGAGAAATTAGAATTGGAGGTAAAGATTCGTTCTTCTCCTCTAATGAAAGATTCTTTACTAAAATTCCCAAGTTCTTGATCCTTTGCAATTGTTTTCTAATGTGTTTTGATAGTTTAATTAAGAAAAATTGGTTTAATGGTGTTTTGATTTATGAAATTGGTATATTTTCGAAGTGGATCTGTTTTGCTGGGTTTTAGATCAGAATAGATCATGATTTTGATGTTTATGGATGTTAAAAGTTTGGATTTAACATTGTAATCCCGAAACTAGTCGAATCTCCAATATTTAAGGTTGTTAGTTAAGGGTTTGTGTGACGATTTTGGTGTTTAATCATTGCTGGAAGTAAAAGGATGTTGGGAAAGGGTTTTTAAATGTTAATTGATGAAGTTTGATGGTTTGAATCAATACATTTATGGCTGGGTTAAGCTTTGGAAGGGTTTGATGATGTTTTCGATATGTTTCGGATGGTTGTGAGTGGGCAACTTAAGAGTTACGGGAGATTGTTGTTAGGCAATGGTTTGAATGCATATTAATGCATTTGCCCTATGGTTTTATGTTCTTAAAACATGGGATAATCAAAGCAACGAAGCTTGACGTTGATTTTGGTTTGCCGGAAGCTTGATTCGCGTTGGCGAGCAAAGCAAAGCGTATCGGTGAGTGGAAACTAGTTTAAACGCCTTTAAGAGGTTTAATAAAGGTTGTTGGGAATTTAGGGTAAGCATAAAACATGGTTTAATTTACTACTGTAAATGCATGGTTATGAACACATATGCAATGGATTTTATGTATATAAATGCTAGTGAGAATTGGTTTTCATCCCGGTTGGGAATGGGGTATTGCATTGGGCAATGTGGATTGCATATGTGGTGGTTTTGGTTTGATGCATTGAAAACAGTAGGTAAATGGTTTTGGAAATGGTATATTGGCTATGTGATAAGGTAAGAAACAATCGGATATAGTTGGCATGCCATAGGAGTAAAGTGCTCTATAAAATATGAATAAAATCGATCCTGGCCATGGGTCCTTGAGGTATGGCGGTTTAACAAGGACACTCGGACTGTTGGGAACCTCATTGGGCATGCAGTTTAACTAGGAAACCCAATTTGATGGTGATCTTGCGGTTTAACTAGGCAAGGTCGGTATACTTGTGGATTAACTAGGCAATGGTGGTAAATCTTGCGGTTTAACTAGGTGAGGGTGTTAAATCTTTCGGTTTAACTAGGCAAGGTTTGGGGATATCATGCGGTTTAACTAGGCATGGTATGAGAGATCCGTGTATCATTTGTGTTGGATAGAGGGTAGTCTATCCGGGTCACTATTAATGCCAATATATGTGAAAGTTCATGTGTTGAACCTATTTAATAATGCTTTGGGATTTAAGCATGGGTTATGATTTAATGCTTTGGGATCTAAGCATGGAATAAGTATATGATGCTGCATAAGGGTGTTTATGCATGCCTCAGTTGGAGACAAGGAAAGTGCTTTGGTTGTAAGCATGTTTTGGAAACAAGTGTTTTGATTTCAAATGTTTTTAAGTGCATCATTTTTATGAGCATCCTCACTAAGCATGTGTGCTTAAGCTCTCTTTTTCCTAATGATACAGAGCATTAAGGTTTGGGGCTGCAAGGGCTAGGCTATAGTGATCCAATGACAAGGACTAGTTTGAGTATAAACTCGGTTCATGTTTTCGGCTAATAAGGCAATGTGTTCACCAAAATTTTGGGGATTTGTATTTCCATGAGTTTTAAGCATGAGTAATGCTGGTTTTTATGGTTTGTTGATGATGGTTGAGCTTGAGTGAATCTTGCCTATGTTTTTGCTAGTCAAATGCTAGAGTATGTATTTAGTTGGTTTTAGTTGTTTGCCATGGTTTGATGATTCAAGCAAGTTTGGTTTGATGCTATAAATATGCAAGCATGTTGAGTATGCCTTAAATGTACCAAATATGAGTTTTGATTGCTTGGTGAAAAGTTTTTAGGAAGCATGCCTCTGGGTTGTTTTGCGTAATTTAAATACCATGAGTAGTTGTTGAATCTGTGATGCTCTGGATGGTAATGTACCCTAGTGCTGTTGTATAAGTGTTTGAAGCATTTGGAGTGTTTTGGTTATCATCAAAGTGTGTTTAGACAGCAATTTGGGACATTACAGGTCCAGGAGTACCGGTACGGGTGTCCCTGTTTTGGTACGGGTAAGCCATTCTAGGCTTGGCTTACCTGTACGCGGGCAGCTATTTCGGTACGGGCCAAGGCAAAATTGGCCAGTGTTTCGGTACTCGGAGATGCGTTTTGATACGATCTAATGGTTTTATGAAGGACGTTTCGATACGCGAGGGCATATCGGAACGTAAATTAGCTACTGGAATTCTGGGGTTTTGAAATAACGAGGGCGTATCCAAACACCCATTTTTCGTACCGGTACGATGGTAGTTAAGTTGATTATTTGGTATGTTCTAAAATTCGGTTTTCTTATGTTTTGGTCCCTAAGTTTTGTGAATGCAATTGTATGAGCTTGGATGATTGTAATGATCTAAAATTTGACATGTAAGCATGAAATTGGTCTAATTGAGGATTGGTATCCTTAATTTCTGCATTGGTCCCTAAAATTGTCAATTTTGCAATTTAGTCCCTAAAACGTATGGTATGCAATTGAAGGTCTTTCCATGATCTATTTTCTTTGGAACTTCACCCGCTGCAAGTATGTACACTTACGATTTATAATATGCATCTAGATAAGATAAAAGAAAAAATGGACTGTTTTTTTTGTAATTTTTCTCTATTTTGCTTTGGTAAACCTAATATAGTACTCTTAGTTAGGTCGGGCTTCTAGGCCAGATCGAGAGGGTTACAAACCTTAAGCTGATATCACTAAAATCCTCATTCAAACTTCTCGAACAGTCTACATGATCCGATATCCAACCCGAATAATTCTTGTATACCAATTAATACCATCAGTATCAATTAACCACATACTTTAATGGATTCAAAAGGTCAAACGCATAAAAAAAAGCTTAACGGGCTCAAATTTGGCAAAACAGACTACGCCATTGGATTTGGAATGTTGAGAAACCACCAGGTAAGGTCCCTCAGAAAAAGTCAACGGCCAGTCAACGCCCTGGTCAAGCTGACCGATCTAGTACAACACGGTGCACCATAACTAGCATGCACCTGCGTGGCCTGATCCAGTGTGGCTGAGCCCACGTGAAACTGGGTGTGGGATCCAGTATGGCGCAGATCAGGTGCTCAGCAAGCACCCACTTGGGCTGGCGCAAGACCACTTGCAGGGGCAGCGGGTAGAGGCGCATGAGCCTTTCTCCGGCCGCTGGACGGCGGCGATGAGCTCCAGTCCCGTTGTTCTCCAGCTGTTGGTTTTGATGGTAACCTTCGTTTGCAGCAGTGACGACCGAAACATGCTAAAATAGCTTCGCCCAAAACTTTTTCTTCTTTACTCTGGCTAACGGCAGCTCATACGGCGACACATCAACCACCGTTAGACTCATCTCGACGAGACCTTTCCAATGGTGCCGACGGTGTCGTGTACGACGCTCTAATGGCCGTAGATTGAGGTTTGAAACCTCATCCCTCATTTTTTATCTCTTTTCCTCATTTTTCTCTCTCCCCCCTAAAATATCTCATTTTCTTCTCTCGCTTTCCCATCACTTCATCAGCCTATTTATTTCAAATACCAAGCCGTTTTTATTTTTTTCCAATCAAATAAGTATACACACTTTATTAAATACTTCCTTTCTTCTTTTACCACTAGACCCAATTAAATTGGTTCAGTGGCCCAAATGCAAAAACTCAGAAACTTGGATCGTTACAGTACACACATACTCGATATCTCTTCTCGAGTATCACCGAATGAGGCCCTGTGTCACACAACGTCAGGAACGTACATTCGACATCTCTAAACATGGTGTTACAACACTCTTTCTTTGTGTATCCATATCTCATCAATCAAAGATGACACAATTAATCAAGTGCCCAAACCACACACAACATTGACACGATTACCAAACAGCACACAACCTAACTCGATCCACCAAGGATCTCCTATGGTTTCTATTATAACAATTTACCCAATTAAGTTTACCAACTTGTTAATACATTATGAAAGAGTACATTAATTATCTTATTAATCCATGTCATCATATTTACATCCCACTTTAATTTCTCATCTTTTTATTAGCATTATAGATTATCTCATTTAGTGGGTATCGGTACTCAAATACGAGTATCGATACGGTACCCCTGGGTACCAGTACTCACACGCGTACCGATACTGGTATTGCTTACTAGAAATTCTAGATTTCCACAAGTAAAGGTACATGCCGACTCGTACCGATACAGTCTCTAATCACGTACTAGTATGACCAAAGCTCATATCGATAACCTATACACGGGTTCACACCATTTTCTTGAATTACGGTTTTACAACGCTTATTTCGATCCCTAAAGCTTATGAATTATTAGGGTTTGTTTACTAACACATTCTTTCAATTAATATTAATTACAGGCTTCATAACCTTTTATTTGAATATTACCATTATTTATCCCTTACACACAATTTCCATAAAATACATCAATATCCCTACTCTAGCACCCAATCAACACAACACACAATTCAAACTGGCATCACATAGATATATAAATTTCTGAACAACCCTATATGATCTTCAAGTCTATACGAGTCAATTCATATTCACAACATCATCATGCATCACATAGATATCAATCTCATACTATCAGTCTCCACAACATGCATATTTATCATCTACCTATTTTACAGTTACTAACATACAAAGCAATCACATTTATGATGCTCATGAGGCAATAGGAGTTCAAGGTGTACTAACCTTAAGCGATTAACGATAAATCCTTACTCGAGCTCCTCAAACGCTCATATTGATCCGGTATTTGAGACCGAACAAACCTCATAAATATATAATTACCTCAATTATTACTTAACCCATTCTCTAACTAATTCACAAGGTTAAAAGTATTAAAACAGCTTACCAGGTTCGAATTTGGCAAAACAGACTACGCCAATAGACTCAGAACGTAGAGAAACCCCCAAGTAGAATCTTCCAAAAAAAGTTAACGCGGTCAACGGTCAATGCCAACCAACGACGGTGCGGCAGCTAGCGGCAGAGGCTGGCTCAACTTGGCTCGAAGGGCCAGGTTAATGGATCGGCTTGGTTCGTCGGCTTGGGTTGGCTTGACCAAGCTATTAGACCTTGCTAGAGCCTGCGTCGCACGCCCATGCACAGGCGGCGGCGTGTGTGGCGCGTACAGCGGGCTTCGGTACCAGACGTGCACAGTAAGCTCCAGATCGACACTCCAGGCAATGGCAGTCACAGCGGTGGCAACAACTTGAGGCAGTGAGCATTGAAAGGTCACCTTCTAACTATTTTAAAACTTCTCAAGTTCTTCCCCAGTGAGTGGCGGCGGCGGCGATGACGCGATGACCACCGATGAATGCGTCTTAGCGAGACCTTTCCAATGGTATCAGCGGTGTCTCACACGGCAGCCTGAGCGGCTGTAGATCAGGATCCAAACTCTTTCACCCTCATTTTCTCCTATTTTTTTCTCTCTCTTACAAAAATATATTATCCTTATCCCTCTTATTTTTTACCACCCACCACTTTAAATTTCAAAACCCTTAACCCCACTTGGATAAAATAAATTAATAAAGCCCATTATCTTCTTCTTTTTCTTTGCCACTAAGCCCAACACTTGGGGTCTGAAACCCGATTCACTAACCCGGAGTTCTGGTCGTTACATTGCAATAGTGAATCTAATATGACTTGACACAACACTCGAAATTGGCCTGCATGTACTTCATAAACTCACTTGGAAATCAGCCACATGGATCTTCTGGAATGGACCTTCTTAATCAAATGTTTTGTGCTTCTTAAAATCTCGGTATTAAGCATGCTACAATCATTTTGATCACTAGAATATGCCCTCTCTTTGTCGAGTCCATTAGATTCAACATTATAAAGTCCTCCACAATCATTTTGATCACCAGTATATGCCCTTTTTTCTTAATGGTCCAGGCAGTAAGAAAATTTCACCCCACAAAGGCTATAAGATTACAAAGGAGGGAGAGGAGGGTGAAAAAGAAAGATAGACATGTTTGGATGGAAGGAAAGTAGAATAAACGCTACAGCAAAATAGGTTTTTAGCGGCGTTTTTTGAGCAAACGCCGTTATAGACACATATTTTAGCTGCATTTTTGGGCAAACGCCGCTATAGACGCATACTTTAGCGGCATTTGTCATCGACTACATATTTATCTTACTGAAACTTTATAAAGAAGCGAAGCACAAGTATAGATCAATGAACTAAGTAATGAGCTGGCGGAAGATACATAGTCAATAGTGGCGTTTGGAGGGGAAATGCCGCTAAAAACCTTATCTTTAGTGGCATTTTTTCCTTCAAACGCCGCTATATAACTCGACCTTTTGTGGCATTTTTTGTTCACAATCGCCACTAACAATTGTGACGTTTGATCTAACGGCACTTCTTGCGGCATTTTTCTAGCGCCGAGAAGGTTTTTAGCGGCGCTTAAAAATGCCACTATAGGGATAAAAACACCTCTAAAAGTCTATTTTGTTGTAGTGAAAATAAAAGGGAGAGAGAAAATAGGGTGAGAAAATGTTTATTTTTAACTTAATGTGCCACATCAGCTTTTTTTAATGGTAGTTGACGACAGTGACCGTAATGAAAGCGAAATAAAAGTTGAATGACTATAATGAAAATTTTAAATATATGGTGATCATATTGAAAGCACCCTAAACGTTCAGTGACTACCAGTGTAGTTTATCATTCTTTTAATGATAATTCATAAAAGTAGTAACCTGGACAAGGACATGGTCCTATTTAACGGTGAGACCCTCAACTTTTATGATGCTATGGCATCGTGACATAGCTGAAATCTCTCATTCAATAGCTCAACAACATTAATTAAACAATATGCAAAGAGAAGATACATTATTGTTCTTGACAAAACCCTTTCAATGAAAGTGACATCCCAAATTCACCCATTAAATCTCTACTTTTCTTGTTTAATCGCTGTACATCACCTAAGATTATTAACAACCACATATATATATCTCTGAGATTGAACTATTTCTTTTATAATCTAATGAGAAAAAAAACTAATTATGGAAAAATACGACCGGTTCGTTTTCAAGAGCGTAAGTAATGCCGGTCCAATTCTAGTGCTTAAAATCTTCAGTACTTTATAGCCGTGATGTTAACTGGGTTGTTTGTCTTGTAGACCGCTAGGGAGCAGCTTGACCGTGACGCTTAATAATAATGTGGATTGGGATGGACCTTCATTCTATATTGATCTTACGTTGTAAGCTGATATATCTATACAACAAATTATGCAGTAATTATTTGGGTAAACAACACCATTGATCATTAAACTGTTCTTGCTTTCTTGTTTCGGTAATCAAACTATTATTTTTAGCAAAAGCATCATTAGCGTTACGTTTTTTTTAGTCACCCACCGTTAAAAAACTCACGTAAAACCAATAGTTTTAATGACCTAAGCAGGGGAAAAAAGGTAACATTAGTGACCAAAATATGAAGAAAAAAACGTAACGTTACTGATGGTTTTGTCAAAAATAATAGTTTGATAACCAAAACAAGAAAGCGAGAATATTTCAGTAACCAATGGTCCTAATTATATTTGCATTTATACAAATCAATCGAGTTAAGTTTTAGATTCATTGCCATGAAATATTTTACTAATTCTTTCGGTTTCAGCTTCTAAATCCGAGTCATCTCTTCAACTCTGGCCTCAAGTTTTGTTTTTGTTTTCAATCTCTGACTTTGACTTTCACACACTATTAGATATCATGGAAGGGACTTACTGGTTTTAGTCGATATCGATCTTGTTCAAGCAAGGACCAATAGTTTCCACCCATTTCACGATTCTTCGCTTGATTGACGCTTATTCATCCTTAATTGATAACCAATGTCAATGCTTCATAACTTTTTTTTTTAAATATCGATATGATTAGATGGTAGTAACTGTTCGTATACGCTTCATAACCGACAAAACAAGTAAAAATCATTCCTCAATTCTCTCCGATGCTTTCTACCATCTCAAGTCCCATGCTTGTTCTTACTTTTTGTATAATATCATTCGGATTCAAAGAAAATTGTCAAATACGAGTATGTATCCAATGAATCAATTTATCTTCTAAAAAGGTGATTCTTAATGTACTAAACAAGTACTGAACTGATGGTTGATCCACCTGAATAATAAACTGAGCCAACAATTAAGGGTTCCAACCACCCTAATTAACTGGTTTTCAAGTCAACTATTTGGAACTCACAATCAATCTCGGAATCGGTATAAAATGAATGAAAATGAAGCAAATAGAAGCAGACAAAGTGCAGTGAAACGTCACTGCTTAGCCAATTCGTAAATATAACACCAAACGCCATGAATCCCACTTTTGAATCTTCAGAATGCATCAAAAATGCTTAATTTGCTAAAGGATATAAACCTTGCAAATCATGTGGGGGGAGGGGGGATTAATGTGGAGTGTATGTTTTGGAAACTAGTGCTTTTCTGGCATACACATTGTCAATACAAATAAAATATTGTTAATAATTATGGGATTCATGAGAGCTTCACGTTTGTTTATAGATTAGTTTAATTGCTAATCATGATTGCTTTAAGTTAATCACCCAAGGTGTACTTGCAAAAGCATATGCTACCTTTAAACCAAGTCCTTTTTCATGCCTTTTTCTAGCTTTGGATCATGAGGTTGAATAGTGATCAAATTTGACACCCCTCAAGCTAATGAATAAAAAATTATAAATCATTGGTTTAATTTAATTAATTAATATTATTTTTCTTTTATTTTTTGAAAGGTAATGGGCTTCGTTAAACACCCTTCTATATTCTAATAGGGAAAAAGAGTGCTCAACTTTATTAATCAATAGCGTCTTACAGTAGGATCCTAACAACCGATAACACTCTTACGTACACTAGCCACTCGACCAGCCTTACATGAGTAAAATCATCTCTCTCTCAAACTTTACGTGCACCAAACTCACAAAAACAAAACCTAGCAACTACCCACCCTGCTACCCATACCACCCCAACTTTAGTATATTTTTCTTTGAAAGTGGTGTTTGATGCACCGGCAGTGTATAATTTTAAGCACCATCAATAAATAGGATGATGACACATTTATAGAAATAAATTTATTTTTAAATTTAATGATAACGTGTCATCATCTGAATCACTATCGATACATCAAATGTTAATTCTTAAATAATACAACTATAATTATACGGTAGACAATAACACACATTATTTATATAGCGTCTCAATTGAACTTGAGATCAAGATGATGCCAAGGGCAAGCAGGAATCCTTATTCCATGGTTATATGGGCAAATTACAGTTTTAGATACTTCAAAAAATTAAAAAATATTAATTTTAATTTAAGCCTTTTACCCCATTAGTTGAAAATTATATTTTATTTAAGTTCATTAGCACAAAATCTTTAAACTAAGGTATCAAAATCTTATAATTTTATCTCGATTCATAATATAATATTTTACTCTAATCCTGTATGAGATCTTAAATTTCTAAAATTTTCAACATCACCATTAAATTAAGACCTCGTTGATAATTCATGCCATAACCAGAAAGCCTAGCATTTCGTTGATGGGGTTAGTTTTAAACGTGATTTGGATGACAATAGAAAAAGAGAGGGCAAGAAGAGGAGCGCAATTGGGTATAGTCATGACACGGCAATTAGTTGCTAATGGTGGACCAAATGATAATAAATAAGTTTCAATTCATGGATGCTCATAATCATAGCTGTAATTATATGGAGACCCCACATTCAAATAATTGGGTGCTGACTTCCCTTTAAGTTTAATTCGATTATTTATTTTGACCCAACAAGTGGTCTCAGTGAAAAAATAGATAATGTTCATCCTAAGAGACTCGAGTTCAATCGCTTTGTTTACAAAGTGTTTGTGCATTGTCAAAAGATTAAATACATTTATAAACAAATATTATCTTATAAACATTTTTAGATTATTAAAAAAATTGATTTTTTTTTTCATTCACTAACCCACTTTCCATCATATATGGGTAGGACACATGAATTATCAGTCTTAGGTACATGATTTACTATCCTCTATTTCAATATTCTTTATTAAAAAAACCATTAACATACCATTAGGAATTAATATTAATTAATTAATTAATTAATAGTAGTGCTGTTTCAGAGAGGGAACAAATGAACACTTGTTCAGGACTTTCATTTTATATCTCCACAATTTTAATAATTTTTTAATTAATAATTTTATAAATTAGTGGTTGTACTTTGTTGTTTTAATTGAATTGTGTTTTAATAGTATCGTATTTTAGTTTTATCGGAGCTTTTTATTATTATTTTGAATGAAGGCACAGTTCGATCCAAACATCTTTCTACTACATGCTTCGTTGACTCGTTATCATATATACATATATATATCATAGAGAGAGAGAGAGGTGATCTTTTTTCTTCATTTTCATAGGTGAAGGCATATAAGCTTTCGAGATGGTTCTTACAAATAGTGGGTTTCCATGTGTGAGACAGCCTATACTAACGTTTAGGGACGGATCTAAAAATTCAAACTTGGTAATTCGCCGATTAGTCTAATAATTTAGAATAAATTTACACCGATATAATAATGTATTGATTAGGGTAATTGTAGTGCAAGCAATCATGATTTATAGTTAGAAACATACTGACATTGAAGAATCAGTCCTATACCGCATAAATATGCTTGAGATATTATCACTATATTGCATTGGTGTAATCGTATTTTAGAGAACATAAAAATTTACTCCAGTAAAATTAAGTATTGATAGTGGTAATTATTGTACAAGAAAGTATAAATTTTATATTTCAAAATTGATTTGGAGTTCTAGTATTTTTTTCAAAAAAATATTACAATATCAAATCGTTTCTGGTTTCACATACTCAAAGCGATTACAAGTTATCGGAAACAACAAAAATTGATGAGTAAATTTGGTTTCAAAATGGTTTGAATCAGAAGAGCTTTTCCAAATGAAGATGATTACACGGTTAGAAAAAAATGTTTTCGGAGGTAAACATGTTTATTTGAGAACTAAAAAAATATTCTACAAGTTTTAATTTTATTCAAATTAAAATTTAATTATTTTTACAATTTTAAATCAAAATTTTAGTTAAACTATTTGACATGAGTGTCAATGTATTTAACTAAGATTTTTTAAGAGGACTAATAAATATACTTAAAATAGTTTTTATAAGAATCGGGGCCTCGTTAAAAACCCCCTTTCATATTATACTTAAAATAGTTATAGAATAATAGGTTGGATACTTGTTTTGGCCAAAAATAATTTAGGAGCTCAAAGAAAAAAAATTAAGGCTGATTTTTTATTTAAACAAAAAATACTTAATTTTTTTAGGATAAACTACGTTGGTTGTCACTGAACTTTTAGGGCACTTTCACTTTGGTCACTGAAATAGAAAAAATTTCATTGCAATAAGTAAAGATTTAATTTGATTTCATTATGGCCATTACGTTAAAAATGTTGACGTATCACATTAAAGTTTTTTCCCCAAAAAACCCTAATTTTTCAATTTTACAACTACCACCAAGGCCAAAATTTTGATGTATGGAGATGTAGCCAATCAATCCCAACGGTGGGAAGGATTTGCTTGGCCAAAATTTTAATATTGTTTGGTTTCAAGCTGATATGAGGTTAACAATGGTAGATTGAAAAGTTAATTTTTAATTTCAATTTAGATTTTTAGTTACGATTCATCAATGTTAATCGTGAGATCAACTTGAAACTAAATCATGTTAAACTTATGGCAAAACGAATCTTTCCCACCGTTGGGATTGATTGACGACTGTTTTGTTAATCAAAATTTTGGTCTTGGCAATAGTTATAAATTAAAAAAAATTAAGGTTCTTTTTTAGAATAATACTTTAACGTGCCACCTCAACATTTCTTAATAGTAGTAATAACCGTGACTACAATGAAAGCAAATTAAAATTTTAGTGATTGTAATATAAATTTTTTTATTTTAGTGACCAAAATAAAAGCACCCTAAAAATATAGTGATTATCAATGTAATTACCCTATATTTTAATGGTAGGCACTTGACCCATGCACGATGGTGCATCCGCCCTATAGGAAAGGTTATTTTGACACGTGTTACTAGGAAGATTGTGTTACTGGATATGTGGTCTTTGTACGTGCATTTACATTTAGTTCACGTTTCTTGTCTTTTCTTCATTTTTATGGTTTGTATAGGCTGTTTTATGGTTTGTATTACGACTTATATACAAATAAAATAAACTTGATTTAAGAAAATTATTACATTATATATATTTTGGTTTAATTATCAATATCCGCCAAACTTATTAATCGATTAATCAAGATTGAATTTTAAAAAATTTAATATAGGGCGATCATTCTAATTTATTTTTTTTATTTACAACTTCAAAATTCAAATCTCTACCTTTAATACTATATATATATATATATATATTCATTAATATCAAATTAAATATATAGAACTAAATTAATCTATTTTAACCGAGCAAATTGATTTTTCTTTGACTAATACCGTGTGTCCAGCCAATCTGTTGAGAATGAAAAACATATGACTAAATTGAAGAGAATCCCGCTATAGAATGTAGAAGTTTTAAATAAATAAATGTATGGAAGGTTCCAAGGGAAACGACTATTGGACCAGGTGGTAGCCTTTCTGAAGATCCACCATACGAAATTTCCATTAAGATATTTTGGCAATTATATATAATTTAATATTCAGGCCCAAATTATTTGAACATTTACTATTCGAGTGCGTACGTCAAAAAGGTTTTTCACGATAAAGCACACCAATCTTTGACCAAATCATATTTCGTGTTATACGGGATCAAAACATATTATATGTTAAAATTCGGTAATTATTTGTTTTTTTTTTTTACAAACGGACTTCTAAATTTATCATATATTTTTTTAGAGAGTTTACATTTTAATCCTTAAATTCTAAATTTTAAATCATAAAATATATTTATAAATCATAAAACCTAGCCACAAACCCTAAACCCTAACTAGATGTTTGTTGATTTTTTTCAATCGTTAGTGCATGAAATATTTTTTTAATATTTAAAAAATAAATAGAGCTTACAGTTACTTTTTAATATTATTTGTTGAATTCAAATTTTTTATTTATTAAATAATAATCTTTAATTAAGTTAAAAATAAATCCTCAATATCCCATCAATCGTGTATACATTATTTAAACTTATTTTTACATAGACTAAGTTTTCAACTATTTGTGAAAGCTTAAAATTAATTATTATTATTGTAATTTAATACATTTATATAAAATCAAAATTAATCAATATAATGTACAAACAAAATAACAATTAATGCATTCTATTAACTATAATTAAAACTAATCATTATAATGTAGAAACAAATAGACTTGTTATTATAAACCTAGACCTAGAGCCATCTAAGGTATTTTTGGGGTCTTGAGCAAAAATTCAAAAATAAGTATTTATAGAACGAAAGCATATTTTATTATTTTTAAAAGTTAATTTAAAATTTTATTAATAAAATTATTATTTTATTTAGAAAACACCTTAAATACAACTGAAACAATAAAGAACAATTTTCTAACCTATAAGATTACCACTCGAAAAATTATTTAAGTTGTAAAAGTAGAAGGTATGACGCTAAGCCGGCGTTCATTGTGCTCCCCATTCGAAATAGCACTGTCTAGACCAAAAGTAAATCTATGCAAAACTTACACAAATAATTTTATAAGATAAAAGCTCAAATTAATGGACAACATGTATAGGTTGCGTAGAATTAAGACAAACAGAAAGAATGTTTTTAAAATGTGAAAGAAATCGCATTGTAGCCTTTTTATCTGTACAGTAAAACCTAGGGTTTTGACATAACCTTAATGCTTCCTTATAGATTTGTGCCTTCCGATAATATTGGGTAAACTTTATCCATTAAAAAAGACCATAAGAAATAATATTACTATATTTTTTAAAGTTAATCACTTACATTTTGGATTAGGTTTTAGGCATGATTGTCTGAAATCTGGTGGGCCACCGCCATTGGTTCATAGCTCTAAAAACTCCAAAGCTAAACAATTGTTTAATCTCAGCTTAATCATTGTTTATCTCATAGGGAACAGTATTAGGGCACTTAAAACATTGAGCCAGGGTGAGACTGGCTGAGTTGGGCACGTGTTTAAGGCGAGTAATTAGGTTAATCATTTTATGAATAACAAATTTGGATGTTAGAGTCATTGTAGACTTAACAAGAAAAGAAATTTGACGGTTAAACTGCGATTTTGATTTCTTCCGATTTAATTAATGATTTTGAATTATTTTCTCTTAGAACGCTTTACATAACATTAAATAGTTAATTTAGTTTTACAAAATTCCATGCCTATATATATATGACTAATGCTTCGTTTCTTTTACTAAAACCCCACCCCAGTAGGGATGGGTCGGGTCGGGTTTTTAGCCCGCTCGAACCCGATTCGAAAATAATTATCTTAAACTCGGCCCGACCCGATAACATCATTTAAAAATTGACCCGAAATTTATATACTTATACCCAACCCTGATCTATTAAAAAATTAATTTTAGGGACTTAATTGTAAAAAAGTTAATTTAGATACCAAATTGTAAATAAAAAATTCAATTTTAAAGACCTAATTATAAAAAAATATATAAGGGGTATTATTATAAATCTTCCAAAAAATATAAGGGAAAATTACACTATTAGTCTTGAGTTTGATCGGGTCAAATTTTTTTCACCCTAAACCCTGTTCCACCTCCTTACCGGTCTAGTAGAGAATCGAATTTGAGATGTCACCGGTGACCAATATCAGAAACACTTCAATGAAAATCGATACGATGTGTACAATGATCCAATCAATGAATGCCAAAAATGTCGTATTTCAGCAAACATAATTATAAGACATTCAACTCTTTAATCAATTTGTCATTAAGGGTTAGAATGCAAGAAATCTATAGTTCAAGGACTGTATTGTAAAACTTGATAATTAAGGTCCTTATCTGTAATTAACAGTGTTGATATCAAATTAAAGTCACATAAAACATATCTGCCAAGTTTCTCTAAGTTTTGGGGTCAATAACATATCCAATTAACCCATTAAATTTTAAGAACTATTCTACAAAGTGTGCAAAACCAACTCACATTAATAACAGAATTACCTACCTTGGTACTGGTACTCAGCATGCCGTACCAGTACACCTGGCCGTTATTTCAGTTAAAGTTCAATGTAGGTATCGGTACAGAACCGTCCGTATCGGTACCCAATGCAATCCCCAAATTCCAGTAGCGAATTTCAGTATCGGTACGAACTAAGCCGTATCGGTTCTAGGCTTATAATAAAAAGGGAGATCGATACAGGTCCACTCCGTACTGGTACCCCGACAAATATGCAAATTTCAGTGACAAAATTCTGCACCGATATGCCAAGGGTTGTATCGGTACCCCTTTAGTTATTTGGTCCAAATATGCACACATGTACCGATACGCACCTACCTATATCAGTACGCTCTGCAATTCTATATTCTACTGGTTTTTGCATCAATTACTTAGCCAAAATGTGTCTTGTGACTCTTTAATCAATAACTATGGCTCCTAATGTGCTTTATGACCTATGTTTCATACTCATGCCACATTTTAACCTCTTTAACAATGATTAAGCTATAGATGTTAATTTGACCATATATGCAATCCCAATTTCCATATCAAAATCCTAAACATACAATACAAGCATAGCATACCTAAGCTTACATTCAAGCATATCCATTATGTTGTACAAAACATGCTAAAGACATATGCCACCATTCTAAAAGTTCAAAGGGTAAATGTACATTACAAAATGAGACTCGGAGGTGACTTGCAACCTGCTAATCACGATCGCCATCAAGGAGATATAGAGCCTGAAAAGAGACGCAATGAACTATGTTAGGCTTACATAGCCTAAAGAGATAGTTATCAACAATAACAAATTAAACAATAATACATGCCAATGAGTTCAATGGCGTGATGCCAATGTAGAAAACCATGTTATACCATATTAGGCATGTAATAAACATACTTTAACCATGTGTTTGCATAATATGAACTTTATAATCAAGATGCACATTTTTCCTTAGATCGTAGTCACAAATGAATACACGAATTTCACCAACATCACCAAGTCAATGAATGGTCAATCCCGCCGACATCGCCAAGACCAAATACTCAATCATTTCTCCAACATCGCAAATACCCAATGACTGTGGTCCACCCGTACATGAGCTCAATGAATTATATTGACATGCCATTTGTATCCAATATATACTTGTATCCAATGTCCGATGTAAATGTCAATAATGTCTACAATGATTGATACTCACTATGTTTATATTCAATGTTATCCAATCAATGGCAATGAAAATACTATATTACAATTTGATTGTAAATCAACATATCAATGAATTCAAGCTTACCAAAGCTTTCCAAAATGATGAACCATGCTTACCACAATGATAGACAATGCAAAGGATGACACCTATCCAATCCCATGGCACAACTACACTCATCAAGGATTCCAATGCTATTGGGGCTCTCGGATTACAATTCCCTTGTTAGGAGGCTTGTTAAGTGTTGGTGAATCCTCTCCACCAATGGATTGAGCTAAATAGAGAATATATGGAAATTCATCAAAATCTACTTCTATGAATTCAATGGTCATAAACAATATCTATGACTATTCCTAACAATAAAATACAATACATAAACTCAAGATTCCATGAGAATTTTTTGAGATATTTGATTTTGATATAACTTAAAGAAAAATATTTTTAGACTTAAACTAATTTGCAAAAATATTTCAAAAGTCCATTAACTTAAAAAATATGTTTGAAAGTTTTTTAAAGGGTTTTTGACATGTTTTAAATGATCTTAAATAGCCAAATTATCAAAAACATGTTGTGAGTATAAATGTCATTTTCCAATGTATCGATATCTAGCCAGCTGTATCGATACCCGTTTTACCCGTATCGATACACCCCTTTGTTTCTCCAAAACTCCAAATTACAATAGCCAAAATGAGTATCGATACAGCTTAGACCGTACCAATACGGATGGGTCTATATCGATATGCATGTATCGAGTACTGATACTAGTGTAAAAATTGCCCAACGGCTCGTTCTTCTTTAAGGCAGGTACCGTTACACCTACTCGAGTACCGATATGCCTTGCTCTAGAAGTACATTTATTGAGGGAATAAAGTCCTCAACGGCTCCAAATCAACCCCAATGGCTAATAATGGCCACAAACTCCTTAGAGGGTTTAAAAGACTCAATCAAGCAGCAATGCAACAACAAGAAACCTCTAACCCTTTATCGGTGCTAATTTCGGTTAAAGATTTCGAGCCTTTCAATTGGTATCAGAGCTTCGTCTCTATGTCAGATTAACACCCTTGAGTCGATCCTTGAGGTGCTCAACCATTCTACATCAACCGGAGATCATGACGCAATCTATCGACAAGCCTCCTTACTTTAATGGTGTCAAATACTCCTATTGGAATAATAGGATGATGTTCTTCATGAGAGCCAAAGATTATCATCTTTGGGGTATTGTTCTTGATGGCCCGTCTATTCCACAAAGAAGCAAGGCAAAATGGAATACGGAAGATCGTAAGCAGATGAAGCTTAATGCAAAGGCCTTACACATCCGCTTTTGTGCGCTTGGTCTGGAAGAGTATTCTGAAGTCTCTTTTTGTGAAAATGCCAAGAAAGTATGAGACAAACTTGAAGTCACATATGAAGGTACAAATGAGATAAAGGAAACCAATATTGGACTTCTCAACCTCAACTATGAAAACTTCAAGATAGATCCAGAAGAAAACATCAAAGCTGTGTTTGATCGATTCTCTAACATTATCAATGATCTTAAAGAATTTGGAGAGATAATTTCAGAGGAAAAGCTTGTGAGGAATTTGATTTACTCACTTCCTGAGTCATGGGATTCCAAGAAAATGGCAATCATTGAAGCAAAGAACTTGAAGGAGCTTAAGCTTGATGAGCTTATGAGATCTTTGCTAACCCATAAGATGATGATGTCAAAGGGGAAAAAGAAAGTAGAGCAAGAAATTGAAGAAGAATCAAGTGAAGAAGAGAGTGAAGATGAAGAAGAAGAGATGGTCAAGCTCTTCAAGAAATTCACCCTATTCATGAAGCAAGAAAAGGAAGAATCAAGACGAGAATCGAGGATGAAGATAAGGGATCCCATTATATGTTTTGAATACAATAAGTTGGGGCATACCAAGTACGATTTCCCTCGTTTCAACAAGGAAGGATCACGCCATAAGAAGAAGCATTTTTGGCTACATAGAGTGATGAAGATGACTCCACCGATGATGAGGTAGCCAACCTTTGTCTCATGGCCATCGAAGAAGATTCAATGGTAATTTCTAATTCATCAACTTATATTTCATATTCTTTTGATGAATTATAAGATGCTTACGATGAGTTGGTTTTAGAATTTAAAAATCGCATTTTGAAAAACAAGAAAATGGTTTCCAATTTGAAAATTCAAAATAATTTGATTTCTAAAACCAAGGATGAACTTGAAGCAAAACTCAAAGAGTTTGAACAAAATAATGCTAATTTACAAATTTTGCTTCAACAAGTTCATGAAGATCATCAAAGAGAGTTGGATGATCTTAGAAAGGAAAAAGATTTGATTTACAAAAAATTTGAAAAAAAAAATAGAGATTGCTCCAAAACCAATTTTGTAAAATCAAATTTTTATGTTAGACAATCTAGTTCCCCTGGATTTATAAATGGAAAATGTGTTAAAAACATTTGGGTCCCAAAAGGACTCATTGTTTCAAAGAAAAATGATGAAATTGAAAAATGAATTCCTAAGGGGACTAAGTTATTTAGGACTAATGCCATTGGATCCAAAGCAAGTTGGATACCAAAAATTACTTGATTGTCTATTTGTAGGTGTGCTTGAGCCATTGATGATCAAATTTAAAATTTTGGAAGCTCTTGACACACAAAGTAGGAAGGAAACTTGGAGAAGGAAGGCTTAACATCCTAACTTGGTTCAAGTGGTAAATTTATTTTTCATGCAATTGCTTGATCATATTCCATGTCTAATTTTCATGTTGATCTAAGCATGTTTGTATAACTCCATGTTGTGTCTAATTGCATATAGTAGGGGGAGTCTAAATTGCATGAGTTACATATTTTTGGCCTTTTATGCTCATTTCTATGTCTATGTCCATTAACTTGTAATGTTTGGTTGATTTTGGTAAAATTCATGCTTGATTTGTTTTGAATATGTTATGTTAAGAAGCATGTTAATTAAAATGTAACTTATATTTTCTTTAATGCATATTTAATCTTCTTAAAGCCTTTGGATGCTCTTAGGATATCAAAAAAGGCATTTAGAAGTGTTTTTCTATATTTTCTGCCAAAATCGTGCAGTCGGTATCGATACTGCCCTTATCGTATGAGTACTGCATTGGTTCAGTACCGATACGGATGACTCCGTACCGGTACGCATAGACAAAAGTGGACAGTTTTGTCTCTTTTTTGTCATGCCTTGTTTGCTTATATGATTATTTCTTATATGGCATGTTTAATTGAATTTATTGATTTAATTGTTTCATTTAATTGAAATTCAATTTATTTCTCTTGAATTGATGGACTAACAATCTGCTTGATGCTTGAGTAAGGGGGAGCCATTTTTTTGTAAAATCTTTTGTCTCTTTTCTCCATTGTTTTTACACCAACAATTGGTATTTTATATCAATTGGAACTTAATTAAAGGGGGAGAGATATGTTTGAAAAATTATTTTTGATGTGATTTCAAACTTTGTTTAGAGATTATTTTTGATATAACAAAAATGGGGAGAGATAGGTTTGAAAAATTCAATTTCAAAAAGAAAAATGGAGAGCTTTAAATATTTTCAAAAATAATCTCTTTTTCTAAAAATATTTTCCTAAAGGAGAGTTTTCTCAAAAAAAAAATTAAGTGGTTTTGTTATATCAAAAAGGGGGAGATTGTTGAGATATTTGATTTTGATATAACTTTCGGAAAAAATTTTGGACTTAAACTAATTTGCAAAAATATTTCAAAAGTCCATTAACTAGAAAAATATGTTTGATAGTTTATCAAAGAGTTTTTGACATATTTTAAATGATCTTAAATAGCCAAAGTGTCAAAAACATGTTGTGAGTATCGATACCTTTTTCCCAGGTATCGATACCTAGTCAACTGTATTGATACCCGTATCGATGCGCCCCTTTATTTCTCCAAAAGTTCAAATTCCAGTAACCAAAATGAGTATCGATACATCTCAGACCATACCGATATGGGTGGGTCTGCACCAATACGCATGTATCGAGTATCGATACCCAGTGTAAAAATTACCCAACGGCTCTTTCTTCTTTAAGACAGATATCGATACACCTACTCGAGTACTGATACGCCTTGCTCTAGAAGTGCATTTATTGCGAAAATAAAGTACCCAACAGCTCCAAATCAACGTCTAGTAACGACCAAAAACTCCTTAGAGGGTTTAAAAGACTCAATCAAGCAGTCATGCAATAACAAGAAACCTCTACACCCTTCATCGGTGCTAATTTCGATTGAAGACATCGAGCCTTTTAGAATTAGTTAGGGTTTCATTATGTTCAATTTTATGATTTCTTCATGAATTCATCATGGATGCCAATGGAAAATCAATGGGCTTACCTTAATTAATTTCTAGGAACTAGCTAGAGTTCAATAAGCCAAAGGATATCGAAGCTTGGATGAAGCTCCAATGGAGGCCTGTGTCTAGGTAGGAGAAGGGGAGGTGTTTACTTATAGTTTACCCGATGGAGTGATTTGCATCATCTTTCCTTCCTATATTTTCTTTAATTACTAAAGCAATTTAGGAAACCTTTAAGTGAAGTAATTCCTTCTCCATAGCCCACGTAGAAAAGTGACTACTCCCATGAGGGTTAATTACTCAATTGGTCCTCCAACTTCTCAATCTTTGCACTTTGGCTGCCTAAAATTCCATCTTTACAATTTAGTCACTATATAATGTTCCTTAAGTTTTCTAATACTTACGATATGGTCCAAATTCAATGACAATGCCTAATTGATCCTTTATATATATATATATATATATATATATGAAATTAAACACATGGTCAATGGTCAATGTTTTTTTTGACTCACCGAAAATTTAAATTTAGGGTCACCGAAATTTGATTTTCAGCTAGGCCAATTTTAGAGGTGTGTTAGGATTTATGTTTTGATATAATAATTGAAAAATAGTTTTGGACTAATTTGAAAAGGTTTTAAAAATGGTTTTAAGTCCAAACAACTTGAAAATAAGTTTGAGAGGTTTTGGAAATGTTTTAAACGTTTTAGTGTAGCCAAAATGTTGTTTTCAACACAGGCGTACCGATATGGTATACCTCGTTTCGATACGACTAAGGGTTTCAAGCTATAGTGATTTTCCATAACAAAAAAACTGTACTGGTACAGGCTTGGCGTACCGATACGGGTAGGATGGTACTGATATGCTTGTACGCGTACCGATCCAGATTTCAACAACCCCCAATAGCTATTTGAATTGCAGGGCGTACCGAAATGGGCCAAGGTTTACAGATAAGGCCCAAGGCGTTTTGATACGGGCATCCAGATTGTGCATAACAGCTAGTACTTGTACCGATACGGGTACATGCGTACCGATACGAAAAGTTTTAGAACTGCATTTATTGTGGGAAATAAAGCCTCAAACGGCTCCAATTCAATCCCAACGGTCTTCAATGGCTAGAAACTCGATTGGGAGTATTTAAGGACCCTTCAAGCTTCAGCAACAACTAATGCTTCCATTGTCAACAACATTATGATGCCAAAATTGTCTTAGGGCTTTTAACTTTCATTCTTTGTATAGACAACACTTGTGAGCTTAATTGTCAATGTATGCTCAAGTGTTTTAGGATTTGGGTGAGTGCTTACAGAGTGCATACATCTACCTTGTAGAGAGGATTTCTTGTTTGCTTTATTTCTTTTTTTTTTGAGAGGATTCCCAAAGTTTGGGTTGTAAGCTTTGGATGCTAGACTTGGTAATAAGTCTAGATTGTAAAGGTTTCCTCCTAAGCCTTGTTAAGAGGGGAAGAAATCTTAGTGGATTTGGGAAATCCTTAGTGGGGAGCTAAGGTAGTGGATGTAGAGCTTGTTAGAAGCTTGAACCACTATATATCCTTGTGCAATTTTTCCAATTTTTACTTCCCACCATTAACACCCAAAAATCACTTCTCTACCACTTGGCAAGCAATTCGGTTGAAGGAATTCGAACTCAAACAACTCAACAAGGTGTTACAACCCGACTGTACACTTAAGAAAAATCCGACCCGAACCTAAATTTTTAATAAAAAATTTGACCCAATCGGGCCGACTTAGGTCGGAACCCGACCGGGTCGGGTAAAATGCCCATCCCTACTTGACCCTAGGGTAGATGGTAATAGTTAGCATGAGCCCTGACCTCTAAAATTTTAGGCAATTAGCATTTAACTTTTTATTTTGTAAACTTTTTCCACAAAATTTTAAATATTCCCATTAAATTTTAAAATTTATAATTAAGTCGTCTTCCAAAATTTTTAGAAGTTCAACGTTTTTACCTTAAAAATTACTTTTTTAAGAAACTAATTTATACATTCAAAATATGTAAAAGTTTTAAACAATTGCCTCAAATGATTTTTCCAAGTTTAACTACTACTCCTTACGGCATGAACAATGGTTGGGGTGTTCATGGTAGGTTAATCGTACCGTTTAGCCTAAACGGTCGGTTAATCGTTATAGCGGTTATTAAATTTTCCTAACCATAACCTAACCGTTAAGAAACGGTTAACAACTGACGGTTAACCCTTAAGACGCGGTTAACCAGTGGTTCGGTTATAGGTTAACCTATAACCTATTACAATTTTTTTTCACATGTTCACTATTTTTTTAGAGAATAATTTAATTATCTCTCCAATAAATATTATATTAAAATATTCATAAAAATACTTAAATAAGGAAATTCTAATCCTTACTCCATAATTAAAAATAATAATTACATACTATAAAGTTTCAACACATGACCAAATACACAAGCTTCATAATATTTTAAAGTTTAAAATTTCAAAAGTTTGCAACACATAACATTGTAGCAATACACCATCAAAGTTTGATAACTTTAGAAATAGGGTTTAAAATTTTAAAAAGGGGGCGTGTAATGTATCTGTGTGTAACCCCTCGACCTGGCCTAGACGTCCGACAGAACCGAGAGAACTATATTAGGTTTGCCGAAGCAAACCGGAGAAAGATTCCGAAAACCGGTCCATTTTTTTCTTTTTTTCTTGTCTAGATGCATAATATTAAACCTAGGTTTACATACTTGCAGTGAATGAAATTACAAAGGAATCGGACCACAAAAAAAACATCCAATTGCATAACATACATTTGAGGGGCTAAAATGAAAATCAGATAAATTTAAGGACCAAAACTGAAATTAAGGTTACCAATCCTCAATTAGTCCAATTACATGCTTACATGTCAAATTTCAGGTCAAAGCGATCATCCAAGCTCATACAATTGCATTCATTAAACTTTAGGGACTAAAATGAAAGAATCAGAAACTTTCAAATATTCCAAAATAATAGAATTAACTGCAGCCGTATCGGTACGCTTGCAATTGTTTTGGTACGCCTTAGTAATTTCCAAAAACCCAGATTCCAGTAGCTAAAACTCGTTCTGATACGCCCATGCGTATCGAAACGCCCTTCATAAAATCCCTATACTGTATCGAAACACCCTCTCGAGTACCGAAACGCTGGCCAAATTTGCCTAGGCTCATACCGAAATGCTTGCCCGCGTACCGGTAAGCTAAGCCTGAAATAGCTTACTCGTACCGAAACAGGGACACCTGTACCGGTACACCTGGACCTATAACGTCCCAAAATGTTATCTAATCACACTTTGATGATAGTCAAAACACTCCAACATGCTTCCAACACTTAAGAAACATTACTAGGGTACATTCCTAACCAAAGCAACATAGAACCATCAGCATTACATGGCATTCATACACCCCTAGATATCCTATAGACATGCTTCCTAATATCATTCTCACAAACAACCAAAACTCACATTAGGCACTTTTAAGGCATACACATCATGCTTACTCATCTAAAGCATCAAAACAAACTTGCTTGAACCATCAAAACATGGCAACCATTCCAAACTAACTAGATGCATTCCTAAGCACTCACCTAGCATCATTATAAGCAAGGATCCACACAAGCTCAACAGCATCAAACCAATCATAAAATCCAGCACTTCACATACTTAAAAACCATGGGAAAACAGAAAGACAAGTCCCCAAGAACATGGCGAACACATTGCCTTATTAACCGGAAACATAAACCGAGTTCATACTCAAGTAGTCTTACACTTAGATAACTTCAAACTTTGCCTTTGCTGCCCCCAACCTTAATGCTCTGCATCATTAGGAAAAAGAGAGCGTAAGCACACATGCTTAGTGAGGATGCTCTTAAAGCAATAATGCAATAAAAACCATTTGAAAACCAAAACCACTTCTTTTCAAAACATGATTAACAACCCAAGCATTTTTCCTTGTCTCCAACCGAGACATGCATAACAATCCTTATGCAACATCATATACAAATTCCATGCTTAGATCCCAAAGCATTAAACCATTTACCATGCTTAAATTCCAAGCATTTAAACCATAAACCATGCTTAAATCCCAAAGCATTAAATCATAAACCATGCTTAAATCCCAAAGCATTAAATCATAAATAATGATTAAATCCCAAAGTATTATATTAGGTTCAACACATGAACTTTCACATATATTGACATTTATAGTGACCCCGGATAGACTACCCTTTATCCATACATATCAGATATACGGATCTCTCATACCATGCCTAGTTAAACTGCATGATATCCCAAACCTTGCCTAGTTAAACCGCAAGTTTTGACAACCTCGCCTAGTTAAACCGCGAGTTTTACAACCATTGCCTAGTTAAACCGCAAGTGTACCGACCTTGCCTAGTTACACCGCAAGATCACCATCAATTTGGGTTGCCTAGTTAAACCACACGCCCCAAATGAGGTCCCAAAAGTCCGAGTGGCCTAGTTAAACCGCCATACCTCAAGGACCCATGGCCACGATCGATTTTGTTTATATTTTATATTGCACTTTAATCCTATAGCATGCCAACTATATCCGATTGTTTTCTAATCTTGTCACATAGCCAATATATCATTTATAAAACCATTTACTTACTATTTTACAATGCATTATACAAAAATCACCACATATGCAAATCACATTACCAAAGCAATAATACCATTCTCGACCGGAATGAAAACCAATGCTCACTAGCATTTCTTTTACTTTTAAACCTCTGCATATGTACTTAAAATCATGCATTTCCAGTAAGTAAATCAAACCATATTTAACACCAAAACATGAAATCAACATGTTCATATCCAAACCGATATTCAATAGCAAAATAAGGGAAACTTACTTCCGAGCTTAGGTAAGCGTTTCACGCTTACCCTAAACTCCTAACAACCTTTACTAAACCTTTGAAAGGCATTTAAACCATTTTCACTCACCGATACGCCTCGCTTTGCTCGCCAACACTAATCGAGCTCCCAACAAACAACGTCAAGCTTTGTTGCCTTGATTATCCCTTGTTTTAATCACATAAAACTATAGGGCAAATGCATCATTATGCATTCAAACCATTGCCAACAAGCAATTACCCACAACTCTTAAGTTGCCCACTCAAAAACCATCTGAAACATATCGAAAACATCCTCAAACACTTCCAAAACTTAACCCAGCCATAATATAACGATTCAACCCAAGAACACATCATCAATTAACATCTAAAAACCCTTTTCCCAACATCCTTTTACTTCCATCAATGATTAAACTCAACTATCACCCCAAAAACCCTTGATTAACAACCTTAAACATTAGAGATTCAGCTTGTTTCGGGATTACAATGTTAAAACCAAGTTATTAACTCAATTAAACATCAAAATCATGATCTAATCTGATCAAAATCCCAGCAAAACAGAACAACTACGAAGATCCACAAATTTCATCAATTAAACCAATTTTCCTCAATTAAACTATCAAAACACATTATAAAACAATTGTAAAGAGTCAACAACTTGGAATTTCAGTAAAGAACCTTTCATTAGAGGACAAGAACGAACTTTAACTCTAATGGATGCTTTCTCCCTTAATTGAATGATTTACATGAGAAAACAAAGTTAAAACAATAAGGTTTTGGAAAACTAACAATAAGGAATCATTTACAAACAAAAGATTTAAGAAAAGAAAGGTTTACATGAAGATTTAGAAGAAGAAATTGATGTTTGGCTCGAGAGATTTTAAGATAAAATATTTTGAGAAAGTAGTTACATGATTTTTGTTTTAAGAGATTAATTAACACATTAATTCTCCCCAACCTATTTATATTTTCTAAAACACTTTTAAAATAGCCAATTAAGGAATAAAATCTGATATTAGACTTTTAGGGCAATTAGCTCCTTAAAGATTCAAAGTTTTGACTCTTTACAAAATAGCCACCAAAATCAGTTTTCAAAGTTTGCATTTTGGTCAGTAGTCCAAAATGTCCGATTTCCAAAACTTCTTTTCCAAAATTGATTTAACCAAAATCATTAATATATTTAATAATTATTTTAGAATATTTTCTGCAATTTTATCACCTTTAAAATATTTAATCCGATTTAATCCCGAAACCGACTCGAATCTCTAATACCAGTCCACCGGACCTTCGAACCAACTTTTAAACATCTAAGCCCAAAACCGGGGTGTTACAACTCTCCCCCTTAAGAAATTTCGTCCCCGAAATTTCCCTAGAGGAAACAAATGCAGAAATTGCTCCAACATGTCCGCCTTGTTTTCCCACGTGGCTTCCCGACACCACAGTGTCACCATAAGACCTTAACAAGCTCAATCATCTTGCCACGAAGAACTTTGCTGCTGGAATCAAGGATGTCCACCAGTTCCTCATCATAGGATAAATCCGGCCTTAACTCAATATGCTCCACTGGCATAACATATGAGGGATCCGACCCATACCTCCAGAACATAGATACATGGAACACATCATGTATTTTCTCCAACTCGGGAGGCAACCTCAACATTTAAGCCACAGGACCAACCTACTCAACAACCTCGTATAGTCCAATAAACCTCAAACTAAGATTACCCTTACGTCCGGACCTTTTTCCATGGTGACACTTTCAAGAATACACGATCGCCCACCGCATATTCAATTTCCCTACGCTTCAAATCTGTGTAAGATTTTTGCCGATCCGCAGCCGTTTTCAAGTGATCACACACAAGCTTTGCCTTTTCATCCGCGTCTTACAACACATCCGGTAAGGAAATATGATTTTCCCCTACCTCAGCTTAACACAAAGGTGTACGTCACCTCCGACCATACAATGCCTCATACGGAGCCATCTGTATACTTGCTTGGTAACTGTTGATATACGCAAACTCAACCAAAGGTAAATGCTTCTCCCAGGTTCCTTGGAACTCAATAATGCAACATCTCAGCATATCCTCCAAAACCTGATAACCCGCTCAGACTATCCATCCGACTGAGGATGATACGCGGTACTAAGTTCAACCTCGTACCCAAAGCCCGATACAAACTCACCCAAAACCTCACTGTAAATCTCAGATCTCTATCCGAAACAATGGACATAAGTACCCCGTGCAAACGCACGATCTCAGAAATGTACAAATCCACCAACTTGTCTAGCGTATGCGTCATATGCACTGGCATAAAATGTGCACACTTCGTAAACCGATCCACAATCACCCAAATGGAATCCTTTTTAGCCGGTGTCAAAGGTAACCCTAACACAAAATCCATGGTGATTCACTCCCATTTCCATTTCGAAATTCTCAACGGTTGCAACAACCCAGATGGAAACTGATGTTAAGCCTTGACCCGCTGACACACCAAACACCTAGAAACAAACTAAGCCACATCTTTCTTCAAACCAACCAGTAGTACACTTCTTTCAATTCACGATACATCTTAACACTACCGGGATGTATAGCAAATGGACTAGAATGTGCCTCCGTTAGAATAGTGTGCCTCAACTTCAGATCATCCGGCACTACTATTCAACCCTTGCAACACAAAACTCCATCATCATTAAAATGAAAATTCGATGGATTACCCTCCGATATACCCTTAACATGCTCAACTAAGGAATCAACAAATGGCTGCTTAGATTTAAACATCTGTGACAACGTAGGCTTAACTTGCAACTCAGCCAACAATCTACCTTCCCGTGTTACCCTCAACCTATCAAACATAGCCCTAAGCTCAACCGCAAACTTACGACTCAACGCGTCCGCAGTGACATTAGCTTTTCCAGGATGATACTCGATCGTCAAGTCGTAATCCTTAAGCAACTCCAACCATCTACGTGGCCTAAGATTCAAATCCTTTTTGAGACATCAAATACTTCAAACTCTTATGGCCCGTATACACAACACACTTCTCACCATAAAGGTAATGTCTCCAAAATTTCAAAGCAAATGCCACAGCTGCAAGCTCCAAATTATGAGTTGGATAGTTGCGCTCATAAACCTTCAGCTGTCTCGATGCATAGGCCAAAACCTTACCATCTTACATCAGCACACAACCCAAACCAACGTAAGATGCATCACTATAAACCATAAACTCCTTCTCATATTCAGATTGAATCAACACAATAGCATGTGTCAAAACTTCCTTCAACTTCTCGAAATTGAGCTGTTGCTTTTATGTCCACACATAAGGAACATTCTTTTGCAACAACTTCATCAATGGTGTTACAATACTAGAAAACACATCTATAAAGCAACGGTAATAACCAGCCAACCCAAGAAAACTGCGAACCTCCGAAACAGATTTAGGTTGCTTCAAAATGAGAATAACCTCAATTTTCTGTGGATCAACACGGATACCCTCCGTGGAAACCACATGACCAAGGAACATTACTTTCTTAAGCCAAAACTCACACTTGCTCAGCTTGGCATACAACTGATTATCCTTCAAAACTTACAACATAATCCGCAAATACCGATCATGATCTTCCACGGTAAGAGAGTACACGAGAATATCATCTATAAACACCACCACGAACTAATCATGATATTCATGGAACACCTTATTCATCATATCCATAAACGCAGTCAGGAATTTATCAAACCAAATGGCATGACCAGAAACTCATAATGCCCGTACCTCGTACAAAATGCGGTTTTATGCACATCCTCATCCTTAACCTTCAACTGGTAATACCCTGATCTCAAATCAATCTTAGAGAACACTGCTGCCTTGCGAAACTGATCGAACAAGTCATCAATTCTCGACAAAGGATACTTGTTCTTCAATGTTAGCTTATTCAATTGTCGGTAATCAATGCACATACACATCATACCATCCTTCCTTTTTACAAAAATAACCAAAGCACCCCAAGGCAAATCACTCGATCGTATGAACCCATGATCCAACAACTCTTGAAGCTGTGACTTCAACTCCTTCAATTCCTTCGGTGCCATCCTATAAGGAGCAATGGGCACCGGCACCCTACCCGCGTATGCCTCAATTTCGAATTCTACCTCCATATCAGACGGTAAACTCAGTAACTTTTCAAGAAAAACTTCCAGGAAATCACTAACAGTTCGAATATCTCATACCCGAACACCTTTAATTTCAGGATTCATCATGATAGCTGAATAAGCTTGATACTCTTCTTGCATTATCTTTTTCCGCTTGAGTAGCCGAACAATATTAGATAGGAATTTCACATTCTCGCCAAGCACCACAAATTCGTAATCATTGGCTAACCTCAAGAAAATCCCTTTGGATTCATAATCCACAACCGCCTTGTGCTCACTTAACCAATCCATACCCAAAACACCGTCAAAACCATGGAACGACAACATTATCAAAACCGCGGCAACTCACGACCTTGAACAACCAAAGAACATCTCCTACCCAACTTCCTAACCATAACCGCCTCACCAAAGGAACTAGTTACTAACTTTTTATCGGCCTCCGTAAAACTATCCGTAAGTGTGGACATATTTATGCATGATTCCTTATATGCCATCCTAGATGTCTATACATATGGATGCAAAACCTCTAAGATCATGCCCAAAGATGCATGCATGTACTGACATATTTAAATATATACATATAAGTATTTTTTGCACTGTGCATGTTCAACATCCACACCTACTTATAACATTCTCGGTACCAATATTCCCTTCAACACGTCAAAAAATTCTAACAACCCACAGTTGTTGATCAAAACTCTTCTCGGTACCATAGTACAAGAGAACACCACCACTCCGACCACTACTTAAATCCAGGAATTTGGAGAATACCCAACACAACACCATCTCAAACGTCACTAACACATTCGACTCCAACACATATAGCCATATCGGCCAACGGTCTAGAACCCAACTAACGCTAACCACGCCAGAGCCTCGAGAAATGACTCTCAGGTGAACATAACCACAACCTGGCCACCACCATGCTTGTGACTCGGCTTGCATCACTTATCATGCGATCTCTTATACTCGACAGCTGACATGCCACCCTGCGATAGCGACATAAACTTGCGCTCCCTCGCATCTAGATACTGAGGACCAAGACACTTCCTCTTAAAAGCTCTTCGAAAGTACTCCAAAGACACATACACCTCTAGGAAACCTGCAATCGTGATCACCCACCAGTGATAAGCATCACCTTGCATCAAGGACATAGTGCAACCTAACTTGCACACATTGTTGCAATCCATCTAATTCAAAATACGGATTAACTTTTCTAGCCTTCTCTGAGCTGCTTCAGGGATTAGACCCCTGAATTCCTCGCCTCCGAAACTATGAAGACGCTCTAAGGGCAAGCTTTGATTAACCACCACATCAGGTGCTGGGGCTTGCACTTGCACTCCAACCATCGCTGTCAGAAACGCTCATATCATCGCCTCGATTAACGGGGTCAAATCACCAAAAACTAGCCCTTACGGAGCCTAAGGTACATCACCTACCCCAGTATCAACAGGAGGAACCAATGAGGGGGAGGAGGTAAGGTATTGAGAGAATTCCCTACATCATCATTATTCTGCCTAGACCTGGCATTGCTTGCCGTCGAACGAGTCTCACGTCGAGCCATGCTAACAAAAGTATTAAAAAACATTAAATTCAGGCTAACATTCGGTAAAGGATCCAAGGCAAACTTATAAAATCCTTTTAAAACCTCGGTAATAGGCAATGTGTTCCCATTTCATAAAGCAACATGATATTAAATAAAATTGAACATGTACACAATCACCGTACAGTTCAAACATCACCAATTAATCAAACAAAAACATCCCAACTTTTCAAAACCTGTCTCTGATACCAAAAAATGTAACCCCTCGACCCGGCCTAGACGTCTGACCGAACCGAGAAAACTACATTAGGTTTGTCGAAGCAAATCGGAGAAAGATTTCAGAAACTGATCCATTTTTTACTTTTTATCTTGTTGAGATTCATAATATTAAACCTAGGTGTACATACTTGCAGCGGGTGAAATTACAAAGGAATCGGACCACGAAAAAACATCCAATTGCATAACATACATTTTAGGGACTGAAAGGCAAATCTGATAAATTTAAGGACCAAAACTAAAATTAAGGTTACCAATCCTCAATTAGTCTAATTACATGCTTACATGTCAAATTTTAGGTCAAAACGATCATCCAATCTTATTCAATTGCATTCATGAAACTCAGGGACAAAAGTGAAAGAATTAGATACTTTAAAATATTCCAAAATAATAGAATTAACTGTAGCCGTATTGGTACGCTTGGAGGTGTTTCGATACGCCTTAGTAATTTCCAAAAACCCAGATTCTAGTAGCTAAAACATGTTCTGATATGCCCCCGCGTATTGAAACGCCTTTCATAAAATCCTTGTACCGTATCGAAACACCCTCTTGAGTACCGAAACGCTGGCCAAATATGCCTAGGCTCGTACAAAAATGCTTGCCCACGTACCAGTATGCTAATCCTGAAATGACTTACTCGTACCGAAACAAGGACACTCGTACCGGTACGTCTGGACCTGTAATGTCCTAAAATGCTGTCTAAACACACTTTGATGACAATCAAAACACTCTAACATGCTTCCAACACTTAAGCAACATTACTAGGGTACATTCCTAACCAAAGCAACACAAAACCATTAGCATTACATGTCATTCATACACCCCTAGATATCTTATAGGCATGCTTCCTCATATCATTCTCACAAACAACCAAAACTCACATTAGGCACTTTTAAGGCATACACATCATGCTTACACATCTAAAGCATCAAAACAAACTTGCTTGAACCATCAAAACATGGCAACCATTCCAAACTAACTAGATGCATTCTTAAGCACTCATCTAGCGTCATTATAAGCAAGGATCCACACAAGTTCAACAGCATCAAACCAATCATAAAATCCAGCACTTCACATGCTTAAAATCATGGAAAACATAAATACAAGTCCCCAAAAACATGGCGAACACATTGCCTTCTTAACTGGAAACATAAACCGAGTTCATACACAAGTAGTCTTGCACTTGGACCACTTCAAACTTTGCCTTTGATGCCCACAACCTTAATGCTCTGCATCATTAGGAAAAAGATAGCGTAAGCACACATGCTTAGTGAGGATTCTCTTAAAGCAATGATGCAATAAAAACCATTTGAAAACCAAAACCACTTGTTTTCAAAACATGCTTAACAACCCAAGCATTTTTCCTTGTCTCCAACCGAGACATGCATAACAATCCTTATACAACATCATATACAAATTCCATGCTTAGATCCCAAAGCATTAAACCATTTACCATGCTTAAATCCCAGGCATTTAAACCATAAACCATGCTTAAATCCCAAAGCATTAAATCATAAACCATGCTTAAATCCCAAAGCACTATATTAGGTTCAACACATGAACTTTCACATATATTGGAATTTATAGTGACCCCGAATAGACTACCCTCTATCCATACATATCGGATACACGGATCTCTCATACCATGCCTAGTTAAACCGCATGATATCACACACCTTGCCTAGTTAAACCGCAAGATTTGACAACCTCACCTAGTTAAACCGTAGTTTTACCACCATTGCCTAGTTAAACTGCAAGTGTACTGACATTGCCTAGTTACATCGCAAGATTACCATCAATTTGGGTTGTCTAGTTAAACTGCACGCCCCAAATGAGGTCCCAAAAATCCGAGTGGCTTATTTAAACCGTCATACCTCAAGGACCCATGGCCACGATCGATTTTGTTCATATTTTATAGTTCACTTTAATCCTATGGCATGCTAATTATATCTAATTATTTTCTCATCTTGTCACATAGCCAATATATCATTTATAAAACCATTTACTTATTGTATTACAATGCATTATACAAAAATCACCAGATATGCAAATCATATTGCCAAAGCAATAATACCATTCCCGATCGGAATAAAAACTAATGCTAACTAGCAATTCTTTTACTTTTAAACCCCTGCATATGTACTTAAAATCATGCATTTCCAGTAAGTAAATCAAACCATTTTTAACACCAAAACATGAAATTAACATGCTCATATCCAAACTGATATTCAAGAGCAAAATAAGGGAAACTTACTTCCGAGCTTAGGTAAGTGTTTCATGCTTACCCTAAACTCCCAACAACCTTTATTAAACCTTTGAAAGGTATTTAAACCAGTTTTCACTCACCGATACACCTCGCTTTGCTTGCCAACATAAATCGAGCTCTCAACAAACAACAAACAACGTCAAGCTTCGTTGCCTTGATTATCCCATGTTTTAATCACATAAAACCAGAGGCCAAATACATCATTATGCATTCAAACCATTGCCAACAAGCAATTACCCGCAAATCTTAAGTTGCCCACTCAAAAACCATCCAAAACATATCGAAAACATCCTCAAACACTTCCAAAACTTAACCCAGCCATAATATAACGATTCAACCCAAGAAACATCATCAATTAACATCTAAAACCCTTTCCCAACATCCTTTTACTTCCAACAATGATTACTCAACTAAAACCCCCAAAAACCCTTGATTAACAACCTTAAACATTAGAGATTAAACTTGTTTCGGGATTACAATGTTAAAACCAATTTATTAACTCAATTAAACATCAAAATCATGATCTAATCTGATCAAAATCCTATCAAAATAGAAAAAGTACGAAGATCCACAAATTTCATCAATCAAAACATAATTAAACCATTTTTCCTCAATTAAACTATCAAAACACATTATAAAATAATTGTAAAGAGTCAACAACTTTGGAGTTTCAGTAAAGAACCTTTCATTATGGGAGGAGAACGAACCTTACCTCTAGTGGATGCTTTCTCCCTTAATTGGATGATTTACATGAGAAAACAAAGTTAAAACAATAAGGTTTTGTAAAACTAACAATAAGGAATCATTTACAAACAAAAGATTTAAGAAAAGAAAGGTTTACCTGAAGACTTAGAAGAAGAAATTGATGTTTGCCTAGAGAGATTTTGAGAGAAAATATTTTGAGAAAGTAGTTATGTGATTTTTGTTTTAAGAGATTAATTAACACATTAATTATCCCCAAACTTTTATATTTTCTAAAACACTTTTAAAATATCCAATTAAGGGATAAAGTATGATATTAGAATTTTATGGCAATTAGATCTTAAAGATTCAAAGTTTTGACTCTTTACAAAATAGCCACCAAAAATAGTTTTCAAAGTTTGCATTTTGGCCACTAGTCCAAAATGTCCGATTTCCAAAACTCATTTTCCAAAATTGATTTCACCACAATCATTAATATATTTAATAATGGTTTTAGAATATTTTTCCACAATTTTATCGCCTTCAAAAATATTTAATCCGCTTTAATCCTGAAACCGACTCGAATCTCTAATACCGGTCCACCGGACCTTCAAACCAACCTTTAAACATCTAAGCACAAAATCAGGGTGTTACACTGTAAGTTGATTTTTTAAAGTTATTTTATATTTTAAATATATAAATAATTTAATATCGGTTAACCATTTGGCAAAATTTGTTATTGTAACCATAACCATTAACCATCATTTTTAGTGGTTCGGTTAACCGAAATTGTTTAACTTTAATAGTTTGGTTAATTAACCTATAAATTGTAATAGTTATATTGGTTAACGTTTACGATTAACAGTTATGGTTAATTATGCACACCCCTAAATAATGGTCCATAGAGTTGATTTCAACGAAGGAATAACCTTTGTCAAGGTGTGTTGGTTGGTGGAGCTTTGGACACCACAAATTTTTACTCTATTTTTAAAGTTATCAAACTGATGGTTAGTCTGATAATTCGCTGGAGAGGATGACATGGTTATACATCCAAGACATTGTGAGATTGCATGGAGTGCCATCATCGATCATATCGGACAGAGATCCACATTTCACGGCAAGGTTGTGGAAGAAGATACATGAAGCTTTGGATACCAAGTTGCATTTTAGTATGGCTTTTCAACCTCATACTGATGGCTAGTCTGAACAAGTTATCCAGATCTTAGAGGATATACTTCGTTGTTGCGTCATTGACTTCGAGGAAAGTTGGGAAGAGCAGTTACCGCTGGTGGAGTTTGCTTATAACAACAGCTTTCAGTCGAGTATCAAGATGGCTCCCTTTGAGGCTTTGTATGGGCGTAAATGTAACAACCTTAATGTATACTTGTAGGTCGAATATACATTAAAGATGTTACAGAGTCATTGAAAGAAATCTTGACTTGTAATTTTTTTATACCAAAATTCATCTTGCAGTTTAACCCTTTCTCAGTTTTGAATTAAAAACTATGTCGGTCTATTACAGCTAGTTTTGACCCTGAATTGATTTATAAAATTCATAATTGATTTGTTGAAATAAAAGTATAATTCAGGATGAAAAGTATGTACACTTCATAGACCCTTACTTGATTTTCAAATTTTTACGCGATCAAGGTTAAACAACATTTAACTACGTCAAAATTCATAGTTATTAATAGTAAATCATTTCTCTAAGTTCATACTTCCATAACAATGTATAAATACGTTATAAACTTACAAAACAGTTTACCCACTTAAATTATTACATGCCAACTAGTCTACCAAATTACATTAAAGATGTACGTACTGTACTTATAGATAGTAACTTGATCATCCCAATTAACAGCTCCTCCTTGCTAGCCTATTTTCGGAGAACCTACGTGTGCAATAAAACACAGGCTAAGTAAGAACTTAGTGAGGCAATAATCTTATTTATCAAAACGTAAAAGAAAGCAATACATTTATACATTAACCTAGCATGGTTTCTGTCTAAGGTAGTATCGTACTAACAAGGTTTTCATAGTCAGTCAATATTCATGTGCAAGTCATAATTTTCTAACTAGTCTAGTTTCCAATACTCCATTATTACCAAGTAAATCATATGCATGGCATGGTTCACATACATGGCATATTTCATACACATGGATAATTCACATGCATGACATGGTTTATATAAATATGACATAATTCATATACATGACATACTTCATATACATGGCATAATTAATATATATATATGATATGAATTGTATACATGGCAGAATCTATATATGTGTCATAATTCATATACGTGGCATGATTCATATACGTGACATCATTCATATACATGACATGATACGTGCACATGGAATAATTCTTATACGTAACATAATTTGTATACATGTCATGATTCATATACATAGCATATTTCATAAATATGTGACATTCTTCGTATACATGGCATAATTCATGTACTTGGCATAATTCATATACTTGGCATAATTCATATACATGTCATGATTCATATACGTGGTTAAATTCATATTCATGGCATGTTCCGTATTCATGGCATGGTTCATATTCATGACATGATTCATATACGTAACTTGATTCGTTTATATGAAATGATTCATTTACGTGACATGATTATTTTATCATTTCCCAAAGTACGCTATATGAGATCAAGGTACGCGAGTTATCTTGAAATGACACCGTAGTGTCTAACTTAAACGTAAAGATGAGTACGTACTCAGGGACGCTCTTTGCTCCCCATAAACATGAAGCACCTCGATAGTGCACTCGGGCACAGTGGGCGTAGATCCCCAGGGTGCACGTGACATAATCATTTTGTCACAATATCTGTTTGATAACATGAACATAAGGGTGCAGCTGCTAAAGACTCTATGGCATGCCAACTATACCATGGACTCTCATACACAATACTTGGGCATTTCTTTCATCATTAACTCAACATCATAATCAATCATACAAATAAAAATTTCATATTTCATGCTTCATCATAAATATTCATGGTAAACATAGATCATCATTTATGCAAACAATAATTCGTACATGGTATTCCATCAAGCTTGCCATGTCGAGCAATGTATCATATCATTTATTATAGAGAAATGCAATGTCATTTTCAATGTAATGCAAACATTTAAAAATGCACTCACCTTGGCCATTTATTAGTTTGCCTCACTAAGCTATATTCGATACTTTCTTTCATAGTGCCTCGAACATTCTTTTGATTCGGATCCAAACTTTATTAATCACATGAATGTGAATAACACTTGTTAGATTCACTTCTAACAATATTTCAATTAAGCTATTTAATCATTCAACATAAAAATTTTCCATAAATTTCTTTCCTTCCTTATACTGTTCACATACTCATTTTTGGTCCCTAATGACCATTTTGATCTTCTAATAATTCCTCCAAGCTTGCTAACCAACATTAGACACAAATTGTCTCAATTTCCATTTTCTGTCAACTTGCACTACCGTCAAAGATTTACAACTACAGGGCATAATACATACTGAATCTTAATCTCCTTTTTACCGTAGAAACTATATTCGATAACGGTTCTAACAGTATAAGCCACATAATTTAATAAAACCTACAAAAATTATGAAAATTCATCAAACTCACGTTTACGGAGTTGTCCTGACAGAAACTATTATGTAACTTTTCTGACCTTTATTCGATTAAAAATTAATATCTTTTAACTCGGAACTCAAAATCCATTTCCGTTTGCTAGAAACGAAACTAGATTCGATAAGCTTTTCAACCATATAAACTAATAACCCAGATTCAATTTGTACGATTTATGGCAAATTTTCAAAGTCGAATTCTAGTATTGAATTTCAAAACAGGCTGCTATTATCTTTTCTGACATTTCATCACTTAAAAATTCATATATTTTGATATATGAATCAAAATCAATCACCGTTTGTTTTAAACGAAACTAGACGAATAATTATTTACATCGATATAAAATTCACCATCTAACCATTTTATAGAATTTATGGTGAATTTTCAAAGTTACTGCCAAATCCAGTTTTCCTACACAACTTCCATAAATAACTTTAAACTTTATACTAATTTCTCCTTACTTTGCTATTTTTCAATTTGGTCCCCTTACTTGATTCAAACCACAATGTATCACTTTCTTCATCAAATAATTATTCAAAAATAATTCCCTCTAATTTTTTGTTCTTTCCGAAATAGTCACTATAACGCAAAGATAAGGATTCAAGCTTCTTAACTTTGCAAATTAGTCCTCAAATCAACATTACTACTTGATTTCTATTATTTCAACTAAAATAATATTTAGTCCTTCTCAAAAACCTCATTTCTGAATTGGTCACTTAGCTTTGACAATTTGTCAAAATGGTCACTAACTCGATTCAACATCGGTTTAACATTCTAACTTCAATTTCACATCTCCAACTTCAATAATAACATAAATACACTTCAAAATCATAAAAATTCAGATTAGTCCTCTAACTTTCAGAATTGCTGAAATGGTCCATATACCTTTAATTTAGGTTTTTGCTTCCAAATAAAAAATTCAAGCTTACTAGATCATTTGTCCAACATCACAAACCCTAAATCAAACTTGAATCCATAAACCCTAATCATTTTCATAATAATCAAAATATGTAGAGTTTAAATCCCAACTCAATAACATGATTTTAACATCACAAAAGCTTGATTTCAACTTGAATTTCAACATGGAATCATAAAATCTCAAAAACCCCAATTGAGTCCATAAACCCTAATTTATTTCTCATCAAAATTCTCATCAATCAAGCATGTATTTCATGAATTATTGACATCAAAAGATTGAGCTTGAAGAGTAGAACAACTTTGCAGTTGAAAATATTACCTGAAAATCGAGTTTCGGGGCTTGAATCGAACTTGAAAATTTTTCTCCCTTTTTTTATCCCCTTAGTTCGAAATATTTCAAGAAAGATGAACAATTTGGTTCATCTTTTACTTATTTAAATCCACATGTTAAAATTAAATGAATTTAAAATTCATTTAATTGGTGAAATTACTAATTTGCCCTTTTAATCCAATGGCCAAGACTTAATCTTATAAAAAATCAATGCCCATGATTTGATCCAAATGTAATTCACATTCCAAAATTGCCCTTAATGTTTCAAAATTGCCATCCTTTTCAAATGACCAATTTGCCCTCCAACTAGTCTTTATTTACTAGTTTGCCATTCTTGTAAAAAATTAACTAAGTCTAGTTGAAATCCAACCAACTATAATAAAATATTCATAAAATAGTATTTTATGACTTTTCCATGGCTTTTGGATCAGCCTCTAAATTTCAATTCGATCCGATCTCTCGATATTCATAAAATACTTTTACTGCGATTTCACCTTTATCGAGCTATCGGATTTATTCCAAAAATTTCATATTTCCAGATACGAAAAATGAACACTATCATCTTATAAAAAAAATTTTCCTAAAGTCTTAGACTGAATTTTTCCTAACTCAGTCTACTATTCCGATAATTATCAGAAATCTCCATAGAATAAAATTTCTCTTAGAAATCCTTTATCGATAATCCATTCGAATATTCTTTACCTTTATTGAGTCCAAAATATAAATTAGAAACACTTTTATGGGACCTTCCCGAAGGTCACTCATCCTAGTATTTCTCTAGCCCGAGCACGCTTAACAATTTCATTCGATCCAAATTCGGTACCTTTCTCTGCATCTTAATTCTTAAAACCAATATCAAGGTACCTATTTCGATTTGATTCATTCTTATACTTAATAAAATTGCTTTTTGGGAAAATTTACACTTTAGTCCCCAAACTTTTCCAAAGTTTATACTTTGACCCCCTACACTTTCAAATTTTACATTTTAGTCACTAGCCAAAATTTGGGATATTACAATTCCTCCGCCCTTAAGAAAATTTGTCCTCGAATTGTCAATGTGTACTTGTTCCAAACATTTACAGATATTACTTTCTTATTTTCTTCTCAGCCTCCCAAGTGGCTTCTTCGACCTTGTGATTTTTCCTCAAAACTTCAGTCAATGAAATTTCTTATTCCTTAATTCTTTAATTCCGTAAACTAATATTTCTACTAACTCCTCTTCATGTATCAAATCTAATTGCATCTCAATTTATTCAGGAGTGTTGACATGTAAATAATTCAGTCAATGCCCTAAAAATATAAGTACATATACTATAGACTTTTGCTTACTTCTGGAGATAAAACCCATTAATATACTCTTGGTCCAATTCTTTCACGAATCCTTGAAGTATAACAGTTCTGAAACTAAGTTTTCCCTTTTTGACCTATATAAATCACCTTCATTTTCAAATAAACAACCATAACTTCTCATTTGCTCTAACATTTAAGGCTCTCAACAGCTTAAACATTTAAACAACCAATGCTTTATTATATACAGTTGCCGAAGGTTACAATCTCTTAGGTACTTCTTGTTCTTGTACTTGAGCCCCCTACTGTACCAGTAGCTCAATCTAGGTAAAAATTGAAAAAAGAGTTCATACTTGATTCCATTGTTATTGCTACGGGTATCTTTATAACCCTTGTGATCCGAGATTCTTTGTTCTTGTCTAGAAACATTTCTATGGAAATTTCAATTAGCCGGAATAATCCTCAACTAAACACTCTTCCTTTGACTTCATTAAGGAACTAATTCCTTTTAACAAATTTAAACGTTTCTTCTTATAATCACTAATACTTGGTGCACAGATAACCAACTTATCTCAATTACACTTCAGATTCTCGAAATAGTATCGTCATAATATCTTCTAATACTTGATCACTTAGACCATTAGAAAACCTTTTTCTATCAATTCACATCATTTTAATGCTTGTCATACTCATCATCTTATGTTATTACTGATTGTCTTTATGAAAACCTTTCTGAAAATATATCTTAGCTTATCCATTACACTTCAGCCCTATCTTTATAAGGCTCTGCTGTCAACTATTCAGGTAGAATTAACCTCTTCGTTAACTTCTTTGAATATTCTTTGGTTAAGAGTTCAATACTCTTTATCGGTATTAGACTTCCAATCTTGTTCAGTATGTACTCAAATATCACTTTCATCATACTTTTATTCCATATTTCTTGTCTTCCTGATCTTTTAAACCTTGTAGTTGACATCTAGTAACACTGATGTCTCCTTAAAGAAATAATCTTTCTTGTACAATTTACCTTTATAGTTGGGATGCCTTCAATTTTCTTGGGTGATATTTGTATACCCACCATATAAATTAAACATACCTAACATCCATTGCATTACAATCTTTAAGTTGTTACTAAAGAAATCACTGACTCTAAACAGTCAGTTCTTTCTTCCCTATAATTACTTCAGAACCATTAGGTCCTTGAAGTACCAACCTTTTCTTTTTACATTTCACCTCTGCATCATATGCATACAACCAGTTCATTCCAAATATAATCTCAAGTTTGCGAAATAAAAGCTCCAATAAGCTTGCCAGGAACTCAATTCCTTAAATCACCAACAAACATTTCTTACATATTCTAATCACCCATGCACTATGTCCAAGTGGGTTATTAGGAATCACATTACTAAAAATAGTTTTCCTTAAGAATATTTCTTTGTACTACTATCTTAGTACCAATGTATGAGTGAGTTGAACTCGGATCAATTAAAGTAATTACAGGCTTTCTCCATATCCTTTGCTCTCATTATAGTATCCTAGTAAATCGACAAACTCATACCTGAGAATTACTCTTTAGACCTCAGGTTAAGCCCCTCAATAAACCATTCTCATAGGGACTTCTCAGTTGGTATCAAATCAGTTGTATACCGACTTAATCCATTAAAATCCAACACATACTCATAGATAGTACGAGTACTTTGTTTCAAACTTTGAAACTACTGTAACATCTCTTTCTTAAACTGGTCGCCAACATAATTAACTCTAAACACTTTTTAGAATGTCCAAGTCACTTTCTCTACAGGTATAATTTTGTGGCTTTGGACCATCAATTACAAGCATGTTCCCTTAATAAGGAAGCAACTTTTCTAACTTTTCAGCATTTGTACAATTTAATTCTTCGAACATGACTTTAACATTGTGGGGCCATAAATTGGCAGCCATCAGACCACCCTCTCCATGAAATTCAGGAGCTCCCAACTTCTTAAGCTCCTTAACAGTCGATGCCTTTACTGGTATAGGTGCCAGATTGATACAGGCATTAGGGTTTAAAATTTTTTTTAACCATAGCTTTTTAGGGCTCGTGCTAAGGTTTCATATTCTTATGCTGGAGCTCCCTACTGCGTAGGTGGCTTAGCTGGGGTAAGAGCTAGAGGTGGAACATTCTATATCTCTTTACTTCATCTTTAATCCTTCTCTTGATCCCTACAATTAAACATTTAACGTAGTCCATCAGTACTTAACATCATATATTTCCACTAAAACTTATTCATGTAAATGAGGAGCATAATCAAGTTACACAGATAGTACATCAGTAACAAGACATCCTAGGGGCATGTACTTAACATCAAATCATATTTAACTCGGTTTAACCTCCAGAATCGGCTAAACATGTAGCTCTGATACCAATAAATGTAACAACCTTAACGTATACTCGTAAGTCGAATATACATTAAAGATGCTACAGAGTCATTGAAAGAAATTTTGACTTGTAAATTTTTTTAAAACCAAAATTCATCTTGCAGTTTAACCCTTTCTCGGTTTTGAATTAAAAACTATGTCAGTCTATTGCAACTACTTTTGACCCTGGATTGATTTATAAAATTCATAATTGAGTTGTTGAAATAAAAATATAATTCAGGATGAAAACTATGTACACTGCCTAGACCCTTTCTTGATTTTCAATTTTTTATGCGATCAGGGTTAAACAACATTTAACTACGTCAAAATTCATAGTTATTATTAGTAAATCATTTCTCTAAGTCCATACTTCCATAACAATGTATAAATATGTTATAAGCTTAAACTTACAAAACAGTTTACCCACTTAAATTATTACATGCCCACTAGTCTATCAAATTACGTTAAAGATGTGCGTACTGTACTTACAGGTAGTAACTTGATCTTCCCAATTAACAGCTCCTCCTTTCTAGTCTATTTCTGGAGAACCTACGTGTGAAATAAAACACACGCTAAGTACGAACTTAGTGAGGCAATAATCTTATTTATCAAAACGTAAAATAAAACAATACATGTTATACATTAACCTAGCATGGTTTCTGTCTAAGGTAGTATCGTACTAACAAGGTTTTCATAGTCAGTCAATATTCATTTGCAAGTCATAATTTTCTAACTAGTCTAGTTTCCAATACTCCATTATTACCATGTAAATAATATGCATGACATGATTCACATACATGGCATATTTCAAACACATGGCATGATTCACATGCATGACATGGTTTATATAAATATGACATAATTCATATACATGACATACTTCATACACATGGCATAATTAATATATATATATGACAAGAATTATATACATGGCGGAATCTATATATGTGTCATAATTCATATATGTGGCATGATTCATATACGTGGCATCATTCATATACATGACTTAATTCATATACATAACATGATACATGTACATGGCATAATTCATATACGTAACATAATTTGTATACATGTCATGATTCATATACATAGCATATTTCATAAATATGTGACATTCTTCGTATACATGGCATAATTCATGTACTTGGCATAATTCATATACATTTCATGATTCATATACGTGGTTAAATTCATATTCATGGCATGTTCCGTATTCATGGCATGGTTCATATACATGACAGGATTCATATACGTAACTTGATTCATTTACATGACATGATTATTTTATCATTGCCCAAAGTACGCTATATGAGATTGAGGTACGCAAGTTATCTTGAAATGACACCGTAGTGTCTAACGTAAACGTAAAGATGAGTACGTACTCGGGGACGCTCTTTGCTCCCCATAAACATGAAGCACCTCGATAGTTCACTCAGGCACAGTGGGCGTAGATCCCCAAGGTACATGTGACACAATCATTTTGTCACAATATATGTTTGATAACATGAACATAAGGGTGCAGCTGCTAAAGACTCCATGGCATGCCAACTATACTATGGACTCTCATACACAATACTTGGGCATTTCTTTCATCATTAACTCAACATCAAAATCAATCATACCTATAAACATTTCATATTTCATGCTTCATCATAAATATTCATGGTAAACATAGATCATCATTTATGCAAACAATAATTCGTACCTGGTATTCCATCAAGCTTGCCATGTCGAGCAATGTATCATATCATGTACTATAGAGAAACGCAATGCCATTTTCAATGTAATGCAAACATTTAAAAATGCACTCACCTTGGTCATTTATTAGTTTGCCTCACTAAGCTCTATTTGATACATTCTTTCATAGTGCCTCGAACCTTCTTTTGATTCGGATCCAAACTTCATTAATCACATGAATGTGAATAACACTTGTTATATTCACTTCTAACAATATTTCAATTAAGCTATTTAATCATTCAACATAAAAGTTTTCCATAAATTTCTTTCCTTCCTTATACTGTTCACATACTCATTTTTTGTCCCTAATGACGATTTTGATCTTCTAATAATTCCTCCAGGCTTGCTAACCAGCATTAGACACAAATTGTCTCAATTTCCATTTTCTGTCAACTTGCACTACCATCAGAGATTTACTTATACAGTACAGAATACATACTGAATCTTAATCTCCTTTATACCGTAGAAACTAGATTAGATAACGGTTCTAACGGTATAAACCACATAATTTAATAAAATCTAAAAAAAATATGAAAATTCATCAAACTCACGTTTACAAAGCTGTCTTGACAGAAATTGTTCTGTAATTTTTCTTACCTTTATTCGATTAAAAATTAATATCTTTTAACTCGGAACTCGAAATCAGTTTCTGTTTGTTGTAAATGAAACTAGATTCGATAAGCTTTTCAATCATATAAACTAATAACCCAGATTCAATTTGTACGATTTACGGAAAATTTTCAAAGTCGACTTCCAGTATTGAATTTCGAAACAGACTGCTATTCTGTTTTCTGACCTTTCATCACTTAAAAATTCATATCTTTTGATATATGAATCAAAATCAATCACCATTTGTTTTAAACAAATCTAGACGAATAAATCTTTCCATCGATATAAAATTCACCATCTAACCATTTTTATAGAATTTATGGTGAATTTTCAAACTTACTGCCAAATCCAATTTTCCTACACAACTTCCATAAATAACTTCAAACTTTATACTAATTTCTCCTTACTTTGCTATTTGTCAATTTGGTCCCCTTACTTGATTCAAACCACTAATGTATCACTTTATTCATCAAAAATAATTCCCTCTAATTTTTCGTTCTTTCCAAAATAGTCACTAAAACGCAAAGATAAGGATTCAAGCTTCTAAACTTTGCAAATTAGTCCTCAAATCAACATTACTACTTGATTTCTATTATTTCAAATTAAATCAGATTCATTCCTTCTCAAAAACCTCATTTCTGAATTGGTCACTTAGCTTTGACAATTTGTCAAAATGGTCACTAACTCGATTCCACAGCGGTTTAACATTCTAACTTCAATTTCACATCTCCAACTTCAATAATAACATAAATACACTTCAAAATCATAAAAATTCATATTAGTCCTCTAACTTTCAGAATTGCTGAAATGGTCCTTATACCTTTAATTTAGGGTTTTACTTCCAAATAACAAATTCAAGCTTACTAGATCATTTGTCCAACATCACAAACCCTAAATCAAACTTGAATCCATAAACCCTAATCATCTTCATAATAATCAAAACATGTAGAGTTTAAATCCCAACTCAATAACATGATTTTAACATCACAAAAGCTTGATTTCAATATAGAATCATAAAATCTCAAAAACCCCAATTGGTCCATAAACCCTAATTTATTTCTCATCAAAATTCTCATCAATCAAGAATGTATTTCATGAATTATTGACATCAAAAGATAGAGCTTGAAGAGTAGAACAACTTTGCAATTGAAAATATTACCTGAAAATCGAGTTTCGGGGCTTGAATCGAGCTAGAAAAATTTTATCCTTTTTTTCTCCCCTTAGTTCGAAATATTTCAAGAAATATGAACAATTTGGTTCATCTTTTACTTATTTAAATCCACATGTTAAAATTAAATGAATTTAAAATTTATTTAATTAGTGAAATTACTAATTTGCCTTTTTAATCCAATGGCCAAGACTTGATCTTATCAAAAATAAACGGCCATGATTTGATACAAATGTAATTCACCTTCCAAAATTTCCCTTAATATTTCAAAATATTTTAAAATTGCCATCCTTGTCAAATGACCAATTTGCCATCCAGCTAGTCTTTATTTACTAGTTTGCCATTCTTGTAAAACTTTAACTAAGTCTAGTTGAAATCCAACCAACTATAATAAAATATTCATAAAATAGTATTTTATGACTTTTTCATGCCTTTTTGATCAGCCTCTGAAATTTCGATTCGATCTGATCTCTCGATATTCATAAAATACTTTTACTGCGATTTCACCTTTATCGAGCTATCGGATTTATTCCAAAAATTCCATATTTCCATATTCAGAAAATGAACACTATCATCTTATAAAAATTTTCTTTCCTAAAGTCTTAGACTGGATTTTTCCTAACTCAGTCTACTATTCCGATAATTATCGAAAATCTCCGTAGAATAAAACTTCTCTTAGAAATCCTTTATCGATAATCCATTTGAATATTCTTTACCTTTACTGAGTCCAAAATATCAATTAGAAACACTTTTATGGGACCTTCCCTTAGGTCATCCATCCTTGTATTTCTTTAGCCTGAGCACGCTTAACAATTTCATTCGATCCAAATTTGGTACCTTTCTCTGCATCTTAATTCTTAAAAGCAATATCAAGGTACATATTTCGATCTAATTCACTCTTATACTGAATAAAATTACTTGTTGGGGAAATTTACACTTTATTCCCCCAAACTTTTCCAAAGTTTATACTTTGACCCCTACACTTTTAAGCCAAAATTTGGGATATTACAGTAAGTGTAGAACTCCTTTGTGTTGGACTAAGCTTAATGAGAGAAGGATCGTGGGGTCAGATTTGATTAGACAAACTGAGAAGAAGGTTCAAATTATCAAAGAGATATTGCAAGCGGCCTTTGATCATCAAAGCTTATGCAGACCAGAAGCGCAAGCACATTGAGGACGAAGTAGGTGACAAGGTTTTCCTCAAGGTGTCACCATGGAAAAGAGTAATCCGCTTTGGACGGAAGGGCAAATTGAGCCCGAGGTTTATCAGTCCTTATGAGATTCTTGAGAGGGTTTGACTGGTAGCTTATCAGTTAGCCTTGCCTCCAGAAATGGCACACATCCACCACGTGTTTCACGTGTCTATGTTGATACGCTACCGTTCTGATCCTGCGCATGTTATCCTTCTTGAGGATATTGAAATCAACACTGACTTAACCTATGAGGAAGAACCGATAAGAGTTTTGAACAAAGGAGTTAAAGAGCTTCACAATAAGTGTATACCTCTTGTTAAGATGTTATAGAGGAACCAAGGAGTCGAGGAAGCTACGTGGGAAGTTGAGAAAGATATGAAGCTGCTCTATCCGTATTTGTTTCCAAAATTTAAATTTCATAGACGAAATTTCTTTAAGGAGGAGAGTTGTAACGACCTGAATTTCAGAATTTGAGGATCAATTTTTAATCGAAGTATAGGCTTTGCTTTTGGGCCCATGGGAGCCTTAGTGGACCAATTTTTGGTTTTGGACTTGGGTTCTAATTGGGTGTTGGGTTAGGGGATGATTTTGGGAGGGTAGCGAAGAAATTTTCCCCTTTTGAAAATTGAAAGGAGGGGTAGCACATTAATTCTCTGCAGAAAAGCAAGAGAATGAGCTCACCTTTGTCCCCTTTGTCTTCTGCCTTCATCCACCCTCACATCCTTGCTTTCATCTCAAAGTGAAAGGTTGGATCTTTGTGTTTTGGGGTGAGAATCCCAGATTTTGAGTGTTAGGTAAGTTGTTCAGCATCTAAGTATCTACATTTCAAGGTAAGGATCATCATGTTTGGAGGAGGATGAGTTTCGGCGAGGGTTTGAGAGGTTGAACCGGAATGAGCATTTTAATCACATTCCTAGCTGTTAGATTCTTCCTTTTCACTCGTATTTTCCTTTATCAATGTTGTAATCCATTTTACAACACTTGGTTATATTGAAAGAGGTTAGAGAGGAATCCAAAGTCCAAGGGAGAACAAGGTTTGCTTGAAGTTGGGAGCTTTTTTCTCAATTTCAATTCAAGGTTAGTACGCTACTAACTCTCTTGTATTCCAGGAAATCATAAAATTCGATTGCTTGTGCTTGGTTTGATGTTTTTTGTTGTTTATGAGCTTGAAACCCTCTTTAATGGCTAAATTCGTATTTGGTGTTAAAATGATGAAAAGATGGTAGAAAGTCACCTAAACTACCCTTCATAACTTGTAGGCCTGATTTGAGGTTATACTATAAAGGTTTGGAGATGTTTGGAGTGAATTACGAACTCCAAAAAATGAGTTCTAGGTTTGAGTATCAATACAGTTTGAACACGTATCGATACCCTATGTTAAATGTGATGAACGCATGAAAACTTTGAAGGGCTTATCGATACGCCTAAAGAGGGTATCGATACGCCTAAAGAGGGTATCGATACGCCCTGTTTCACTAGAATTCCAGTAGCTAAAATGGGTATCGATACGCTTGGTGGACGTATCGGTACTAAAGGCATATCGATACACGAGGCCCATGTGTCGTTACGGGTCATTGGTTAAACCGTTGAGTGTGCAAGGTTGGTATCGATACGCATGAGGGGAATATCAATACTGAGTGGGGGTGTATCGATACTCGAATGAGGGTATGGATACCCTTTGAGCAATTTGCTCGAAAAATACGTTTTGAGTTTGAGGGACCTATAATTTGAGGACTAAGGCCAAATGGGCTTTTAAAGTGGTAAAATGAACAATAAAATCGAGAAATTGAGATTTAAACCCCATATACGAGCTTAATGAGCAATAACTTAATTAAAACCTTAGGTAACTTGTTGTATTATATGAATAAGGATCCTTTGTGGTTCGAATGACGAACGCATGCCACATAAGGGCATTATTATGGTTGAGTCAACTTGTTTTATATGGTTTCGAATACCCATGTGAAAGAGAGTGTTTCAACACCATGGTCAAGATTTTCGAATGTATGAACTTGAGGCTTAGTGGGACCAGGATTTATTCGAAGGCTCGATGAGAGATTTCGAGCATGAATGTATGAACCTGATGTTTAATGGAACCGAGCCTCACTCTAGGTTTGTTGATACTATATGTATGATTGATATGTGGGACTGTCCATATTCTTATTGTTGTTGTATGATTAGACGACTAATGGTAGTACCCTAATGATATGATCATATTGTCATGACATCATCTCTTGTTACATGCTCTTATTTATGATTTGCATGAAGCATTGTTAAGTGGAAGTGTATCCACTAAGCTTCGTTAGCTCAACATTCGAAATTATTGTTTTCGTTCGTAGGTTAGTAGGTTACGTGCATCGTCGGGGAACCATCAGAGTATGACTTCAGTATCGACTTGTTGTCCTAGTACAATACTTAGATCAATTGAGCTATGTATTCGTAGGACCTTGTGTTGTATTATAACTCATATTTTGGATTTCAACTTATTTGTCGAATGCTTTTAATTATGTATTTCAAGTAGAGCTCCCCATGTAACTTTTTTAACTATCGTTACTATTTTGGAATGTTAAACCTAATGGATTTTATATTATTGCGGTTTGGGCTAAACTAGGTTGAAAATTTTATGGTAGTGTTTTGGGCTTGAGACCCAAATGTGACATCCGGGTCGAGGGTGTTATAATTTTTAGACAAAATTACTCATTTGTCCTTATTTATATCACAAATTCTTTGATATTTTTAGAAATAATATTTAAGATAGACATTTTATTAACTTAAAAAGTACTTTTTGACAATAACTCCAAACACTCAAATCTTATACCAAACAATCCAACAATACTTTTCAAAAATACTTTCTCACTACTCTTTACAAAAACAATGTCAAATTTATCCTAAATCTACTATTCAACCCTTTCATATATGTGGATGACACTTTAATTTTTTTGTCGACCGAATAATTCAAATCGAGTTTTACAGAGGCTTATTAAGGGAAAAACCCTTCCAACTCAGTTTTTTCCATTCCCGATGTCAAAACTCGTACATTTGACCTTACTTAATAAAGAATTCAATGCTTCATCCAACTAGAGCAACTAAGTATTGTGGGGGACACTTTTTAACTTTTGATTGTTTGTAATCTAGCTTTTGATATCAACCATATTTTTCAATAACAGAAAGATAACACCCATAACAGAAAGATAACACCCATAGCTCTAGCTCATCCAATAACTTTTGATTGGTTGATTAAGTGACGGAACTAAAGTGGCAATGAAAAGGGTTATAGCTTTACAATTTTTTGACTAATGGTAGTATAAGTTTTTATTAATATAAATATTGATCAGATTAAGTTTTGTTTTTAAAATTTTATTTTATTTTTAAATTTTAAATATTTATTAAATCTCTATTAACATTGAAATTAAACAATTTTATCGTAATATTAATCCTGATCAACAACCTATTGTCGATAACCGATGAGTAGTTTAATTTTTATTCTATGAGAACTTCCTCTGAATCCTTAGTTTGTAACTAGGAGTGTATACGATTTGGTTTGATTTGATAAATTTGTTTTTTGATAATCCATCGATTTTTGGTTCGGTTAATCTCGTTTCGCTTTTTATATTAACCTTAGATTTTAAGATTTTGTATTTTATTTTGACAAAATAGCTTATTTGATAACTTTTAAACATTATTTGATAAAATTTTAAATTATTTTTCATAAATATTTTTAAAAAAATTAATTTTCAAATAAATAATAATTTTTATTTCACTATTTTAAGTGTAAAATATTTATTTTAACATTATAAAATATTTAAAATTAATTATAAATTAAAAAATTTAATTTAATTCAATTTAGTTAAGCATTATTTTAAACTTTTAAATTATGAACTGTTAGTTCAAATTGATTTTTGATTTTATGATTACTTGTAATGTAATGACCCGAATTTCATAGTCCGAGGATCAGTTAACCCGAGTTGTGGGCCTCGAGTTTTTGGGCCATGAAGGGCTCCATGGGGGTTTTAGTGAGCTTCAATGTGTTGTTGGGCTTGAGTGTTGGGTTTGTGGTTGATTAGAGGGGAGATAATGAGGGATAAGAAGGTAACTCACCCTATTTTTGAAGGGTGAAAGAGTTGAATTAATCTTGTAACGCCCCGGCTTTGGGCCTAGATGTTTTAAGGGTTGGTTCGAAGGTCTGGTAGACCGGTATTAGAGATTCAAGTCGGTTTCGGGATTAAATCGAATTAAATATTTTTGAAGGTGATAAAATTGTGGAAAAATATTCTAAAATCATTATTAAATATATTAATGATTTTGGTGAATCAATTTTGGAAAACAAGTTTTGGAAATTGGACATTTTGGACTAGTGACCAAAATGCAAACTTTGAAAACTATTTTAGTGACTGTTTTGTAAAGAGTCAAAACTTTGAATCTTTAAGGAGCTAATTGCCCAAAAAGTCTAATATCAGACTTTATCCCTTAATTGGTTATTTTTAAAGCGTTTTGGAAAATATAAATAGGTTGGGGAGAATTAATTTGGTTATTAAATCTTTTAAACAAAAGTTACGTAACTAACTTTCTCGCAAATATTTTCTCTCACAATCTCTCCAGTCGAACATCAATTTCTTCTTCTAAATCTTCAGGTAAATCTTTCTTTTCTTAAATCTTTGGTTTCCAAATGATTTCTTGTTGTTAGTTTACCAAAACCTTATTGTTTTAACTTTATTTTCTCATGTAAATTATCCAATTAATAGAGAAAGCATCTATTAGAGGTAAGGTGTATCGGTGAGTGAAAACGATTTTAAAAGTCTTTCAAAGGTTTGAAAGTGATTTTGGGAGTTTAGTTTAAGCTTGAAACATTTACCTAAGCTCGGAAGTAAGTTTCCCTATTTTTGCTCTTTAATATTGGTTCGGGTATGAGCATGTGTAATTCATGTTTTGGTCGTAAACATGGTTTGTTCTTACTTACTGTAAATGCATGATTTTAAGTACATATGCAGGGGTTTAAAAGTATATGAAATGCTAGTTTGCATTGGTTTTCATTCCGGTCGGGAATGGTGTTATTGCTTTGGTAATGTGATATACATATGTGGTGATTTTGTATAATGCATTTTAAAACAGTGAGTAAATGGCTTTGTAAATGATAAATATGTGACATGATGAGGAAACATTTGGATATAGTTGGTATGCCATAGGATGAAGTTCACTATAATATGTTAAAAATCGATCGTGGTTAAGGGTCCTTGAGGTAAGCGGTCTACTACTCGGACTATGTTGTTATCACTTGGGTTGAGTGGTCGGTTCCCCTTGTTGATGTTGATCTTGTGGTCGACAAGGTTGTTATATCATGCGGTTGACATGGTGTGAGTTATGGTAGTGATCGATTATCATGAGAGGTCCCAGTATCTGAATTATAAGGTTAACGATCGGTTACCTAAAGGTTAGCGACCGGCTAATCAAGGATAGTGGTCGTCTATCTGGGTCACTATAATTGCCAATATATGCAAGTTCATGGGTTGAACCTATTTTATAATGCTTTGGGATTTAAGCATGGTTTTGTAACTTAATGCTTTGGGATTTAAGCATGGTTTTGTAATGTAATGCTTTGGGATTTAAGCATAAGATGACTTAATGCTTTGGGATTTAAGCATGTGATTTGTAAATTAATTCTTTGGGATTTAAGCATGAGATGACTTAAAGCTTTGGGATTTAAGCATGTGATTTGTAAATGTTGTTGCATATGGTCGATATGCTTATTTCGATTGGAATCAAAGAAAATGCTTTGGACGTAAGCATGGTTTGAAAAAAAGTGTTTGGTTTTCAAAGGATTTTAAATGCATCATTTTTAAGAGAATCCTCACTAAGCATGTGTGCTTATGCTCTCTTTTTCCTAATAATGCAGGGCATTAAGGTTTGGGGGCAGCAAAGGCAAGGTTTGAAGTGATCCAAGTGCAAGACTACTTGAGTATGAACTCAGTTTATGTTTTTGGTTAATAGGGCAATGTATTCGCCATGTTTTTTGGGACTTGTAATCTTGTTTTCCCATGGTTTTTAAGCATGTGAAGTGTTGGATTCTATGGTTGATTTGTTGTTGTTAAGCTTGTTGAGAATCTTTGCTTATGTTGATGCTAGAGGGGTTCTTAGGTATGCATCTAGTTGTCTTGGAATGGCTTCCATGTTTTGATGATTCAAGCATGTTTGTTATGATGCTTTAGATGTGTAAGCATGTTGTGTATGCCTTTAAAGTGTCAAATGGGAGTTTTGGTTATGTGGCAAAATGATATTAGGAAGCATGCCTATAGAAAATCTTGAGTGTTTGACTGCCATGTAATGATGTTGATTTTGTGATGTTTTGGTTAGGGTTGTACCCTAGTAATGTTGTTTGAGTGTTTGGAGCATGTTGGAGTGTTATGGTTATCATCAAAGTGTATTTAGACAACTATTTGGGACATTACAGATCCAGGCGTATCGAAACAGGTGTTCCCGTACTGGTACGGCTAGGCCATTTTAGGCATAGCGTTTTAATATTCAGGAGGGTGTTTCGATACAGGTAAGCCTTTCTAGGCATAGCGTTTCGATACTCGAGCAAGTGTTTTGGTACGGTCTTAAGCATTTTGGCTATGCGTTTTGATACACAAGCAAGTATTTTGGTACGAGTTTTAGCTACTAGAATATGAGTTTTGGAAATTGTTAAAGCGTACCGAAACACCTGTACGTGTACCGGTATGACTACAGTTAATTTTGTTATATGGAATATTTGGAAGTTCTGTTTCTTTCATTTTGGTGTCTGAGTTTTGAGAATGCAATTGTATAAGTTTGGATGATCGTATTGACCTGAAACTTTTCATGTAAGCATGTAAGTGGACTAATTGAGGATTGGTAACCTTACTTTTAGTTTTGGTCCTTAAGTTTATCAGATTTGCATTTTAGTCCCTAAAAGGAATGTATTGCAATTGGTTGCCTTCCCGTGGTCTGATTCCTTTGTAAACTTACCCACTGCAAGTATGTACACTTAGGATTAATAATACGCATTTAGACAAGATAAAAAGGAAAAATGGACTGGTTTCTGTTATTTTTCTCTAGTTTGCTTCTGCCAACCTAATATAGTTCTCTCGGTTCGGTCGAGCGTCTAGGCCGGGTCGAGAGGGTTACATTTGTTGGTATCAGAGCCAGGTTACAAAAGGTTGGGATATTGTTGGTTGATTATTTGGTGATGTTTGATATGCACGGTGATAGTGTATATGTACGATGATTGTTTAATATCAAGTTGTTTTATGAAATGGGAACACATTGTCTATTACCGAGGTTTTAAAAGAGTTTTATAAGGTTGCCTTAGATCCTTTGCCTAATGCTAGCCTAAATTTACTTTGTTTTGATGCTTTTGTTAGCATGGCTCGATGTGAGACACGTTTGATGGCTAATAATGCTGGAGTTGGGCAGAATAATGATGTGAAAGGGAATCCCCCTGATGCTTTACCTTCTCCTCCTCTGTTGGTTCCTCCTGTTGATGTTGGGGCAGGTGGTGTACTACAGGCTCCTTCTGTGCCAGTTTTTGGTGATCTGACTCCGTTAATCCAGGTGATGATGGGAGCATTTCAGGCAACGATGGCTGGAGTGCAAGTGCAAGCACTCGCACCTGTTGTGGTGATTAATCAAGGTTTACCCTTGGAGCTTCTTCGTAGTTTGGGAGGTGAGGAATTTCAAGGTTTGAGTCCTAAGGCAGTCGAGTGATGGCTGGAAAAGACAATCCGTATCCTGAACCAGATGGGTTGTAATGATGAGCGCAAGTTGGGTTACACTGTGTCACTGTTGTAGGATGATGCTTATCATTGGTGGGTGACCACAATTACGGGTGTTCCCGAGGTGAATGTGACTTGAGAGTTCTTTTGAAGAGCTTTCAAGATAAAGTATCTTGGTACACAGTATTTGGATGCGAGAAGTACGAGTTTATGTCGCTATCGCAAGATGGCATGTCTATTGCCGAGTATGAGGTGAAGTTCATTCGCCTAAGTCAGTATGCCCCGGAGTTGGTTCTAGATGATCAACAGATGTGTGATAAATTCTGTGAAGGATATCAAGACTTATCTTCTGACTATATATTACACGAGTTTTGATGTGTTGGTCAACCGTGCTAAGGATATTGAGCAGTCCTTGGGTACCGCAGTTCAGGATGCTAGTGCGAGCTTGGGTAAGAGAGTGTCTGATTCTAGCTATTATAGGAGGTCGTATAGAAGGTTTCGGGACAAGAGACATAGGCCGGATCACAAGCGTGGTGGCTGTGTTGGTCAGGGTAACCCGGGAGTTCTTATTGTAGCTGAGTATGAGTGTTGTGGTAGACGTCACACGGGTGCATGTTGGGGAAATACCTTGAGCTATTGGATATGTAGATCTTCTGATCACGTGAAGCGTGATTATCTTCGTGTTGTGAGGGATGCGCCGGTTCATATTACTACACCTGCTAGGGGTCGAGGCCGTGGCAGGGGTAATTTTCAGAGGTGTGAGGATGGTTAGAGAGTTGTAACTCATGTTGGTGCAGTACGACCGGAGAATGATGGACCAGCTCGTATCTATGTTCATCGCGAGAGCCGCAATGACAGAACTGTGATTGCATGTACCTTTACTTTACAATCATTGCCATTGTTATCTTTGATTGATTTAGGGTCTACTCATTCTTATATCTTGAGTGAACATGCATCTTTGTTGAATGTTCTTGTTGAGATCCTGGATGTTGGCATGTTAGTAACTAGTTTCTTTGGTGAGACGGTTACTACTAGAAGGTTGTATAGGCGGTGTCCTTTGGTTGTGCAAGGTCATGAGTTTGCCGTAGATTTGATGGAGTTGCCATTCCATGGTTTTGATGTTATTTTGGGTATGGATTGGTTGAGCGAGCACAAGGCAGTTGTGGATTGTGAATCCAAAAGGATTTCTTTGAGGTTAGCCGATGATTATAAAATAGTGGTGGTAGGCGAGAGTATGATATTCTTGTCCAATATGGTCTCGGCTACTCAAGCAAAAAGATTGATGCAAGGAGGTTGCCAAGCTTATTTGGCTATCGTGATGAATTCTAAAGTTAAGGGTGTTCGGGTGCAGGACATTCGAACAATCAATACTTTTTTGGAAGTTTTTCTTGAAGAGTTACCAAGTTTACCGCCGAATAAGGAGGTGGAATTCGATATTGAGACGTTTGTGGGTTCGGCACTGGTGTTCATTTCTCCTTATAGGTTGGCACCAAAAAAGTTGAAGGCGTTGAAGTCACAGCTTCAGGAGTTGTTGGATCATGGGTTCATCCGACCGAGTGTTTCTTCGTGGGGCGATCCAGTTCTCTTTGTGAAAAAATGGTATGATGCGTTGTTTGATTAGTTTCGCGGGGCAACGGTGTTCTCTAATATTGATTTAAGATCGGGGTATTATTGGTTGAAGGTTAAGGATGAGGGTGTACATAAAACTATATTTCGTACGAGGTACATGCATTATGAGTTCTTGGTCATGCCTTTTGGTTTGACAAATGCTCGACTACGTTAATGGATATGATGAATAGGGTGTTCCATGAATATCTTGATCAACTTGTGGTGGTGTTTATAGATGATATTCTCGTGTACTCTCATACCGAGGAAGATCATGATCGGCATTTGCGGATTGTGTTGCAAGTTTTGAAGGATAACCAGTTGTATGCCAAACTGAGCAAGTGTGAGTTTTGGCTTAAGAAAGTGATGTTCCTTGGTCATGTGGTTTCCACGGAGGGTATTCGTGTTGATCTACAGAAAATTGAGGCTATTCTCAATTGGAAGCAACCTAAGTCAGTGACAGAAGTTCGTGGTTTTCTTGGGCTAGCTGGTTATTACCGTCGCTTTGTTGATGGGTTTTCTAGTATTGCGACACCATTGACGAAGTTGTTGCAAAAGAATGTTCCTTATGTATGGATGGAGAGGCAACAACATAGTTTCGAGAAGTTGAAGGAAGTTTTAATACATGCTCATGTGTTGATTCAACCTGAATCTAGGAAGGAGTTTATGGTTTATAGTGATGCATCGTACGTTGGTTTGGGTTGTGTGTTGATGCAAGATGGTAAGGTTGTGGCCTATGTATCGAGATAGCTGAAGGTTCATGAGCGCAACTATCCAACTCATGATTTAGAGCTTACGGCTATGGTGTTTGCCTTAAAAATCTGGAGACATTACCTTTACGGTGAGAACTGTGTTGTTTTTACGGACCATAAGAGTTTGAAGTATTTAATGTCTCAAAAGGATTTGAATCTTAGGCAACATAGAGGGTTGGAGCTGCTTAAGGATTACGACGTGACGATCGAGTATCATCCTAGAAAAGCCAATGTGGTTGCGGATGCATTAAGTCGTAAGGTTGCGGTTGAACTTAGAGCTATGTTTGCGAGGTTGAGTGTGACGCTGGAAGGTGGATTGTTGGCTGAGTTGCAAGTTAAGCCTACGTTCTCACAAGCGATTAAAGCTAAGCAACAGTTTGATGATTCCTTGGTTGACCATGTTAAGGACATATCGGATGGTCATCCGATGGATTTTCATTTTGATGATGATGGAGTATTGTGTTTCAAGGGTCGAATAGTTGTGCCAGATGATCCGGATTTGAGGCACACTATTCTGATGGAGGTGCATTCTAGTCCTTTTGCTATACATCCCGGTAGTGTTAAAATGTATCGTGGATTGAAAGAAGCCTACTTTTGGGTTTGTTTGAAAAAGGATGTGGCTGAGTTTGTTTCTAAGTGTATGGTGTGTCAGCGGGTCAAGGTTGAACATCAGTTTCCATCCGGGTTGTTGCAACTGTTGAGAATTTTGGAATGGAAATGGGAGAGAATCACCATATATTTTGTGTTAGGGTTACCTTTGACACCGGCTAAAAAGGATTCCATTTGGGTGATTGTGGATCGGTTTACGAAGTGCACACATTTTCTGCCAGTGCATACGACATATACCTTGGACAAGTTGACGGATTCGTATATCGCTGAGATTCTGCATTTTCACGGGGTGCCTAAGTCTATTATTTCAGATAGAGATCTGAGGTTTATAGCAAGGTTTTGGGAGAGTTTGCATTGGGCTTTGGGTACGAGATTGATTTTTAGCACCGTGTATCATCATCAGACGATGGTCAGTCCAAGCGGGTTATCCAGGTTTTGGAGGATATGTTGAGATGTTACATTATTGAGTTCCAAGGAACCTAGGAGAAGCATTTACCTTTGGTTGAGTTTGCATATAACAACAGTTACCAAGCAAGTATACAAATGGCACCGTATGAGGCATTGTATAGCCGGAGGTGTTGTACGCCTCTGTGTTGGGCTGAGGTATAGGAAAAGCATGTTTCCTTGCCGGATGTGTTGAAAGACACAGATGAAAAGGTAAAGCTTGTATGTGATCGCTTGAAAGCGACTGCGGATCGGCAGAAATCTTACGCAAATTTGAAGCGTAGGGAGATTGAATTTTCGGTGGGCGATTGTGTGTTCTTGAAAGTGTCACCATGGAAGAAGGTGATGTGGTTCGTACGTAAGGGTAAGCTTAGTCTGAGGTTTATTGGACCATACAAGGTTTTCGAGCGTGTTGGTCCTGTGGCTTATCGGTTGAGGTTGCCTCCCGAGTTGGATAAAGTACATGATGTGTTCTATATATCTATGTTGCGGAGGTATCGGTCGGATCCCTCGCATGTTATGCCGGTAGAGCATATTGAGTTGAGGCCGAATTTATCCTATATTGAGGAACCGGTGGACATCCTTGATTCTAGCAGCAAAGTTCTTCGTGGCAAGACGATTGAGCTTGTGAAGGTCTTGTGGCAACACCGTGGTGTCGATGAAGCACTTGGGAAAACAAGGCGGACATGTTGAAGCAATTTCTGCATTTGTTTCCTCCAAGTAAATTTCGAGGACGAAATTTCATAAGTGGGGGAGAGTTGTAACATCCCGGTTTTGGGCCTAGATGTTTTAAGGGTTGGTTCGAAGGACCAGTGGACCGATAGTAGAGATTCGAGTCAATATTAGGATTAAATCAAATTAAATATTTTTGAAGGTGCTGAAATTATGGAAAAATATTCTAAAATCATTATTAAATATATTAATGATTGTGGTGAAATCAATTTTGGAAAACAAGTTTTGGAAATCGGACATTTTGGACTAGTGACCAAAATTCAAACTTTGAAAACTATTTTTAGTGTCCGTTTTGTAAAGTGTCAAAACTTTGAATCTTTAAGGAGCTAATTGTCCAAAAATTCTAATATCAGACTTTATCCCTTAATTGGCTATTTTTAAAGTGTTTTGGAAAATATAAATAGGTTGGGGAGAATTAATTTGGTTATTAAATATTTTAAACAAAAGTTACGTAACTAACTTTCTCTAAAATATTTTCTCTCACAATCTCTCCAGCCAAACATCAATTTCTTCTTCTAAATCTTCAGTTAAATATTTTTTTTCTTAAATCTTTTGTTTCCAAATGATTTCTTGTTGTTAGTTTACCAAAACCTTATTGTTTTAACTTTATTTTCTCATGTAAATCATCCAATTAAGGGATAAAGCATCCATTAGAGGCAAGGTTCGTTGTTCTCCTCTAATGGAAGGTTCTTTACTAAAATTCCCAAGTTGTTGACTCTTTACAATTGTTTTCTAATGTGTTTTGATAGTTTAATTAAGAAAAATTGGTTTAATTGTGTTTGGATTGATGAAATTGACATATTTCGAATTGGATCTATTTTCCTGGGTTTATGATCAGATTAGATCATGTTTTGATGTTTAATTGAGTTAATAACTTGGTTTTAACATTGTAATCCCGAAACAAGTTGAATCTTTAATGTTTAAGGTTGTTAGTTAAGGGTTTTGTGAGGTTAATGGAGTTTAATCATTGTTGAAAGTGAAAGGATGTTGGGAAAGAGTTTTTAGATGATAATTGATGAGGTCTGATCTATTGAATCGTTATTTTATGGCTGGGTTGAGTTTTGAAAGTGTTTGAGGATGTTTTTGATAAGTTTCGGATGGTTTGTGAGTTGCGGTTAATTGCTTGTTGGCAATGGTTTAATGCATAATTATGCATTTCCCTCTGGTTTTATGTGGTTAAAAACAGGGGATAATCAAGGCGGCGAAGCTTGACGTTGATTGTGCTTTCCGGGAGCTTGATTCGCGTTGGCGAGTGAGGTGAGGTGTATCGGTGAGTGGAAACAGTTTTAAAAGTCTTTCAAAGGTTTGAAAGTGTTTTTGGGAATTTAGGTTAAGCTTGAAACACTTACCTAAGCTCGGAAGTAAGTTTCCCTCTTTTGCTCTTTAATATCGGTTCGAATATGAGCATGTGTAATTCATGTTTTGGTCGTAAACATGGTTTGTTTTCACTTACTGTAAATGCATGATTTTAAGTACATATGCAGGGGTTTAAAAGTATATAAAATGCTAGTGAGCATTGGTTTTCATTCCACTTGGGAATGGTGTTATTGTTTTGGCAATGTGATATGCATATGTGGTGATTTTGTATAATGCATTGTAAAACAGTGAGTAAATGGTTTTGTAAATGATATATTGGCTATGTGACATGATGAGGAAATATTCGGATATAGTTGGCATGCCATAGGATGAAGTGCACTATAATATGTTAAAAATCGATCGTGGTTAAGGGTCTTTGAGGTAAGTGGTCAGCTACTCGGACTATGATGTTATCTCTTGGGTTGAGTGGTCGGTTCCCCTTGTTGATGTTGATCTTGCAGTCGGAAAGGTTGTTATATCATGCGGTCGGCATGGTATGCGTTATGGTAGTGGTCGATTATCATGAGAGGTCCGTGTATCCGAATTCTAAGGTTAACGGTCGGTTACCTAAAGGTTAGCGGTCGGCTAATCAAGGATAGTGGTCGTCTATCCGGGGTCACTATAATTGCCAATATATGCAAGTTCATGGGTTGAACCTATTTTATAATGATTTGGGATTTAAGCAAGGTTTTGTAACTTAATGCTTTGGGATTTAAGCATGGTTTTGTAATTTAAAACTTTGAGATTTAAGCATGAGATGACTTAATGCTTTGGGATTTAAGCATGTGATTTGTAAATGTTGTTGCATATGGTCTATATGCATGTTTCGATTGGAATCAATGAAAATGCTTTGGACGTAAGCATGGTTTGAAAAGAAATGTTTGGTTTTCAAAGGATTTTAAATGCATCATTGTTTCAAGAGCATCATCTCTAAGCATGTGTGCTTACGTTCTCTTTTTCCTATTGATGTAGAGCATTAAGGTTTGGGGGCAGCGAAGGCAAGGTTTAAAGTGATCCAAGTGCAAGACTACTTGAGTATGAACTCGGTTTATGTTTCCGGTTAATAAGGCAATGTGTTTGCCATGTTTTAGGGACTTGTAATCCTATTTTCCCATGGTTTTTAAGCATGTGAAGTGGTGGATTTTATGGTTGGTTTGTTGTTGTTAAGCTTGTTGAGAATCTTGGCTTAGGTATGCATCTAGTTGTCTTTGAATGGTTGCCATGTTTTGATGATTCAAGCATGTTTTTTATCATGCTTTAGATGTGTAAGCATGTTGTGTATGCCTTTAAAGTGTCAAATGAGAGTTTTGGTTATGTGGCAAAATAATATTAGGAAGCATGCCTATAGAAAATCTTGAGTGTTTAAATGCCATGTAATGATGTTGATTATGTGATGTTTTGGTTAGGGTTGTACCCTAGTAATATTGTTTGAGTATTTGGAGCATGTTGGAGTGTTATGTTTATCATCAAAGTGTGTTTAGACAACTATTTGGGACATTACAGGTCCAGACGTATCGAAACAGGTGTCCTCGTACCGATACGGCTAGGCCATTTCAGGCATAGCATTTCGATACGCGAGCAAGTGTTTCGGTACGAGTTTTAGCTACTGGAATCTGAGTTTTGTAAATTGTTAAGGCGTACCGAAACACTTGTACGCGTACCAGTTCGGCTGCAGTTAATTATGTTATATGGAATATTTGGAAGTTCTGTTTCTTTCATTTTGGTCCCTGAATTTTGATAATGCAATTGCATGAGCTTGGATGATCGTATTGACCTGAAATTTGTCATGTAAGCATGTAATTGGACTAATTGAGGATTGGTAACCTTAATTTTAGTTTTGATCCTTAATTTTATCAGATTTGCATTTTAGTCCCTAAAAGGAATGTATTGTAATTGGTTGCCTTCCCGTGGTCCGATTCCTTTGTTAACTCACTCGCTGCAAATATGTACACTTAGGATTAATAATACGCATTTAGACAAGATAAAAAAGTAAAAAAATAGACCAGTTTTCATAATCTTTCTCCAATTTGCTTCGGCGAACCTAATGTAGTTTTCTCGGTTCGGTCGGACGTCTAGGCCGGGTCGAGGGGGTTACAAATATGCTACAGAAAAGGAAAGTTCATGAGATCATCTTGTCTCTTACTTTCCCCACCTTTCTCATTCTCTTCTTTTCTTCCCAAAAACCAAAAGCCTAAAGGTTCAATCTTTGTATTGTGGAGTGTGAATCTCGAATTTCAAGTCAAGGATTTTGTTATTAGCTCTTAAGGATCTACGAATCAAGGTAAGGATTGTTAGAAATGATGGAGGAATGTATTCTTGGGTTTAGTGGGGGTTCTGTGAGAGATGGGTCAAAGGTGGTTTAATCTCGTTTTTCCAGCCCTAAGAGTAAGTTTAATTGGATCTCTTATCTCCTGCAAGTTGTAACTCATTTTACAACTTTTTTGTGTAGTAAAAGAGGTTGGAGAAGCTTCCAAGGCTTGAGAGAAGAGGAAGGCTTGAGGTGTTGGCTTGTAGCTTCGTTTTCAGCTTTTAAATCAAGGTTAGTACACTACTAACTCCTTGGTTTCATGCACATCCTAAGGATGATGCTTTCTGTGCTTGAATTTGATGTTGTGGTTGATTTGGGTGTTTAGAGGTTAGAGACCCTCTTTAATGGCATAATCAGTATTTCATGTTAATAACTTGTAAAAGTGGTAGTAAACCACTCAAAACACTTTCATAAGATGTAGGATCGAGTTTGGGGGTTTATGGTGGTGAATTGAGGGCTTGGGAAGTGACTTCTCGAGCCTAGGAAGCCATTTCTGAGCTTCGGTATTGGTATGCAGAGAGGCAGTATCGATGCCCCAGTGTTCTAGGTTTTAGGAACACTGTTTCATTAGATGATCTATGAAGGGGGTACCGGTACGGTGTTCAACTTGTATCGGTACGCCATGCAAAGAGGTATTGGTACGGGTCGACCCGTACCGGTACGTGCAAGATAAATAAAATTCCAGTTAGCTCATTCCATATAGGTGCGCATGGGTTTACCGGTACCCAATGGAGTACCGTATCGATACGCGTGGGTTAGTATCGATACCAACTGGGCAATTTGCCCGAAAAGTTGAGTTTGAGTTTGAGGAGCTCATAATTCGAGGACTATGGCCCAATGGGCTTCTAATATGGTAAAATAAATAGTAAAACTGAGAAATCGAGATTTAACCCTCATATACGAGCATAATGAGTAATAAGTTGGTAATTATTTGGTGACTTGTTGTAATAGCAACCATAGGTATCCTTGGTGGGTCGTGTGTTGTTACGTGCCAAGTATGGGCACTAGTACGGTTAAGCCACCTTGATTGATGGGATCTGGATACCTAGTAAACGTTTTGCAACACTATGAGAGGAGCTTCTGGATGTACGTTCTCGAGGCTGTGTGACACCAGGCCTGACTCTAGGTTTGTTTTGTATAATTCATATGTGCTATGTGAGATTAATGCATCCTTATTGTTGTTATGTGTTTAGGCGGCTAGAGGTAGCGCTATATGTTGTTATATTGTCATGGTATCATCTTTAGCTACATGCTCATATTATGATTTGCATGAAGTATGGTTGAGTAGAAGTGTATCTACTGAGCTTCGTTAGCTTAGCGTTCGGAATTGTTGTTTCCATTCGCAGGTTAGTAGGTTAGCGTGCATTGTTGGAGCACCATCGTAGTAGGACTTCAGCATCGACTTGTGTCCGAGTACATTACTTAGATTCTATTGGCCATGTATTCGTGGGACCCTATGTTTGTATTGTAACTCTATTTTGGGTTTTAATTCGTGAGTCGAATATTTTTAGTTATGTATTTTAAATTGAGCTCTCATGTAACGTTTTAAAATACTTATTTATTATTTAAACATTTGAGCTAAATGAATTTTATGAAAATGATTGTGGTTGGGCTAAACCAAATTAAAAAATTTATGATAGTAAGTTGGACTTGAGGTTTAACATCCGAACCGAGAGAGTTACATATAACCCTTTTCTGTTTACTTATCCTTTCAAAGGTTTTAAATTAATTTATTTCGAAATTAAATAGTCAAATCTTTTATATATTTGAATAATCCATTCTTGATTTGACAATTGAAGTTCGAAGATATAGAGAAAGACCTTAGTTTTAGATAGCTAGTGTACTACTCCACATGGCGGCTCGAAAACCAGTCTAAGCTCTATAACGACGAGGCAAAATTTAATAAATTTAAATATGATTACATTATAAAATCATAATAATTAATTTTATCAAAATTCCGATAGAATAATTTATTAAAGTATATAAATGGTAAAGTATAATAACATATTTAATCATAATAATTAATTTACCTTTTATTAAAGTAAAGTATACAAATGATCACTAAATTATCCCTAAAAATACAAAATAATTACTAAACTTTCAAAATTTACATAATAGTTATTAAAATTTAGTTTTTATTACAAAAAGGTCACTGGGCCGTTAACTGTCGTTAATTGGGAAACGCGACAGTTACGAAAATTTGTATAATAACATATTTAATCATCAATATTTATACATTCAATCAACTTAGATATCAATAGTGAGGGTTAAATTAGGAATAAATTGACTAAATGAGTCAATATAAAGGATTAAATGTTATATTATTCAAATTTCTGTAACTGTCACGTCACCCAATTAACGGCAGTTAACAGCTCAGTGACCATTTTGTAACAAAAACTAAAGTTTAATGCCCATTATATAATATTTGAAAGTTTGGTGATCATTTTATATTTTTAGAGATAGTTTAGTGACTATTTGTATACTTTACTCTTTATTAAATTTGTGTTGGGTGAAGTATTGGTATTAGAAAAAAAGTATTGGTATTAGTATAATAGTACCAGCATGAGGCAAGAAGATTGCTCGGAGATTTTTAATAAGATATATGCATGCAATCAAGTTGCTTGCAGTTAAGTTGAGACTTTCATAATTATAACACTTTGAGTTAAAAATATCATAAGTGTTGCCAACGAGTTTGGTTCGAGTGGTAACTAACGAGTTTGATACGAGTGGTAAATATTTTGATATTGTTTAAATATGTCTCGAGTTTAAGATTTTGTGTATTTAGAAAATCTCTGTTGAGAGATTTACCCACCAAAATTAAGTATACGACACTGATCGATCCGAATTAGTCAAGACAAAGCCCTAAGAATTGTGAGAACAATCAAAAACATATCATAAGTGTTAGCTTGTTAGGAAACTCTAACTATATAACGATATACTTTAATCAATATTTTGCATTTTTTAGTATTTTCATACTATATTGTGTTAAATTAAATCTATCTAGTTTAATTTTATAATTAATTTCTTTTTAAGATATTTCAATCTAAAATTTGCCAAATGACGTTTCGGTTTTGACTTTCATACGATTTCATACAAGTTAAAACGTGTCTAGAGGTTGAACAGTTCGTTCTATAGTCTATAGACTTGGTTCGAGATGGAATTAAATAAGGAAAATTTAAACTTAGATTGGTTGGAATTATTATTTATTATTTAATTTAGTCTCATAACGAGTTAATTGTACCACATGTCTTCAAAATTTTCATTCTAAACTAGTACCCAAGCTTTTAAATATTCCAGATTCATCCTCAAACTTTGATCCTCATCTTAAATTGGTCCCCAACTTTTTGAATATTTCAATTTTATCCTCAAATTTTTGTTTATACCACATCATATTATTACATAATAAGCGTCGATGTTTCATGGAAATTAACATTTTTATAACAGTTTTATTAACTTAAGATATGATTAATATATATTGATAATTTGGGGACGAACTTAGAATGTTCAAAAAGTCTGAGGACCAATTTAAAATGAGGGTCAAAATTTGAGGATGAAACTAGAATGCTCAAAAGTTTGAAGACCAATTTAGATGAAGTCCATAGTTTGAGGATGAAATTAAAATATTTAAAAAATTGAGGACCAATTTAAAATAAATGTCATAATTTAGGGTCATATGGTACAATTCACTCTTTTATAAATATCTAAACATTAAAAAATATGTATTCATTTAGTGATATTAAATAATTAAGAGGGATTCTGACATTTGATTTGACTAAATACAATTACAAGCATTCAAATCAAATGATAAATCTTTAGGGGAAGATTAGACCTCCCAAAGCCCCCTAAGTTAAAACCTCAAACAATGGTATCCCAACAGAAACCAAACCAAACAAAAAACCCTTTTTAGTACAAAGGCAAATCTCCTTTGCAATAATGGTTTTCATTACTGTTTGTGATCTCATCATATAAAAATGATGTGGATATTCAGTTAGAATTTGAAATTCATCAAAAAAAATATACGAGTAAATATTTAGAATATTATACAAATCATATATTATAAAATTTTAAAATTGTTTTGAGATAATTCTTGTGTTAGTTAAATTATGAATTTAATCAGATTCGTTGTGTGTAACTATGTTTAGACTTATGTTTTTAAAACATTGTAATTTTAAAGACGTCAATCAATTTTTCAAAATTTAAATTTAATTTTTTTATTAAAAATATGAAAACATATAATAAAACACACCTCATGCATAAATATAAATTTAGAAACTTAAGAATTAGGTCAACAAAGAATTCATACAAAATGAAAAATAAAACATGGCAACCTAAAGGACGTAAAGAAACGACAAAACATCCACTTGAATATTGCATTTATCTTCCATAAAAACCTGCCGACTATCATCAAAATCTTATTGTTTATATTTAATTAGATGCTTAAATAGTGGTGTAAGAGTGATGAACAGATGATCGTTACACGAATGCCAAACTATCAGAAAAGTAGATGAAAATCGTGTCATAAGCCAGATGAACATCGTGCCACAAAGGCATTGTAACACCCTGACCCGAATATCATATTTGGGCCTCAAGCCCAACCCATTACCGTAAAATTTGCAACCCAATTTAGCCAAAACTACATCCATTTCATAAAAACCCATTAAGTTCAAATATTTCAAAGTAGATAAATAGTTAAAATGTTACATGAGGAGCTCCATTTAAAATACATAGTTAAAAGCATTCGACACTTAAGTAAAAATCTAAAATATGAGTTACAATACAATCACGGGGTCCTATGAATACATAGCCCAATAAAATTTAAGTATTGTACTCAGACACAAGTCGATGCTGAAGTCCTACTCCGATGGTGCTTCAACAATGCATGCCAACCTACTAACCTGCGAACGGAAACAACAATTTCGAACATTGAGCTAATGAAGCTTAATGGATACACTTCCACTCAACCAAGCTTCATGCAAATCATAAATAAGAGCATGCAACAATGGACGATATCATGGCAACATAACAATATGGGCGCTACCTCTAGCCGCCTAAACACATAGCAAGTACAAAGGGATGCATTAATTTCACATAGACATATGCACTATACCAACAAACCTAGAGTGAGGCTCGGTGTCACACAGGCTCAGGAACGTACACTCTGAGTGAGGCCCAGTGTCATACAACCTCGGGAACGTACACTTATACTCGGAATCTCTTGTCGAGTACCATCGAATGAGGCCCAGTGTCACACAGCCTCGGGAACGTACATCCAAAATCTATTCTCATGGTGTTGCAACACTCTCACTAGGTATCTGGATCCCAAAAAAACAAAGGTGACTCAACCACACAAGTGCTCTTACTTGGCACGTGACCACACACGATCCACCGAAGATCCTTATGGTTGCAACTATAAACAGGTCAACCCAACATTTACCAAGTTATTACTCATTATGTTCGTATATGAGGTTAAATTCCGAGTTTCTCAGTTTTACTATTCATTTTATCACATTAGAGGCCCATTGGGCCGTAGTCCTCGAATTATAGGTCTTTCGAACTCAAAACGTAAATTTCGGGCAAATTGCCCAGTGAGTACCGATACCCTTATAAGAGAACTGATACAAGTCTCTGGGTACCAATACATATTTATGCATACCGATACCTGGTTTTACATGCGAAGAGGTTTAACTAAAACCCCGTGTTGATACACGGGGAAATGTATCAATACCCTATCGGTTCTAATACACCTCAAGTGTATCGATACCCCTTTTTGCTAATGGAATTCTTATAGCACAGGTGTATCGATACGCCCTTCATATTTTGCATGAGTTAGCCACTCAAAAGCAAAGGGTACCGATACAGGTGTATCCCATATTGATACATGAGCCCAGAGTTTGAATTTTGGAGCTCGTAATTCACTTCTAACACCTCAAACCTTCATAGTAACACCAAAAAACGAACCTAAAAGTTATGGAAGGAAATTTAAGTGGTTTCCTACCAATTTTATGCCATTTTAACACCAAAATCGGATTTAGCCATTGAAAGGTTGTCAAGCTCCCAAACAACCAAAACATCAAACCAAGCAACAAGCAATCTAATTTATGATTTCCAGGAATACAAATGAGTTAGTGGTGTTCTAACCTTGACTCATACAGCAGAGAATGAACCCCCTAGCCTAAGCTTCAAGCTTTCTTCTTCCCTTGCTCCTTGGAGGAGTTTCCAACTTCTTTCACTACAATCAAAGGTTGTAAAACGAGTTACAACACTGCTAAAAACTTAGGATATAAAAAAGAAGAATTCCACAACAAGAAATAGAGCTAAATCTTCTATTCCCGTTCTTTCTCTCAACCCCCACTAAACACTCATTTTCCAACCTCCACCAAAACCAACCATTCTTATCTTGACTTGTAGATTGTTGGGTGAAGACCACAAAACTCTCAGCAACCAATCCGAAAAACGCACTAAAAAGACAAAGATCCTACCTTTCCTTGTGGGTGGAAGCTAGGAGATGAGAATGCAAGAAAGGTAGACAAGTGGACAAAGGGTGAGATCATCCCTCTTGTTTTGCAGAAAAAATTAAAGGGGGTGTTCTTTTTCCTCTTCAAAACAAGACAATTACCTCTCCACCCTCATTTCATCCTCTTAACCCACCTCCAAACCTTAAGCTCAAGCCCAAACATCAAAAAGAAAGCCCACATGGCTCTCATGGGCAAATCCAAAGACTAAGCCCACATCTCAGGTTAAGCCGACCCGTGGATTTTGAAATCTGGGTCGTTACATGCAGACGAAACAAACACAAGATGTACGAAAAGGAGGAATTCAAGGAAAACTTTAATACACAAGTTGTGTAAAAGTTTAGTTTATACAGTTTAAAATTTAGGGTTTATGATTATAGAGTTAGAGATTTAGATTTTAGATTGTATAGTTTTTCTAATATACTGGTGTGATTATAAGAAAGTACATGCTCATATTTTTTTCTTAACCCTTTGACAACGCACACACAAGTGCTTGAACCCGGGTCCCCTAGGATGAATATCATCATCTTTTCCACTGAAGCTACTCGTTAAGTTCTGAATTGTATAGTTAAAATATAAAGAGTTGTGTAATTTTTTTCACACAAATTGTGTATCATAATGTAACCCTAATTTAAAACCATAAACACATATTCTTAATTTGACTATGATGATTGAATTTTTTGTCTAATAAGTGGAGGGGTATAATTCAAATCCTGGATAACATATGTCAATAGTATCACTTATTATTGAGATAAGTTAAGATAAGTAAAATATTATGATTGGAGTTATTTTTTATTCATCTGTAAGGAGGCTGAGAATTAGATGCACATGGATCGTACCTAACATCTAATATTAATAAAGACATTATTCTAATGAAATTTTTATTATTATATCATATATTCGATTGACATAATTGCAATTCGTCAAAATAAAATTATATTTTTTTGTAAAAAAATAGAGGATTATATTTGAATTTGATTTTTTTTATTGGTAATAGCACGTGAACGATTGTTGCACTATTAATTTCAATCACTACTCTCATCTAAACATTACCGATTTGATTTATTTTTCCTTTGAACAAATTAGATAAAACGGCAGCGTTTGGCAAAAAGAAAAATACTGATAAATTGTTTAAATACCGTTGTTTGAAAATAATATTTGTTGAAGTTTTGTGCTTTATAGATTATTTGCTTATTTATGAATAAAACTATTAAATCAATAGAGTAATCAATGAAATTGTAATAGTAACCTGCAATCGAGTATGTGTTTATAATATTAGCAACTTCTCATAGAGTAAAAATTGTCTGCTTCTTTTCGGTATTTTTATTTACGCCCCATCACTAAAAAGTAAGTTTATGGTTTAAAGTTAGATGTTAAATTTAGGGCTTAAACTATTAGATGTAAGATGTATTTTTTAAAGTGTAGAGTTTATAGATTAGATTTAAAATTTAAAATTAAATTTTTTTAATATTAGATTCAAAAGAAGACAGTTTTTACCCCTTCCCACGAGGTTGTGTACTTGGTTTGTAAATGTAATGGTGCCGACTTTTCTTCACCGGTGAAATATCTATCATTTAACAAATAATTTCTGACGCGGTTTATTTCACCAATAAAATAAAAAAAATACTATTACACATAAAAAACAATAGAAAAATTGTAAAAACAAAAGTCAATCATAATAATTGCAAGATGCTGCAAATCAACGGCCGACCTAATCGAATTAAAATGAGAGCAGAGAATCCCTAATCCTTAGACCTCAGGGTGGAACTTACACGAAGAATATTCGAAAATTATAAGGATTTAAATTGACGGGATTAGAAATAATTAAAATTTTTATCTACGAGAATAATAAATTTTATCACCGAAGCTCAAATAGGAATATGGACGGGAAAAGTTATATTTGACCTATGGAGATAATCGAAGCATAACCGTATGAATAACCGTGAGGATCCTAAAATATATCTACAAGGATCTTGATATTTCATAAGATTTTCAAAAAATATATACTTATTTATCTATATACACCTAATATATATCTTAATAAAAAACTACACTATATTATTATCACTTAAACTTTCTCTCAAATCTAGTCACACTCAAGTTTGTCGACGTGTTTCTATATTAGATTTTTGATATAAGCTAAAACTTCCGTCTAAATTTTCTCCAATACAACATACTTTAAATCTTCATCATCTCATAATTGCTTCCAATCAAAGTATCTAAACTTTATATTTTAAACTGAATTGACCATTTATTTTGGTCAATAAAATAGTATTTTTTAATTTTTTGGGATAGGGATTTCTCAAAAATCGCGGGGATTCGCGCTGAGAAAGTATGAGATGAAAAAATCTCCAAAATATTTAATGGAGATTTCCAAAATCATAACCGTTATTGTTAAAAACGAAGTAAGAAATACAAAACCGTCTCCGTCCTACCTGATTCTCACCCCTACTAATCCTAAATATTGCTTTGTTATTTGTTACTTTTTATAGACGCTAGGGATGACAGATGAGTACAGTTTTGCGGATTTTGTACCGCACCCGATTCAGTTGGTGCGGGGATGGGTATGAGTTTGGTGGGTAGTGGGCGGGTATGGGTGTAAAAAGTCATACCCGCCATGGGTAGTGGGTAGGTGATGGATTTGAGACCTTACCCACACCGTATCCGCTCGCATCCACCCGCCCCGCATCTGCTCACCCACTAATACCCACCATATGAATTTTGGACCATTATGAATTTATGAATAAGTTCACATACTATTATGTAAACTCTAAGATTTTAAAGGATGAGCCTTATAATTTAAACAAATATGCTTTAGTTAAGTAAAATTTATACCGGTATAAATATACTTTTTGTCCATAGTTAGTTAGTTAGTTATTTAGATTAATTAAATTTGTATCGATGTAAATGTATTACATATAAGCACTTGATCAATCAATAAAGTATGCGAAGTTTTACTCTTCTTTACAAAATTTTATGGCTTATTTTTACATAATTCGATATTAGTGGATGTTCGTCAGGCGGATATGAACAAGTACAAACGGGTACGAGGTAAGTAATAGGTATCCAGGTAAGTAGTGAGTATGGGGTAGATTTGAGAATGTATCAACGTGAGCGAGTGTGGATTTAAAATTATATCCGTCGTAAGTAATGAGTAGGTAGTAAATATAAATTTTTTAGATAAATATGAGTATGAAAAAGGGAGTATCCGCACTCCCCCGCTATTTGCTATCCCTGGTGGACGCATTTCCAATTTTAAAATGAGTAAAAATTTAAGAAACTTAACATTTTAACCGAGTTTAAACCCTTTGTTTCCACTCCTTTCCCTTGCACTTATATTTCAACGGCCTTTTTGCTTTTACGCGGAACGCCACCACCACCATTGTTCTGCAAAATTTTGCTCGCTTTCTACTGTTGAAAACAAAACAAAGTAATTTCACTCTCGGAAAACGAAATATCAATAAAAAGGGTAAGCCTTTCTTAACTTTTTTTTTCTTTTTCCATTCTCTGAAGCTTCATAATCTGGGACATCACCATTTTCATTTCTCGACTTTACTGTGTTTTTTTTTTTTACTTTTAATCTCGGATTGATTTTTCCCTGTTTTGTTTTTATTTGCAATTATTACTTTAGTTTCGTTACACGTTTATTGATTTGTGTTGTCTTCTTCATGATTGAGAATTATTAACAATGGCATTGACCACTCTTGCTTTAAACCACCACAAATTTGCATTATAAAAGATCCCTCTGTTCCTTTGGCCGGCAGCTTTCCGGGAACTGCGTATGTGTATATACCATTTAACTTCCCTCTCAGATTACGACCTTATATCTCCGATTCCCGCCTTGTTCCTTTCCCAGCTTATTCCCATATCTCCATTTCCCTTAAAAACAATCACTAAGATTTCTCATTTCACAAACACCTTTCACTTTCCACTTGTGGTGTTCTTCATTGAGTTTTCATCTTTCAATCCTTCTTCCCCTTTTCATCTCTTTAACCCAAGTACATGAAAAGTACCAAAATATAAGGCCAGACTTTTCCCAGATGTAGTACCAGAGATTTCTAATTTTACCCAGTTTCCAACCTGTATTCTTCTCTGTTCAGAACCTTAAAAAGCTTAAAACCCAGGACCTTTTTTTAGTATTATATTGGGAATTCAGCTTTCTTTTCCTTTTTTTAAACTATTTTTCTTCTCCATTTTGCTGTCTCCATTTCCCCTGCAACTCGTTTCTTTTATATTCCCGTTGAATTTCTTCACTTAGTTAAACCTCTAAAACATCAAGTCTTCACTCGAAATATTCATAACTTAATCTCCCATATCTTTTTCTCTTCAACTGTTATTGATACTCTGAGTTTATTTAATTCAGAACAATATATATATATTCCCCGCGATTATAATATCAGTCAACTTGTTTTCAATTCTGATTTTAAATTCCCCTGCTCAGGCAGTTTAGCAGCGAGAAACAGATATGGGAAAAGTCTCCAAGGTATGCACCAGTGCCATTTTCCCCTCGTTCGTCGGATTATTTTATGAACGGTATTGCTTAAATTCTGAATCTCCTTTTTGGCTTTGGCTGTTGCAGCTTTCGTGGCCTAAAGTAATCGTCCGGAAATGGCTGAATATACCGCGTGGAACAGACGAGTTTCACTCCGATTACGCCATCAACGGTAAAAAAACAACAAATCCCACCATGATTATGTCTCGTTTCAGATCAAATTTTATTCGTAGATTTCGTTTTAGATTCAATTAAAAGTAAGAATCCCTGTTTTTGGTTTTCCACAGGCCAAATTGATGAAAGACGAAAGAGTTGTTCCGACGAAGATCACTACGTGTACGTACCGGAAGATTTCTCAGGTAGATTTTACGATGCTACATCGGCGCTATTCTAATGTTCCGTACTGATCTGCAAGCTTTTCACTTTTTTTTTTAATTTCCCGCAGCCGTTGTTTGACGGCTATGATCCATTTTTGATTGGACGTTAAAGAAAGAACGGGTACCGATTTCGGTTGGGTCACCCGTTCGTCAGTTTTTACGCCACGTGGATGGTGAAGATTTGACTTCCACTGTACCACTTTTTAGTAGCACTTGGATTTGCTTCATTTTTTTTTTGTTAACTGTGAGTTTTTGGTTTTTAATAGAAGGTTGGTTGATGGAAGCTGCCGGAGGGATTAAGCCGACGCTGGTCTCGGTGGAGACGCCGCCTGTTACTGATTCAGTCAACCTCAGGTGAGGTCATACAAACTCTGTTAAGTTCTGGTTTGAATACTGTGCAGTTAACTAGGATTATTGGAGTTGAAGATGCTTCATTATTGTCAATATTTGTGTTTTATTTGTTGTTTTGTTAAGGTTTTTGGTTTTGATTTGGGTTTTGTTTTTTCTGAGTTTCCAGGATGTTTGTAGGGACATGGAATGTGGGAGGGAAATCACCTCACCATGGTTTGAACATAAGAGATTGGTTAAGGTCACCTGCTCCTGCTGATATCTATGTTTTTGGGTAAATTCTTGCACTTTTCTCTATGTCATGAGCGTCTGATTCTAATCGCTTTGTTACACCCTTTTTATACATCGAGTGCGTGATGTTAATTAATATCGCTTCGATATTCTTTAAATTTGTCGAATTTTGTTGTAAAACAACCATAGTTTCCTTTGTAATTAGCTTTGTATCATGTTTTGGTACCTTCAACCTCGATTGCTTGATTGTGAAGAAAGCGATAATTGATAAAAATAAGTTTGCCTGTGAAGCTTTTAAAGGTGTTGTGATGCTTTGAGATTTGGTTGGCTCAAACCGGATTCTTTTGCTTGTTAGGTTCCAGGAAATCGTTCCTCTAAATGCTGGCAACGTGCTTGGGGCCGAGGACAACAGCCCCGCTGCACAGTGGCTTTCCCTTATTCGTCAAGCTTTGAATACCAACCCAAGTGATCTAGAACTTGCCCAATGTTACAATATTACGAGCCCGTCCTCGCTGCAGCTTGAGCAGGAAGCAAGCGTCAAGCCAAGTGTCAGCTTTCCCGATTTACTTTCGATGGAAGACGAAATTGGGAAAGAGGACTTCAAAAGATTGATAAGCTTGACTTCTAGTTTAAGTGAAGAAGGCTCATCTAGCCCCACTTGCATGTCCATCAGTCCAAAGCAGCAGCGCTTCTGCCTAGCTGCTAGCAAGCAAATGGTTGGTCTTTTCTTGTGCGTGTGGGTTCGAGCCGATCTTTACCAGCATATCAGCAACCTGAAAGTCTCGTGCGTTGGCCGTGGCATCATGGGATATCTCGGAAACAAGGTCAGCAATTGCATTTATTCTATACCCGTGTCGATTACGAAATGAATGCAGCATTTATCACAGTTAAATTGAAACTGCATTAAGTTTACCTTCTTTTAATATTTATAACAGGGTTCAATATCCATTAGTATGACACTGCACCAAACAACGTTTTGCTTCGTGTGTACCCACTTGACTTCCGGGGAGAAAGAAGGCGACGAGATCCGAAGGAATTCTGATGTTGCCGAAATCTTAAAGAGAACAAGGTTCTCTCATACACTTAGAGATCGCAAACAGCGACTTCCTCCGCAAACCATTTTCGACCATGAGTAAGCTATACACTAAATTCTTTATGGTATTTATAAATTTTCACACTTTTTTTCTGTTTAGCCTCTAAAGGTATCCCTTGTTTCGTATTTGTTCAGTAAGATTATTTGGTTAGGAGATTTGAACTATCGGCTTGCTGCCGGTTGCGCCGATACATACGATCTGCTGAAGAAGAATGATTGGCAAAAACTTCTAGAGAAGGATCAGGTGAGAACCTAATCTAAACAAAAAAAGAAAATAGGCAGTTGACGTTGTATTCCTTTATTGATTAGTATTATTTTTGGATCTAACATGTGATATTTTCCCCTCATTGCTTGGCAGCTAAGAATAGAACAAAGGGCCGGTAGGGTGTTCAAAGGATGGGAAGAGGGGACGATATACTTCGCTCCGACTTACAAGTATCTCGCCGATTCCGACGATTATGCCGTGCAAACATCGAACCCCAAAGAAAAACGGCGTTTTCCTGCCTGGTAAGATTTCAGATTCTTGATCTTGTCACCACCGGTTTTGCTTAAATTTTAGTAATTAAGTACATGAAGCAAAGATTAAACTAATCCCAAGTTGTGTATTAATTAAGGTTGCTTGTTGGGAACATGTAGTTGCCTTCATCATCCTTTGAAAACAATAATCATGCTGATTATATATATATATATATATATAATTCTTTGATATATTTTACTATGGTTCTGCACCTAGTTTTGGATTTTTCATTATTTTCCGGTCTAATTATAGTTTTAGTCCCTCTATCATGTTGAAATTTTATATTTATGGGAAAATGATTGCAGGTGCGATAGGATACTATGGAAAGGCGAGGGACTTAAGCAAATGTGGTACTCAAGGGGTGAGTCGAGGTTCTCGGATCACAGGCCGGTTTATTCGCTCTTCTCTGTCCAAGTGAACTTAGCCAATCATCCCATGTCGACCGCAAGATCCTGCCCACCAACGTTATCGAAATTAACAGCTTGTGTAGTCAAAGTCCAAGCCGAAGAACTTCTGCTAATCTCCAGGGCACAAAGCTGCTTAAACACAACTTCCAAGATCTGAAAACCCCAAAATTCCATGTTCCTAAAAACAGGCCACAAACCCGACACCATTTTCGCCCACCGTCGTTCTTAAGAGGGCGTGCTTGCCGGGTTTATGATGATGTTCATGATGGATAATATAGCACGGCCTGCTATTTGGAGGAGCATTATCTTGGTGGATGAATCATAAGAGTATATATATATATATATATGTACACGCCTGCAATTTTTGTCGAAAAGGCGATGATCTCAATGGAATCTGTAAATACGTTCAGAAGTATTATTGGTGAATTTAGTATTATATGCCTTTTTGGGAGAGTTTCTGTTCAGTGTTGTCTGCAATTTATGTGTCAATTCGCATGTTGTATTTTGATTGCTTTGGACGCATTCATTTTTTGGCTTCAAGTCCGGTGGTCAATGTCTTTGATCAAATATATTGAATAAATGTATACGGCAGTCGGGCCATGAATCATATGACCGGACCAGGGCGATTGTTCAATTCCAGCCACAGGTTGCCATGACTAAATGGTCAAGTACGGCCAAAACATAGATTTGACGAGCTAATACACCCTCTCCTCCCGTTTCTATTCAGATATTTGATGGATGCTGGGTAGACCTACAGACTAAAAATGCATACCAACCTCGAATTTATTTGAGCTCAAAATTGTTTGAATCTAAAGTTAATTTAAACATTGAAACGATCCAAAATGATTCGAATTTGAACTGATCTAATTTGAAAAATGATTTTTATACTCATGAGATTCGAACCGAAAACAACTCGACCTCACTCCAAAACTAATTCAAACAAAACTGATTCAAAATTTTGAAGACCTAAATTAGTTTGATACAATTTGACGTTGCTCAAAACCAATTCGACCTCTTAGTAAAAAAAAACAATTCGACCTATCCGATTGACAATTTTAGTTGTGAGTTCAAATTGAAATCAAGAGCCGACTCTGGTGGGTTTGGGCTTTAAGAATCAGTAAAATGTAAAAGCCCAGGTTCGCCACCTTCAAAAAGAATCAAGTATATGACCCACTCGCCCAAACTAACAGTATTTTTGCACTACTAGCCCATTCCCCATGTTTTCATTGTGAGCTACCCTTTGGATATTTATTAGGAAGTTAAAATACGATAGATAGATTTTATTGGCTGAGACCACAGATGACGTAGTGAGCCATATCCATCTAATAACTTCTCCTCATCTACATTGCTTAATGTTGATCGAATTAAATTTCCACATCTTTATAATTAAAAGATGAAAGAATTGTGATAGCTATATCCATTAAATATTTGACATAAGTTAATTCAATTTATAAATTAATTTGAATTCAATTTGATAATATGACCAAAAAAAAGAAAAGAATTCAATTTGATACACTAAAAATATATTTCAAACAAAATATTTTCGTAAAATAAATTATACTTTATGAAAAATAATTTCAGGAAATTAATTTTTGGTGCTTAAATCAATTTTCATTGTTTGGTAAATTTTTTAGAAATTATTCATTATAAATATCAAATACAATACACAATATTATTCACTATAAAAACATGTCATTATTTTTAAATATTACAATAATTTAATAAATATTATTTTAAAATTATTAAATAACAAATAGTATTAATTATATTAATAATTTATTGTATATTATTAGAATTATAATAGAATAGAATATATGATATGACTGAGATATTAATATATTATTAAAACTTATAATATTAAATTATTAAAAATATTAATAAATGTATTAAAATATTTAATCAATAATTTTTTATTAAATGATATTATAATATTATATTAATATCAATTACATAAAATGATATTATTGTGAGTGTTTATGTTTTAGAGGGAAAAGTTGAGAAAACGTTTTATGGATAATTAGATTGTGAAATACTTTACATAAAATGCAAAATAAATTATATTGGTCAGGAAAATGAATTACGGTCACAAATTTATTTTATGCCAACTAGACATTGAAAAACGAGGAAAATATTTTTCGTAAAATGAATTTCGTCAATCAAATAGACCCTCAACGAGTGGTTCTAGTAGAGAAAGCATGCCGAGTTTTATTAAAGAATTAAAATTGACTATCATGAGTAGGGGTGTAAACGAACCGAGTCGAGCTCGAGTAGTGCTGAGCTCGACTCAACTCGTTAAGAATTCGAGTCATGTTTGAGCATGAGTAGTTTTTAACGAGCATGAATAATCCAATCTCGACTCATCTCGTTAAGAACTTGAGTCGAGTTCATTCGAGTTGAGTGTTGGCTAAGCTTTGACCGAGTTGGACTCGAGTGGCTCACGATCTGTCTCGTCTCATTTAAAGCCCTATTAGGAAAAAAACTTTGATACACAAGTTGTGTAAACTTCAGTTTACACAAGCTTGTTAATTTTAAGGTTTAGGGTGTTATTTTAGGGTTTAGAGGTTTAGTTGTTAGGTTTAGAATTTAGGATTTAGATTTTAGGACTTATGTTTAGGGTTTTATGTTTTAGGGTTTTAGGAATTTAGATTTTAAACTTAAACAATAAAAAATAGTATATATTGTTTTCGAGTAGCTCGCGAGCTTTTCGAGTTGGATAGCGAGTAACTCGACTCGACTCGTTAAGAATTCGAGCCGAGTTCGAGCTCGCGTTAAGTTCAATCGAGTCAAGTGATTACCGAACTTTGATCGAGTCAAACTCGAGTAGCTCACGATCTGTCTCGTCTCATTTACAACTCTAATCATGAGACCATATTATGAGTACTTTAAAAATTAACTTTAAATTTTCACTAAATTAAGGTTTCATCTGATCGGCCGCTTTCTCACTACTACCGGTGAACTTCACGTATAAGGATAGAGCCATTATTGAATTATGAGAGGACAAATTGATTAACTTTGAAATTAATATAGTTTTAAAAGGTAATTGAATCAAAAAAATTAAAGAAATTAAGGTTTAATTTCACTAATTTTAAAATTAAAAGGTCTTAAAAAGTAAATAAAATTAAAAAATAAGAGATTAATGCTTAATTGATAAAGTCATAAAAATAAGGGTAAACTACGCCAGGTACCACCAAATTATTGGGAGTGACCTATTTTTACCATTAATCTTTCAATTGGTTCAAATTTTTCACCAAACTTTATTTTTCAACTCGTTTATACCACCAAAACGACATTAAAACAGCGGCATCAAAATGACATCATTTTTGTCTAGCATCCAAGTCATCACGCATTTCAGGAGTTAATGGCGCAGTGGTATAAACGAATCGAAAAATAAAGTTTGATGGCAAATTTGGACCAATTGAAAGGTCGGTGATAAAAACATGTCATTCCCAATAGTTTAGTGGTACCTGACATAGTTTACCCTAAAAATAATAAGCTAAAATTTTTTAGGAGGGACAAGAACTTAATTGTAATGATTTTAAAACTATTATTGGCCTAAAAAAATTAAACCATTTAAAGTTAGGGACAACTGTTCCTCCCACCCTCTATGTGGCTCTGTCCCTGGTTGTAAGGTCGGGCCATCATGTTTTGTGAATATGAAAATCTTTCATCGACACTTTGTGCTTGTTAATGATGACACCACCAATAACATAGCGTGGCTGTTTCTGTAATTTGAGTACAGAATTATTAAAGAAAGAACTCCATTAAGCTCAATGATTACAAATGCTCGATCATGAAAATGTCCTTAGGGTCGACAAACAACTGATCAATAACATTTTATTTTGGAAAGTCATATCATTGTTACACTTGAATCAGAAACCACTACCCATTATTTGCTACTTTGTCAATGGTTTCCTCACTGGATATCCTATTGGAAATCAAATCCCTTTTGAGAAAAATGGGAAAATTTCTAAACCACAATTGAATCCCTTTTCTCTTGAGATTTCGCACCTTTGGTTGAGTTTTCCGCTGCGTTTATGCTCGTTTTATGTTTACATTCCCCGTCGACAGTATCAATCATGATGGCCTGATGATCAAAACTGCCATCTTCTTTGTTAGTAGCAATATCTAATTTAGTTGCTTCTACTTGCTGCCCCGTTAATGCCTGTTCGGACTTGTATTCCTTGCTTTTACCCCATAGCACAAAATATAGTCCAACGATTATGATAATCGCTCCGATCACTCGTCCGAGAAACATTTGCTCAGCCAGAATGACAGAAGACATTACTGCTACAATTACCATACATAGTGGACTAAAAGCGGTGACGAAAACCGGTCCTCTGTCTTTCATTACCACTCCCTGGATGTAATAAGCAAGTCCTGAACATACAATACCCTGCAGCAAACATAGATTTAAGGGCTTAATGAAATTAGTGAAACAGAGGTATTGGTTAATCACTAGTGATAAAATTCTTACACTGTATGCAGCTGTAAGTAACTTGGTGTCCCATTTAAGAGCCCAAATGGCAGCATTTCCCTTTTCCATTATCAAAGCAGCAACGGTGCCTTCAAGTGTTCCCATCAGGCATATCCAAGCCGTGAGGGAAAGTTCGGCCGGATATGTATTCAACGTCACGGCCTATAAAAACATGGCCTGATGTCAATGTCATGGTTCCAGAAAATCTATTGCGAATAACTTTTTACTGCAATTTTTTCTGTTTTCCTTACTTGCAGAATCACGAAACAAGCATAGCTGAAGCAACCGACGGCAATAATCAGACCTCCTTTTACCGTGTCGTGGAAATCTGTCCCGTTTTTGGCCGCTGTTTCGTGGTTATTAATACTCGCTTTGGTCCAGAACAACTCGAGCACCGGTCCTTTCATCAGTGTCATCACCATGGCTCCTGCAACAGTTGCAAGGGTGCCGATAACCTTGGCATGGCTGCGGATTGATCTAAAGTTTACCTTCTCAAGCCTGCATAGATAGATTACCAAAAAAATTGAATATTTTTCCATGTTTATTGCTTAAGAATACAGCTTCTCTGTATTTTCGGAAAGTTTTACCGGAAAATCCAAGCCATTAAGAAGGTAATGGCAGGAAGAATGTTATACATGGCAGCTGCAAATGTTGCAGTGGTGTATTTCATCCCCGCATAATACAAGTTTTGGTCAATGACTGGCCTGCCACAGTAAACAAACATATGTTAAATGTTAATTATATGATGTTCAAAACAAAATATATATATATATAAAAAAACTTGTAATTCAATTCGGATAATTACTCCAATAAGCTGAGCAACATTATTTTGATGAAGATTGATATTGTCATCTTAGGCCTCACTTTCCTGTTAAACAAAAAAAAAAAAAGGTTAAAATTTCCATGCCAGCTTCATTACACTGATTACAAACATTACATCAAAGACATAAATATATAGAGATAGAGATGCATATATACTTTTCGATGATGGCTGCAAAAGGAGCCATAACGAGGGTTGCTATGGCATGACGGTAGACGACGAGTGCATAATTGCTCATGCCTTGGTTTAGTGCAGCCTTAGATAAGATGTCCATTCCTGCAAGACCAACTTGCAGGAAAATTGCAGCAAAATATGGCTTGAACTTGCCTAAAGAACCCATTTCTTGGTTCTGCATGTATATGTTTTTTTTTATATATATCTTATGGATATATGAATGCAGAGTTGAGTTAGCTCTCAAACTTATAGAAAATTAAACGTAATGGTGTGTTGCACTCGTGAGGGACTTGTGTATCTGTTTCTTACTATTTATAATGTCAGAAGTTGCTCCACTTTAATTTATGCCATATTCCACATAACTTTAATCCAAATTCTTTTAGAATTTAGTTTAAATTAAGAATCATACTTTTAATAGATATTGTTTACTTTATCTTAATCAAAGTAAAAAATTTACGTGGAATAAAATTATTTTTTATGCAAGTTTCCTTAGTAGACAAGCAACCAATCCCTATAAATAGATATAGGAGTGGGAATGGGGTGGGACGGCGATGGTTTTGCATACCCACTCCGTCCCCAACACTTGTAGTTACGGTTTCGGGAAATTCCCATTAAATATTTCAGGAATTTTTTCGTCCATATACCCTCCCGCACAGATTCCACAGTTTTCGGGGAATCCTCATCCAAAAAAATAAACAAAATTACTATTTCACTAACCAAAATAAATGACCAATTCAGTTTAAATATAAAGTTTGGATACTTCGATTGGAAGCAATTACGAGATGATGAAGATTGAAAGGGTGTTGTGTTGGGGAAGAGTTAGACGAGAGTTTTAGCTTATATCTAAAAGTTAAGATAGAAACAGGTTGAGAAGCTTTGGTGTAGCTAGGTTTGAGAGAAAGTTAAATGATAATAATATAGTTAGTTTTTTATTAAGATATATATCAGGGGTATATAGATAAATAAATATATATATTTTAAAAAATCTTGTAAAATATAGAGATCTTTGCAGATATTTTTTTGGGATCCCCACGGTTATTTATACGGTTATGATTCGGTTATCCCCACGGTTCAGATATAGCAATTCCCGTCCAAGCCCCATTTGACCTTCGCTGATAAAACTTCCTCCGTCCTCGTGCGTGAAGATTTCGGTTATTCCTCATCCCGTCAGTTCAAATTGGTTCAAATCTCCATGGTTTTTGGATATTCCCTACCAATTTCTTACTCCTAAATAGATACTAAGAATTGTGATTTTAGACACAACATATGATACAACATGTAAATCAAGGGCTCTACTAGAGCGTTAAGCCGCAAATATGTTGTTTATTTTTTGATATAGTGAAAGTTCTCCTCCTTTGCATGTGATTTTTCTCATTTTAAGTTTTTTACGTAAATTTTAGTGTTATTTATTTTCTTGTTTCGTTTGTAGTCACCATATTTGTTTATTTTGTCATTATCGTTCATCGCTGGTATATCCGCAGTATTACAAACAGTAAATTATATTTACTAAGACGACCCATACGACACAGCTGGTTTTTTATTCTTACCCGTGGGTCAAATTATTATTTATTTAATATTATTTTTTGTTTCAATATTTATTTATTTATTTTTATAATTAAATTTCAAATGAAAATTTATTATTAGATAAAAATTCAAACCAAGTCGGTTAGATTTAATATTTTTTTATAAAAAAATACTTGCTCATGATTTTATATAAAAAAAATACTAAAAACAGTGAGAACAAATACTATCATAAAATCCTATTAAGAATGTTAAAAGAACTGTAAGAGAACAATTTTTCAATATCTTGGAACGTAGAGCAAATAAAATATTCGTATTTATAATTTATTTTTAATTTGAAATTAGTGTTAAAAAGTTTAATATTTAAATATAAATTTGGTTTTAAGATCGAATTCAAATATAAATATTAAATTAAGAATTAAAATTTAAAGAAATTCAAAATAAAAATTATGGATTTTTTTAAAAATAATTGTACAAATAAATTTAATTAAATGAGTTCAAATGGTTTAAACTCTCATATTAAGTAAAATTCGTTTTAAAGTACAATTAAATTAAATTTCTTTTTAAAACTCTAATCAGATTTAACCCTTAAATGATTATGACAGGTAAGAAAAGGTATATAAAAGCATTGATATATTGTGTAAGTTGATGGGAGAGAGGAGTTTCAGTCTACAAATAAAAAAATGGTTCTAGACAAATACAATTCAAGCGACCGCACAAGGGTTATAACGAATATTATAATAAATTAAAAAAGTTTAAGACCTTTTAAGTAAAAGGGTTAGATTTTTAGATGTTTATAAGTTATTTTTCTGTATTAAATTAGTTTTTGTTTAAAAAATGTATCTCTCTCGAAATATAAATTGGCTTTACTACAAAATAAGTGTCCAAACCATACATATTTTTGCACAAAATAGGAAAGAAGCAATAGATTGGTGGCCAAAACAAGAAAAAAAAAAGTAACATTAGTGACCAAAATAAAAAAAACGTAAAATTAATGATGATTTTACATAAAATAATAGTTTGGTGACCAAAATAAGAAAACTATAATAGTTTAATTACTAATGGTGATGTTTACCCAAAATTTAAATAAAATCAAAATCTACACATAGTCCATAAAAAAATACTTATAAAGTAGGTGTCAGTGTTGCCCTCTTGTGATCCCTAATCATGAAATAAAGAGAAGGGCGAGTATTTTAGAATATAACATAATGGGTGATGAATGGGATGGTGGGGGAGAAATCAATGTCCGGTGATGGTCAGAAAGGCAAAGTCCAAAAATACTAATTTTATTTTTTAGATAAAAAGAGAAATTATTACCGTAAATCTCATTAAAAAAAATTTTAAACTTAATCAGAGAAAAAAATACTGTGATTAATAATTAAATGCAAATATCTACGACATAAACCCCGTAAACTAGCAAACCGACATAAACTGGCCAAAACTAAGAATGTCACATCTAACAATGGTAGCGTCACACTCGGGGGAGATACCCAGTAAACCACTAATCTTATTAAAGAGTAGCCGATTCATTGGCTAAGATAGCCTTGCCGGAAAACACTAATCTTATTAAATGTCCCCTTTAATAGTTTTACGTAGAGATGGCCATGGCCATGGCCCTGCCAATTCTTTTAGAAATGTTGGGTTTGAATTGAGTCAATGAACAGGTGGAGTTGCTTTTGTAATTTCCTTACAAAAGAGTGTTTGGTGACTCCTTTTATCAAACTCCCAATTAAAAATTAGGAGATTCTTTCCACTCCCAACATAGTGCGTCATGACATCCACCCTCGGATCAACAGAGTTCTTTGTCTTAAGAAGAAGATTTGGTTTTCTTTTTTCTCTTTTTAATATTTAAGTATTTAAGCTTTTGTCTTTTTGAGATTCGGTTGTGCATGCAAGCAGGAATAGGCATTGGCAAAGACAAAGTCAAACCATATTGAGAAAGGTCTGACCATCGTCCATCGTTTTGTAGGAAGAAAGAAAGAAGCAGATAGTACTAATAAAAATTTATTTAAAAAATATTATTCTTTTAACTATATTTAAGGGATCATTTTACCATATTGAGAAAGGTCTGACCATCGTCCATCGTTTTGTAGGAAGAAAGAAAGAAGCAGATAGTACTAATAAAAATTTATTTAAAAAATATTATTCTTTTAACTATATTTAAGGGATCATTTTATTTATAAATGAGTGTTATTTATTTTTTTATTTTTAATATACAAATTATATAAAAAAATTAAAAAAATTAGGTGTCTCTTGCATGTGGCTCCACCCATGTCACTAATACAAACTTGATCGTCTTCCACCAGAAAGGATAACATAAATCGGTGACAACGCTGACTTCATTCTTCCATAAATTTTCATATTTATTCTCATTTAACATTATAAACCATATATGATGGAAGCGTTAGTGAGCACTCAGTATAATAAATAACTCGAATTTATTATAAACAAGTCAATGTACAAAGTACTTGCTGCTGCAAGTTTTTCACCAAAAATACTTATACTCTTGCACACACGCACACCTTTTTTTTTTGTTTCTCACAATCACACATTTGTTTCTTCCACGCACACTCTCAATGCACTTCTTTTCTTGTTGTCACTTGCACATGCACTTAACAAATGCAACCTATTTATAGTTTACATAACCGACTTAAACCAACCTTCTAGAAAGATATAGTTGCTGCCATGCGTCTTTCTAATTTTTTCTTGTATCTTCTCAAGTTTTGCCGCCACTTATTTTTTAATTGCTAAGGAGTCTTGATTGTTCTAGTTGTTGCTACTCTAATCAAGATGCTTCTTCATAGTTTTTTGTTTTGCCAACACATGTTTTCTTCAAGATGTTTCCAGATTATTCCTTTATGCCATCTTAATCAAGTTTGATTTTCAACGCTCCCCCTCAAACTTGATTTTTCATCTCAAGCTTTTCTTTCAGTCTCTGAAATGTTTCTACTTTTAACAGCTTTGTAAAAATATCTGCAAGTTGATCTTCTGTCCTGCAATAAACTAGCTCCACATTTTTGTTCTTTACTTGTTCTCGTATAAAATGATACTTTATATCGATATGCTTACTTCGACTATGAGAGACTTGATTCTTTGCAAGAGATATGGTAGATTTATTGTCGACATAAATTGTAGTCGGCTCTTCTTGTGCAAAATTTAGTTCGTCCAAAATATTCTTTAACCAGATTGCTTGACATGTGCATGCAGCAGCTGCTATATATTCTGCTTCACATGTTGATAAAGTTACCATTTGTTGTTTCTTTGAGGACCATGAAAATGCCGCAGAGCCGATATGGAATATATATCCAGAAGTACTTTTCCGATCATCTAAGTCACCCCCGTAATCACTATCAGAGTATCCAACTAGCTTCGGATTTTGTGGATGCTTGTAGAATAATCCATGATCTAACGTACCTTTGATATAACTCAAAATTCTTTTTGCTGCAATCCAATGATCTTGTTTTGGATTCTCCATGAATCTGCTTACCAATCCCACAGCGTATGTTATGTCTGGTCGTGCGATAGTTAGATACCTTAAACTTCCAACAATGTTTTTAAACAACGTTGGATTCACCGGCTCTCTTGTTGAATCAATACTTAGTGTCATGCTTGTTTCTGCTGTAGTGGCTACCGGCTTGCAATCTTTCATTTTGAATTTGCTTTAAGATTTCCTCTGCGTACTTCTTTTGGGATAAAAAATTCCCTCTTTCATTTGCTTCACCTCAACTTCAAGAAAATATGACATTTCACCAATATCTGTCATTTCAAATTCTTTAGCTATAGCTTTCTTGAAATCATGAAATATACCCGGGTTGTTTCCGGTGAAGATCATGTTGTCCACGTATAAGCACGCGATCATGATATCACCGTCTTTATTTTTCTTTTTATATAAGGTATGCTCATATGGACTCTTTATGAATCCATTATTTTGGAAATATTCATATATTCTTGTGTTCCATGCTCTTGGTGCTTGCTTCAATCTATATAAGGCTTTCTTCAAGTGATAGACTTTATCTTCGTGTCCTTATTTAATGTACCCAAGTGGTTGATCGATATAAACTACTTCTTCTAGGTAGCCATTTAGAAATGCTGACTTCACATCCATTTGATAAAATCTTCCATTTGTTTTGTGCTGCAATTGCTGTGAGAAGTCTGATAGTATCAATCCTTGCTACTGGAGCGAATACTTCGTCATAGTCTATTCCTTGTCTTTGCTTGAAGCCTTTGGCAACTAGTCTTGCCTTGTATTTCTCTACTTTTCCTTCCTTATTTGTCTTCGTCTTGTACACCCACTTGACTCCTATTGGATTATGTCCTTTTGGTAGGCTTGTGAGCTCCCATGTATCATTTCTTTCTATCGATGCAATTTCTTCATTCATGGCATTCTTCCATTTTTCATCTTCAATTGCTTCTTCATATGTTATTGGATCACTGCTTGCAAGTAAACAGAAAAGTGAAATATTTTGGGTTTCATAATCTTTGTACCTTTCTAGAGCTCTCCTCTCCCTTGTAGATCTTCGAACTTCAGTCGGTTGTACTTCAAGATTCTATGTTATGCGGCAGCTTGATGAAGATGGTTCAGTTGTATTTTGTTGAGGAATTTGATCATCACCTTGTTCATCTTGATTGATGAAGTCATCATCGTCTTTATCTTCGTTAAAAATAGTCCTTCAACTTTTTTTTCTTCTATGCTCCATCTCCAGTGTTCTGCTTCATCGAACTCAACATCTCTTGAGATTATCAACTTATTGGTTAGAGTATTGTAGAGTCTGTAAGCCTTACTTCGTTCATCATAGCCGATAAAAATGCATTTCTCTCCTCTGTCATCGAGCTTCTTTCTTATTTGCTCAGGTGCGTGGGCATATGTGATGCATCCAAAAATATTTAGGTGGCCAATTCCTAGTTTTTTACCGCTCCATGCTTCATTCGGCATCATGTTCCTCACACTCATTGTTGGACAACGATTCAACAGGTAAACTGTGCATTGAACTGCTTCAGCCCAAAAATTTCTTGGTAGATGCTTAGCTTTTATCATGCTTCTTGCCATGTTGAGAATGGTGCGATTCTTTCTTTCTGCAACTCCATTTTGTTAAGGCGTATATCGAACTGTCAACTGATGAATGATACCATGCTCCTTGTAAAAATCTTCAAATAACTTTAATGTATACTCGCCTCCTCTATCAGATCTAAGTATCTTTAAGTATTGGCCGCTTTGCTTTTCCACCATTGCTTTGAATTCTTTAAATTTATCCAATGCTTCTGACTTATGTTTAAGAACATATACCCAGCATTTTCTGCTAAAATCGGCAATAAAGGTCAGGTCAAAAGGACCAGCTATGTCTGTGTGGACTATCTCCAATGGTCTTCTAGCTCTCCAAGATTTGCCAACTTCAAAGCTTTGTCTGTGTTGTTTTCCTTTGATGCAGGCCTCGCACAGTTGATTTGGAGGGTTGCTTTCTGGCAATCCATTCACCACTTTTACTTTCGACAATAGCTTCAAGCCAGAAAATCCAAGATGTCCATACCTTAAATGCCACAGCCACGAATCGTCCTTGATTGCAGTCTTCATGTACTTTACTTCTCCTGAATTGATGTCAATAGTGAAAAGACGATTTCGCGTTATATTGACTTGGGCAACCAATTCTCCATTTTTATTCTTGATAGAAAGCGAACGATTTTTCATATGCACTTCATATCCTTTTTCTAGAAGCTGACCAAGACTGATGATGTTGCTTTTCATAGCTAGTACATAATAAACATCTGATATGTATGTCTTTTCTCTATTTTTCCGCGTAATCATAACTTTACCTTTGCCTTTGACCTCTGCGTGCGAGTCATCACCAAAAGTTACTTGTCCGCGGATCGTTTCGTCTAACTCTACAAAAAATTCCTTTCGACCACACATGATTACTGGCACAATTATCGAGATACCAAATGTTTCCTTTGATTCGTCATTTCTTTTGTAAGTGAGGAATACATGAGATTCTTCGGTATTTTCTTCTTCAGCTTTTGCTATATTAATTCTTTTTTTATACTTTGGAGTTGATCTACACTCGTAACTATAATGACCATATTTATTACAATTATAACATTGTACCTGAGATTTATCTCCTTGTTGATATCGGCCTCTGCCTCGACCTCTATATCCTCGTCCACGTCTTGGTGATTGATAATTTTCATTTGCTTGGTTGCTACCATATGAACGGCTGCCACGTCCACGCGATCCTCTTCCACGATATCCACCATAATTTCCTCTACCTCGTGTATAGCTGTTGCTCGTTCCGCCTTCGTTGACGTGCAACTTACTTTGTAAGACTTGCTCCAAATTTTTTGTTTCTTCATTTAGCTTCATTTTCTGCTCATGGGCTTGAAGCGATCCCACAAGCTCATCGATAGTCATTTGATTTAAATCCTTTGATTCTTCAATTGCAACAACCACGTAATCAAATTTTTGTATCAACGATCGTAAAATTTTCTCTATCACTCTAACCTCACCGAGTGTTTCACCATTTCTTTTCATTTCATTTGCTACGGCTTTCACACGGTTAACATAGTCATCTATGTTTTCCGTGTTTTTCATTTTTAGCATTTCAAACTCGGCTCTGAGTGATTAAAGACGTACCTTTTTTGCCTTTTCAACTCCTTGGAGTGATTTTTGCAGAGTTTCTCATGCTTGCTTCGCGGTTGTTGCTTCTGCAATTTTTTCAAAGTTAGATTCATCCACCGCTTGAAAAATGTAGTATAAAGCCCTTTGGTCCCTTTTACGAGCATCCCTTAGCGCTCTCTTCTCTTCGTTGGTTAGAGCTGCTTCTGCTGCTGCATTTTCCGGCTCAACATATCTTTTTACGACAATGTCCTAACAATCCTGCGAACCGAGTAGCGCCTTCATTTGAATACTCCAGTTGACATAATTCGTCTTTGTCAATCTCGGGATTTGTGGCCGAATCATGTGCTCCATCTTCTCGTGATGTGAACTCGGACTCAAACTTGGCTCGGATACCACTTGATGGAATCGTTAGTGAGTACTCGGTATAATAAATAACTCGAATATATTATAAACAAGCCAATGTACAAAGTACTTGCTGCTGCAAGTTTTTCACCTAAAATACTTATACTCTTGCACACACGCACACCTTTTTTTTTTGTTTCTCACAATCACACACTTATTTGTTTCTTCCACGCACGCACTCTCAATGCACTTCTTTTCTTGTTGTCACTTGCACATGCACTTAACAAATGCTACGTCACCTATTTATAGTTTACATAACCGATTTAAACCAACCTTCTAGAAAGATATAGTTGCTGCCATGTGTCTTTCTAATTTTTTCTTGAATCTTCTCAAGTTTTGCCGCTACTTATTTTTTAATTGCTAAGGAGTCTTGATTGTTCTAGTTGTTGCTACTCTAATCAAGATGCTTCTTCATAGTTTTTTGTTTTGCCAACACATGTTTTCTTCAAGATGTTTCCAGATTATTCCTTTATGCCATCTTAATCAAGTTTGATTTTCAACAATATATCAGATATAGATGAAACCAGTCACCTAGGACATGAGAAACCCTAAAACATAACCTATTGAAGGAGGAATTACTATTCCAAAAAAGAACCTTCAACGTTGAAAAATACGACCGGCTTATGAGAGGATTTGAGGGGAATGGAGAATGGAATGAAAACATAAATGAGAAATGGGGGAGGACAAGGGCTGAGAGGAGAAAATTGGCACGAGAAAGAAATAAAAAGGATCAAAATTAAGAGAGAGAGAGAGAGAGAGGGGGGATAGGAAAAAAGGAGGTAAAAAAAGAGTGTGAGATCGATGTTGGTATAAGAGAGGACATCGTCGACCAATACTAAGATGGGCAATAACAGAAGTGTGGAGAAAAAATAAGCGGTGAAAGAAAATAAAAAGAAAAAAGAGAGACGAGAGATATGGAGATTGGGGTGGTTACCGTTCACCGTAAGCCAATCGGCTGACTGCCAACAGAATAGACACTAATGAATTTACAAATTATAATCATTATTTTGCAGATTATTGCTTATATTCAGCGTATTTATCATTACAATAATTATATCAAACCTGAACGATAATAAATATAAGTAATAAAAAATATATAATAATATCAATCGAGTCTTAATTTAATTAATATAATTATTAGTGTAACATTGAGGAGGGTATACCTTTAAAGAGCTGGCATATTTAACCGCACTCTATTTTTTGATTTAACGTTTGAGCAGGGCTATATTTTTGCTTACGCACATTCCACTAATAGAGAAATAGAAAGTGGATAAGACGAAAAATCGCCTTGAGTCTAAAATCGAACTCCATTATCGAGGGAACTGATTAAGATTTTTATTTTGAAATTCTTTATTGTTCCAACAGGAAAATCTCTTTCATATATCTTTCTTTCAGCTTTATTGCCAGGGTTTGCTTTGTTGAATAATTGTTGAGAAGAAGAAGGACCAGTCCACAGCAAAGGAAAAAGGCCCCTAATAATGCAATATCCATTAAATTGTCATGGCTTACACATCAGTTTGTTTGGTGGTGCTTTATGCATGGCCACTAACTCCACCATAACACAATTATTTGTGCTTTAAGCAGATGTGTGGATCTGTGGCTGGATAACTTGTCTCTTAGTTATCCAACGAATTGAAGCTCTGAAAACAACTCGAAGAAAACTACGTTTGGTCGCAAAGGAACCGAAAGAGAAACCTCATAACCAAAGGCTAAAAACAACCGAGGAAAGCCACTTTATAAAATTTTGAGGCCTCCAAACGCATCTAGTAGACACTATTACTTATATTTTTAGTATAACCATTAGCATCAATTTATTGGCCGATTAATTCAGATTGGTACTGCATAAATTTACTATTGGATGTGACCCTATCAATCTAATTTGTTCTATTCATTTTTTACCTTACTTAAAGATCCAGTGTCTCATTATAGTACACCATCTGATTGTTTTTCTTTTTCGACAAAGCATAAATCTAATCTTAATCTTACCTAGAGAGTTCATGAAGGAGACTCTAGGGGAAGGGAGGAAAGTACTCCTAGTGGGTTTAGAACTTATAACCTAAAGAAATATAAAGAAACAAAGATGAATAGCTCGGACAACCCACCAAATGTACTTGCTCACACCAACATATTATTGGTTATTAGTTCCTTAATTTAATCAAATTAAAATCACTCAATCTATTATTAACATTTTTTTTATAATAGCCACTGATTTTTTTATTAAAAACATAGAAGAAGTCATAATTACAACGCATCCAAGAAGAAAAATAATATGACTAATACACCAAAATCTCTTACAACCCCAAAATATAGAAGAGTAAATACTTCCATAGAGATAAACATACTATCAAAATCCAAAAAATTTCCTGAATCTCTTTGCCTCTTGTAATCACTAATTTTGTCGGGTTTTTATATACATTCAAATATTATTATTAGTTTTATTATTATATGTATTATAGTTATTTTTAGTTATATGCTCAATTATTTTATCATGTGTATGTATTATTAATATATATATATATATGAATATGTGAGTTTATCTTGTTATTTTTGTGTATATATATATGTATGTATGCATATTAATGTTGCATGTTTTAGTTAATATTAATATTAAAACAAAACAGGTTAAAAAAACCCAATAATATTATTTAGTCCAGTCCAGTTAATACAACCCAAAAACATGTTACAGCTGGCCCATTTGGCCCAAAAAAATAAATAATCTAAAACCCTAGAATTTAATATCTAATTTACTAACCCTAATTTGTCTCTTTTTTCAGTTGCCCAGATTTGACCGTTGGATCAAATCTGATCCAACGATCCAGATCACTCCAGAGAAGACCACTCAGATCCCTCACGTGCGCGTGCCGTCCACCACCGCGACCTCTCGTCTCCCACGCGCCTGGCTGTTCAACCTACCCAACCACGTGGCTGTTTTGTCGCGCCGCCGTACGCCTCCGTACACCGGCTCTCAACTACCGGGCATTCACAAAACCAAAAACAAAGCAAAGTCAGATTAAGCATGGGTTTTTCAAGATTTTAAATCCAATCAATTCCTCATCAAATAGAAGATTACGTGGTTTTTATATTATTTTGCTTGTACTCAGATTTGGATATAAATCCAAACAAATCCTTGTAAAACTCGTTTACCAACAATCAATAAAAAAAAAACCTCAAACTTTCTGAGGTAAAAAAATCTATCTTCTTTTTTATTCTTTTTCAGTTCGAAAAAAATAAAATAACATAAAATAAATACAAAGGGAGTTAGGGTTTATACCTTCGGGTCTTGGAGTAGCCGTCGTTTCGAACAGACGAGGAAGGTGCGCCGAGGAACAACACATTTTATCTTCTTTTTTTGTTTTCGATCTAAAGTTTTGACATTTTTTGGGGTTTAGTTTCGTCTTAGATCTAAAGTTTTTTCGAATCTAGGTTTAGGCTTTTGGAGTATTTGGGTTAAAAAAATTCTTTTTCCCAGATTCCAGCACCGGCCCACGGCGGCGCTCGGTTGAAACCTAAAAAACTACGGCGGCGTGACGGTTGTGTTAAACACCGTTCGGTGTTCATCTCTGAAAGTTTTAGAGAAAACAAATTTTTGGGGGGTTTTGAGTTTAAAATGAAATAAAAAAAATATAAAGTGTCTTTTATACTGGGCCTTTAAAGGGAAATGGGATAATTCAAGATTTTAAATCGCTCCGCATAACTTTTCTTTGCTCCGCATTCCCTTACGTTCTTTCATTTCAGTCACTATTTTCAAATCGGCTTTATTTTCTCTTTAATAAGGTCTTCAAATTTTGTTTTCTTTTTTCAATTTCATCCCGAGATCAGTGGTGTAATTCCCTTTGAATCCGTGCTCTTTTTTGTATATTTAATTTGGTACTTATTATTTTTATTTTATTTATTTCATTTGTGCTATAAATGTTCTCCTTTACTTAATTGTAGTCCATTAATATCATATATATTATATATTACGTGTATATATGTACTATATGTATATATATAGTTGTATCATTGTTAGTATATTATATATTATTATTAACTTATAATATATGCTATTTATTATTATATATATATACTTTACCATACTATGTTATGTATTATTATCTTTTTATATACGTTATATATATTGTATTTTATTATATATTTTCATTATATTATTACACATGTGGATATGTTTTATATATATTATATGTAATATTCATTATATATTACTTACATCACATACAGTGGTGGAACCATTGAACGACTAGGCCCCACAAAATTTTGGTAAATTTGAATTTTGGCCTTAAAATTTTTAAAAATTTTAATTTGCCCCCTCAAGATTTTTAAAAATTCATATTAAGCTTTAAAATTTTAAATATTTTTAATTAAGTTTTCTCTCAATTTTTTTAATTTTTTTGTTAAATCTATCAAAATTATTAAAGATTTTAGTTAAACCCTCAAATTTTTTGAAATTTTCGTTTAAGTCTCTAATTTTTTTAAAAATTTAAGTTAGCCCCCTCAAACTTTTACTCCAAGTTCCGCCATTGATCACATATCATATTAAATATATGTATGTTATAACTTTTTTATTTATGTATGTATTTTACGTGTAATACATATATATATATATATTATTCGCTTTTATGTTGATTTTTATATGTTTTATATGTATAGATTATATTTGCGTTTTTATACATTTAATCGTATTTACATTTGTTTGTCTTTTCTTTTTTGTACAAGCTTTTTACTTATTTCATTTTTTTCTTTTTTTTAAACCTAATCTCATTCTAGTATTCTAGTGGGAGTGTCATCCCGGTCTCCGGGTATCATTTCCTTTGGTACCGTGAATCTAGGCAGTTTAAATTATCATTTTAAATTTTTTAAATTAAATTGAGTTTTAATTATTTTTAATAAATACGATACTAAACCTTTAGATACCAATTTTTGGGCGTAGCGGGGTGCTAACCCTTCCCCGTTCGTAACCGACTCTGAACCCGAATCTCTGGTTTTATTTTTTGGTGTTCGGTCTACCTTATCCAAGTGACCGGTGGTGACTACCTTAATTTTATTCCAAAATACAAACTTTTCAAAATTTCCCCATTAAACATTTTCCAAATGTTTTAAACAAAAAAAAGGGAAACCATGTAATTTTTTTTAGGTCGCTACAGCTTGGCGACTCCGCTGGGGATGCATTTTTTTCAAAAAAAAAGAGTTAGGTCTTAGTCGGGTTTGTATCGTATTTAGTAAGAATAATTAAAATTCGATTTAATTAAAAAAATTATCTCCATACATTAGTTTAAGAACCCTTAAGTGGGAGTGATTACTTCGCTTCGTGGGGTTTTCACCCCCGTATGGTATAAGGGTTGTATTCCCTCGAATCGATGTCTGAGCGACAGTTCGAGTACCGTTCTTTAGAATCGAACCTCATATAGTGAACCATAGAGCTCACCCTTTAGAGCCATACCGTTATGCTGCCCATTTAGTGATAACCCTTTAATTTATTCGTTTTCTTATTTTTATTTTATTTGCTTTAATTATTGTTGTACTAACTTTTTATATTTGTTTTTTTTTCTCTCTCTCTTTTTTTTGCATTTATTTTTGCATCACATCATAACATGGTGTTGATTCAAGAACGGTCCAATTTAGAGGACATTCGAAATAGGAGAGAAGTCTGTGATGTCAATAGCGATAATGCTACAGTATCGAGTTGAGCCAAGTGCGGACCCATCGAGAAAAGGGAAATTGACGAGGAGAATACACGTCTTTGATACAAAGACAAATCCTTATTGAGGCCAGTAGGGGGCATGATCCAAAAGGTTTGAGAATTTTACATTTAGCCTTTCTGAAAACTTTAAGAAAATTTTTAATCTGCCCCCTTCGAAATTTTAAAAAAAATTATTATATTTCAAAATTTTTAAATAATCTCGATTAAATCCCTTTCTAATTTTTTTTAGATGGGTCTTGATAAGTTTCGATTCTTTCCAAAAAATTTTAGTTAAATTCTTACATTTTATGAAAGTTTTGAACTAAACCCTTCAAATTTTTAGAAATTTTAATTTAAACCTCTAAAACTTTCATAAATTTTAAATATGCCCCTTCTAATCGGATTGTCAAGATTCTCCCTTAGAGAATGAATTCTTGTCTGTATTCTGTCGCAGATCTTTTAAATAACATAAAAGAAGAACCGACGGGATCCTCTATCGATTCAGAGATGGTACCGAGACGAAGAATATGGGTTTTGCCTCATAAATTAAAGGTCTCAAGAAAAGAAGCCATCTGTTATCTATAATTCATTTTTAGCTTCTTGCAATCAGACATCTTTTTCATTAAACGAAAGTCTCTTTAAGGACTATTCGAAAATCAACACATCATTTGCATTCATTAATTGCAGATTCATTCAATTACTTTTAAGTCTTTATTTATTTCGTCCATATTATATATTGCATTCATTACCAAGAAAGTCAAATTAATTATGGAAAACCCTCATTTTCAGAACAAGTTTAAGATGCAATCATTCCGCACTCGTACAATATACGCTCTCAAACAAGAGCTATGGAGGATAGATTAGCTAGTGTTGAGAGGTCGTAAAAAGAGATTGAGGCCACTTGGGAACTATCGAGCAAAGAATTGAGCGATCTCAAGATGAAATTATAAACTGCATTACCACACTATTGGAGGTGAGGGAGACAGGGAAGACCCTAGCTACAGATGGCAATATCAACGTGGAACACTTAGGCGGGAACTCATCCCACACCAAGGCCCCACCAGAAGGATTAGTTCTGAAGAATGCCCAGGTAGTCGAGGCATCCGTTAATAACCCGATTAATATAGCACCTAGTTTCGAAAATGAGGTAGATGTTGAAGTTCCAGATTTAAATCTGATCCATGAAATAGAAACAAGATTGAGGGTGGAGTTTGAGAAGAAATTTGAGGAGTAACGCCTACAAATGGAAGAAAAAGTTAGAATGTTGCAGACAACCAACAACTACGGGGTCGAGGCCATCGATTTGAGCCTGGTAACTGATCTGGTTATCCCGCATAAATTCAAAGTACCTAACTTTGAAAAATATGACGGTACCACTTGCCCTTCAGCTCATTTGACCATGTACTACAGTAAGATGACGACACAATTAAAGAATAAAAAACTGCTGGTTCATTGCTTCTAGGATAGTCTGACTAGAGCAGCCGCCCGATGGTACTCATAGCTTAGCCGAGCCAATGTAAAATCATGGAATGATTTATCTAAGGTTTTTATCGAACAATACCAGCATGTCAAAGACATGGTCCCTAATAGAACAATGCTACCAGGGATGACGCAGGGACAGAACGAGAGTATCCGACAATATGCCCAAAGATAGAGAGATATTACAGCGCAAGTGCAACCTCCCATTCTAGAGAGCGAAATTACTCATATTTTCCTGAATACCCTGCAAGGACCATTGTATGAGAAAATGATCCCCCAACGTATCTTTAAGTTTTGCCGAGTTTGTAAATACGGCAGAATCAATTAAGGCCGCATTCAGAAGTGGCAAGCTCAAAACCGGTGAAAGTTCGCAGAGATTCTAAAAGAGAAAAGACAATGAAGTTAGTAACGTAAGCACCTACAGCCCTAACAATGTCATGATCACACCAAACCCAGCAGTGACAACTTCCCAAGGATCCAATAGAAATGATACCAAAAGAAAGAAAGATGAGACCTTTACTCCCATACCGATAACTTATGGTGAATTGTACTTTAAGCTGGCGGAGGTTGATTTGATTTGCCCGTATCATACCACTCTAATGCAACCCTCATACCCTTCGTGGTATGACCCCAAGGCTCAATGCGAGTACCATACAGGAATCACTGGACACTACATAAATAATTGTAAGGCATTTAAAAGGGTGGTCCAAACCTTAATTAATAAGGGAGTGCTAAAAGTTGATTCTCCGAATGTAGCAGCTAACCCTTTGCCTGGCTATGGTGAGCAAAGAGTCAATGTCGTTGAACTGGAGTGCTATAGGAAGACTTTGGAAAAGGTGAATGAACTTAAGTCCCCTTTGAGCTGGGTGTACAGCAACTGTAGGGAACCAGGTTGATCGCACGAAATGAGAAGACTGGCGAAAAAGTTGGAAAAGAATTTTGCGAGTATCATCAGGAAGGAGGATACACGATACAACTATGCAAGGAATTTAGACAGCTAATCCAGAAAATGATGGATAATAAGGAGATTGAGTTTTTCCAAGGATGATGGAAGGATTGAAAATTTTGGGTAAAGGAAAATTAGAACCGGTTGGCAGGATTTTGTGGTGCACTAAAACTTTATCTTATTTTTCATCATTTTTCATATCTTTTTGTTGATATCATATACTTTTTATGTCATGTGAAAAATCTTGGGAATCCATTCCCACACTTTGGGCTTAAAGAAATGACAATCTTTTGTAAAAGCATATGTAATGTTTACTCAAGACAATGAAATGATGATTGTTTTGTGCATTTTGTTTGTTTCAGACTGTTAATTTACATTCTTTAATTTTTTATACATTCATTATTTTGGGATAATTTTTTTCCATACATATTTGTACATAACTTTTTCAGAAACCCAAATATTGATTGTAAGAGTGACTTGGATTTGAGTCCAACGATCAATTTCGAATAGCTTATGTCTAAAGCAAAGTGAATGTTACGAGGATACTGCAAATGTGAACATCTTTTGTTCTATTTAGGCAGACGAGAGGAACAAAACGAGTGTTCAGATAATGGGCAGATCCCATTGAGTGAATTCTCCTCTCAAGCATTTGTTGTTCAAGATCCTTGAATCGAGTGTTGACCCTAAACTTCTACCCCCTGAAGAATATTTTAATATCCATATATGGGATGACGAGTGGCATTTCTTCAATTCCTTTCACAAATAAAAAATAATAACAATAATATCCATTTGATGCCCCCCTTTGAGGCTGATCGTTTCTTTTCATTAGAACCCCAAACCAAGGATCACCCCCATACTAGGGGCAAAGAGGATGAGAATTTTTGTTCGCAAATTAAGGTCGCCCAATTTTGACCATATTACAATTATGATGTTTCATGAATAAGCGCAAGAAATAAGAATCAGTGTACTGAACGCGAAGATCAGAGAAACATCAAAATGAGCCAGCAAGAGAAATCTTTGCTCGAAAAGACTGGTAAACCAAATTGAAAGTTTGTCAATAAGAAGGTTAACATAAGCAATAATTAAAACACCAAGCTAGAAAGTGCAATAAAGGACATTAAAGCCTTGAAGATTTAATTACAGATGAATGAAAGCGCATCAACATTCATTCAAGATGCCAGCTATACGAGAAGGAAATGAACTCTAGGGTAAAAACCCATAAATGGGCAGTCTAGAGCGATCCAATAAATATATTGCTCTAATTGAGTATACCTCAATTCAAGTGATACATGAATCAGATTTTTACGAACTTTGGTGGATCGATCACCTTTGAAATACACATCAAATTGTCATTGCTGAACCAAGACACAAATCAGTCTAGAGCTACACATTTCAAAGCTACAAAGAAGAGGAAATAAACTCTAGAGTGAAAACCCAGAAATGGGCAGTCTAGAGCGATTCAAAAAAATAAATCAAAGAATTTTTTTCATTTGAGCACATTCCAGTCAACAAGTGCGAAGAAGATATTTCAACAAGAAGAAACCATCATTGGTTTCATCACCCTTAAACACTTATTTGGGCCTTTATATCATTTCTTTCATAACCGTGAGCCATTGCCTACATTACAAGCCTATAAAGACCATTCAGATCATATATAGATATCTAAGTTGGATAATTTTGTCTTCAGATCACGTACCACCTTTAAGGGTTAACCTTTCTTCAAGGAACGTCAAGCTTCAAGTGTCTGATCGACACCTAAATGAGGGAAGGATGAGGCATGGTGAGTTAGTGAGGTCAAGAAAGCCACTTAAATGAGATAGAAATTAGGTATGAGAAATGTTCTTTTCGAAAACCTAATAGCCCAGAAGAGACTTCACACGTGCATGTCACTGCAACCCTCGCGGTCCTTTAAACATAAGCTCCACTTGGGTTGAGTTTTGTCAATTCGAAACAAACGCAGCTTGCACTTAATATTTGGGTATCTAATTTTGATATCATTTTTATAAATTCAGTTTTCAAAATTAATCTTCTAGCTCATCTTCATAAGTTTTTGAATTGAAATGAGCATTAAAGCCTTTTTTCGTCCTAAATTTCGAAAATAAGGCTGGCTTTACATGGTGTTTTTGCATCAGAATAAGACTTTATAACTCATCTTCATAACTTTGCATTGATTTAAGTTCAAAACCTTTTTTGCCCTAAATTTTGAAAATATGGCAGACTTTACACGGTATTTTTGCATAAACTTTTCATTAAGTGAGTTTAAGGCATTTTTTGCCCTAAATTTTAAAAATAGGACTGACTTTACATAATGTTTTGCATTAAAATAAGATGTTTAAACTCATTATAAGTTTTTTCATGAAAATGAGTTAAAAGCATTTCCTCGCCCTAAGTGCCAAGAGAGGGCAAGACTCTACATCACTGATTCAAGAGTAAAAGAAGTTAGTGGGAAGCCATTTGTCCACATGACGAGATTATTTGTACATAAGGGTCCAAATCAGTATGGATCAAAGAGGGTACATAGCCTAAAATTTTTTGACTATTGAGCAACTTGAAAATTAGTTCAAAGAGAACAAAGGTGAACAACAAAATTTTGGGGCAAATTTTGTTGGGGCAAGAAGATGGCCAATTCATTTAATGGTAGAGACATTTCAGAACCATAACTCACAGACATGAAGTTGAGCAAGATTTGAAGAGAATCTGAAGTGGGAACCTGAAAAGCTTTGGAGAAAAAGATATGCAAAGATTACAAAAACTTGAACCCGACTTTAAGATGGGTTATATTAGCTGTAGAGGGAGCTTTAATACAAGAAACCTCGAGCTTCCTCAAAGATGAGCTCACCCCAAGTGGTCCTTAATTTGCATCATTCATGCATCATGAGTAATTAGACATCCTTAAGTTAGGGGCATGCTAAATCATGTCATTAATTTTGCTTTGTCCATGTTGACAGAAATCTTTAGAGACTTCAATTAATTACTTCAAGATTATTACTAGAGCCTTCAGTGCATAACCTTTAATATCGTTCGAGCATCTATAAAACCTCCAGTGCAGGGTGATTCGAGCAACCAGTAAGACCTTCAGTGCATGGCTTTAATATAGTTTGAGGATCTATAAGACCTCTAGTGCAGGGTGATTCGAGAAACCAGTAAGACCTTCAGTACATGGCTTTAATATAGTTCAAGCATCTATAAGACCTCCAGTGCAAGGTGATTCGAGCAACCAGTAAGACCTTCAGTGCATGGTATTAAGATCTTCAAACCATCAGTAAGACCTCCAATGCTTGGTAATTTGGAGAAAATTAGTATCGTCTGGACATCAGTAAGACCCTTAGTGCGTGGTGATTCGGGCAATTATTAAGACTTCTAGTGCATAATTCCAAGATTTTCGAGTCATCAGTAGGACCTTCAGTGCATGGTGATTCGGGATCGAAATAGGAAAGCAGGACAAAATTAGTGCTTTTTGTCTTCGCTCTATTTCTGTATTACAAGAATGAGCAAAGAAAGGCAACTGTAATTACTAATTTTGTTTGAGTTTTTATATACATTCAAATATTATTATTATTATTAGTTTTATTATTATATGTATTATAGTTATTTTTAGTTATATGCTCAATTATTTTATGATGTGTATGTATTATTAATATATATATATATATGAATATGTGTATTTATCTTGTTATTTTTGTGTATATATATGTACGTATGCACATTAATGTTGCATGTATTAGTTAATATTAATATTAAAACAAAACAAGTAAAAAACAATAATATTATTTAGTCCAGTCCATTTAATACAACCCAAAAACATGTTACAGCTGACCCGTTTGGCCCAAAAAAATAAATAATCTAAAACCCTAGAATTTAATATCTAATTTATCTAACCCTAATTTGCCTCTTTTTTACAGCCACCCAGATCTGACCGTTGGATCAGATCTGATCCAATGGTCCAGATCACTCCAGAAGAAGACCACTAAGATCCCTCACGCGCGCGTGCCATCCACCGTCGCGACCTCTCATCTCCCACGTGCCTGGCTGTTCAACCTCCCCAACGACGTGGCTGCTCTACCGCGCCGTCGTACGCCTCAGTACACCAACTCTCAACCACATGGCATGCACAAAACCAAAAACAAAGCAAAGTCAGATTAAGCATGGGTTTTTCAGATTTTAAATCCAATTAATTCCTCATCAAATAGAAGATTAGGTAGTTTTATATTATTTTGCATGTACTCAGATTTGGATATAAATCCAAACAAATCCCTGTAAAACTCGGTTACCAACAATCAATAAAACAAAAAAAACCCTCAAACTTTGTGAGGTAAAAAAATCTATCTTTTTTTATTCTTTTTTAGTTTGAAAAAAATAAAATAACAAAAAATAAATACAAAGGGAGTTAGGGTTTATATCTTCGGGTCTCGGAGTAGTCGCTGTTTCGAACAGACGAGGGAGGTGCGCCGAGGAACAACACCATTCATCTTCTTTTTTTTTGTTTTTGATCTAAAGTTTTGACATTTTTTGGGGTTTAGTTTCGTCTTAGATCTAAAGTTTTTTTTGAATCTAGGTTTAGACTTTTGGGGTATTTGGGTTAAAAAAATTCTCTTTCCCAAATTCCGGCATCGGCCCACGGCGGCGCTCGACCGGAACCTGGAAAACCACGACGGCGTGGCGGTTGTGTTAAACACCGTTCGATGTTCATCTCTGAAAGTTTCAGAGGAAACAAATTTTTTGGGGGGTTTTGAGTTTAAAATGAAATAAAAAAAATATAAAGTCTTTTATACTGGGCCTTTAAAGGGAAATGTGACAATTCAAGATTTTAAATCCCTCCGCATAACTTTTCTTTGCTCCGCATTCCCTTAGGTTCTTTCATTTTAGTCACTATTTTCAAATCGACTTTATTTTCTCTTTAATCAGGTCTTCGAATTTTGTTTTTGTTTCAATTTCATCCCGAGATCAGTGGTAATTCCCTTTGAATCCCTGCCTTTTTTGTATATTAGTTTGGTACTTATTATTTTTATTTTATTTATTTCATTTGTGCTATAAATGTTCTCCTTTACTTAATTTTAGTCCATTAATATCATATATATTATATATTATGTGTATATATGTATTATATGTATATATATATATATATATATTTGTATCATTGTTAGTATATGTAATCACTCATTTTTATCTGGTGTATAAAGTGTTGTGTTAATCTACTTTAGTTTATTAGTTAATATATTATTATTGCATGTACACGTATTATATTATATGTTCATTACTATACGTGTGATTAATGGGTACGTAAATCGTGTGTATGAGTATATATGCGTGTATGTTGGTATAGTATGTTAATGTGTTACATATATTAACGTTTGCATGAATATATTAATTAATATTCGTGTATGTGTGCATACGTGTGGGTGTTCGCAGGTATATATCAATTTGTATGTGCATGTATTATATGTGTATGTATGCGTATAGTATTATTATTACTATTATTATTACTATTATTATTAATACTATTGGGCTGAAATTAAAGTAAGATAAAAGATATATTAAAACCCAAAATAGATACCCAGCCCTTATTTACAAGACCCAAGCTTAATTATACATGGCCCATTCGGCCAGGCCAGCCCACACCCTAAAAAAACTCGTATCTAATATTGAACCCTAACGCTCTCTTTATCATGCGCATCTGCACGAGGGCCGTTGGATCGGATCTAGATCCAACGGCCACGGTTGAAGCATAGAGACCCCTCATCTGCCGCGTGAAGCCCACGCGCGGGCTGTTGGATTATCCACTCGCGCTTGTGAGACGCGTACAGAGCTAGCCGTCTGCTTCAGGCCACGTGGCGCGATCCCGAGCCGCTACACCATCCTTGAGGCCTTATCTCAGCCGTCTGATCAGTAAGCGGTCCTAACCGTTGGATCAGATCTGATCCAACGGATAAGAACGACTCTAGTAGTAATAATTATTCTGTCTCCCGAGACGCTAGTCTGCATAGCTGAACGGTCATCTCCACCACACCGCTCCCCATGCCGGCCGTACCAACCACCAAGCATGGTCGGGCATGCCAAATACACAAAAAGGGGAAAAGCGTCAGAACAAGATCAGATCCAAAATATATCTTATGTACAAATTTTACGAAACAAGAGAGAAGAGAGAGGATATATGTAAACCAAAAAGTGTAAGATCGGGGGGTTTTTTTTGGGGGGGGTAACAAAAAAATAAAAAAGAAGCACCAAGTTTCAGTGGTAATCTCTCTTTCTTTTTCTTACTTCCTTGCATGCATGTACAATAAAATATAAGAAGTAATAACAAAAGGGAGAGGGGTATAGATTTGTTACCCTCGTAGTCAACGGGTCTCCCCTCACCAGTGACAAGCCGCCTCAGTTTCCAAAACTGAACATGGTGAACTGAAAGGAGGGGGAGGTCCCTTTCGATTTCATTTCGGTTAAACAAAAACATTTTTTTCACTTCGTATTTGCTCAGATCTAGGCAAAAGGGGGAGTCTTAGTGTAAATCTAAGTTTAGATTTGGGTTCGATTTGAAACGAGGTTTGTTTTGGGTGTTTCTTTTGGTTCGTCGGCGCCGGCTAGCGGCGGTCGGGGGCGGAGAGGACGGCGGATGGTCGCCGATTTCTGGGTTCATCGAAGGGTTGGGGTGGTTATGTTGAGAGGAAAATGGAGATGGGTTATTATAAAAACTGGTTTTGAAGAAAAATGAGGAAAAATTTGAGTTCGGGCCAGAAAAGGGGATTTTATAGGCATTTTTATTTTGTGAAAGGGTGAAATTCTGTAATAAATCCCCCTGCATTTTTGATATTTTCATTTCTGTCTTGCCGCATGGGATATTTACAACCCTGGTCCTCCTTATATTTTAAAATCTTGCAATCCAACCCCTGGATTAAACTGAATCATTTTTTAAATGGTGAAATTACCTCACCAGTCCCACCGCGTTTTTGAAATTTTCACTCCGAGCCTGCCCCTTGGTCCAATTACAGATTTAGTCCTTTTAGGTTCCGTTTGATTTGTAATTTCGTCCCTAAATCGCATTTTATTACCTTTTAATTTATGTTTCCTGTTTTTGTTTTTTTCATTTCAGTCCTTTTTCGTATCTAAATATTCATGTTTATTTATTATGATCTTATATGTTGATGTGGCCCTTTTGCATTCTCACGTGTTTCTTGTACATGTTTCGTATTCTCATGTTTATATATATGTGTTTAGTTTATGGTGATTATGTATTTTTATACGCTTGTTCGGTCGTTCGTATCATACATGTTCGATTGATATTTTAGTTGGCTAGTACACGACATGTTTTGTATTTTAGCATGTATTGTATGTTCTCTTTGCTTTTAGTTTATGCATTAGTATGTTTTCTTTTGTCATGTATAATACCGTGTTTCTATTTTTCGTATGCAAACTATGTTGTAAGCTATGTGCTAGGTATTAGTTTCTTTGTTAGTACGTTGTCTTGATTTGTGAAATTAATATCATAATACATTCATGCCATGCGTATTTTACATTGTATGTATTCTTGAAGTATGGGTCCTTTATTTATCACACGTTTTATTCATGCTTCATTATTATTATTGCTATTATGATCTACCATGTTTGTATTTTTATCATACTTGTCTAATTTTGTGATGTCCATGTCTTTATTACTTATTTTGTCCTTTACCATATGAATGTGAACGTATATTTTTGAATTACGTCTTTAAGATTGCATGTCGAGATATATAAACTGTTAATGCAGTGCCTTTTTATCCGAGTGTAAACGGGGCCAGTATCAGGCGTAGTGATAGTGGTTGGGCGTTTACTCTCGGATAACGGGGCCTTTAAAATCTACTCGCACTTATAACCAAATTTTAAATTGATCGTCACTTTAATCTGGAAAGTTTAATTTTAATAAAGCGGTAATTATTAAAGTACCAATTTTGGGCGGTGTGGGGGTGCTAATCCTTCCCCATCCGTAACCGACTCCCGAACCCAAAGTTTTTGAATCTCTGGTTTTACGGTGTCTGACCTACCTAAGTGGCCGGTGGCGACTCCAATTTCTAAATAAAACACACTTTTTAAAACCCCACGAAATGAATATTTTAATTCCCGAAAAACCACAAACACTTCGAAAAATACTTTTTTTAGCGAGAGGGGACATCGCTACAGATGGCGACTCCGCTGGGGAGATTTTTTGTTTTTTTAACAAAATAAAGAGAGTCAAGCTTTTTCAAATAATTACAGCTTTAATAATATTAGAAGTTCCGGATTAAAGTGACTATTAAATTAATATTCGGTTGTAATTGCGCGTTTATTTTAACGCATTTAAAATTTGGGCATATAAACCCATTTTTAAGTGGGGGAAAACGCTAATGCTTTCGTGGAGATATTATTCTCCCGTGTAGGCCTAGCAAGTACCTTCGGGGCTCGAGTACCTTATGCTTTCGTAAGGATATCGTTCCTTCGTACAGGCATAAGCGAATGGGTCCCCCTGAATTGAACTCGGTTGAAATGAGCCTATAATGGGTGATAATCGGGGGCCTTGCTACCCTTAGTAGGGGACAACAAGGACATTTCGGGTACCTCCTAGCACCAACACTGCATGTAGAGAACGTAGAAACCCACCCTATTAGAGCCATGCGGATAACCTTAGGTGTTTTAGATGGATAAATAGGGTTGTTTTGTCTATTTACCTTATTTAGTTCGTCTTTTTATTTATGTATTTATTAATTCTATCCGGTACTGACTTGTCTTCTTTTGCTCTGTTTTTTTTTCATGCATTATTATATTTGCATTACATAAAGGTACTGGATCAAGTGGTTTGCCCGATCATAAAGTCTTTCACCATGGAAAAAAGGTGTCTTAGGAAAGAAGAGCTGAACTTGTCAGTCAGACATTGGTCAGAGGTCAACCAGAAGGCCCAAGGGGACAGTTTACCAAGCGAGCGCGTAATAGCAGGGTACACCTACGTGAGTCTTCAACATAACAACTTATGGGATCTCCAAAGTATCTGGGAAGGATGGGACCAGAGATTACAAGACAGGTTCTGTGATAGTTATGGCGACATTGCACGATTGTTATACGTTCAAGTCAACCAGCCCCTACCCCGAGCCATTTTTCAGTTCTGGAATCCTGCCTTTTTCTGCTTCACCTTCAATGGACAAGACATGATGCCTACAGTAGAAGAATATACCGCCTTACTTAATCAGAAAAATGTTCAGGAAGATTAGATTTACGCAAAACCTCCGAGGAATCAGAATTATAATTCAAAACTCAAAACCTTTACCGGAATGAGTGGCGATTGGGTTAATGGCTTGATCCGACTTCGAGGAGACTGTACAGTATTTGCACAGGAGAACATTCGAGACATCCTACCTGCACATCCAGATGAGGAGAAAAAGATAGACATGCTTGCCTTGGGAATATATGGGTTGGTGATCTTTCCGAGAACTCTTGGAAACATTGATGTAGCCAATCTAGATTTGTTCGAGCGTATGAAACGGCGGGCAAATCCAGTACCAGCAATCTTGGCCGAGACCTTTATTTCTTTAAATGCCAGTCGAAAGCATGAAGAATGACATTTCAGGGGGTATGCACAGCTGTTACAGGTATGGGTTCAGAGCCACATGTGGAAGACGCCGACAAGGGTCCTACCATGGATATCCTTCCAAGGTTTTTCGCCCTTACGGGAGTACTTAGCAAAAGAGTGGCGAGAGAACTTGAAAACAAAAAAATGGTCTAGTTTCTTCAGGAACATTCAAGACGAAGACATAGTATGGAGGGTCCCATGGCTCGGTAGAGTTAATTACTTTTTATACAGTTGCGGTGATTTCGAATGGCTGATGATGTTGAGACTGCATGGAGGGATTGCTTGTGCTCCGCTTTTGGTGTCCCGACAATTCGGATTACGACAGTTCATTCCCAATACCGCCAGGTTAAGCCGAACTGAATTTCCTTTCAAAGGTGAGTTTAAAGAAAAAGTCCAGACTATCATGAGGGCTTGAGACCATTGTTACCGAATCAGGGTGGAAGGAGACACCGAGCACATGACCACTCCAGACTACGATCTTTGGAGATGTTTGAGGGTTAATGATATGATTCATGAATCCGATCAAGGACCGGTTGTGACACTTGAGGAGCTTACAAGGGTGGTACCGTCTGAAACTGATATCTTACGGAATGAACTCGAAGAAATTAAGAGGAAAATAGACACCCAACAGACTCAGCATGCGAGTGAGCTCTATAAAGTAAGCTTAGAGGTCGACGAACCGGATGGGATCATTAGACAGTTGAAGAAATTAAATGCGGATTTGAGCGAGAAGAACGCTCTTTACCAAAAGGATACCCTCCTACTCCAAGCAAAGATACAGAAGGTCGGCCGAAGTCAGTTCATAGCCGTGGAAAAGGAAAGAATGAATGGTATCCGTTTGGTGGAAGAAGAACGAGAAATCAGCAAGAGAGCAATCGAGAAGGAGATAGAAAGATATCAGTTGGCTATTGAGGAAGAAAGGCAGTCCTTCAAGAAGGCCATTGACCAAGAAAAGGAAAGAACTAGGCAAGAAATTAGCAAAGGAAAACAAGCAGTCAACTACGAGAAAGAAAACGTCGCCGCTTGGAAAAGAAGGTCTATGAGTAGCCGGAATAGACTTTTAGAGATGCAAAGGTTGTACGACGACACTATCCAAAGTCTGGATCAGAGCCAAAGTCAGAATGTCGAGTTGGGAGAAAAGGTGGTAGAGGTAGAACACTCCTTTCGAACCTACTGTCAGAGGAACGGCTTCACTGAGTTACAAGAAAGAGAGCGCGATGTAGGCACGTTACGAACCCGAATTGAGTCCCTTGAAGCAAATGTTGAGGATTATAAGGAAATAATCAGTGTATTCGAAGAGGCTGCAGCCAGAGGGGACATTTATTGGAAAAGGAGACTGCGTGACGCTGCCCGGATGGTGCAGGATAGGGACCAATATTATGCCAACCTGATGGTGGACATACAACGAGTCGCCAGGCATGTGAATGATTTGGCCATTGAGGCTGAAACACTCCGACATTTCGTAGTCCCAGAAATGAAAGAAGCTCCCAGGTTCATCAAGCTGCTCAGGGCTATTGAAAAATTAGGAGATAGAGCTAGGGCTTATCTGTAGGGCTCTGTATCGTAATTAGTACTCTTTTGTATTAGGGACCTTCACTTTGTAATATGAACTCTATTGTAATTTAGACCCTTTAATTCTTGTGGAAGTAGTTCAAAAGGGTGATTACCAGCGGAATCAGTACCTTTATCTGCATACATTCTTGCATTACATCATGACATCCGCATCATTATACACGCATTTATTTTCCTTGCAACCATATTAATGCTATAAATATCGTGGCAGTGTGAAAATAGAAGTTAAGCCGCAATCATTCATCATCCATATCTTACCCGATTACAAAGCAAGCTCATGGAAGACATGATAATCAGTCTAGAAAAGGGACAAAGAGAGCTCGAGGCAAGATTTGACGAGGCTCAAAGAAGCCTCAGTGACCAGATTGCTCAGTCACAAGCATCGATAGTATCTGACATAACCGCATTGTTGGCTAAGAGTCTCGGAAAGAGAGTTGAAGGAGAAACCGCTCAAGAACCGGAAGGTACCCCAGTTCACAATAATGTTCAACCGGCAGTGCCAAATTCGACTAGAAGTGTATATATCGACCCTGCAGGGATGTCGGCTAATCTTCAGGTAGGGGTATCTGAGACTCAACCCCTTGACACTGAAGCACTCTATGAAGAAGAGGTGCTAGACCTGAATTTGGTCGAAAGGATCATGACAGAGGTAGAAAAAAAGTGGGAAGAGAGGTTTCGCCTCATGGAGGAAAGATTTAAAACTTTGCAAACCATGGAAGAACCAGGAAATGATGCCAGTGACTTGAGTCTGGTATCCGACCTTGTTCTACCACCAAAATTTAAAACGCCAGAGTTTGACAAGTACGATGGAACCACGTGTCCTTCCGCGCATGTAACAATGTACTGTCGGAAGATGGCGGCCTACCTTAAGGATGAGAAACTATTGATTCACTGTTTCCAAGACAGCCTAACTGGGGCGGCATTGCGGTGGTACACCCAGTTGAGCAGGGTAAATGTTAAAACATAGAAAGACCTTTCAAGAGCATTCATCGAGCAATATAAGCACGTAACAGATATGACCCCCAGTAGAATTATGTTGGAAAATTTGGGGCAGAAATCCAACGAAAGTCTACGACAGTATGCTCAAAGGTGGCGGGAAGTGGCCGCCCAAATTTAGCCACCCCTCTCGGAACATGAAATTACGCCATTATTCGTTAATACTTTGAATGGGGCATTGTTCGATCGCCTCATTAATAACACGACACAGAGTTTTGCTGATTTGATTAGGACTGGGGAATCCCTTGAATTGGCAATTAAGAGCGGTAGAATTGATAGCGGGGAAGGATCTCGAAAGTACAGCAAGAAGAATAAAGTAAACGCCGCCAGTACTTACACTGCCCCGAAGAATTTTACAGTCTCACAGCCACAAGCACCTGCGGGAAAAGTGCAAAACTCGATTCAAAGAGATGAGAGAACCCCGAGAAAAGAGAAAGAGAGGCAAACTTTTACTCCACTACCCGTTTCGTACTTGGAGCTTTACTCTCAGTTGTATGAAGCAGACCTGGTCCGTCCATATTACGTTACTCCTTTCAAATCGCTGTTCCCGTCCTGGTATAACCCGAACACGCATTGCAACTATCACGGCGATGCCCCTGGTCATCCCACCGAGAACTGCCTTGCTTTCAAAAAACTTGTGCAGAACTTAATTGATTATGGGATATTGAAGTTTGAAGAACCAAGTGTAGCTACTAACCTATTGCCTAATCATGGGAACAGGGGAGTAAATGTTATTGAGGAATGCTTTACCAGGAAGATTAAGGATGGTGTGTCAGAAATCAAATCTCCTTTGCGGTGGGTATTTCAGCAATTGTGCATGGCCCATGTGATCGACAAAGGCATGGTAATAATGCATAAAAGATGTGAAGTGTATTGCGAATTTCATCAGGACGAAGGACACGACATCCAAAAGTGCGACGAGTTTAAGAGATTGGTACAACAATTGATGAATGAAAAGCAAATAGAATTCTTCGAAGAGCCCACAGAAAAGAAGGGGTCGGACGTACATATGACGGACATCCCCAACGTAAAATACGGGAGAGATAGACCTCTTATCATCTCCTCCAGGCCGGGGAGTGCAGGTGCCTCCCAAGGAGAAACCACTAAGAAAAATCCCAAGATCATCATCTTAGCACCATCCCCGTTCCCATTCAAGGATATGCGGCAAGCTCCCTGAAACTATGCTGTAAATGTGACCACGCCAAGAAAGCCAGAATCTGGTGAGGTAAAAGAGCTTACACTGAAAGACGAGCAAGGCAAGAGTGATGTGAATGTCGGTGAGGTGGGTCATTTCACGAGGAGCGGAAGATGTTACTCCTCTGAGACCTTGAGGACTGCTGAAGCGGCCAAAGACAAAGGAAAGGATACATCGGTTACCCCCGCGCAGATATTCGGCGAAGAACTTCTTCCAAAGATAAATGAGTCAGTAACCGAGGCTCAGGCCAAAGAATTTCTAAAGTTCCTGAGACATAGCGAGTACAGCATAGTGGAACAGCTACGAAAGCAACCGGCTAGGATCACAGTGCTGGAGTTGCTCTTGAGTTCAGAAAGACACCGTGAGGCACTATTAAAAGTACTAAACCAGACTTTTGTGCCCTAGGACATTTCTGTGGCAAAACTAGACAGGATAGTGGGGTATATCACTGCCTATAACCATATAACATTCAGTGATGACGAGATCCCCGAGGGCGGAATGGGATCCACCAAAGCTCTTAACATCACAACCCACTGCAAAGGGTATGTGGTATCGGGGGTACTGATTGACAACGGGTCAGCACTGAACGTACTGCCTATGGTGACCTTACAAAAGCTACCAATAGATAGTTCTCACCTAAAGCCTTGCCATAACTCCGTGAGAGCCTTTGACGACACACAAAGAGGAACAATGGGAAAAATTGAGGTGCCCCTATTGATCGGGCCGACTGAGTACGTGATTGATTTTGTGGTAATGGACATAAAACCATCTTACAACTGCTTATTGGGAAGGCCATGGATCCACTCCGCATGAGTAGTCCCCTCATCACTACATCAAAAATTAAAATTCGTGATCGAAGGCAAGTTGGTCACAGTAGAGGCCGAGCAGGAAATTATTGCTTCAGTGACTTCAGATGCCCCCTACATTCAAAATGACGAGGATGCTGCAGAATGCACTTTCCGAGCATTAGAGCTAGTGAATGCCACATTCGTCGCGGAGGGAAGTCGGATCCCCTATCCCAGGTTATCTAATTGTACCAAGATGACCGTTGCTGAAACTTTGGGCCGAGGAGCTAAAGTAGGAAGAGGGTTAGGGAAGAGATTGCAAGGGAGCCTGCGAGCCAAAAGTACGATAACCGAGAAGGACCGTTTGGGTTGGGTTACAAACCAAGTGTCCAACAAAGAAAGGAAGAATACAAGAGAAAAGAAGAACAGAGAAAAGCTAGACTTAAGGGAGAAGACATTCCACGGAGACCAATGTCCTTCCCTTGTTTGAAAACCACTTTTGTCTCCGGAGGATTTTGCCAGCCAGGACAAGAGGTTGAAGAGGCAATTAAGGAAAACGACGTACTCAACAAGGAGGAAATATTTAATGAATCACTTGAGGGGATGTCCATCAACATTATAGTTGGAAAGAGCCAAGTCAGCAAAATGTTGACCAACATCTGCCCCTGCCATCCAGGGGAAACTCTTGATAACTGGAGTTACATTGATCTACCTGTGGTTTTTAGGACTAGACCAGAGTAATGCTCCGAATCAACCTTTTTTGTTTTTTGCCCATAAACAATGGGGATCTCTTGTATAGGGCACCTATGTTAACTTTTTGTTGAAATGAAAATATCTTCCCCGTTTTTTTTAAATGGCAAACGTTTCATTTATTTCATTCATTCATTCTTCATGTTCACTCACTTCATATAAAACCGTTCTCTTCCCAATACATTCATTCTCATTTAATGCAGGTCTCCCATGATTGACTATATGAATGATGCCGAACCCAATCCCGGAGTGGATTTTGAATGCCCCGAGATTTCGGAAGGAATTGGGGAAGAAGATGATGAGATAGAATATGAGGTCCCTGTAGAGTTGAGGAGAATGGTGGCCAACGAAGAAAGGCAAATCATGCCCCACCAGGAAGAAACAAAAGTTGTAAACTTGGGGACTGAAAAAAGAGAGAAAAGAAGTAAAAATAGGGACGACGTTTTTCTCAAAAACCAGGCACGAACTGATAACCCTACTTCAGGAATTCAAGGATGTTTTCGCCTGGACTTATCAAGATATGCCAGGTTTGAATACTGACATAGTGGTGCACAAACTGCCAATAAAGCCGGAATGCAAACCAATACAACAAAAACTCCAGAGAATGAGACCAAACATGTTAAAGATCAGAGAAGAGGTAAAAAAATAGTTTGATGCTGGCTTCTTGGAGGTGGCCAAATTCCTCGAATGGGTTGCAAACATCGTACCAGTATCGAAGAAGGTCGGGAAGGTCTGTATGTGTGTAGATTATAGGGATCTCAACCGAGCCAGCCCTAAAGATAACTTCCCCTGCCGCATATTGACACGCTGGTTGACAACACCGCGGGACACTCATGGTTTTCATTTATGGACGGCTTTTTAGGGTACAACCAGATAAAGATGGACTCTAACGACATGGTGAAAACTACATTCATAACCATGTGGGGCACTTTTGTTACCGGGTGATGCCTTTCGGGCTCAAGAACGCAGGGGCAACTTACCAAAGAGCAATGGTGACTCTTTTCCATGACATGATGCACAAAGAAATAGAAATATACGTGGACAACATGACCACCAAGTCCCGAATAGAAGAGGAGCACCTACAGAACTTAAGAAAACTATTCCAAAGACTACGAAAATACCAGCTGAGGCTTAACCCTGCCAAATGCACATTCGCCGTTACTTCTGGAAAACTCTTGGGGTTCGTGGTGAGCAGAAAAGGGATTGAGATCGATCCAGATAAAGTGAAAGCCATCCAGGATCTCTCACTACCCCACACTTAGAAGGAGGTTCGTGGTTTCCTGTAGAGGTTAAATTATATCTCTCGTTTCATTTCCCAATTAACTGATCAGTGTGACCCAGTCTTCAGACTTCTTAGAAAGAATAATCTCGGTATGTGGGATGAGGAATGTCAATGAGCCCTAGAAAAGATCAAAAGGTACCTGACAAATGCTCTAATTTTAGTCGCGCTAGTACCAGACATGCCTTTAATCCTCTACCTGACAGTTTTTGAGAATTCAATGGGGTGTGTATTGGGGCAACACGATGAGTCAGGGAAAAGGGAGCAAGCCATCTATTACCTAAGCATAAAGTTCAATGATTGCGAAGCGCGGTACCCGCCAGTTCAGAAGTTGTGTTGTGCTTTAGTTTGGGCTACCAAGCGGCTTAGACAGTACATGTTGTACCATACTACTTGGTTGATATCCAAGCTAGACCCCTTGAAGCTCCTAATGGAAGCACCAGTATTGACGGGAAGGATGGCTCGCTGGCAGATGCTCCTATCCGAATTCGACATTGTGTATGTAAGCCAGAAAGCCGTAAAGGGAAGCGCCGTAGCAGATTTCCTAGCTAGTCGCACTTCGGACGATTATGAGGCGTTGAACTTTAATTTCCCGGATGAAGACTTGATGTGCATTACAATCGAGGAAAAGGTTCTAGATGATAACTCATGGAAGCTTTACTTTGATGGAGCCTCTAACGCCCTCAAACACGAGATATGGGTCGTGCTAATTCCCCCCGAGAATGTCTATTATCCCTTCACTAGCAAATTAGAATTCTTCTGCACCAACAATGTAGCTGAATATGAAGCTTGCATCATGGGACTAAACTCAGCTATTGACAGAAAGATTAAGGAACTTCGAGTATTCAGAGATTCATCCTTAGTGATTTACCAGCTGCGTGGAGAATGGGAAACCAGGGACTCGAAGTTGGTCAAATATTATGAATTAATTCAAGAGCTTGCCAAGGATTTCGAAAAGATCAGCTTCAATTACCTTCCCAGAGAAGAAAATCAGATGGCAGACGCTTTGGCAACCTTGGCTTCCATGTTCAAAACGAACACGGTGGCAGAAATGAAGCCCATTAAAATGCAGACTTTTGAAAAACCTGCTCATTGTTGCAATATGTCAAGCTTCAAAAGTATCCCAAAGGGGAAAATGACAATGACAGAAAAACGCTCAGAAAATGGCAACAGGATATGTCCTGGATGGGGAAATCCTATATAAAAGAGGCCATGATCAGACATTGTTGAGATGTGTGGATGCCCGAGCGGCGAAGGAGATTTTAGCCGAGGTACACGACGGTCTATGTGGGACGCACGTCAACGGGCTGTCTATAGCCCAGAAAATTATGAGTTATGGCTATTTCTGGTCAACCATGGAGGGAGATTGTATCGATTACGCCAGGAAATGCCACAAATGCCAAATTTATGCTGACAAGATTCACGCTCCCCCGTCACCTTTACACACCATGAATTCTCCGTGGCCTTTTGCAGCGTAGGGCATGGACGTCATCAGGCAGATTCACCCGAAGGCTTCCAACAGACACTGTTTTATTTTGGTCGCCATAGACTATTTCACTAAATGGGTGGAGGCAGTGTCTTACGCCAACATCACAAGGAATACAGTATGTAAATTCCTAAAGAAGAAGATCATTTGTCAATACGGTTTGCCATAAAGGGTCATCACCGACAACGCTTCCAATCTGAATAACAAAATGATGACGGACGTGTGCAACCAATTCAAGATAACACACCATAATTCCACAGTCTATCGTCCTAAAATGAATGGGGCGGTGGAAGCAGCAAACAAGAACATAAAGAAGATCATAGCGAAGACGACGGATACCTACAGGGATTGGCACGAAAAGCTGCCATTTGCCCTTTTCGCCTATAGGACGTCCATTCGCACATCGACAGGGGCAACACCCTACTCCTTAGTGTATGGTACCGAAGCAGTACTCCCCATTGAGGTGGAGATTCCGTCGCTTCGGGTCTTAAATGAAGTAAAATTGGAAGAATCCGAATGGGTGCAAGCCAGACTCGACTAGCTAAATCTCATTGAAGAAAAGAGACTAAAGGCCATTTGCCATGGTCAAATGTACCAAAAACGAATGATGCGGGCATACAAAAAAAAAGGTGCGCCCAAGAGAATTCAGAGAGGGGGATCTGGTGCTCAAGAAGATCCTCCCGATTCAGAAAGATTCTCGAGGAAAGTGGATGCCCAACTGGGAAGGGCCATACGTGGTAAAAAAGGCCTTCTCAGGAGGAGCCTTAATCTTAACCGAAATGGATGAAGACGAGCTGAAAAGCCCTGTAAATTCTGATGCTGTTAAGAAATACTACGTTTGAAAAAAAAGAAAAAAGAAAGAGAAGAAAAAACAACAAAAATAATAAAAAAAAGAAAATGGAGAGCTTTGGGGCGAAAACCTGAAACAGGGCATCTTGAAGCAAAGAAAGAATTCTAGTCGAAAACCCGTAAAGGGCAGCTCGGATAAATTGAGAGGTTGGATATCCGGAGAGAAGATGCGTCCCCATGAACACTGTGAAGAAGAAGCTTCAGGCAAAAAATTCTACGCCGGTTGACGGGATCATGTATCATTCATACTAAAGATACTGAGAGATCTTGCATTTCACGTTTGGCTTTTCCCTTTCCTCGTGTGTGTCATGACTCTCTCAAAGTGGTTCCAAGCCCTTAATCGTAATAAAATCACATTTTTGAGCATCCATTCCTTGCCTTATTGTTATCAATATCATGCAAATAAGCTAACATAGGCTTAGGATAAACAAGAGATTTCTGAGCATTACTGTGATTTAACCTTAAAAATACAGGTGATTAGAAAACGATGTCAACCTTGCCCTCTAGCTGCCTATATGATGTATGTTGAAACAAGGCGAGCAGAAGACTTTAGGAACCAAGATAAGATAACCAATGGCGCACGCCTTGCTTGTTTAAAAGAAAGCATTCGAGACAACAAAAGAGATCTCCCAGGTGAAAACCCGGAAGGGCACCTCAAAATAAAAAAACAAAAAGAAGAAGAAAAGAGAAAGAGAAAAAAGAAAAAAACCTCTAAAGTGAAAACCTGAAAGGGCACTTTAGAACCCCGAATCGGAAATTTAGAAAAAGAAAAATTGGAATGGTTGAACCTGACAGTGAAACGAGGTATCGCCGCTAGAAGAAGAAAAAAGAGAAAGCAAGCAACATAAGGTCGAGATTGACTGAGGACTAAAGCAGGCCCGTCAAGATACTGACATTCATGCATCATGAATAGTTAGACATCCCTAGGATTAGGAGCATGCTAATATATTTGTCATAGCATTTTGTCTTATTCTATACAGGTACCTGCAAATTCAAAGAAGCACCGGTAGCCGTTTCGGCATGAATCCCAAATATGAAGATAAAGGTTCTATATAGGAAGGGCCTATATTTTCAAAGGCCAGCAGTAAGAGGTTCTATATAGGAAGGACCCGCCGCTCCGAGGCTTCAAGGGCTGAAAGTTTTATATAGGAAAGACTTGCAGCTCCAGGGTGAAGACTAGCGGTTCTATATAGGAAGAACTCCCAGCCGAAGGAATTCACCCATGACACAAAAGGTTTTATATAGGGAAAACTCGTTGTGTTGAAGGCGAAGAATCCTATATAGGAAGGATTCTGAGCTTTACTGTCTTAGAGAATGAGGTTCTACGAAGAAAGAACCCGTAGCTCCGAGATTACAGAAGCTAAAATTTTTGTATATGAAGGACTTACGATTTTAGGGTTTGAAGATTAGAAGTTCTATATAGGAGGAACTCCCAATTGAAAAACCCATCTGTGACGCAGAAGATTTTATATAGGAAAAATCTGCGTTGAAGGCGAAGAGTTCTATATAGGAAGGACTCCGAGCTCTACAGTCTCAGAGTGAAGAATTCTATATAGGAAGGACTCATAACTCGAGACTGTAGAATAAAAGGTTCTATATAGGAAAGACCTGTAGTTCCAAGATCGGAATATGAAAAAGTTCTGTATAGGAAGGACTTACGAGCCCGAAGATTCAGCCAAGGAAAAACGGAGAGTTCCAGAAGAGCACGTGATTTCGAAGCTACAAACAGGGAAGTCAGATAAAAATTAGTGCTTATAATCTTTGCTTTGTTCTCGTTTTACAGGAACAAGCAAAGAGGGACAACTGTAATCACTCATTTTTATCTGGTGTATAAAGTGTTGTGTTAATCTACTTTAGTTTATTAGTTAATATATTATTATTACATGTACACGTATTATATTATATGTTCATTACTATACGTGTGATTAATGGGTACGTAAACCGTGTGTATGAGTATATATGCGTGTATGTTGGTATAGTATGTTAATGTGTTACATAAATTAACGTTTGCATGAATATATTAATTAATATGCGTGTATGTGTGCATACGTGTGGGTGTTCGCAGGTATATATCAATTTGTATGTGCATGTATTATATGTGTATGTATGCGTATAGTATTATTATTACTACTGTTATTATTATTATTATTAATACTATTGGGCTGAAATTAAAGTAAGATAAAAGATATATTAAAACCCAAAATAAATACCCAGCCCTTATTTACAAGACCCAAGCTTAATTATACATGGCCCATTCGGCCAGGCCGACCCACACCCTAAAAAAACCCGTATCTAATATTGAACCTTAATGCTCTCTTTATCATGGTACCTGCACGAGGGCCGTTGGATCGGATCTAGATCCAACGGCCACGGTTGAAGCATAGAGACCCCTCATCTGCCGCGTGAAGCCCACGCGCGGGCTGTTGGATTATCCACTCGCGCGTGTGAGACGCGTACAGAGCTAGCCGTCTGCTTCAGGCAGCGTGGCGCTATCCCGAGCCGCTACACCATCCTCGATGCCTTATCTCAGCCGTCCGATCAGTAAGCGGTCCTAACCGTTGGATCAGATCTGATCCAACGAATAAGAACGGCTCTGGCAGTAATAATCATTCCGTCTCTCGAGACGCCAGTCTGCACAATCGAACGGTCATCTCCACCATGCCGCTCCCCATGCCAGTCGTACCAACCACCAAGCATGGCCATGCATGCCAAAGACACAAAAAAGGGGAAAAGTGTCAGAACAAGATCAGATCTAAAATAGATCTTATGTACAAATTTTACCAAAAAGAGAGAGCAGAAAGGATATATGTAAACCAAAAGGTGTAAGATCGAGGTTTTTTTTGGGGTAACAAAAAAATAAAAAAGAAGCACCAAGTTTCAGTGGTAATCTCTCTTTCTTTTTCTTACTTCCTTGCATGCATGTACAATAAAATATAAGAAGTAATAATAAAAGGGAGAGGGGTATAGATTTGTTACCCTCGTCGTCAACGGGTCTCCCCTCACTAGTAACAAGCCACCTCAGTTTCCAAAACTGAACATGGTGAACTGAAAGGAGAGGATGTCTTTTTCGGTTTCATTTCGGTTAAACAAAAACATTTTTTTCACTTCGTAATTGCTCAGATCTAGGCAAAAGGGGGAGTCTTAGTGTAAATCTAAGTTTAGATTTGGGTTCGGTTTGAAATGAGGTTTGTTTTGGTTGTTTCTTTTAGTTCGTCGGCGCTGGCTAGTGGCGGTCGGCGGCAGAAAGGACGGCGGATGGTCGCCGGTTTTTGGGTTCATCAAAGGGTTGGGTGGTTATGTTGAGAGAAAAATGGAGATGGGTTATTATAAAAACTGGTTTTGAAGAAAAATGAGGAAAATTTTGAGTTCGGGCCAGAAAAGGGGATTTTATGGGCATTTTTATTTTGTGAAATGGTGAAATTTTGTAATAAATCCCTCCGCGTTTTCGATATTTTCATTTCTGTCTTGCCGCAGGGGATATTTACAACCCTGGTCCTCCTTATTTTTTAAAATCTTGCAATCCAACCCCTGGATTAAACTGAATCAGTTTTTAAATGGTGAAATTACCTCACCAGTCCCACCGCGTTTTTGAAATTTTCACTCCGAGCATGCCCCTTGGTCCAATTACAGATTTAGTCCTTTTAGGTTCCGTTTGATTTGTAATTTCATCCCTAAATCACATTTTATTACCTTTTAATTTATGTTTCCTGTTTTCATTTTTTTCATTTCAGTCCTTTTCCGTATCTAAATATTCATGTTTATTTATTATGATCTTATATGTTGATGTGGCCCTTTTGCATTCTCACGTGTTTCTTGTACATGTTTCGTATTCTCATGTTTATATATATATGTGTTTAGTTTATGGTGATTATGTATTTTTATACGCTTGTTCGGTCGTTCGTATCATACATGTTCGATTGATATTTTAGTTGGCTAGTACACGACATGTTTTGTATTTTAGCATGTATTTTATGTTCTCTTTGCTTTTAGGTTATGCGTTAGTATGTTTTCTTTTGTCATGTATAATACCGTGTTTCTATTTTTCGTATGCAAACTATGTTGTAAGCTATCTGCTAGGTATTAGTTTCTTTGTTAGTACATTGTCTTGATTTGTGAAATTAATATCATAATACATTCATGCCATGCGTATTTTACATTGTATGTATTCTTGAAGTATGGGTCCTTTATTTATCACACGTTTTATTCATGCTTCATTATTATTATTGCTATTATGATCTACCATGTTTGTATTTTTATCATACTTGTCTAATTTTGTGATATCCATGTCTTTATTACTTATTTTGTCCTTTACCATATGAATGTGAACGTATATTTTTGAATTACGTCTTTAAGATTGCATGTCGAGATATATAAACTGTCAATGCGGTGCCTTTTTATCCGAGTGTAAACGGGGCCAGTATCAGGCGTAGTGATAGTGGTTGAGCGTTTACTCTCGGATAACGGGGCCTTTAAAATCTACTCGCACTTATAACCAAATTTTAAATTGATCGTCACTTTAATCCGGAAAGTTTAATATCAATAAAGCGGTAATTATTAAAGTACCAATTTTGGGCGGTGTGGGGGTGCTAATCCTTCCCCATCCGTAACCGACTCCCGAACCCAAAGTTTTTGAATCTCTGGTTTTATGATGTCCGGCCTACCTAAGTGGCCAGTGGCGACTCCAATTTCTAAATAAAACGCGGTTTTTAAAACCTCACGGAATGAATATTTTAATACCCGAAAAACCACAAACACTTCGAAAATACTTTTTTTAGCGAGAGGGGACATTGCTACAGTATGTTATGTATTATTATTAACTTATAATATATGCTAATTATTATTATTATATATACTTTACCATACTATATTATGTATTATTATCTTTTTATATACGTTATATATATTGTATTTTATTATATATTTTCATTATATTATTACACGTGGATATGTTTTATATATATTATATGTAATATTCATTATATATTACTTATATCACATATCATATTAAATATATCTATGTTATAACTTTTTTATTTATGTATGTATTTTACGTGTAATATATCTATATCTATATATATTTTATTCGCTTTTATGTTGATTTTTATATGTTTTATATGTATAGATTATATTTGCGTTTTTATACATTTAATCGTATTTACATTTGTTTATCTTTTCTTTTTTGTAAGTGCTTTTTACTTATTGCATTGTTTTCTTTTTTTTAAACCTAATCTCATTCTGGTATTCTAGTGGGAGTATCATCCCGGTCTCCCGGTGTCATCTCCTTTGGTACCGTGAATCTAGACAGTTTAAATTATCATTTTAAAAATTTTAAATTAAATTGAGTTTTAATTATTTTTAATAAATACGATACAAACCCTTTAGATACCAATTTTTGGGCGGGTGCTAACCCTTCCCCGTGCGTAACCGACTCCAAACCCGAATCTCTGATTTTATTTTTAGTGTCCGGTCTATCTTATCCAAGTGACCGATAACGACTTCCTTAATTTTATTTCAAAATACAAACTTTTCAAAATTTCTCCCTTTAAAATTTTCCAAATGTTCTAAACAAAAAAGGGAAACCATGTAATTTTTTTAGGTCGCTACATCTCTATCCAATCGAGACACGTAACAAATTAAGAGAGAATTTGGACTAGCTATGAAATGTAATATGTGACGATGAAATTAATTATCGTAACCGATAAAACCCAACAAGTATCATAGTGGAAAAGTGGATGATGTTCATCCTAGGAGACCTGGGTTCAATCGTTTTGTTTGTAAAGTGTGTGCATTGCAATGAGTTAAGAATATATATGAACATATACTTTTTATAATCACATTTAGACTATTTAAAAGAAAAGTATTGTAACGATGAGATTAAAAGTTAAAATCAATAGTGGTCTTTGTATTTAGATAATTAGATTGACATAATGGTAAAAAAAAACCCTCAACGTTTTTTTTTTCAATTGTACCTTTAAAATTTTTCTTGGCAATTTAAACATAAAGTTTCAACTTTTTTTTTCAATTAAGTCATTTTAGGATGGTCAACATTTTTTTGCTGGCATAGCATGACAACTTGGGGTGTATAAAAATATTTGATCGGACTGATTTTATCCGAAAATTCAGATATTCGATTTGTTTTTTTAGTTCAAATACAAATCATAATATTTTAAGTTTCGAATTATCCAAAATTCCATAGATATGCATATAAAACTCATTTTACATTAATATTATTTTACAAAGTTTACTAAATGATCTAATCCGTCAATAAAAAACTTAATGATATAATTTTAAAAAATATATAATCTACATGAAAATTAATTATAAGTTTATTGACTTGAAACGTAAATTATTCGAATTGGGAATAAACATTGGTTGTTCATCAAATTGATTTCGAAGTGGTAAAGAATCCAAGCAATGGATTAGCATCTGTAAAGTGGCATTCGTCATATATTCTAATGTTAGGAGTCCATAGAATCATTACAGATAAATATCTCATCCAATTAAAGTTAGTTAAGTTGAAGAATAAACTTAAAAATCTTTGGAGTTTACAGGTTTTTGTTTAGCTGCAAATGAAATTCTGAAACGTTTTGAGAATCAGATGATTCTGGCCACCAAACAAATCCAACGAAGAGAATATGATATTCTCCGATTGAGAAATATGACAGTTCAATTTCAACTACATAAAAAAGCAAAGGTATCCTAACTAGCACTAAGATAAATCAACCTACTCTACTAAGGGAATCAAACAAATCCAAGAAATGAAAGGCATAACATATCAATAACATTCCTTATTTATGATTAATTAATCCCATTTCTAAGATTGATTATAATAAGTAATTATTGGTGGAACTTATTTATTTTTAATTAAATAGACATATGTTAAATCCTCACACTGGGATTCGAACTCATACAAAATAGGACAATGTGAGCGTATTTAGCCACTAGGCAATTAGTGGATCTCGTGAAACTTATTTATTTTGAAGAGCAAGAAGTTTAAAACTCATAAAGAAGGAAAATTAAAATATGTAAATTTAAAGGGCGTGAAGAAAAAATGCAGCTTTTATTTTCTATAAAAAAACCCAACAACCATCATTAAAATCTTCTTGTCTATTTCAATTAAATGTTACATTGGTGTAGGAGTGGAGATTGAGAAAATTAATCTTACATATTACACAGCTCATGGTTCTGATGGAGCAAGGTGCTGTTCGGATTGGTGGGCATCCTGCGGAGGGGTACTGCGTGATCATTCAGGTCAGTGGATCGTGGGTTTCGCCAAAGCTGTTGCTTTGTGCTCTATTCTAGAAGCGGAATTGTGGGGATTCTGATTGGCTTTGACTGTGCGTGGGAGACTGGCATAAAACAGGTTGTGGTTGAAGCTAACAGCTTGGAAGCGGTTCGGATATTAAATGGTAAAGATATCGGGTCTTATTCTATTCTATTGCATATTGCTGAGCATCATAAACGGAATTAATCTGTCCATTTTCAACATATTTGTCGAGAGAGAAATCGAGTTCGTGCGTACTTTTGATTTTGAGGTGTCATACTAGACCGTTCCTCTATTGGAAGTTCTCCAGTTTGTGAATGATGAAGCTGTTATGTAATCATTAATTTTCTTCTTTATTTACCAAAAAATGCTACACTGTAATTGAATTAAAAAAAAATTGTTAGCTCGGCCGAATATTAAACTTTTGGACAGTAACTTTTTAATCACTAACTACAACACAAATGCCGGCCTTTATCATTTTTTTTTTCATTTACCCAGCCCACAAAGTATAATGCTGAGTTGCTAACAATTAGCCCGTATCTATTGAATGCTAATCTCTAAAGTTTAAAGTGCCTGTATCATCTGAATAGACACCCTATACCTTTTGGGCACGCAGGGCCGGCCCTGAGTTTTTGATAGCTCAGACCAAACTTAAAAATTAAGCTCTAAATCAAGAATTTAAATTACAATTACAGTTGTAGTCATATTTTCGATCATGTTACATTTATTACGATTGCGGATATAACATATATTATTTCGGTCACTATGAGTGTCGCAGTTGTGAAATTTTTTTAATAACATATGTTATTGTAGACATAACGATTGCATGTATCGCATTTTCAGATAGTGCCACTATCGTCATATAACAGTCGTCATTGTCGTTTCATACCCCTATTTAAATCTCTACCCTTAATAGCAAGCAATGAAAAATAAATAAATTTTAAGAGTAAGTCCATAGTTACAAGTGTTGAAAAAATGTGGGCCTTAATAACAAGTATTGAAAAAACTGAATTTTATGATTATGCCCATAGTAATAAATATTGAAAAAAGTCGGGGTCCTAATACCAAATATTAGAAAAATAATTAAATATTAAGATTAGACGCCTAATAATAAATATTGGAAAAACTTAGCACCCTATTACAAGTATTAAAAAATGGGCCCTAATAACAAGTATTAGAAAAAAAGTCTAATCTTTAATAACAAATATAATTTGAAAAAATATAAATATTTAGTTTTCCTGAGCGGTGGGCCTTGGGCGGACGCCCTTATTGCCCTTGCCCAGGGCTAGGCCTGCGGTGTCCTATTTATGCTCTACACTAAAAAAATAGATTTAGGGTTTAGGCCAATGTTTAAGGTTAAAGCTTGGGACTAGGGTTTAGGGAATTGTGTGTAAGGTATATTTTTTAGAATTTAGGGTTTATGGCTTAAGATTTAAAATTTAGGATTAGGACTTAGGTTTTGTTTTTGGTTGAGATAGGAAAAACTTTAGTTTGGGGCAAACCAAGGTTTTGCAAAAGCTAGAAAAACTAGCTTTTAGCAAACCAAGGTTTGAGAAACTAGTTTAGGGGGCAAACTGAGATTTTGACACCCAAAAGTTGCATGTTTTTTGTTGCTTCTGAAAATTTTTGGGTGACAAAGCTAGTTTGGTCCTCCAAACGCAACCAAAAACAGGGCCTTAGAATTTAATTTTTAGTGTTAGGACATAGAAAAGAGCACTGAAAAGGAGCAAAGTATTTTTGTTTGTATCATTATTAGTAAGGAAATCTTCAATTTGGAAAGAATTTTAAGCATTCATAGTTTGTGCCATGGTGTGGGTAATTAGGCCTGTAAACGAATCGAACGAACATGAATAAGGGTATGTTTATATTCATTAATTTAATTTTAACTGAACTAACGAACGGACACGCACAACTAAACGAACATATTTTTTTCGTGTTCGTTTGTTAAGAAATGTAGTTTGTTTGTGTCCATTCGTTAAAATGATAAACGAACGCAAACAAACAAGGGCATATATGAATAAATTTAAACGAACAAATATAAACGAATGGATTACATAACGTTCACGAACATAAATGAATGAATGGGCACTTTGTTCGTGTCCGTTCATTTAATTAAACGAACATAAAATCTTGTTCATGTTCCTTAAACGAACTTTCCATCAAACGGTTCACTGAGCGTTCGGTTCGTTTACAACCCAATAGACATTTTTTTCCTATCTTTTTTATTTAAAAATAATCGAATTGTAGAATCAAAAACATAGTTTTGTAATGAAAGTACGTAGATAGTGAAATAATATCACAAAAGTAAAAGGAAAAATCAAGCTTCAAACTTGATGTAGCCATAATGCTTGAGAAATGAATAGGGGTGAGAATCGGGTGGGGCAGGGGCGGTTTTATATTCCCTACTCCGTCTTTAATACTTGCGGGTACAGTTTCGAGAAATTCCCATTAAATATTTCGGAGAATTTTTCGTTTCCCATATCCATCGGATCTCTACGGTTTTCAGAGAATTCACATACCTAAAATATTAAACAAAATTTATTACTTTACTAACTAAAATATAGGGCAAATTTTAATTTACAAATCATATATTCATTATACTTAAAAATATTCAAATTACTTCAAATGATACAGGGCAAAAAGGATCGACCCCCTTGATTAAGGGATCGATCCCTTTGTGAACAGAATGCCTCAATCTTTTTATTCCGGCCACCAAGTGCAAAATGATCGATCCACTAGTTTAAGGGATCGATCTCTTTATTGTAACGGTCATATTTTTTGAAAAATAATCGGTCCCTTTAGTTATAAATGCTTAATTCTTTTGTAGGTAACAACCATTTTGCATCCCAACGGCAATAAACGGTTAGAAACTCATTCCACACTATATAAACACCACAAGGACATTTGAAGAAAGTTACAACATCCATTCAAGCTTAATGATCAAGAGAAAGAGTCTTTAATTTTTTATTTCGTCATTTCTCGTGTAAATATTTGTTGAATGAGCTTTATTGTATATCTTTAGTACTCATTCTTTGTGAGCTTAATTCTTGTAAACACCCACCTTGAGTGGTCTTCATTATTTACACAAATATACCTTGTAAAAGGGAGAGGTTCTAGTTTAGCCTTAGAAAAACTAGAGTGGTTCTATCTTAGCCATTGAAAATATAGGGGTTGTAAGGTTACCCCTTGTCCTCAAAGGCAAGAATTCATTGTTACTGAATTGGAAAATCCTTAGTGGTGGTAAGCTAAGGTAGTGGATGTAGGCTTAGTTTAGAAGTCGAACCACTCTAAAAACGATTGTGCAAATTGTTCATTATTTTTTGATTTTTCACCAATCCATTCAAGAAGTATTTTCAACCCCTCTTGGCGGTTTTCGGTTGATTGATTCGAGTCCAACACCTAATACCATAAACCCTATACACTAAACTATATACCATAAACCCTAAAGTCTAAACCATATATCATAAATCCCAAACCCCAAACCGTGAACTCTAAACCATACTCAAAAAATAATATAATAATCAAATGTCAAAACAAGGGGAAAATATGAAGCTAAAATTTTAAGGGTAAAAGGGTACATACATACATAACACTTATCTTTTAAATGTATCACAAATTTTGTCAATCAAACACTTTAACGTAGTAACCGCCCTCTTTCATTATCTTTTTAATACACAAATGATATTTAATAGAATACACCTCTTTTACATTCGTTGTATCAAATCAACCGTAACTGTTATCTTCTCTTTAGAAAATAATATGAACTCTTATCTAGGACACCTATAAATAGGATCTCATCGGGCTATGATTCATTGATCGGTCAGCCCACTGTCGGAATGGCTGCAAAACAAAGCACCAAGTACAGAGAAAGATAGTGTTCGGACTTCGGACATCAATTATTTGCCTTCATATGCTTTATGTTAACAGATTAACAGTTTATGCTCTGATTTTGAGCAAAGAACTGTTAAAGAAACACTCCACTCAGCTCAATGATTACAAATGCTGGATCATGAATATACGCTCGAGTGAGAAACCACTACCCATTATTGCTAATTGTTAATCCTTTGTCAGTGGATATCACATTTGGAAATCAAATCACTTTTGAGAAAAATATAAACCACAATTGAATCCCCATTCTCTTGCAACTTTTCATCTCTAATTGAGTTTTCCTTACCAATCCTATCAATTATGGTCTGATGATCAAAACTGTCATTTTCATTGTTAGTAACAATATCTATTTGCTGCTCCACTAGTGGCTGTTTGGACTTGTATTCATTGCTTTTACCCCATAGCACAAAAATAACACCAATCACCCTTCCCAGAAACATTTGTTCAGACAGAATGAAAGAGGACATTATGGCTACAATCACCAGACACAGTGGGCCAAAAGCTGTAAGGAAAACCGGTCCTCTGTCGTTCATTACCACGCCTTGAATGTAATAAGCAAGTCCTGAACATACAATGCCCTGCAGCAACCATAGATTGATTTACTAGTTCGAATAAGTGAAACAGTTGGTAAAAACAAATCTTACAGTGTATGCAACTGTAAGTAACTTGGTGTCCCATTTAAGAGCCCAAATGGCAGCATTTCCCTTTTCCACTATCAAAGCAGCAACGGTGCCTTCAATTGTTCCCATCAGGCATATCCGAACCGTCAGAGAAAGCTTAGCCGGATACTTTTTCAACGTGACGGCCTAAAAAAACACCCCATCTCAATGTCATTGTTCCAGCAAATCCATTTCAAATATTTCTGTTTTCCTTACTTGCAGAATCACGAAACAAGCAAAGCTGAAGCAACTGGAGCACCGGTCCTTTCATCAGTGTCATCACCATGGCTCCTGCGACGGTCGCAAGTGTACCGATAATCTTAGCATGGCTGGGATTGATCTCAAGTTTACCTTCTCAAGCCTGCATAGACATTGTACACAAAAAATGAATCTCTCCATGTTTATTGCTTACGATCATAACGTTTCTGTTTTTTCCGAGAAAGTTTTACCCTAAAATCCAAGCCATTAAAAAGGTGAAGGCCGGAATAATGTTATACATTGCAGCTACAAACGTTGCGGTTGTGTACTTCATCCAAGCATAATAAAAGTTTTGTTCAAGGACTGCCCTGCCAATTGCCAAAGTACATATACAAACATCGTTAGAAGATAACTGTATGTTATTCAAAAAAAAAAAAACTCGTAATTCGATTTCGATAAGTACTCCAATAAGCTGAGCACCATTATTTTGATGAAGATTGATATTGTCATCTTAGGCCTCACTTTCCTATCAAACAAACAAACAAAAAGGTTAAAATTTCCATGTCAACATTGTAGCGACCTCTTTTTTCTTTTCAAAATTAAAGTCGCTATAAAAAGAACCTAGTCCTGTTTTCTTTCTTTTTTTGGGAAAATGTTTGGAAAATGGAGAATTCCTTAAAAGTTCGTGTTTTTGAAAATAAAAAGACTTTAAGTCGCCACCGGCCACTGAGGTAGGCCGAACACCATAAAACTAGAGATTCGCTCGAAAACGGGTTCGGGAGTTGGTTACGCGTGGGGAAGGATTAAGACCCCATCACGCCCCGAAATCGGTACCAAAATATATGTTGCTTTTACTTGATGGAAATTATCGAAATTTCAACCGACTTTAATTAAATGGTTCGCAATTGAATTTAAACTTTAATTAGACGGACTTTGTCAAATTGGTGAATTCGAATCAATTAAACATTTAATTAGTAAGGGTGACGACACCTCAGACCATAGATTAAACTGATATCGAATAATCCCGACTGCTATGTTAATTTATGGATCGAACTTCGTTCATCACCTTTATGCATGATGCAAGCAATTAAGAATGGTGTCATGACTTGTCAAAATTTTATCTCGAATTGCATTTACCTTTAGACGGTAAGAATTAATTTGAATATTTGGTCAACATCCAAAGAACTAGGATTGTTCCGACACAAATATCGAAATTAATAACTACCCCCGTTTTATAATTTAAGTTAATTAACTAAAACATGTCTAATTAAAACTTAAAGTCACATAAATGACAGTTAAAATGCATGACAAGAAAGAACTTGGAATTAAAGCCCTAGACTCCGTAAAGTCCTAACCTAAAAGGCCCAAAATTATGAAAGTTTAATTAGTGGTCTAATTATTAACTATGTTAATCTAATATTAACCTAATTAAATCCTAAAAACTAGAAAACCCTAACATTTTATGGATTATCCCAAATCACAATGATTAATTTGATTAATTCTAAACTAGGATCCCAATAAGCCAAGGATTCTATTTAAAATTAATCGAATTAATTAATTATGATTTAAATTAGGTGATCTATGTGAAATACCAATTTTATCCCTAAAAATAATTAAGAATTGTTCAACCAATTTAATGCATTCAACATTTACCCCAATAAGCCAAGACCAAATTTAAATGGATTAAATTGATTCGAACCTATGATCTAACTAAGCTTCTAACCCTAGAATTAATTTAAAATCATGTCCCAATAAAACGAGCACATAATTTTAAATTAATTATATTAAACCCTAAACTAATCTGAGATCTATCCTAAAACTAAAGGGGCCTAAAACAACAAAAACTCACAATTAGGGCAAATAAGGAAAATAAACAAATAAATAAAATAATGGCATAAAATATAAACATTAAATAAACATGCAATGCAAGATGGAATTAGGATAAATAAAAACTAAGGGACTTAATTGGTAATTTAAAACACTGGAAAGGGACCAAATTAAAGAAAATTACACCGGAGAAGATTAAATTAAAAAGATTTAAACAAAACAGGGACCTATAGTGTTATTAACACTTTTAAAAACAAATTAAATTAAAAAAAACATGACTAAATTAAATGCGGGCAAAAGTTAAAGGACCTAGGGTGTAATTTTAAAAGATGGAAGGTTAAAAAAACATTTAAAAGGACGGAAGGACTAAAATGGAAATATACCATTTTAATTTAATCCGGTCTCAAATCAGGGCGAAATTAGGATTTTTGAAAAAGTTTAAAGGACCCATAGTGTAATTTTAAAAGATGGAAACCCTTAAAAGTTATTTACAAAACACGGAAGGACCGAATATGGGATAAAACCACTTTTTAAAATCAAACCGGTTTTATTTTAGGGATAGATTGAAATTTTAAAAATTGTTAAGAGGGCCTAAGGCGTAATTTGAAAATACGGAAACCCTTCCGCATGTAATTAACACTGTGCGGAAGGGTTTATGTGGCCATAAGCCCATTTTAAAAAGAGTGGGCCCGTATAAAATGGACATTTTGGAGAAAAATAACAACTTTTAGCCATTTTTTTATAAAAAAAATGTCATTTCCAGAAATCTGAAATACTCTCAACTCTCTCCCAGCCCTGATGAACGCTGCCGTTCATCGGGCACAAAACCAGAAACCGACTACCCTTTTTGTCGTGTCGGCCACCATATGTCGATGCCAGAAACCTAGAAAACAACCCCAAAATGATTTCCTTTTACCCTAAAACCAAAACTGACTTTTGATTTCTCCTAAAAAGCCCCCTCTTACCAGATCTAAAAAAAATAGAACTTCGAAACGTTTTTCTCCCTTTCCCTTTTTTTAAATGAAAGACCCTTTCCCTAGAGAAACTCAACCGGCGTCACAAAATAAAACAGCCAAACACCATCTCGGCTCACCCTAATAGCACGAAGGTCGTGGGCTTGTCACTGGAGAACGATGCGAATAAACATGAGGGTAAACTTTGAAAACTAGATCTATTGTTTTTTGCTTTGTTTTTTATTTACATGCATGCAAATATTATACAAGAAGAATATACCTCTTAAAAGGCTCTGATTTTTTTTTGCTTCTTTGTATTGCTTGTTAAAAACTGTCTTTTATAAGATATTTTGTTTGGTCTTATATAGCCGAAATGGTTACATGATAATAAAGAAAAAGAAAAGAAAAATCCTTGATATTGTATCTTGCTCTGAAATCCGCCGAAATGCTTTCGATTTTTGCCTGTTTTGGTTTGATTGCTAATGCTTGCTCTTTTTTTGTTGCATGGGAAATGTGGCGAAATGAGGGAGGAGTGGACCAGAAAGAAGGGCGGTGGTCGTGGCAGACGATCCGTCAGAAGTCTAAAAAGTCACGCGTGATAATCCAGAACGCCAGGGCGTGTAGCACACGTGCGCGTGAGGGGCAGCGAAGAGCCGCGCGTGGGCTCGTGAATGTTCTACAGGCTTTTAGGGTGATTTGGGTCGTCCGTTTAGATCCCAGATCCAACAGATGTGATGATGCGGCGCTGGCAGATGATAACCCTAATTAGGGTTTCCTTCCCATATTAGATCTGGACCGTTCGATCAATCAGTTAGATCTGACGGTCCAGATTTGGCTACGCAAAAGTAAAAGATCCATTAGGGTTTCGGTAGTGATTAGGCAGATTAGGGTTTTGTTATTTGGGCCCAAACGGGTTACTATGTAATATTTAAAATTTTTGGGCTTTTATAATTGTAATATGGACTGTACAAACATTTGGACTTTATTATATTAATTAGGCTTTATTATTTAATACTTAACTAATTTTTGTTTTTGTATTTTTAATTAATAACATAATATATAATAATAATAACACAATAATAATATAATATAGTATAATACGAATTAATTAAAAAAACCTAATAATATATATATTGTGTCTTTAAATAACTAAAGCCCAAATATAAAAAAATAAATTAACCCCCGGATAAAACTAGTGATTACAGCTGCCCCACTTTGCTTATCCTTGTAAAACAAGAATAAAGCAAAGACCATAAGCACTAATTTTATCCGACTTCACTGTCTGAAGATTTCAAGCTTTAAGTCATTCCTATATAAAACCGTTCGCCCTTCCTTTTTTAAAAATTCTAGAACTCCGCATTCTTCCCATGTAAGGCATGAAGAAATGAACCCCCTAAAGTAACGCCTCAATCCTCAATCGCCTTGGCACAGAGTAGTACCTCGCTTTGAGTCTTCTTGAATGCCATCGATCTTCATCGTCTTGGCATGGGGTGACACCTCGCCTTGAGGATCCCGCCTAATGATGTCTCGATTGCTGGTCGTCTTGACACCAAATATCTCGCTTTGAGTCTTCTAGAATGCCTTCGATCTTCATCATCTTGGCATGGGGTGATACCTCACCTAGAGGATCCCATCTAATGATGTCCCGATTGCTGGTCGTCTTGACACCAAATATATCGCTTTGAGTCTTCTGGAATGCCTACGATCTTCATCGTCTTGGCATAGGGTGATACCTAGCGTAGAGGATCCCGCCTAATGATGTCTTAATTGTTGGTTGTCTTGACACCAAATATCTCGCTTTGAGTCTTCTAGAATGCCTTCGATCTTCATCGTCTTGGCATGAAAATGCTCATTTCTTCTAAACAGTTAAAAATCTCTCGACTCTTTATTAGTATCGACTTCTTCTTCCTTAGAACATAGGATCCACTTTCTGTTTTTCAAATTCCTGAAAGAAACAGACACGATTATTTGATTATGCTAGTTAGCATGCTCCTATCCTAGGGATGCCTAACTATTCATGATGCATAAAATGTAGCCAGTGCTCAGACGTCTTCTTTCTTGGTGTCTCGCCTTGTCTTTCTTTCGTCTTCTTCCTTGTGTACAGACTCAGCCCTCGTTTGACCTTTATATTCTCCCAAAACATCACTCTAAAGCGCTCTTTTGAGTTTTCACCTTAGAGATTTTTCTTTTTCAATGCGCCCTTTCGAGTTTTTACTCCGATCAAAATTTTCTTTCTCTTTCTTTTTCTTTTCTTTTCTTTTTTTCTTTTTCTTTTTTCTTTTTTTTCTTCGGGGTACCCTTTCGGGCTTTTGCCACTGGTTCTTTCATTTCAGACTTCAATACGAAGGGAATTCGTCATCTTCTTGGGCAAATCTTGTCAATTATGCATACCATGTCTTTTAGCCTTGACTTTAGTATACTCTTTTTGGCGAAATCGATTTCTATCTTGGAACAGCCTGCATTTAAAGGGTTAAATCATAGTAATGCCGAGAAACTCTTTGTTTTTTTAATAATCTATGTCAATCTATTTGTAGGATGCTCATGAAATACATAATGGAAGGGAAAGAAACAAAATCTCATTGATAAAAGATGTTGGAACAATTTGAAAGTCATGGCAAACATGAGAAAAATTAAAAAGATATAAGTAGTATAGGGTGCAATATCCCTGAACATCGGTTGTATGAATGATGCAAGAGCCCATCAACCATGGTAGATCTTTCATTGATCGTCCTAGGCTGAACTTTCTGATAACCGAATGAAATTCCCCCATACATCAAAATAGGGCCCCTCTACTGTAACATAGCATATCAATCGGATGTCGAATGTCAAAATTCATCTAAACTGTCCTTTTTGGATTTTCAATTCAGATCCTCATTTGGTTTCAAGACACTCATTTTCGAGATTCCATCTTGAACCCTCATTTCTTTTTTAGGCATAGTACTTCTTGACGGAGTCCGAATTTACAGGATTGCTTAACTCTTTCCCATCCATCTCTTTCAGAATTAATGCTCCCCCGGAGAAGGCCTTTTTTACAACATAAGGCCCTTCCCAATTAGGCATCCATTTTCCCCCGAAAGTCTTTTTGAATTGGCAAAATTTTCTTGAGCACCAAGTCTCCATCTTGAAACTCTCTCGGGCAAACATTCTTTTTGTATACACACATTATCCTCTTCTGATACATTTGGCAATGACAGTTGGCCCTTAATCTTTTCTCCTCAATGAGGTTCAACTGATCAATCATTTCTTGTATCCATTCGGCATCATCTAACTTTGTTTCATTCAAAATTCTAAATGATGGGATCTCCACCTCAATAGGCAATACCACTTTTGTGCCATGGACCAAAGAATACGGCGTTGCCCCTGTCGAGATCCTTACAGATGTTTGATAAATGAACAGTGCAAAGGGTAGCTTTTCATGTCAATCCTTGAAAGTATCACTAGTCTTGGCTATGATCTTGTTGATATTCTTATTTGCCGCTTCCAATTCCTCATTCATCTTGGGACGATAAGTGGTAGAATTGTGGTGCACAATCTTAAACTGTTCACATACTTCAGTCATCATCTTGTGATTTAAGTTGGAAGCATTATCAGTGATGATCCTTTTTGGCAAACCGTATCGACATATAATCTTATTTTTCAAGAACTTGCATATGGTTGCTCTTGTGATGTTGGCATACAAAGTTGTTTCTGCCCACTTGGTAAAATAATCAATGGCCACTAGGATGAAACGGTGTCCATTAGAAGCTTTCGGGTGTATTTGACCAATGACATCCATGCCTCAAGAAGCAAAAGGCCATTGTGAATTCATGGTGTGGAGTGGCATTGGCAGAGAATGTATCTTATCAGCATAGATCTGACATTTGTGACATTTCTTTGCATATTAGATGCATTCTTCTTCTATGGTAGACCAGAAATACCCATATCTCATGATCTTTCTAGCCATTGAGAATCTATTAGTGTGGGTCCCATACAAATCGTCGTGTACCTCGACTAAAATGGTCTCAGCCTCTCGAGCACTGACACATCTCAATAATACATGATCCTTGCTTCTCTTGTACAGAATCTCCCCGTCAAGGATATACCCTGATGCCAACCTTCTAATGGTCCTTTTATCGTTATTGTTGGCTTCTTTTGGGTAAACCTGAAACTTAATGTACTGAAGGATGTAGTAATACCATGGTTGTCGTCATCCTACTTCTCTAAATTATAGCAATGGGCCGGTACCTCAAAAATCTGCATCTCAATCAGTTTTATCTCCGCCTTCGGGCTTGCCTCAAAAATGGCGGCCAGAGTTGCTAGGGCATCAGCCATCTGATTATCTTCTCTTAGTAGATAACAAAGCTGATTTCTTCAAAAGTTTTTTACCAACTCTTGGATCAAATCATAGTACTTGACTAGCTTCTGATCTTTTGTCTCTCATTCCTTCTAGAGCTAGTAGGTCACCAAAGATGAATCCTCGAAGACTTGAATCACTTTGATTTTTCTCCCTATGGCCGCCCGGAGTTCAATGACACAAGCCTCATACTCGGCTATATTGTTTGTACAAAAGAATTCTAATCTACTAGTAAAAGGGTAGTAGACCTCATTAGGAGAAATTAACACTGCCTCTTATCCCATGTCCTAGGGCATTAAACGTTTCATCAAAATAAAGTCTCCAATGATCATTTTTTTAAATATGTCTCTCCTCAAACAACGTGCTGATCAAATCTTCATCCGGGAAACTGAAATCCAACTGTTCATAGTCGTCTGAGGTATGGCTTACCAAAAAATTTGCCACCACACTCCCCTTCACTGCTTCTAGCTTACATAGACAATATCATACTCTGACAGCAGTATTTGCCAATAGTTTATCTTGCAAGTCAGCGCGGGTGCCTCCATTATAAATTTCAGTGGATCCATTCGAGAAATCAAGCAAGTAGTGTGATACAAAATGTATTGCTGAAGTCGCTTAGTAGCCCATACTAAGGCACAACACAACTTTTGGATCAGTGGGTACCGTGACTCACACTCGGTGAACTTTTTGCTCAAGTAATAAATGACCTTTTCTTTCTTGCCTGACTCATCATGCTGCCCTAGCATGCATCCTATCGAGTTATCAAATACGGTTAAATACAGAATTAATGGCCTATCAGGTACTGGTGCTACTAAGATTAGAGCATTGGTCAAATACTTCTTAATCTTCTCTAGGGATTATTGACAATCTTTATCCCATATACCCATATTATTTTTTAGAGCAGTATAAAGACATGGTCACATTTATCTTCAACTAAGAGATGAACCGAGAGATATAATTCAACCTCCCCAAAAATCCCCGAACTTCTTTTTGTGTTTGTGGAGGTGGGCGGTCCTAAATTAATTTCACCTTATCAGGGTCAATCTCTATTCCTTTTCGACCAACCATAAAACCTAAGAGCTTCTCGAAAGTTACTACAAAGGTGCACTTGGCTAGGTTGAGCTTCAACGGGTACTTTGTCAACCTTTGGAACAATTTTTGCAAATTCTGAATATGCTCTTATTCGGTCTGAGACTTGGCTATCATTTCTTCCACGTACACCTCAATCTCTTTATGTATCGTGTCATGGAACAAGGTCACCATGGTTATTTGGTAAGTTGCCCTGACATTCTTCAATCCGAAAGGCATTACTTTATAGCAAAATGTGCCCCACATGGTCGTAAAAATGGTATTTTCCATGTCCTCAGGATGCATCTTAATTTGATTGTACCCCGAAAAGCTATCCATAAAGGAAAACCACGAATGTCCTGATGTATTGTCAACTAGTGTGTCAATATGGGGCAAAGGGAAATTATCTTTAGGGCTTGCCTTCTTGAGGTCCCTATAATCCACATACATATGCACTTTTTCGTCCTTTTTAGGTACTGAGACTATATTGGCTGCCCACTCTGAGTGCTTGGTGACTTTCAAAAATTCGGCCTCGAATTGCTTCTTTACTTCTTCTCTAACCTTTAACAGCATATCGGGTCTCATCCTTCGAAGCTTTTGTTGGATGGGCTTGCACTTCGGCCTTATAAGAAGCTTGTGAACCATAATGTCCGTGTTTAAGCATGGCATATCTTGGTATGTCCATGCGAATACATCCTTGAATTCTAAAAGTAGCTCCACCTAATTATGCCTCGTTTTTTGTGATAAAGTAGTACCAATCTTCACCTCTTTCTTTTCTTCTTCGGTTCCTAAATTTAATACTTCTAATTCCTCTTGGTGGGGCAGAATCTGTTTCTCTTCACTTGCCATCAATCTTAACAGTTCATCTGGGACCTCATATTCTACCTTATTACCCTCTCGTCAATTTCAGCCAAGTACGACGGTTGTTCAAAATCTACCTCGGGATTAGATTTAGAATCATTCATACAATTAATGTTAAGAGGCCTGCACGAGTTTGAAAGTATGTATTGGGAATAGAAATGGTTTATGAAATAAATGAATAAATGAATAAATAATGAATGAAATGAATGTTATGTTTGCCATTTGAGAAATACGGAAAATATAATTTTCATTAAAAGTGAATTAGAGTTGACAAAGTAGCGATTTTACAAAGGCTGGTCCAATTGTCAAGCGTCTCTCCTAGGAGGCACGGGTGAATCTTGGCTAAAGGTTTGACAGTCTTGTCACCCTCAGAGATCACAGTTACATCCATTCCCTCCACAACTTCACAGATTAATTCTTCATTGAGGATCATTTCATTCTCTTGGTTGGATTCTTGGACCTTAAGTTCAGGATTCACAACACCGCCGGATATGAAAACTTTTTTCATATTCGTATAAGTGATTAGAGCCAATAGAATCTCATCTCCTCTGAGTCAGGCTTTCGTTGTTCTTCTCTTCTCTTTTACTCTTGTTTTTTTTTACAGAAAGTTAGGCTTCTGTCCAAGCCCAAAACACTCATACTTGTAGATAACACATATAAGTCGCAGGTGTCCTTGCAGATTCCTTCCCAGACCTCTTCTCTTCTTCGCTCCTGACGAACTACAATACCCTAAAGGCACATTTTATTGCCTCTTCATCGGTCGGGATGTATAGAGCATCAGAAGTCACTGAAGCCACAACATCTTGCTCGGCATTCACCGTTACTAACTTCCCTTCGATGACAAACTTCAATTTCTAGTGCAAAGAGGACGGAACAGCTCTGGCAGAATGAATCCATGGCCTTTCCAGTAGGCAATTATAGGATGGTCGGATGTCAACAATATACTCAGTTGGACCAACGAGCAGGGGTACTTTAATTTTCCCGACCACATCTTTTTGGGTTCTATCAAACGCCCACACAATATTTTGGGAAGGTTTCATGTGCGAGCTATCAATTGGTAGGCATTGCAAAGTAGTTAAAGGTATAACATTTAAGGCAGAGCCATTGTCGATGAGTACTCCCGGTAGTATATGACCTTTACAATGAGTGGTAATGTTTAGGGCCTTGTTAGACCCTTTATCTTCCTCTGATATCTCATCGTCACTGAAGGTGATATGATTACAGACAGTAATATAGCCGTGATCTGGTCTAGCTTGTCGATCAAAATATTACTTTTGACAAAAGTTTGGTTTAACACCTTCAACAGTGCCTCACGATGTTTTTCTGAGTTTAACAAAAGGTCGAGCATCGAAATCCAGGCTGATTGTTTTCTGAGTTGGTCTACCATACTGTACTCACTGTACTTTAAGAACCTCAGAAATTCCTGAGCTTAAGCCTCAGTTATTGGCTCATTGAGTTTTAGAGGTGGCTCTTCCCTAAATATCTTTATAGGTTCAGATTCGGTTGCCTTACCTTTTCCTTTCATGTCTTCTACTGCATCTGGAGATTTAAGAGCGCAACATCAACCACTCCTAGTAAAATACCCCGCGTCATTTATCTCTTCGGGGTTTGGTTTTACAGGCTCCCCTTCGGCGGGTTTTAGCTCTGCAACTAGTTTCTATCCTCCTTGAGAACTTGAACCTCCTTGTATTGAGACATTGGCGGTGTAGTTCCATGGAACTATCTGGGTATCCTTGAAGGGAAAGAATGCCGAGACAAAGATTATAATGTTAGGGGCCATCATAGGACTCTCTTCCCGTGGTGCATTGTCTTGATTTGGTTTGAGGCCAATGACAAATGGCCCTTTTACACTGTATTTGGCATCTAGAGTATCCAGCGTGCAAACTTCTGACTCGCTACTCCTTTCTTCTTCCTCAAAGAATTCAACCATTTTACTGTCCATCAACTTCTGAAATACATGCCGGAACTCTTCGCAATCTTGTATCTGATGATCCCTCGACTGATGGTATTTACAATAGATGACATAACCTTTTTTTACAATTACCATCCCAAGGTCGATGAGACAAGCCATGCATAACTGCTGAAAGACCCATCTCAGAGAGGATCTAACTTCTTACATGCTTGCTTTAGCCTTTCTTGCACACTCTTCCTCAATAGCATTTACACATTGACCCTGTGATTGGGCAAAGGGTTGTTGGCTGTACTTGATTCCCCCAACTGTAGCACTCTTGTCTTGATCAGATTTTGAACAAACTTTTTAAATTCTATACAGTTCTCAATAATATGGCCTAGGACGTCGGCATGGCATTCGCAGTATGCTTTAGGGTCATACCATGCCGGATAGGGGGGATTGAAAGGGGTAACATGCTGAGGCCGACTAAATCCACCTTTTACAGTTGTGAGTAGAGTTTTTTGTAAGAAATCGGTAGCAGTGTGAAAGATCTATTCTCTTTTTCCTTCTTGGGTCCCTGCCCTTCCCTTTTATTAACATTTTGAGGGTTTTCGACAGAAGCTTGAGGTTGAGATATGGTAAAGTTCTTAATAGCCTCGTAGGTATTTGTAGTGTTAACTTCATTTTCCTTCTTCTTGAATTGTGTACGCGAGGGTTCCCCTCTATTGATTCTCCCACTTTTGATGGTGGCTTCAACGCGCTCGCCGGTCATTACCATATAAGCAAAATTACTAATAGAGCTATTGATCAGACGGTTATAGAGCGTTCCTTTTAGCATGTCAATGAACATTAGGGCAATCTCATTCTCGCGAAGAGGGGACTGGACTTGAGCCGCCACATCGTGCCACCTTTGGGCGTACTCTCGAAGGCTCTCATTTCTCTTTTGTTCTATTCCTTACAATAGAAGCTGGTTGGGGACCATATCAGTTACATGCTTATACTGATCAATGAAAGCCTTAGCCAAATCCTTCCACGATTTAATCTGAGCTCGTGTAAGCTGCTTATACCATCTTGTGGCAGATCCCACTAAACTATCTTGGAAACAATGTATAAACAGCTTCTTATTGTTGGTGTAGCCAGCCATCTTACGGTAAAACATTGTTATATAAGCGGTTGGGCAAGTTGTCCCATCAAATAGTGTATCAACAGATTCTCATTGTTAGCTTACAGACCATAAGAATCGCTTCGTCTTTCCTCACCCAAAATTTCTCTTCAAGGTCTTTTCTAGTCTCTTCTAACTGCTTTGAGAATTTCGCCTTCACTTGGTTTAATTTTTCTAGTTCATCAAAGTTTGGGATACTATCTCCAATATGCTCAACATTTGCAAATGTTACGGCCGGCTGAGGTGGAGCAGAGGCACTCGCCTAATGGGACGAGGATACCCATTGTGGGGGGGTTCGGTGTAGGATTAATGAAAATAGGGTTTCTAAAAATTAAAGAATATGAAGGGTCTCTCAGGTTATGATCAAGGTTCACAACGGTACTATTCCCTCTTACGTCTTCCCCACGACTAATTTACAGCATTTGAGATATTTCCTTCACCATATCTTGCTGATATTTGATGATGATATCTCTTAGTTCTTGTTGTGTTCGCTCTAACTAGCCTCTAAGGTTGCCTTCTAGCATAGCAAAGCTCTCTTCCATTTTTCTGGCTTGAAGACGTGTGCGGTATGGATGTGGAATGTTTGTAATTAACAGTATTAAAATGCTCTAAAATAAGAAGTCTTTTAATTAATTTAGATAGCTTAATAAAATATGCAAATAAAAATGTTATGCATGAATGCAAAGAAAAACACTAATTCTGGCAAATATCATCATTAAACGACTAGCATCGATGAAAACATCGTTTCATTACAATAATTCAAAGAAAATTCGCTACACATATGGTTCTAAGCTAGCGCCTAAATCAATAATCTCTCTTAAGACCCAAATAATCCTTTCTCTTTCCTCGGATTCATCGTCCACATATTCTTGAAGCTCGACAGCATCTTTCTCTAGGAACTGCACCTTTGGGCGACCTCTTGAATCTGGGTCATCAAGCGTGCCAAATCTTACTCTTGCCTCTAAATGGTAAAGGCAGCAAACTGAAGTTGTTCCATCGTAGGCATCCGATGTACTTGAATTGCTCCCCTGAGGCTTGCCATTTGATCTTTGAGTTGTTAAACCTTGGTCTCTAATTCTTCGATTCGATCCTTTAAAACCAGTTTTTCGAACTACTGGCTTTTAGCTTCTGGGTGGAACCCTTATGCTTGAGAAGATATTTCTCTAACTGTTTTATCTGAGCCTTCAATTCCTTGTTTTGGCGCCATTCATTCTCAAGCTTTGTCGAATGAGAAGTCTTCAAGCTCTCCATGTTTTGTGTCATGGCAAGTACTTGGTCCTTATGCTCATAATACTTTTTCCTATAAGTCTCGATTTTTGCCTTCTCCTCCTTGATTTTGAGCTCTAACCCTTCGTTTGGCCTGTCAATTACGACCCTCTTACTCTTGTTTAGCCTTTGCAACTTCTAAATTTCTTCTTTTTTTGACTTGAGCTCAAGTTCTAACTTACTATTCCGCTGTTGCAAAGCCTTGATATCTCCTTCGAGCTTTGTCTTGTCTAAATCGAAGTTAAACCTATCTTGATCGGCTCGTTCCTCTAGCTGAATAAACTTTTTTTGCTCATCTTCAAGTTACTTTCTCATCAAGTCAACTTCAGTGGGTAGCGTAGCCAACCTTTCTTGAACATACCTCCTACTATCAAGATTCAACTAAGGGATATTATCATTGACGCGATTTAACCGCCACACCTCATATTCAAGAGTCACCATGTAAGGAGTATTTAAAATCCTAACTAGTCTAGTATTATTCCATGTAGAAGAAGAGTTGTGGACCTTCCTTTTGTAAACTTTCTCGATCGCGTAGTCTATGTTGAACTCATTTAGTCCGCTCGTGACTGGTATAAACTATTTGGAGCCATACTGCCTCAAAACCAACAGGAGTGCGTAAGCCATATGCCCCCAAAGGCCAAGTAACGGCACCCATGGATGCTCTCTACGTCAAAAAAGAATGTTTCTCGTGCGTAACCACAGAGCTTTTCCAAACTATATCTTCATCTTTCAAGTTTTGTAGAACGTCTAGCCATACCTCTTCAGATCTTTCCGTCAGCCAATCTCCCTTTTACGAGAACTCTTCTAACAGTGAGAATTTGCCATCAAAGACATGCCTCGAAAAGTGAACATTAGACCATAGATGACTGTAAAACCAGACTGTTATAAGCTGATGGCATCCTAGGAAGCAACACCCACCATGTTTTCTATAAAACCTGAGAGGCTAGAAAGTTTCGGCCAAGATAACAGGCACTGGATTGGACTTTCCTTCTATGCAATCAAACAGATCTAACACTGACCACTGGATGTACTGAAGCTAAAGCCAAGATTCCTTCCCACTTGAGATATTCCTTTCTGTTCCAAGTAGTAACTTGATCTTCAACCCAAGACGGTAAAGTTCCTGAAAATCTACCTAGCTTGGCTCGGAAGGACTTGTTCTTCGGTGGTTTAGAGTAGACTCGATTCTCATCAATATTTTTGCAGTTTACGAGGGCTAAATGCTCCTTGATTTTTAGGTTCAAATCAACGTTGCCAATTGTAAAACAACTGTAAGCTGGATTCCAAAATCTCACCAAGGCTTGGAGGAGTGACTGATTAACTGAGACATCTAACAAGTGTGCTATGTCGCCGTATTTGCTTTTGAAAACACTTTTCAGTTCATAGTCCCAATTGTGTCATACTGGTCTCAACCCCAACACGTCATTGTATTCTGTGTTCATAAAAGTTTCAGTTGACATCACCGACCTATACCCAGTAGAAATATTGTTTCCATCATGAAGCTGTTCACCTTCTGACCATGTTTGTACCTCAAAATTCTTTTCAATAGTGCTACGAATCAAGTCTCCCATCGATCAAGTCTTTAACTTCAAACTATTTCTGAATCAGTGTTTTCTTCATGACATGATAAAATATGCAAAACAAAATATAAAGGGGAAGGGATAAAAACAAAAAGAACTTGTTAGTAATGAAATAAACAAATAACGAATTCGAAATTGCAAGGTAAAAAACATAAATTAAGGAGCAACAGGAAAAAAAGCATGAAAAGAAAACCCTAACCACATGAATTTTAGTTTACTATGGCTACCCACATGGCTCTAATCGGGGTGGGCTTTTTAGATTCTCACACATGGGTTTGGATCTAAAAGGGATACCCGAACCTATCTTGTCACCTACTAAGATGACAAGAACCCTAATTTTGGCCCATTATAGCCTTGCAAATTGGATTCAGTTTGAGGGAATGCACGATCTAGTGACGTGGAGGGCTGCTCACATATCAAAAGGCGTGGACTCTAGAAGTGAATTACCGACCCGTGGAGGGCTACTCATGTGGGTATGTTGCATTTCACTCCCTCTCAAGGGACAAAGCTCGGTTATAGAGCCTGATGATCATAATGCAACACATGTCGGTGATTCCTTAGAAATTAAATGAACAATTAATTTGAAGCCACTAATTATCGAAGCTCGTGTAATTAAAGTTGTATCTTCAAGGAAAAACAATTTAATTGGAGTCGATTTAAATTTTAAAATTTCCATCATTAAGAGCAACATATATTTTCTTGGGTTAACTCTCTTTTTGTTTCGAAAAACAAAAATCGGTCCCCCAGCGAAGTCGCCAGCTGTAGCGACCTCTTTTTTCTTTTCAAAATTAAAGTCGCTAAAAAGAACATAGTCATGTTTTCTTTTGTTTTTGGGGAAATGTTTGGAAAATGAGGAATTCCTTAAAAGTTTGTGCTTTTGAAAACAAAAAGACTTGGAGTCGCCACCGGCTACTGAGGTAGGCCGGACACCATAAAACCAGAGATTCGCTCGAAAATGGGTTCGAGAGTTAGTTACGCGTGGGGAAGGATTAGCACCCCCATCACGCTGGGAAATCGATACCAAAATATATGTTGCTTTTACTTGATGGAAATTATCGAAATTTCAACTGACTTTAATTAAATGGTTCGCGATTGAATTTAAACTTTAATTAGACAGGCTTTGTCAAATTGGTGAATTCGAATCAATTAAACATTTAATTAGTAAGGGTGACGACACCTCAGACCATAGATTAAACCGACATCGAATAAGCTCGACTGCCATGTTAATTTATGGTTCAAACTTCGTTCATCACCTTTATGCATGATGCAAGCAATTAAGAATGATGTCATGACTTGTCAAAATTTTATCTCGAATTGCATTTACCTTTAGACGGTAAGAATTAATTCAAATATTTGGTCAACATCCAATGAACTAGGACTGTTACGACACAAATATCGGAATTAATAACTACCTTAGTTTTATAATTTAAGTTAATTAACTAAAACATGTCTAATTAAAACTTAAAGTCACATGAATGACAGTTAAAATGCATGACAAGAAAGAACTTGGAATTAAAGCCCTAGACTCTGTAAAGTTCTAACTTAAATGGCCCAAATTATGAAAGTTTAATTAGTGGTCTAATTATTAAATAGGCTACTCTAATATTAACCCTAAATTTATTAAATCCTAAAAACTAGAAAACCCTAACATTTTATGGATTATCCCAAATCACAATGATTAATTTGATTAATTCTAAACTAGGATCCCAATAAGGCAATGATCCTATTTAAAATTAATCGAATTAATTAATTATAATTTAAATTAGGTGATCTATGTGAAATACCAATTTTATCCCTAAAAATAATTAAGAATTGTTCAACCAATTTAATGCATTCAACATTTACCCCAATAAGCCAAGGCCAAATTTAAATGGATTAAATTGATTCGACCTATGATCTAACTAAGCTTCTAACCCTAAAATTAATTTAATTAATTTAAAATCATGTCCCAATAAAATGAGCACATAATTTTAAATTAATTATATTAAACCCTAAACTAGTCTGAGATCTATCCTAAAACTAAAGTACCTAAAACAACAAAAACTTACAACTAGGGCAAACAAGGAAAATAAACAAATAAATAAAATAATTGCATAAAATAAAAACATTAAATAAATATGCAATGCAAGATGGAATTAGGATAAATAAAAACTAAGGGACTTAATTGGTAATTCAAAACACTGGAAAAGGACCAAATTGAACAAAATTACACTGGAGAAGATTAAATTAAAAAGATTTAAAGAAAACATGGACCTATAGGGTTATTAGCCCTTTTAAAAGAAAATTAAATTAAAAAACATGACTAAATTAAATGCGGGCAAAAGTTAAAGGGACCTAGGGTGTAATTTTAAGAGACAGAAGGTTAAAAAATCATTTAAAATGACGGAAGGACTAAAAAAGAAATAAACCATTTTTAATTTAATCCGGTCTTAAATCCGGGCGAAATTGGGATTTTAGAAAAGTTTGAAGGACCCATAGTGTAATTTTAAAAGATAGAAACCCTTAAAAGTTATTTACAAAACACAGAATGACCGAATATGGGATAAAACTACTTTTTAAAATCAAACCGATTTTATTTTAGGGCTAGATTAAAATTTTAAAAATTGTTCGGAGGACCTTAGGTGTAATTTGAAAATACGGAAACCCTTCCGCGTGTGATTAACACTTTGCGGAAGGGTTTATGTGGCCATAAGTCTATTTTAAAAAGATGGGGTCTATATAAAATGGACATTTTGGGGAAAATAACAACTTTTAGCCATTTTAAAAAAGTGCATTTTCTAGAAATCTAAAATAACTCTCTCCCAGCCCTGATGAACGCCGCCATTCATCAGGCACAAAACCAGAAACCGGCCACCCCTTTCGCCGTGTCGGCCACCATAACACCCCTCCGGCCACCGTACGTCGGTGCTAAAAACCTAGAAAACAACCCCAAAATGATTTCCTTTTTACCCTAAAACCAAAATCGACTTTCGATTTCTCCTAAAAAGCCCCCATCTTACCATATCTAAAAAAACAGAACTTCAAAACGCTTTTCTCCCTTTCCCTTTTTAAAAAAACGAAGGACCATTTCCCTAGAGAAACTCAACTGTCGTCCCAAAATAAAACAACCAAACACCATCTTAGTTCACCCTAATGGCACGGAGGCCCTGGGCTTGTCACCGGAGAACGATGCAGATAAACATGAGGGTAAACTCTGAAAACTAAATCTATTGTTTTTTTTTGCTTTGTTTTTTATTTACATGCATGCAAATATTAAACAAGAAGAATATACCTCTTAAAAGGCTCTGTTTTTTTGCTTCTTTGTATTGCTTGTTAAAAACTGTCTTTTACAAGATGTTTTGTTCGGTCTTATATAACCGAAATGGTTACATGATAATAAAGAAAAATCCTTGATGTTGTATCTTGCTCTAAAATCCGCCGAAATCCTTTCGATTTTTGCCTGTTTTGATTTGATCCGTCTTTTGTGTTTTTCGCTAATGCTTGCTCTTTTTTTGTTGCATGAGAAATGTGGCGGAATGAGGGAGGAGGGGACCAGAGAGAAGGGCGGTGGCCGTGGCACACGATCCGTCAGAAGTCTGAAAAGTCGCGCGTGGTAATCCAGAACGTCAGGGCATGTAGCACACGCGCGCGTGAGGGGCAGCGAAGAGTCGCACGTGGGCGCGTGAATGTTTCAAAGGCTTCTGGGGTGATCTGGGCTGTCTGTTCAGATCCCAGATCCAATTGTTGTGATGATGCGGTGTTGGCAGATGATAACCCTAATTAGGGTTTCCTTTCCAGATTGGATCTGGATCGTTAAATCAATCAGCCATATTTGACGGTCCAGATTTGGTTGGGCAAAAGTGAAAGATCCATTAGGGTTTCGGTAGTGATTAGGCAGATTAGGATTTTGTTATTTGGGCCCAAACGGGTTACTATGTAATATTTAAAATTTTTGAGCTTTTATAATTGTAATATGGACTGTACAAACATTTGGACTTTATTATATTTAATTGGGCTTTATTATTTAATACTTAATTAATTTTTGGTTTTGTGTTTTTAATTAATAACATAATAATAATATATAGTATAATACGAATTAATTAAAAAAAACGAATAATAATATATATATATATTGTGTCTTTAAATAACTAAAGCCCAAATATGAAAAAATAAATAACCTCGGATAAAACTAGTGATTACAAACATTAGGTTAAAGACATATACAGAGAGAGATGTATATGTACTTTTAGAGAATGGCTGCAAAAGGAGCCATAAGGAGGCTGGCGATGGCTTGCCGGTAGACGACGATTGCGTAATTGTTCATGTCTTGGTTCAGTGCAGCCTTAGATAAGACATCATTTCCTGCAAAACTAACTTGCAGGAAAATTACAGCAAAATATGCCCTGAACTTACCTAAAGAACCCACTTGGTTCTTCATGTGTGTGTATTTTTGTATTTCGTTTGAGTATATGAATGCACACTCGGTTTAGTTCTTAAACTTATAGAAGATGAAAAATGGTGTGTTGCACTCATGAGGGCATTGTCGTATACGTTTCCTCCTATTTATAATATAAGGATGTAATAATGTGTTTGGGAAAGAGAATATTTAATGAATTTGAATTAGAATTAGGTTAAAAGATTCTAATTTTCTATAGTTTTTTAATAGTCTTAACGTAAATTAGAATTAGACCAACACTCATTTCCCACAACCACCTAAAATTATTTGTGTTCTTCATTCGACATCCAATTGGCACGCCTCCTGCTGGTTAACGGTGATGGGTAGTTAGGAGAAATGGATGGTAGCCTCTGATGACAACAGTGTGGGTTTAGCGACGTCAACGGCGGCGACAACGGTAATTTAGCGATTTTGTGGTTTTGGCCTTTAGGGATTGGAGGTTTTTTGGGGAGATTTTGAGTTTTTTAAAGTTATTTTTCTTTTTCAATTTTTTTTAAAATTTAAAAAAATGTCACGTATCACATTCTTTGTGGGTAACAACTTTTTATATCGGTCCGACACTTAAAATTATAACGGTTGACACTTTAAACACCTATTTTTATCAAAAAAATATTTTAAACACTTGAAGTTAAAAAAATATATAGTTTAGATACTTATTTTTATACTAAGCCTTCTATAAATAGATCAAATTTAATGAGTTAAGGTAGTTCAAATTTATAATTAAAATAGAACAAATTATATGGGTGGGGTTTCTAAGTTCTGTAAATAGACCAAATTAGTCGTGCCCCTAATATTTAACCTCTAAATCCTTAGATTTTTATCTCAGGCAACTTTATCGAGTATACTTTTAAAAAATGATGTGGGGTTTTAATTACATTTTTTAGTTCAAGTTGAAATTATGTTTAAATCAAATATGTATTATCTTGGAGCAATCTGAATGGAATGAAACGTTAGCAATTTATTTTAACAAAAAACAATAGTTTAAGTATATGATCAATTTTAAATAGAATTGAAATCAAAGTTTAGTTGGAAAAAAAGGTTAAAAAATCTAGTCAATGTTAGGGGTGAGATCGACTCATTCGGTTCTTGATTGTTTAATTTTCATTTTCATTTTTTTGGACTTTATTTTGACGGAATAATTATATTTTAAAAAATTTCGACATTATGCAATAAAGCTTTAAAGTTATTTTTCATAAATATTTTTAGAAACAATTAATTTTTCAAGTAAATAAAAAAATCTATAACTTGTTATAATATTTGTAATTTTTTTCGATACTTAAGATATAAAGGTTAAACTACATCAGATACCACTAAAATTTAGGCGTTTAATCGTTTATATTATTGAACTTTCAGTTGCTTAAATAATAGCACTAAACTTTCATTTTGCTTCAATTACACCACTAGCCATTAAAATCCAAACGAAGTGATGACGTGAACTGATCTTTCTGTCACTATGATGATGTGGCCAAAACGATGTTGTTTTAGTGTGAATATTGATGCCCAAAACGATGTCATTTTAGGCATTAAACTTTAGGTGTGTGTCGATTTTGCCAATAAAATTTTAAAATGCTTCTATTTTTCCACTGAACATTCTAGTCTTCATTGTTAGTCAATCATCGCCCATCGCCAGACACCAATCACGGCAAGATAGGTACCAAAATCTTCATATTTCACTCTTCTCTTTTCTCCTTAGATTGGTTTTCCATGAAACTCTTTCAAAATAGAAGAAAAATAATCAAAAGGTTTGACATGCTATACACCGATCTCCTCCATGGAGTTTCTTTTGTAATCTTCTTATGAAAGAGTGTTTGATTACTCCTATAAATAAATATCAAAGTCCCCATTCAAAATAGACAGTAGTTTTTTCTATAAGGTGTGTGTAGATATTACTAAACTTTAAACATTGTATCTTTTTCGATTATTACACTAAACTTTAGTTTTTGGCTTCAATTATATATCAATGGGTTGTTAACTCAATAACGGCATGATGGCATGGTCAAAATGATATTGTTTTGGTGTGGCTATTGATGCCCAAAATGGTGTCGTTTTAAGCACTAAACTTTAGATGTGTCTCGATTTTACCACTAAACTTTAAAACAATTCTGTTTTTGTCACCAAACATATGAGTAGCTTTGTCTATAAGATGTGTGTTATCAAAGGGTGAATAAGTGTTGAGTTGATCGAACAAAAGAAATTGGCCAAGAAGGTGTGAATTTAAAATGATTTGGAAGGAAAGTGCAAGAAAGAAAAATTGCAAGAGAGATTTAGAGTGGTTCAAGTCCCTCAATGGAGTCTACATTCACTACCTCAGCTTTCACACTAAGGATTTCACAAATTCAATCAATTTGTCTTTCCTTTGTGGACAATGAGTAACCATACAACACTCACCAAGATTTATACCTCAAAATCTAGTGAGACTATTTCCCAAAGATACAAACAAATAAGCAAACTTTAGAAACCTCACTAAGTAGGTGTTTACAAAAATTAAACTCTCTCTCAAACCCCAAACACTTGAAATAAATGACTACAATGAGAACACTCAAGTGTATGCAAATAAGCTCTAGTAGACTTTGGATAGTGCTTGAATGTTTTGGATAGTTGTCTTGTTGTTGAAGAAGCTTTGGAGACTTGTTTTTGTACCCTCTAATTGATTTTCAACCGTTTAGGTAGTTGGGATATTGAATATAGCCGTTGGAAGAAGTTTTTCCCACATTAAATGATGTCTTACAACTGTGAGTATCGGTATCTTCCTAAAGAAGAAATAATCGTTAGTATTACAAGGTGTACCAGTACGCTAGGTCACGTGTCGGTACGGAGGAAGGGGTACCGGTACGCTAAGGTTCGTACCGGTACTTAAATTGCTCACTCAAATTTTGGTGGAGCTTTGGGTGTTGGTAAGCTCGAGGCCATATCGGTACTCAATGTAAAATTTCTTTAGTTTCAAACATATCGTATCGGTACGGGGTTCACCGTACCGGTACTTACTGAGTTAAAATATTTCAAATGCTCTAGGTCGTATCGGTACGATATGCACCATATCGATATTGACAAGCCATTCGTAAAGAAAACATTAAAGCTCGTACTGGTACACTAAGAGCCGTACCGGTACTCGTTTACCATTTTAAAATCCAGTAATGAAAATTTGTACCGGTACGCATAGGTTCGTACTGGTACTAACTGATCAAAATGGTCTCTTTCAGTACCAAAACACTTAGAAAATTATTTGAACTTGAAAGGATTGACTTAGAAATAATTTTCTTTAAAGGAAGTCAATTTTGTTCGAATGCTTGTGTCTTGTGAGCAATTTAAAATGTCTTAAAATTTTATTTATTTGTTAAAAAGTCCTTGTAATATCAAAATCAAAATATAGGTTTAACAATCTACCCCTTTTTTATATAACAAAACCAAATAAATTTTTAAGTCCCTCCCCTTTCCTTTTGACTAAAAGGCTATAAGTTTTGAAAAAAAATTATAACCCACTTCTCCCATTTTTGTTAGATCAAAATCAATAAGGTAATCAAAATGAATAAAGCTTCAAACATTAAAATATAACTCAAAGCATAATATTATAAATTCAAAGGAATAATATCCAGAGTATCCAAAGTATTGAAACATAAAGCCAACATAAATAAACTAAGTCATAGGAAACATCCAAATAAAACCAACATAGGTGCATAATAAAGTCTAAAACCAAATAAATCTAAAATGATATGATATGTATGAAAGAACTATATAGCTTAAGACGCATCATCATCATCCTCAACACCATCATCAACGCCATTTCCATGAACATGTGCCCTCCAGTCATGATGGAAATCGGCAAGAGGGTTCCCAATCGTAGAAATCTGAATCTCTAGCATTGTCGTCATAGAGATGAACCTCGCATCAAATCTTGTCTCTATGCAAGTCATCCTAGCATTCATGCTCATCTCGAGAGCGATAAGCTTTCCATCAAGATATGTCATCAAAAAATTAAGGAAAGGCAAAGCAACCGGAGGTGCTGGAGCATCATCCTCGCCATCTCTATCGAGGCATTAAGATCTCGCATCCATTCTCTGTTAATGAAGTGAAACTTAGCCTTAAGAAGGGATTTATCATCTATTGGCTCGGTAAGGGGACAAGGAAGATCAAGAGAGCAATCAATATCTAACTTATGAAAGATATGATCAAGATAGTTCCATAGGTAAATGATTTGACAAGGTTGGTTTGACGGTGATTAACAATGTGAACCATCTCGACAAAAATGATTTGGGCAAGGTTGGGATGTTTTCCTTCACGGAAACAATAGAGTCAAAAATCATCTACAGCTCGAATGGAAGATCATTTACCACCGGGTTGAAACCACAAAGTGATAAGGAGGTGAAGAAAACGCTCATGGAAGTCAAAAAAATGAATAAATACTATACTACCTTGTAATCATCTTAATATTATTTAATAAAAATATAGTATTGTAGACAAGGGCGAAGCCAGGAATTAAAATTAAGGGGCCGAAAATAAAATTAAAAAACCTTAAGGGTATAAATAGCCCTTGAACTTTTGAAAAATAAAATTAATTAAGCCCTAAATTATTTTGCACTCAATTAAGCCCTTGAACCAAGAAATTGAATCAATTAACCCCTTGAACCAATTTTTATCATTAAATCTTGATAGATTTTTTTTTGGATCTGTTGGTGTAGTGTGTTGTGTCACAGTGTCTCGACTTGACATTTTTTTTAAAAAAAATTATTTTATTTAAAAAATTGTTTAAAAGTTAAAAAAAGTATAAAATATAAAAAAATATTTTTTGAAGAAATCTGTAAATGCAATGTGATAGAACTGTAGTGTATCAGGTGCCAGTGATATCTAAAGAAAAAAATTGTCAAGATTTAATGGTCAAAATTGGTCAAAGGGGTTAATTAATTCAATTTCATTGTTCAAGAGCTTAATGAGTGCAAAAGAAAGTTCAAGAGCTTAATTGATTTTTTTCAAAAGTTCAAGGGCTTCTTACACCTAAGCCTAAAAAGAATAAAAGATTGAAAAGCGTCATCAATAGGATTCGATTCACTAACTTCAAGTAAAAAAAACTTAATTTCCTGTACACACTTTACCACTAAGACAACACTCACTCTATAATATTAAAAGAAATAAAATAAATTATAATTTAAAATTCTACAAGGGCCAAATTAATAAAAAAAATGAACCGTAAGGGTGGACCACGGGGCCTGGCCCTTACCAACCCCCCATGTGGCTTCGCCCATGATTTGTAGTTAGACCTGGCAAGCTTGACCCGAGACCCGAGAACCGAACCGATTTACCCGAATCGAAACTTGAAATCGACCTGAACACGATGACCCGAATTTGATCCGAAACCCGAAATAAACCGAACTGAATTTCAGTTGAACCGAAAAAGGACCTGAACCAATTTTCAACCGAACCAAATGGACCCGAACTGATTTTCACCCGAACCGAATGGACCCGAACCGAAAGCAACCCGAAATAAAGAAAATATATTAAAATAAATAAATAAATAAAGATGGGATGTGAATTGTCACAAAACTCACCAAAAAGCCAAATATACATGCTATATAAAGTCATATATAGGGTGGAAAAACCTAACTCGGACTGAAAACCCGACTAAAATCGATCGATCTCCCACTAACCCGATATTGACCCGACCCAAAATCAAACGAACCGAAAATAACCGACCCGAAATCAACCGAACTGAAAATAATCGACCCGAAATCTCAACCCGATACCCTAACCGAAATCTCCAAAGACTCGAACTAAAACCGAAACAGACCCGAACCGAACTTAAACCGAATGTAGTCAAACCTAAAATGACCCGAACCGAATGACTCGTTTGCCACCTCTAATTGTAGTGACATATTACAATCGTTATTTTACCATTTGACTTTTTTCATTATTAATATTCACAATATTTATCATAACCACAAGTGTATCGTGCTCACAAAGAAAAATGAACATAAAGTAATTTCAAAAAGCATTCAAGACCATGATTTAAATCTCGAATCGATAAGTTTGAGGTGAATTATTTTTTGTTTACATATAAGGATGGTTCCAATATCTTTTAAAAAATTTAAATTTTCATATAATTTAAATGCTTTATTTATATTTTCAAGTGATGATCTAATTTTACACCCTTATAATTTTGTAATTTTGTATCACAAAATTTGTAATATAATTTTCTAAAAGTTACACCCATAACATATAATCTTGCTCCCATCCTTTCTTGTACACATTCCACTAATAGAGAAAGAGAAGGGGAAAGACGATTTGCCTTATACTAAAATCAAGCTCCATTATTGGAGTTCTAATCTTTATTTCGTTTCTATTTGTTTATAGTTCCAACATGAAAATCTCTTTCGTATAGCTTTCTTTCATCTTTATTGTGTCATTTGCTTTATGTATGGCCGCTAACTCCACCATAACACAATTATTTATGCTTTAATGAAACGTGTGGGTCTGTGGCTGCAAAACTTGTCTCCTAATTATGCTAACCTCCTTAAGCAATCCTCATGGAAAACCTGGCTCGAGATGCTAACACGGAATCCCTGATGTTCCAATGGGAACATAAATTCAATGAAATTAAAAAAATTTATTTACATGAAAATTAATCTTAGAATTCGAATAGAAATCATCTACCCCTTTTCGGAGCTCCTATTTATGCCTCCACACTAAAAATTAGGTTTAGGGTTTAAAGTTAGGGTTTAGAGAATTTGGGGTAGGGTATATTTTTAGGGTGTAGGGTTTAGGATTTAAAATTTAGGGTTAGGGCTTGGAATTTAATTTTTTTAGTGTTTTTTAGTGTTTGGTCACAGAAAGGAGTACCGTAAAGGGTAGAGGATTTCTATCCCTTACATTCTTATATTCTGAATAAACATTGGGTGTGTTTGTCAATTTGATTGGAAGTTGTATATTATCTAATAGGCATAATGTTAAAAAAACGCCTCTAACAGTTGACTCAATAGTCATTTTGGCCCCTATTTTTTTGAAGCAATTTAAACCTCAACGGTAAAGGACTTGAAATGACGTGGCAAACCTACATGACAGTGCACGCCGTGAGAGCAGCGTCATATAAGCAAATATGCTGACTTTATAGAATGACACATCAGTCAAAAATAATTTTATAAAATTGTATAAAATATAAAATATTTTTTTCTTCTTATGTGCCATTTTGTCAAATTATTTCAAGTTGTTTATCTTTAGTCGACTAACAGTTTTCATTCACGGATGAGTCATTATGATTCAAAATGAAACGTCAAGGGCTAAATTGCTTCAAAAAAGAATAGGAATCAAAATGACTATTTAGCCAAACGTGAAGGGTATTTTTTGCCATTATGTCTATCTAATAATGGATTAGAATATGTTTATGTTTTATAGTGGCACTCATCATATATTGTAAACGAGCCCATATCAATAGCTTTTATCTGCAAGTGAGGATATGGTATTAATATTCTCAGAATAGATCTATGCAACAGTTCAACTTCAATTTAAAAAAAAAAACGTAGAAGCAAAAAGGTGACATTCTATCCTAACTAGCAATACTTATACTATCACCAAGCCAGAGATAAACCAACCTACTCTGTTGATACGCACTCATAAGAGAAATGAAAGAAAATCAATATCAATGAGATTCCTTAGTTATAGATAATTAATCCTCTTTCAAGATTGATTTATGAGTTATTGTTGGAACCTATTCGGTAATGCCATTGTTGTTTCCATTAGAGCAATGTTGTAAAAAAAACGGGAGAAAGCTTTTTCTTTTTATTGAAAGGATGATTATATTAATTGTTAATCGCATCGGTCATTACAGATACACTCGGATGATCCATACCAAAAAAACCGGAAAATCTAAAGCCCAATGAGTAAGGATCCAACATTTCTGTAAAATCACAATCTAAACCGGGGAGAAAGCTAATTTTTAAAAAAAAAAAAAACTGGATAAAAGAAATGATTCTTCCAAAATTGGGAAAATGATTTAATATAAATAATTTCAGTAAAATACCATGGATCTAACATTTCATACAAAAGAGTTGCAGATATAAAATAATGATAGGCAGGAAAATACAAGCAATAACGATATAGTAGTAACAAAATTAGTTTTGGCAGACAAAAACAGCGCCCTAGAGAAGAACATGTACCCACATCGCAGTTCCTTCATTACCCGCAGCATCCCAATTTTTGAGCATTTGCCACATCCCCTCCTGCCTGGTCTGGTTGGTTGATCTTAATCGTCTGTGGCTGCAATGGGGAACGACAAAGATGATCAAAATGAGACAATGTATGAATTAATAGAAATGGATTTGCATAATCGATGGTTGGTGCTTTGAGCAAAAGAAACCGTACCTCAGCCTTCGAGTCAGTATCGGCAAGTCTTTGCTTAATATCTCGTGCTATTGAAAAGAAAACCTCCTCGACGTTTAAGTTTGTTTTTGCACTCTGCAAAATAGTGATTCTTGACCATACAGGAAAGATAGAACTAAACATCGGAAAAGTAACTACAACATCTATTGTAAAATTACATACAGTCTCAAAGAACTTGATGCCGTATTCATCAGCAAGAGCTTGGCCCTTTGAGGTAGGGACAGCCTGGAAAATAAGTTAAGGGTCAACTTGACAAGAAAAGAATCAAAGCCAATGTGGCTAACCGAAGGTAACCAAGAAAGCGTATGAACATAATCAGGCATGTTAAAACGGAAGAGAAAGAAGAACAAACCCTTTTGCTTTCATCCATGTCAGCCTTATTACCCACCAGAACCTTGTTCACATTGTCTGAAGCATGCTGTTCAATATTACGAATCCAATTTCTAATGTCTATGCCGAAAAGGGATATTAGTACAGTTGATAAGACAATTGTATAATGGAGAATGAATAAATTTTCAAATCACTAGATAAAGGGTATGTTTCAATTTTCAACACACGGGGAACCAAAAAGTTCCAATAACAAACAAAATTTGATGAAAACATTAAAAATTTCCAACGATTCAACAATGGAAAAGATCGCAAAATGTGTATGAATTTCAAAATTCAAAAGTACTTACTATTGAAAGATGACTCATCAGTCACATCATACACGAGTAAAATACCCATCGCTCCACGGTAGTAAGCTGCGCAGGATGAAAATGTTACATAATTCATCTGTACACCATACAAGACTCTGGAAGGAAATAAAATCCGGGTGTACTAGAGAGATTAGACATCTGGAGCTACTAAAATAAAGTGAATGCACGAGCCCCATAAAGGTAAAACAAGCTAAGTAACTTGGAAGAAAGGAGCAAGCATCCATGTTTTGGAGTGTAAAAGAAAAGAATTTCACCACCAAATGAAAACATCTTTAATCTAAACATCGAGAAACAAGAATCCAGAAAACATGAAAAGCTACACATTTACAATTTCAATCCTAACCACCTGTTCTTTGTAATTTTATTTCCAAGTCATGTCATACAGTACAGAGTATAATAATTGTGGAATGGAAAATGTGAAACCATGGAAACATAAACTCCTGACTTCCTAACAGACCCAAAAACATCAAATGTTATTGAATTTGTTACAAACAAATTCTCCGTATTCACACGGCATCCACGTGACTAACATGTAAAATCTAACACTTGGAAGTTGAGCCTACCTCTGCCAATCCATCCATAGGCTTTCACAAGGTCTAGCACTATCGAATCACCAACAGCACTAAGGGGCTATAAATACACAAATCCCCAATGAGAGAGACATGAGATATACGCAATATGTCCAGATAAAGCTAACTTGAGAGGGTTGCACCTTCCACTCTCATCTTCTTAGTTCAGACCACTATATTATCTGCGGCTTTTCGCCCCAAATCTACAAAGGGTGAACCGCCTGAATCTGCCACAACCACCTTAGTCCATCGTCTCCACTTTCCTTATTCAATGCCTCCTCATTTTATCATCAACAATTGATACGGCGAGCGTGACCAATCAAGGTGGCTCTCCTAGTGGCATTCTCAGCGCACCAGATATTTACAACCGACGACACTGATGGTCAAATCGATGGCGACAATGGACCTTGAAAGCGCAACAGTCGCCATACACTAGATATTTACGTCAAGGTGTCGACGAAATATCAACTCATTACCAGGTCCGGTGGTGAAAAATGACCCTTTGATTATGGCACAAATCATCTCGAAGAAGCCATGCCTCACCAAAAGAACTTATGCTATCAGCTAGGTTCAGCCCTTGGCTACCACCGAAAAGCCGTCGAGGAAGCTACAGTAGGGGCATCCATAGTGGACACTGGAAATCGTCACCTCCGGTCAATCCATGGAGTGGCTTCTCATATTAAGGAAGCACGTTGTCGGGGTGGGAAAGCTGTAAAGATCAGCTCCACAAACGACCAAGAGTCCTAAGAACGCGTGGCAGCAAAATGCATGAGGGCATTTGCAAATCAAAAGGTGATATGGAGGCTCTCTGAACACTAGAAGATAAAGATCTCCTATAGACCCTCAAGTATCGAGGAATAGCTCCTATTGCTTAGAGCTCCCTAGGAAACTGTTAAAAAACATAAGTAGATGGTATACACCTTAAGAAGATCGATCTACTTGAATTGTTTCGTAGACAAATTTATGACTTTGATGAATGGATAAAGAATATATGAAATTTGCAAATGCTTGTGTTTCTCCTATGTCTTTGCTACATTCTTACGTCTCCATTCGTAAATAAATGATATTCGATGCCTCCGCCCATCTAATGCCCCTGGCATTGTGATCTTGGTTTTAAAAGGCGCGAGGCAAAGGCACTCGCCTTTTGTAGGCGAGGCGCCCTTTTATCCTAAAATTTATAAATTAAACATATAGCATATTTTGTACTTAAAAACATTATAATTATATTATAGATGCTAAAAGATAAAAATATTTTCTACTTAAATTTGTACTTAAATCTCAAATTAAACAAATTGATATAAGAAAGCAACCAAACATAGTTCAAATAAAAGAAATAGCATGAATTAAATTTCCAAGCCTTTAACAGTGATTAAATTTCCAAGCCTCTAACATAATTATGTTTAACATAATTTCTAGTAAAGTTGATTAAATTTCCTCACCACAAATTCACAATTTGGGGAATTGAAAAGAAGAGAAGAAATAAGTGAATGGGAAATTGAAAAGCATAATAGATAAAGAAGAGAATGTGAAAGTTTAAAAAAAAAAAGGAGATTCCCAATTTTCCCCCAACAATCTTTGAGGAAACAATCTAAGGAGAGGTCAAATGGATCAAAAGAAAAGGTTCCCCAAATTTAGGCGTGAGGTTTAGATAGAATATCTAGAATTAAGTTTAGAATTAAATATGCTATGTAATTTTTAACAATCAGTCCTCCATTTTCTTCACACGCACAAACAAAAAAGAATTGAAAATAGACATGGAGAAAGATAGACAAACCACAATCATATTAATGAATACATGAAAAAAGGGAAATTTGGGGCTGCTCACACTGCACCCAGAAGAAAAAAAGAGAAGAAAAACGGTGGATGTCACTGCACTTACCGGCGGCAGTGGCTGGGCTTGCCGGCAAAGGTGGCTAGAATTTGGGAGAGGCAGAGCAATTCCTCTTTGTGTGTTTATCGTGAATTTGGGGGGAGGCTAGCTAGGGTTGAAGCTTAGTTTTAAAAGGATAAAACACGTGTGTTTTTTATAAACGCCTCAGGGATAAGAGGCGTCGCCTCACGCGCCTCACGCCTCAGGCGAAAGCACCCAGAGGCGATCGCCTCTTGCACATCGCCCCGCCTCAGCCTTTGGATGCATTTTTCCAATGCCTTGCGCCTCACAGCGCCTCAGGCGCGCCTTTTAAAACTAAGGTTGTGATTTCCTGCAAAGGCATCAAGATGCTCGCACTTGTATCTCGAACGACACCTGATCTGCAAGAGTGTAGATATTTGTTCCAACAGAGGTTAACCTCTGCCCATCCGATAATACATCGCGTTTTATCCAATGGCGTTGAGATGTCCACACTTGTGTGTCTCGAATGACACATGATCTGCAAGAGTGTGGATGACTACTCCAACATATGATTGCATCCATTAATCCAATGTTGAATGCCTCGTTGATCAAATAAACGAAGATGCTTGTTCAAAACTACAAACGATATTGAGATGAGCAACGAGAATTAACTGCCTCCGCCCATCTTATGTTATGACCTCGTAGTTTTATCTAAAGACGACGAGATTCTCATACTTCTGTGTCACAAAAGACATTTGATCTACAAAAGTGTGAGTTCCTGCCCTAGCAGACGATACTTCCGCTTATCCAATGCCAAATGCACTGTCGACCGAAACAAACCGGAGATGGTTATGTCCCTCGTGTCGTGATAACACTGATTCTATAAGAGTACATGAGTATTTGTATAACTCGCACTTAACGGTGCTACAGTACAAAACAACACCCATCATGTTACTACCTATGTAGTACCTCCCTCCGCCTAAACAGTTGTTGACATTGTCATCTATCGACACTAATATGATTGTGTTATTCAAAGCATCGAACCACTTAATGTTCAAGAAATGACTCCGATGGCTAAAAATCAGAGATACATCCTCTAAGGCCTAAAGGCTTGAGTTTTGGTTGTTAACCAAGCGCCTCTACATTACGACACTTAAAAGATACTATGACAACCCGGATAAAGCAGCTTAAACTGAAGCTAAATTAGAAAATATTTTGATCAGCTAAGTCAAAACCTAATAAAAACCAAGCCCAAACATGCAAAATGATAAAGAACGGATTGAGATAAAAGGCTACGGATTCATTTATAGAGATGAAAATACAAATAATTTAGTTACATTAGCTACCTAATCCTAGCTAAGCAGACGGTTGTTGAAAGGCTTCACAACGGAAGATGTTGTAGCAGAAGTACAATCGTTCTGACTTTCGGGGGTTGTCGACAAAGTCATTTGCATTGTCTCCTAAAGCACGGATATCCTTTAGGTCCAGGATTTTTTTCACCATACATCGGATCTATGACAAAAAGCTTCATGGTCTCCCAGCTGCGAAACCATTTCTCCCCGGAGGGATTAAATGGGTCAAAACCCAACTCCACCTCCTCACAAAGAGACCAACAACAACGCAAGTTCCAGCAGCTCATATTGACCCGACCAAGCATGCCTTAGATAGCACAAGTGATGTTGCGCTCACACCTAATGGTGACATCTCTGAATTTAGACAGCTGCTCCCCTGCCTGGAAGATTAACTTCTCCGCCTCGTCATTCTCTGCTTGTAGATGAACAATTTCTCCGTGCATGACATAATTCCATCTCAACTTTCCAAGCCTCCTCTTCACTTCTGGCAGCGATATAATTCTCCCTTTGTGCCTCCGCACGAACATCTTCAACCTCTTTGTTGTCCCTTGCAATTCGTAGGTTTGCCGCCAAAATCGTGGCGGCATCCTCATTGTGAGCTCTGTCAAATGCTTCGGTTAATCAATGATCCTCAACCAACTTTTGCTTGAACTTGACTATCTCTATTTCCATGATCTCAACCCTGGCGTTGGATCTCCGAAGCTCATCATCTTTAACAACAACCTCTCTATTGTATCGCTGCTCATTTATTTGAACGAGAGAAACATCCTCCTCGCTACCGGCTTAACGAAGCAACTCCACAACCCTAGTAACCAAAACCGATGCTTGGGAATCCTCTTTTATAGCTTCTACATATTTGTCACTCTAAAAACTCGAGGAAGACCTAGGACCATCATCCTTACTCCTGATTATCTTTGTCAAAGGAGTTGAAGCTGCTAAGAAAAAATCACAATTAGACCCTGTGTACCTAAAAATATATGAAAGCAAATTTGGAACCACACGTAGAAAAATATATCCGATGAAACAGAGACAATGATATCTGCTTGAGTAGAATCACCACGAGAAAGATTACTTCAAACAATCCTGACAACACCCTTATACTTTGGGAGCAGGGAGCTACTGAAGTTACCACATCAACAATGGTAGGATCCTCCCTAGAGAGCGGACTTCCTTTTTCTTCGTGCTCCTAGGAAGATATCACTCAGGCGTTGCGTCCCGAGCTTAACCAACCCTTCTCACTTTTGACAAGGGTAGTGCAGTAGTCACCACTAAAAACTTCCCCTCCAGAGCAACTTGATCCACAGGTTTCCTTATCTCAACCGCCACGGTTGGTTCCACTAAATCTCTGAAAGCATATAAATATTGTTTTGTACCTAAAGAGGACAGACACTACGTTCAATTCGACTTCATAAGGGAAATTACACTTTCTTTGAGTAACCTTACATTTTTTCTTAGAGGAAGATGAAGAATTGGACGAAGACACGAGATTTGCAAAGGGGTTGATTTTCTCATCTGCCCATTGTTTCACTCTTTGATGACAAGACAATGGGGGAATAATAATTACTTGTGTTCAATGTTGAGGAAGACGGAAGGCCCCAACTGCATCCTTCGAACCCACCTCGTTAATGTCGCCTTGGCGAACACCACCGAAGGCATTGACACCACGCGCACCATCGCTCGCTTCCTCACTAAACGAACACACCGACTCTACTGCTTCATCTTCCGCACTATACTCTCCGCTTAACTCCTTCACCATAGATTCAATTTTGGAGACATCAGAAGATGTCAGAGATTAGATTCCTTAATTAAGGAGATTGAGTAGGATTTGTAAATGTTTTTATCTGTTAGGATCCCTAACTTAAGGGATTTTTTTTTACTAGAATTAGTCTCTTTCCCAGTTTAGAAGTTACCTAAGTTAAGACATACGCTTGTTTATTTAATTGTAAGTTTCCTATATGTTAAGTGAGTGAGAAATATAGTAAAAGTTTATGGCTTTTGACATGGTATCAGAGCCTCTCGTTTTTGGGTCTTAATTTTCTTGTTGAACAGTTTTCTTTTAGTTTGTATCATCCCTTGAGAGAGTAGGGTATCTAATCGGCAAAATATGGTCGATGTGGGTGATTACAGCAGTACTGAAACTGCTCAAGGAGGCACAATGAGTGAGGGAAGTCACTTTAATCCGATAGGTGACTTACAAAACATACAAGCCGCCTATAGATTGAATGGTAAGAACTACCTTAAGTGGTCACAATTGGTTCGAACCGTTCTAAAAGGAAGAAGTAAACTCAGTCAGAACGGGTCCTAAGGAAGGAGATCCCAGATTCGAGGCTTGGGATGAACAAGACTCATTAGTTATGTCTTGGTTGTGGAATTCAATGGTGCCTGAAATTATTGATACCTGCATGTTTCTTAGAACAGCCCAGGAGATGTGGGAGGCTGTAAAACAAACATATTCGAAAGTTAGAGATGTTGACCAGATTTATGAAATCAAGAGCAAGATTTCAGTCACCAAACAAGGAAACAAATCAATTACAGAATATTGTAATCTGCTGCAGAATCTTTGGCAGAAAATGGACCACTATCAATGCATTCAGATGAAATGCAGTGAGGATGCAGCAATTCTAAAGAGGTTTGTCGAAAAAGATAGGATTTATGATTTTCTTGCTGGACTAAATATATAATTTGATGCGGTTAGAGTCCAGATTCTAGGAAAAGAAGATCTGCCCTCATTAACTGAAACTATTGCTATCATTCGTGCTGAAGAAGGAAGAAGAGGAGTGATGGTGGTTGAAAACAATCAAGTATAAAGTTCAGCCTTGGTTACTAGGGCGGTTCATGAGGGACCAACACGTCTGGAACAGCAAAATATTGAAGGCAGACCAGAAGCAACAAGGACAGTGAACAGGGACTCCTTATGGTGTACTTACTGCAAAAAACCTCGCCACACCAAAAAGAAATGCTGGAGGTTACATGGGAAGCCTCAGTCAGCAAGTAGGAACTTCACAGAGAAAGGAGGCTCTGCGAGGGGACAAAGCAGAGCTTATGCAGTCAAATAGGTGGCTAAGGAGTCAGATGTACAATCTGTTGAGTTCAACCGAGAAGTAGAAGAATTGAAGAACCTACTAGAATCCTTAGAAAAACCATCCTCTACAGGTACATGCAATCTGGTTTTCTCAGGTATATCCTCTTCCTCTTTTCAGAATTCTAATGCCTTGGAATCATCCACCCACATACCTACCCAAAACTCCTGGGTAATTGACTCAAGAGCCACTAATCATATGACTAATTCCTCACTAAAATTCCTCACCTACACATCCTGCCCTAGCAACAAGAAAATCACAGTTGCAGATGGTACTATGGTAACGGTTGCTGGTCAAGGAGATATTGCCATTAGTAAAACCCTACTGCTTAAAAATGTCCTACATGTGCCAAAACTATTTACTAGCCTTATTTTTATTCTGAAGCTTATCAAAGATACTAACTGAAGTGTTTTGTTTCATACTACACAATGCATTTTTCAGGAGCAAGAAACGAAGAGGATGATTGGGCGTGCTAGGGAAATAAATGGCCTATACTACCTTGAAGATCTTGGTGGACCAGTTAGAGTTTTGAATACCCAACCATTGTCTTTCTTATCCGAATCTACAACCAATAAAGACCAAATCTGGCTACATCATTTTCGCCTTGGTCACCCACCTTTTAGACTCTTAAAAACTATTTACCTCCTTGTGTAAATCCTTAAATATTGAAGAATTTCATTGTGAAGTTTGTGAACTTGCAAAGCATAAACGTTCCTCTTTCCCAACAAGTAATAAACGGACCAACAGTCCCTTTACTCTTATTCACAGTGATGTTTGGGGGCCTTCCACTATTCCTAATATAACTGGGGCTAGATGGTTTGTGTCTTTTATAGATGATTGTACTCGGGTTACTTGGATTTACCTACTGAAACAGAAGTCAGATGTTACCTCTACCTTTAAAACTTTCTATATCATGATTAAGACTCAGTTTGGGGCTGAAATAAAGCGAATCAGATCAGACAATGCCAAGGAATACTTTAATCAAGTCATATCCCCTTATTTCTAAGAAAAAGGTATTATCCATGAGTCCTCGTGTGTAAATACTCCACAACAGAATGGGGTAGCAGAAAGAAAGAATGGACATCTCCTTGCCATAACTAGAGCCCTTTTATTTCAAAACAAGGTCCCTAAAAGGTACTGGGGATAGGTTGTGTTAACTGCCACTTACATAATAACCAGACTACCCACTAAAGTCCTTGTATCCCAAAGTCCCCTTCAAACCCTTACAAATTTCTTTCCAAATTTTAGCCCATCTCTTAACCTAAAACCGAGGGTATTTGGGTGTGTTGCTTTTGTTCACATTCATTCTCAAAGCCGAGGTAAACTTGATCCAAGGGCTTTGAAATGTATATTCATTGGCTATTCCTCAACTCAAAAGGGCTACAAGTGCTACCACCCACCTACAAGAAAATACTACACCTCTGCCGATGTCACTTTTGTGGAAGAAGAGTTATTTTACAGTCCTTTATCTTCAGGGGGAGATATCATTTAGGGAAGATAAGGATGCAGATATGTTTTTACTTCAGCCTCTTATTGATCTTTCTACACCTACACCTACCCCTATATATTCTGCAGAGCCTCCTCCTACTCCATCTCCTCCTACTCCATCTTCTCCCCAGTCAGAACCTAATACTCCTACTCCTCAAACAAACATTAATACTCCACAGCCCAATATTCAAGGCACTACTTGTCCCCTAAGGACCTATTCGAGGAGGAAGGCACCTATGTAGATTCAATCATCCCCTTCTCCTGCTCCTACTCCTATACAATTTGAGGTACACTCTGAAACTCTCTCTGAACAAAATGAGGCTGAAAATGCTATATTTGCTTCTGATTTTGAATTTCCCATTGCTATTAGAAAAGGAAAAAGAACCTGCACCACCAAACATCCTTCCTATTTGTTTATAACCTACAAAAACCTATCTCCTAATCACAGAGCCTTTCTTACTAGCCTAAATGACATTACTATCCTAAAACAATATCTGAGGCATTAGAAAATGAGAACTGAAAAAAGGCTATGAGAGAAGAAATGGAGGCACTGAAGAAGAATAAGACGTGGGATTTAGTGAAGCTGCCGGAAGGGAAGAAAACAGTAGGATGCAGATGGGTGTTTACTGTTAAGTATAAGTCAAATGGTTCTTTAGAAAGGTAAAAAGCAAGATTGGTGGCAAAGGGGTACTCTCAAACCTACGGGATCGACTATCTTGAAACATTTGCCCCTGTTGCAAAGATGAACACAGTGAGGGTCCTACTTTCCTTAGCAGCTATACAGGGATGGAGTTTGCAGCAGTTTGACATTAAGAATGCCTTCTTGCATGGGGACCTTGAAGAGGAAGTGTACATGGATATTCCACCTGGATTTGGTTCGAATACTGGACAGGCAGTTTGCAGATTGAAGAAAGCTCTATATGGACTAAAGCAGTCTCCAAGAGCTTGGTTTGGGAGGTTTACTAAAGTAATGCTAAGATAAGGTTTCAAGCAGAGTTAGGGTGACCATACTCTGTTTGTGAAACACTCTCCTTCAGGGGAGTAACTACACTATTGGAGATCAAAATCCAAGAGGACACTCTCGTTAAATGACCTAGAGCAATATCATATTCACACAACACATCTGCAATAAAGGGGTGCAACTGGAGATGAAACCCCGCATTTAGACAGTACAACGATAGATAAAACCAAGCGCCCTTATCGGAAACATGGTAGTTGCACATACAGTTGGTTCTTGTGGGGATCTCAAACCTAAATTCATAATTATCCCACAGCAAGCCACAACATCGCAGCAATGCCATCACTTGGCCCCCAATATTTAAAAAGGATCGTAACGTTGTAATGCGAGGCGAGTGCTCAACGCCTAATTGTGTCTAAGCGAGGCAATTTCAATGAAGCGCAACGAGGCACGCATGAGGCACAAGAGGCGCTGAAAAGCAACTCTTAAGCACTGAAAGGAAAACTAGAAAGAAAAGCTTAGTCTAAATTGTACTGAATATGGCCAGCAACCATAGGAGGAAAAGCTTGGGAAAAAGACCAAAAAAAATAATTCAAAAGGAGAAGATTGATAAGGAGAAGAGGAGGTGTGTGGCCTGAGGTGAAGGTTCCAGAAAAAAATTGTCGAAGAAGAATATAAAGGGTAGAGAAACGAGTGAATAAAAAAAGATGAAAATTTTAACCCAAAAAAAAGGTGTGTGAGCCACTGCTGGGAAAAGTTCTTTTACACGTTTGTGCAACGTCTCTCTTTATTTACCAAGAATTTCCTCTCTCATGCATCAACCCTTTCATTTCTATAAATTTTAACCTTTAATTTCTATAAATTTTAACCTATATATGCTTTGGTTAAAAAATACTCCATTTGTCTTATTAATTTTGTCCCTTATTGACTTTTTAAAACTTTTTGCCATGATTATTTTAAATATTTTAAACAATTAAATTTTATAAAATATATATTTTAAAGCTACTTGAATGAAGGTTTATAAAATATACTTTGTCATATTTTTATCAATAATAAATTTAAATAATAATGAGTTAATGTTCAAAAAATTTGACCAAAAAAAGTCAATAAGGGACAAATTTAATGGGACAGAGGGAGTAATGATTAAGAAAAGAAATCACTTTAAATACATAAATTTTCAACTAATTTTAATATTTGAATAAATTTAATAATTATTTTTAATTTTTACAAGTTCAGTTTAAAAACATTTTCATTCGATAATGAATAATAAATCTAATGTAATCACATATTTATCAATTGAAAACCACATATTTACACAATTAACATAGAAAGAATGGAAGAAACAGTAGATAGTATTTAGGTGATAACTTTATTTGCACTTGATTAATAATTTTTTTAATTTTCAAAACTTGCGCCTTACTTCAATAAGGCGCAAGTACGCCTAGGCTATAGAAGCCCCTAACGCCTTAGCGACCTTGCACCATTTTATACTATGCTTGGCCCTGGTCAACTTTAGCCTCAAACAAACTTCCCCTCACCAGTTCAGAACGGTTTTCAACGATCTTCTTCACCCTAGTCTTTTTTCCTCTGACCATTGTTTCTAGTGAACCTTTAAAGAATATCAGAAGACCGAGAGTTCCAAAAAGAATCACATGAAAGTTTAAAGAAAATTTGAAAGACTTTAAGTTGAAACAAAGATTGAAAAGTTGCCCTAGACTCTAGTGGATATTTATAGTCGACTTCTGGATTCACGAAATCGAAACATCGACGTTAGAGTAAAGCGTGTATGCGTTCACGAACACAAGATGGATCATCATGATTATTCGGGTTAATGAAGCAACCTATTCGCATTCCAACAAGCACAAGGGAAGTTTCTTGCTGACGTTTCGACTCGTACCACTTTATGGTACTCTTCTAACCGTGGGAGGACAAGTGTTACACCAAATTCTCTGCCTTTGCACAATTCTAAAAATATCCTTCGGAATCTCCATATTTGGCAGACCCCAGAGATACTCCGCAACAACAACTCCTCCGAAGGCAAATTCTCTGGAGAATAGAATAATCAGAGTCATCAAGCTGCCTTGGGAACAGATACAACCAAATGCCACTGCACGGCATCTACGTGACTAACATGCAAAGTCTAACAATTGGAAGTTGAGCCTAACTATGTCGATCCATTCATAGGCTGTCAGAAGGTCGGCACTATCCAATCACCTAAAGGAGCTGTAAATACTCAAATCTCCAATGAAAGAGAGGCATGAGATATACACAATGTGTCAAGACAAAGCTAACCTAGGAGGGGTTTACCCCTTTCCTTCTACTTTCATCTTCTTGGCTCCGAACATTGTATTGTCTGCGGCTCTCCGCACTAAATCTACAAGGGGTGAACCTCTTGAATCCACCACAACCACCTTGGTTTGCCGTCTCTACCCCCTTGTTCGATGCCTCCTCATTTTGGTATCAACAAATTTGATAATAATAATAATAATAATAGAGTGAAAATAAATGGTAACTCATATCACAGGACAACAAATCCACAATAATCAAGCTAAAGTGAGAACCATGCCAAAGATATGCTATCAAATTATTTATCAATCATATATGTTATAATTCTGATTAGACTTGTATTTCTAGTCAATGACACCTCCAAATCCCACAAACTAACCAGTTGTAATTGTTCGAAACCGCTCTTGCCCAGCAGTATCCCAAATTTGCAATTTGATTCTTTTTCCATCAAGCTCTATGGTCCTTATCTTGAAGTCAATTCTGCCAAAGTAAATGCAACCTTTAAACCACGTGTCCCTTACATAAATAAAAGTACAAATAATATGAAGACCATTGTACTGCAATAAGAAAAGCACCTACCCAATCGTTGTGATAAAACTTGTAGTAAATGAGCCATCCGAAAAACGCAAAAGGAGGCAACTCTTGCCCACACCTGCCAACCACTCAATGGTATAAGTAAACAGTGTTATTGAGAACTAAAATTCAGAAGAAAGTGCAGAATATCAAGAAAAACTCCTTTCAAAATTACTACAATATCGTCTATTAATCCCTAATTACAGACAATTATAACTATTTATAGAAGTTGATCACATGAAATGAAAAATGGTTTCCTAATGAAAATGAACAAGCTATGACTCACAATATTCAGCAACAAGAACACTAATCGAGACAGAATATTTCCACCATATAGGGAACTAAAACAGACTTTTTTTCTCTCGAATCAACAACGCTTAACGAAAAAGAAATAGTATTAAGATCATCTATAGACCTAAATCAAGCTGAATCTGTGACAATGATCTTGAAATGCACATCGCAATCTGACATCTAGGTTTTCCATGTTTAAGAAATAAAAATAAATAAATATTGTTAAATAACCCAAACATTTGTCGTGAAAAATGTAGATTCAATGAGTAGATCCAATTTCAAATCAAATACAAACATAAAATCATCGAGAGAGAAAAAAAAAAGGAAATGAATAGTGACCGCTGTCGCCGATTAAAAGGAGCTTTATGAGGTAGTCGTAATCGGCTCGAGCTCTTGCAGGGGGGGGCAGCCATGGAAATAGAAGATATTTATTGAAAACAAACCCTACAATTAAAATAAAAAATCGACGTTAAAATCAAAGGCAAAAAGGAAAGGAAAAACAGGTAAAAGTAACAGAAATACATGTTTCGACGAACAAAAAACAGAGAAATAAGTGTATTTGATTTTATTCGATGAATTGAACGGAAAGCAGTACCGGATATGGTACGTCAGCACCGGTCGGCCGTTAAAGAGAAAGAGAGAAAAGAAAAGAAGAATGGGAAAGATAGTATAATCAAGAAAATAGGTGATTGAAGAAAACGACCGGGCTTTCTTAAAGCTATTAGTTAAACGGCACCGATTAGTCGGAGATAGATGCGCTGTGATTTTTGTATCTAACACCAAGGATTGTAGCGAATCAAAATTATTTAGGGTAAAGTTTAAAAATATCATTGAACTATATTAAAATATTTATTTTGGTCATTTAGTTTTAAAATGTTATAAAATGAGTATTAAATTTATAATTTTATTGCAAAATGGTCATCACACTATTAACCTCTGTTAAGGGTGACGTGTAGGGGCAAAGCCATGTATTAAAAGTTAAGGGGGGCGAAAATGAAAAAAAAGTTTAAAGGTATAAAAAGTCTTTGAACTTAATCCCCTAAATTTTTTTCACCCAATTAAGCTTTTGAACCAAGAAATTGAATCAATTAAGCCCTTGAACCAATTTTGACCGTTAAATCTTGATAGTTTTTTGGATATGTTTGTGCAGTTCATTGCGTCACAGTGTCTCGACTTAACATTTTCAAATAAAATTATTTTATGTAAAAATAGTTTAAAAATTCTAAAAATTCTAAAAAACGTATAAAATATAAAAAAAATATTTTTTTTGAAGAAATCTGTAAATGCAACATAATAGAAATGTAGTGTATCATATACCAGTAATATCTAAAGAAAAAATTGTCAAGATTTAATGATCAAAATTGGTCAAAGGGCTTAATTAATTCAATTTCTTGGTTCAAGAGTTTAATTTAATGCAAAAACAAGTTTAAGGGCTTAATTAATTTAACAAAAATTCAAGGGCTTCTTACACCTAAGCCTAAAAAGAATAAAAGACTGAAAACCTCATCAATGGGATTCGATTAACTAACTTTAGGTAAATCAAACTTAATTTCCTGTACACATTTTACCACTAAGACAACACACACTCTATAAATATTAAAATAAGTAAAATAAATTAAATTTTAAAATTCTACATCGGCCAAATTAAAAAAAAGAATAGATCGTCGTAAAGATGGACCACGAGGGTCTGGCCCCTGCCAGCCCCCATGTGGCTTAGCCCATGGTGACGTGACAATTAAGAAAATTTATATAATAACATATTTAGTTATTTCTATTACACATTTAATTAATTTAGTCATAATTTTAAAAAATTCAATAATTTCTTCTCCAATTAAAAGTTGGCATGTATCACCATTTGATTGAAGAAAAATAAATGAAAGAAAAACATGGGATGGTGGGACTAAAACGTGAGTGAAGAAAAACAATGGATATAAAAGAGGTATGTTGTATTAAATAATACTTGTGTATTACAAAGATTGATGAAAGATTATTGTTGCTACATCAAGGTGTTAAATAATAATAATAATAATAACTTTCTTACTATATTTTATTTTAATTATTTAATAATTATTTGTTTATTTATATTTTGGAAAACTAGAATCCAAACACATTTTTACTATTTTCATTTTTGAAAACAAGTTTTATCTCTATTAACCAAGCGTGTTTTGAAACCCTCTAGACTCGCTTATGCGTTACACCTAAATCTAGAAGGTCACATTTGGGTCACAACAGCGACCCACATTAAAAATACTCATAGATAAAATGTTTTTCTTCTAATACCATTAAATCCCATAAAGATTAAATTAACTTAAGATGTCATTTTAGAAAATCATTATACATAGAACATTAATTCAGAAAACAGATTAAAAACTCAGACTTAAAATAAGACACAACATACATGCCCACTAACTGTACCAGTATCGTACTCTTCAAGTAACGTCGAGGGAACTTCAAACACTGATGTCGATCACTAAACCATGATCAAACTCTTTTAAACTGCGATGGTAAAAAATAATGTGAGCTTCGAAAAGCTCAGTAATACAGAACTACTAGGAAATGCTTTAGGCAAAATGCAGATATAAGAAAAGCGTAACGCTGTTATGATGTTTCAGTAACAATAGACTTCAATTACGATTCAATATTCCAGTGAAGTGGTATATTAGAAGGTGACAGAGTTATTCTTTATTCGATCACACGAGTATCAGATGATAAGCCTAGAATGAGCCTCGAATGACTGAATATGTATTTGTGCAATATTCTTTCATTATTGTAACGGTCTTAAGAATGATTAATTTTCATAAGTCATCCTTCAAACCCATAAAGGCATTGCAGTCATTTGCGGTCTGTAAGAAATTTTAGAATTTCCAAGCTTTCATATATCTCAAGTCACGTGGCTATTTAATTATTTATGTGCTCAATGGTAGTTCAAACATCATGATCTCTTACGGGCCTTACAAACAACTTATTCATTTCAGATTCTCGGGAGTATATCTTTTATTTCAGTTAATCAGGTAATTTTAGTGCTTGAGTTTATATCATTCATTTCAATTATTCAATTCATTCTTTATTGTTATTAAGATCAATTCAAAAATACAAAGAAATTTCAGTTAATTTATCTATAGGTGTTTATCCAGAGTTCAGGAAAATCCAAGTGGTTTGTTATCACACATATTTGCATCTTAATTCCGAAGTATTTCCCAATAGATCAAGGATTTAGATGAGGTAGTTATTTTATCAGATCAAGTGAAAATTCCAGATCATTTCTTTTGTTAGGGGTGTTTTAATCATTATTATGTCTCAAAGGTATTATCATCTTTTCTTAACGAAATATTTAAGATATCAAATCCTTTAACACTATTTATTATAATCATACATATTTTAACAAAATACCAACATGACTCATAAAGCATGCAAGAGGTAGTAATGTATTACCTTGGATTGGTATTACGCCAATTGGCACATAATTCTCTATTCGATCACTCTCAAGCCCGAATTCGATGTCCCTCAGCCTCTCGAATTCAAAGATGTGTGAATACCTTTCGATTAATATATTTCATTATCAGTTCTTTTTCAAGTACATAGACTAAATAATTAATTACATACACAAGCTCAGATTCAAGGTTAGATTTGGAGGATTTCGAATTAAAAATTTCACAAAACTGACTTCAAAAATGAACTCAAGACATCAGAAAACTTAAAATATAGATTTTTAAAAATTTTGACGTCAGCAGTCAAAGTCAACACTGACGTTAGTAGTCAATGCTGACGTCAGCAGTCAACGGTCAATCGGACTGACTCGGTTGTGTTAACTCAGGCAAGTTGACTTAGTCAATGGGTTGACTCAGGCGAGTTGACTCATTCAACGGGTCAGGTTAGACAGGTTCGAATCGAGTCGGGTTAAGTTTGGGTTAGACAGGTTAGGTTTCGGGTCAGACAGGTCAGGCCGAATCGGGTCAGACAGAACTAGTTTAAGATAATTTAGCTTTGTTCAGTTCAAGGGAAAATCAGTTTAAGTCCGGTTCACCTAGGCCACCGTCCAAGGTGGCCAAAAATTGCCATGGATGGCGCATGTACCCTACGCGCAGCCCAAAACTGTCAGAAATGGCCCAAAATGCTATTTTTTAGAACTCAATCAAAACATACTCACTCATTAACTTAATATTCAGATCTAGGTCAGAAATTACCTAAAATGTCAAACCTTCGCTAGAATACACAAAGCTCTGACGAGAGCCTCTACCGGTGTTGGACGAGTGATCGATTGGTTAGGCTTTGCTCGCCCCGACGCAAGGAACACACCGGTGGTGGCAACGCGGCAAATGGATGATCGAGGTGGCTGAAATCATTAAGAACGGAGAAGCGACACTTGGGGGTTTCTCGCTGAACCTTTAACCGAACTTTTATGGTGAACGAAGCGGTAAATCTACGCGTGGTGGCCGGGGTTTTGTTCAGGAGATGGTGGTGATCAAGGGGTGACGGCGGTGCATGCCACCGTCAAGCGGTGGCCGAAATCGAAGATAATGATGATGGTGGTGGTTGGGGAAAACTTTAAAATTCTCTAGATTTCTCTCTTACTTTTTATTCGAAATAAATGGATATATTCCTAAGGGGAGGGTAATTCGGGCCTTTTAGCATTATTATTATAATACAGACATGCAAACGATTCAAATAAATATAAAAGGCATGCCTTGACTAAGAATTGCCTTAGTCTCAATGGCTAAAGCTATTTCACCCAATGCTAAGGTCACTGTTTTGAAACCCCTTGAATGCATTCCTTCTTTCAATTCTTTTTTCTTCTTTTTATTATTCTTTCCACTTTTCTCTACATTATATTATATAAATTTTAATTAGGGTGTGACAACTCTCCCCCTAAAAGAAATTTTGTCCTCAAAATTTATCAGAGTCGGAGAAATATAGAAACTGCTCTTTCATCCATTCTTGTATTGAAACTTATCCATCAAAGTATCCTTATTTCTCGAGACTCTCAGACGGTCACAGATCAATCTAATAGTGTCCTCAATCATTCGGGTTGTCTTTAGACCCGCAGTCATCCTATCATACATCTCAGACCAACTAATCATAATACAATATTTGAATCCATACCAAACTTTATACGGTGCCAAGCAAACACTTGTCTCATAACTTTTATTATAAACGGTCTCAGTCATACGACCTTGAAGTATCTCATTCCCAACTACCACAGAAGTCAATCATACGACCTTGAAGTATCTCCTTCAGAATCTAAATTATTATACTCGATTGATTATCAATTTACTAATTAAAAATTGTAACTGTAGTTCAAACAAGTACCCTAGGCCTCCAATAGGGCCTTCCAGAATCAAGATGTAAACATTAGATTTCAATCAGTATGATACATATACAACGTTCCACTTTTTCCCCAAAATATCTTTCTTTAAGCCGATCAAACATAATCAAGGTTTTAACGGATGTCGCTTACCTTCAGCGTAATTTTCAGACAACTGTTTCCTTCGTGTATAATAGAGTTACCACAGAATTTACACTTTTACCACGCTCACAAAACACATTTCCTTTAAGTTTCTAATACTTTTATCAAATTCCATCAGAATATTCTCAAACATAATCTTTGTCACCGAATAGCCTTACATGAAATTTTATATCGATTCTATCACTGAAAACCGAAGCTTGACACTTATCGGATTTCAAATCTTATTCTCTATCTAAATCACATCTTTATTTTCTCAGGCATTAACTACTTTAGGTACTTTATCCGGGTTCAAATCTATCATGTTAATCCAAATCATATATGAACGTTACATGCATTATCTGCCAGTACAGATCGAGCTATAATGGACAAAATACTTATATTCACTTATTTTAGGAAAAAGTTTCGAAATCGAAGTTCTGGCTTGAGAGAGTACGGTTATGATCTAAGGGCATGCACAGACCTGACACCCTATAACAGATGATCGGTCGATCTACCTAGAATGACATAACTCTAAGCTTTGATACCAATAAATGTAACCCCCTAGACCCGCTTACGCGTTACACCTAAATCTAGAAGGTCACATCTGGGTCACAAGATGACCCACATTAAAAATCTTCATAGATAAAATATTTTTCTTCTAATACTATTAAATCTCATAAAGATTAAATTCACTTAATATGTTATTTTAGAAAATCATTATACATAGAATAGTAATTCAGAAAACAGATTACAAACTCAGACTTAAAATAAGACACAACATACATGCCCACTAACTATACCAGTACCGTACTCCGCAAGCAAAGTCGAGTGAACTTCAAACACTGATATCGATCACTGAACCATGATCAAACTCATTTAACCTACGATGGTAAAAAAATAATGTGAGCTTTGAAAAGCTCAATAATATAGAACTACTAGGAAATACTTTAAGCAACATGCAGATGTAAGAAAAGCGTAATGCTGTCATGATGTTTCGGTAGCAACAGACTCTAATTACGATTCAATATTCTAGTGAAGCAGTATATCAGAAGGTGATAGAGTTATTCTTTATTCGATCATATGAGTATCAGATGATAAGCCTATAGCCCGGAGATTCAGAAGAGATAGAGATTACAAAAGTTGAATCATAGAGTTTAGGGTGTTTCATTAGGCGCAGATTAGAAGCATACTGAGAGTTTCAGACTTTGGTAAACTAATTTAATAGGGTAGATTTTAGAAGATGACATAAAGTTTTATTTTAATCACCTAACTACCCTCCAACCGTACGCTAATATACAGTAACCTATAACGGCATCCAGAGAGACTTACCCTAGGCCCATTGGGTATAGGAGCTTACCTAAGGGGATGCCTTAGGTCTAGAAGGAATCACTGTAACTGAAGCATAGATGTCTGAATGCAGAATGTGTTACCCTAGCCGAAACCTAAAAACTTGATATTGAAGCTAGAAGGTATTACCCTAGCTGAAACCTATAAACCTTGTACGAAAGCCAGAAGGTATTACCCTATCGGATTATGGTTGAACCTACAGAGACTTCATATCATATCCCAAGTACCCCAGTAAAATAGTCTAGGTAATAATAACAATAATAAGCAATAAACAGTTATAGCAGTAGATACAAAGTAGACAATTATTTTCAGTGAAATAGTAACCAGAGTGCATGTTTTTCAGATCAAATACAGAGGTGTATTTTAGATAGATAAAAATTATGATTATGCTAAAATTCATATATATTAGGAGGGCTTCAGTCAATTTTGCTTATAATGGCATTTTAGTCATTTTAACATCTAGGGGCAATTTTTGTAGTTTAATCCCGATAGGGTAAATTTGTGATTTGTTGTGCTGAAGATTGCTGGCAGCATGCCAGGCTTCCAAGTCCATTCCACTAACCACGTTTCATCAATGCATTACTTTTCAAGCATTCGACTAGGTACACCTCACACGTTTTCATTACTTAGTTCTAGATGGTGGTATAGTTGAACAGGTCATTGTCACAAATTTTCCTAGAACGAGCCTCGAATGATTGAATATAGATTTGTGCAATATTCTTTCATTATTGTAACGGTCTTAAGAATGACTGATTTTTATAAGTCAGCCTTCAAACCCATAAAGGCATTGTAGTCATTTGCGGCATATCAGAAATTTTAGAATTTCCAAGCTTTCATATATCTCAGGTCACGTTGGTATTTAATTATTTACGTGCTTAATGGTAGTTCAAACATCCTTATCCCTTACGGTCTTTACAAACAACTTTTTCATTTCAGATTCTCGGAAGTATATCCTTTATTTTAGTTAATATGGTAATTTTAGTGTTTGAGTTTATATTATTCATTTCAATTATTCAATTCATTCTTTATTGTTATTTAGATCAATTCAGAAATACAAAGAAATTTCAGTTAATTTATCTTTAGGTGTTTATCCAGAGTTTAGGAAAATCCAAATGGTTTGTTATCACACATATTTGCATCTTAATTCCGAAGTATTTCCCAATAGATCAGGGATTTAGATGAGGTAGTTATTTTATCAGATCAAGTGAAAATTCCAGATCATTTCTTTTGTTAGGGGTGTTTTAATCATTATTATGTCTCAAAGGTATTATCATCTTTTCTTAACAAAATATTTAAGATATCAAATCCTTTAACATTATTCATTATAATCATACATATTTTAACAAAATACCAACATGATTCATAAAGCATGCAAGAGGTAGTAATGTATTACCTCGGATCGGTGTTACGCCAATTGGCCCTTAATTCCCCATTCAATCACTCTCAGACCCGAATTCGATGTCCCTCAACCTCTCGAATCCAAAAATGTACGAATACCTTTCGATTAACATATTCTATAATCAGTTCTTGCTCAAGTACATAGACTGAATAATTAATTACATACACAAGCTCGGATTCAAGGTTATATTTGGAGGCTTTCATATTAAAATTTTTGCAAAATCGACTTCAAAAACGGACTCTAGACGTCGAAAAATGTAAAATAGGGATTTTCAAAAAATTTGAATTTTCGGGTCAAAGTCAACGCTGACGTCAGCAGTCAACGCTAATGTCAGTAGTCAAATTCAATGCTGACATCAACAGTCAACGGTCAACCGGGCTGACTCAACTGTGTTAACTCGGGTTAGTTGACTCAATTAATAGGTTGACTCAGGCGAGTTGACTCAGTCAATAGGTTAACTCGATCAACGGGTCGAGTCAGAAAGGTTTGAATCGGGACGGGTTTCGGGTCAGACGGGTCAGGCCGGATCAAATTTGGTCGAAAAAAATCGAGTTAAGATAATTTATCTAAGTTCAGTTCAAGGGAAAACCGATTTAAGGCTGGTTCACCTAGGCCACTATCCAAGGCGACCAGAAATCACCTTGGACGGCGTGTGTACCCCTCGCGCAGCCCAAAACTGCAGAAAAAATGGCCCAAAAAGCTATTTTTTTCAAAACTCAATCAAACCACACTCACTCATTAACTTAATATTCCATATCTAGGTCGAAAATTACCTAAAATGTCAAACCTTCGCCGAAATACACGAAGCTCCGATGAGAGGCTCTGCCGGTGTCGGACGAGTGATCGGTCAGCTGAGTTTTGCTCGCCCCGACACAAGGAACACACCGATGGTGGCGATGCGGCAAATGGATGATCGAGGTGGCCGAAATCGTTAAGAGTGGAGGAGAGACGCTTGGGGGTTTCTCGTCGAACCTTCAACCGAACTTTTGTGGTGAACAGAGCGGCAAATCTGCGCGTAGTGGTTGGGGTTTTGTTCAGGGGACGGTGGCGGTCAAGGGGTGATGACGGTGCATGCCACTGTCGAATGATGGTCGAGATCGAAGACAATGACGACGGTGGTGGTTGGGGAAAACTTTAGAATTCTCTTGATTTCTCTCTTAATTTCCATTCGAAACAGATGGATGCATTCTTGAGGGGAGGGTAATTCAGGCCTTTTAGTATTATTATTATTATTATAATACAGACATGCAAACTGTTCAAATAAATATCAAGGCAGGCCCTGACTAAGAATTGCCTTGGTCTCAATGGCTAAAGCTGTTTCGCCCAATGCTAAGGTCACGGTTTTGAAACCCTTTGAATGCATTCCCCCTTTCAATTCCATTTTTTTTATCATTCTTTCCACTTTTCTCTACATTATATTACATACATTTTAATTAGGGTGTGACATGTTTTTTAATTTTTTGAAAACTGAAAATAAAAATTATATTTTCAAAATGAAAATAGAAAGCAAAATTAGAAAATATTTTTTAAAATCAAACGAACTCTTAATTTGAGTAGATTTTTTTGTTATAAAAGTTTCCTTTATAGTCAAATATCTATCTTTATAAACATATACTAGAAATTAGGGTTAGAATATAGTTGATTAATCAAAAATCATACTTAATCACAAAATCTCTTATATCCTTATTATTTTTGAAATTAGTAATTTTTTTGTCAACAATTTTTCTCGATTAGGGTTTTCACGTTAAAACTTGGTATTTTTCTTTTGTGTGATCACATACTTGTCATTATCGCCTTGTATACTATAACAACGTTATTGACCACTTCTAATTTTTGGTATAATTGTGTCATAAGTCAATATGCTTTGTGCATTTAGTTCATGTACTCCAATTTAATTAATTTTAATTCTCTTACTTTTCAAAATTTAAATTTCCGGTCTTAATTCAAATGGTACATGAATAATATGAAAAAAAAAACTATCCAATTGGATAAAAGATACATTATTATGCGAAGTCAACTATTTATCCCAATTAACCAAACAATTTAAGTCGGATGAGAATTTATTATTTGACTATATTTTTTTATGAAAATCAGCAATGTTGGGATAAATTCAAAATTCGACGCCGTGTTGATTGTCTTCCCCGTCCTAGTCTTTGCTTCCGGGTTTGATGTTCTTTCCTGGGTAGAGCATTCCACTAAAAACTTATCTATTCATCCAACATATTTAGGAGAATTTAATTGATGTGAGAGCATTCCATTAATCATGAGAATTTAAGTCGGTAAGAATTCTCTGTTTGACGAAAATAACAAGATATCTATTCTTGAAGCTTAAATAAAATTTAAAGGCAGAGTATTTTTGTCCTACCATTTTTACTAATTTTATTAACGGCCACATCATCAATCAGTAAAAAAAATAATAAAAGATTAATTTGTTATTTTTTCTTATGTTAGGTGATCATTTTGCAACTTTTCATAATATGGAGACTCAACAAAAAGTGCCATTATAATCAAAGGAGTATATGTGTATTTCATTCAAAATTTAATTGATCTGATGGTTGTGATCATATAACCACTTAATCAATAATCTACATTTCATATTTTTTTTAGCTAAAAACAGAGGTATAGCAGCTAACGACTAGTCTCCTTTTTCACAGTGAATCATTTGGATCAACTCAGTCAGTGACATAGGGAAGAGACTCTCCCCAATCGGTAAACCACGTGATAGAGAACCCAACTTATCCGCCACTGAATTCATTTCTCGCCGGATGTGCCTATCTTTCGTAACCCGATCACGAGCCAATAACTCCAAAATCGAATTCCCTGCTAAAGTCTTAAACTTGCGAGTGAGAATTCGCTCAACTTCCGCATTATCCGTTTTCAATTCAAGTCGACGGAAACCCAATCGCCGTACATTTGTCCAAATATCATAGACAACCCACAACTCGACAACGAGACATGGGCATCGACCAATACTACGAGAGTAACCAAATAACCACCAGCCTTGATCATCCCGTAAGACACCACCTACTGCAGCTTCTTTTTCAGGAACAGAACACTTACTTCATATTAATAATGTAAATGGATGTGTAACATTTACCTAAAGTCATCCGTCTAGATCTAGAACTTTTTAGGCTGCTAACTTATTTCTAGATTTTTTTTGACAAAGAAGAAGCATTCATTCAAACATGGAAAGCACATACAAAAACATCCAAAAACAAGTCCCCAAAACTGCCACACAAGGCAAATTAAAACCACCATCCACAAAGGAGGGAAAGAAACATCCACCAAAGAAAAACGACAAACATAAAAACAAGGCAAAAGGAAAAGAAACATAACATGATTTCTCAAGCAAGAAACCGGTCTACAACTCAAACAGGTGACAGTTCGACGAGAGTTCCATCTGTAGACAGGCTCCCTATCTCGAACGAGAGTTCCATCCGTAGACAAGCTCTCTATCTCGAACAAAAAAAAACACCAAGAGAGAAGCCACCAAACAACGTGAAGCTCTTACCCTTAGACGCAAAAGGTTCGGAGAAGGTACATCCATCTCCAACATATCGAAAAACCAACCAGAGATCAAACATCGCATACTCCATAAGAGAAGGGAAGTGAATGATCCATAGGGAAGGAAAAGAATCCTTTGCCATCATTCGAGCCTTTCACTCATCGAAGATGGCAAGGACAAGAGGACTTGTTCAGGATGCGGATGATCTACCGCTGAAGGAAGCAAATCATCAACATTTGGTCCTTCAAAGGCTTGCATTATCTCACTGTCCTCTTTCCTAGCATATCTTTTGTCCCCCAATTCCCAGGTCCTATCTCAATCACGCCCTCAATTTTTTTTTCAAGAATTTCGATCTTTTTGGAACTGTAAAAGTCATCAAAAGGAGAAGCATCACGTTTCCTTTTTTGAAAACTGAAAAATCCATAGCAAGAAAGTTATCTGCCACCATCTCTCCCCAGCTAGGATTCAAATAATCTTTGGACTGAGTGCTTTGTCTCGACTTCGGAGGCAAAGAAGGATCAGCAAAGTCAACTATGGGTTTCCTTATTGACTGGACCTTATCACCTTGACTAGAGGGTAAAGCAGCTGCATGGCATCTATTTCCTTTCTTAATGCAACATTCCTCGTATTGTCTTTCAAAGGACAGATAGTCATCCTAGGACTGATAGTGTCAGAAACATTAAATTTGCCGTGAACCCTAACTTCAACTTTAACCCCTTTGTCTTTTGCAGCAAGCATTGCTTTTGCATTGAACTTTGCAGGCACATTATGGATCTTCAATTTCCAGGTCTGGTTATCATCTTGGCTTCTTTTCCATGTTGAAGACGCCCTCATCCATGGACCATATCGACCAATTTTTGCAGTATTTTTGCTGTTGATGAGGGCGAAAGGTAGGTTGTGCACCTGGACTGGACCCAGAATGCAGCAAATGAAAAATCGATTTCCTCAAGGGTAGCTTCCATCGGCCACTCTTTAAGAACAAGAAGTCGATCTTGTACCCATCAGGGGCAGAGATTCACCACTTTCTGTTTATCTACAAGAGAATGTTGTTTGATGGCAGCATTAATCTCTTCATCCTCCTCCAAGTCAAAGGAATCCTCCAAGACCTTAGAAAATGATCACGACCAAACAACAGGAAGGGGTAACAAGGGACAAGAAAGAAGCAGAAAAAACACAGGCTCAACTAACTAACCACAACTGCAAAACAGTGCTCACTTTAACCTCCAAGAAACAGCACACTCGATAAAGAAGAAAACTAAACCAAAGGGTGGATCAAAGGAAGGATAAAAGATGAAACAGAAGAAGAGAGTTGAGTTAGTGATGATGTTATTGTTGTTTAGCTAATTAGCTTTGTTGATGTAGCTGTTTTTTATTTTATTTTAACTTATTTCTAGATGTTGATATACAATACACAGGTTCACGTGAATCTAGTCACTTTTTTTTTGAACGGTGAATCTAGTCACTTTTTAGGCTGCTGGAAACTATGTTTATCTGTATTCGATTTCAAGTACGGCCCTAAATATAGGCCACAACATGCAAGAGAAAGTTGTTTGTTTTTCTTTGGAATTATGGTTTAGCGGGTCATCAACTTTAGAGCCAGCTGGGGAAGAATGGACCAGGGTATATTAGTGGAGGTTGAAAGCAGATTCTATGCCATCTCAAAATTTTGAAAATTTTGGTAGCTTCTGTTGTGCGTTTCCAAAGGAGCGTTTGTGGAAAGCTTCTGTTTGTTTAATTAATTGTGACTCGATGGTCAAAACTATAAAAAAGATAATTAACAATCAGTTGGTTTAGCGGGATGAGGCATTAAGTCCCTTAAACAAAGTCAAAGGTTCGAATTTTATCACTGTGAATAAAGAAAACTGGATTGAGAGGGTCGCCCTTATAATAGACCTATATAAAACCCGATTTAAATTATTCAGCCAATAAATTAGATATCAATGGTTAAACCAAAAACATTATTAAAAAAATACCATCATTTTTATACACATATATTAGATATTTTAGTCTGTATTTTTCCTCCCTATGTATCAAAATGTCTATAGGCGAAATTTTGGTGTAGAGTTAGAATGTTTGGTCCTTTCATTTTACATATATTTTTCAAATGGTTAAATATTTTAATAAAATATTAAAAATATGAGTATTTGGTAAATATTTTGGTAAACAATTTTAAATGGGGAAAGAACGTATACGTCTACGCTACCCAAGGTTGCCAATTTGGAAAGAATTAAGGAAAGGATTTGAAGCTTCAATTATTATAAGTTGACACGATCCATTGCTCACCATCAACTATTCACGTTTCATCAATTATAATCAATAACATTTTTCTAACTCCAGACTTTTGAAATCTTGTATTATGCTTTAATTGCTGGGTTTTAGCTTTGAAAGTTACGGCGATAATGGTTTGATGAAGACCAATTTTTACCCAAAATAGAGAGATTATTATATACTATTTTAATTTTAAAAACTCAACCCACAATTATTAAGGATAACCAAATTGAGAGCATTCATCCAGCAGTTTTAGTGAAAAAGGGAGTGTTGTTATCCCTAGGTAACCCTAGTTTGAGTAATTTGTCTGAATAGTGTGTGCATTTTATTAAAAGAGATAAAATTAATGAACAAATATTATCTTGTAATAACATCAAAATGTTAGAAAAATAATTAAATTTATCCAAAATTTTATTGAACCAAAAATAATATTAGGTATTTCAAATTTGCTACTAAACATGTATCTAACAAATGTAACACTCCGATCCTGACTCTGTCCAACCGGAGGATCCGAAGTGCCACATTGGGAGCTCCCCAGTGGCTAAATAATTAACCAAATCAGCATACTATGGAACCACTTTATGTGCCAAAAACAAATGTTCCTCAATGAATTTTTCTTGGACCAACGCATCTAGTTGGGAGATGGGGAGTCGACTCAAGTGGTCTGCGACTAGATTTTCACACCCTTTCTTGTCTTTGATTTGAAGATTAAACTCTTGTAAGAGTAAAATCCATCGGATCAAGCGTGGTTTCGCCTACTTCTTGTTTAGCAAGTATTTTAATGTTGCATGATCAAAATAAACAACAATATTAGTACCGAGAAGGTAAGAGCGAAATTTATCTAAGGCAAAAATAGCAAAAAACTCATTTTTTCAGTAGTCGAGTAATTTCGTTGAGCCGCATCTAGTGTCCTAGACGCATAGGCTATCACATGAGGCTCTTTGTCGATTTTCTGCCCAAGCACGACTCTAACGCTTGAATTGCTCGCGTCACACATGATTTTAAAGGGATAATCCCAATTAGGTGGCTGCACTATGGATGTCGAAATTAGCTTTTCTTTGAGGTTGTCGAAGGCTTCTTTGCATTCAACGTTAAAGTCAAAAACCTTGTCTTTCTATAGTAAATTGCAAAGCGGCTGCGCTGTTTTGGAAATTTTTTTAATAAATTTGCGATAGAAACTTGCATGACCAAGAAAAGAGCGAACTTCCCTTACAATTGTGGGGTATGAAAGTGAGCGAATAATATCAGTTTTGGCCTTATAGACCTCAATTCCATCAGAAAAAATAATGTGACCAAGAATCAAACCTTTATTGACCATAAAATGACATTTTTCATAATTAAGAACAAGGTTATATTCAAGGCATCGCTTCAATACATTCGTTAAATTTAAGAGACATTCGCCAAAGGAATTATCATGTACTGTGAAATCGTCCATGAAGACTTCAATTCCCTTCTCTACGTAGTCAGAAAATATATTGAGCATACATCTCTAGAACGTAGCGGGGGTGTTACAAAGGCCAAAGGTCATCGGTCGATAAGCGAAGGTGCCGAAATGACATGTAAACGTCATTTTTTCTTAGTCTTTTGGCGCTAATGGGATCTGAAAGAAACTTGAAAATTCATCAAGACAACAATAGTGATATTTACCAGCAAAACGCTCTATCATTTGGTCAATAAAAGGAAGTGGAAAATGGTCTTTTCGAGTTAGTGAGTTCAACTTCATGTAATCGATGCAAACTCACTATCCATTTTGGACACGCGTATGGACTAGTTCACCTCTAGAATTTTCAACCACCGTCACTCTGGTTTTATTAAGAACCACATGGACCGAACTTACGCAATTACTGTCGAATATCGGGTAAATAACGTCGACGTCAAGGAGCTTTTGAATCTCTTTCTTCACCACCTCCATCATTGGAGGATTAAGACGCCTCTAGCCTTCTCGTGATGGTTTTACGCCTTCTTCAATCTTGATCTTATGCATACAAGTCAATGGACTAAGCCCTTCGATATCGGCTATAGTCCATCCGATTACCTCTTTGTAAACACGCAAAATCGTCACTAAGTCTTCTCCCTCCTTATTTGAAAGTTTACTCGAGATGATAACCGGCAAGGTAGAATCGTCTCCTAAAAATGCATATTTGAGATGATCGGGTAATTAGTTTAGTTCGATTTGTGGTCCCTGCCAAATAGAATGTAGGAGTTTAGATTTGGATAGAGTTAAGCGCAAATCAGAATGAACAAAAAATATTTTTAACTCCCTAATTTCTCTATCGTATTTCTCTAATTCCTTGTACCTATCATCGGATAAGTTAGTTTCAACAAGCTCATCTACCAAAGGCTCATAAATGTCAATGAAACTAATATTTGCAACATTATCTGGGTACTTCATTACCTTATAAACATCAAATTTAACAACCTCACCATCAAATTCATGGTAAGAATGCCACTTCTAACGTTAATTTTGACATGTACCATGCTTAGGAAGGGGCGGCCAAGAAGGATTTTGGAGGAGGTATTGGTTCGGTCATTTTCTATGTCGATCACATAGAAATCTGCCAAAAATATTAAATTATTTACCTTAACCAGCACATTCTCTAGGAGTTCTTCGGGATAGATAACGGATCTAGCGGTGAGCTGGATTGTCACTCTTATTTTATTCAAAGGTTCTGTACTAAGTGAATTGTAAATGGAAAACGGCATAACATTTATGGAAGCACCCAAATCACATATAGCACCTTTAATTCATACTTTACCAATTTTACAAGGAATAACAAACATAACTTGGTCCTTTAAATTAGGTGGAAGCCTACGTTGAAAAACAGTTGATATATTTTCACCCAAATTTACCTTTTTATTGCCGGTAAGTCTCATTTTGGTTGTGCAAAGGTTTTTCAAAAATCTGGTGTATCTTAGTACTTTTCGAATTACCTCAAGAAGAGGTATGTTTATCTCTGCCTCCCAAAAAACGTCAAGTATCTCCTATTTCTCGGCTTGTTTGTTGCGTTTAACCAACCTCGAAGGAAAACGATGTGGGACAATATCGAGAGATGTCAATGGAGGAGTTTGCGATTCATCCTTCTTTTTACTCTAGTATCTTGCATCAACTTCTTCTTCTTCATTTTGAGATCTCGATTCATCTTTTTTCTAGGATTCTGCGGCAACATTCGCAGGAACTGGTGGTGTAAAAACCGCGCCACTTCAAAGGGCGATTGCACTAGCATTTTCTCGTGGATTCGCCTCGGTTTAAGATAGTAGCTTTCCCTATGACTCTATTCGACTCGCGACCTGAGCCAGTTGACTTATTTGCTTATCTAACTCTTGTAGATGAGCCTTGGTGCGATTCTGGAATTTTTCTTGAGACAGTGCCAACCGTTCGATGATTGGCTCCAATGACGTTTTTTTGTGGATGATAAGCTTTATTCGCCCTGGGATTTGGTCTATAGCTGAAATTCAGATAGTCTTTCCACCCCGGATTATAGGTGCTGGCGTGAGGGTTGTATGGTCTTTAAAGAGGCCCTAAAAATTACCCACTGCATTCACTTGTGTGAAAACATCTCCTTGTAACATCGGACAACAATTCATGGGATGGTCATACATCGTGCATATCCCTCAAATTTTGGCTGCACCTATTTTGCCTGCAACAAGAAATTGAACTATATCAGCTAACTTATCAATTTTATTTTTTTAAAAAACTGTACTTACTTCGTGAACTCGTCGAGAGGGTTCACTAGAAGGGCGAAACTGTTGAGAGTTAGCGGCCATAGTAAAAATTAAATTTCTAGCCGCAGTCGGAGTCATGTTTACAAGTGCTCCTCCATTTGCTGCGTCGACCATCTTCATCTCCATAGGGAGTAAGCCTTTATAGAAGTATTGAAGAAGTGTTTATTCCGACAGTCTGTGTTGTGGACAATTTGCGCATAATTTCTTAAACCTCTCCCAATAGTCATATAATGATTCAACATCTTTTTGTCGGATTCCTAAGATACTTTGCCTTAGTTCACTCGCCTTGGCTGTAGAAAAGAACCTGACAATAAAAAGTCGAGCCATATCAGTCCATATATTAACCGAATTAGATGGTAAATCAAATAACCAATCCTTAGCCAAATCGACTAAGAAAAAAAGGAAAACTGCGGAGTTTAATTTGGTCTTCGGATACTCCCTGCGGTTTTGTGCTTAAACAAACCATATGAAATTCCTTGAGATGTTTGTGCGGGTTTTCACTGGGCAGACCATGGAAGGTCAGCAAAAGATGGATTAGACCCGTTTTAAGTGCGAATGGTGTTTCTTCATTTGAAAATATGATGCACAACGATTGTTACTCCTCAGGTGCCGCTGCAAGTTCTCGAATAGTTTGGTCTTCGTCTGCCATCAAAATCGGCTCTACGTTGTCGAATTCAAAGTGTGTTTTAGCATCAGAGGGTGTTTCTAGATTTAGTTCGGATTATTTTTGTCGTTGTTCTTACTGTTGTTGTTGTTTTTTTCCCGAAGTATTTGTGCGTGTAATTTTTGGGCTAATGCTTCGATCTCCGGTTCAAAATCTGCTAGTTTTTTCGGATTCTTCCTCGTCATAAATCAAAACAAACTTTAATCAGTAACTTTGTCGAAGTCCCTGACATCAGCGCCAATTTGACAAGCGTCGTAATTGTCAAATAAATTATCCTTAATATCAAATAAAATAGATAAGTAATGTAGTAACAGAGAAGAAGGGTCGATCCACAGGGACTAAGTAGCTTCTGATGTAGAGAGGTTTTGATTCAGACTTTGACGAGAAAGTAAAGAAAATGGGGGCTTTGATTAAGAGAACTAAGTAGAAATAAAAATAAAGTAAATTTGAAAATAAATTGAGAAAAACACCGAAGGTAAATTTTAAAAAAAGAAAATCAATTAATTAAATAGCCTCAAGCTTTACTTTGCCTCAATTCCAATTGATCATCGAAGAAGATTTTGCTCCGAATACATGTCGGTTACAGCCTACAAGGCCCAACCCTTGTAAGTTACTTTTCTCTTCGGTAAACCAACAATCCAAAGCCAATCTTTGAAATTTAGCCTTTACTTGGACTAACCACGACTATCGTCGCTAGCGTCAAAACAATTTAAGTATTGGAAAAACCCAACTCGGAACAAGCCGATCTTTCCTCATAACTTTAAATCGAAACAACATTCAAACCATCGAGCTATTTTTGAATTGAAAGTGTAAAGATTTTAAAGGAAAAGCCGATTGCCAATCCAAGTTTGCAGAAAATTTGAGAAAGATATCTGAAGATGTTAGGTGCTTTTCAATTCTCACGATTGGAATTGAGTCATCGCTCTAAGCCTTTGGCTAATTGGAAAATTAGTTAAGCATGATTGAAATCATACTTAGCATATTTTAAAGAAAGTAACTAAGAACTTAAAATAAAAACGAAGTTGTAAAAGAAAGAAACCTTTATAAAAGTAAAAACCCCCAAAATAAATAAAAGCCAAGTACAAGATGTTTTTCAAGCTTCACCCTAATGGGGTATTTATAGTCTTGAGATAACCTAAAGATAAAGAGAATATTTAAAATAAAATACCTAAAGATAATCCTAAAAACATTCAAATAAAATAGAAAGATCAAATCCTAAATGATAAAGTGATAATTCCCAAATATTTAAATTCAAACTTAATCTTAAAATCCTAAGTGAATCTTGTCCGTCCTTCTAGATAATGTTGACTGTATCACCTTCTGGAAGCTGCTGCTGGCTGGACTGCCAGAATCCGCCACGTTGAACATCGTCATGCCCATGTGTCCAGCCTGGATTCTAGAAAATAAAAAAACTGCAGAACATGCTCTTTTAATGCTGCTTTCTGGAAATTGAAGTCCTGCACAAAAACGAATAAAACATCCCAAATCAGCAATATCAAAGAATCAACAAGGAGTAATTAACGATAAAATAATAACAAAATAAATCACTCATCAGGCAAACATAAATTATATACTTCAACTTGAGGGGGTAACAGATTTGTATCTTAGCTGTAATTAGGATTCGTTGTATCATAGATGTTAAGTAGGATTAGTTGTAAAACCATTGTTAGGATTAGTTAATAGCTTATTGGTCATTTTTATTTTCTTTATTAATATATATAAGTTTTATTATATTTTTTGAAATAAGAAAAGTTTCTCAATCTCTTTCTTTTATCTCTTTTTTAACTCTCAAAATTTTTTCTCTTATCTCTCGTTTAACTCTCAAAATTTTTAAATTAACAAAATTTGAACCAGTTTAATCAGTCAATATGCCAGATACCGAAAATTATAAAAAAAATTTAAGATGCAAAGTGAGAAAAATAATAAATTTTATAGGTTAATCTGTGAATTAAACCTTAATATTATAGGTTAATTTTTTTTATTTCTCTTGTTTTTATACGATGTACTTTATTGTTTTTTTGAGTTTTTTTTTATTTTGAATAAGAATTTTCGTAACTTTTTTTGTTCTTGTGGCACGTTTTTATGGCTTTTGGTACATTTTTATTATACCTTTGTGATCGTTTTGGTGCCCGCACAATGACATTCACAACTTTTTTTTGTTTGGTTTGTCTATGGTCACGCATAGTCAGATCCCCTCTTTGGTAAAAGGTCGATTACCGATATAATCAGAATTGTATAGCGAAGCAGCCTTCTATATAGTTTGATTCGCTCACCACTACTTTATCACTTAGTAAAACGTCTCGTTCGACAAAGACAATGCGTTTTTATGAAGGTTACTGAGTTTTTTTGATGTTGGACGTCATTCTTAAGGGAAAGTTTTGTTTTCTTCGTATCTTTGGGTTTAATATTTTGTTTTATTCATGAGTTTTTTGGTGATTATTGTCCCCATTTTTCTCTCTATATTTGAGTGCATTGTAATTCTGATTCCTTTTATTATTTTTTGGCTTAACTATAAAATAAGCGCCCAAATTATACATCTCTATGTGCTTAAAGTTTTTTTGGTTTATTATTTTTTGGCTTAATTATAAAATAAGCACCTAAATTATACCTCTCTTTTGCAATAGGTGCCTCAAACTTTTTTTTGTTGAAATATGTGCCTCAAGTTTTCTGTTTTTTTAGCCAAAGTAGGTGTCTCAATTGACTTTAAAACATGCCAAAAATAAAATTTTAGGCACCTATTTTAGCTAAAAAAAATTGGACACCTATTTCAGTCAAAAAATATTTTAGACACTTATTACAAAAAAATATAGTTTAGACATTTATTTTATAGTTAAATCTTATTTTATTAATGAAATCAAGTTGCCATTGTTAAAAATATAATAATTTACTGATTTTTTTCTATAAACATCTTTTTATTGTAAAATATTTTTGTTCCTTATACCATAAGCATAACAAAATCTGGTACGTTATAAAGCAAATAGACTCGTCACCGTCCATTAAAAGGGAGGGTCAAACCCCGAACGGCACCGCACGACCGTTAGCGAATCCGTCACTGTCCTCTGTGGGTCCCACCTCCACTTCACCTTAATTCCCAATCACATACACGTAATTTTAGGTCTTATTTTGCATTATTTTTCAAATCAATTTTTGTTTCTAAAACTCGATTTGACATAAAAAAAACAATAAAAAATAGATATTTTTTCAGATTAAATTTGTTTTTTTAGTTTAGTTTAAAAAATATTTTTTAAAAGTTAAAATTTTAATTTTTAGTTTTTTAAAGTAATTTTAAGTTAAATTATTTATATATCTTTATTTATATCATTTATTTTTTATATTTTTTAAATAATATTTAAAATAAATATTTTATCTACTTAAACATATTTTTAATAATACTAATATACTTTTATTTTAAACTAAATAATTTAATTTTTTAAAAAATATTTTTATCGTATTTTTATAGGCAATACCAAACTGGGCCTTGGAATTAAAACTGGGAGTCACTATTTATTCGCTTCCCGCAGAATACCGCGATCCACATTGTTATATATCGCAGTCACACCAAACGGCAACTTCTGTTTCATGTTTTTTCCCTTCCGTGGGTTGGCGTTGCCTTTAAAAAGTAACGAAGGAAGAGAACGGGAACGGCCACAGCTTTCTCTGCTACTTCTCCATTATCCTCTCGAATTTTGCTATCTTTGTTCTTGAGATCTGCGTTTCTTCAAGATCCTCGAAAAGCTTCATTTTCTTAAGAACTGGAAACCGCTGCAGGTTACGTCTCAAATCTATTTCTCGACGGTTACATTACATCGTTGATTTTTCATTTCTTTTTTTCGCTTTTACTCCCCGTTTCCGCTCTGATTTTCGTTTCTAGTTTTCGTAAGTTGCAACTTGGCTGTAGCATTGAATCGGATATATATATATATCTTGAGTTGCTTTTCTTTTCTCTTTCTTTTTTGTGGATGAGAAATTATCTTGCTTTGTTCTTGAGCTGCAATCACTTTTTATTATTTGTTGTAGCGTTTTGGTTTTGTATTTTCTCATTTGAACGATTTTTTGTAGATTCAAGGGGTAGTAGTTTGTAGATCTGTGTTTAGCTATAGATTTAATTGACTCCAAAAGTTTTTCTTAATAAGTAAAAAAGTTCGACTGTGGAATCGCTGTGCGAGGGACTCTGCAAGGAAATCGCCTTGATTGTTTCTTTTTCAGACTAAAATAGTCAATTAGCAGAATTCTTTTCTTTTCTTTTTCTTTTAAAAAATTGTAGTTTTCTTTTAGATTGTTGAGAGTTTTACGTTGAACTGTTTTCTTATTATTATATTTGACGATACTCTGTTGCTAAGAAAGTAAGAAACCTTCAGCAAATCAGCTTTCAAAGCAGAAATCGCAAAGGTGTGGCGACAATTTTGTTTTCGTTGCAATATTTTACACGAAATTGATTATTTAAGCTATTCGATCTTTAAAACGAGAGGAAAATTAGAAAAATGAAAATTACCAAATCGATGATATTTCTCGGATCACTATTTATTATTCATGTTTATTTCTAACTTGAGAATTTTTTTAGCATTAGTTTATTTGATCCAATAACTTGTTTAGTTATTGCTAACATTTTTTGTAACTCACAGTGATGGCTCCACCAATTGAGACTCCAGCCGAGTCCTCTGACTCTCAAAACTCTTCACGTCCTCCTTTGAATGAAAGGATCCTTTCTTCATTGACCAGGAGGTCCGTCGCTGCTCACCCATGGCATGATCTTGAGATTGGTATGCAATTTCAGCTTTAGCTGTGTATAGTTTCGGGTTTTCTAATTTCTTTGTTGTAAATCTAATTATGTTCTACTTTTTCGTATAGGACCTGGAGCTCCTACGATTTTTTAACTGCGTAAGTAAAACTAAAATTTACATTTTGATTAGCATATCTGAGATGGGATGAGATGCTTTAGACATTGTTCCTTTCATATTTCTTATAAATATTTGGCCTTTTTAGATCTTTTGACACGGCCATGTGACATATCATTGATCATGCTTGTGCAATTCCAGGCATGTTACAAACATTTGGCTTTTTAGATCTTTTGACACGGCCATGTGGCTTATCACAGATCATGTTTGGTATTTATTTGGGAAATGGAATGAATAATCAACATTGGTGCAATTCCTTTAAGATTAAAAATTATAGGCAAAGCATATTTAAGTGTTCTTACTAATATTATTGTTATATTGAAGACGCGGTTAATGTTTTCAGGTGTTCGAAATTGGGAAAAGGGAGCAAGGTTAAATATGAACTTGACAAGAAAACCGGTTTGATCAAGGTAATTACCAAGCGCTACCCACAGGCCACATGTACATGCAGAAGTTGCAATACCTATAAGATTCTTAATTGGTTGCTGATGAAAGGTGCATACATTTGCAGGTTGGTCGTATCCTTTATTCATCAGTCGTGTATCCTCACAACTATGGGTTCATCCCTCGTACTCTTTGTGAAGATGCAGATCCCTTGGATGTCCTGATCATAATGCTGGTACGCTGGTTGATTCATTATTTTATTGAAAGTATCATAGTTGCATATTCAAAGGGTCTAAACTTTTGCTGCAATTCATTCCACCATTGAAATTCTCGCAGGAACCTGTTCTTCCGGGGTGCTTTCTTCGGGCTAAAGCTATAGGTCTGATGCCTATGATTGATCAGGTATGCATTAGCCACTCTTGATTTTGTACAATGTTTATGACCGTGTGAGAAAAATAAAATCTGAAACCATGAATGTAGGGTGAGAAAGATGACAAGATTATTGCCGTTTGTGCCGATGATCCTGAGTATCGTCACTACAATGATATCAAAGAACTTCCCCCTCATCGTTTGGCTGAGATTCGCCGCTTCTTTGAAGACTGTAAGTTCAATCATTCTTAGCAGCAAATCAGGTGCTGTTTGTAAGTTCTACAAGCAAAGACATCTATTTTAAACTGTTGGTTGCATATATAACTTTCTTTTGCCTTGTAAATATTTATCAGACAAAAAGAATGAGAACAAGGAAGTTGCTGTTAATGACTTTCTGGCCGCATCAACTGCATATGAGGGCATCAAGCATTCCATGTAAGTGATAGTTTCCATTCTTATATAAATTTGTTATTCGATTGAATAGGCTTTTGGTATTCAACCCTATAGTTTCTGATTTTTTAACATTCTGGTTTATAGGGATTTATACGCGGACTACATAGTGGAGAGCTTAAGGCGGTAGTTGTTCCTAGCCATGAACATGTTTCTGCCATTATATATATATATATATATAGTTATGAATATGTTTCTGCTATGACTACATAGTGCACCGCAGACTGCATTCACCATCAAAGTAATAGTGTGGTTATCCCTTAAAATACATTTTCTAGATGGAAGAAAAATAGGTTTGATGTTATGACAGTTATGCTGTGATGATGATATACATTAATTTTTTTCTTTTCATTCGGTTCTCTTGAGTTATTTTTTTTGGGGTGGGGTTGTGTAGCGCCATTCAACTTTGTTTTGCCCAAGATATTCCTTGTTTTGCAGTTCAATTATATTCGTATACTTTTTTTTCTTCAATTTATTAGTTGATTAATTCAGATAGGATATTGTAAAAGTTTATTATGAAATGACCTTTCTAACTTAATTGCCAACTTGCCGCCAGGACTTAAATCCTGACCTTACTTAAAGAATTTTAACTCTTTATCTCGCTAGACCACTAATATTATTTTAAATATTATTTTAAGAAAAAAATACGATAAAATAATAATTATTTTTAATTTCCATCAACCGGGTAAAACTTAAGTGTTAGATTAAGGGTTGAGATGAATTATAAATATTTAGTAGAGTAAAATACAAATTTATCGTTGTAAGTTTACCAGGTTACAAATTTCTAGCGTTTAAAAGACAATTTCAACAAATCAATGAGGCTGATGTTTAGGAATTGTACTATATCGGAAATCTATATTTTTTGAATTATTCAATTTCGAATATATAAATTTGTATTTATTTTATCTGGAAATTATCCAAAATTACTATTCTAATTTGGATTTGAATTAAATATTATTTTTAAGAATATTTGAATTTTTAAAAAATCAGTTTCAAATTTCAAATTATTGGTTGAATATTTGAATCAACAAGAATTTAAATTCAAAACTACTAAAATTTTGGACGACGAGGTTTAAATCACCTTAGAAAGTTAGAAGTAATTCAAAGTCGAATTAGATATTCAACTCAACATAAAATGTAGATTTAAATAATGGATACTAAAATTGTATATCCGCATCTACTTTAAATTTATAACATATAATAATTTTAACATTTAAATATGTAATATTTTTTTATCAACATGTAATATCTCTATCTATAAAAAAATAGATCAAATATCTAAACAATGTTTAAATATTCAGTTTACATTAATACCAATGAATAAAGCATTTTTTCAATTTTGAATAATAAAAGAAAATGTGAAAATTAGATGTTAAGTTACAATTTTTTGCAGTTTGTGAAAAAAAAATTAACCATAACATCTAAACCATAAATTCTAACTATAACCATAATTCTAACCATAATCTATAAATTTTAAACCATAACCTTAAATCCATAAATCTTGGGATATTTTTTATAAAAATTAAGAAAAATATAAATAATCTAAATATTATAATTTATATACAAAAAACACATTCAATGTCAATCCGAATTTTATTCTCCTCTCTTCTAAAGCTGCCAGGTCCAGTTTTGATGCCTTGTGTCGGACCATAGATACTAGAACTGAATCCAAATCCGAATCAAAAGCCCATTTTCCTCGATTAAATTAAATAATATTATCTCAACTGTGATATCTCTCCCCTCACATCTAACCGACTTAGAGAAGGCCACGTCATCGATCCGTGTGGACCTCAAACAACCAATCAAATTTCATCCCACCTCTATATATAAACAATCCGCTCTCCCCTGTTTTAACTCCGCCGAGCCCCCTCAATCTGCTCTTCCCTGAATTCTCTCCAACTCTGCTCCACTTTCTCCCAAATCCCTGAATTCGTTCCCATAAAAAATGGCGCCGAAAGCTGAGAAGAAGCCCGTCGAGAAGAAGCCAGTAGCAGAGAAAGCTCCGGCGTCGGCAGAAAAGAGGTCTAAGGCTGAGAAAAAGATCTCTAAAGATAGGGGAGAGAAGAAGAAGAAGAGATCAAGAAGAGCACGGAGACTTACAAGATTTATATCTTCAAGGTGTTGAAACAGGTTCATCCAGACATCGGGATCTCGAGCAAAGCCATGGGGATTATGAACAGTTTCATCAACGATATCTTTGAGAAACTGGCGCAGGAGGCTTCGAGATTGGCTAGGTATAACAAGAAGCCGACGATTACATCGAGGGAGATCCAGACGGCGGTCAGATTGGTTTTGCCTGGTGAATTGGCTAAACACGCTGTTTCTGAAGGAACCAAGGCGGTTACCAAGTTTACCAGTTCTTAGATTTGATGCTGTTGTCCCTTTTCCCCTTAAATGAGTTTGCAATTGAATTAGTATATTTGCTATCGGATTTTAGGTATTTTTTTAGAATAATATATTCTATTTGCAATAGATAGATGAGTGGAACTTGTTACTGTTTATGAATATGATTACGATTGCTGAGAATCGATGGTTTTGATTGAGCCACAGTTCCAACTTCCACTATTGCACATTTAATCAGTGAGTTGAGCAAGTTACAGTGATGGAAGATCTTGATTTGCAAAGCCCATGCTTCAATGGAGAGTTTTACTGGCACCAATGTTGTTATCCTTTTTAATTTAATCATTTTTAATGATCTCGTTAAAAATTCTCTTCGATGCCGGACTAAAGTTGCAACTTAAAAGGAAAAAAGAAATCCCTTGTAAGTTTATTAGCCAACGAATCGGAATGCAACACATTGGAAACATTAACTTCACAAAAACAAATTACAAATTACAAATTACAAATTACAGTACAAATAACAACCAAACATTCACGCTAAACAACTCTATACCGCACTTGTCCAAAACCACGAAGACACAGCTCGAGCACCTCATAATAAAACAATCTACATAACTGAGCTACATCACCGCAACGTCACAGGAACAATCTGAAAAGATGACAAGGAGAGGGAACACAAAGCTGCAAAATACTGAAGTTCAACACTGTGCAATACTATCACCAACTTGCTACATCACATCTACTATCATCCCGCACGCCACAACAAGGGGATGTCACGGCCAATGCCGTCCTTTGCGAGGGAGTCAGCTGCAGAATTCGTTTCTCGGGGAACATGCTGGGCAATCCACGAGAAATCCCTGTAAAATTTCTTGTAAACTGAGATGTCATTTTCAAACATGGAGGGAATGTAAGACGCCCTATTTATCCAATCAATCACCAAGGTACAATCAGATTCAATAATCAAAGAGAGATAAAACACATTTCGAAATGGCTAAAATGATGCAAGCTTTCCTGAATGCGAAGATTTCAGCTCCTGTGGGATCAAGTAAACCCATCATTGACATGATAAGACATTTGACGATAACGACTGATGTCGAAGCATATATCAACCACATGCATAGAATTTAACAGCCATAATAGTAATGACAATCGAAGTGCAAGACTGATACAATTTAGAAGTTTGATGTTTAAATTGATGAAATTAAAAAGGATGAGTAAATTAGGAATTGGGTAAATTACCCATAGAGTCACTTGATTGTAAAATATTTATTAGTTACGTCTTTCAAGTATGAAAATACAGTTACTGACTCAAAAACTCTCTCTATAAAACACAACCCTAATTTTATGTCTTCTCTCTCTAAAAAAAAGCCAACCTAGTTCTTTTTGAGCGGCGGCTAGCCGTTACTAACAACTACGGTCACCTCTTTTTTTGCTTTAATTTTTTTGGATTTCTCTTTCTCTGTCTTTTAGTTTTGTTTTGTGCTTTCATCTTCTTTTTCGTTTTTGAGTGCTTCGATACATTTCGTTGACTTGCTCGTTGAGACTCTTTTCTTCGACAACCAAGGTCCTTGATCGGGTCCTCTTTTGCGAGGTGGAATTGCGGACGTAGGCGTGAAGGAGAGCTTTGTCTCTTTCCCTCTATTTCTCTTCTCCTCGTTCTTGTCTTTGCTGGATTTTTTTGTGTGGTCTCTATTTTCTTTCAGTGGTTGATCAGGACTCGTTTTTTCGTCATAGGAAGACTGATGGCCAGTCTCTTCGGCTATGTTTTCTTCTTTTCAGTCCATCAGGCATTAGTTGTAACACCCTCAACCCGGATGTCACATTCGGGCCTCAAGCCCAAACCGTTACCATAAAATTTTAACCTAATTTAGCCAAATCTCATCAACTTCCATAAAATCCATTAAGTTCAAATATTTTAACATAGATAATTAGTTAAAAACGATACATGAGAGCTCTATTTAAAAATACATGATTAAAAGAATTTGACTCACGATTTAAAATTCTAAATAAGAGTTACAATACAAAATATAGGGTCATACAAATACATGGCCTAAATAATCTAAGTATTATACTTGGAATAAGTTGATGTTAAAGTTCTACTCCGACGGTGCTCCAACAATGCACGCCAACCTACTAGCCTACGAATGGAAACAACAATTCCGAACGCTGAGCTAACAAAGCTTAGTGGATACACTTTCATTCAACATGCTTCATGTAAATCATAAATATGAGCATGTAGCTAAAGATAATATCATGACAATACAATAACATAGGGCGCTACCTCTAGCCGCCTAAACACATAGCAAACAACGAGGATGCATTAATCTCACAAAGTACATATGCATCATACCAAACAAACCTAGAGTGAGTCCCGATGTCACACAGCCTCAGAAACGTACACTCGTACTCGGAATCTCTCATCGAGTATCATCGGATAAGTCCCGACGTCACACAGCCTCAGGAACGTACATTTAGCATCTAATCTCATGGTGTTGCAACACGCTCTCTGGGTATCCGGATCTCAACAATCATGGGTGACTCTATCGCACAAGTGCCCTTACTTGGCACACAACATTACTCTATCCACCAAGGATCCCTATGGATGCTATTACAAACAATCACCCAAGGTTTACCAAGTTATTACACATTATGCTCATATATGGGGGTTAAATCTCGGTTTCTCAAATTTACCATTTATTATACTATATTAGAATCTCATTGGGCCATAGTCCTCGAATTATAAGCCCATCAAGCTCAAAATGCATTTTTCGGGTATATTGCCTAGTGGGTACCAATACTGACCCTCGTGTAACGGTGCGATACCTTTTGGGTATCGGTACTCACAACGTACTGATATGAAATTGGCTCACTAGAATTTTTTAAAACCTAGGCGTACTGGTACGAGTTGACTCGTACCGATACTCTCTTGAATGGCATATCAGTACGAGTTGAACATCATACCGATACCCCTCTCTTAGTTCATCCAGTGCAACAATGTTCTTAAAACCAGAACACAGAGGTACCGGTACGAGCTCCCTATGTACCGACATCAAAGCCTCGAGAAATTTCTTCTCAAGCCCCCAAACCACAACCATTGACCTCCTAACCCGATCATACATCTTATGAGAGTGTTTAAGGTGGTTTGCTACCATTTTTACAAGTTATTAACACCAAATCTGAGTTTTACCATTAAAGAGGGTCTCTAACCTCTAACACTCAAAATCAACCATAAACATCAAATTTAAGCAACAAAACAATCAAATTTATGATGCCCATGAAGACATAGGAGTTAATAGTGTACTAACCTTGATTCTAAAGCTAGAAAAGAAACCCCCAAGCCAATCCCCTCAAGCCTGCTTCTTCCCAAGCTCATTGGAAGAATTTTCAACCTCTTTCACTACACAAGAAAGTTGTAAAATGAATTACAACTTTGCAGAATAAGAAAAACCAACTAAAACTTACTATTAAGCTGGAAAAACGGGATTGATTCCCCGCTAACCATCTTCCTCAAAAAAACTTGCTAAACCTATTTTTCCTCCACCACCAAACTTGATGAAACTTACCTCCAAACCTAGATCCTTGGCAACTGATAACAACCTTATTAACTATAAATCTGAGATTTATACTCCAAAATACAAAGATTCAACCTTTCTCTTTTAGGTGAGAGTTAGGAGATGATGATGAAGGAAAAAGGCAAAGGAACAAGGGGGTGAGCTCATTCTCTTACTTTTCTGTAGAGAAATTAAAGAGCCACCCTTCCTTCCCTCTTCAAAAAGAGAAAATTACATCACTACTCTCCCATCATCCCCCTAACTCATCTCTAAACCAAAACTCAAGCCGAACAACCACTTATAAGCCCACTAAAACCCTTAAAGGCCCAAACTCTTGGCCCAAAACTCATGGCCCACGATTTAGGTTTAACTAACCCACGAATTCTGAAATCTAGGGCATTACAACTCTTTACTCCTTAAAGAAAATTTCGTCCTCGAAATTTACCTAACAAAAATAGATGCGAATAAAGCAACCTTATATCCTCATTGATCTCCCACGTAGCCTCCTCGACTCCGTGGTTCATCCATAACATCTGTACTAAATGTATACACTTGTTGCGCAACTCTTTGACTCATACAGCTCAAACTCTTATCGACTCTTTCTCATAGGTCAAATCGAAATTGATCCCAATCTCTTCAAGCAAAATGACATACAAAGGGTCGAAACGGTAACGTCTCAACATGGACACATAAAACACATTATGAATATGCACCATCTCTAGAGACAAGGCTAACTAGTAAGTAACATGTCTAGCTTTCATAAGAATCTCATATAGTCTAATAAACCTCATGATCAACTTGCCCTTCCGCCCAAAGTAGATTACTCTTTTTCATGGTGACACCTTGAAAAACACTTTGTCACCAACCTCATACTCGATGTGCTTACGCTTCCGATCTGCATAAGCTTTTTGACTATTAAGGACCGATTGTAATCTTTCCTTGATAATTTAAACCTTATCCTCGAATTACCTAATCAAATCTGATCCCACAATCTTCCTCTTATTGATCTCGGTCCAACACAATAGTGTTCTACACTTACGTCCATACAAGGCCTCAAAAGGAGCCATCTTAATGCTCGATTGGAAACTATTATTGTAGGCAAATTCAACAAGCGGTAGATGTTCTTCCCAAATCCTCTCAAAATTAATGATACAATACCGAAGTATGTCTTCTAAAATTTGACTAACTCGGACTGACCACCAGTCTGAGGATGAAATGTAGTACTAAAATATAACCTTGTGTCTAAAGCTTCATAAATTTTCTTTCACAACCTTACTGTGAACCGGGGATCTCTATCTGATATGATTGACAATGACACTCCATGCAACCTCACAATATCTTGGATGTACAACTGCGCCAACCTCTCAAGCATAAAATCCATACGCATAGGAAAAAAATGAGCAGAGTTGGTAAATCGATCTACAATTACCCACATAGCATCATGTTTCCTTTGGGTCAGCGACAAACCCGTCACAAAATCTATGGTCGCTCGATCCTACTTCTATTTTAAAATCTGAATGGGCTGAACCAGGCCCGAAAGAACTTAGTGTTTGGCCTTAACTTGCTGACAAGCTAAGCATTTGGTCACAAACTCGGATACATCTCTTTTTATACTAGGCCACCAATAAAAAAGGCGAAGGTCTTGGTACATCTTATTGCTACCCGGATGCATAGCAAACAGACTACGATGCACATTTTAAAGAATACGGCCCTTTAAATTCTCTAAGGCTGATATAGATAACCGACCTTTAAAGTACAAGATCCTACTATCTCGCACTTTAAAGACAGATGTCTTGCCTTTCTGAACCATCTTTATCTTTTTCATCAACTCTTCATCCAACACTTGCATTCTCTTGATCTTTTGCACTAAGGTAGGCTCCACATAAAGCTTGGCTAACAACCCACCATCCTCGGTCATCCTCAAACGGGCAAACATCACCCTTAAGTCTGACATAGACTTTCAACTCAAAGCATCACCCACCACATTAGCTTTATCGGGATGATACTTTATGATGCAATCATAATCCTTTAGCAGTTTATCTATCGTCGTTACCTTAAATTCAACTTTTTATGGGTGAGCAAATACTTTAAACTCTTATGATCGGTATAGATAAAACACTTTTCTTCGTACAGATAATGCATCTAAATTTTCAATGTAAAGATAATGACCGCAAGCTCTAAATCATGTGTGGTGTAATTCTGTTCATGAGGCTTAAGTTGTCTCGATGCCCAAGTAACCATCTTACCCTATTGCATGAGAATACAACCAAGCCCATTCAACGAAGCATCACTGAACAAAATATAATCCTTTCCTACCTCGGGTTACATCAAAATCAGAGCCTCTGTTAGATAAGCCTTCAACTTCTAGAAGCTTTGTTGTCTTTTCTTGTTCCACTCAAATAGAACTTTTTTCTGTAACAACTTGGTTATAGGTGTCGCTATGATAGAAAAACCCTTAACAAAACGATGGTAATATCCTGCAAGTCCAAGAAAGCTATGGACCTCCGTGATATTTCTAAGTGGTTTTCATTCTACCACTGCCTGAATCTTTTGCGGATCAAAATGGATCCCATATGTCGCAATAATGTGATCCAAGAACGCCACCCCGAAAAGCCAAAATCTACACTGCTGAACTTGGCATAAAGCTGTCTTTCCCTCAAGGTTTAGAGGACAACACAAAAGTCACTGTCGTGCTCATCATTCTAGCTCGAGTAAACTAAGATATTATCAATAAAGACCACCACAAACAGGTCTAGATAGGGCTGAAAGATTCAGTTCATCAAGTCCATAGAAGTTGCTGGTGCACTGGTAAGCCCAAAGGTATTACAAAAAACTCGTAATGGCCATACTGTGTCCTAAAAGTGGTCTTCTAGACGTCCTCTTCTGCCACATTTAATTGGTAATAACCCGACCTCAAATCAATCTTTGAGAACACTCGGGCACCTCTCAACTAGTTAAACAGGTCATTTATCCTTAGTAGGGGATAACAGTTCTTCACTGTTACCTTGCTGAGCTGACGATAGTCAATGCACATCCTCATTAAACCTTCATTTTTCTTGACAAACAAGATCGGTGTACCCCAAGGTGAAATGTTTGCTCAAATAAATCCTTCTTCCAATAACTCTTGAATATAATTTTTTAATTCTTTTAATTTTGTTGGTGCCATACGATATGATACAATAAACACTGGTGCTGAGCCTGACATCACCTTTATCAAAAACTCTAGCTCACGATCTAGAGATAGTTCGAGTAACTCTTTTAGAAACACATCAGTAAACTCTCTAACAGTCTGGAGGCTCTCAAGCATCAGAATCTCAACTCTTGTGTCAACCATGTAAGCCAAGAAGGCCTCACAGCCTTGTTGGATCATCCTTTGTGCCGCCAAAGCTGACACTACATTGGGAAGGCAATGGTTTCTCTCACTTTTCATAACTAGATTGGCTCTGTTCGAACCACAAAAATTAAGGCTCTTTACCCTACAACCTAAACTCACATCATGCTAGAATAACCAATCTATCCCTAAGATGACATCAAACTCTTAAAACGATAATACCATCAAATCAACTGGAAATATCAAACCTTGGACCTCAATCGGACACCCCTGATACACCTTATCTACTAAAACATCATACCCTAAAGGGCTGGTCACACAGACTCCTATATCAAGATCCGCGGCAAGAATACCCTAATTGCTAGGATATTCCACTACAGATGTAGGAATAGGAAGACCTCGAATCCACTAGAGCAATAATAGAAACTAAAAAGAAGGTAAATGTACCTGAGATGACGTCGACAGCCTCACAATCCTCCTGAGCCTTGACTGCATATTGCCTCGCTGGTGCCCTCGTAGTGGACTAGATCGTACCCTCACTCTAATGTCCAAACATGTTGCAACACCCTAAAATAATAAAAATATAAAAAGGGAAATAATAAGAGAATCACATCCAAGTGGGTTTGAACCCATGACCTTGACTGCACAGGCATGTGAGGAAACCATTTGAGCCAAGGGTCTTTTGTGATATGGGTTACCGTAATAAAATAATAAACCTATCTTAGTTCGATTATTATGCAAATAATAAAACTTGAGTGACCTTTCACCTTTTATTTTATTCAAACCAGTTTCTAAAAACCCTTAAAATTTTTCTCTCACCTATCCCTAAAGTTATTGTCATTCATCCATCTTTATCGCCGCACTGTCGTTGACACCGCCATCATTGGTGTGTTTACCGACGTCCTCGATCCCAACCTTGACCACTACAGACAGAACGACTATATCATTCGCCGCCTAGAATTGATTAAAGGTTCAACGAGAACCAAATTTTCACTTGCCATTATTTTTGTGTTTTCTGGCCACCATAACCATTCGATCGTAAAGTTTTTGCCACCATCTTCCTCTTCGTGTCGAAATGGTCCTAACCTAACCATCTGATCATCGTCCCTACCTCAGTAGAGTCCTCATCGGAGTATCGCCCTTTTCCAGCCATAATAGGTAAATCTAGGTAAGATTGGCTATTTTGCTATTGAGTAGAGCTTGATTCTGGGTTGTTGATGTTGTTTTTGTTGAAAATCTGGCCGAATAATGCATTTTGGTTTATTTTTGGGCCGTGTAAGTCCGCACGTAAGCCTCACGCACCTGTCGGTGCAATTTTCAACCGCCGTGAACGATTCGCTTGTAAATCGATCTAGTTTAACCTAGTTTAACTTGATCTGACCTGGTCTAGCCCAAACCTGATCCTTGTCTGACCCGTTTGACCCGAGCTCGTCTGAGTCAACCCATTCGAGTTAACTCATCCGAGTTAACCTATCCGAGTCAACTCATCTGAGTTAACCCGTCTAAGTCAACTCATTTGAGTCAACCTATTTGAGTCAACTCAATTGACTATGACCGTTGACTGATGATGTCAGCATAACGTCATGCTAAAGTTAGCATTGACTTTGACCAAAAAGTTAAAATTTTTAAAAACCCTTATTTTACGTTTTTTGACATCCTGAGTCTATTTTTGAAGTTTGATTCACAAAATTCTACCCCGAAAGCCTCTAAATCTAACCTTAAACCCGAGCATGCATTTTATCAAGTTTATTGTTTTAGAATATTTACCGTTGATTAAAAGACTTATACAATTCATAATGTTTAAAGGTACTTATAGATCTTCTGATCGTGCTTACGCCCAACCTAGCTCGTCCCGATCTGCTTAGTCGCGTGAACCTATAGTGGCTCATATGGTTTAAATACCTAATAAATAGTTATGATAAAACATAATTCTTGTAATAACCCTGATCTTTGTTGATCTAGGTTCTAGTACCATAGTTGAGCGTGGTTCCCGCGCCCAGTAGATTATTTGATCTACCTAACATTTTAAGGTGTGTTCCTTGTGTGCTATACGACTGCTTTGTGTACTGTTTAAATATTTTATTAAATTGATCATGTGCACATGACTGACATGTTGATTTCACATAAACATAACTTTTTTAAAAAATTAAGCATGATTATACTGTAAGTTTGATGTATACCCTAGTACCTGATATGACAAGTATCCTTTATGGTTACTATTATTTGAACATGATTATGTTTATTAATTACTACATATGTAAGACTGCATGTACTGATTTACTGGGGTACTTGGGGTTATGATATGAAGTCTATGAAGGTTTAGCCCTAATCTGGCTGGTAATTCTGTTCGTATAAGGTTCCTATGCTTCGGCTAGGGTAATTCTTCCCGTATTCAGTTTCTACGCTTCAACTAGGGTAATTCTGCCCAGACCTAAGGTATTCCCTTAGGATGGTACCCAAGCTCAATAGTCTCGGGTTAATGCCTATATATGATACCGTTCTAGTGAACTGTATCTTGAAGTTTGGATGAAGGGTAGATAGGCTTATATGAAAACTTTAGATGCTCTTATAATATGTTTTCACGAAATATTAGTTTATGTAAATTATATAAAATGATTTTATCTGCACTATTGGAACACACTGAGCTTCCTAGCTCATACCCCAAAATCTTTTCCCCTTTCATATACTCTTGGATAGGCTTCCCAGACTTGGCACTTGGAGGATTGACACATTCAGCTCACATATATTTTTATGTAATGTTTTTATCTTCCAAACTGTCTTTATTGGGTGACATGAGCCTATATTTTGTTACAATATACTTTACTATATTGCCCGTTATGGTTTTATGATGTAATCATATTTTGATGAGGATTTTACTAATTATCTTAACTTATTTATGCATGAGATTACTTTATTTCTTGATTTGCTTTTAAACTTTCAAATATTTTTATGGTTAAAATTTTAGTAAGGAATGTGACCTCATAGAGTTGGACTTTATGCATAGGCCAGTCTAGGTGTTTACAGATGTGGCTCGCTCCTCTTCTAGCAAAGCTTCTACCTATCTAAGCTGGATAAGAAGTCCTCCAAGTCTGAACTAGAGTAACATCATAAGCTGCCAGACAATCCCTCACATTATGATCCGGTGACCCACAACCATAACAAACTCTGGATGTCCCCCAACATTTTCCTCGATGCTTCCACACTGATCACAAACTGTTATGCCTGTACTCCTCTATGAGCCTTCAAGCTCATCATGGAAGAATGTGATGAAGGCCTCATATGGCCAGCAGATTATGACCTACAGTCCGATCTCAAATTCTGGTTCGAAGCTTCTCTACAATAGTTCTATCGGTTTATATTCTTCCCGAAATAGGACTACTATAATACCCTCGACCTGGATGTCACATTTGGGCCTCAAGCCCAACCCGTTACCATAAAATTTTGACCTAGTGTAACACCCTCTTCTCAGTCCAATAGGAGTTCGGGTTAAAAAGTGTTACCGGAGCAAAAACGATGATCGATACAACACTTTATTCAAAAATCGATATAGAATTACAGAAGTACGGCGAGAACGATAAGGTAATACGTCATGAATTAGGCCAAATTAAAACTTTTATAAACTTAGGGAATCTAAACAATAAATTCTAGGGACTTGACAAGGGTGATTATTAAAATTTTGAACATGGGTATCGATACGCCCAAGGGATGTATCGAAACGCTACATCTAGAATAGAGACCAAAATTTCTTGCGACAAAGGCTCGTACCGATACACCTCAAGTAGTATCGTCCAATGGTGACCATTAAAAATGGTTAGATTTAACAGACCCATACTGAAACAGGATCAAATCGTATCGATATGCAGTGTTATTTAACTAATTTTCATTTTATAGATTCTAAAGGCCGTACCGGTAATCGTATCAATACGCCCTGACCATGATAGTTAAAATGGTTGAACACACTGTACCCATACCAATACTGGGTATCGATATGCATCTGATAATTATTTAATATTATTAGGTTCTGATAACGTGTATCGGTATTGTATCGGTACTGAGCTACAATAAATTTACATATTCAAAATCCCATATCGGTACAGCTTGAGCTGTATCGGTATGTTCCTTTAATTCTGTTCCAAATATGCAAGCTCGTACCGATACGCCATCACCCGTATCGGTACGTCAAGGTTTGTAATATATATTTTATTTGGTTTAATAGCATTTTACCCATCCAAACCATGTCCAAATTTAATGAAATTTTACCAGCAAGTTTATTTAGTCCAATTCTATGAGCATGCAAAGTTTCAAAGCTAAATGAATCCATTTACTACGTTTTCCTTCTTTAAGGCCTACTATGCATTTTTGGACATTTTTAGCCACTTTTAAAAGGTCAAACTTAGATTTATAAACCTACACAAGCCAATCATAATACATACATATCAAAAGGGGTAAAAATGAATTGTGCAACACTTATGCCACAATACTGGGAGTTTATAGAGTTGATATACTTTACTTTAACAACGAGGTGACTTGCCAAAAACCGTCACCAACTCCGATCTCGATCTCAAAACCTTCTTAACCCGAAATGCATGAAAGATGAAGGCATTATACATATTTTGCCTAGTGAGGTAGTCATAAACAATGAATTAACCATGAAATGCATTCTAACACGCTTTCATATTATTAATGACAATAGAATCATGAACATATACCTCAATGGCAAGTTTACACAATATCAATGACCAATGCACTACAACAATCGATGCAATAATAATATTCAATAGCAATTCATATTGTATTTTAATAGGTTTCCTTGGATCGATGTAAGGTATATGGATATGCGAATTCTTACGCCGCACCAAAATCAATAGTGGTCTAGTCCCTCCGCCGCACTAATATGACTGAAACAAATCATACCTCCTCCGCACCACAATAAAGGCCGTAGCCTGAGGACCGTAGTCCACCCCTACCAATGAGCTCATGAATTCTATGGCATGCCAATTGTATCCAATCCTACTCGAATCAAAGGTTCAATAACAATAGTTCGGTAACAATAATTTTAATAGCAATGATTCGGTACAATGAGTCGATAACATTATTTCCATAACAATGGATCGATAGCAATAGTTCAATAGTCATGTCTTAAGCCAATGAGCAACAACCATAATTCAATACAATAGTCAATGGCAATAATTCAATTTCAAAATTTCAATAGCAATATTCAATGCTCAATGACCAATGATTCTATATGTCAATGCTTCAGTACTTTCGGTGACTATAACAACGATGCTACGGACAATGAATCGATGTAGTACTTACCAATACTTACCAATATAGCCATCAACAATGTTTTTTTGCAATAACCTTAATACACAAGGTTAGCAATGCAATAATCAATATTCAAAGGTTCGGGAAAGGCACCTAGCCTACTCTTGAGACTCCGACTACACTTACCTTAGATTTCGAAGCTCTCAAGGCTTTCGGATGACAATTCCCTTGTCCCTAGCTTTTGAAGGAGATGATGGTTCTTCTTTCTCCAACACTTGAGATAGGTAAAACAAAGGGAGATGTTAGAATCAATACTTATGAATTCAAAATCAATATTTAAGCTTAGTATAGCTTTTTAACCAATAAGCTTCCAAGGATTCATGCTACAAAAGCATGGGTTCAACTATGATCTTCAATACTTAAATCTTGAAATTAAACTCCAATGGTTTATGGAATCATATAATTGTTTAGGGGTTTAATCTTACCTAACCGAGGGCTATCCGATGATGTAGAGAGATCAAAGAAAGCTTGGACTAACTATGGAGGTGCTAGCTTGAACTAAAGGTAGGGGATGACAATAGAGGTGCTTGCTTATTTTGAAGGAAAATATGAGATAGAGTAAAAAAGGAGACTCAACACATTTATGCTATCTTAAAACGTTTTTTAACCTTAGAGAAACAAACGGTGGGATTTTCCTTTAGGAAGGGTAAGCTATATTATAATAATTTATTTTTTTTTTCCTTATCTTATCCAAAACAACTAGTCACCCAAGCCATCATCTTTCCCCACCAGATATGCCAACCTTTGACATCATCTCCTAGCAATCCCACGCGAAGTGGTAACAAGCTAGGAGGTGAGTCATCCCTTTAAAAGGTATAATTATGAGAATAGTCGCTTAACTTTCCAAACTTTACACTTTTGTCCCTAAACTTTAAATTCCCACAATTAGTCACTAACTTGTTTTCAATAGATTCAAGTAGGTCCAAAGTCTTTAAATTGACTCAATTAGAGTCTAATACGATATAATTGACTGCAAAATTTAAGGTTAATGAAAAATTTGGACCTTCTGATAAAGATTTTTCGATCACCGAAACCTAATTCTAACTAGACCAGTTTTTTTAGGGTGTTACAACTCCCCCTAAAATTCATTCTCGAATTTTACCTGAACTGAAGAGATGAGGATATTACTGCTTCGTCGTCTCTTTCGGTTCCCAAGTAGCTTATTTGACAGTGTGGCTCATCTAAAGAACTTTTACTAATGGTATGAGTTTGTTGTGGAACCTTTTGATTTCTCTTGCAAGAATTTGAACCGATTCATCCTAGTAGGTCAAATCCGGTTGGATCTGAACAGATTTTGGCTCGATGATGTGCGAATGGTCAAAGCGGTATTCTTGGAGAATTGAAACATGGAATACATCATAGATTTTGCTCAACTTCGAGGGTAAAACTAGATGATATGCTACAAGACTAACTCTCTTGGTAATTTCAAAGGGACCAATGAATCGGGGACTCAACTTCCCATTTTTACCAAACCTTAGAATCTTCTTCCACGAAGAAACTTTAAGGAAGGCTTTCTCACCAACTTCATACTGTATATACCTTCTTCTAATATCAGCATAAGACTTTTGACGGTCGAAGACGACCTTCAAACGATTATAGATGATGGCGACTCGTTCTTTAGTTTCCCAAAGTAAGTCAGGGCCCAACATCTTACCTTTACTGAGTTCAGACTAGGACATGGGAGTTCTACATCGCCTACCATACAATGCCTCATACGAGGCCATTTTGATGGAATCTTGATAGCTGTTGTTGTAGGCAAAATCGATAAGAGGTAGGGATTTCTCGTATGATCCCTCAAAATCGATAATGTATGCACACAATATGTCTTTTAGAATTTGAATTACCTTTTTTGAATGACCGTTGGATTAAGGGTGAAAAATCGTACTAAGATTAACTTTGGTACCCAAAGCCTCATGCAAGTTCCTCTAGAATCAAGAGGCAAAATGAAGGTCTCGATCAAAGATGATGGACTTGGTACTCTATGGAGTCTAATGACTTTCTTGATGTACAAGCCAACTAATTTAGGAAACCTATAATCTATTTTGACCATAAGAAATATGTGGACTTGGTGAAGCGGTCTACAATGACCCAAATAGCATCGTGTTTTGCAGGAGTTAGAGGCAGACCACTAACAAAATCCATGGTGATCTTCTCCCACTTCCATTGCGGTAAATCAATAGATTGCAATAATTAGTAGGGACACGATGCTCAACTTTGACACGTTGACATGTGAGGCATTTAGACACAGTGTCAACTATGGTTTGCTTCATTCCCGGCCACCAATATAGTTCCCAGATATCTTTATACATCTTTATAGAGCCCGAGTGTAAAGAGAAGTGACTTGATTGAGCTTCTTTTAGAATATCCATACGAAAGGATTCATCATTAGGCACACAGACCCAGTCATAAAAATACAACAACCCTTTAGGATCAACCCTGAAGTCAAAATTTCATCATCATGTAATTTGGACAAAATACCTTGAAGTTCAGGATCTTGATTCTACAATGTCTTAATTCTCGATACGATGGTAGACTGAACTTTGAGTTCAACTACAAGACACTGATGTTTCCTTAAACGAAGATGAACGTTAATGGCTCGAGGGGCTATAATGCAATGGTTTTATGTTGACTTTGGAATAACAACATTGTTTCAGAATTCGATAGTCAATAACAATACTTACCATGTAGATATTTGTGGCTCAGTACATCAGCTACAACATTGGCCTTGCCCGGATGGTAATCATTGACAAGATCGTAATCTTTGAAGAATTCCATCCATCTCCTTTGTCAGAGATTCAACTCTTTTTTAGTTATGAGATATTTGAGATTTTATGGTATGTAAAGAGGTAACATTTTTCTCCGTAGAGATAATGTCTCCAAATTTTCAATACGGAGACAACTGCAACCAACTCTAAATCATGAGTAGAATAATTCATCTCATATGGCTTGAGTTATCTCAAAGCATAAGTAATAACTTTACCTTCATGCATTAGAACACATCTTAACCCGAGATGCGAGGCATCACTGTATACTGTGTAGTCTTTTCTAAACTCGGGTTGGGTTAAGACTGAAGCATGAGTCAAAACTTGCTTTAACTGGTTAAAGCTTCTCTGCTAGTCCTCAGTCAAGTTAAATGTAGTTTCTTTTCTCAACAGTTTAGTTAGATGGGCTGCTAAAATAGAGAATCCTTTAACGAATCTTCTATAGTAGCCAACTAGACCAAGTAAGCTTCTAACTTCCCCAACATTTCTTGGTGGCTTCCAATCTAGGATAGCTTGAATTTTCTTCAGATCCACCTGGATTCCTGAGGCGAAGACGATATGCCCAAGGAAGGCAACTTCAGATAGCTATAATTCACACTTGGAAAACTTAGCGTACAACTATTTTTCCCGTAGGGTTTGAAGCACAATACAGAGGTGGTCACAGTGTTCAACAGTGTTCTTAGAGCAGATCAAGATGTCATCAATGAATACCACTATGAACTTATCCAAGTAGGGTATAAAAACCCGGTTTATTAAGTCTATGAAAGTTGTCGGTGCATTGGTTAGCCCAAAGGGCATTACCAAGAATTCGTAGTGGCTGTAACGTGTACGAAAGGCAATTTCGGGTACATCATATTCTTTAACCTTTATCTGATAGTACCCAAACCTTAGATCGATCTTGGAATACACAGAGGCATCCTTAAGTTGATCGAATAGGTTATCAATTCTTGGTAGGGGAATTTATTCTTGATGGTCACCTTATTCAATTGTCGATATTTAATACACAGTTTTATAAAACCATCTTTCTTTTTTACAAAAAGGACTAAAGCCCCCCAAGGTGAGGAACTCGGCCGAATGAAACCTTTATCTAATAACTCTTGAATCTGAGCCTTCAGATCCTTAAGCTCAACTGCTACTATACGATAGGGTACAATGGAAATTAGGGTTGTTCTAGGTTGCACTTTGATGCCAAATTCTAATTTACGGGTAAGCGGTAAACCTAGAAGTTCATATGAAAAAATGTTAGGGTACTCACACACGATATTGATATTTTACAGCGGAGGTTCCTCATTGGCCTCCAAAGACAGCGTACAACGATGGAGTTCTCGAATTCATCAAGATGATACTTTTTTTCCCAGACCCTAGAGGTATAACTTCTTCTTGCAACAGTCTACCCTGGCTTGATGTTCACTGAGCCAATCTATACCAGTATAACATCGAATTCATGAATCGGTAATGCCAACAAGTTGGTCAGAAAAGGAATCCCTTGAATCATTAAGGGACAATGTTTGGAAACTAGGTTTATGGTGACACAGTCACCTAAGGGATTAGTTACAGTGATCTTTGATACAATAGGTTCACAAGATAGTTTGTAATGTTTCATTAACACGGTACTTATAAAGGAATGGGCAGATCCATGATCAAATAATTTATAGACATGACATGAATATAATTCAATAGTACCTACAATGATGTCAGGATCATCTTTTTCCTTCTTACTTCTTACGTGGTATAGTTGTGCAGAAGCCTTGGTTTCAGGTCTACATGATGGTTTAGATGAGCCACTAGGCTTCCCAGAAGATCCTTGGTTTACTCCCTTGCCTCGGAAGGACTGAGCAGGGGATAAAGGATTAGCTAGTGCAGAAGTAGAATTGACAATATTCTTGGGACAATCATGAATAAGATGTCCCATCTCGCCACATAAAAGCATGCTCTTAACTTCTTACGGTATTGCCCCACAAGAAGCCTGTGTTGGCAGAAATTACAAACTGGGAATTTTGTTTCTCGTCCAGAACCACCCGTGCTGTCAATAAAATTTGTTCTAGGGAAGGACTGGGTTACTGCTTGAGGCCTAGAAATATATCCAGAACGAGAAGGCTGTGAATACACATTCTACTCCGGACCCTGGTACTTTTCTTTCTTAAAAGACTTCGAAAGACGAAAATCTTCTCGATATCTCTTCTCAAACTTGCTTGATCCACCTATCTTCTGGGCTTTATGTGTAACTCTAGTAGCTTTAACCCTGTTCACCAGGTCCTAGAAATCGGTGATGCCTAATTCTATAAACATAGGGCGTAGGTCATCATTCATTTCATTAATAAACATTCTACACTTATCCCTCTTCTTTTTGATAATTCGGCTTCATACCTACAATACTTGTAGAAATCATGGATGTACTATTCCACAGGTCTTCCACCTTGCTTCAAATGAAAGAAGATGTGACGTCTCTCAGCGAGAAAATACTCACTAATATATTTCTTTCGAAATTTACACAGGATGAATTCTCAAGTTACAGCTTCTTCGGGGCCTGCGAGAATGGTAGTTTCCCACCAATAAAGTGCTTCATCAGCTAGTAATATAAGGCACACTCAAGATTGTGTTCATTGGAACACTATAGCTGCCTAGTCAGGATTCTTAGAGTACTGTCCAGCCAATACTCAATAATTTTAGGATTGCCATCGTAACGACCGGCAAAAGAGTATGCCCGATGCCGAGGTAGCGTATCAATGAGAGCTCGGGCATTCGGGACAGCAACGATAAGAGGTTGGAAGGTCTGTTCAGCCTTCGTCAAGGTTATAAATACTTTGAACATGTCAGCCATGTTTCTATAGCATTCAGCATGAGCAGACTGTACCTCAGGCTCAGGGTCCTATACCGGAGGATTTTACAAAATTAGAGGGCTTCCCCCTAATCTACTCACCTTGAGCCGAGGAGCTGGTGACATGCTTGCCTATAAGAGCCTCATTAGAGTCAGACATCTATAAATAAAGAAATTTAGTTAGTCAGCAAGTCACAATATACAATAAATAACTCCTAGGTGGCATAATGCAATGAAATGACAATACAATAAACTTCAGTTTAGTCCTAAAATCGACTAAACTCTAGCTCTAATACCACAAATGTAACAGCCCCTTCTGGTCTGGTAGGTGATAAGTGTTCAAAAGTACTATTTTTCTTACCCCTTTTGACTCATATTATTGTTAGACTTAGGCTCATATTAGTTGCATAATTAGCCATTCATGCATGAATCCATGTTTCCTTCCATCATTGAGCTTGATTACATAACTTGGTAGTTTTAGTGGGAAAAGATGCTGATTTGGTGTGTTCTGTGTGTATGTGCTGGATCACTTGCCAAAGCAAGGCTAGAGCTAGTTGCCAGGGAGGAGATGCTGAGCTAGTTGCCAGGGTAATTTTCGACAAAGAACAAGGTGATATGGTAGTCGAAATTGATGACTAGACAAGCCCAAGATGACGTGGAGCAAAGCCAAATCCCAAAGGAATTTGATTTCCATGAAGAGATTAAAGAAGAATTAAACCTCAGTTAAAGATAGGAGAAGTTCTAGTAGGAATATAATTATAATAAAGAATTATATTCTTTAAAGATAATTTAATTCCAACTTAACTTTCTCCTCAAAGAAGGACTTTGACCTAGCCCTATAAATTAGAGGGGAATTTCGACAACTCCGAGAGAGCAAGAGGAGGGAATTTTCGACAAGCATCTAGGGCAAGGGGATTTCGACAAGCTTCCTTCTTCATCTTTTTCTTTCTTGTTCAATTAGGTTCATGCTAGGGATTATTTATCTTGTGTTTCTTTGGAACCTAGCCATGAACTAAATCTATTTGGCTATGGTTATTGTGTTTTATGGTTGTGAGAAACTATTGGATTTTGTTTAGGTAATAAGAGTTTGCACTTTTCTATTCAAGGTTTATTCATTCTTGGTTTTTATTCTTGTTTGCGAGTGAATTGGGAGAGGATCTCGTAACTTCATCTATTTATCTAATATCGGAGAGTTAGATTCAAGAAACGAATGAATATGGTCTTTATTCAATCTATTGATGGTGAAGATTAATCCGGCTTAGGAATAAGTCAAGGATTTCAACGGCTAAGAGGAGCGCAAGATTGGTTGTTGTTCACCCTTGATTCATGCAGGGATGTATTATCAAGGCATGCACAAGTAGCTAGAGATTCGACTTAGGGATAAGAAGAAACCATTGAAGAACGCTCTGCCGAACCTTGAAGGTTGCTGCCCAGACGCCCAAGTAGTTGCCCAACTAGTCGCCCAGGCAACCATCGATTAGTTGCCAAGGCAACCCCGTTTTGCAAGTTGCCATGGCAACTGAGTTGCCCGTGCACTCTTTTACCAAGACGATCCAATCGGCTATCACACCTCAACTCACGATAACCTGGCCTATCTCTCTCATTTGATCTTATTTATTCTTTTACTTTATTGCCTTCTAGTTTAGTTATTAGTTAAACTCATATAATCTTTTATTTGTGTTTTTACTTTTTACAGTGCAAGAGACTAGATTCTTGAAGTGGCACCAATCCTTGTGGAGACGATATCTTTTATACTATAACTTGCAACGTGTATACTTGCACAATTGCGTAGCACTTATTACGCGCAACAAGTTTTTGGCGCCGTTGCCGGGGATTGGCAATAGCGACTTTGTTTTTATTTTCTTGCACTTTCTTTTTACTTTTCTTGTTTAAGATTCAAAGGGCTAACAAACTTTGGTTTTGCATTGGTATATGACCAGGGTGAGACCGATTACACCAGAATATCCCTTTGATCCAGAAATTGAACAAACCTTACAAAGTCTTAGACGAAGGATAAGAGTAGCAATGGCTAATCAAGACGGCAATATGAATCAAGATGTTCCAGTAGGAGGAGGAGTGATTCTTGCACGAAACAGAACTATTCGAGACTATCTTGAAGAAGATCTTGATGGACTTAATCAGGAGTTGTCGCGCCCGAAATTGAAGCCGACCACTTTGACTTAAAACCGGTTATGTTTAATATGATCAACACAATTGGTCAATTTGGTGGCTCAGCAACTGAAGATGCACGACAACATCTGAAATCTTTCCTCGAGATTTACAACTCGTTCAAAATACACAGAGTCACCCCTGATGTCTTACGATTAAGATTATTCCCCCTATTCACTGAGGGATAGGGCGAAAGCATGGTTGAATAGCATTCCTGCCGGATCAATAGCATCTTGGACCGATCTTTGTTGTGATTTCCTTGCTCGGTTCAATCCTACAAATTTGACTGATAAGCTTCGTAACGACGTTACTTCTTTTCGGCAGGCAGATGATGAATCTATGTACGAGGCTTGGGAGCTATATAGAGAACTTCTACACAAATGCCCCCTACATGGATTCCCGATGTGGACTCAAGTAACAATGTTTTACAATGCCGTGAATACACCAACAAGGATGATGCTAGATGCCTCGGTAAACGGTATACTCCTAGATAAGTCGTCGGAGGAAGCAATGCAAATTCTAAACAGGCTAGCCAAGAATGATTATCAATTCCCCTCTACTAGAAGAGGAGGAGTTAGACGCCAAGCCACAATACATGAACTAGGATCATCAGATTCAATTTCGGCACAATTGGCCACTTTAACCAAGATGGTCCAGAACATGCAAAAACCGAACAACACACATGAAGTCAAGGTAATGGATTCTTTTTGTGAGTTATGTGGTGATAACCATGATTCTTCTGAATGTATGCAGAATCCGGAATCCATCTTCTACGTGGGGAATTACAATCGGAACAACAATGTGATGTCCAATACATACAATCCAGCTTGGAAGAAGCACCCAAATTTTTCATGGAGTAATCCCAACAATGCTCTAAACCAGAACAATCAGAATGCACAAGCATCGGGATTCCAGCAGAATATGCCACGGAAACAGTTGCCGCAGCAACAACCGACAAAATCTAGTTCTTTGGAAAATTCTCTAAATGTTTTTATGATGAAAACTGAATCTTATATGTCTGAGAATAGTAACTTCATAAAAAGAACTGATGCTTTTATTAACAGGACCAAGATGAGATTGCAAAACCAAGAGGCGACAATCAAATCATTGGAAAATCAAGTCAGACAGTTTGCTCAAAATCTGAATACTAGACCGCAAGGAGGTTTACCTAGCGATACTGAAGTCGCAAGAGGAACTGGCCATGAGCAATGTAAGGCAATCACCACTAGAAGTGGCCAACAACTTAGAGAGGCTCAAACCCGCTCATCAAACAAAACTCCACAAAAAGATCAAGACGAACCTAGCGGCAAAGCCTCAGATGCTGAACCAGGAATTGCCTCGGCAACCGGCAATAAGCATGCCTAAGCAACCGACGATAAGGATGATTCGGCAACTTGTGATAAGCATGCCTCGACAACCCTAGTTGATAATGCCTCGGTAACTCCAGTTGTTCCGGCAATACCGTCAATCAGGTTCCAAACCAATGAAAGGATCGAAGATATCCGACTTTCACCACCATTCCCATAAAGGTTGAAGCGAAAAAAGCAAGAATACCAATTCAAGAAGTTTCTTGATATCCTAAAGCAAGTCCACATCAACTAGCCATTGGTGGAAGCAATTGAACAAATGCCAAAATATTCCAAGTTTCTTAAAGACATTGTGTCCAAGAGAACAAGGCTAGGAGAGTTTGAAACAGTTGCCGCAACAGAGGGATGCATGGCAATGTTGCACAATCGTATGCCACCCAAGTTGAAGGATCCCGGAAGTTTCACAATACCCTATTCTATTGGAAATAACTATGTCAGGAAAGCATTATACGACCTTGGGGCTAGCATAAACTCGATGCCTAAATCGGTTTTCCAGAAACTAGGAATCGGGAAGGTAAGACCTACAACATTTATGCTACAGCTAGCCGACAGATCCTATGTGCATCTAGAGGGAAAAATCGAGGACATACTGGTAAAAGTTGATAAATTTATTTTTCCCACTGACTTTATTATTTTGGATTGTGAAGCAGATGAGCATGAACCCATCATTCTCGGGAGACCATTCCTAGCAACAGGGAGAACCTTGATCGATGTTGAAAAGGGAGAACTCACAATGAGGGTGAATGACCAGCAAGTTAAACTAAATGTGTTCCAAACACTAAGACATGCCGATGATCCAGAAGAATGCCAACTTCTTCATGCCACGGTAGAGTTTAACTTCGACGAGGAATTTAGTTGCCTCGGTAACTACATTGCCGATCAAAAGGAACCTGAGGAGTATGAAGAACCGGTCGATGAGGAATAACAAGAAGAGGCAAATTGGCTAGTCAATCGACTAGGTACATACTTTGAACCACTAGATTACTCAGGTAAGGAAGGTAAACTCGAAAAACCCTATATTGAACAACCACCGATTCTTGAGTTGAAACAATTGCCAGAGCAACTAAAATATGCATACTTAGGAACTGATAATACATTGCATGTAATTATTTCTTCTAAGTTACAGCTTGAGCAGGAAAAGAAGCTGATCAAGATGTTGAAGCTACACAAAAAGGCAATAGGGTGGACAATTACCGACTTGAAGGGAATTAGCCCGGCAGTGTGCATGCACAAGATTTTGTTGGAAGATGATCACAAACCTTCAATTGAGGCCCAAAGGAGACTGAATCATGCCATGAAAGGGGTTGTAATGAAAGAAATCATCAAGTGGCTTGACGCCAACATTATATACCCTAACTATGATAGTACATGGGTAAGTCCGGTACAATGCGTACCGAAAAAGGGAGGTATAACAGTGGTAAGTAATGAAAACAATGAACTCATTCCAACCAGGACTGTGACCGGTTAGAGGGTTTGTATGGATTATCGAAAGCTAAACAAAGCCACTAGGAAATATCACTTCCCATTACCCTTTATTGACCAAATGCCTGACCGTCTTGCAGGTAAACCCTTTTATTGTTTTCTTGATGGTTATTCAGGTTACAATCAAATTGCCATAGCACCAGAAGATCAAGAAAAGACAACCTTCACATGCCCATACGATACTTATGCTTTCCGAAGGATGCCGTTCGGATTGTGTAACGCCCAGGCAACCTTCCAAAGATGCATGATGGCACTCTTTTCAGACATGGTCGAAGACTTTCTTGAGATCTTCATGGATGATTTTTTTGTTTTTGGTAATGACTTCGACAACTGCCTCGGCAATTTAGAGAAGGTGTTGGCAAGATGTGAAGAAACTGATTTAGTCCTCAATTGGGAGAAGTGCCATTTTATGGTAGATGAAGGAATAGTGCTCAGCCACAAGATTTCATCCAAGGGAATTGAAGTAGACAAAGCCAATGTGGACGTGATCGAGAGATTACCTCCACCAAGTTTGGTTAAAGGAATTCGAAGTTTTCTTGGACATGTAGGTTTTTACAGGAGGTTCATTCATAATTTTTCTAAAATCACTAAACCCTTGTGCAATTTGCTTGAACAGGATAAAGTCTTCGATTTTGATGATTTTTGCTTCCAAGCATTCGAAACCCTAAAGAAAAAGCTTGCCTCGGCACCCATTGTCGTTCCACCATATTGGACGCTACCTTTTGAGCTCATGTGTGATGCAAGTGATTTCGCGGTAGGAGCAGTCCTAGGCCAACACACAGGTAAGACCTTCCATGTGATATACTACGCTAGTAAAACTCTTAATAGTGCTCAAGTGAATTACACAACAACGGAGAAAGAGTTACTAGCAGTAGTTTTCGCATTTGACAAGTTCCGATCCTATTTGATTGGTACAAAGGTAATTGTTCATACGGACCATTCGGCAATCAAATATCTATTTGCTAAAAAGGATGCCAACCTCATTTGATTCGTTGTATATTACTTTTACAAGAATTTGATATTGAAATTAATGACAGAAAATGAATAGAAAATCAAGTGGCCGATCACTTATCACGTTTAGAACGCAACATGGAGAAGGACGCGGATCTAGAGATATGCGATGAATTCCCGGATGAACAAATTTTAGTTGCCTCGACAACCATGGACGCGCATGCCTCGGCAACCCTCGACGCCTCGGCAACCATGGATGCACACGCCTCGGCAACTCTCGACGCCGCAACAGCCTTTGACGCGCACGCCTCTGCAATTTTGGGAGCAGTCACCACGGCAGCACATGCCTCGGCAATACCCTGGTACGCGGATTTAGTTAATTTCCTTGTTTGTGGTATTTTACCTTATGACATTACTCACCAAGGGAAGAAGCGGTTCCGCCATGATGCGAAGCATTACTTTTGGGACGAGCCTCTTTTGTTTAAACAATGTGCAGATCAAGTTATACGCCGATGTGTCCCTGAAGAAGAGCAACAGAATGTACTCCGACAATGCTATTCTCACCCTATGGAGGACATTTTGGAGGAACTCGTACCGCGGCCAAAGTTTTGCAATCCGGTTTGTATTGGCCAACATTGTACAAAGATGCCCAAGACTTTTACAAGCAATGTGATCGTTGCCAGAGGACGGGCAATATCTCTAGACGACATGAGATGCCGCTCCAGAATATCATCGAGGTGGAATTGTTTGATGTATGGGGGATCGACTTTATGGGACCTTTCCCATCTTCATTCGGCAACCTCTACATTCTACTTGCCGTCGACTACGTGTCTAAATGGGTTGAGGCAGCTGCAGTTCCCAACAACGATTCCAAGACTGTGCAACGATTCTTGCAGAAAAACATATTTACACGGTTTGGGATGCCGAGAGCAATTATCAGTGACGAAGGCAAGTATTTTGACAAAAGACTAATTGCCAAGATGTTGCAATGCTTCGGCATATCACACAAGATTGCCACGGCATATCACCCACAAACCAATGGGCAAGCAGAAATTTCCAACCGGGAATTGAAGGGTATACTCGAGAAAGTTGTAAATCCCTCTAGGAAGGATTGGTCATTAAGACTAGATGACGCACTTTGGGCATATCGCACTGCATTCAAAACACCCTTAGGTATGTCCCCCTTCCAACTTGTCTATGGCAAAACATGCCATCTACCGGTGGAAATCGAACACAAGGCATACTGGGCAATCAAGACCGTGAATATGGATTGGGAAAGTGCCGGACAAAAGCGTTTGTTGGACCTCAATGAGTAGAAGAATTCCGTGCACTCGCCTATAACAATGCACGAATCTACAAGGAGAAAACAAAGCAATGGCATGACAAGAAACTATTGTTGCGGCAATTCATGCCAGGGCAACTAGTTCTCTTATTCAATTCTCGGCTAAAACTTTTCCCGGGAAAACTGAAATCAAGATGGTCGGGACCATTCGAAGTCGTCAAACCATTCTCCCATGGTGCTGTGATAATCAAGTCAATCTCTGACAACAATGAATTCAAAGTTAACAGACAAAGATTGAAGCACTATAATGGTGCCCATGTGGAACGTAACAAAGAAGTGATCAACTTAGGAGATGCATGAGCATGCTCTCCCTTTGATATTTTTTTATTTTTTTTCTTATTTTATTTATTTTATTTATTTTATTTTTTATTTTATTTTTCGAACTATTTTTTTTATTTTTTATTTATTTCCGATTATTATTATATATTTTTTTAGGATAGATTTTTTTAATCTTTTTAAGTTTAAGAATCCCTTTACACATCTTTATTTATTTTCTTTTATTAGTCTATCTTTAATTTTAATCCTTATTTGATTTGTCTTTGAATTGTAGGAAAAAAGTTCAAGATAAAGAGGAATTTTAATCCAAGAAGGAAAACATCTTCAACAAGGAAACTAATGGGCTGAATCTAAGGCTTATATAAAGCCTCCAATTTACCCTAATCAAACCCCCTTGCTGTCACCCTTCCCCTAACCTAAAACCCTATTTTTTGCGTCTTTCTCTAATCCCACCCACCATATTAACCACCTATCTTTTCTATAAAACCCATCACCCCTAACCTATTCCCACTTTTTATCTTGCAACTTTTTAGTTTCTTTTCTTTTCTTTTATTTGTTTTTACAAAACTCGCAACCAAGATTATCTATGGCATCCAAAATTAAATTTTTAGTTCATCCAAGTTCCTCCAAAGAACCAAGATACAAGAAGTTTGCTACACCGGTGGTTCAAGAAAGATTTCACTCCAAGTTTGAAAGCCGGAATATTCATGAAGAACAAGGCTTTGAATACTCCAACTCTCATCAAGATTTCGGCCTTGAACCATTCATCTTCAAGAGGATTGCACATCAAAAGTGGCAAATCTTTTGCCATCAACCGGAACCGGGCAACATCTCATGGGTAAGAGAATTCTCTGCTCACTCACCTAACCCGGATAATCCTTATGTTTTTGTTCGTGACAAGGCCATACTCATAAGCCCCGAAAACGTCAACACCTTTTACGGGCTTTACATTGAGAAGGACGAGCATCAAGCCTTCGTTGATCAAATCACGCCCAAGCAACTCGACAAGGTGCTTTAAGAACTCACTCAACCGGGAACTTATTGGAATAACGGTAAATACAAGGGCACGGTAAATCGCCTTCGGCTTAAACCCGAGGCAAAACTATGGAATAAGTTTGTTAAAACTTCTTTAATGCCCACCACACACAATACTACCGTTGATATACCACGTCTTTTGCTCATACATTCTATTTTGCATAATCACATCATTAACATTGGAAAAATTATTTGTGATGAGATTTTTGTATGTAGCTCAAAAGATAAGGGTTCTCTTTTCTTCCCTTGCTTAATTTCTAATATTTGCAAGGAGATGCATGTCCCAAGTGAGTCCACCGATGAAAAGGCCCTACCAAAGTCTGGTTGGAATCAAGCACAAATCTGAAAGCTAATGGGAGAGGCACCGTGAAATTCTTCAAGGCCTCCAATTGCCGCGGCAACTCATGCCTCCCAGGCAATCCCTAATGTCCAAGCACCTAACGCCATGGCAACTCGGCCATCAACCCCGGGACACTTTGAAGCACTCTTGCAACCATTGGCAAGTCACCTAAGGCAAATTGAATACCGGCAACTAATGTTTATGCGGTACATGAAGGAGCACAACAATGTCATCACCCAAGTCATCCTAGAAAAGTACCCGGACAATCGCGTGCCATTCCCAATCTTTCCTGCCGAGATCCTTGCCCCGGCACCCAATGAAGTAGTCGCCACGGTAACCGCAACAGATGATGCTGCGGCAACCTACATCATGCCTACACAAGCAGATGCCATGGCAACCAACCCTGAAGATGTCACGGCAACCAAAGCTAAAGACATCCCGGCAACCACTGCCAAAGCCAAAGGTAAAGCACCTATGCCCGAATCAACTCCTACGAAATCATTTTCTGATTTTTCAGATTCGGACGAGTCCTCCATTGCACCAACAAAGACCGCACCAATTGAATCTTCCAAGCGAAAAGCCAATGACACTGATGAAGAGGATGATGAGGACAACCCCGTACGAGGATCGATTCCACCACCGGCAACAAAGAAACAACCATCGCGTTCAAGCAAGAGAATCAAGACACCAACCAAAAGGAAACTAATCATCCACGATGACGAACTCTCTGAGTAAGTCATCGTTTGCATTTTATTTTTCGTTATTTTCCTTTAATGCATGCATTGAGGACAATGCCTCACTCGAGTTTGGGGGGGATTGTTATTAGTAATTACCATGTTTAGTTACATTCATCTTAAGTATTACATTTAGGATACATAAATTGCTTGCCATGTCTTTAGTTGGAACAAGAATTGCTTAGATTTGATGAATATCCGATGATGACTTTGCCAATGCACTTAATTGATAGAATTTTTATTCTAGGATAACCGTGGAAAAACTTAGAATTTTACTATGATGCTAAATTTGATGAAACACTATTGTGGTTTGATTGATTTAAGGAATTCTAGTGAACTTAGGTTGATAATTAACAAATTTAGGGATTAGAATAAAAATTGGATGAATGCTAGAGGTGCCCGAAACTGGCTCTAGTATGTGCTAATTTTTTTTTTTTCGCTAGAGGTGCCCGAAACCAGCTCTAGTCGAATAAAACTAAAAACAAAACACTAGAGGTGCCCAAAAACTGGCTCTAGTTAAAACATGTTAAAAAGAACCCAATGAAGTAATTTGAAAACCTCTTGTTTGCATAGAATCTGAAAAAATCAACTTGCACACAACTCCGCACACACTCACAAGCATTATAGTTTGATTCCGAGTAACTCCTAAGTTTTCCGAAAAATGAAAAGCCAATCATACTTTGTGCCCCGGTTCTGAGAATTGAAATCAAGTTCAAAGCTAAGTTTGTGAAAATTGAAGTCTTGGCAGGTAATTATTAGTTTGCATTGCTTGAGGACAAGCAATAATTTGAGTTTGGGGTGTGATAAGTGTTCAAAAGTACTATTTTTCTTACCCCTTTTTACTCATATTATTGTTAGACTTAGGCTCATATTAGTTGCATAATTAGCCATTCATGCATGAATCCATGTTTCCTTCCATCGTTGAGCTTGATTACATAACTTGGTAGTTTTTGTGGGAAAAGATGCTGCTTTGGTGTGTTTTGTGTGTATGTGCAGGATCACTTGCCAAAGCAAGGCTAGAGCTAGTTGCCAGGGCAATGCATGAAGGAGATGCCGAGCTAGTTGCCAGGGCAATGCATGAAGGAGACGCCGAACCAGTTGCCAGGGCAATTTTCGACAAAGCACAAGGTGATATGGTAGTTGTAATTGATGACTAGACAAGCCCAAGATGACGTGGAGCAAAGCCAAATCCCAAAGGAATTTGATTTCCATGAAGAGATTAAAGAAGAATTAAATTCCAAGAAGATAGGAGAAGTTCTAGTAGGAATATAATTATAATAAAGAATTATATTCTTTAAAGATAATTTAATTCCAACTTAACTTCCTCCTCAAAGAAGGACTTTGACCTAGCCCTATAAATTAGAGGGGAATTTCGACAACTCCGAGAGAGCAAGAGGAGGGAATTTTCGACAAGCATCTAGGGCAAGGGGATTTCGACAAGCTTCCTTCTTCATCTTTTTCTTTCTTGTTCAATTAGGTTCATGCTAGGGATTATTTATCTTGTGTTTCTTTGGAACCTAGCCATGAACTAAATCTATTTGGCTATGGTTATTGTGTTTTATGGTTGTGAGAAACTATTGGATTTTGTTTAGGTAATAAGAGTTTGCACTTTTCTATTCAAGGTTTATTCATTCTTGGTTTTTATTCTTGTTTGCGAGTGAATTGGGAGAGGATCTCGTAACTTCATCTATTTATCTAATATCGGAGAGTTAGATTCAAGAAACGAATGAATATGGTCTTTATTCAATCTATTGATGGTGAAGATTAATCCGGCTTAGGAATAAGTCAAGGATTTCAACGGCTAAGAGGAGCGCAAGATTGGTTGTTGTTCACCATTGATTCACGTAGGGATGTATTATTAAGGCATGCACAAGTAGCTAGAGTTACGACTTAGGGATAAGAAGAAACCATTGAAGAACGCTCTGCCGAACCTTGAAGGTTGCTGCCCAGACGCCCAAGTAGTTGCCCAACTAGTCGCCCAGGCAACCATCGATTAGTTGCCAAGGCAACCCCGTTGTGCAAGTTGCCACGACAACTGAGTTGCCCATGCACTCTTTTACCAAGACGATCCAATCGGCTATCACACCTCAACTCACGATAACCTGGCCTATCTCTCTCATTTGATCTTATTTATTGTTTTACTTTATTGCTTTCTAGTTTAGTTATTAGTTAAACTCATATAATCCTTTATTTGTGTTTTTACTTTTTACAGTGCAAGAGACTAGATTCTTGAAGTGGCACCAATCCCTGTGGAGACGATATCTTTTATACTATAACTTCCAACGTGTATACTTGCACAATTGCGTAGCACTTTTTACGCGCAACAGTAGGAATTCGGGTTAGAAAAGGTTACCCGAGCAAAAATAATGACCGATACGACACTTTATTCAAAAATCGATTTAGAATTACAGAAGTACAGAGAGAATGATAAGGTAATACGCCATGAATTAGGCCAAATTAAAACTTTTATAAAATTAGGGAATCTAAACAATAAATTCCAGGGACTTGATAAGGGTGATTATTAAAATTTTGAACATGGGTATCGATACGCCCAAGGGCCGTATCGATATGCTACGTCTAGAATAGAGATCAAAATTTTCAGTGACAAAGGCTCGTACTGATACACCTTAATCAGTATCATTACGCCCAACGGTGGCTGTTAAAACTGGTTAGGTTTAACAGACACGTACCAAAACGGGATTAAATCGTATCGATACGCAGTGTCATTTAACTAATTTTCATTTTATAGATTCGAGAGGTCGTAGCGATACGAGTGCAATTGTATCGATATACCTTGACCATGACCGTTAAAACAGTTGAACACACTATACTCGTACCGATACTGGGTATCGATACGCATCTAAAAATTATTTAATATTATTAGGTTTCGATAAGGTGTATTGGTACCGTATCTGTACCGATCTATATTAATTTTATAGATTCAAAATCCCTTACTAGTATAGCTTGAGCCATATCGGTACGCCCCTTTAATTTCTTAACAAATATGCAAGCCCGTACCAATACGCCATTACCCGTATCGATATGGCAAGCCGGTTTGAGAGTTGATTACGGATTGGAGAGTTTTGGCACCCCCACACCGCCCAAAAATGGGTACCGTAAAAGAAAATAAATAATTATCATTTTGTTCATATTAAATTTTCTTAATTAAACTAAAGATTAAATTGAAATTTAGTTATACATGCGATAAATTTTAATAGCCTCGTTATTCGAGAGTAAACTGAAAAACCACCACCACTACGTTTGGTACTGGCCACATTTACTATCGAATAAGAGAGCATTGCATTAACAGTTCATATATCCGAATCTGAGAAAATAAATGAAATATATATATATGCATATGCGAAATAAGAGCATAAATAAAGGCAAAAATAAAATGTCCAGAAAAAGGAGCGGATCGAACAAAAGATAAAATAAAGAGCGAAAATAGATGCGGTAATTTAAAGTACGAAAAATTAAATACTCAAACAAAATAATAAATGCGGAAATTTAAATATCCGAAAAAAGGGCCAGATCGAACATAAAAAGAAATTCGGAAAAGGACAGGATCAAACAAAAGAGCGTAAAATAAAAAAGATCCGAAAAAAGGACTGGATCTAACATGAAAAGAAATACGGAAAATAAATTGTGAGGAAATAAAAGTTAGTTGCAAAAATTAAATGTTAGGTGTTAGATGTTAGATGGAACGTGCCATATTAATACGGGTCATTCCACGTTACGGGTCACTGTAAGGCCGATTCGAGCATAAACGTAAAGCGAATAATAAACAAATAATAACATACATATATAAATATCATATTATACTAGTGAAGTGGTAACAAACTAGGAGGTGAGTCATCTTTTTAAAAGGTAGGAGGTGAAGGTAACAAGCTAGGATGTGAGTCATCCCTTTAAAAGGTATAATTATAAGGGTAGTCACTTAACTTTCCAAACTTTACACTTTTGTCCCCAAACTTTCAATTCCCACGATTTAGTCAATAACATTGTTTTCAATAGATTCAATTAGGACCTTTCGATACAGATTTTTTTATCACCGGAACCTAATTTCGACTAGACTGGTTTTTTGGGGTGTTACACCTAGTTTAGCCAAAACCACTTCCATTTCATAAAATACATTGAGTCTAATATACTTACTTCAAAATAAATAGTTAAAACATTTAAACATGAGCTCCAAGTTAAAACAAGTATTTAGAACATTTGACTTATACAACACAAATCCAAAATGAGAGTTACAATATAAAACATAGGGTCCTACGAATACATAGCCCATTACACCTAAGAATTATACTCTGAAAAAAATCGATGCTGAAATCCTACTTCTGATTGTGCTCCTCTAAAGCAACGATTAGCCTACCGACCTGCTAACGAAAGTAACAATTTTAAACACTAAGCTAAGGAAGCTCAGTGGATACACTTCCACTCTACCATGATTCATGCCAATCATAAATAAGAGCATACGGGAAGATATGATATCATGGTATATAATACAAATGACACTACTATAACCGCCTAAACACATAGCATTCAACAAGTAAATATACTAACAAAGCATCATATGTACAACCACAAACCTGAAGTGAGTCCCGTTGTCACATAGCCTCAGGATCGTACACTCGTGGTAAAACCTGGTACCACATAGCCTCAGATCAAGCACCCATACTTACCATGGTGTTGCAACACTCTTGCTGGGTATTCGGATCCCATCAATCAAAGGTGACTCCACTAACTAAACGTCTATTTCAGCACATAGCAAATATATGACTACCATACAGTACACAACATCACATTATCCACCAAGGATCCCTATGATTGCTATTACTATCAAGTCACCTAATGTTTACCAAGTTATTAATCATTATGCCTATACACAAAGGTTAAATTTTGGTTTCCCCCTTTTACAATTTATTTTGCCATATTAGAAGCCTATCGGGACATAGTCTTCAAATTATCAGCCCCTTAAACTCAAATTGAATTTTTCGGGTAGATTACCTAGTGGGTATCGATACCCACTCAAGAGTATCAATACACCTCTCTGGGTACTGATACCCATACTATGCATACCAATACTCGGCTCACATACAAAATATGTTTAACCAACACCCCGTACCAGTACATGGGGACCGTATACCAATACCCTACCAGTCATTATATGTCCCTAAACGTACCAGTACACTTTTTTGCTACTAGAATTTGAGTAAAATAGGGGGTACCGACACAGCCTATGTCCGTACTGATATACCATTCAAATTTTGCTTAAGTTCGTTACTCAAATCATACGGTACCGATACTGGTTCATCTCGTATCGGTACACGAGCCTAAAATTCAAATTATGGGCTCGTAAATCATTTTCAACACCCTAAACCTTAATGGAAAACCCCCAAATCAAACCTACAAGTTATGAAAGGTAGTTTAAGTGGTTTTCTACTATTTTTACACCTTTTTAACACCACTTTCAGATTTCACCATTAAAGGGATCTCAAGCACTTAAGCAACCAAAACATCAGACCAAGCAACAAGCAATATAATCTATGATGCCCATGAAGGCATATGAGTTAGTAGTGTACTAACCTTGATTCTTCAACTGAAAAAGAACCTCCAAATCAAGTTCCTCAAACCTTCTTCTTTCAAGGTCCTTGGAAGAATTTCTCACTTCTTTAACTACAAGAAAATGTTGTAAGATGAGTTACAACATTGTTGGGAGATTAAAAGAGACTAAAGGTATGATTCTACCACAAAAAATGGAGTCAACACCCCTATTCTCATTCTTTTTCTTCAACCCCACCAAAAACTCAAATCCCACCAAACTTGATAATTCTTATCGGCCCCAATGTAAAGCCTATATTTTGGGTTAAATTAACACTCAAATTTCAAAATCTGGGTTGTTACAACTACGAGTTGTTAGAGAAGTTTTGATTCCTTCCACTTGAACCTCCATGCATACTAGCTTGGCCATAGGTCAAGCCTTAAACTTGCTCAAGCGATTTGGCACTAGCGATCAATTCTGAGAACACTTTTGGTGAGGCAAGAGTCAAATATGTCTGAATTTCTTTTCTTAAACCCTTTCAAAACCTCTTGCACCTCATATTCTTGGTAGCGACCAACTCTGGGGCATACATGCTCAATTGTTGGAACTTTTGTTCATATTCAAAGACTGATCGATTCCCTTGGACCAAATAGGTGAACAAATCTCTCAAATTATCAATATAGGCTTCATCCACATGCTTCTTCTCAAACTTATCCAAGAAGTTATCCCATAAAGGTCGGTTAGGGTACCACATTAACTCTATGGTTTTCTACCATTCTTGAGTACTTTCCCTCAATAGGAAAATAACATATGTCAGCTTGTCCTCGGGTTCTAAACGCATATGTCGCATGATCCATTGGGTGTCTCTCAACCATTGATCCACCTTAACCAGATTGTCTTATCATATTCCAAGGAAATTCATTGCACCATGGCAACACACCCTCTCAACTTGTGTCTCACGAGGGGTAGCCGAAGGCCTAGGTATGGCCTTCACAATCTAGTGAAGGGCCTGATATAGATAAGAGAAATAATTAGCCTCTCAACCCCTCTTATCTTTCGACATCTCTTCTGTGTTAGAAACTTAATCCTTATCGTAGCTCTCTTTATGGGAGCCCTAACTCTTTTTATGATCTCGTGCTCTTCTAGGCATGATTACTTTATGCACAAGCAAACAAATAAGGTTACACCATTGAATATTCAGCTTAAATTAGTACAACTTCGACTTATGGACAATGTATTCGCTAGACACATATCTATCACTCTAGTCAATTTTCCTAGAACTGGCTAAACCTAGGCTCTAATACCACTAAATATAATACCCTCAACCCGAATGTCATATTTGGGCCTCAATCCCAACATGTTACCATAAATTTCGACTCACAATTTAAAATCCTAAATAAGAGTTACAATACAAAACATAGGATCATACGAATACATGGCCCAAATAATCTAAGTATTGTACTCGGAACAAGTCGATACTGAAATTCTACTTCGATGTTGCTCCAACAATGTACGCCAACCTACTAACCTACGAACAAAAACAACAATTTTGAACGCTGAGCTAACGAAGCTTAGTGGATACGCTTCCACTTAACCATGCTTCATGCAAATCATAAATATGAGCATGTAGCTAAAGATAATATCATGACAATACAATAATATAGGGCGCTACCTCTAGCCTCCTAAACACATAGCAAACAACAAGGATACATTAATCTCACAAAGCATATATGCATCATACCAAACAAATCTAAAGTGAGGCCCGATGTCACACAGCCTCAAAAATGTACACTCGTACACAAAATCTCTCATCGAGTATCATTAGATGAGGCCCGACATCATATAGCATCAGAACGTACATTTGGCATCTCATCTTATGGTGTTGCAACACGCTCTTTGAGTATCTGGATCCCAACAATCATGGGTGACTCTAATGCACAAGTGCCCTTACTTGGCACACTATATTACTCGATCCACCAAGGATCCCTATGGTTGCTATTACAAACAATCACCCAAGGTTTACCAAGTTATTACACATTATGCTTATATATGTGTGTTAAATCTCGGTTTCTCATTTTTACCATTTATTATACCATATTAGAATACTATTGGGCCATAGTCCTCGAATTATAAGCCCATCAAATTCAAAATGTATTTTTGGGTAGATTGCCTAGTGGGTACCAATACTTACACTCGCGTATCGGTACGGTTCCCTTTGGGTACCAGTACTTATAGCGTACCGATATGGAATTGGCTCACTAGAATTTTTCAAAGCCTAGGTATACCGGTACGAGTCAACTCGTACCGATACTCTCTTGAATAACATACCGGTACGGGTTGAACATTGTATCGGTACCCTTTTCTTAGTTCATCCAGTGCAACTGTGTTCTTAAAACCCAGAGCACAGAGGTATAGGTACGGGCTTCCCCACGTACCGACATCAAAGCCTAAAAATAGCTTCTTAGGCTCGGAAAATTATTTTCCATGCCCCAAACCACAATAATTGATCTCCTAACTTAATCCTACATCTCATGGAAGTGTTTAGGGTGGTTTGTTACCATTTTTACAAGTTATTAACACCAAATTCGAGTTTTATCATTAAAGAGGGTCTCTAACCTCTAACACTCAAAATCAACCACAAACATCAAATTTAAGCAACAAAACAATCAAATTTATGACGCTCATGAAGGTATAGGAGTTAGTAGTGTACTAACCTTGATTCCAAAGCTAGAAAAGAAGCCCTCAAGCCATGCACCTTAAGCCTTCTTCTTTCCAAGCTCCTTGGAAGAATTTTCAACCTCTTTCACTACACAAGAAAGTTGTAAAACGAATTACAGCGTAAATTAAAGGTTTAAAGGTTTAAAATCTCTAAAAATAATAGTTAATTCAAACATAAATTAAATTAGTTAACCAAAATAACCCTATTAAGTGATATTACAGCGTAAATCCCATAGAGTATGATAATAGAACATTTAGTAAAAAAACATAGGCCCATGTCACCGAAATAGACAAATTGGAAGATGGAAATATTACAACAAAAAGAGTACAGAATATGTCGATCCTCCAAGTGCTAGGTCCGGTAGCCTATCCCAAAAGATATATGAAAAGAAAGGGGTTGAGGTGTGAGCTAGGGGCTCAGTGTGTCCCAACATGTGCATAACAAGAATATTTAAAACAGTTCAATTAATTATAAAATTATATCAATAAAACATGCTATAGGGCAACCAAACTTTTCAATTAAACCTAGCTACCCTCCAACCGAACACCAAAAATATATTTTACCCATAGCTGGAGGCTAGTCCTAGGCCCGAAGGCATAGGAGGCCTAATTGGAGGTTGGTCCTAGGCTCGAAAGCGTAGGAGGCCTAACTAGAGGCATAAAGCTTAACTGGAGGCACAAAGCCTAACTGTAGGCACAAAGCCTAACTAGAGGCACAACTGGATCAGGGCTGTACCTGGGGATCTCCAATCACTTTCCCAATAACCCCAATTAAACAGTTTATGCAGTAAATAGTAATATCAATGACCAATGGATATGTATACATTTTAGTAATAGTAACTAGAGAGCATGCTATCAAATCGTACATATGTGCATATAATATTTCGAGGAAACATATCAATAACAATTCAGAGAATCATTTCAAACAATTTATATAAATGGTAATTTAGCACACAAGGAACACACCTCAAAAGCCGGTCGGTAACTAACGAGTACCCTCCTCGATACGATCTGCAGTAGTGCTAGATCCTAAGACAACGAATCAGGGTTATAAGGGAATAAATAACTTTTAGCTTAATAAAATAATCTGTGGAGCTTAAACATACTGGTAACTATAGGAGCACGAGGAGGTGCTGATCAGGAAGAGCCTGGTTGAGAAGATGATCGATCAAACGTATCTCGAGTACTGATTCGGTTCGAACGCCGGTGAAAGTCCTCCGAACGTCGGATCTACAACCAGACGGCTGGGTTTTGGTCACCTCAAAACCGTGAGTTCAAAGTCGATGACCATTCCTCTAACGGCCCAGGTGGGTGGCCGGAAAACGGAGGAAAAAAGAAGATTCAAAACCTAAGCTTGGCGAAGCTTCAAGCTTCAATTGCCGATGATCGGACCGGTATCTGAGCAAGTGGATATGGGGGTTTTGGTCGGGATGAGGTGGAGAAAAAGACGATGGTGGAGGCCACGGCATGACGGTGAGGGCAGGTCAGACGTTGGACGGTTGATGAGGTTGAGGGGAGATAATTCTGGAAGGGGCTTGGACTGGGTTTTCTCGAATATTCAATGAAGCAGGGGAAAGAATTTATCCGGATTATAATTTTATAATCCGAAGTTAAATGAAATAAAAGAAAAGTGAGGTAAATAAACACCAAGATTTTGTATAGCTTAAATGGCTAGGTCACTGGTCAATCATGCATTGGGTTGTGGGTTCTCGAGCCCCCTCAACTCTCTACCATTTTTAGTGTTACAAAGATCATCCGAGTGATAATGGATGACGTTGTTTCGTTAGGTGACTCGAATTTCAATGGCTCAATTTACATGTGTTTGTGAATGTATCCATCTTAATCTTCTTTTCATTTGTCTGCATGTCAATTACATTGTTTTATGGTGTTTTTTTAAGGATCTCGAAAACCCTAGAGGAAGAATCAACGAAATTAACAGTGCGAAGTGAAGACCAAATCCTCTGAACTCTTTCCTCACGAATTTGTCCACAAACTTCTTCTTCTTTAATATTTTTGCTTCTTTTTCTTTAGTTTCTTTCCCCTATTTTCTTGTATTCGAAAAACTAAAATATTTAGAGTGAGAAAAAGAAAGAAAATCCATATGAATAATGTTGATTTAAATTCAAACGTATAAGATTTGGAAGAGTTTTTAGAAACAGAGAAGAAAAGAAATGAAAAAAGTCCTCAAATCAAACATGGATATTATGTATATGTAAAAAGATAATTTATCAGAGATCCAGTAATTTGTCCTATAATCGTGGATTCTCATTCGTTTCATCTCTTTATGTGAGTTTAAATCTCAACATTTATTTTAAAAATATTACTGTAATTTGTAATACTACTTAATCAAAAAAAAGTATCAAATCAAAGTCAATGGGTTGATGTCCAGCTAAAACGGCTATCACTTTTTTAACAAAAGTGACCAATTTATAACATTTCATTAATTTGAGTGATCATTTCGTAATTTTTTATAATAATGGAAGGATGTAATTAAAAATTCGGGGCGACTGATTAATTTACCCTTAAAAATATTGAATGAACAAAATCTAAAGAGAAATCTCAATCTCAGTAGAAATAAAAGGTACAATTCTTTTGCAAAAAAAATAAAATAAAATTAAAGGTAGAATTCCATGATTGAACCGTGTACGTTCCTGATTCGGTCTCACATACAGCTAATATCCATTGACCCTTACATAGGATCCTTTCCCCCTTATTCTATGTTTCTATATATACACATGCTTTATTTTTTTTTTGTTGGTAGATAAACTAAAATTTAGTAAAAAGTTAAAAAAAAATTATTTTTAGCAAATTAAGATTTAAAAAATTAATTTGAGAGATAAATTAAATTTTTGACACTTGAAAATTACTTACTTTTCATTGTTTTTAGATAAATTAAAATTTTAACATTCAAAAATTATTATTTTTATTACTTTTTAACTTTTTAAATTAACTTTTTCACTCAAACCCAGCAAACAAAAATCATGGCCCTAGTTCATCAACTCCCGACTGTTCTCTGCTTTTCCTACGCCGATCCCATCGCCTTCTTGCTTTTTCTTCCTCTTCTTATTTATCTCATCCTTTTTGTGTTTGGGTTTTCTTCTAAATCTCAAATCGATCCAAAAAAACACGAAAACAATAGAAAAATAGGTTCCTTTTCTCCCACACAATTTGGGGTTTTCGAAGAGCATAGCAAGATAATATGACTTCGTTACCCTTCCAATCGATTTTGCTCCCTTCTTTGACCCATTTTCATGTCGGTTTATGTTTATGTTCCCACCGTTTGAAACATCTTCAAAAGAGCGATCGTCGTGGTAATCTTAGTTAACGTTTCCCCCCCCCCCCATCAATTTCAGTGCTTTTTATTCCCTTTTACTTTCCCCTTCCGTTTCCTCCCTATTTCCCCTCTTCTTCTTTACCTTGCGATAAACAGGTTTGTTTAGAAGATCCGGGGATTGGTTTCGATCTTGATCTGGGGTTTGCTCTCTCGGGAGGTTTAAAGATCCTCAACTGATTTCAGTAGCCGCCTTAAGAAAGGTATATTCATATCAATTTAGTGTTTTTTTCTTCTACTTTTTGCAGTATTTATGGATTAGGGTTAATTATGATGGATGATTGAATTTGTTAGCTACATTTGTATGAATATTTCTTATCAATTTAATATTTTTGTGGCAAATTTGTTTTTTTTTTTCAGTTTATTTGAATTTTGGACTGATCTTGATTATTTATATGAAAAATTTTCAGCTTTATTTTGAATTAATTTCTGTGTAATATGTCCTGTAAACCAAGCATGATCTTTTACTTACCCATGAGTTTTTCTTCTCAAGACTTGTTGCAATGGTGGACTGTTGAATTTTGCAGCTAAGTAGGACTTATTTATATTTGCTGGTAGTGTATAAAAGGACATGTTGGGTTCTAAAGAGGTAGATGATCTAAGTGACATTAAACAGGCAATAGATCATGCTTGCTTGAATGAATGTGATAATGACTGTAATGGCGGTGATTCGAAGGATGTGTGTTGTCACTGATTTTTAGCCCGACATAAAAAATATGGAAAGAAATCGCATCAAATATGAAAAATAAAAGAAAAATCAACTCCCAAAGCAGAGTTGAATCGAGTAGAAAAAAAGGAGAAATTAGCTCAAATATTCAAGCCAATCAAAACCATCTACAAAACGCAAGGAAAAAGGAAAGAGGGGGTGGAATCAATCAGATTCGATTCAAAATGGAAATAACAACCCATGATTATCAAGATCTCGGCCAAGATGGAAAAAATCATCCCAAATCACAGCAAATCGAATCAAAAAGGAAAAGTCAAATCTAAATCAAGCAAATATAGAAGGAAGATCAACCGGATTTTAGAGATCTAAAATTTAATTTTCTCTTGTAATTTTGGCAACTAAAAAGCCTATATAAACACCCATCTCCATCACTTGTAACACACACTGAAAATCACACAATTCATACAATTCACTAGAGAGAAACATAGTTGATTTTGGAGAGTTTGAGAGTTTTTTCAGAGAATTTTATACAGTTTATGCTCGAGCTCTTGTACTTGGATTCAAAATTAGTATAAAAGTTTCAAGCATCTTTCGAGGTATTCATTTACTTTTTTATGTGTTCTTCTTGTTCGATTGTTTGTATAAAAGTTGTTTTCTTCTTTTTTGTTCGATTTTTAAATCACTATCACCATAATCCGGATTCAAGTGAAGGGATGGTTGAAAGTTGAAATTTTTAAAAAAGATGGGAAGTTTCAATTTTTTTAAAAAAGGGATAAACAATATTTTTCTTGTTTTGAGATTTTTTTAATTGGATTTAAATCGAGTTTTTGAAAAGGTTTGTTCCTGGTGTTCTTCAATTTATGAAAAAGTACCGAGAACAATTTGGGAGAATTTAAAAGAAAGGGGTTTTGATCCATTTGAGTTTTAAAAAATAAATGATGAGTTGTTTTTTTAAATGGGCTTTATACTTGGTATTAAAGTGGGCTTTTTACACATTAAATTCCTCTGCCTCAATCATTTTCGCACCACCAGCTACCTAGTTTTCAAATTTCTCAATTTGGTCATTGTTTTCTTTTAAATTTGGCATTTAGTTTTATTTTTTTCAATTCGATCATTAAGTCTCTTAAAATTCTTTTTTTAATTAATAAATTTATTTCCACCTTTTTTACAAATAATTTATAATTTGTATTTCTTATTAAACCGGTTTATATGTAAAAGGTATATTTTCATTAAAGTTTAGTAAAACCAATTTATTTTAATGTTTTTTATTGTTTGTTTATTTACGCTTATTCATTTAATATCCTTGTACATTTTTATATTATCTTAGAGATTAATTTAATGCATTTGTTGCTTTAGTGTTTAATAATATAATAAATGCGATGCCTTACTAAAAGGGAATGATGGGTTAGCGCCAGAAGTGTTGGCGGTGATTGGAGTTCATTTTTCGAATAGTAAGGTCGTTAAAATAGAATTCAATTCATAAATGGACAATAATTTAAATTTTATACGAACTGGCAAATTCCGACATTAAATTTTTTTGTAATCGGATAGGTATCAATTTTTGGGCGTTGTGGGGGGTGCTAACCCTTCCCCACGCGTAACTGACTCCCGAATATATTTTTTAGTTTTCGCAGACCAAAACTGTTATTTTAATAAAATAAAATTGTTTATTAAAACGACTCGTTTTTAGGTGATCCAATCACACCTTTAAAAAAGATTGGTGGCGACTTCGTTGTTTTGTCTTTTATTTTTTAAAAAATCGTTGAGACCCCTTAAAAAGTGGTTGAGACAGCTTGACGACTCCGCTGGGGACATTTTTTGTTTTTTTACAAAAAGAGAGTCAAGCCACAAGTCGGTTACATCTTGTTTTAATGTCAGAATTTACGAATTTAAGTAAAGCTCAACTTAGTTGTCCGTTTATAAGTTTAATTCTATTTTACGCATTTAAGACTTAAATCTAAGCTCTAAGGCCGAGCTTTGTCCCAATCATTTAAGTAGGGGGAAAACTCTATTGCTCTCGTGGGAATATTGATTCTCCGTATGGGCCTAGCAAGTACCTTTGGGGCCCACGCTCTATGTCCTCATGTGGATATTGATCCTTCGTATGGGCATAGGAGTGGGTCCTCCTGAGTTGAACTTGATTCGTTTGAAACCTATAATGGGTGACAATCAAGGGCCTTGCTACCTTCAGTATGGGACAGCGAAGACAATTTGAGAACTTTTTAGAACCAAACTTGTGTGAGAATCTAGAAGCCTACCCCATTAGAGCCATGTGGAAGACCCTAGGTTTTGGAATTTGGTCAAAATTATTTCGTAGTAATAGTTTGTGGAGACATGTCTAGAAGTGTTGGAATGCGCTGCCCAATTGTTATTCATACAATGACATTGTTTTGGACCTTTTATGTTTTTCGAAGTATTAATCATTTTCTTCTCTTGTTTTTATTTTGCATATTTTCATCCTCATTCCATATCTAGAAGGGGTTGATTCTCAAGACACTTACTTGATTAGAAAACAGTTTTTTTGCCTTGGATGGAAGGTACCTAAAGAAAGAAGAAGACAATGCGGATGTACGAGTATATAGAGATAGTCTGATAGTTGATCACATGACCGAGACACCAGAATATGCTCATATCAGCGTTAAGCAAAACAGTGTGCAAGAACTGCGAGAAATATGAAACCATTTTGACTATGCCACTAAACAATTATTCTTTGACACCTACGATGATATAGCTTACTTGTTGTATGTGAAGGTGGATGAGCCATTTCCTAATGCCCTAATTCAGCTTTGGAATCCAGGTATTATTGTTTCACCTTCAACGAGGAAGACATGATGCCCATGTTTGAAGAGTGTTGTGCACTATTCAATCTGCACTAGGTAAAGAAGAATTGGGTTTATACTAAGCCCCTTAAGAACAAGAATATTCACTCAAGGCCCAAATTTTTCTCTAGCATGAGCGATGGATAGGTCAAGGGCCTGATACAGAAAAGAGGCGACAATTTCTCCTTCCCTTGGTCAAGTATCCGAGACATAATTCCTACTCATCCAGATAAGGAGAAGAGAGTAGATCTTTTAGCTATAGCATCTACGGCTTGGTTATCTTTCCGAGCGTCCTGGGCAATATTGATATGGCTATATTATACCTTTTTGAGTAGCTGAAGAAAAAAGTCAATTCGGTGCCAGCTATACTAGCAGAAACTTTTATCTCTTTGATTGCGTGCCGAAAGTTAGAGGGTGTGTATTTCGGAGGGTGCGCTCATTTGCTCCAGGTTTGAGCCCTTAGCCATTTCTAGAAATGTCTGACTCTGTCTAATGTGTTCTCTCTAAAATTTTCTCCACTTCGGGAGTTTCTTGGAAAAGAATGGCCAATAGCCAAGAGGAGCAAGTGGGTTGACATTTTTAGGGACACACCAAGTTTTTTTTACAAGTGTGGGGATTATGATTATCTAATGTTGCTAGGCCTATGAGGTGGAATAGGTTGTGCCCCTTACTAGTGGCGCGACAATATGGCTCTCGATAATTCATCCCCTTTACTACTGGCCTAGATAAGTCTGAGTTTAAGTTCCAAGGGGAATTCAAGGAAAAGGTTCAGACTATCAATGACTCGTGGAAGCACCGTTACCTCGTAGAGGTGGAGTACGATAGTAAGTGCATGTTCACCCCTGACTATGATGTATGGAGACACATAAGGGTGAATGACAAGATTCTGCCACCTACTTCCGGGCAGGCTAAGTCCCTAGAAAAACGCTTGAAGGTGGTTCCGTCTGAAGTTGATATTCTGATGGATGGGTTAAAAAAGGTCAAGGGAAAATAGAAGCTATGCAAGACCAGCACAGGAAAGGCTTGTTTGAGGCAGTCTTAGATGTAGACGAATACAAGGGAAAGATAATCCGGGTAATAAAGCTATACAAAGACATAGATGAGAAGTTTGAGATCTAGAGGGTTGATTTTCTCAAGTTTCAAACCATGGTTCAAAATGCAGACTTGAGAAAGTCTCCCGAGCAATGATAGCAAGAGATTGAATAAGACATCGAAAAAGAAAGAGTGCAAGCCAAGAAAGAGATTAAAAAGTACAGACGGCACTCGTTGAAGAGAATGAGAAAATTGAATGAGCTATAAGAAAAGAGAAGGAGAATGTAGTTGCATGAAAAAAGAAGGCCCATGACAACAACATCTGTTTATGTGAATTGCAGCGTATATATGACTCTACCAACGAAAAGCTGAAACGGAGCCAGAAATTTGTAACTGAGTTATAGACCAATGTGGCAGACTTGAATCACTCGTTACATTCATACCAAAACCGTCGTGCATATGTTGAGCTTTAGGCCATTCAAAATGAAAATGAAGCATTGAAAAAGCAAGTGGCGGCAATGGAGAACGACATGCAAGAATACATGGCAAAGATCTTGGTCTTCGAAGATATCAATGAAAGGGGTAATGACTATTGGTTTACTCGTCATAGGGACAATGCCATGAGATTCCAAGAGCGTGACAAATTCGACAAGAGCGTCATGACGCAGATTCAAGACATGGCCAAGCATGTGATGATCTTAGCTACGAAAGCTACAGCTCTTCGCCAGTACATCAGGCCAATGGGAGAAATGGGACCAAGACTCTTATGGCTGATTGAAAAAATCAAGGAGCTGGGTGCTCAGGCTAAGATGTACTCGTAGAAAAGTCGAGTTCTTTTGTAATAAGGACCTTTGGCATCCAAGAAAAAGTTACTTCTAGAGAAAATACTTTATAGAATCAATGGCCCTTCACCTGCATTCATGCATTTGCACTTTGTTGTTTGTTTGCATTGGTTTATGTTTTTTACATCATTGAATATATTCACACATAATAAAAGAATTAATTATGGTAAAATTTGAAAAATCTAAGAAAAAGTTTCACATAAACACGATACCCAAGTAATGGTCGTTGAAGTCATGTCGTCAGCTTCAGAGCTAAACACAAGAATACGCGAGCTTGTTGTTACCCAGATAGCATTCATGTTAGGGTTTTGGGACCCATATAAAGAAAAAACAACTTATGGCATCGAAGCCCTGCTAGGAATTGCCCACGCTCACTCTGGGAATCAATGAAAGAAACATGACGAGTATCATGTAGCCTAAACAACTTCAGTAGTAGAATCTCTTCAGGAAGTAGACTGGTCGAGCTTTGCTAGAATTCACCCATACTTTCCTAAAATAATGATCAATGATTTTCCTGGAAAATGGTGGAGTCATACCTAGAACCATCCCTTTTGCTTTTGCCCGCGAGCATTAGGGATCTTTTATAAGTTATTTTACTTGTGTAAAAGATGCATTCCCTTTATTTTTCTCAAGTGACAAACATATTTTTTTTCACCACTCATTTTTTCATCCATTTCTCTTTTAAAATACATATTCTTTGCATAATCCTTATTATTGATTGTATGAATGATTCTTGGATCTAATCCCGAGATATAAGGGAAATAAAGTGTGTTCAGGATTAATGGGAAATCCCATAAACAGAATTTGAGTGATTTTCCTCTCAGACATTGTTGTTAAGGTCTTTGAATAAAGTGATAACTCTAAAACATCTACCAACTGAAAACTGCTTCTCTTCGATGATAATTGTGTGTGAAATAACATTTGGCATTCCTTCATTTCCCTTCACGAATAAGAAAAATCCTTTGTGGTCCCCTTTTGAGCCGGATATATTTTTTTAATTAAATCCTAACCAAGGATCACTCCCTACACTAGGGGGCAAAGAGGATGGAAGATTGTTCGTAAGCAAGAAAGAAAACATGTCAGATCAAGTTGAATGTCCCAAATTCAAAATAAAAGGACAAAAAAGCAAAAAAAAAGTGAAAAAAAAAGAAAAAAAAGGGAGAAATGAAAGCTGGAATATGAAGAAAATTTTGAAATAGGAGAAAAACATGTGTGGAATCCTTCAGATGAGACATGTGCCAAAAAGGGAAATGAACTCTAGGGTGAAAACCCAAAATGGGCAGTCTAGAGTGATCCAAAGAATAAAAGAATGGAGAATTCATCAAGAAAGATTGATCCTTGGTTTAACACCCTTAAGCATGTATTTGAGCCTATATATCATTTTTTTTGTAACCCGAGCCTATACTACATTACAAGCCTTAAAAGACCATTTGGATCACACATGAATATCTGAGGAAAGAAGTTTGTTTTCAGAATACATTATGCCTAATTGAGTTAACCTTTCTTCATGGACCCCAAACTTCTAATGTCTGATTGAGATTAGAAAAGTGGGAAAATTGAAATTTGGGGAGTGGGTGAGTTAAAGAGAGCCACCTAAAAATGGGACTTTATCCGGTTGATGGATTCATGAATCGTGAATTTTGGGGCATCTGACTTTGCTCTTTTCTATGTTTGCCATGACTTTTTCCTTTAAACCCTTATTTCTAGCCTTTTTTAAATCCTCATTTTTAGCTTTTTATTTTTCTTTAAATCCTCACTGCTAACCATTTTCTTGCATCTTACAAGTAAAATGACATAGATTCATGAAAAATAAAGGTTTTTTTGGTATTGATTCAAAATCCGGGAGTGATTGTTTACCATTGTGTCAAGAAATAATAGGGGCAACACATCTTCATTAGTTTATGGGATAAAGGTTGAGCTGCCAATCAAGGACTGAAATTTCATCTCTCCGTGTTTTGATGGAAGCAAAACTAGAAGAAGCAGAGTGGGTCCAAGCAAGATATGACCATTTGAGTTATTCAATGAAATAGAGGTTGAAAGTCATCTGCTGTGGTCAGGTGAATCAGAGAAGAATGTCACGAGCTCACGACAAGAAAGTTCATCTAAGAAAGAGATTTCATATTAGGAAAAATACTGCTAATCTATAGGGACCCCCAGGAAAAATGGGCGCCTAACTAAGAGGGGTCTTACGTCGTAACAAAGGTTTTCTCAGGAGAATCATTAATCATGGTCGAGATGGATCGAGATGAGCTTCATAATTTGATAAGTTCAGAAGTTTTATGCCTAAAAATAAGCTAAAAAAAGAAAAAAAGAAAATTATCGAAAGGTGAAAACCCGTAAAAGGGCGCCTTAGATACCAAAAAAGAAAAAAATAAGGGTTTTAAGATGAAAACCCGTAAAAGGCGTCTTGAAGCCAAAAACGGATTCAAGTTGAAAACCCGCAAAAGGCGGTTTGAATAGTCTAGAATAGACAAGAAGCAAATGAATCTCTCGAAAACTTGGCATCTTGGAAGGAATTTCATATCCTCATACATTGTCAATTTGGTAAAGGCAACACAAGGCAATTTCTGGTGTTCCTACTTAGGAAGTTTTGACTAATGGGGCACGCCCAGAGTGGGGCAATCTGAATTGAAGATAAGAAAACACTTGTATTATTCGAAGACATTCAAGGTATAAATAAGCTTTGCTGCAATGATTTACATGCAAACGCTTCAAAGAGCCCTGCAGGGGCAAGCATATGAGAACTCACAAGAAGCTTTGAGGATGTTTGATATTATTTTAAGGCAGCATGATTGCTACACCTTTTCCCACAATGAGAACAATTTTCCAGACAATAGAGGAGATGTCCAGTGATGTCAAAGCTTTCATTCAAGCTTTTGGGAGAATGTGATAGATTTTTTTTTCTCTCAACCAGACAAAGGCTAAAAGAGTGTTGAAGAATATAAGGATAAAAGTTTAGTCCTCCCAACCAGGAATGCAGGATTGAGTGAGCAAATGTGCAAAGCCTAAATGTTTTCTCTGAAACAAAGAGATACAAAGAAAAAATAGCTAGCATGATTGTCTATCTGGGTTGAACAAGCAAATGCTCATAGAAGCGAAGAGGAGAAACCTCAGAAGTAAGAAGGATAAATTCGAAGAAAAAAAGATAAAAGAGAAAGGTTTACGAACAAAAAATGAACGAAAAGGTCATGCATTCATGTGTTAGGCATCCCTAGGAGCATACTCATCATAATCATAGTATTTGTTTGACAGGTATGAAATTGCTTATCTATTCGAGCATGAGGAGAATAGAACCTGCATATCCATTCGTGCATACGGAGAATGAAACTCTTTTTTGAACCTGCTTATCTATTCGAGCATGAGGAGAATATAACCTGCATATCCATTTGTGTATGGGGAGAATTGAACCCTTTTTTGAACCTGCTTATTTATTCGAGCATGAGGAGAATAGAACCGGCCTATCCATTCGGGCATGAGGAGAATAGAACCCACTCATCTATTTTTGCATGAGGAGAATGGAACCTATCTATCCGTTCAGGCACAAGGAGAATAGAACTCGTCTATCCTTTCAGGCACAGGGAGAATGGAACCCGCCTATTCGTTCAAGCATGAGGAGAATGGAACACCACTTTTCAGTAAACGTCTATCCGTTCGGGCGTGAGAAGAATGAAACCTTTATTTTTTTAGCAACCGCATATTCGTTCAGGCACGAGGAGAATGGAACCTTGCTTTAATGTCCATCAACCAATTTGCAGTGTGATTGGCTAAAATCAATGTCTTTTGTTATTTGCTATATTCTTGTTTCACCGAAATGAGCAAAGAGGGGCAGCTGTTGTAACTGATTTTTAGCCCAACATAAAAAAAACATGGAAAGAGATCGCATCAAATATGGAAAATAAAAGAAAAATTAGCTCCCAAAGCAGAGTTGAATCGAGTGGAGAAAAGGGGAAATTAGGTCAAATATTCAAGCCAATCAAAACCATCTACAAAACGCAAGGAAAAAGGAAATAGAGGGTGGAATCAATCATATACGATTCAAAATGGAAATAACAACCCATGATTATCAAGATCTCGGCCAAGATGGAAAAAATTATCCCAAATCACAGCAAATCGAATCAAAAAGGGAAGGTCAAATCCGAATCAAGCAAATATAGAAGGAAGATCAACCGAAATTTAGGGAATTGAATTCTGATTTTTTCTCTTGTAATTTTGGCAACCAAAAAGAGTATATAAACACCCGTCTTCATAACTTGTAACACATACTGAAAATCACACAATTCACTAGAGAGAAACATAGTTGATTTTAAAGAGTTTTTTTGAGAGATTTATGCAGTTTATGCTCGAGCTCTTATACTTGGATTCAAAATTAGAATAAAAGTTTGAAGCATCTTTCGAGGTATTCATTTACTTTTTTATGTGTTCTTCTTGTTCGAATATTTGTATAAAAGTTGTTTTATTCTTTCTTGTTTGAATTTTAAATGACTATCACCATAACCCGGATTCAAGTGAAGGGATGATTGAAAGTTGAAGCTTTTAAAAAAGAGGGGAAGTTTCGATTTGTTTTAAAAAGGGAAAAACAATATTCTTCTTGTTTTGAGATTTTTTTAATTGGATTTGAATCGGGTTTTCGAAAAGGTTTGTTCCTGGTGTTCTTCAATTTATGAAAAAGTACCAAGAATAATTTGGGAGAATTTAAAAGAAAGGGGTTTTGATCCATTTGAGTTTTAAAAAATAAATGATGAGTTCTTTTTTTAAAATAGGCTTTATACTTGACATTAAAGTGGGCTTTTTACACTCATTAAATTCCTCTGCCTCAATCATCTTCGCACCACCAGCTACCCAATTTTCAAACTTCTCAATTTGGTCACTATTTTCTTTTAAATTTGGCATTTAGTTTTATTTTGTTTCTTAATTCGGTCATTAAGTCTCTTAAAATTCTTTTTTTAATTAATAAATTTATTTCCACCTTTTTTTATAAATAATTTATAATTTGTATTTCTTATTAAATCAGTTTATATGTAAAAAAGTATATTCTCATTAAAGTTTAGTAAAACTAATTTATTTTAATATTTTTCTTTATTGTTTGTTTATTTACGCTTATTTATTTAATATCCTTGTACATTTTTATATTATCTTATATATTAATTTAATGCATTTGTTGCTTTAGTGTTTAATAATATAATAAATGCGGAATGACGGGTTAGTGCCAAAAGTGTTGGCGGTGATTGAAGTTCATTTTTCGAATAGTAAGGTCGTCAAAATGGAATTAAATTCATAAATGGACAATAATTTAAATTTTATACGAACTGGCAAATTCCGACATTAAATTTTTTTGTAATTGGATAGGTACCAATTTTTGGGCGTTGTGGGGTGCTAAACCTTCCCCACGCGTAACCGACTCTCGAACCTGTTTTGAGTTTTCGCAGACCAAAACTGTTATTTTAATAAAATAAAATTGTTTATTAAAATGACCCGTTTTTATGTGATCCAATCACACCTTTAAAAAAGATTAGTGGCGACTCCGTTGTTTTGTCTTTTATTTTAAAAAAAATCGTCGAGATCCCTTAAAAAGTGGTTGAGACAATGTGGATGAATTACTTGAGCAGGGACATCAAAGCAAATCTGCATCGTTTCCTCATGGTGTCTCTCCTCCCGAAGATGACGAGATTGAAACTTCATTGAGGTGGATATTCTCTGATGACTCGGTGCAATCACCATGCCCTCGTTCAATTTCTTTTCCGGTAAGTGCCTTTTGTTCTTTGTAAATTCTAGAGTTTTGCTGATTGCTTTTAGGAGCCTCTTAAGATTAATGAATATACTGTTTATAAGACTTAACATTTTATTAACAATGAATTGGATGAAGGCTCTTCTTAGCTTCTTAGAATCTATCGTTGGATCTTTGGTTTGTTTAAAGTTTCCCTCCGTTCCTACTGGCATTTACCCTTTAACAGACTCCATTGAAGCTAGTGTCTGCCCTTAAAGGTAGCCGTGAAAACAGGGGTTACCGACAAAGGAGCTGAGAGTGACATGGGCCCCTGACGTGTACGACCCTCTGCCAACGTCTCAATTGCATACGGTTAGAGGCAAAAAGCAGCAGAAGTCGAAGATCTATGACAAGAAGAAAAATGGAAAGAAGGTGCAGAAGGGCAACTCCTCACGTGGTGGTAACGGTGGCAGTAAAAGCAACAAACACTTCCGTAGAGGCGCTGTGAGTTCGGATCGGTGGTATGACTATAAACCACTTGAGGTCAACACCTCGGGCAGCCTTGATGTTTTGAAGGTTGGTAGTACGGACCCCTATTGTGGGACCAGTTTTCTGAAAGTATCACCAACTACGATGCACTACTCCATCGGTGGTATGACTATAAACCATTTTTACTGCATTCTCTATTATGGAAATCTAAACAATTGCTTTTAATTGATAATGCTATGGTATTGTTATTATTATGGTGTGGGTTTGAAAGTTGTCACTGTGCTGTGTATTAGGCAGCACCCGAACTATCTTTTGCCCTGTAAAACAGAATATTTTATGAGATGAACTGTGAGATGTATCGGAATCTTATGCTCTTATTATTTTATCAGGTTTGTTAAATAACATGGCATTTGCCGTAGGAGTGTGCCCTCTAAATCCTAAAATGGCATCTAATTCTATCTGCTTTCGCCCCCTTTTCATAAACATAGCTTTCATACCGAATGCTTATTTTTTTTCATGTGGTAACCTTCTCATTTTCTATTGTTAATCTTAGTTGACCCATTTACCCTCTTCATCAACATAAGGGTGTAAATGAACAGAACGTTCGACGAACTATCCGTAAACCGTTTGTTTATGTTCATTGTGAAGCTCAAGGAGTTTAAGGACTAGTGATATAATTTCACAATGTTGGCAAACATGTTTGCGAACGTTAAACGAACGAACATGAACACATTCAATAATAAATAAGTGAATATGAACACAATATTAAAAATTTGAACAAACATGAACACTTTAAAAAATAAATAAACGAACGCAAACACATCCTTAATTTAACTGTCTAAAAAAGTGTAAAATTGTATGTATGGTAACTTTGTAGAAATTAATTAATTCCCTACTTGGCTCCATCTGTGTTTAAATTGAAATAGCCGCACCATCCAGCAGTTTTCTACCTGTTTCAGAAGGCTCAGATTCTGATCTCAGTGGTCGGAATTACCTTGGTTTGGCAGGGTCTACAAAAATAGCCCAGCCATGCAAAAACTTAGCATTCATTTCTTCTCTAGCCTTCTCAGCTTCTTCGATGGACATATATGTAACAAAACCGAACCCTTTTGACCTTCCAGTGGCTCTATCTCTTATAATTTTGGCTGAAAGACCATTTAAAGCAATATATCAGGATGAAAGCAGCATGAAGAAGTATGTTGCTAGAAAAGAAACATAATTCCAAAGATCAAATATGAAAAGAAACCATATGGGGAAAGGCTAAATTACCTTCAACAGTTTGGCCAAATTGGTTGAATGCCTCTTTAAACTGTTCATCTGTAGTTTCTCTTGAAAGACCTGTTCAATAGACGGGGATACAGGGAGATTATGATATAATAGTGTCAGCAGGCAGTGATGAACGAAACCATTAAACACAAGTTTAGAAAAAGAAAAATGCAAATAATGTCAACTTCTCTTATTTGTTTCATTCCAGAGGAACACAACCACCTTAAGGATAAAAAAGAGTAATTCTGACTAAAATATCCAAGTGCGATTGTGCATCAACTGTCGGAGAATCCATCTGAGTCAACATGCCATTGAACTATAAAACTAGTGTTCCATCCCAGTAAATGCCACCATCCATACAGAGATTGAATGATCTCCCCCCGCCTAATTTTAACAATCTCAGATGACAACCGGAGTTACCCCGAACACTTCAGCAAATGGAAGAGAGATTTAATAAATAAACTGAAGTGCCTGAGGGAACTCCAGTGGGCACCTTGCACAACCTTTATCCTATTTCTTGCTTGCAAAAGTAAATGCCAGCTCTTGTTATTTATCCAGGGTTCAAAGTCTCTGTAATAAGGCTGAATCTAGACTTGGTCCTGGGTTAAATGGAAAGTTGAAAATGGAAGGACAAAGGGAGCTTTACAGTTATGCTAAATACACATTTAGAACATCTCACTGTCAACAACTTGCGAAAGAATACACATTTGACCCACATACATATCCAGGCACAACAAATTTCCTAACACGAATGCTATCCGTTCTTCATCTAACCCACAATTTCTGACTAGGTTCAAAGCCATGAACATTAAATTTTCCCTTTGCAATGCAAGCATGACAGCAACAATAAAAATAAAAAACCCCAAATCCTGAATGTTATTTTATAGAATGCTAGCTTCTGATGTTGAGTAAAGGCGCTGAAACAGCTATTGCATTTCAAGGACTCCTCGTGGTTTACTAATACCGCAACAGAAGATGCCTAAAATTGGAACCTTGGTTGGAAATGTCCAAAGGCACAGTGTACAGAATGAGGATAATGTATTGGCAAGAATGTTAGACCATAAAGAAGCTATCATATCCCATTTAAGTTGGGTCAGCCTCTTTCTAAGATTTCTTACTTTGGAACTTTATGTCCATTATGATGTCATGCTTGCTTTTGGGACTCCGGAGAAACAAATCTTGATCGACCCATATTTGCCCAATGGATCCAATCTGCTCATGGTAAAACTTCATATGGGTTCGATGTACTTTTATCTTCAACGAATGGCCCAGCATTCAATGCATGTCGAAGCATATGGTTGCCTAGCTGGTTAAATGTTGTTAATGAAAATAATAATTCACTATTCTTAACAATAGGTCCCGGAGACTTCTTGGCTCATCATGCTATTGTTCTAGGTTTACATATAACTACATTGATCTTAATAAAAGGTGCTTTAGATGAGCGCGGTTCCAAGTTAATGCCGGAAAAAAAAGAATTCCGACTATACTTTTCCTTGTGATGGTCCGGGCCGAGGCGGTACTTGTGACATTTCGGCGTGGGGCGCATTTTATTTGGCAGTTTTCTGGATGTTAAATCCATTGGAAGTGTTACTTTTTATTGGCATTGGAAACACATCACATTATGGCAGGGTAACGTCTCACCACAACACCATATACACTACTACTTCAATCCTTAAATCATTTACCATTGATGTAAGAATGTGAAAGCAGTGCATCATTCATACAAGTGACAAGGCAAATTCTAAATTATTTTTAGCTAATCTTCTATTAGAAATCCTAGTTGTAATAATCAGGTCACGCCTGTAAAGCTTGTGAGCCCCGTCAGTGTATGGTTTATGTTTATTAATTCAATCACTAATTTTCGCTCCCCAGCTTTCCACTACCATATGATTTAAACATTTCCTCTAATTTTATAAGATAGGTTCCATTTTCCATGAAATCTTCTTTTACCTTTTCATTAACCCAATGAAAACATCAAAAATTTGAATTCTAAATAGAAAATTAAAGAAATGAAAATGATAAACAAGGGAAAAGAAATAGATAAGGAAACGAGGGAGTACCGCTAATGAAGAGCTTGGGGGAAGTGAGAGTCGAATTGAGGCGAAACGAACAGAACTTAGTACTAAGAGTGGAAGGTCCAGTGAAGACGCGGCGGAACCTGGAGGCTAAAGCCATCGGAACGGATACAATTTGTAGAACCGACGGCCGTTGAAGAAAGAAATCAATGGAACCCCGCAAGGGTAGGGTTTAAGGGTTCGTATATTTTAAAGGCTAAAATGAAAAATTAGTGCCTAAATTATACCACTTTTAAATTTTAGGTGTTTAAAATATTTTTTTTTGTAAAAATAGGTGCTCAAAATTTTAACCGTTATAATTTTAGGTGTCTCGTGTTAACTAACGGTAATTTTAAAAAAAATTACTTTTAGTTTTTATGTTATTTCTTTTTTAATTTCTTTTATTTTTAAACTTATTTTTAAAAAATCCATAAATTTCCAAAATTCACAAAATAGCCCCAAATTCGAAATCCCTAACTCACCAAAACTCAAATTGCGATTTGAGTCGATTCTGTCGTCGATGGCCACTGTTGCGTGTTTTGAGTGCTTCGCAATTGGTACAAGTATACACGTCACAAGTTATAATATAGTAAAGCTATCGTCTCCACATGGATTGGTAAAACTCTGATTTTTAACTTCTCGCACTGAAAAGATAAATGAATAGTGATGATAGGTGTTTGGAAGTAACGAGTAAAATAATTAAACAAGTAAAATAAATGAAAGTCTAAAACCACATCTAGTCTTCATGTAATAAATATATTGTATTGGAAAAATACTTTAAGCATCTAAAGTTAAAAAAAAGGTATAGTTTAGGCACTTATTTTTCATTTAAGCCTAAAACCACATCTAGTCTTCATGTAATAAATATATTGGGTAAATTAACATGAAAGTCACTTTTGTTTCGGTTTTGTCTTATTTTGATCATTGAATTTGAAAGAAATTATATTCTAGTCACTTACATTATTATTTTATTATAATTTGGTCACTAAATCATTTATTTTATTACACTAATAATGTGACATGTTGATAGAAAGAGTTAATTTTTATTTTGATTTCAAAACTTTAGAAAATTTAATTTTTCCCTCTTTCTAAAAAATATTTGTTCTCACTTTTGCCTATTCATTATCTTTCTAATTAGGGTAAAATACATAGATCATCACTCAACTATCTTCTCACTCCTATTTTGGTGACTCAACTTTCAAGCTTTTCAATTTAATAACTGAACTTTATACATTGAACGTTTTTTGTCACTCTCGAATATTTTATTATTATTTTCAAATTTTTTAATGTTATTAAATATAAAAATATTTTAAATAAATAATAAAATAGTATTTTATTATTATTAAATTTAAAAATATTAAAATAATTGTCGTCGTTTGTCGGCACCGTCGACCACCATCGGCATTCGAAACCGCTAGCTATTTGACCCCAAATTGCACTGGGAGACTCGCTTTGACACGTTAAGTCTGAACCTGGTGGTTGTTCCACCAAAAAAATATCCTGAAACTCATGAATCTCGACTTAAATGTTTTAGTTTTCTCATTTTCGATCTCCTTTTCGTGGACTTAGAAGTACTTTTTGACAAAATGGAGGTCGAGTTCGGACTCAGGGGTTGAGACAAAGCGACCGATGAAATCTGGGACAGAATGACCACCATCTACAACCGTCAGCGGTGGCGAATAGTGGCCGGCGAATAGTTTGGTTTAACTTTTTATTTTTATTTTAAAATTATTTTTATATTAAATAATAATAAATGTCATGTCATACCAAAATAATAATAAAATAATTCAGAGTGACTAAAATAGGAGTAATCCAAAAGTTCAGTTATTAAATTGAAAAGTTTAAAAGTTAAGTGACCAAAATAAAAGTGAGAAGATAGTTGAGTGATAACCTATGAATTTTACCCTTCTAATTATTATGAAATTATCCGAAGAATGTTAAGAATCGATGGTTTAGTTCTAGAAAAAATATTTTCTATTTTCATTTTCAAAAAAAATTATTTTAAAATTTTTTAAAAAATAAAAAATATGCTTGGTTAATAGAAATGAAAATTTATTTTTAAAAATGAAAACAGTGAAAATGAGTTTAGTATTTAATTTTTCAAAATAGAAATAAATTAATAATTATTAAATAATTAAATTAAAATATATTTATTAGTACAATGTTATTATAATAAAAAATATTAAATAAACTAAAATTTTAAAACGAATAAAAATTATCATTAAAAAGATCTGAAGTTGGGTTAATTGAAGTTAAAATTAAAAACATATTCATCTTTTCTACTTTTCAAAAAATATTTCAATGAAAATAGTGAAAACATTTTTTATATATATTTTAAATTTTTACTCGTTTTTGTTTTTATTTTATATAAGCCATTTTTTAATTTTAACAACCAAACTGTTTTCTACAATATTTTATATAATTCAAGCATGCTTTGTTTTTACTCCATTCGTGACTGAAATGTTTCGCTGTGATTGCAGCTCTAGATCGTTAAATATTTATGCATAATTCAGTCACTCCACCAGGTTGGTTACCATTCAAATAATGTTGTATCAAAACAAGGAAATTATTTGTACAAACTCATTTTGTTTTCTTCTTTTTTCATCTGCAGGAGCAAAACATAGTTCATCATAGTTAAGGTTTGGGTTAGAGATGTCACTTGTTTTACTGCGGCAGTTACAAGAGTAATCTCTACTCTTTCATAGTCACAAACGTTTTTCTTTTTTATTTTCTTTTCTTAATGCTGTCGACAGCGGCTTTTGACCGTTATGTTGATTTTTGTATGTAAATAAAATTTATCTTCGCAGATGAATGTTTTATTTTCAAGTTTATATTCTTATTCTTTGTTTTGTTTTGACAGATTTGCATTGTCACACCCCTAAAACCGGCTTAGAAGTTATACTAATTTCTACTATTAGAATTTAAATTTGGTTAGTATTGAGTTAATAAAGAGATTAAAGACTTGTTTATAAGAAAAGTGAAATTAGAGTCTTAAGGTATAAAGACAAAGGATGTTAAGGATCTATAGTGGAATTATCCCATAAACTATTTAATGATTCACTAAACATCACACGTGGTACTTACTCTAAGTTTCCACCTGTTTAATATAATTTGTAATAATAATAATAATAATAATATAGTAATAAGCCATGGTGGCTGAATTCTTTCGGCAGAGGCAAGGAAAGAGAAAAAGAAACCCAATTACTCTTCTTCTTCACTCAAATTAACAACCATGGACGAAAGTTTTATAAGCTTTAGGGGATTCAAATCTTTAATTCTAACCAAATGGATTAATAGTCCAGTTCTTAGTTGAAGGATAATTCGGGTAAGTTCTTTCTTTCATCAACTATGCTATGTTGAAATAATGGTTAATGGAGTATAAGTTAGATTAAGAATTTGTTTATCTCCAGCCCCTAGTGAACGGTTCATGTGCCTATGTATATGGACAACCTATTTGACATACACGGCAAGCTTAAACAAGGGAGCATAGAGTAGTGAAATTCTTTTAGAATTTTCAAACTGAAAATCGTTCTGGATGACATAAACAACAACTGAAAAGCAACCTTTAGCATTGAATCTTTTCTATAATCAATAACTATGCTGCTAGTTCTGTAGAAATAGAATTTTGAATTGTCGACTTTGCTCTATTTTATAAATAAAAGGGGTATGGTTCAATGTCAATTAGGAAGTAATTAGTTAATTAGTTTAATCGTTTGGAATTACGTTAATCTTAGCTAGGGTTCGAATATGATAAATGATGAATTTGATATCAAATTTTATGCTAGATCAAATGATCGCGGAAGATACCTCTATACGGAAAGGAAAAGCTAAGGAAAATCAAACCGGAATTGGGATATGGGATACTCTGTAACTTCGGGGGTATTAGGTGAGTGTAGTTTCGAGTCTCGGGATAGGTTTGGCACCTTTACCCTTGCATATTTGTGTTATTATGAACTAACACGTTATATGAATTGCTAAGCAAGCACAAATAGAGCCTTTGTGCTGTTTGAAATGGAATATCGGTAAGTTTACCACACCACGATCATGTTTTTCTAGCTCATGGATGAAAAGTATGATACATGATGAATTGGATAAGGTTATGCATAATTGATATATGTTTTGCCATATGACATTGATGTGCGATATGAAATTGGACTACATGCTATATGATGATATGAATTGATAATGTGCATGTGAACGTGAGATTTCAGTGATATGCTAATATAAAAATATATAAAGCATGAGAATAGGATGATTGGTGCATTGCTATGAACAATCAACATTGCCATGATTATGTGACACGGCCATATGAAATGAATACAAGATATATGCTTAACCATGATTTGACTATATGAAAATGGACAATGATATACATACTTCGATATACAACATTGTTATATGATACGAATTATTGATAAGTTATGAATAAATATGGGGCTTAAAGCTCAATTCTATGAAAGCTATGAATATGACTAAGTATGGAGCTTGAAGCTCAATTCTTTGATATGATATGAATATGATAAGTAAGCCTTGGATTCAAGTTAACTTAGGATACAATTGGCATGCCATAGAGTCCATTGAGCTCATGATAGGGCGGATTATGATCCTATATTGACGACAGTATGAGATATGTTTTGTTTGGTCATTGGCGACAGTTGGAGGGTTTGATCATTTTCCGTTATTTGGTGACAATTTTGGTTAGAGATTCGCGTATCTGATTGTTACTTGAAATCCGGGAAAGATAATTAAATTGATAAGTAAATGATTACACTCATACATTTGTTAATTGAATGAATCGATAAGATAAGTATGATTATATGATAAGCATAACTTTGAGTTAAAGTATGATTTAGTGTAAGCACGATTATGAGATAAGTATGATTATGAATTATGTATAAATTAATGATAAGCATGGTTTAATGATAAGCATGACTAGATGATGAGCATGACCATGTAACCTACATGCCTACGTGATCTTGATGCATTTCCATTTAATTATGACATTATATTATCATGCTTACTACCACACTAAGCCACATAAGCTTACTTTGTTCATTTGCATGCATTTCAGGTAAATTGAAACAATAGAGGCTCGATCGTGCTTAAGGAGTTGCAAGTCACCCCTTTTGTGATGATAAGAAATCTATGATCTTTGAATATGATGGCATTTACATTTAAGTAATATGCATTTTATGTGAGTGAATGTATTTAATTTAAGTATGATCATGCTGATGAAGAGTAGACTCGTGAACGAGAATTTAAGGAATTAGCTTTCATCTTACTAAAGTGATTTTGTATGATTGAATAACTAGGATAAGGAAAATAGATTCATGTGGTAAATACGCGTGTTGGCATGACTTTGTAGAGATAGCCTAATATAAGTTTTTGTTTCTGGTAATCACTGGTAAACATGGGATATGTAATTGGAAGTTAGAAAATCTTCAGAGACGACATTCTAGGCATAACGTATCGTACGAGTTGATAGTGTACCAGTACGACAGACTTAATTGTGATAAGTCGGAATAGGGTGTACCGATACGGGTGTTGGTACCGGTACCAAATTAGCATTTTGGAAATTTCGGGTTTGTAAAGGGGTATCGGTATAGGGACAGGGGTACCGGTACGGTTGACCTTGAGTATCAGTATGAGATGGAGTATCGATATGAATTTGGGTTACTAGAATTTTAAGAATTTGGCGGGCATCGGTACGACTAGGGGTGTAAACAAGCCGAGTCGAGCTCAAGTAGTGTTGAGCTCAATTCAGCTTGTTAAGGATTCGAGCCAAGTTCGAGTCGTGTCCAATCGAGTTGAGTGTTGATCGAGCTTTGACCGAGTCAAACTCCAGTAGTTTGCGATCTGTCTCGTTTCATTTACAAATTTAATAATAATAATATTGATAAAATTGCATGATTTCATTATAGATAGAATCATACAAAAGAAATATTTTCACGTGCCTCATTAAAAATCCACAATCTTAGTAAGAGAAAAATAGTACACATGAAAATATACATAAAGTTGAACTAAATATTAAACTATCATAACATAACAACCAAAAACATTTTACCTACATTTTAGTTCACTTTAATTTTAAATTAAAAATAGTATATTAAATTTTCGAGTAGCTCGTGAGTTTTTCGAGTTGGTTATCAAGTAGTCCGGTTCGGCTAGTTAAGAATTCGAGCCGAATTCGAACTCGAGTCGAGTCCAATCGAGTCGAATTTTGTCGATCTTTGATTGAGTTGAGCTCGAGTAGCTCACGATCTGTCTCATCTCATTTACAGCCCTAGGTACAACATCTCGAGTACCGGTACGCCAATTTGTTAAAATAGTAAGTTTAAATTTTTACATTTTGGTCGCTAAAAACAGTCTAATTTTGTTAAAATAGTAAGTTTAAATTTCTACATTTTGGTCGCTAAAAACATTCTAATTGATTACATTAAGCCTATAATTCGTATCGAGATCAAATCAGGTTCATATGCTTGTATAAATATGGATTGAACTAGAATAATAAATAATTTATGATTCAGTCCTTTAAGTTTTAAAATGTTGTAAATTGGTCCTAAACTCTAAATTGGTTAATTAAGTTAAATAGTTCAAATTTGATCTAGTTTTCTTGTATTTTAAAATATTTTAAAATATTTTTACACACATTATATCTGCGTTTTGGCAATTTTTCGTCTGCTTTTATGGAGGTTCATTTGTCTATTTTTGTGACAGTTTTCGTATGTCTTTGTGACAATATTGTATGCTTTTACAACAGTTTAATGTTTGTTTGACGAGTATCAACGAAAGTTCTTAGCAACGAAGATCGGTAGTCTGTAATGCTTACGATCTCCTTTGGTAGTTTTACCGATATGTCAAAAACTAGCAGCGAAAAGATTTGCTTTCTTCATAGAACGTTTTGTTCAAAACAATTGGTTGTTAGACTTCTTTCAGAAAACTATTGTGAAAGTTTTTTTAGAAAGTGATGGAGTTTTTTTTATGTCTTTTGCACCCTTTAAAATTTATTATTTTATTTTATTCACATTGATTTTTCAATGTTTGTGGTGTGATTTCTTTGTACTCCTTCACACTTTAAATTACTTTTTTTGATAAAAAAAGAATTGGATTAGAGAAGAGATGTTGAAAGAGTTTTATTTTATTTTTTGAAGACAGTGAAAAATGAACTTTTAAGAGTTTAGGTGTCCAAATAAAAATAATTTTTTTATTAATGTGTTAACAAAAGTAAATAATTCAATGATAAAAATGTAACAAACTTATAGATGTACGAAACATAATATATATTGTTTAAATTAATGATCAAAATAAGAAAGAAACAAGATAAAAAAAGCAATACTCTTAGGAAAAGCCCTAAGCGCTGCAACCTTGTTTTCTCTGTAGAAATATAGAGCACAACTCTTTGCTCTTCAACTTTGTTTAACCGGCGGTAGTACCGGTTTTATTGCTGGTCATCGACCGTCGGTTCTTTTTTTTTATTTTTGTAGTTTTTAATAAAAATAACTTTGTCTTTGTAGCAAGTTTTTCTATGTCTTTGTGGCACGTTTATCTCTTTCATTTGGCAAGTTTTTTATTTTCTTTCTCGGTCGTTTGGCCATTCATTTATTTTATGTTTTTAGGGTTAGATTTGGCGACGCCACGACTGATCAAGATGGCGCTTATTTGTAATCATGTTGATCTTCCCTATTCTGGACCCTCAGATTAAATTTGAATACACGATTTGTGTTTGTGAATAGTTTCCCACAACACTCGGCTCTAATATGTGATTCTCGGTAGCCTTTCAATAGCTTAGTCCCCTTTTGTGATTCATTTGCTGATTTAGTCAGATTTATTCGTATCTTTTTTGTTTGAGTCTTTTGGTTGGATTTTTAACCTTTTTCCTGTGTGGTCGTTGTATGATATAAAGTAGCTAGTGTCAATGTTATAGAAAAATGTCCAAATTATATATTTAGTTTACGATGATAGTTGTAAACCCTTACCGTAATTTTAAATATTTTCTCTCCTTAATAATACTAGCGGCTTCTGTTAAAAAAAAGATACAAGATAAAAGTAACTTTCGTGACAGCTTATCCATATATTTTTAATAAAATTTATACCATTAATATCTTAATACCTTAAAATAGTTAATATATTAATTATAATTTATTTTTATAAGATAAATGTTATTACTTTCTATATTTATTTTATCCAAGAATTATTTATTTTGTAAATATATAGAGCTTAAATATAAAATAGTTGTTTAATCTATACATGTTTTTCTGTGATATGTGTCTAATTTTTTTTGTTAAAGTATGTGTTTAATATTTTATTTCGTAACCATTTTTAAGGTTTTTCTATGGTAGAAGTAAAAAAATTTAAGCAATCAGAGACAAAGCGACATAGGAAGGAGTGAAAATATTAAATTTAAAAAATAAAATTGATAATTAATTATTTAAACTCAAAATTTAGAGGGCAAAGTTTAATTTGTCTTATATTTATAGAGACTTAAATTATTATTAGACCAAAACATTTGAGAATCCTTCTTCAGTTCTGTCCCTACTTGATTAAATATTTAATAAGTCATTTTATTTTTAATTTAAATACTTATTTTTTACAGAACCAAAATGTTAGTAGACCAAAATTTATTAAGTATTTAAAATTTTTAATAGGGTCTGATCCCAAAAGAGGCTTTGTCCTTGTATCTAATTAAAATGTAACACATAGTGGGTTTTTTAATATTTTGAATTTTAAAAAAACTCAAAATATCTATTTCTTAAATTCATAAATCTTAAACCTATTGAAAATCCCCTTGTAGTCACATGACACTATCATATTAGTCAAATAATTTGAAACGAAAGAGTAACATAAGTGAACATTAGGGAGTTCAGCGTCCAAAAAAAATTTATGGGACAACTCAATAAAAAAAATATAGTTTACGGGAGTGTCGTGACCATTTTTAACCGGCGTAAAAATAGCTTGACGATTAATCTTCGAACATTAGAGTTTTGTCATTTAATTCATTTAATCTTGAAAATTAGGTTTTACATGTTAAATTTGGTATTAAACTTAATTAATGTTGAAAAAAAGATTTTTCCTTTTATATAATTTTAAAATATTTTGGAGTCGCCACCGATCACTTTGGTAGACCAGACACCATAAAAACAACCAGAGATTCATTATTTTAAAATTTGGATTCGGGAGTCAATTACATATGGAGAAGGATTAGCACCCTCACAAACGCCTGTTATTGGTACCTTTTAATTTTGCGTGGCATATTGGCATTTTTAATAACATTTTGACCATTAATTATTAACGGGATTTAAATTTTAAATAGAGATATTCCTTTTATAAGGAAATATATTTTTACCCGAATATGAGATTAAAAGCACCCTTTTGTGTTCGAGGCACCCCATTCATATTCAAAAAATATATTTTCAACATAAAAGATTTTAATGCATGATTTATTATTATCTTGTTTATTTTAAGTTCTAACTTAAAAAGACTAATTATTAAATTGTTTAGACTATGAATATTAGAGAAAAACTTCAATACACAGGCTGTGTAAACTTTAGTTTACACAAGCCTTTTAGTTTTAGGGTTATGGGTTTAGTTTAAGGTTTAGAGTTTAGGGGTTTGGGTTGTAGGGTTTAGAATTTAAGATTAGTGTTTAGAATTTAGGTTTATGGTTTAGAGTTTAGGGTTTAGTTTTTTAAGGTTTAGGTTTAATTTTGATTTATAGTATAAATAAGCAGGCTTGTGTAAAATAATTTTTATACAGCCTCTGTATCAAATTTAAACCCTGAATATTATTAAATTTAAAGGCTTTTATGAGACATCACCAATAGCTTGAGCACAATCCATATTAAAACCCCCAAATTTTAGATAATATTCACTAATTAATTTTTCATTCTAGTTATTTAAAGTGGTAGTCCTAATTAAAGCTCTAATTAATTATCTATGTTATTTATTAATTTCTAGGATTCTATGAGTACTAAATATTCCACTTAAAAGCCAATGTTCGACAACACCTCATTAAGATGGCATCACCCAAATTTGAACTCCAAAATTTCCCGCTTAGTACATATAACTTGCTACAATTATCTCACTTAATTAATTATTAATTCCTAATTAAAGAACCTAAAGTCTAAGGCTCTGGCAATTAATAATTAGGTGATTAAATTGTCTAGCATTCAAAACTACATGCCCAATTTAAAACATGCACCAAACATATAATTTAAAACAATTAAATTAAATTAAACAATTAAATTAGGACTAAATTGCAAGAATTACAAACTTTAATTGCTGATTTTATTACAAATAGGGACTAGATTGAAAAGTTTACAAATTTGGATGCCAAAATTTGAAGAACTCGAATTGAAAGAGCGCAGATCCAACCTGGCCCGGTTGAAACTTCGCGGGTCATCCTTGACCAGTGCCAAAATGACACTGTTTTGAATTGCCTATAAAAGGTCCAATCCTAGTCAACTTAACCATTTCCCATATTCTCTTTTCTCTCTCTACCCTTTCTCTTCTCCAATTCTCTCTTCCCGCTAATAAGAATTTCCCAGAAATTTACCCCAATTCGGATAAAAAACATAAGTTTTAGGATAGTGTTCATCTAGAACCGAATAAACACATAACTCAGGCAAAGCTTCGCCTTCAACATCGCTGCCAGATCTTAATCCACCAAATCGGTCACCCTTCAGCCGTTCGATGACCACCATAGGCAAACATCGGCTGCTATCCAACCACCACTGGAAATCTAAAATTTTCCACAAATTCAATCCTAAACCCTAAAATCTAACTCATTTCATTAGAAACAACCATCTTCCCCAATCTAGACCTAGACCTACCCAAACTCGATTCCCTCTTCGACTCCGCCTCTATCAAGATAAGTGTTTCGGTCACGTTTCCCTTTTCCGATATGCCTGTGTGCTTTTTGTTTCAATTTTACCATTTAAAAATAACTAAAATTTCTTTGTTTTTCTTGGTTTTACAGGATTCGAAATGAAAACAAAAGGGTTATCTTTTTCGCCGTGAATACGACGGTCCAAATATCCTATTCGATAACGCTCTATCGCTCTAACGTCTCCTCAACTTCTGGTGACGGTTAAACTTCTGCGACTCTTCAATTCATGACAACCGATCGGATCCCAAGGTAAAATACTCTCTCTTCTCTTTTACATTTATTATTATTAGTTTTAATGATTTTTAATAATCGCATATTAATGAATCTGATAGTCTCTCTCTCTCCCTGTTTATAGGGGTTGACCACGATGACTTCAGCGCCAGCTGGTGACAACTCAGTGGGAAAGAAGCACAATCTATGGCTTTTTATCTAGGCTAATGGGGCATTACCATGTGGCGGGAAAACTAAGATTTCAGATATATTTGGTTTTGTTGGGCTGTCCATGAATTGGCGTATTGTAAAAAAGTGGGCTTTAAGATATAATTTGGGCCTTGTAATTAAAAATGGACTTTGGATATTATAACATGGATTTTTGAACCGTTTTGGATGGATTTTAGGGTTTATTTATTTATTTTTATTTACTAAGAGAAACACACACACATATATATAGGTACCCGAATAAAATTTGGGTCTTACATCTGCTCCTCTTTGCTCATTGCGTGGAACAAGAATTGAGTGAAAACTAAAAAGACACAAATTTGTCTGAACCATCTGGCTGTCATCTGAGCTGCAAGTTTTTCCTATTACGAACTTCCACTATTTCTTCTTCTTAAGAAATCTTGAACTAGCTCTTATTATTATGAACTTCCCAATCTTTCCACCAAAGCTGACCGCAAAATCTGAACTAGTTCTTCTCATTATGAACCTATTCATTCTTCTTGGTAATGCTGACCTCTTTCTCTACAACAGTGACAAAGTGGTGAGCTCTTCTTATTTGGAATTTCTCGTTCTTCTTGCAAACCACTGATCTGCCTTTCTGTAAAAGTGTTGAATAAGCAAGCTTTTCTCATTAGAAACTCCTCATTTTTCTTGGAAATGTCAATCCACTTTTCTCTGTAAAAAATTTGATCCTCATTCATTATCGAAAATGTTGATGAAGTCTGAAAAGTTGAACTATCCATTCTTCTGAAATGCGGCGATGCCTGAAGCAATCACACTCTTCATTCTTCTAAAATGTTGATCCACCTCTTTGTAAAGGTGTTGAACATGTGAGCTCTTATAATTAGAAACTCTGGATTCTTTGCTGTATGAACTCTTTCTATTAGGAGCTTTATATTTTTTGTTGGGCGGACTCTTCCCATTAGAAGCTCTATATTCTTTGCTAGGCGAACTCTTCCCATTCAGAGCTATGTATTTTTTGTTGGGCGAACTCTTTTTATTATGAGCTCTTCATTCTTTGCTAGATGAACTCTTCTTATTGGGAGCTCTTCATTCTTTGCTAAGAATGATGATTCACCTCTTTTTCTGGGAAAAATGAACCTGTAAAAAGAAATATCACCAGTTAATAAAAAATTCTGCTTGAAGCAATATGAAATGTTCTCAATTTTTAGCTTGAAGAGTTGAGATCTTTAATGTCACTGCTCCTTCTGCCTAAAGTGTTTCAATCTTTCAGTTTGAAGCTCTCATAGGATTTCTTGTTTCTCTTCCTCTGTTGACGACCTCCTTCTATGTTTTAAATATATGTGACACTGAAACTTTTGACCAATTCAACTATGAATCTTCCTCATTTAAGCCCAGAGTTGATTTATCTTGCTTTACAACCTGGTAACCTAGACTTCCTTTTTTCCTTGAAACTGACGGTCCAACAGGTTAAGATCTTTTTCAATACCATGCCCCTACTGTCTTACTGTGACGCCATCCAAAAAGTTCTCATCATTCCTGGAGGCGTCGGTCTGAAGGACTTGACATTATGCATGAAGGACATACTGATGACCCAAAGAATTTAGAATTATACTGCACTTTCTATCTTGTGCAGACAATCAAATATTCTCATCATTCCCGAAGATGATGGCCCAAAGGACTTAACATCATGCTCAAAGGACTTACTGATGACCCGAAGGTTTTAAGATTGGAATGCACTTTCTATCTTATATAAACAATCAAAAATATTTGCTGAGATCCGCTTTTTTAAAACATAAATCATGGGTTGATGTCTTTGTTTCAAAAAAATATGATTGAAATCTTTGCTGGATCTACTTCCCCAATCTCGAAGTTGTAGATTGAAATCTTTGCTTGTTCTTTGCTGATTCTATAAATTCCTGCCAAATTATGCAAAAATGATTTGAATGTATGAGTTAACATGCTCCTATCTCATGGATGCCTGACTATATATGATGAATGTTGTCAATTGATGACCACTTGGGTGAGCTTTTATCTTCAGGGAAGCTCAAAATTCCTTTGCTTCATTTTTCATTAAAACTATTTTTTGCTGACAAAGTAACTCATCTTACACTCAGTTTTAATCTTCAGAATCTTTGTATCTTTTTCTTTAAAGCACATTTTCAGGTTTTCACTTTAGATTGCTTTTCTCAAAGCGCCCTTTCGGGTTTTTACTTTATTTTTTCTTTTTTCTCTTTTTTTCAAGGTGCTCTTTCGGGTTTTTACCTCGGTTTTTTCTTTTTCTTTTTTTTTACTTTTTTGAAGTACCCTTGCGGATTTTTACCTCGTTTCTTTCTTTTTTTTCTTCTTCTTTGTAATGATGTTTCTCTTTTGTTCCAAATAAAGATGATTTCAATTCTGATAGAACTCGCACTTGCCTTTTCATGGATTCATTAAATAAACCCTTCTTTTGTCATATCTCACCATGCATTTCTCAAAACTCGAGTACTGGTGATGACTCCTTTCTTAGAAAGCCATTCATACTATGTCTTCATTCAGCTTCTTTGACAACATTATTTCTCACAATTCCAAAAGAGATCACCACTTTTGTCGTTCTAGTTTATGGACTCTATTCATCAGAATAAAACATCTTCTTCTGTAATGTTCTTCGCAGCATTGCCCCACTCTTGAATTCAACTATCATCTTTATTCACTCTAACATCCAAAAATCTTTCTTGTCTTGCAATGACACAAAAGTAATGATTTTGTTTTTGTATAGGATGAACCTTTAGCGAAATGATCTGATTGTTGCTTTTGCCTCAAAAGATGATCCATGTTCTCTTTTTGCCCCAAGGTTGTCTATGTCACTTTCCTGCAGCTTTGTTTAAATGTTTCTGACACCTTAGAGTTGTGTCTTTTCCTCGACATACTTTTTATCATTAACCAAGTATCTAGGCCACCTCCTATTCTACCTACACTTAAAGGATTAGTACATCATAATAATACCCACGAAATCCTTAGCTTTTCTTGTATCTAATCGATTTATCTGCAAGACACTTGTTGAAATGATAAGTGAAAGGCTCAAAATATTATTTTACTAAATATGAGAAAATGGAATAATTTGATAAGTCGTGGAAAACATGATAAATTCAATACAATGCCCCAGGTATCCGCTGTATGAAGGAATCGAGAGCCTATCAACCAAAATAGAGCTTCCAATCTCGAAATTCTTCAAAATTGTAGATTTTGAGAAGGTTTCTTGCCGGATGCCTAATCTCAAAATATCTGAGCCGCCCTTTGTAGGTTTTCAACCCAAGTCCTCATTTGGTTTCAACCTGCCATTTGCGAATTTTCATCTTGAACCCCATTTTCCTTTGATTTTTTCCTTTTTTGGTTTCTTCTTTTTTAATTTTGATTTTTTATATCTAAGGCTCCCTTTCGGGTTTTCACCATAGATATTTTCATTTTGCAAAGCGCCCTTTTAGGGTTTTTACTCTGTTTTTTTCTTTATTTTCCTTTTTCCAATCTCTTTTTAATTCTTCGAGTTTAACACTTTTTGTCAGAGTTTGGGTCCATTAGATTGCTTAACTCATCTTTGATCATCACTGTTAAAATCAACGCTCATCCGAAAAGAGGCCTCCTTGATATGTATAACCATTTTCCAATTAGGCATCCATTTCCCATGGAAATCTTTATGGACTGGCAAGATCTTTTTAAGCACTATATCCCCTTCTCAGAATTCTTTTGGATGAACTTTCATTATTGTGAACTTACATCGTTCTTCCTTGGTACATCTAACCATAGCAAATTACTTTTAGTCTCCTCTTTTCAATGAGATTCAACTGACCTTATCGAGCTTAAACTCATTTGCGTCGTCCAATTTCATATCTATCAATACCCAATGACAGAGTCTAAACCTCAATTAGTCATACTACTTCCATCCCATAGACTAAAGAATGTCATTTTGCCCCTGCTAAAGTGCACACTGTGGATCGATATGCATACAAGGCTAATGGTAATTTCTCATGTCAGTCTTTGCAAGTCTTTGAGATAATTTTTTTATGTTTATGTTTCCCGACATTACTACCCTATTCATCTCTGAGCTACTAGTCACAAAATTATGATGCTTTATCTTGAACTACTCATCAAACTTTTGATATCATCTTCTTGTTCAAAATAGAGGCTCTGTCAATGACGATTCTCTTTGGCAAACCATATCGATAGATAATCTCTCTTTAGCATCTTGCAAACTATTTTTCTTGTACTACCAGCATAGGAAATTGCTTTTACCCATTTGGAAAAGTGATCAATCACGACCAGGATAAAGGGTGTCTATTGAGGCTTTTGGATAAATCTGCCTTATACAACAAAAGACATTGTATGCTCTATCAAACATAAGCTTCCAGAAGTTCTTTTTTCTTTACATTCTGTTATGCACATTGGATATTCATATGGGAAATTAAAGTTCAGGCACTCATGATCATCTGAAGTACGCCTTACCAAGAAACCCATTATTGCCACTCCTTTGTTGCAACATCGATCTCTGATAATAATGTTTGCCAATAAGCCATTCTCCAGTCAACACTAGTGCTTACATCCAGAATTTCAAGAGATCCAATCTTGAGATCAACATATACTATCTGAGCCTTCAAGTTACCCAGACCAAACCACAATATTTTGAATTGACCGGTACCGCATTTGTAATTGGTGAATCTTTGTTTAGATCATAAACGACTCTTTCTTCACTGTTTCATCATATTGGCCTAGTGCACCCCATTGAGTTTTCATAGGAATTTAAAAAATCAATGACAAATTCGGAATCGATGCTATTAGAATTATGCACTTGATAAATGTTTCTTGATCTTTCTAGGGTTTCCTGGTGTTCCTTGTCCCATACTCTTAGAGCAGTCCTTGTCAGCAACTTTGAACACTGGAACACATTTTGTCTGTCAGTCACGATGTATAATTCAATCTCTTCAGGCTTCTTCCTTTTTTTGTTTTCTTTTTGTTTTGTTTTGTTTTCTTTGATTTTTCTTTTTTTTCGCTTGCCTTTTTTTCTTTCTTTTCCTTTCTTTTTTTTTGCATGGAAGGAGAATATTCTGAATAGTTTTCACTTTGTCAAGGTTAATTTTAGTTCTATTCTTGCTGACCCCTGATTTTCCTAAACGTGACTTCAAAAGTATATTTTTGACATATTAGGCTTCAACTGATGTTTTTTCAATCCTTGAGAATCTTTCTTGAATTTTGCATCCATCTTTCTTTCGGTTACCATGCTTCTTTGATATGTTGCTCGATGCCTTTTTAATCCAAATGGCATGAGCTTGTAGTGAAGTGAATCTCACATGATTATAAATGTTGTTTTTTCCGCCTCATTTGAATCAAAAGAAGATTGTTTTTCGGGACCACTTTATTAAGGTTTCGACCATCTTGAGGAATTCATCTTCAAATTGCTTGTGCAACATTTTTGGTCCCACTCTTCTAAGCTTTTGCTGAACAGTCTAGCATTCAGGCCTCATGAGTAACTGGTGCATAACACAGTCTGGATCTAACCCCCTGTATATCATGGTATAACCATGTGAATATGTCTTTAAAATTCTTGCAGCAATTCAATCAAATCATACTTGGTTTTTGCTGAGAAAATTGAACGAATCTTTACTTCTCGCTTTTCATCTCAAGTCCCCAAATTCAAAATCTCAATTTCCTACTTGTGAGGTAGAATCCGTTTCCCCCATCTTAGATCAATCTTGACAATTCCTCAGGGACATCAATTTCCTCTTGATCTTTGTATTCATTTACCTCCGTCAATCAATGGACTGCTCTATTTTAGGACTAGAGTGTGATTCATTCATACAGTTAATAGTAGGGGCCATGTAAAGAAATTGGGAATATGTACATATATTTAAAGAGAATGAGTATTTTAAGAATGAATATTTTAAGAATGCATGTTTGTTATTTGAAAAAAATTATGTAAGAAACAAGCATCAAATACAAATAAACTAAAACGGCCTCCCTTACAAAGGACCCCCAATGCTTGCGGGCAAAAGCGATTGGGATGGTTCAGGGTATTATTCTGTAACGATCCTAAACTGCAAACAGATATCCTATGGTCTAACTATCAATATTTATTTAAGGATAGCTTGAGTGAATTTTAGCCTTGACAATTCTTCATTTTTCCTTCGCCAACATAATGGCATGCCCCTTCTTTCTCATGTTCTGATGTTTTCATCGAGTCTTGAATTAAGACCATCCTGGCTATGAGTTTCCTTGTTTCTTCAATCAATTGCTTGCTCATTTTCATAAAATGTTCAATCATTTGCATATGGAAATTAACAACTTCTTCTGGACGACGTCTAGATGAACTCTGCTTTACAAGATATTGGTTAGATGTGTTGAAGCTTTTAATGGGCATGTATATTCGAGGTTTCTTCATTGTCTTCTGCTGATTCTCAATTAGTTTCACCTTGCTCTTCCTTCTCTTTCTTTTCTTGACGCCTTTTAGCACTTGATTTCCAGGCAATCCAATTGCATTGGTTCAAATTAGGGGATTTCTTCTTGAATCACAAATCTTAATGGTTGACCTTCAGTGTCAACTTCCAAAATCCCTTAGTTTAGAAAATTTTGAACTTGCCGCTTGAAAGTGTAACAATCTTCAATATCATGATCATGAACTCCACTATGATATTCACAATGATTCCTAGTGTTGTAAAAACTTGGATGATGGGGCTTTAAATGTTTCAAATGATGCGGTGAAGCTTAGAGCAATTTGAAGTACAACTCACAATAGGAATCATAAATGAGATCCAGTTTAGTCTTTGATTTTCCACTAACAGGAGCATCTTGAACATATGACTTTGGGGTATTCTTCAGTAAATGAAACTTTGAAGGGATAGATGTCAAAACATTAACCTGACTCTGGTAGACCTCAAACTATAACGAATTACCCACAAATGCTTGATGTGGATTCTGCCATTTCTCTTTTGTCTCAATTCTTCTAGCAAATGATGGTCTTTTTTAAAATTGGGGTTCTCTACTCTCAAAACATAAATGCCCATTTTTTATGAGACCACTGACTCTGTGTTTCAAAACCATGCCATGAAAAACTGATAAAACTTCGGGGCACTGTCATCAAAATGTAATTTTGCACAAGTTAGGACAGCAAATTTGAGTATGACGTTTGGACAGGAATGGTCATATTTCTTTTCTTGCTAAACTCTTTGGTCTCTCTATCTTCTCTTTGTGCACTCTCTACTTCTCTTGTAGTCAATTTCTTTGTGGGAAAATTTTGATTTTCAGCTGAATTTCAAACTTTCATGTCTTCGAAGAAAGGTTCTGATGTCCATCAACTTTGCTAAAATCAGCATGTCCCCTAATTGTTATTTAACCATTGATCAACAAGATTCTTGGCAAAAACATCAGAATGTGGCTTTATTTAGTCATTCCATATCTATCTACTGAACTACCTTCATCTGAGCATCTTCAAAATTCATCAGTGCATTAAAGTCAAGCACTTCATTGTCCCCTTCATAATTCAAGCTCTGACCTACTGGATTTCCTGCAGATGCCCCGGCTATATTCATATGAACTTTCCTTATTTTCTTCTTTTTTTGGTCTTGTTTTTATCTTTTTTGACTTTTTTCAAAATTTTTTCCTTTTTTGACTTTTGACTTTTGCCTTTTTTCAGGAAGAATCTTTTCAGATTAAATGTGACACCTCTGTGCTCATCAGTATCAGTACTTCCATCTGAAACATTTTTCCTGCCTTCCCTAATTCCAAGCAAAGTGGTAGCTCGAATTACCATCTCGTTCTGTAACCGGTCAATCCTTTGCTCAACATTACCCAAGCGATCCTTAATAACCTTCTGAGATTGCTCAACCTTAACAAGCCTATTGCCCATGCTTCTCAGGATATTGGTTTTCAGATTATGCAATGTTATTTGAAAAAAAATGAATTTTTTGAAAAAAAATACAATGCAATGTTATTTGAAAAAATGTAATGTTATTTGAAGAAAAATGCCATGTTTAAATATTGCAATGCATGAATGCAAAAATGAAACACAAAAACAAAGGAAATGTGTTAGTATTTGTGAAATAATATTGAAGGCAAAAATTTAAATTAAATTGATACAACAAAGCAAGTTATATTGAGCAGAGAAAATAACTAGAGAAATATATTTAAATCGGCAGCACCCTATCCTAGGTTCCTGTCTGGCTCTAGTGGAGTAGGCTTCTAGATTACAGCATGGGGTTTTTGTTCAAGACTATGGGTACCCGAATTGTCGTTACTATCTACTACGACATCAATACATCAATTCGGGAGTATACTTCCCCTTATAGCGGAGGCGTAACCTCACAGTGTATAAGGTTGATATACAGGAAGAAAGACAAAATTCTGATCACGGAGATGGATACCTCACGTAGGATCATGTCTCGCTCACACCTAAAGGATAAAGCCCGGGTAGAAGGCTTACGTATGAATGACAATTTATATCACACAAAGAAAAAGCTATATCCATTCTTTCTAAAATTCCATCCAATAATTATTGAAAAAAATTAAATTCAAATTACCGTTCTAAAATGCCAAAATGCTGCGTAAAATTAATTAGGCCTGAATCTCGAGTTTTCTCCCCAGCAGAGTCGCCAAGCTGTCATGACCATTTTTAACCGACGTAAAAATAGCTCGACAATTAATCTTAGAAAATTAGGGTTTTGTCATTTAATTCATTTAATCTTGGAAATTAGTTTTTTCATGTTAAATTTGGTATTAAACTTAATTAATCTTGAAAATAAGATTTTTCCTTTTATTTAATTTTAAAAACATTTGGAGTTGTAATCACTAATTTTGTCCGGGTTATTATATTAGTTTATTATTATTTATTTTATTTTTGGTTTATTATTGTTTATTCGATTTCAGTTTATTAGTATTATTAATATTATTAATATTACTATCAAAACAATGACAAAAATAAAAAATAGATTAAATAAAAAAACAATAATGTCAGCCCAATATTAATATCAGTCCAGTATTACAAACCCAATATACATATTTAATAAAGTTGGCCCATTTGGCCAAATATTTAAAACCTTAAAAATTTGTATGATAACCTAATCTAATACCCTATTTATTTTGCAGCCGCCCAATATCTGACCGTTGGATTAGATATGATCCAACGGTCCAGATCACACCCGAGGAAGTCTCTTCAGCTACTCTTGCGCGCTTGGAGCACACCACCGCGGCCGTTCATCTTCACATGCGTCAGATCTCTCAGCATCCCTATCTACGAGCCGCCACGACCGACGATCACGCCGTGATCACCAGTCCGTTCCAACCACCGGACATGCACAAAACAAAGTCAGAATCAAGCATGGGCAAATATCAAAAACAGTAGATTAGGTTTTGATTTTTTATGCATGTATTTCGGATATTAATCCGAACCAAATCAATGTAAAAGACCACCAGTTATCATCAATAAAAAAGAACAAAACCCTCAAATTTCAGAGGTAAAAAATCTGATCTTTTCTTTTTATATTTCGAATAAAAAATAATAAAAAAGAAGTTTAGGGGTTATACTCGAGGGGTCTCGGGACTGTCATCGTCGTCGATGGCCGAGGGAGGTGCGCCGATGAACATGCACCGGTTCATTTCTTTTTAGATCTAGTTTTTTTTGAAATCGAGTTAAAACGGGGTTTTTGGATTTAAAAGCAAGGATTTTATTTTTTTTAAAATGTTTTTTTTCTAGATTTTGGTGTCGATATACGGTGGCGCACGGCGGCGACCGGCTGGAATCCGGAAATCTGTGATAGTGCACGGCGACTATGATGAACACCGGTGGAGGTGTCCATCTGGATTTTCAGAGAAAAAGATTAAAGGGTTTTTGGTTTTTTTTTTAGTTTTTTGCATTAAATGATTTTTAAAAAAAATAGTATTTATACTCTCAGTTTAAAGCAAAGTGGGCTAATTAATTTTTTAAATCCCTCCGCCCAAACTTCTTTGCTCTGTATTCTCTCTAATTTTCATTTATTTCATTTTAGTCACCGTCTTCAAATCAGTTTTACTTTTCTTTTAATTTTGTCCTCTAATCCCGTTTTTATTTCGATTTAATCCCCCAAATCTAGTGGTTTAATACCCCTTTTGTCCCTCTTTTCTTTTGGGCTATTTATTTTACTGCCTTCAAGTTTATTATTCTTTTAATTTATGCACCTGGTAGTTTCATGTTATGTTATTTGGTCCCTTGTTATATATATATATATATACACATATATACACTTAATATATGTTATAATATAATTTATATGTATTACATATATATATATTCGCACTATTGGTATATTATAGACATTATTATTATCTTATAATATATGCTATGTATTATGTAGGTTAATACTTAATGTATATATATATATATGCATATGTTTGTATTATGGTTAATATGATATATTATTATTTTATAATATATGTTATATATGATACGTTTTATTATATATGTGTAGATTTTATATATATTACATGTATAATATATTATATTGTGCTATTTATATCATATATTATACTCAATATATATGTTATATTTTTTATTTATATATGTATTAGATATATATTTGTGTTGACTTTATATGTTTATTATGTTGATGTACATATTGTAGTGTATATTTATTTATGAATGTATGTATTCAATCGTTTTTAAATTTGTTTTTTTTACATGCTTTCTTTTATCTCATTGTTTTTTAAATCTAGCTCTCATTTCGGTATTCTAGTGGGAGTGTCATCCCGGTCTCCGGGTGTCATCCCGGTCTTCACAAATTTTGTTTTAAAATAATTAATTAATTAAACTCTTACATTTTTATGAAGATTTTAGATTAAATCCTTTGGAAAAGAATAAGCCTTTGAAAACTTAAAAGTAAGCCCCAAGTGCCATCGTGGATTCTTCAAGCATCAGACCGAAGATGATGCTAAAATGAGGAATACGAGCTTTGCCTCATAAAGTCAATATCTCAAGAAAAGGAGCCAAGCGTTATCTGTAATTCATTACCAGCTTCTTGCAATCAGACATCTTATCCGTTAAACGAAAATCTCTCTAAGGACTGTTCGTGAATCAACACCTCATTTGCATTCATTACATTGCAATTTCATTTGTTAATTATTTATCTTGTCCATATTATATATTGCATTCATTCATAAGAAAATCAAATTAATTATAGAAAATCTTCATTTTCATAGCTAGTCTAAGAAAACCAATCCTCGTCAGTAGTCTCAGAACCATGGATGATCTATTGGCCAGGGTAGATAGGCTTGAAGAACTACAGAAACACTTAATCCACAATCAAAACAAGATAATAACGTATATGAAAGAGTTTCGAGATGAAACAATGAGACAAATCAGTGAACTGATGGGTATGATGACCACAAAAGGAAAAATGTTCGATAGAAGACTCCTCTACGCAAAATAAGATTGAGAAAGCAAGAAAGGATCAGAGTCACAACCTCATACCAGAAAAGACTCTGTCTGATAAAGATCAAGCTATCATTAACCAGTATGAGGTAGCTCGCACCACTTCAGAATGTCCCACCAACTTGATATTGGATAATGTTGAAGATACTCTTTTGAAAATCTTGTCTTCTGCTGAAAACAAAAGTTCAAGCAAATTGCAAGAAAGAGAATGTGCAAATTGGAGCAAGGGAATAAAGATATCAGCCGCATTGACATCCAAGTTGCCACAAGCTCTGACCAAAAATATGTAAAGCTCGAGTAAAAAAGAAAATAAAGCTCCAAGGAAAGAGAAGGATGACACACGTTTCACTCCTCTACCAGTAACATATGCCGAGCTACACTCCAATTACTAAAGAATGATTTGGTCCGGCCATACTACGTTGTTCCCTTGCAACCTCCTTACCCAAAGTGGTATAACTCTGAAGCACAATGTGTATACCACGCAGGAGTTACTGGACACCACATCAATGAATGTAAAGCATTTAAGAGGTTGGTTGAAAACTTGATCAATATAGGAGTTTTGAAAGTCAATTCCCCAAGTGCAGCAGCCAACCCTCTTCTTAGTCGTGATAAACAGTAAGGAAAATCAAGTTTTTTGAGGAGGTTAGGGATTAGAATGATTCGGTTGGGTGAAAGACCAATACCAATTGGTTGAAGCGTGATGCATCACGTTCTTATACCTAACTCTTTTAGGTTTCGTCTTCTTTTTGTGCTTTCGTTCGGAGCAGTGTTTGAAATTGACTTTTCCGCTTTTGGGCCCAAAACAGTGGAAGTGTTTTGTAAATGGCATATGTATATTTTCTCATTTCAATCAAATGATGTTTGATATTGGGTTTCAGAGAGTTAATTTACATTCTTCAATTCTTTATACATTCATTATTTTGGGATGATTTTTTTGTTTCCCATATATATTTGTACATAACTTTTTTAGAAACCCAAATATTGATTGTAAGAATGACTTGGATTCGAGTCCAACGATCAATTCTGAGTACCTTATGTCTAAAAGAAAGTGAATGTTACGAGGATACTACAAATGTGAACATTTTATGTTCTATTTAGGTAGACGAGAGAAACAAAACGGGTGTTTAGGTAATGGGCAGATCCTATTAAGTGAATTCCCCTCTCAGGTATTTGTTGTTTAACGTCCTTGAATCGAGTGTTGACCCTAAACTTCTACCCCCTGAAGACTATTTTGATATCCATGTATAGGATGACGAGTTTCATTCCTTCACTCCCTTTCACAAATAAGAAAAATATCTATTTGTAGTCCCTTTTTTTTGTTGGAACCCAAACCAAGGATCACCCCCACACTGGGGGCAAAGAGGACGAGGATTTTGTTTGCAAGTAAAAGTCGTCCAGTTTGGACCATATTACAAATATAATGCTTTATGAATAAGCACAAGAAGTGAGAATTGATGTACAGGATACAAAGACCAGAGAAAGATCAGAATAAGCCGGTAAAAGAAATTTTTGCTCAGAAAGACTAGCTCAACCAAATTGAAAGTTCGCCAATAAGAAAGTTGACACAGTCAAAAATTAAAGCACCAAGTCAGAAAGTGCAATAAAGGACATTAAAGCCTTGAAGATTTAATCACCTTTAGACTGTGCCTATTCGTCGATGCTGTAGCTCGGTCGAATCCTGGTCTTGCATCTTCGTCAGTGTTGTAGCTGGACCAAAATTTACTGACTTCTGATCTTGCCTCTTCGTCGGTGCTATAGCTGGATCAACCCTACTGACTTCAGACCATGCCTCTTCGTCGGTGTTGTAGCTGGGTCAAACCTTTACTGACTTCAGGTCTTGCCTCTTCGTCGGTGTTGTAGCTGGACCAAAACCACTAACTTCCGATCCTGCCTCTTCGTCGGTGTTGTAGCTGGATCAACCCTATTGACTTCAAGACTTTGCCTTTTCATCATGTGTTGTAGCTCGGTTGAACCATACCTTTCTCTGGTCCTGCCACTTCGTCAGGTGTTGTAGCTGGGCCAAATTTACTCTTTCAGATCATGTCTCTTCGTCAGAGTTGTAGCTGGATCAGACATCAGAACCCTCATCTTTCGATCATGCCTCTTCGTCAGTGTTGTAGCTGGATCAAACTATCTCAACAAGTCCGGCAGAAATGTTGGCACAACGTGCTTAAACACGGTAAAGTTTAAGACAATGGATAATTCAAATGTCCATTAAAAATCCATTTTCACGAATGGTCAAAGAAAAATAAATCCTTTGAAAAATCCAATGTCATGATTGGTACAAACTGATTGTACCCAGGGGAATGGTACAACTAGCCCGGAGCAAATGGCTACCGGTAAAGGAAACTCGAAACCGTTGATACCTCTGCATTTGGAAAAAATTCTCGCATCAAAATTTACCAACTTTCGGTCTTGCCTCCTCGTCGGTGTTGTAGCTGGACCAAATCTTCATCTATCGATCATGTGTTTTCGTCAGTGTTGCTGCTGGATCAAGTTTTGTAGACCTTGTCTCTTCGCCAGTGTTGCAGCTAGGTCAAATTTTCTTCAGGCATTGCGTCGTCGTTAGAGTCATAGCAAGCCGAGCTCGTTTTGTCTCCTCCAACGGATTGCCTCAGATTTTGCCTTCTCCAATGTGCCCCCCATTTTGAAGATATTGCGTACAAGAGCGGCAAGAAGATCAAGAGAAGCCCAAAGAAGAAAGAGTGGCCAGAGAGAATGAACCCAGACACTACCGGATGTAAAATGGTTACTCTTTTGTCTTTGCTCTATTCCTGTTACACAGTAATGTGCAAAGAATGGCAGCTGTAGTGCCCATTTTATGTCCGAGCCCCAACCCATTTTTAAAATATCCAAAGCCCAATACTATTTTATTAAGCAACCCATTACAACCACCAGCCCATACTAAAAACCCATCTGTCATACCCACATCCAAATAACTAAAAATTACATTAATGCCCTTAACCCTAAAAACCCTAAAAAATATAAACCTAATACCCTAACAAGCTACCAGCCGCTGCCGTACCCCCATCCACTCTCCGCGCGCGTGGCCGCCTTGTGTGGCACCATTGGCCACGCGCGCCACCACCTCTGCCACCACCGCCCATCTCTGCTGGCCACCGCCCAATTCGAACCTGAAAAGCAAGATATATACATTATGTCAGATCTGAAGGAAAAACAACTTGCATGTATTTTTATCTTTATTTAGGGTTATAAAAACCCCTAAATCAGATGAATTGAGGACGATTTTCGGATAGATAAAAAAGGGAGGAGAGTTCGAAAGGTAATAAAAAACAGTGGGGTTTTTTTTATCCGAATGTAAAAAGGGAAGATTTCGAATAAAAAAGGGGAGTTTTTCCAAAGGTAAAAAAACTATTCGAATATATAGAAAAAAAGGTTCGAATGATGTAAAAAAGAGGGGCTCCTACGCAAATAGGGAAAGCAAGAATCGAATCGAAAAAGGTACAAAAAATTTGAATTTACCTTACTTTTCATCTCAGATCTAAACAAATAGGGGCTCCTACGCTAAAATCCGAGGTTGGATTCAAATTCGGGACGTCGAAGGGAGTCGGAAAAGTCGCGTCTTTTCGCATTCCGACCACCGGCAGCCATGCTCGGCCAAGGAGAGGGGAAGAGTTTGAGAGAGTTTGAAGATTTTATTTTTTTTAAACTGAAAATAATGATTTTTTGGTGTAAATTTGACTTATATACTAGATCCAAAATAGGGGAAAATTGCATCGTAAATCCCTCATTGCCACCATTTTTTTAAATTGGTCTACCCCATGGTATATTTACAACCCAGGTCATTGAGCTTTCAAAGCCATGTTTTAATTTAGTCCCGATTTCAGTTTTAATCAACATTAAATGGGAAAATCACCGGTTTAACCCCTTCACCTTCCTTTGATTCGCCCCGCAATCCCTTCCCTTTTCATTTTCTTTCAATTTCGTCCCTTTTTTTAGTTTTTAAAGTTTCTGTTTTTTCATTTTAGTCATCTCGTTTATTTATTTATTTATTATTATTATTATTATTATTATTATATATGTATTTATATAGTACGTACATATAATGTATATATATATATTATTACTTTTATTTGTTTTTGTTATATATGTATATATATATTTTTCATTATCTATATTATATATTTATGTGTATGTTATTATTATCATTATATATATGTTTTATTTTTTTCTATATACCTATTATATATTTATATTTTCTTAATATCATATATATATATGGTATTATATATAGTATATTCATTATATTATAGTATATAATATTAACGTATGTAAAGTTTTATATATATATTTGCATGTGTATATCATGATGAATATTATATGTACATTATATTATTTATATATATTTTTTAACCTCATTTCAAATATTTTTTAAGATCTCTCGGCCAATTTAAGGGAATATTTTCCACTTCATTTTGAATAACCAGTTAGGAAGTGACATCACGACTTATTCAGGTGTCATCCTCCTCGGTTTTCATAAATAAGGAAATGTTCTCCTTAGACCGTTTTTATTTTTTAGGGATTAAATTTTAAATAAAAAATCAAAATTTTATTTTCTTGCAATTACAACACTCAATCAACGTGGTACCAATTTTGGGCGTTGTGGGGTGCTAATCCTTCCCCACGCGTAACCGACTCCCAAACCCAAACGTCTTGAATCTCTGGTTACCTTTTAACGGTGTCCGATCTACCAAAGTGGCCGGTGGCGAATCCATCCATTTTTTTCATATTTTCCACCTTCCACAAATTTTCCATATTTTAAAATTTTACGGTATTCTGCTAGGAGCGTCATCCCGGTCTCCGGGCGACGTCTTCTTTGATATCGCAAAAAATTCAATTTTTTATAATATTTTCAAGGGAGGAAAAAAAATGTTTGTTATAGGCCCAAATATTTAAAACCCTAAAAATATGTATGATAACCTAATCTAATGCCGCCCTCTTTATTTTGCAGCCGCCCAAGATCTGACCGTTGGATCAGATCTGATCCAACGGTTCAGATCACACCCTAGGAAGTCTCTTCAGCTATTCTCTCGCGCGCGGAGCACACTGTCGCGGTCGTTCATCTTCTCACACGCCCAGGTACCAGATCCCTCAGCATCCCCATCCACGTGGTGCCACCGCCAGTGATCATGCCGTGATCACCATTCCGTTCCAACCACTGGACATGCACAAAACCAAGAAACAAAACAAAGTTTCAAGCATGGGCAAATATAAAAAACAGTATATTAGGTTTTGATTTTTTATGCATGTATTTCGGATATGAATCCATACCAAATCAATGTAAAAGACCACCAGTTATCATCAATAAAAAAGAAGAACAAAACCCTCAAGTTTCAGAGGTAAAAAAATTTGATATTTTCTTTTTTTCATTTCGAATAAAAATAATAATAAAAGGAAGTTTAGGGGTTATACCTGAGGGGTCTCGGGACTGCCGTCATCGTTGATGACCGAGGGAGGTGCGCCGATGAACATACACATGTTCATTTATTTTTAGATCTAGGTTCTTTTTTGTTTTTTGGTTTTGAGTTAAAAAGGGTTTTTTGGATTTAAAAGCAAGGATTTTTTTAAAAAAAATAGTTATTTCTAGATTTCGATGCCTATATACGGCGGCGCACGGCGGCGATCGGCCGGAATCTAGAAATCCACAGCGGTGCATGATAACTATGATGAACACAGATGGAGGTGTCCATCCGGATTTTCAGAGAAAAAGATTAAAGGGTTTTTGGGTTTTTTTTAGTTTTTTGGGTTAAATGATTTTTTTTAAAAATATTATTTATACTCTCGGTTTAAAGAAAAGTGGGCTAATTAATTTTTTAAATCCCTCCGCCCCAAACTTCTTTGCTCCTCATTCCATCTAGTTTTCATTTATTTCATTTTAGTCACCGTCTTCAAATCAGTTTTACTTTTCTTTTAATTTTGTCCTCTAATCCCGTTTTTATTTCGATTTAATCCCCCAAATCTAGTGGTTTAATACCCCTTTGTCCCTCTTTTCTTTTGGGCTATTTATTTTATTGCCTTCAAGTGTATTATTCTTTTAATTTATGCACCTGGTAGTTTCATGTTATGTTATTTGGTCCCTTGTTATATATATACACTTAATATATGTTATAGTATCATTTATATGTATTATATTATCTTATAATTTATGAATGTATTTATTTAATCGTATTTACATTTGTTTTTTGTACATGCTTTATTTTATCTAGTTGTTTTTTAAATCTAGCTCTCATTTTGGTATTCTAGTGGGAGTGTCATCTCGTTCTCTGGGTGTCATCTCTTTTGGTATCGTAAATCGAGGCATTTTTAATCTGTCATGCTTTTTAAGTTTTAAATTTAAATAGAATTTTAATTATTTTTAATGAATACGATATAAACCCTTTAGATACCAATTTTGGGCGTAGCGGGGGTGTTAACCTTTCCTCGTACGTAAGCGACTCCGAACCCGTTTTCTCTGGTTTTATTTTTTAGGTGTCCGGTCTACCAATTTTAAACAATCGGTGGCGACTCCCTCAATTTTATTCCAAAATACAAGCTTTTTCAAAATTTCCCTCTTTAAATATTTTCAAAAAAATGTCAATTAAAAAAGGGAAACTTGACGTGTAATTTTTTTAGGGTCGCTACAGGAGTCGCCACCGATGACTTTGGTTGACCAAACACCATAAAAACAACCAGATATTCATTAATTTAAAATTTGGGTTCGGGAGTCGGTTACGTGTGTGGAAGGATTAGCACCCCTACAAATGCCTGTTATCGGTACTGTTGGGCTTGATTTCCTCAACCGATTTTGTTGCCAAGGGGTGGAGAAGTGATTTCTTGGGTGATGGTGCTGGAAGCAAATGGATGGAAAAATTGGACACAAAATTTAGAGTGGTTCGGCTTTCTAACCAAAACCTACATCCACTACCTTAGCTTCCCCACTAAGGATTTCCAGCAATTCACTATGAATTCTTCCTTTTGAGGGAAAAGGGCTAACCTTACAAATTCCCCTTAAGATTTTCTACCCAAAATCTTAAGGACACTCACAAAAGAAAAATTACAAGTAGCAAGCTTGAAAATCCTCACAAGTACAAATGTTTGCACTTTAAATCACTCACCCAAAATGTAATACACTTGAGCAAATATTACAATTGAAGCTCACAAGTGTAGTCTATGAAAGAATGAGAATTTTTAAGCACTAAGACTCTTTTACAATCATAATAATGTTGGCAATTTAAGCATTGGTTGTTTCTGGTGCTTCAAGGGTCATTTTATTCTCCCAATTAAGTTCCTAGCCATTGGAGATCGTTGTGATTGGATTGAAGCCGTTGGGGACACATTTCTATGCTGAATTTCCACTTCTGGGCTCGTCGATATCGGTACGCGAGTGTGCGTATCGGTACGCTTCCTCATATAGAAAGAGTCGTTATGCTCGCTTAAGCCTTCATGTATCGAAATGCCTTGGGGAGTATCGATACGGCGTATCGGTACACCTGCATGGAAATAGCCATTGGGGGTTTGAAAACATAGGGGATCAATACGACCCCTTCCGTGTCGGTACGTATAAGCTTGTACTGGTACGAATTTTTGGTTCTAGAAAAATATCGTAGCTGAAATCCTAAAGGCTATCAGTACACATCTGGGGGTATCGATACGGGCCTTATGAAAACACTGGTTTACCTCTATGAAAACATGTTAAGGCCTTCCAAAACCATTTGAAAACATCACAAACATATTTCAAGTTTTTTTGACTTAAAATCATTTTTGAAATATTTTTAATTTATTTCAAAACTATTTTGCAATTATTATATCAAAACAATTATCCTAACAATCTCCCCCGTTTTGGTATAATAAAACCAACTAGAAAATTTATTTTTGTGATTCTCCCTCTTTGTAAAATTAAATTTTGAATAAGATAATAAAATTCAAAATAATTAAAGCTCCCCTTATTCAATTGAAGATCCAATTTTTCAAAACATTCTTGATGAGTCCTTAATATAGCCTCATTTTAGTATTTATAGTATGACATTTGCATTATTTATTAAGTGTTTTATTTAAATTTGTAGGTTTTAAGTTATTTCATATTTTGTGGTTTGTATTTTAAATATGTTGCAGTTTTAGTACTTTTGTTATATTTTCAGTTATTTTTAATAAATTGTATTTTTGTGTTAATTGTAGGCTTAGGTTTGTTGAATTTGATGATTGCAATTATGACATAAATGAAGTTGAATCCAAAGATGATCCAAGGTGAAAGGAATTGGGCAAATGCTAAAATAGAGAAAATAGACTCAATAAACTCGTACAAAAATTCTGCACTCAATATGTTGCACGGTTTTGGCCATAACTTGAGCTCCAGAACTCAAAAATTGGTCCGTAAAATACCGATTTGAAGATAGTTGAGTCTACTATATTTGCAAAGTGGTTGGAAATCCAAATCATGTCTGGAAATGATGACAAAGTACTGAAAACCGGAGTCATGCAAGTGGGACAATATGACAACCACTTGTGAATATTTAAAGATATTATCAAAATAATTGAAAGATTTTTTCTTTCAAGTGGATGAATTTCCAGCCACCATCATTTTTCATCTAGCATCCCAAAATTCCTATAAATAGGCTTTAGTTTTGCCTTGTAAATCATCTTGAAAGCTTGGTTGTAACATTGTTGTTAAATATTCAAGATCACTTTTCTTTCTTTCTTTATTTTTTTCTTTCTTTCACCCTTATATTTTTCTTTCATCCTTATATTTTTCTTCCTTTATGTTTAGTTTTTGTAAACCAAATTGTATTTTCTTTAAAGTTATAGTGTCGTTCTAAGTCAAGTTGCTGAGGTGAAATGATGAAGCTCTTGGTATATACTAAAGGTTAGTTTAAAATTCTCAACACATATTAAAACATGTTAAATTAGTATATGATGTTAAATTCAGTTGGTTAATATTCATGTTAGTAAATTAAGAACCTTGTTTTGTTATAGACAGTAATTTGGCACAGTAAATGCTTGTTATAATTAACTTGATTTATTGTAGACAAAACAAATTGGCATAATGAACACTTGAACTTGTTTATTAATTTTGATTCCACTAATCCATAAAACACCATATGCTATACTTTTGCATTTTTTGGACATTGTTTATTGCACTTTGGACTTTGATTATGGATATTGGACATTGGACTTTCATTGCAGGACCTTCCGATTGGATTTCATTTCATCCTATGGACTTCAATTGAGTAATAAGATGAATAAAAATTAATCTTAGTATAATACCAAGAGTGGATTCTCAAAACCTCATCTTCTTTTATTTATATTGTTGTTTATTTTCTAATCAGTTGTTCTCTTTGCAGATTTTTATTTTATTGTACTTATAATCTTGTAATTTCTAAACAAAACTTCTATGTGGTTCGACCTTGGACTCCCGAGAATTATTACTTGATAACAACTTGCACTTGGGTATACGACTGAAAAGAGCCGGTCAAGTTTTTGGCGCCGTTGCCGGGGAGGTAAGATTTAGAATTCAAATTTATATATATATATATAATTATATTTATATTTAATGGACGGTTTTACCTCCTATATATATTATATTTAATGGGCGATTCTACCTCCTATTTATGTGCATATTAGTTTTTTTATGTCGATTTGCCAGCGTGATTTTAATTCTCGTCGTTTGGTTAGAAATAATTTTGAAACTCTTTTTGGAAATCTGTTTGATACAACTCCAAATTCACCTACCATGGCTGAAGATCAAATTGTTCTCAATGAAAATGTGATTATGCAAGTGCGCTCAATGCGTGATTACTTGCAACCCCCTCGAACTTCACTACCTTCATGCTTTATATTTCCTCTAAATGCAAACAACTTTCGATTTAAACCAGGTATGATATCTTTGCTTCCTACTTTTCATTGCATGGAATGTGAAAGTGCTTATGCTTTCCTTAAAGATTTTGAAGATGTGTGTGTTACTTTTAATGACCAACAATGTTCAAATGAAATTATTAAGTTAAAATTATTTCCCTTTTTCTCTAAAAGATAAGCAAAATTTTGGCTTAATACGTTGAAACCTGGGTCAATTGATGCTTGGCAAGAAATGAAAACTCAATTTTTAAAAAAGTTTTTTCCAACACATAAAACTAATGCTTTAAAGAAACAAATTCAAAATTTCAATCAGAAGCCAAATGAAACATTTTTCAGTGTTGGAAACATTTTAAAGATTTATTAAATTATTGCCCACATCATGGCTTTGAAGAATAGCGTATCATAAGTTTTTTCTATGATGGTTTGACTCTTGAAACTAAACAATTTGTTGA